>OY756988.1:2584000-3876000 GCA_963580505.1 Ennomos erosarius
ACCGGGGAAAGCCACGGTTGCGTCTAAAATAAACTGAACCGGGAACACTAGACATTCTATTTAGACATTTTACATCATACCAAGGTGATCGCAATATCCATTAAAAAAACTGGTTGACATATTATTTCATTTGGATTTAAAACCTAAACTTCTGCACCAGTTTTGGTGAAATATGGAAACTGAAAGTACCTGTTTTTTTTCAAATAAAAGACAATTTTTGGTTTTGATTGTGGAGTCGCATTGTGAAAGTTACAGGTTCTGAGTGATAGGAACTCCTATGGTATAGATGATGGTGGGCCATGTTGGCAATAAAATATGTTGTTGCTTGCACGAGTGTATTGTACGGCTTCTACGTGATAACTAGGTACTCTAACTTGTTAAAAAAAATTTAATTGAACCCTGTCTCTTAAAGTCGGTTGAAAATGTATGATAAACTACTAACTGTCGCGCCCGTTACGCTGCTGGCGCCTCTTTTTTGTGTTAACATAATTATTATTGTTATAATTCAATTACCAACAACTTAGCTTATCAATAATTTAGGTACTTGTCTTAACTGCTGGGTATTTCCCTTTACCCGCATGTCTTGAATCCCGGATCTTTTAGTTATAAGCACTACTTATATTCATACTGACCTTCCTAATAGGTACCTACTTATCTGTGAGAGGTTATTAGGTACCTACTCTTTACCAATACCTACATAATTATATATATACATCTCTACTTAATATAGATAGATAGTAGGTAGATACATAGGCGATAACGACTGAATCTATATGTATGGAATGTTGCTTAAAATGCTGGGGTCAACAATGTCAACATAGGATTTTTTTATCCTGGAAAATGTATACTGGGTGTAATTGAATTCATTAGCATCCTTTGAAACTAAGTACCTACTCCTGATACCGGTTACGTCTGGACCAAAATTTACGAATTCTAACACATTGGTTTAGTAATAATAATAACTCCAAAAAATGGAATAACATGTTTAATCAAATGCTACAATACAAAACTTAATTAAAATAATGTAGTACTGTTTTTAATTAGTACATACAAGGAATAAAAACGTTTAAATGTATCAAAATCATCCGTGCCAACTGCGTTAGGCGCCGCGGCAATCTTCATAATACTCTTTAATAATCATCTATAAATGATGTACTATCATGGGCTCAATTTATGCTAATGAATTAAATTACATTCTGTATATAGTTCAAATAAGAAAGATTTTAGCGGCCATACCAAAGGAGTTTATAATACCTCACATCAACAGCCGGAAGACTGCTGAACACAGGCCTTTCCCATAAAATGTCACTTTGGACGTTTATCATAAGGGGCTTGCCATAATCACCACGCTTGGCAGGTGGCTTGGTGATCACAGAAGATTTTAATGTACCGAGGAGACGGCTGCTGCTTATTCCCTGAATATTTCCTTAGCCGACTCTTACGGGCAACCACGGGAAGAGATGGGGTGGTCCTATGCTACCACCGGGACTGCACGGCAAATCCCTTACGCATGAAGGTTCTAGTATCTAGTAGATTTCTTCAGTGCTCACGCTTTTATTTCGATGTCCATAAACCACTTTCCAAACGAATTGGTATGCCACGGACCCCTTTAGTTACCTAACCCCGATAAAGTCGTTCTTATCGCTATCGGTTATCTATAAAGGATATGAGATATACATTCAGGAGTATACAAATGGTAGCTCTGCTTATAGATATTTTATGGCTGTCGATAAGGGCCTGAGTCCACATTAGGCGCTATACATGCAAGTGCTATCAATGCTAACCGAGGCTTCGTCCAAACGGGATATCAAATTGTATGAGGGATACACAAAACTCTAGAATTTAGTATGATCGTTATGTTTGTGCTACTTGCTTTATTGTAATTGTAATTTTCTTACGCCCTTCTGCACTAAACAATGACTTAAGTTCGCACTTATCTCTAGGACGTACCCAAATGCGTTACAGACTGCATTAGGTTAATAGAGGAATAAGTACAAACTTAGGAGTAATGAAACTTGTACTTTTACTGCAGACGGGTGTTAAATTAGGTCCCTAGTAGATAGGGAATCCTAGTTAGAGTCAGTAATCTATGTATCTGTGATCTGTGTCTCTCTGTGTTCGGCGTTGCTGATTATTCCATTATTCTATTGTGTGCACACATGGAACTTCGTGCAATTTAGTATTTTTAACAGCGGCTTTGAGCCTGTTTATTTTACATCGCAGTCGGATTGCTATATTTCGCCGTGCCTAATACAATTTCCAGTTAGCTGTTTAAAAAAAATATTTGTTTTGTGTTTTGTTTTAGGTTTATTTTTTCTTCTCCCTTCCTTCTTTCTTTCAACAAGGCTCCAGCGTTTAAATTATAATTTACACCAAAGAGCCAGAGTCCACCCTTTTTTAAAGCACTTTTATTATCAACAGAAATTTTTAAAAATAATTATGCACGGACTAAATAATAATAACTTACACAGGTAGATAGTTAGTTAAGTAGGTAGGTACTATAGGGGTCAGCTAATCTCTTAGCTCCCACTAGGTGGACCGACGACCTGGTGAAAGCCGCGGGGAGCCGATGGATGCAGGAGGCGAGCAGCCGCTCTAAGTAGCGCTCCCTGGGAGAGGCCTATGTTCAGCAGTGGACGTCTTCAGGCTGTTAATGATGAATCTCTTATGACATCGCTACATCGCATCGTTTCACTGGAGAAACAACCTAATAATCAACTTTTGCGTGGCCTAGCTACCACTTCATTCATGTTTCACGATTTGTCATTCATGATATGGCGCTATGGCCTCTACACATCTATTCTATGAATGTTAATATACCCTATACATATGTATGTTCCGTGAATTCAGATGTTGCAAGGTTTCACTTTCAGGGTTGGTAATAAACTTTAAGTTATATGTGGTAACCTTGCTGAGAACTTGTGCGAAGAGTTTTGATTGGGCTAATTAACTTTATTACTTCTCTATTAATAAATTATAAATGGCCACGCCTTGGTTAGCTGCTCACGCCTTTGTTTGATTACATTTTTTCAACTATTAAACTAGCAAAGGTCAGTTTTTATTATTACGGATATGGCTAAATGCTGGACAGGTACACGCCATAGCTCGTCACGTCATTCATTCGTTACCGTTTTTTTAATCTTTTCTTATCCTCAAAGACCACTGGCAAAAGTTTAGTATCGGGATGCTCTTGAATACTAGGTGCTACTATAAAAATGCGTCATCAATTTTTTATCACTAATTAATTTTGTGGTATACAATAAATAGTTTTCGTATTGTATTGTATAGCTATTTCAGCATAATTCACAAATTAAAAATAGAATACAAACTAATTAAAGATAGTTGATTTAAAATAATATGAATATAAATACTTATATAATAAATTAGGTGAAAAATAGTTACTTGTGCAACAACAGAGCAAAGTTGACTTCTAGTATTGATAGAATCCTGAGCGAGCGAGGGTGTAACCTCAGCAGTGAGAACATCATTACATGTAGGTACTTACCTAGTAACGAAACACTATCGCGTTCCCGCCAAAAGTATGATAAGAAAACAAAATTTTCATGTTCTCTCCAAAACTCCATATAAATGTAACTAAATCTGGCTAAATACACTTACCGCAAAGTCATGATATGAAAAAATCACAGTGAGCAAAATACGATTTTGCACACTGTTTTCTCGCAGCAAAGGGTGCCATTTCGAGCTGCTGACGTGAAAAGTATCTTTTCTAAAACTACACGGTAAAACAGTGCAAAGAAAGTGGTAACCCCAAAATAAAAATAAGATCTGCAATGCGCCAACTCCTAGCGAAAGTTGTCGCAGACTCAAAAGCGCACATATTGTTATGTATTATTATAATTTTATTTGGGAATGCTTCCCAAAGGTTTCCTAACCCTCATACTCGTACCATTCAGTGGGTGTTGCCATCTGGTTTCCTACGTGACCCATTTTATAATGCTGAGTAGCGGCCGCCTTTGGCTTTACGCGCGCTTTTTTATTCATAGACAAGCTGACTTTTTGACCGTACTACTTGAATTATTATACATAGACCAAGGAGTAACGAAAATAGCTCTCTGTGGTTACAAGAGAATAAATACGCCTTTTTTTCTAAATAAAAACCGGTAATAAAATCTCGTTACGATGGTTATTTTTTGGTAGATTCGTAATACGTGAGATTAATATAGACACGCACAGAATTAATAGTGACAAATAAATTTTGTAGCCTTTAAAATTACTAGCACACACGGGTGGCTGGATGACACAATATTATAAGTACCATGTTCCCGAAGATTTCCTCACGGTGCCTTCACCGCGGTAAGAGTAATTTTTTTTTATGTTGATAATTAATATACTCTACAATCCACATGCTCTACAATTGATTCCTGTTCGACGTGTAACTCCTAGATTTAAAAAAAAGGTACTGGTACAATAAGTACGCAATTCCAATTAGCAAAATGTACCTATTCACTAATATCCCATTTCGAGATAGATTTTTGTATATTCCTAAACAAAAATTTTATATCTTACAGACAGAACCGCGGACCATTCAGCAGTATACGTACAAACAATAAAAATTCTCATTCAGCCTTGTACAAAAAGTTTCAAAATGTACGTGTCTCAGATCCAGGAGTGGAAACCAAAATAATTATTCATATATTTTATACTCATCTAAACCATTGTTTGACGACCTCTATGAATGTAAACTGTATTGACCTTTTTTTACCGACCATTACAGAATATATTACCGTAGAATAATAGCCCATCCTTCTTGTAACTGGCCACTATATACAATTAATAGGCTTATTTGTTTATCAAATTAACTTAATGTTTTTTTTGGCGGGAACGCAGAAGGGTTCACGTCATTGCATCGTATTATTTTTCAAAACTTTTGCTTTTTCCAGTGTTAATGTTTAAAATTGGTGGCGTTTTACGCATTAAGTGCTGAATTACGAACATGAGTGAGGGCAAGTGATATAATGTGGTGAAACGTGACTTTTCATGTTGCTTCCAAAACTCCATAGAAGCTTCTAGTAAAGTTACCACCACTTTGCTGGAGCATGACTTATACTGGACTATGACTACCTGACTTAGACTGGACTTATGACTATGACTAGGACATGACTTTGCTTGAAATATTTTATAACACGATGAAAATATAACTAACACTGGCTAAATACACTATGTGTGGAGCCAAAATATATAAAAAAAAAATTAACTTAATGGCAATTGTCTTTGGATTATATTCATAAAAACAATTAATAGGGTGTCAGACGGTTGAAAGCAAAAGCGACCAGTGCCTATAGTGGTTATGGTTTTATTTTGAGTATCTTTAGTATGCCGCGTGGTGAGGGAATAGGACCCCATCTCTTCCTGTTGATGTCGTAAAGAGCCGGCTACAGGAATACTCAGGGCATGAGTAATTGAGTATTCTTCTCAGTGAAAACCAAGCCACCTGCCAAGCGCGGTAATTATGACAAACCCCCTATGATAATTGTCGAAAGTGGCATTTTCTGGGGAAGGCCTTCGCAGTGGACGTTTTCTGGTTGATATTGATTATTTAACAAATCTTCTCACTATCCAGCTATGACAATTACAAAGACGAAATGGCTGTTGCTGCCCGCAGGTAAATCCACCGGCGTAAAGTTGTTTCACCCAAAAATTGTAACAATAACCTGGTCCTAGTATGCTAATGGCGTCGCCAAGATCGTTGCGAACCGGACGGCAGCTATTCTGTATACTAATTTATAAAGTAGCTTCAACTGGCTTGTTGCTATGCAAAATATTAGAAGATGGAACAGGGCTTTGACTGCGTGGTACCTACGTAGGCTTCATATATAGCTCAGTTGGTAGTAGCTATGCTTTTTAAACTGTAGGTTGTGGGTTCAATTCCGATACTAGGATATGTACCTTGTACATACTGTTGATGATGACGATATATACCAAGCACGTCTATCAGTTATCTGGTTCCAAATGTACCTCTGTTTAAGTCTGTTTTGTGGTAATATTAGCTATAAATAAAATGAAGTGTACTTTAGAAGAATATCGATCAATATTGCGGTAGGCTTCGCCTTCAGAAACCTGACAGTTGTTTGGTAATTTCCCGTTCACTCTATCATTTTCATGTGTTTTATCATGGAGAAAAACTGACCTTGCTTCAACAGCTGACAAAAACTTATTACTAACCATAATAAAAGATTCCCATAACTCTGTCTGTGTGTCAAAAATTTATCATGTAAGAATGGCTTCCTGGTACAGTCAGGGACAAAAATTTGGCGAAACAGATCAAAAAATATTCTTTTCAAGTAGATGTTAGTAGAACCATCTGTAATCCATAAACACTTTGTATCGATTGGTTTGATTGAATGAAATAATTAATTTTATAATTTAGGTAAATCATCATCAACAGCCTATACTAGTCCACTGCACAAGTGCACATAAGCCTTTAGTAGTATACTACGTCGATTCACTGACTGCACTTTAAAATACTAGATGCAATACCTGTTCTGTGTCTGGGTGTTGTGGGACCATGCTCTTCGTAGTTCCTATGGGTCTCTAGATACATGGAATTCTAGTGGTTCCAGAATCGCATGTTATTGTTGAGCGTCAAAATAATATTAAATAATAAATGTGTATGCATGGCGTTTAGATACTTATGTCGCTGATTGTACACAGCGAAATGTTACGTGGGTGTCCAAGGAACTTTTAGATTTAATGGTGAACAGTTTTACAGGTTTTACGTGTCATTTTATTATTTTAGCGGGAACAGGTAGGTAACGCAATTCTTTAATATTTAGATTAAACATAAATGTGTTCTATAAACTAAGCGGTTGGGAACCGTTAGTTTTTATTGCTTGTTTGGGTAAAAAATAGGGGTTGTAAAACGAATGCCTCCTAAATATTATAAGAATTTTCGTAATGAATCACCTGTTTAAGCCCCCTGTAAAACGAACAATGCAATTTTTTTTAGTTTATGACTATTTCTATCATGTGTCGGTGTGACTCTAGATCCCATACGGACTTTTATAACAGAGTTTACTCAATTTGAGCAACGACATAACAGGTATATTAATTTACTAATATTATACATGTGTTGGCTAAAATATTATTTCATAGACCATCATTTTTATCATGGCACCACAACTATCATCATCACCAGGGGGTCGATGTTTTTATTTACCAGCGAAAAAGTGTACATAGTATGTACACTGAATTGGTACTAACTGAATAAACAAACACTTCACGTATTATTAAAATGTTAGTAAATTACCGAGTTATGTCTGTAATTTTTATAGCCCACACAATAAACGTACCGTGCCGTGAAACAATGTTTAACGCGAACAGGAAACATATATTTTAGAGAATATTTCACCACCTACTAATAAGAATCGTTGTCTATGAGTCTGTCACTTTATATTTTTATACCTTTCCTACTAATTTCGTTTGCGTTTTTGGAACATTCCGCATATCATTAACCTTGGGGCTTTTTCACGATTTTTAAGGTTCCGTTAAAAACGAGGGTCATATAAGTAGAGTTACTTTGTTGTCCGTCTGTCTATCTGGGAGTCTATCAAAACCTCTTTTCTAAGCCTGAATCTATATCTATACATATAATAAAACTGTAGAGATAAAAAAATCTGTAAATGAAAGATATCGAAAAAAAAATGACACAGGTTGGCTTGAAATTTTTCGCTGATCACGTTAAGCTACTTTTTAGACATTTTGTCTGTTTGTTTGTTTGTTTGTTTGTTTGTTTGTTTGTTTGTTTGTTTGTTACGGCACAAGTCCGAAAATACTGAACGGATTTTCATGCGGTTTTCACTAATAAGCTTAGAAAAACCCGGCGCAAAACATAGGATATATTAAATTTTATATATCGTTAATTTTTTTTTTGGTGAAAATGATTTCTTTATGAAACGAAACGGGATTTTAACAAGATGGCCGCTTCAAAGCTACAAGGTAAAAATTTTTTCTTATATTTTGGCGCCACACATACTGTAGGTATTTAGCCAGTGTCAAAAGGTAAGTTTTATTTTGGCTACTAATCATAGATGAGAGAAAAAAATATTACTCTGTGCTACTGACGGTAATTTTATCTCGGGTTTATCCGGATGCACAGATTAAAGAAAAAAACTGTGTTAATATTATGGCGCGGCTTCATATACGCCCGAACCTTCGCTGTTTTTGAAATGAAATGAAATGAATGCTGATGCTGTTGAGTTGGAGACACACAGTCAATTTGCCTGCTGCGCGACCGACGTGGGCTAAATAAAATGGAGGAAGCAGTAGCGTTATATTGCATGTCGACGAATAAATATGTTTTATAAACTGTGTGAGTATTATTTGCGATTACAAAAATTAATTTTAATTGTTTTAATTTATAATTCCTTATCAATATGAAGTAAAACCAAGTTATATGATTTTTAATTTGTTTGTTTATCTGTCCCTTTGAATACGGATCACGGTTGTTATAGTGGCAAAAGAAATATATCATCTGTGAAAAATTCAACGGTCTAACTATCACGATTCATGAGTACATCCTGGTGATTGATGGATACACAGACAGACAGACGGACAGCGGAGGTTTAGTAATAAGGATTTACCCTTTGAGTAAGGAACCCCAATCATTTTTATTTCATTCTGAAAAATCCCCACTGCACTAAGCAATAAGAAAGTAATTTATTTATGCATGTCTTTATTTATAACATAAAAAACAAAAAACAGTAAATAACAATTGGCGCGCCTGCATTACCGGCAGTGTATCACACTTTTCGGGCTACGGCGAAATACATCACGCGCGCTCGATGCAATGCAGATTAGAGAAAAACAATGTGTTCATTATGTAAGTACCTATACCCAAGGAAGTCATTTGTATTACATATAGATAAGTTTTTTCGTTAATCTGTGGTCCAAACTAAAAAAGAGGATAGGTATGAGAACCTTCTTGAATATGAACACGACACAGAGAACAAGGAATTTCAAAAACTAAAAACTTCTTAGACTTTTTATTATAAGTTAAGGCTTCACGAGATATCATATTTAGCCAATATTGAAACATAACTAAAATTATAGACCCTTACCATTGCTACGCATTTTAACCTTTTTTAATTTGGCATTAAAGTAAGCCGGAGTGCGAATTTGTATTTAGCCAATGATACGAAATATTTTATGAAAAATGTTAAAAAGGGTAGGTACTTAGATATAATAATATGTAGGTAATCATTATGGCAATTGTATTCTCGAATTAACAATAACATGTCGCGTAACTTTCGTTTTCGACTGTTTTTGATTTGTTCTTCTTCTTCTTCTTGCATGTTGAAATAAGTTTCTATAAGTTAAAATATTTTAGATCTGTGGGCATTTAAATAAACAACGGGAGCAAAAAATGATTGATTACTCGGTTACTCCAAGGAGGTTATCGTTATAGTAGGTAAGTAGTTCATCTTTGGGTGTAAGTAATAATTATTATGTAATGACGATTTAACCTACTTCCTCACTCTCATCACTAGGTAGGTATGTTAAAAGTGCAGTGGGAATGAGACAGCGTGGAAAATAGTGGACATAATAATAATTATAACTGTCGATTCTTTAAGGAGTGGTAGTTTAGTATTTGTAATTCCTAATTAGTATTAAGAAAATTAATTATGTACGCGTCGTACAGGTAAATGCATATCTTCGGCTGTAAAGAATTATGTATTTTTATAAACTTATTATTGACACTGGCTAAGTGTAGGTAACTCAATTCGTATGGAGCCAAACTTAAGAAGGTAAAAAAATGTGGTAAATGGAACAAAAAGCGTGCGGATAATATTATCTTTACATATGTAAAACTGAGCAAAACACCATTATCGTGTGTGATTCTTTCATATTTTTCTTAACTGTACCTGCCTGCTTAGGTAACTACTAAACAAAATTTACTGAAACTTCTGTTAAAGTCCTGAGTGAAGTGATGATGATTTCTTTTTGTTGTAATATGAAGAGGTACTTATAAAATTGTAGTTTTTTGTTTGAAACTTTGTTTACTATTATAAATCTATATTAGACTCAAAACATTTATTTTAAATAATGCCTTAAATAGCTTCTACTCACGGCTATGCTTGCGTTATACCTATACCTATGCTAATACAGGTTACTGTGCTCAGCTTCGAAAAGATTTAGTTGATTTTGTTGTTTGGTACGAAATGCATGATCTATTATTAGACTATAACGTAAAAATAACATAACACAAGCGTGCGAAGCCGCGGGCAAAAGCTAGTATATTATAAAGCCGATATTAATATAAAATACTAAAGTCCATGGTCATAAAATACTATAAAATATAAATTTTTACAATGTGATTAATCTTGATTTTTGGTCCAACTTTTTCATACTTGCCGTTGACCTTAAAGTTTGAAAATATCGGATATAATACACAGAAGATGTTCATTAGGTACCGGAACCCCTAGGGCGCAAGTTGATCTCACTTCTTACCTCCTTAATATTGTACTTCTCGGTGTCTACATTCACCCTGAATTTGATCCTTGGAATTATTTTAGGGTTATATACTCAGAGGAAAACTGAAACTCTCCATTTGACAGAAGTCCTGTTTCCCAATAAAAAGCTACTAAAAGAACAACCAATCTCTATGGAACAGCTGTTGCCAAGTAGCAACCAGGCCATGCCAAAATCCCTTCTTAATCCCACGTAACAAAGTTTTCAAGACATCGCAAAAGTAAAAATGGAATTGGTAATAAAAATGAATCACAAGTAAAAGAGATTTTCCATTGACCTGAATGTGGACTGGATCTTTATGTGAACGGCTGACAAACGAGTGTATTTATTACGTGTTTAATTGTTCATAAATTGTGAAAAGGGCTCTTTAAATTGTTTACTTCCTCGTCTTTGATTGAGAGTTATTGAAGTGTTGATAGGTTGAGAACCATGAGGATGAGCCCGGGCGATCCACAATATGATCAGCTGGCCTAGCATGCGCATCGCGAGAAAACTTGTTGCTGTTAGAGTGAGACACAGGCGCTACCATAGTCTTGTCACGGTCTCTCACGAGGAAGTGTCGAGAAAATTTACCCTCGTTGCGCATGCTACGGGTTCTGGGTGTTTAATCAGATATTACACCTTTTTTATGCTTAAATCGGCTTACGTTAGACAACATCTCACGTGATGGAAAGTGATTATGCGGTCTGTGTTGGAGCACGTTTGCCCATGAGGTGCCTATTCACTCTTGGTTTGACGAGACCCAGACCCTTACCTTACGTTATGTACGTATCAGTATGTAACTTATAATGTACACGTACGTATTTACTTACACAAAAGTGATCCTGCGCCTCGCTCTATTTATTGCTCAAGACGCATATTGCTTTCTCTTTCATACGCACTGTAGATTTTGTACTTAACACCTAATTTAAGCGGACCACTTTCGAAACTCTCTAGAGTTTCTCTAGAGTAGAGACAAGAACTCTAGTTCTTCTTTTACATGAACCGTGGTAGACAGTTGAAATTTTCACAGATGATGTATTTCTGTTGCCGCTATAACAATACATACTAAAAAGAGAATAAGATGAATATTAAAGGGGCTTCCATACAACAAAAGTGATTTTTTGCTTGTTTTTTAGATAATGGTACGAAACCCTTCGTGCGCGAGTCCGCCTCGCACTTGGCTGGTTATTTATACTAGATAGGCTAACGTTTATCTACGCTCGCCTATAAGAAATCTGTTCACTTTCCACTTGGAATTAGACTAGAAATTTTCAATCTAGAATCTAGATTAAACTATAATCTATATTCTAGACTAGATTGAAAATTCGGAAACACAGACGCTGTTAAAGAGTTCCACGCCTTAGCCGTATGCGTTACCTAAAATATTTTCTAAACCCTAACCTTACCTAACTCTATGATTATAGATTACATGTATGTTTCTAAACTACATTATAACCACCATGCCTCGGAGACCTGACCTACAATACAGAATTTTTTCACAACATACTACGCAGATGTTTGCGTAAACTAATAAAACACCCGAAACACGTGACCTTATCTACGACGCGTTGTCATCAAACATGTTTCTAACTGCGTCACAAGCGCTGATAGACCTTATTGTTTTAGGCATAAAGACGTTTTTTCCCTGAGATTTTTTCGTAATATTTGATAGGTACGAAATGAGCGTTACCTTGAGTTTACTTCCTACATCTATTTCACTATTTGTTGATTATGCCGGAGTTGCCAGACTCTGCCTAAACTGCCGATAAATCGTCCGCGGCTTCCTCAATAATATAGATTATAGAACATGCTTCCAACATTCCCAGGGTTTGTTTAAAATATATTTATAATTTGAAGAACGGTAACTATAGCATGTATAGCATGTAGATGTGTATGGTAGTTGGTAGGTCGGCTGAGAAATTAAATAATAAATAAATATAATTGCGGACATTTTACACAGCGCCATCTAGCCCCAAACTAAGCATAGCTTGTACCATGGGAACCAGATAACGGATATATTACTTAGTAACTTTTTGTTTGTAAATACATACATAGAATACAATATAACACCCAGACTCAGAACAAACACCTACGTTCATCACACAAATGTTTGTCCTGCGTAGGAATCGAACCCACACCCCTCAGTTCAGAAGGTAGGGTTACTACCAACTGAGCTATCGGGCCCGTCCATTCTGTAATTCTGTATGAAGAAATTTTATATGATTGAAATCCTTGATCCTACTATGAAACATTATCGATTTGTTTGGGATTCACGCAGGAATTGCTTGCTCATTTTCTATGAAAATTTATACACAGATTAGGTAACTCTACACAGGACTTTTTATTTTGGAAAAATTATAAATTTTCTTGCGTTTTAAAAAGATAGATTTCTAGTAAAACATCGAGGCGCTAGTCGGGAATAATATATTATAGCAACTTTTAACCGGTGCAATGTCGGCGCACTGCGTTATAATAAATTTATGAATTTAAACTGTACATCTGTCAAGACACGTGACACGTCTTAAATCAAAAACGATTATTGACAATGCCGCCCATCGTGCGCGGTTTCGTTTTGTAAATACTTTCTAGTTTAAACACTATGTCGCCCTCGAGATTAGAAAGTCTAAGAAGTAAAATCTCTAACAGTGTGAAACGTCCAATTCGAAACGTCCAATGAATATGTTGTTTAATCAGCTAAACGTACATGTATCAAAATGACCAACTATGAAAATGGCATGTATAGCGGTTTTTGTATACTCATGATTGTGGCGTTTTAAAATCAATCATCTTTTTAGCGAATAGTAATGAAACATTTTGAACGAATAGTTGAGTAGCAACTTTAGATAAGATTACATGTATTATTGCTAGTTATTATTGGTTATCAATACGACGCTGAAGTTATAATTAACAATCATTTATTATTATCCATCGTGTAGGTCAAGTACAGTTTAAGAATAAAAACAAATATGTACACATGGGAATGATTTTTAAAGTATAAACCACACTTGTATATCTATAAAGATATTATAGTCATGTATTACCCCGCTGGTTGCTAAAATTTTAAGGACTATAATCATCATCATCATCATCATCATCAGCCTGAAGACGTCCACTGCTGAACATTGGCCTGGCCCGGTTCTGACCAGGTCGTCGGTCCACCTAGTGGGGGGTCGGTCTACGCTGCCTCTTCCAGTTCGTGGTCGCCACTCGAAAACCTTTCTTCCCCAACGGTTGTCAGTTCTACGAGCGATGTGGCCTGCCCACTAAGGACTATATCTTTAACAAATAAGTATTTATTAACTTTCAACATATACACGCTGACTCACCCATCGCTCGATCAATTAAATGTCACAGAACAAAAGTACCTACACTAAAACCAAACTAAAACATTTTTAACAAGTTGTTTTGGCATTATGGGGATAAAATATAGAAATATTAGATCAAAAAGAGCATTCATTACTTACCCATTTTTATCTGAGAAATACATTCTACGAAGCTCGTAGAAAATCGTAGTCGTAAAACGTAGATGCATGCAGTTCGTAGCAGTCTCCGTAGATGCGTAGCTCGTGCGTAGCGCCCACTCAAACAAATCCTGCACTACGTTACATTACAATGCAGAATTATTGTGAACTATGCGATACTAATAGGCATATAATTTAAGACTGGGCAAAAACAAGTGATCAGCGCATTGAGACGGCAAAACCACGTGATCAAAGCTATGCCCTAGCGTTTGCCCACGGCTCTGCCCATGTGAATTACAGAATAAAACATGCTAAACGTTCTTGGCATTTTCACCGTGACCTCGTACTTTTAATACGCCATAATATCTCAGCATTCAGATGTCACAGCGTAACGATTTATTATATACCAAATTTTAAGTTTGTCTGTTTAGCTATCTAACACCGAAGACTGCATTAAACCCTGGTGGTTTAAGAACTTATAGGTAACAAACAAACATGTTTTATTTTTATTCGCATTTCTTATTAGATAGATAGACTTGGGTGATGCCCAAGAAACCTGACCCACCCTGGGAGCTCCAAGCCGAGATCCTCGCCGAAGTTTACCACTTCGTGGCGGCGAGGAGGTCTCGGGGGGAGCCTCCAGGATGGGAAGAGGTTAGGCGCATGCGGCGGCAGGCGCGGGCCGCCCTGTTGCGGCGGTGGGTGGAGGACCTGGCTCCACCGGTTCCTGGGCAAAGGACGGTGGAGGCCATCCGTCCTGTCCTCCAGAGGTGGGTAAGGCGGCCCCACGGGTCGCTGACGTTCCGATTGGTGCAGGTGCTTTCCGGGCACGGCTGCTTCGGAAAGTACCTGCACCAGGTCGCGAGACGGGAGGCGACCCCCGTCTGCCATGAGTGTGGAGCGCTGGATGACACGGCGCCCCACACGTTGGAAGTGTGTGCCGCGTGGGACCCGCAGCGGCACACACTTTCAATGGCAGTAGGCCGCGATCTCTCGCTGCCGAGCGTGGTGAACGCCATGCTTGACAGCGAGGGTTCGTGGCAGGCGGTGGTCTCCTTCTGCGAAGAGGTGATGGTGCAGAAGGAGACCGCGGAGCGGGTCAGAGAGGATGCCGCGGGAGCTGATCAGCTCCGGCGCAGACGTACGGGAGGGAGGAGGAGGCGTTACGCGCACCTCCTCCCTCCTCCGTAGTGGGGCCACTGGTGGAGAGTCGGGGGACTCTCCACTGTATAGCACGGTCCCCACAAGTCTGGTGGATGGCCTAATTGAGCAAGGTCATCCACCCCCAGGCGCAAAAAGGCCTGTAAAGGCCTACCGCCGGGGCGGGGTGGCCCCATGCCAACGCGACCCCATCTCGCCCCACATGGCGGAAGACGGCTCAAGGGGAGGTTTTTAGTGGGTTCGAGTCCCATATACGCCCTGCCTTCACCCCCGTGTTGGCAGGGAAATGCGCGGGCATTTTCCTCCCCCAAAAAAAAAAAATGCCCAAGAAACCCAATTATTACGAAGCCCAATGTTGATCACGGTTCCTTATCGAGGCCTAAAAATATTATAAAAGAATTGGTTACAAAACAAAAATTTTGTAGCTTTAATTTCGAGTGATCAATTCATAAATAAATAAAATAAATAAATAAATCCTCTATTGTCACCATCAATAGAAAAAAATACATATCAATAGAACAGCTTAAAATAAGTAGGTAGGTAATAGTACCTATTTACGGGATTTTTACCGTAATTAGATTTATTTTTCACCCGGTTTTCACGGTAAAGATCCCGTGTACTTTATATAATTTAGTCTACAGAGACGCAAACTTTTACATTTACTATTGTATTTTAATTTTACCTACTCATTCTCGAAGTAGCCTTGAAATAAAAGTAATTAAACATTTAATCATAAAATATTGGGCTGAATGACGTCAAATTTGAACAATAGCTGTAACAAGTTTAAAATTAAAACATTCCGCTCGTGGCCTGAACATACAAAACTATAATAAAACTGTAACTAAACCGATACATTGATTATTTTTTGAAAATATTACCCACGACGTATTTTTCTAATTAATCGATTTATAGAAGTAATTTTCTTGTTGTTGTCTGTCTGTGAATTCTACGCGCTTTGTGAAACTATTGGACAGATTTAAATGAAAATTGGTATAGCAACATTTAGAAAGTATTACTTAATAAACTGAGTTTGGGTTGCACAAACCAACAAGTAAGCATTTGATATAAATTATCAAAAACATGATTTATAAAACATTAAAAAAATAATTAACTAGAAGTAAAAGAAAAATCTATTATATCTTGAAAAATTATGAAGTTAGGCAGTAGGTAGTTAGTGAGTTGTGATTTGTAGAAGTATGATTTAGTCTTCGCGGTGATTTCATGATGAAGATAAACAAACTACCTACCCCCATTATTTATGTATTATTTATATCTTTATTTTAATCATTATAATAAAGGTGTACAATATAATTAAAAATGTAACATTTCTCGTTGAATAGTTCACTCGCCGGCCTACGCTGCGTCTTCCAGTTCGTGGTCGCCACTCGAGAACCTTTCTTCCCCATCGGTTGTCAGTTCTACGAGCGATGTGGCCTGCCCATTGCCATTTCAACTTGCCAATCCTAAGAGCTACATCGGTCACTTTAGTTCTCCTGCGGATCTCCTCATTTCGGATCCTATCTCGCAGGGAAACACCGAGCATTGCTCTCTCCATAGCTCGTACGCAGCGTAGGCCGGCCCCCCACTAGGTGGACCGACGACCTGGTGAAAGCCGCGGGGAGCCGATGGATGCAGGAGGCGAGCAGCCGCTCTAAGTGGCGCTCCCTGGGGGAGGCCTATGTTCAGCAGTGGACGTCTTCAGGCTGTTAATGATGAATGATGATGATAATGAGTTCACTCGCTCCGCCTGGGTCTAGGCTGAAAACCAGCGCTGGATGTTCCTGACATTCAGCAATATGCTGAGCCGACGCCCATTCAACACTGATTGTCAAGTTATGATAATTATTTTGTAAATTTGTTGTACTTAATTGATTTGGTGTTGAATAAATGATTTCTATTCTATTCCCCAATGGAAGTGCAGGGGGAAGGGAGAGGGAAAAAGATAGGGGGAAAAGATGAATGTCAGGTGGCCTTCCTTCATAGTCTGTTCTTTTTCCCCAACCCTGTTTTTCTCTCCGTTCCTTCTTCATTTTGTATGAGATTTTAGTCTCCATGAGACCTACTTTAGTCGGCTTTAGTTTTCTAAAAGATTTTGTTGTGTCATAGCAACTTATCGGTGATCAGTGATCACTACACGTAAAAACATTAAACACCTACTCCTACACCTGACCTATTTAGCTGTTGAGAAAATAATTATTTGGCATCAATGAAAAAAAGATTTGCGAGTGTAAACTTGTTCACAGTTCAAGAGATTAGCAGTAAGGGAACTTTTATTTACAATAAAGGAGATTAGCTGTAAGGGGTGCTTTCTGAAGAGCCGATGCTTGAAAAAATTTTTAGTACGTTATAGGAAATGAAGAGTGATGCCAACCAGAGATTATTGTAACCAGGGCCCTTACCACAAACTAATACAAAACCATCATGGTTCGTGACAATAATGCTTCAAGGTTACAATAATATTGTTCGGATTCGTACGATGAGCTTATAAAGTATTTCTGCGCGGGAACGAGACCGTCTAAATTTTTATATAGCGTTACATTGTCGCACGTCGGTGTCAACATGATGTATTTGAGTGAAGATTTAACTTGACGTCATCAAAACAGCTCTGCGTCAACAACATTACAGTATTCTTACTTTTATGTCATTTTTCAAAATATGATAAAAGTAATAATGCCATAAGAGGTTGTGGTAGGCCCCCAATGCTCCATTTACCATCCTAAATTTAAATCAAGCATTTTCCATTCAAGATTTACATCGCAACTTTTGTTCGAAGTTCAGCACTGCCTTTCCAATTCCATTCGACGTTTTTCAACCATTTGGATTTTTTTTCTTTACTATTATCAAAAAACGCTCTGCTATCAGATACGCAATTCGTAGTATGTAGTCCAATTTAGGATTTTTGTATTTTTTTTTCTAAATAGGCACGATCTATATTCTTTTTTTAACCATAGTATATTCGCAATAACTTAAAAAATATATATCATGTAGAGACAGAAAACTTTTTGCTTATGTCCTATTTGTACATAGCCATTTCACATCTTATGACCTAAGTCTATAACTCTTTTAATTTCATGGAATGTCCTCAAAATCTGTCGTAGATGGGCTTAGAGAGAACTTGATATACTGCTACTCATGTATACTGTGACATGTATTTCGGATGTTCGAGCCCACATAGGCTGTAATGTGTTTTCTTTTTATAACAACGAGCGAGATCAAAGGTGGATGGAACTCGCGACTTTGGGTAGCGACGAGGTTTTATTAAAAAGATAATTAAGATGAAATTTTATTTATATTTATTTCTAAGGTTTTAAAATGCGACATACCTACAACGGTTTTGTAGAGCGTGTAAAGCTAATAGTGCGAGATCCGACAGCACAAATCCATACAAATACCTACGTCATCGAGTACCTCAATAGGCTATCTTTAGATCGTTAGCTGACACTTAAACATGTAAAAAAAACAGGTCTGCCAGTTCCGGTCCTGCCGGGTAATGGAAATGAACTTCAAATGTTTTGAACACTAAGTTCTGGCAAGTTTAGACCTGGCAGACCTTTTAATCTATTATCAGGGACACCTTGGCTATTAATGGGCATAGGGTTCATCGGGGTAATCGTTGAGGTAGGTAGGCACTTCGTAAGGGTCTGCCAGGTACTTTAGGCCAATTTTTTTTAATGTAATTAATCAATGGTTAACTGTTGCCAGCATTTTCATTCGGATACCTTATGACGTAATTTTTAAATAAAAAAAACACCAAAAATCTTCTCGGATTTCTATGACCCGGCAGGATTGGAGTTGACAGACCTGATTTTTTACATATTTAAGTGTCGGTTAACGATCTACAGATAGCCTATTGAGGTACTTGATGACGTAGGTATTCCTACTGTCGGATCTTGCACTATAAGTTAAGTAGCATTTGCATTTGATTTTCACATACTTTAAGTGGTCAAATGATGAAACGGGTGTGATCGATCAAGTACCTTTTCCCGGATTTTCTTTAAATTTGATCCACGAACCGTAGTCATTCCAATTTCCAGCTAAGGCAGTGAAAACATAGTCGGATGATGACGGCAATACTTACCTGTTTTCTCGCTATAACTTCTAATTTTCCGAATTAAAAAGTAGGTACCTAACCTATTCCTAAGTTTCATCTCAGTAAGTGTGTGTAAGCGAGATGTGTCATTAATCACGGGTTTTATAATAGTACAATGAGTAACTCGCTAAAATAAAAATAGATCACAATAAAAATCGAATGGCTGATGACCAGAAACCCCACTTCCCAAACAATCAAAAATATCATATTTAGACTCCTGTTACTCCCAAAATCACAATGTTTCATCCAAATCGGCTTTAGCTAGGTTAACGCGAAAGCCACATAAACAAAGTTATAGGCTTAAATATTGAGTAGGAAAGGAATAGAGTAGTAAGTAATTTTTATTTTATTTATTAGTAATAAGAATAATTATGTATTAGCCGTCTGACCTCCTGATATCATATCATTCATATCTATGTAATTTATTTGCTTCGAGTAGACGATATTTGTGTGCTGTTGCAAGCACCATGATCACGGTCGAACTTCCGGACGAAATATCCCGTCAATATTTTAGTTATGTTAGTGACCAATCATGTATAAACGCTGTTCCTTCGTATCCAATATTCATAAAGAAGATTTACGACCATTTCACGTGCTTATTAAATTAACAAAGGTGTTAGTAGAGCGTAGAATCGCGGCCCCATTGTAGTAAACGCTAAAGAATACCTGCGCAGGCGCCACAGGTGATTAAAATGTTGAGTTATAGTGTATTCAATGCCACAGACTGCATAGTAACTTGTGTCGTATCTGTGCCAGTTTCATTATAGTGGATAATATTGTGTTCCCGTCCCGGCTCGTCTGTGTTTTACTACTTTAGTGATAATTTTGGTGTAATGAATAAATATTATCCGTACGAATACGAAAGTACATAATGAAAGGTAAGTTTAAAGCGATTTTACTAAAGAACTTCTCGGCACCGCGAAAAGGCACACATTGTCGACATGTGGAAGAAAAGGCGCACACACATTGTAGACATGTAGAAATCTCATACGATGCTGTTCATGCGCTCGTTTCTTCCACGAACCTGCATGGTGTGGAACAATCTTCCTCGTGAAGGTTTTCCACATAGGTAACTACAGTATGGGGAGCTTCAAGAAAAGTGTTAAAAGAGTCCTCCGCCGCCTGCTTGTTTACCACTCATTTCATAAAATAAGATCGATATACGATCCGTACAAGTAACAACCGATGGGGAAGAAAGGTTCTCGAGTGGCGACCATGAACCGGAAGGCGCAGCGTAGTCAGGCCCCCCCACTAGGTAGACCTGGTGAAAACCGTGGAGAACCAATGGATGCAGGAGGCGAGCAGCCAGTCAAAGTGGCGCTCTCTGGGGTAGGCCTATATTCAGCAGTGGACATCTTCAGGCTGTTGATGATGATGATGTGATGATACGATCCGTGTTTCGATGCTGGAGGAAATAGAACCGGATTTCAAATACTTCAAGAAAATTAGTCAGTAAATATGAAATTAGGTATTAAAAGTTTTAGCAGAAACTCAAAACGGTCGGTTACAACATTATGCATAGTAAATAGTACTTATTAGTATTTTTGATTCTTGTGAACCGTAGCAGGTTCTCTAAGCTCACGGTTATTTTCAACCGAGCCCCGCCTTCCCTGTCTATTTCAGTAGCTTGTCAATGGTTAGGGAAATTCCGTCTGGGTGGACGTACTTAGGATGTCGTCTATGGGGGGGGGGGGATCAGGAGAACGTTGAAGGGGTCATGCAAGATTTTTTAAGGCATGTATTTTTACACTTGTTAGAATACTCACATTGTGTTTGGAGATACCTGAGGTACCTGAATGACGAGACAATTATGTTAAACCAATATATTTTTTTAAATGTGCCAGCCATAATTCGAAAGTAGAATGAACAATAATTAATTTCATCATTATCAACAGCCTGAAAATTACCACTGCTGAACTAAGCACTCACCCACCTATACCATAGAGCAATCAGCCTCCTATTAAATGGTTAATCGTAAAAAAATATAGTATATCTCTAGTCGCTACGAATGAAGTTATATAACAGAGCTTCCAAATTTACCGTAACTATATTAGGCAGAGTAAATCACTAAGGGGGCATCAGACACGTTTACGCCTACCCTGACTACGTCCACGTGAACTGACCCATTGAATGGATTGCGCCAGCATGGATACGCGGCTGAAATAACTTCGCACATAGACAGGAATATAAATCGCCGCGAGTGGGCTCTCGGTTTCTATGCGTGAGACCACATAGCGCAAATGTAGGTTAATCACGCGTTATACATGTTGCTGGGCTGGGCGCGCTTTATTGTTTGTCAATAACTGTCACTAAAGTCTTTTTATTCAGTTGTTTTTTTTATATTTATGGTCCTACATAAACCCTTCTTAAATTAACTAAGGTCAGTGAAGGCTATTGGTCCATTTTTCGTTTGGTTTTCCTGTGGTATTTACATTTCTGCGGCCGCTAGAACCAAGAATTTAAATCCTAAATTCTTGCCGGTGCGGTGCTGGGACAGCTTCGTGAGTAATAGCAGAGAAAAATCTCAACTTAACGGCGAAGGAATGGAATGCTCTTCCAGCAACAGTATTTCCTACTGGGTATATAACCTGGATCTTTTCAAGTCAAGAGTGAATGGGCATCTCATGGGCAAACGTGTTTTATCATAGACAACTCCGTCACTTACCATCAGGTGAATTGTTGTGAAACGTATGCCGATTTTAGCATTTTTAACAAGTTTTTAAAAGTACTTCATACAATAACATTGGGGATGTACCTAAGGTATATTTTTTATACATTTTTTCGAGAAGCTACAGCGTACTGTATACTAATTAGTGTGTGTACTCAGGTTACGACCTGTGAGTTTACTCCGTCTAATTAGAAAATAGGATATAATGCCCAAATCAAACAAAATCTTGAGTGGTAATAGTAATTTTGTGAACTAGTTTCTTCCGAAGTTCGAACTCTACATTTTCCCGAAAATGGACTTCCCTTTAAGGGTGGGTTATAAAACCATCCGCAAACTAAGGCCAAGTCAGCAACCATTACGTCATGTCGACTTAACGACTGTTGTCTTGAAACTACTAGAGGGCCGATGGTTTAGTATTAATGGCTTATCTTAGTATAAATGTATCCCACCTGCCGTCACCTTGTCTAGCCAATAGCGTTCAAATATCGTATTTTATTGGTGAAGGCTGAATCTATGAAGGCTAACTTTCGTATTAAGCTAATAGAGAATATAAAAACGTTTCGAGTGGGTTATCCACTGTTGCCAGGCCAACATATATGTAGGGTAATCGTCGGTTGATATGCAGCGATTGACCTACTCTTTTATTTAAGTTTTAAATATACAAGCTGATTTTTATGTAGACCATTTCTATGTCTAGTTGTTGGCGTATTACCTGGGAAAATACTTTAGAACGAAACTGATAGTTTGGCTCTGAAATGTTTCTAGGAATTATTTTGTAAGTGATTTTGTTTGTTAAGAACCCATGAAAATAGGAAATTAATAATTATCACATTGTTTTCGCTTTTATCGTTTTTTTTTTTTGTTATTTCACACAGGGACATCTAGCCCCAAACTAAGCAAGGCTTATGCTACGGGAACCAGACAACTGATGCAATACTTAGATACATTTTTTTGTACAACCATAATAGAATACAATATAGGTAAAACCCAGACACAGAACAAACACCTATAGTTTTGTTCATATATGTTCATCACACAAATGTTTGTCCTGAGACTCCTGAGTGGGAATCGAACCCAGAAGGCAGATCTACTACCAACTCAGCTATCAGGCCAGCTGAAAATTGTATTCCGTTAGTAAATATTTTAGAAACATTAGCGACCATGAAAGTTCGAAATCTTAAATTAACCTCTTGCTATTAATCTATGAATTAATTCACGACAAAATTATGCAGGAATGGAGAGGCGTCTGAAATAAATGAATAATAATTATTTAAATGATAAAAAATTCCATGAGATTGAGTGGGTGTGTATTGAGATATGTATATGTTTAATTGTCTATTGTTGCGCACCGCCAGTGGGCGTTGTCAGAAATATTAAATAGTATGTAATTGCCTTATCGAGCCATCAGGAAGAACACGTGTATACATAATAAATCACTTATTTCGGTACCTATACATAGCGGATGGTGATTATGTTAGTCATTTGTGCCAATTTTGGTTAATGGATAAGTTTGAAACGGCGCAAATGATTCTGTTTAAAATATTCACTACGAGTTTACTCGGAGGCGAATTTATGGTGTCTTCAACAGCCTGAAGGAACATATTAACTTTTTTTATAGGATATTGTGACCTACTTAGCTCTCTCCCATAGAGCGCTGATGCTCGCATCCTACATCCATCGGCTCCCAGATTTTCGGTCCACCTAGTTTGTTTCTATTTAGTTAAAAATGTTTACGTAAACCTAAGTTTCGTTTAGTTTCATATTGAGCAGTTGTTGATAGGGAAGAAAGGTTCTCGAGTGGCGACCACGAACCGGAAGGCGCAGCGTAGGCAGACCCCCTAGGTGGACGACGCGGAGTGCCGATGGATGCAGGAGGCGAGCAGCCGCTCAAAGTGGCGCTCTGTGGGGTGGCCTATGTTCAGCAGTGAACGTCTACGGGCTGTTGGTGATGATGATGATTGAACAGTCCCGAGTGAACCGGTATCTTCTACCATTACCTATAAAAATGAGTAAAAAATACATGATAGTTGTATGGGAGCCCCCTTAAATATTTATTTTATTCTGCTTTTTAGTATTTTTTGTTACAACAGCAACAGCACAAATACATCATTTGTGAAAATTTGAACTTTCTAACCATCACGGTTCCTGAGATACAGCCTGGGGTGTCTGACAGACGGGTAGCGGAGTCCTAATAATAGGGTTCACTTTACCCTTTTGGTACGGAACCCTTAAAATACTGTTACTATATCTAATCTGTAGCACTAGGATACTTATGCGTAAAACGCCATATTTTTTACGCGTAGGACACTATCATTTCCAAAGTCAATAGCGATTAGTGACGTGGCACAGTGGGGGCGTAGCCGCTCGTGTGAGTCGTAACATCACCAAAATACGCGACTAAATGCCATTTACACATCAGGAAGTAAAGATTTACATGATTTCATCGTAAAATAAAGCTGTCGCATGGCATGGAACTGGTATCACCTGTTGCACCGGTCTATTTCACATTATATTTGGCGACCCGTTACATTTTTAAATCAGTATCTAGATGCTTTCCGCGGCTTCACTTCCTTTTATATAATTTTTAACACCCCATTTGACCCCTGAGGTCGGATGTCGTTACCTGTCACAGACATGTTTGCATCGAGTCTTATTACCGTCTGTATTAAAGTTTGACAGCGCCTAAGTCCGCACTTATCTTTCTAGCACCCGATTCTCGTGCGTTTGTGAAACCCGTGTCAAGACACACAAAACTCTGTACGCTCATTGGTTCTCTGTCGATTATCGACTGTCTTCAACCAATTAGAGTACAGTATTTGGTGTTATTAATTAACATGAGTTTGACAATTGTCCTTAAAACCGAGTTTTAGTCGATCACTTAGGACAAAGCATAGTCTATTATGTATCTAGGATAGGACAACGCCATTTTATTCGCAGTGATCTTTATAAAAAGGATATTTGAAATGCCACGCAAATCTAAAATTGATCTCGGATCTATTCGTTAATTGTTTTTTATTGCTAATCAAAACGTCAAATATGTAAAATCGATTTTAATTAGAACAGAGAGTCCACAGAGCTAGAATATAATTTTCGAGTCGTGGCTTTTTGGTATTAAGATTTTTGGACGCATCACTTACCCCTTTTTCTAGTACGTTTGTCAATCTCACGTTAACACACCAATTACTACGGTCATTAGTCGACGATAGCCTATGATTAACAGGTAACCAATGAGCGTTCAGTATTTTTAAGTTAACATGAGTTTAACAAATGTACGAATAACCGGGGGTTAGTTTGACATCCGGTATCTTTCTGTACCCCTATAGTAACAGTTTCATCATCATCATCATCATTAACAGACTGACAACCTCCACTGCTGAATATAGGCCTCCCCCAAGGAGCGCCACTTTGAGCGGCTGCTCGCCTCCTGCATCCATCGGCTCCACGCGGCCTTCACCAGATCGTCGGTCCACCTAGTGGGGGGCTTACATTGCGTCTTCCAGTTCGTGGTCGAGAACTCTTCTTCCCTATCGGTAACAGTTTATTGGAATGTAAATTATCTATACTTGGTATCGAGTTATTGCGTATCGTAAAATGCAGTTCCCATAGAAAATCGACTAAACTGCGGCCGTAGATGAAACTTGTAGAGTACAAGGTATAAACTAATTTAGCAATTACATTATCAGTATAATCAAACATTTAATATACAACTAACAGCTTGTCATCGCCATAAAAATGCCATCAAAAGGGAGCCTCGATTAAACCTATTTAAAATTCCCGCCACACAGTTGGCAATATCTCTATGCGGTGTTACACCCCGCGGTTTTTTTCCACCCACGTGCCTGCGGGCTCCTAATCCACCCGCGTGAAGATATTTTGGTGACGATTGTTGGGCCATACAGTTAGCGGGAAAGTCGACTCTTGTGTGTGACTCATCATTAAAGCTATACTATCTTAAATGTTTCCAGCTAAATAGTGGAAATTAACTTGGATACTTTAGTGGCCGAATTGCGATGGATCTCGTACTCCCACAGTGTAATTTTTTCTTGATTAAAGATTGATTTGATTAAACGCTATAAAATTATACCAGGCTTTGCGTAAACATCTTATTTAAGTCGTCGAAATCTGCCTTAGATTAGCCGTCTTCAACGAAAGGTAGAAAAACAAATGATTTATAAGTAAAGATATCTCATTCCGCTACTCGCTTATACTTTGACGGCTTAAACGCTCGTCCGGCCCGCCGTCCGCTAGTTCCCTGCCAGCACCCTAACGCGGAATCGATCCGCTCATAAATCGGCGGCCCTTGAAGACACGCTGCGAATAATATTATAAGTATTATAACTCGTATTTATTGCGGATTATAACATAGCTCCATAGGGAAACACGTTTTTTATATTTCTTAATTTATAACTTCCGAGGATGAGAGGAGTTGGGTTAAGCGTGGTGTAACTGAGGCTCTTAGTTCCCGATGTTCACCTTTTTAGTTTTCTATATTTTATATTTGATTCTTCTACTAATTGCTGCTTAACAGTCAACTGAGTTGTAATAAATATGTCTTGATATCTGTGCAAATTTTATTTTTACTATTTTAATTATCAAAATTTTATTTCAGATTCCAAACATAGTACTAAATTATTTTTTAGAGTCAATATTTTTTAAGACTATTTATAAGTTAATTTATTTTACTTTTATTTTATTTCTTAAGCGTACCGATTTGTCATTGGTCTGATTAGGTTTTTTTGGGTTTTTCCTAATCCTGCGCAACAAATGTTGGACCAATTTTAGCCTTCCCAGATTGTTGGAATAAAACTGTCATAACAAATATTTTTCTTATTCTTTGTCACATACATATACCAGCAAAAATCCCTTGCAGCTTTCCCAATATAGATAATCTTATAGTTTTATTTTAGCGGAATTACACTAGATATTCTTGTTTCATTTTGTATTTAAGATGAACTTCCGCGAGGTAACGCCTGATTCAATCAATTATCCTCAAATAACCACTGATACTATATTATACTAGTTAGCTAGTCAGAGACCCCACAATAAAGCTTCTAAGCCTTGCAAATATTATTGTGCGGCGGTCATGATTGGTTGAGAGTTTCGCTGTGGGCAGTTCTGCCAATCAAAGGCCAAAATAAACCAGTCAAAATAACCTTTTTTAATTTAAAAAAGAAACGAAAAATTGTTAAGGTCGTGACAGAAGATTCACAAATTCATATCAAAGTATTCTATGTACTTCTCTACGCTACTTTACAGTTAATAAGCACTGTTTACTTTTCACTCCAGCTCTATCGTCTACTACTATGTATATCCAATGAAATGGTAGGTGTTGGTAGACAACAAAGAAGACAGAAGAGTCTGCGAGAGCAGGTGAGTTCGACGACCGTCTGCGTTTGTCACACGCTGCTTGAGGTCTCTAATGATCCGTGAATATTATAATACTGGTTTGTTTTTAGTAGCGAGATCTGAATTAGAAAAATCGTACAATTTTCCACAATGCGACTCTCATCATCATCATCATCATTAACAGCTTGAAGACGTCCACTGCTGAACATAGGCCTCCCACAGGAAGCGCCACTTTGTGCAGCTGCTCGCCTTCTGCATCTTTCGGCTCCCCGCGACTACTAGCGACTGTGCGTTTATAGAACACATTTAGGCAGTGACCGTTTTACTTATCACAAGTAATTACATGCAAACTTGAAAACACCTCAGATATTTTCTTCATCAACTAGAAAAGAGGATGATCGTAGCTGAACAATTTTTTTAGATATTGCATATAGTACATACATACATCATCAGCCGGAAAATGTCCAATGCTGGATGTGAATACAGGCCTCCTCCAAAAAACGCGACTTTGGAAGCATATCATAGGGCCGGATTTGCCATAATCAGGCCTGGCAGGCGGCTTGGTGATCGCAGAAGATTTTAATGTACCGAGAAAAATGCTACTTCGCATACCCTGGATATACGCTTAGCTGGCTGTTACGGCAATCACGGGAAGAGATAGGGTGGTCCTATTCGTAAGAGCCGGAGGGAATATCTGAAGAGCAACAGCATTCTCCTCGGTACTTTAAAACGTTACAAAGTGGGGTTTATAGAGAAGGCAGTGTGCAGCAGTGGCCGTCTGAAAAAACTAATTAAGTAAAAGTATTATTAATAATAACAATAACGCCCAATGATCACATACATACATCCTGGACCCTAACTAGGATTCCCTACATCTAGGGACCCAAGAACTGCGAGGACAATGGTCCCACAACACGCAGAATAAACTTATTTGCGCTTGTTTCTCTTGTGCACAAATACCTGTCCTGTTGCGGGAATCGAACCCGCCGCGGCGTCTCCGGGTTATGCGCCGACCTGCTCAACCACCACACCACGGAGGCTCATAACCTTACGTATAATAACTCTTACATTTTTCCAATATAACTAATAATTTTCTCGATCGTATATCTATATACGGTTGTAAGTTTTGTGTTAGTCTCAAAGCAACTCGCGCGAAAGCCCTAAGGCGCCTCGATCTACATGAAAAAGTTTTAATTCTTCGTCGTTTCCTCCACGCAGCTCGGCATTAGGTTAGAATAGTAAACGATTCGTCGGCGGCCAGACGACTCCCCGTCTGCGCCCTTTGCCCTTTGTCATAGATTAAGGACGTAGGAAGTAGCAGATAAGTAAGTAGGTCTGCCATGGTAAAATTACAGTGTTAAAGAGCAAGGGAGAGACAATACTCCTAAATACTAGTTAGTGTGAAATATTACTATCGCTATTGCTTTTGGTGACTCTCCACTCAGAAAAGAGCCTAAACACTCATTGTTAATGATGCATTGGTGGAAGATAAGCTTGATAGCTTGAAGCACCGACGTTTATTTGCGTTTATCGGTATTTTATAGACTGCATTTTAGAGAGCGTGAGCAGGAATTACACGATCTAAGGTGTTCTTTCACCGCACATCAAGGCGCAAAAATTAACGCACCCATATAATGGTAGAAGATCTATATAAATCTGCACTAAGCGTTTTGCCACGCATTTTATACCTAGCCTAGTGCTAACATTCCAACACCTGACCGACGTCTTTGTTTCTTGCTTCCTGCTTTGGTATTTTCTAGTAGGCAACCATGCACCATCGTAGATTGCGTCATCACTTTTTATCAAGCGGGACAGAAGTCGAACGATTTGTCTATAAACATGTATATTTATTGCTTGTGAAACCGCAGAGTTCCTCTAGTAATTTGTAAGATAAAAAGTAGGTACTTAAGTTTCCTATCTTTATTGTCTGTACTGTCACATCTAAGGCTGTAATCTTTGCCCAGCGTCTAGCCGAGTGCAGCCGCACCCGGGTCTCCCGGACGCCCTTTTCGTCCTCGGAGGGCTGAGGGCTAGGCCCCACGAGCCGGCTGTTATAACTTAGTGGTACAGAGAGCGACATTGACGAAATTTGTCTATTTGTGCAAAGTCGCGGCTTTATGTTTCGAGACGCGAACGATTTGTTGAATAAACTTGAAAAGCTAAGACGAACTAAAACAGTGACTCTGTGGAAATAAAATTAATTTACTTAATTATTTATTCAAAATTAAATCAATTCTAACTCAATTTTATAAACTCGAAAGCTAAAAGGGTACCAGCCTGCCTGGCGTTTGTTTATTCATTGCGATACCGATCTTGATCATTCAGCATTGGAGGTAGACTTGAGGGATTTCAGATACCGGTAAAGTATATAAAAACCGTTCTGAGCTGGCGACACGTTAACAACGCTCCTTGACTCTCTCTCTACTCTCTAGTCTAGTCCATTTACCGCTTTCCATCAGGCGGGCCGTATGGCCGTAAGCTAAGTAATTTGTCACTCAAGTCCATATAACCACTAATGAGTAGCTCCCGACTAATCCCATGAACTCCATCTCATAATAGGTACTATATCTTGCAATTGATCCCACAACATATTGTTTTGAATTCCCATCGTATCCCAATCAAAGTTTAGGTCATAAAAAGAACGGTAAACGCTACCGAAACACGTTTTTTCGACGTTACTAATAGGCTATATTAAATAGATACTAAAGCATTCAGTTTCAGTTTTTGTTACTACTAGAGCGCGCATGAAGTACTGTAATTTTATGCAGTAGCTAAACTCTCACGCCTTGAACTAGTGTTGCAAATTGCTCCCAATTTTTCACTCTTTGTTCTTTATTCTTGCAGATAATGATGAAAAGTCGCTGTGATGAAATATGGGATGGCTCAGTCCTCACTAGTTTTCTCAGATTTCCGCTGCATTTGTCTAAATTTAAATTCTCTTGCAATCTGGGTCGAAGTCGAATGGTACAGCTTTGTTTTTCTCGCGAACTATTTCAAATGCTTAAGGCGAGTTTTTGTTGAATGTATCTGTGTTTTCTGGTACGAGCCGAGAAAATAGTTATCGTCGATTTTGGGAATATGAAAATGGGAACATTGCAACCGAGATAACCGAACGTTAGTGTGTCTGTGTAAGTTTTTAGTAACTATACTTGCTCGTTTGCTAACTGAAGCACTAGCGCAGAATCCCTACTGGCCTGGCATTAGCGAAGGTCGTTTCTAACTCGTAACACGTTCGTAAAATGTTATGCAAGCATTATTAGGTAATGCCTCAAAATCCAACTTATAATACAATGTGGCAATGGTCAAAGTTATTCATAAGCAGTTGTAACATTCTAACGAATGTCGCTTTGGTCAGCCGTCTGCATAATAAGATGTACCTAAGTGGCTTATGTAACTAAACGATCTCAAACAAATGTAACATGTTACGCTACACGCAAACCCTCAATCATTACGCACCTTAAGAGTGAAAAGTTTGGTGTTTTCTAAACGTTTCTATCAGCGATTTTATAATTTGAAATGTTTATTTGTTTTCCTACATTTCTTTCAGCAGCTATGTTTTCTGTTGTGATTTTTTAGTTTCAAACTTTTGTTTGTTGTTATGTTGTCAATGAGCAGAGAACCGTTGGGAAATTTGTAGTCGCGTGTTCTAGATCGTAAAATAGGTCTCTTCGTTTTCCTTTCTTTTGTGATAGCGAATTACATAATAATGTATTGTGTAGGAGGTAGGTATTTTATTCCTTATGGTTCATATTCCTATTTTTAATTTTTTGACGTGGTAACAAACCGGTAAGAGGTATATTTAACTCTACTATTTTGAATAATGAACTAGCCATGAACCATTTAGACATTGGTGCGCAACCTATCTTTTTTTATATTAAGAAATTCCCAATCCAGGCGTAGTGTGCATTTCTTATCACTTACCACAGGATTGCCTCATTATCATCATTATCAGCCTGATATCTACTGGTAAACATAGGCCTTCCCCACAGAGCGCCACTCGTAGTGGCTGCTTGCCTACTACATCCATCGGCTTCCCGCGATTTACCAGATTGTCGGTCCACTTTGTGGGGGGCCTACGATTGTCTTTTCATACATAACACTTTTAACTTGTCTAATATAAAAATAACAATCTAGATTTGTTGATACACAAGGATAAAATGGGTAGGTAAGGGAAAAGAAGAGATAAGACATGCATAGTTATAGCGTGTAGCGATACCAACTACCAACACTCCAACCGATCGGTTCAGATATCAATTGAAATATATCCGACGGTGAAAAAATCGAGACAGTCAAACAGGTGTGAAAAACCCCGTGAGAACGAAATGACGAATAAGTAAATGATACAAAACATGTATTGTAAAAGAATACTGCTAAAGTTCGCCGACGACGCTGGAAGGTGTTGTGTTACTTGGATGCTAGACGGTGTTATTTTGATACGTGATAACCAACACTTTGATTTGTATTTAGGTGCGGCAGACAGCCGCTCTTCTTTGATCCTTACAAAAAGTTGTTATAATTCAAAGTATATTCTACTAGTATCAAGACACGAGCTATTGTTTTGATTTTGGCAGAGCTAACTTAACTAACATGCATGGATGCAGGAGGCGAGCAGCCGCTCAAAGTGGCGCTTCATGGGGGTGGCTTCCGATAATAAAAGACGCCGCTTCAGTCTGTTCTGTGCCATCTCCTGCGAGCCATCCACCTGGAGCTCGCGCAAGTCCTTCGTGACTTGGTCAAGCCAGCGGCACCTAGGGCGGCCGACAGCCAGCGGCACCTAGGGCGGCCGACTGGTCGTCGCCCACTCGGCCGTACCATGTAGCTCGCTTCACGGCCCGATATTCTCCCATTCTCTCGATATGGCCGATTTGGATTTTGGCAGTATACCTAGTAGAATTTGTTTATTGCATTTATACCCTAGTGAGACTCTAGTAAGTACTCTAGTGTATGCTAATTTTTGTTTTGATTTGTTTATTTAGTTTATTTAACACGGCACCAGTACATTAATTAAAGATTGGTCAAATAATTATTATCAATGAAATACAATTAAAAAAACATCACGGGCCCGATAGCTCAGTTGGTAGTATACCTGCCTTCTTAACTGAGTGCTTGGGTTCGATTCCTACCCAGGACAAAAATTTGTGTGATGAACATAGATGTTTGTTCTGCGTCTGGGTGTTTTATTGTATTCTATGTATGTATTTACAAACAAAAAAGTATATAAGTGTTATATCAGTTATCTGGTTCCCATAGTACAAGTTATGCTTAGTTTGGGGCTAGATGGCGCTGTGTGAAATGTCCACACATATTTATTCATCAACTAGCTTTTGCCCGCGGCTTCGCACGCTTCTGTTATGTTATTTTTACGTTATAGTCTAATAATAGATCAATGCATTTCGTACCAAACAACAAAATCCATTAAATCTTTTCGAAGCTGAGCACAGTAACCTGTATTAGTTAGCATAGGTATAGGTATAACGCAAGCATAGCCGTGAGTGGAAGCTATTTAAGCCATTACCTAAAATTAAATGTTTTGAGTCTAATATAGATTTATAACAGTAAAAGAAGTTTCAAACAAAAAACTACAGTTTTATAAGTACCTCTTCATATTACAACAAAAAGAAATCATCATCACTTCACTCAGGTCTTTAACAGAAGTTTCAGTAAGTTTTGTTTAGGTAGTAGTTACCTAAGCAGGCAGGTACAGTTTAGAAAATATGGAAGAATCACACACGATGATGCTGTTTTGCTCAGTTTTATAAATTTGCATATTACCATTTACTACATTTTTTTATCTTCTTAAGTTTGGCTCCATACAAATTGAGTACCTACACTTAGCCAGTGTCAATAATAAGTTTATAAATTGCTGGAGATATGCATTTACCTGTACGATGCGTACATAATTAATTTTCTTAATACTAATTAGGAATTACAAATACTAAACCAACACTCCTTAAAGAATCGACAGTTATAATTATTCTGATGTCCACTATTTTCCACGCTGTCTTATTCCCACTGCACTTTCAACATACCTACCTAGTGATGAAAATGAGGAAATAGGTTAAATCGTCATTGCACAATTGTTACTTACACCCAAAGATAGTTAATTACCTACTATAACTATAACCTTCTTGAAGTAACCGAGTAATCAATCATTGTTTGCTCCCGTGGTTTATTTAAAAGCCCACAGATCTAAAATATTTTAACTATTAAAAACTTATATCAACATGCAAGAAGAAGAAGAAGAACAAACCAAAAACAGTCAAAACGAACTTTACGCGCCATGTTGTTTTTAATTCGAGGATACAATTGCCATAATGAATACCTACATATTATTATATCTAAGTACCTACCCCTTTTTAAACATTTTTCATAAAATAATTCGTATCATTGGCTTACAAATAATAGCGAGCACTCCGTGTTACTTTAATGCCAGGATAAAAAAGGTTTTAAAATGCGTAGCAATGGTAAGGGTCTATAACTTAAGTAGCTATAAGTACTACAGGGGGTCTAGCAAAGATACCAACCACTAACGCTAACGCCAAACGCTTACTCCAAAACGGTATTGAAATGACATTAGCTGTGGAAAAGTAAGCGATTTCCATAATGTCATCCTAGTACATTTTGGAGTTAGCGTAAGGCGTTAGCGTTAGTGGTTAGTATCTTTGCTAGACCCCAGGTACCTTAAAACTTCTTTAGGGTTGATCAAGAATTTAGCAGTAGTGCAAAAATAATTTTATCTACCTAATTATAATGGTAACGTATAGTAAGTTTATGTAAATAATACATTTGACCAGATCGCCAATAAAGAACATTTCTCCCGCCAAAACCCTATAAATCAAAAACTTGAATAAAAATGTTAATTAAGTAAGCTTCAATATTGGCTAAGTATGATAATCGCGTGAAGCCTTATGAATGATTATTAAAGTCTAAGAACCTACCCTTTTAAACAGTTTTCATAAAATACTTCCTATCATTGGCTAAATACACATTTTGTCTAATGCCAAAATAAAAAAGGGTTATACAATGCGTAGCAAAAGCAAGGGTCAATAAATTAAGTACCTATAGGCACAGATTACTGAATAAGTTACTACTATAGGTTAAGCTATAGGTACTATAAATACAATTTAAATACTTATTTTGAATGGTAACGCGTAGTACTTAGATTTTGAAAATTAATACATAATACCAGATTGCCTATAAAGAATTTTGTCCTCGCCAGAACCCAATAAATTGAAAACATGAATAATAATTTTAGTTATGTTTCAATATTGGCTAAATATGATATCGCGTGAAGCCTTAAAACTTATAATAAAAAGTCTAAGAAGTTCTTAGTTTTCGAAATTTCTTGTTCTCTTTGTCGTGCTCATATTCAAGAAGGTTCTCATACATATCCTCTTTTTTAGTTTGGACCACAGATTAACGAAAAAACTTATCTTTAGTAATACCACAGATTAGAGAAAAAAATTCATATGACTTCCTTGATTGTTTTTCTCTATTCTGCACTGCATCGAGTAATCGCGCGATGTATTTCGCCGTAGCCTGAAAAGTGTGATACGCTGCCGGTAATGCAGGCGCGCCAATTGTTATTTACTGTTTTTTGTCTTTTAAGTTATAAATAAAAACATGCATTAAATTACTTCCTTATTGCTTAGTGCAGTGGGGATTGTTCAGAATGAAATAAAAATGATTGGGGTTCCGTACTCAAAGGGTAAATCCTTATTACTAAACCTCCGCTCTCCGTCTGTCTGTCTGTCTGTCTGTCCATCAGACACCAGGATGTACTCATGAATCGTGATAGTTAGACAGTTGAATTTTTTACAGATGATATATTTCTGTTGCCACTATAACAACCGTGATCCGTATTCAAAGGGACAGATAAACAGACAAATAAAATAAAATTGGTTTTACTTCATATTGATAAGGAATTATAAATTAAAACTATTAAAATTTATTTTTGTAATCGCAAATAATACTCTCACAGTTTGTAAAACATATTTATTCGCCGACATGCAATATAACGCTACTGCTTCCTCCATTTCCATTTTATTTAGCCCACGTCGGTCGCGCAGCAGGCAAAGAAATTGACTATGTGTCCGGGTTGGGGCGCTACAAAAACATCGAGGATAGTTTTTGCGCGCCAACTCAACAGCGAAGGTTCGGGCGTATATGAAGCCGCGCCATAATAGTAACAGAGTTTTTTTTTCTTTAATCTGTGCATCCGGATAAACCCGAGATAATATTACCGTCCGTAGCACAGAGCACATTTTTTTTCTCTCATCTATGATTAGTAGCCAAAACAAAACTTACTTTTTGACACTGGCTAAATACCTACACTATGTGTGGATCAAAATATAAGAAATAAAAAACTTACCTTGAAGTCTTGAAGCGGCCATCTTGTGAAAATCCCGTTCCGTTTCATAATGAAATCTTAATCATTTTCACCAAAAAAAATTTACAATATTTAAAATTTAATATATCCTATGTTGTGCGCCGGGTTTTTCTAAGCTTATTAGTGAAAACCGCATGAAAATCCGTTCAGTATTTTCGGAGTTGTGCCGTAACAAACAAACAAACAAACAAACAAACAAACAAACAAACAAACAAACAGACAAAATGTCTAAAAAGTAGCTTAACGTGATCAGCAAAAAATTTCAAGCTAACCTGTGTCATTTTTTTTTCGATATCTTGCATTTACAGATTTTTTTATCTCTACAGTTTTATTATATGTATAGATAATTGATAACTGTACAGAAGTTAAACAAAATAATAATATCAATGTTTTTTTTATTTAATAAGTAAACTTATTGGGTTCGTTCACGTAGGTACTTAAGTATATTTATGCTGGAAAATCAAGATTTGATAAAATAAGACTTGGATGAAAATGGGAATAGGTAAGACTTAAAACAAATAAATGGGACACAGTGACATTTGTTAAAAATGATATCTCATTTGAATGATTCACCTATGGAATAAAAAAATGGCCTAAAAAGCAAGTAGGTAAGCGATTTAACTGTCATGATCAAAATAAGATTTAGAATAGGTACTTGAGCAAAATGAGATCCATTTCACTTTTTTTTTTTTTTCAAAGTGTTTACTAATTCGCTAAACAGTGGCTAAATCCACAAGGCACAAACTAAATCAATACAAAGGCGTTGAGTAGAAAGCCAATAGCATTTCCTCTATTAAGTCAGTCTAAGCGAGGAGTACTTAATTTACCACAAGGGATTAAGAAGCCCCTATACTGTCACCTGCCACAGACACCAATAATTATAATTATAAGGGTGGTGAACCACGGGTAGAGCTAGAGATATGAGCAGAATCTTACTTCTATGAGCTATAACAAGCTATGTTTAGCATGACTTAACATTTCTTTTATACCTTAGTTTTCAAGTTATGAGTGAAATTCTAGGTAAGCATGTATGTTTTTTTGAGCTAGTCGTTCACGTGATGTTAAGCGAAATGGCATAACATAACAGTACACAACCTATAAAAAATCATCGAAATCGGATAACATTTAAGGGTTGGAACAACCTTAGTGCATTTTTTATGGTCAAGAATACCTCTTATAACGATTGATTTTTTATTCACATATTCATATGTAAAAGGAGTTATAAATGAGTCAGGCCCAGGCACCACAACCGGTGGAGAAAAATCATAATCAAGTATCTAACTCGATTTTTTACTTCTATTTTAAATCCCAATATAAACGTATGTTTGCATTGATAAATAAATCAAAGTTATCAACAATTCCTGAATTTAAATACAAATAAGTGTCTCAGAATAAATAGAATTCTAGTAAACATCCACCAGCGGGAAAGTTGTAAGCCACATTTTATGAAACGAAATATCCTTACCCTGCCATGTATATATATCTTACAAATGGCCCTGTTTGTCCGAAAATATAGAAACCTTTTCAAATCTAATATAGAAATCAACCCGCAATATAACCGACGAAATAAAGATAAGCTAGTATTACCTGTAACTACATTGAAGGCTGTGGGGAATAGTCCTTACCATAGACTTATAATAATTTATAATAAGCTCCCGGAATCAATAAAGTTAGCGAATAACAATCATATATTTTCTAACAAGTTAAAGTTATTCCTAGTAAATAAAGCGTATATTACTCTGTACAAGAGTTTAAAAATGATAAAATAGACGCATAGATGTACTTAATTCGGATAATTTATTTGATAGTTAATACGTAGATATATTTAAACTTGTGGTATATGGATAGGTATGATAGGTACTAGGTGCTATAATGTGGGGTGTGATCCTGCGCATGAAGGAATAGGATGTGAAGTGTAGATAGTATATATTAATAATAATCTTTTTAAATGTTGTACGCTCCTGACTATTATTAATTTAATGATAATGATAATAATAATAATAATAACAATAGTAATTAGATTTGACGTAAATAATACAATAAGAATTAAATAGGAATAGGATTATTGACATGTAACAACATAACTTTTATTTTAGAAACCACTCAAAATGTACTAAAATGTGCAGCGCCCTTGCAGGGCACATATATAGATCCTTAAGACAAGCTACTGTTAAATATATAGTCTGTATTATATGTGAGCACAATAAATGAATAAATGAATATAATATAAGGGTTTTTCCCGTTACCCAGCCACATCTATGTAGAACCTGTGACAGACATAAATAACCATGTTATCACTGCATGCCTATAAAGCCTAACGCATATTACAATAATGTGCATATAGGTCGACTTGAATAAATCTTCCTGTTTTTTTTACGAATTTACATATTGTTTAGTTGAGGTGTGCATTTCGCCATACAAAACGAAAGTATTTTGTTGACGGAATTTCATAAAAGTTTTATTGACTTAAGATTTCTGTGCATTTTTTCTATAATACCATTTCATAAATGCATTGGAGTAAACTATAATGAACTAATCTACAGTTTTCCATGCAAAAATATCACACGATTCAGCGCAGAAACCTCGAAGTCTTTGAATTAAGTAGGTCTTAGATGCTTTAAAAAATAAGTGAGTAACATTTTTAGAGCAGTTCAAGGTTAAGGTACATATTCTTAGTTATCAAAGGTTGGTTTTGTGTTGAGTTTTTTTTTTATTATTAATATTCTATTAAAACTGCTGAAATGTATACGCGCCGAGCCTAACATGAGTGAATATGCAACATGTAACTGTACAGAAGTGAAATGCGTTATTTGCATGTATTCCTGTTTAATTAGTAGAATGTTTATGGTAATATGCCGTGCATGGGGGTTCCACGAATTCATCGCCGTGGTCGCAAGGCGGTGCCACACTGAGAATAAAAATTACACGACTCATGTTAGTGGGCAAAGTTCAGCAGGGCGATCATGTAACTGGATTGCAACCATTAGAAACAGAAAAATGTATGAATTTGACAGTTTCAATACGCAGTTTATGTGCATAGTTACTATGAAAACTTTCAAATCCGGAATGAAATTTCTCATGTTGCATTGCTGTCAAAGTCTCGTGATCACTCCCCGGGTGACGCCAACTCATAGATATGTTATTTCAAGAGGTAATTGTACAAATTTTATTGTAGCGATTCACATTATTGAGTCGTTGGTCCCGGTCTGAGAATAGGACCACCCCATCTCTTCCCGTGGGTGCCGTAAGAGTCGGCTGAGGGGATATCCAGGGAATCAGCAGTAGCATTCTTCTCGATACATTAAAATCTTCTGCGATTACTACACGCCTGTCAAGCGTGTGATTAAGGTAAACCCTACCTATGATAAGCATCCAAAGTGGTATTTTATGGGGAGGCCTATGTTCAGCAGTGGATGTCTTCTGGCTGTTGTTTTTTGAAGTGATTTACTTTAGGAGGAAACTGCGCTAAACGGTGGCGAGCTTCAAGCTCTCATTGTGCCACTAACCTAACTCGGTAAAATTCCTCACATACCTCGTCGGATCGACCGCTTCATTCGATATTGCTCTATATTTAGCACTCGCAATCGCTTTACGGACCTTTGCTGCGACTTGGGGACATTAAAACTGCGATGCTACTGCTATTAAATACTTTGTAAATGCTCTTTTTCTCTTTTAAAAGTTAATTTTTTAATATCTCGTAATCGGACTGTCGGTCGAATCGTTCGTAGAACTGACAACCGATGGGGAGGAAAGGTTCTCGAGTGGCGACCACGAACCGGAACCCGCAGCGTGGGCAACAACTGGGTGGGCCGACGATCTGGTGAAAACCGCGGGAGCCGATGGATGCAGGAGGCGAGCAGCCGCTCAAGGTGGCGCTCTATGGGGAGGCCGATGTTCAGCAGTGGACGTCTTCGGGCTGTTGATGATGATGATGATGATGATGAATCAGACGGTACCACTGGTAGCACACTTCGCCAACACTTAGGCGTTTGGCTAAGCGTAACCCTGTTATAGTTGAAATCATAGATCTAGCATACACAAGACCAACAATGATATTTTGATTTGAAGGCGGGACAAGAAATTTTTGTGTGTGAAAAACGGTTGTTATGTTCTTTAATATTTGCGACAAGTCCCTATCCTATCGCTTTTACTAAATGCTGAACCTACCTATAGGCTTCCTATGGTTTTTTTTATAAAATAACAGGTATTTTATTTACTCAATTCAATTCAATTTTCAAAGGTCTTTATTATTCTTTTAAATTTTATTTACTAAGATCCTTTAAAACTTTAAAGTAAAAATGCTTAATAATAAAAACTGATATTGCGATATATCTGAAGGAGCATCTACAAAATAAATATATGTGTAATTGAAATACCGATATTGACTGGTGACAGAATAAACGACAATAATAATAAAGGACTACAGTAGAGAACTTAATAGCAAAGGTTGCTTGCTTCTTGTTTGCCTTTTTTTAATGAAAGAATATATTATTTTAAATACTCATTAAAACAACAGTTCCAAATTTTAAAAGATTCTTTACAAAAGCATCCTTCTTCGTCAAACTTCATCACAAAAAAACAAGTGAATAATCAACTTCGAGTTCATTTATGATTACATTTAATTAAGACCACAATAAAAACTTGTTTTAAACCATTAAAATACTATGGGTTTATTGATTTATTGCTCTGTAACTGAATGAATGGGGGAGGTAAGTTAACATCTAAATAAACAGATAATTATTATTATGAAGGCATCATTTTAAAGCACATAACTTATTTAATTATTGTTTAGGTTATGTATGGTACACTTCAGAACACAATAACTTACCAAATATAGGGTAATTTTTTTTGTAATATTCAAAACATCTATCCTACGAAGTTTGAAGTTCTGCTTTGAACAAAGTCAAACAGAAGAAGTGCGGGTAGTTGGGTACTTATGTGCGATTTTACGTTCATCATCATCATCATCAGCCTGAAGACGTCCACTGTTGAACATAGGCCTCCCCCAGGGAACGCCACTTAGAGCGGCTGCTTGCCTCCTGCATCCATCGGCTCCCCGCGGCTTTCACCAGGTCGTCGGTCCACCTTGTGGGGGGCCGGCCTACGCTGCGTCTTCCAGTTCGTGGTCGCCACTCGAGAACCTTTCTTCCCCATCGGTTGTCAGTTCTACGAGCGATGTGACCTGCCCATTGCCATTTCAACTTGCTAATCCTAAGAGCTACATCGGTCACTTTACGTTAACAGATTGAAATTTTTAATATAAAAGAAAAGTTGAATCATATCGGAATTATATTTTACTTTTTGTGGTTATATTAGAGGTCAAATAACAACATAATTTTTAGAATAAAGCCGTTTGTAACATGATAATGTAAAGTTTTTAAAACAAGAGCGTGCATTTTGTTTTGCACTGAACTGTAGTCAGCGAAGTATTGTAGACACATGCAGTTCAACGACCCTGGATGTGTTGTACGTCAAAATGTTTAAATAATTTAAACAAATTACTTTCTTGGTCACTCTGAAAAAATATATAAAGATTGATATCTTTAAATTCACACTTTACTATTAGAGAGTCGTATAAAGTGTTAGAGACGCTAAACATTATTATGGCTGTGTTATTTCACGCGGGAACTTCGTGTAGATTTGTAGGGTTATTAAAAATGTTAAAGTTGAAAAATATTAAAAATCATACCAAGGTTTTTGAGATTTTGAATATAAGAGCTGCAAGATAGAGTATATGATGGTCATTCACGAAGGTACACGGCTTATTTTCGTTACAGTCATACATCATTAAGACATCGATATGTGTACCTCAAAGAAAATAAAATAAAAAGAATATAAAAAAATAGAATTGGCTATTTGAAAGCGCAGACCATACTGCTCGCAGACCCGACAACCGATGGGGAAGAAAGATTATCGAGTGGCGACCACGAACTGGAAGACAGAGAGTAGGTAGGCCCCTTAGGTGGACCGACGGGCGGCGACCTTCACAATGCGGGGAGCCTGGGTCCCTACTCTAGATACTTAGAATCCTAGTTAGGGTCCAAGATCTATAGGCCCCTTAGGTGGACCGACGGGCGGCGACCTTCACAATGCGGGGAGCCTGGGTCCCTACTCTAGATACTTAGAATCCTAGTTAGGGTCCAAGATCTATGTATGTATCCGTTGGGCATTATTGATTTGTTTGTTCTGTTACATAATATCTCGCGAGCGAAATCGCGAGCAGAAGCGAGCTTAACATAAACATTTATTTGGCATCATCCAGTACCTATCCAATACTGGTTGAACATTATCTCAATGAAATATGGGCGTTAACGTTAAAGTCTCTTCTCGGTTAGATATTACTACAAATAATGTTTCTCATAAAACTTGCTGAGTGTAATGAGATTTATTATTTATGTCCATGCTGAAAGATATTCCCTTTGTTTACGGCTTGCTTTTAAGATGTTCGTATAAGTAAAGGTCCAAAGTTACGTCTTTGTAATTTTGACGCTGTGCCGCTCAGTGGTTTGTCCTTCAGTAGTCTCGTCTATGGCTGAACCTTCTTTTCCTCGAGAAGGCAAGCGGCCCTGGACTTAGATTTTGGTAATTTTCTGATCCGGCTCCGGCGCTTGTCTCACAAAACAATTAATATATTTTTTATTATAAACAATAAATAGTATTTCCAAGTATCTCCTTAGACAGCCAGGTTAAAAAACTTCTTCATCTGGATAGTATATAAATAACAAAAAAATTACATCAAAACCTGACTAAACAAAAAAATCAACCTGTTGACGACGCTGCGGTCTCGCCATCTGTCATGCCAGACATATGGTTTTACGGACATACGATTTGTTTATATCGCTGCCTTTTTCACGCTTATGGCTTATTAGTATTGCCGTCTTGTTCTGTTGCAGTTTTCCTTCAAGGCACAGGGGTAATTGAAATTGAACACTGCATGCGGGTTAAAGTGAAAGGACCTATCTTGGCAAAGATTATTGTTTTGTAGGCGATTTTGACAATTTTTATTTTAATCTAAAAGAAAGTTAACAGGAAATTTGCGAGTCTTAGAAACACTCAGATTAAATAAGGAGTAAGTTTAATAGCGTTTGTAACAAAGGAATATGTCCGTATTCCACGGATGTAGTTTAGGAAATTAGATGAACAACCCTAACCGGAAAGTTAGCAAATGCAACGTCTTATTTACCATCCGTATGATTCCACAAAGCTAATGAATTCTAAAATTGAATAATCCAACAAACCACATTATTGCTTCGCACTGTTTATGTATGTTCTGGCCACAGATTACTTAATAGAGCAAAATGGTTTGCAAATAAAGTGTTATGTACTTATTGTGTTGAGCCTCACTGAAGTCCCGCTCCATTAGGCACCACCATGTCATCCTCACACCTAATTAATCTCTGTCGTTTTTTCCGCAAGTGCACAGAACAATGACCTGTGGAGCGCTAGCATCTCTATATTTTCGCTTTGTTTTAATAGCAGTGTCCTCCATTGTTTCTACACTAGTTTCTCGTATCTAGAAGTTACATAGTCTTGCTGTATGAGTAACAAATGTATCAGATAGCTTTTGACTTTCCTGCTTTATGAAAATTGCTTATCTAGTTCCGTTTATCGTTAAATAATTATGTACGATCATCTGAGAGCTTCTAAAAAGTAAAGATTGGAGTTTTCTTTTCTGTGACATCATTTTTAATTTGTCACAACATCCGATGATATACAGTGAAACCTGGTTAAGTGAGACATCAAGGGACCTGCAATGTCGTTTCACTTATAGAGGTATTCCACTTACCCAGTGTCTCAGATATACAGGTATAAATATATATCTGTCTCATTTACAGAGGGTTCCATTAATAGAGGTGAGAATACAGGTTATTTCAGTTATACAGGTGCGATCATTAAATAAAATAACGTGTTCTGTATGTAAATGAGTTTTAATAAAAAAAAATTAGTACTTAAAGGTAATCATACAAATGTAATCAACAAAAACAAACAATGTTATCTCAGTTACAGAGGTTTATGCATATAAAATTTACTCGCTGTCTCAGTTATAGAGGTAACTATGATGATAAATCGAAAGAACAAATCCCAGATATAGAGGCTTACCTCGTCCCACTAACAGAGGTAATTCAGTGCCAAAGTGTTGGGACCTCAGCATGAGTTCCAGTTATGGAGGTTTCTCACTTATCCAGGTCCCACTTAACCAAGTTTTACTGTAGTAGTGGAAGGTATCAGTCCTGGGTACAAATATGTACTAATATCATAGAATAACTAATATTAAGTCATAGGCATAGAAATATAAGGCTCCTCTAAGTTTGTGAGGTAAAATCGCTAGCTAGTTGTTATTATAGTTCTCGTCGTACATTTGATTTCTTAGTCGATAATTAAAACAATATCGCAGAACTATTGACAATATTGTACATGATAGATCAAATATTTATAATAGACATATTATTATTACATAGCTCGGATGAATTAAAAAGAAAAATTAAATTATAATTAGGATCATTTTGTTTTTTTTATACATGTAATCATCTATGCATGTCGGTACTATACGTTAAAAACGTGTCAAAAATTACACATGGTGATTACATGTTTAATTTTTTGTCATGTTTCGAAAAGATTCTAGTTTGATTTGTGTTGTTTGAAATTCTAGGGGATCTTATATCTTCGGCATGCGATAACAGTATGGTACCAAGTGTGCACTTGTGCAGTCTTCCAGATCCACCTTTGTCGTGTTATTGTACCCTGAGTCACAGAATAAGTAATATGCTTCAGCCTTAAACCATGCGTTAATAGTTTACGACCGGGTTTAAAGGTTTTGTAGTTATTCTGCCAATTACAGGCTTTGTTTGTTTTGTGGACTGTAAAGTTTCTAATTAATTTTAACCGCTTTGATATTTAATTAACCTTATTTTAAGCCGACTTAAAATGGGAAAAGTTTGCCATTCTCGTTTTCTTTGCATCCCGCCGTTTGAATTTTTTGTACCTTCGTTTTTGCGAAAGTATACGTAAGCAATATTTTACAATTAACAAAATAAACTAACACACAAACATACATCATCATTAGAAGACGTTCCACTGCTGAACACAGGCCTTCCTCATAAAACTCCTCATTGGACGCCTGCCCAGGCGTATCGGCGTGGTGATCGCAGAACACTTTGACCGAGTAGGATTCTGCTGCTCATTCCCTAGATATTCCCTTAACCAGCTCTTACAAAAACTAGCACAACTAAATTAATATATAAATAAGAATTAAGTTAATTAAATTACAATTGAGCAGAGTAACAGTTTAAACATAATGTAATCTGACACAAATATTTTTTTATATCTTTAGTATGTTGAGTGTTCATTGGATCTAAATAAAGACGCTATTTTGATTTATAGATTAATTAATTGCTACAATAGGCATGATGACTACTATTAAAAATGAACAAGTAAATATTACTTTCATAAAGATAAAAATGAATGCAATAATTGAAAAAATATGTAAAATCGGTAAATAAATCACGGAGTAATAGGCTTTTAAAGTTTCTATAGGAGGCATCTCCTGTCCCTTTCTCGCGAAACAGAGCGCCTCCACAGTTAGTATGAAATTCCACCTGTGACGTCACATGCCAAAGATATTGTATGTAAAGCTACCACAACTTAGTAATGAGGTACTGTGACGACATTGCTCTGACGTCACAGGCCGTTTGAGCTATCTCTTTCTATTCCGGTTTTTAAAATGCTTGTAACTTTGTCGTTTTTTGAGATATTTTATTTTTGTTTTTATAAATGTTTATCTTTTGAGGAATATATATAATTGAAGAATTTTTGTCATCATGCCTATTATTTACATTTTTACAATGACATGATAACAACTAGAAAATATAAAAAAAACTACATCAAAAACATTATTTAATAAGCCATTTAAATCACCACCGCGTGGCAAGGTACCCAGAATGCTGGCAGCGTTACTACCTCGCTGAATAAGAAGTATGTGCCAGTTCTGAGCGGGGTATGTGCCAGTTCTGAGCGAAGTATGTGCCAGTTCTGAGCGAAGTATGTGCCAGCTCTGGGATCCCTCGGATCTAATATGTATCTGACATATTAGTTTCGAGGAACATTGAGAGTGTGAAATTATCATCAATTTCATGGAATAAACGCAACAATGGATTTTTTCGGATGATTTCACGGCGATCCGACCTCATCGGTAAACGCCGTGAAGTTATGGCAACGCTCTGTGACTATAGGCGGGGAGCACACGGAAGATTCAATTACGTACACACAGATAGTAACAAGTGACAAAAAAACATTGCGAGAACCTATAAATGAAAACTCTTTATTGACGATTTGGTATTAAGGTAAATGTCCCCTATTTTGGCATGTTATCGCTCTTATTTCTTTAAGATTTTTGCAAAACCTATAAATAGGAATAGAAACATGTCTTCTTACGATTTTACAAAAACTTTTGAAATTTTTTTTTATAAAAACAGAATATAAATAAATTTTGAAAGATGTATTTTAACGAACTAAAACTTTTAAGTAAACAACCTACTTAATTAATCAAAACAAAACTTGGAAAATTAAAAAACATTGAAATTACCACATTACAAAAATAACCTAAGTATCAATGGAAGATCTCGATACGTGACGTAATTAGACATCAGCTCCCCAGATAACTTTGCCCCATGGATCGCACCATAGTTTATTGAGAAACAATTAATCGACACCGTGTCATAATAGCCATGTCTCAACAGGTTAATGTTGCATTGGGCCTATTCTGGCGAACATGAAATTTTGGTAAATATCGGGACCGTACTAGAATGGTGGGTGTGTGTGTGTCGCTGTAAGGTCCTATCCAAATGTCTAGCGACTACCCTCAAATGTTAGCGAATATGTCGTCAAGTACATGATGTGTGTGTTACAGGCATAGCGTGGCGTCACCTTCTGCCATATTGTTTCTTGACATCAAGTAACTTGGTTACCCTGTATCCATAATTCCCTATCATCAGTTAACCTGCTCGGAAATCGTGCGCACCGCGAGAAAACTTGTCGTTGCTGTTGAAGTGAGAGTAGTGAGATACATGGGGTGTCCCCCATATTCTAAGTCGTTACCACGAGATTACTCCACTCGACTCAACCTCGCATTAACCTCATTTTTGTGTTTTGGTATTTTTAAATGACAATTATAATCAACTTGACATTTCTGCGTAATTTTTTCTCAAACGAGTGAAGCGAAGCAACTGTCAACTCAAGGTACGTCGCGATGTACCTTGAGTTTCCCTCAAAGTTAAGTGGAAGTTAAGTGAAGGATTTTTGGTGAAATGTTTTAGAATACGGGGGACATTTAGGCGAGTCCGAGACCGTGACGAGAAAAATGGTAAAGTTTTATCGAGGTGCATATGCTAGCAGGGTCGCTAGTTGGAAAACTGTGAGACCAGACCCGGACCAAAGCGGCCATTTGTGGTCATTCTCGGTAAAACAGCGATAAAAGTAAAATCAGCATCATTCGACATTTGTCATCATCTCGCATGCGACTGTTCGCCTAAATTGGACCCCATGGTCGTGGTCTGAAGGCGTCGGCGACGCGTCGGTACAACGGGCATACATAATTGATGATATAACTCTATCGGGGTCTTATTGGAGTTGTGGGACGTGTGGTGTGGTGGTCTTTACTTTTTTTTAATTGAATTTATTTTTAAACAATGGCTTTGGAGTGTTAGTCCATTTAATATTTATGATTTTTAAAGCAGTATCACCTGCTCAGCGTAATCCACAGATTAATTTGTAAAGGAAAAATTAGAATCACGAGCGGGGATTGAACCCGCATCCATCCGTCCCTCAAGCCGGGATATGCTTTACTTAAGCTACCGTGACAAGTGGTCTCGTGTCCGAATTTTTCCTTCACCTTTATAACCAACTTACGGGGTTGGTAGCGCCATCTATTGAATGATTTAAGAATCATCCCAACCAGCATGGTCAAGTTACATCAACACAAATGCTGTACAGATAACGCCTCCCAAATCAATATTTATGATTTTTAAAGCAGTATCGCCTGCTCAGCATAATCTACAGATTAATTTGTAAAGGAAAAATTAGAATCACGAGCGGGGATTGAACCCGCATCCATCCGTCCCTCAAGCCGGGATATGCTTTACTTAAGCTACCGTGACAAGTGGTCTCGTGTCCGAATTTTTCCTTCACCTTTATAACCAACTTACGGGGTTGGTAGCGCCATCTATTGAGTGATTTAAGAATCATCCCAACCAGCATGGTCAAGTTACATCAACACAAATGCTCAATGCAAACTTTTCTTGGTTTCCTAATTACCACGTTTCTGGGAAAACCGATGAACAAGAATATAGGTACTTAATTTATTAGTATCTGTCTATCATAAGAGCTTTATGGAACATAGCAGTCATATTATTAGCACAGTTGTATTAAATCATACTAGACCAAAAAATGTTTCATTGACCTTTTTGCTGGAATCACAATTTACTACGTCTACGGGCTGTTGATGATGATTATGATGATGATGAAGCATGCTCCATTGTCGACCGCATCATCACTTACCATCAGATGAGATCGTGGTCAAATGTTAGCCTATCGATGATAAAAAAAAATTTAATTCATCCCGAAATAAAGCAAAATTACTTCTAATTTTTTGAGTTACCCGTGGTGCACATATTGGATTGACTAGGGGTACAAAAAGGTACCTAGGTTTTCCATGGGTAAGGTATCCTTAAAATATGTAACAATCTCTCCCACTTCGTACTCAAAAATAATGTAATTGAGCAAAACTTCATTGAAGCCTGACGGATATAACTAGGTTACCCAAGACGCGTTCACATCTAGAATGGGCATTATTTTCTACTTACTAGACCCACTGGTCGATGATCGGTTATAATAGAAGAAGTATGGCAGCCACCTGTGATGTTGTCACATGCTGCGAGCCACATGTGGTTGACGCTTCCGCTGCGGACATGTCTCCGTTCGCTTTCACGTCACGAGATTCTTGATCCGACGGACTTTTGGTCTATCGTCACAGGTTCCAGGGGCTCGATTTCTAAAATTGCAAAGATAGTAATTAGTATGCATAGGGCGTGTTATTGGAAAGCTTTTAAAAAACTATCATAACAACAAATAGGTAATTTTATTTGTTACCACTTCCAGATTTCAACGGAACGAAAAAAGGAATTTTGGATAATGTAACGTTTGAGGACGCATTATTTTAAAACTCTTTAACTTACTAACAAGTTTTAGCTGAAATAGTCTGGGTTAATGCTGAATAATGAAATCTAAATCAAGTAAAGACTAGCAACCAAAATATTTTTTTTTACATTACTACAATTTTTGGATATAAAATAAACAAAACTAATTATTTTGCTTACCGTTGCGGTATTTTGTATTGTCTTTATCGTGTCTTATCCGTAATGGAAACGCACAAGTAATTCGTTGACAAATCTCTTATTAGAATCTACGCTGCCACACGGACGGTACTAATGCATAATTAATTATCATTATTAATGTTATACTTTGAATTGGTCGCTTAACATAATCATTATCGCCACTAAAATTAAATTTACATTCACCAAAATAATCGCGCAGGACAGTTTAGCTCTTATATCTTTGAAATAAGAAAAGATTCGCAATTACTTTAGAAGGTTTTCGGCAAATTTAAATTTGTAAACGTCAGATTGGCTGTTACTATGTGTTTTTCGTCTATTAATCATTGAGGAGACGATATTAAGTTGATGATCGTTTATAACGAGTTCGAGTAGTTCATTAATATATTGATATCGGTGTTTATTTATGACTGTCGTGTTTAGATTCTGTGAAACAGGTGATTTTCAAGGTGACAGAAAATACGTCAGCTGTGGTCGTAAAATTCAAGTATTATATTTATTTTTAACACCAAAAACACAAATAGGTACCTACTATTAAGATATTTAACCGCTGGAAAGTAGGCACAACAATGGATTTGGGAATGAAGTCTGTGCAGCCGACACAACTTCAATTAAATACATTTTCTTATCATATTATAACCTGAATGGTATTGTTCATTAAAGGAATAATAATCGAACAAAGAGTTCAATTATTAATTTAATTATTATTATATTAATTATTATTATTTTATATATTATAATGGGCAGAATTCATCATCAAAAAAAGTAAAGAGAATTTAAGTTTTTTCTAAAATGGTCAGTCTAACAACAAGCCCCATAATATTTACCAAAGATATTTCATATGTTCTTTGGAAAATTATGAAAATTCTAAATATCACGTCTTATTTACTTAGCACTATACTTCTACTCTACGATATTGTGTAGTGATTATACCCACTTAATATGGTCACAGTATTTCCGAGGTGATGTGGGGTGATGGGAAGGACAGCCTCGGACTGCAGACAGGATATGAACCCGCGACCTTTAACGTCTGCGCTAAAACTGCGTCGTACCTCTATCATAACATTCGGCAGATCAAAGTCATGACATTTGCGAATAAATGGTCTTGTACAGACCATAGATCGAGATAACTAAATTATGTATAGGGTTCAGTAAATGACTGGAAGTGTGAGACGTACTCGCAGATCGATGGGTTCCGTAAAAGATTGTTACATACATGTTATATAGGTACTAAAATTTGCAGTTTCACATTTACGTGTCTGTAAGTTTTCAATATTTTGTAAAAGAAGTTACAGTTGGTTAGGAATCTTATTTTCAGACTGCTGTGCGCAGTGGTGTCATGCAAAACTCTATATTTTTGAGTTCCTAGGGGCCTAGGGCACGCTGTAATTGCAGTGCCAGCGTAATTGTCCGCTCGTCACGTCATTCATTAACCTCTGGAATACCAGCATTTGAGATAACAATAAGTAGGATAACAATGCGGGTTCGATATCGAGTCCCTGAGAGTTTAAGAATTAACACAAACGTACGCCCGTCTATTCGTGGAAATCTTGATATATATTTCATAGATCTTCGAGAGCTTGCGTGTTTTTTTTTAATGCGGTGGAATCTGCTGGTTTGATTAATACTAATATACTACTAACAATATGAAAAGCTTCAAGCTAAAGGTACAGTGTTGTGATTCTTATCGCTTATAGTTTATAGTTCTAAGAGTAACAGCATTTCCTAGTTTTGTTAGATTTTATGATGGTATAAAGAACAAAACTTAGTATCGTTTGTTGAACATGAAATGCAGCTGCACTGACATGTTTGGAGTGAACGGGTTTCGTTACGTTTGGATACGGAACCCTAAAAACAGCACGTGCGTAGATACTACGCAGCTCAAATGTCGTGTGTCAATCGCAATTGATTCGGACAGACCAAGTGGTACCAACATGACCGCCTAATATCGGGTCATCGCACAGTATTTGATATCATATCAACAAAAAAGTAGGCATGCTGCAAAAAATTATCGCAGCGCATTCCTGTGCTCGCTTAAAAGCTTTTTAAATGATGAGATGTATATGTACCTGATTTAATTCATATAGAATGTATAGTAGCCTTATCTTAGTGCTAAATTCTTCAGTCTGGTGATGGGATAAATAATTCATCAAATAGGTACTCATCGTATTCAAGGTTTTTGTTTTACAATATTTCGTTCGTCGACGCCTAATGTAATTTTGGTTGAAAAAGTTACTTTTCTATTTTTTTTTTGTTATATTTTGGCTCCACACATAGTGTATTTAGCCAGTGTCAAGTATTATAATTTTCATCGTGTTATAAAATATTTCACGCAGTCATGTCCTAGTCATAGTTATAATCCAGTCTAAGTCAGGTAGTCATAGTCAAGTCTAAGTCATGCTCCCACAAAGCGGTGGCAACTTTGCTAGAAGCTTCTATGGAGTTTTGGAAGCAACACGAAAAATCACTTTTCACCCATAGATCTATTGTCTATGGTTTCACCACATAATATCACTTGCCCTCACTCATGTTCGTAATTCAGCACATAATGCGTAAAACGCCACCAATTTTAAACATTAACACTGGAAAAAGCACAAGTTTTGAAAAATAGTACAATGAACGACGTCAACTTTTCCGCGTTCCCGCCAAAACTCCATTTCTATATTGAGTACTTGAGAAATGTATTCTGATTTCGTTATAACAACAGGAATGTCTTTTTCAAGCAATAATAAAATTAATATCGCAAATTATATAATTGCGGTATCGCCATACTACAAAACTAAGACGGGCCTCTATCACCATGCACTGCGCCACAGATAATTAAACTTTCATTTAAGTATTTTTACCAGACACAAACTTAATATAAATATGCAACATTCTGCCAAACTGCAAGATGGGTACCACAGAATAAATAATAGTACTGCGTGGTACCAAAATTAATGCTAATTTTCTCATGTGATTGCTTTATCTCTTCTCAAAAGGACCAATACTGTAACTCTTGGCTATTCTACTCATTTTAATTGATTACGACAGGGTTCCAGTTCGTACAGCACGGTCGAATAAAAACTGTCGTAGCCTATTAGCGAAACGGTCAGCCAAAACGTAAAGAACAAGAGATTGATCAATTGGGTACTGAACTCGACTCCGTTATAACGCTGGCAAAAAATGGGCACGCTGGCACTACACGGTACAAAGGAGAGCTAATTACTACGTCGGATTAAAGTGCTTGAGTTAATTCACTCATTCATAATAATATAGGCTATTAGATAGGCTACCTATCTACCTGAAGTATAATTACGTGTTTATTAAAGTTGATGAAGAAGTGTTGAATAAGAACGTGCCTTATCTTCCCTGTACATCTGGTTAGTCGCATAACGTCTAAAACTCATAAAGTCCAACTCTAAGAATGCCTAATTCAAAACGTGTCCGATCAAATGTCTAGTTCAGGGAATGTCTCATTTGCAGAATGTCCTATTCGCGGATTCCCAACGATGGGGGGAAACTTGTATTAGCTCAAGGTTCGGGGTATGAAATGGGCAAGTGCTTACTTTTTTGTTAGTATGGTGCTTTTTATGACTCCTTTGTTTTATTTCTAGTGCCCAACTGACCTTTAGCACAGCTCTAGGCGTTCATGGAATGCAGCGCCGGAAAGGAATGCCATTCCGAATCGTGCGGGTATACGCTTTGTGAATTAACTTACGCCGAAAATGGCGTCAATGGTTTTTACTAGCAATGACCTTACGAGGACAATGATCGCGAACGAGCTTTTTTATGTGTTTAAAACCAATATAAGTAGTTTCTGTAGGTATATGACACAACGCAACATACCATAATAATATGTAATAGTTAACTTAAAGTTTTACACCAAAGTTATCATAAGAGTAAATAGCGTTTTGGTTTGGTGGTTTGGCTAAACTATTATAAGTAACTTGAGTAATAAATAAAATATACAAAGATATTATGATTTCGAAAATTTTAGCAATTACGGATATTTCAACCCGCGTTTTCCAGCCCGTCGAATTAAATATTAAATTCTCTTCTAAATGAGCTATGGTTACAAGCCCGCTAACTGCGGAAATCTTAATGTTTAGGACTATCGTTTGCTTTTTATTTTAAGAACTTATAATATCTTTGTGGGAATTAAGTCACCGATATAGCTCTTAGGATTAGCAAGTTAGAATGGCAGTGGGCAGGCTACATCGCTTGTAGAACTGGCAGCCAATGGCGAAGAAAGGTTCTCGAGTGGTAACCACGAACCGGAAGACGCAGCGTAGGCCGGCCCCCACTAGGTGGACCTACAGTCCTACACGATCTGTGGCCTTACCGCGTAAGCCCGGTGGCAATCGTAATCATGTGCTCTCTTGCTCGTACTCAAGGGCTTGTACATTGGCGCAAGCAGGATGGCAGGCTATGTTCATTACCAGAATGCTTACGCGGTAGGGCTGCTGGTCGGAACCGCGCGGAGCCGATGGATGCAGGAGGCAAGCAGCCGCCTCTATGGAGGAGGCCTATCAGCAGTGGACGTCTTCAGGCATCAGCCCAATAAAAGAGATATCCGTAATGTTAGAACAGCAATCCACGCATATGGCACCAAAACATCACCCACGAAATCCTAATTAAGCGTAAGACAATTCCCCGAAAATTGTTACGGAAATAGAAGAACACTACAGCCAATAAAACGAGTCGGTAGCTATCATCACGCCGCAACCATCAGGTGGTTGACAGACTGACAGAACATCTATTATCCCCTATGGCGACTTTGACAGGCCACGTGTGACAACTTGACAACACAAAAATTAACTACACACTTACAACCCTAGTACCCCGAAATAAGCTACTAATACATTATTTTTTGTAACACGGTAGGCCATGGAGTCAATGACCGAGCTTTTTCATAGTTATGATATCTTAAACTGTGTTAGGTTTTTTGTATCAGTTTTTTAAACTTGTTACATTACGTGCGTTAATTATAATGTATTTTTAGTTATTAATATTCTGAGTGATATTTATTTATGCTGCGGCTAATTGTTTTTAATTACCTGCGAATTCTTTTATGTTGTTTCTTATCTTTTAATAGCAAAGTTATCGTTTTTTTATTACTGAGAAAAGCTCTTCAGAGCTTTTTACTCAGTTAAGTGTTGGCGCTCATGCGTTGATAGTTCAAGTCAAGCTTTCATTCATAAATGATTTACCTATTTACTTAATTAATGAAATCACGACTTGAGCACTGATTCACAACTGAGCATCATGATTTGTGCTGTAATACGGGCCAAAGAATTTCCGTTAAAGTATTAACTGCAGATTATATTCAATTTAAAAAGAATTTAAATGAATTATTCTTCTGTCCTTAAGAATAAAATTACCTAAAAATAAAAATTAATCTTTTGATTACGCTAAGCAGGCTATAAAATCATAAACCTTTAATTGAATTATCTGCGCCACTATACCATGGAAAAAACATCACTACCTAAAATATATGCGACTTTACATAGTTAAAGTTGAAATATAATAGTGAAAGAGTGATTAATTTCAGATATCAAACGTAACGGTTGCTTACTTAAAACAGAAACAGGTGATAATCGCAAAAGGGCCGAAGCTATAAAACGTAAAGTATCAAAACTACTTAAATTCACCTTGTCCATCCAAAAATAACTTAGAACTCTATTGGACATCGCAACAGGTCCAAAATTGTTTAAACGACAAGGTACTTACTTACGCTGTAACATTACGTGGAACGAACTGCAACATTGTAAAGCATCTGATGGTATTCTGCAAATGGGCTGCAAAGAAAAGACTGGTCAATATCTTGAGCAATGATCGTTAACGAGTTGTTGATATAAAAACGTTGTTGTATGTTTAATCGGACATTGGCAGGTTGAATTGCTCAATTGCTTTGTAGAGCAACGTCTCTGTCATATTATCAGCGAAGTTTCGTCGCCCTCGTGCTCGTGTGGCAGCGACGAAACTCATCTTCATCATCATTGGCCTGCCCATTGCGATTTCAACTTGCTAATTCTAAGAGCTATAGAGGTGAGACGACGCTCTACAAAACGATTATCTCTTTCTTTAGCTCTTTTTTTCTCCGGTACCTGTAGCTCCACATAGATTTCGTTAATATATTAATCAAGTGCCGATCCAAGTATCATTGGGACTTTGATATTGAGGAGAGAAATGCTTGAACATCTCTTTGGATGTCTGTAAATAGAATGAAACAAAGGCCATTATCGATTGATTGGTAGTAAACTGTTATGTTAGCAATTATTATCGCTATTTATAAGTAAGTATATAATAAAATAGTTATCCCAGATTTGAGGCTTGAATAACAAAGACTGCGTTATCAATTAACCACTGACCAATAATCTTAGTAGACTTACTGTCCAAGTTATAGAGAATCATTATGTTTTATAGATTTTCACTTTAACATACTTACTATTAAATTGTAAATATTTATACGCATTCCGCATTCTTCGAATAAGTGGAAACGTTTTATTCAATGGAAATCCTTTCACTTTATACCTACCATCTTTAATTGACTATTTAAATTCCCAGTAGCGAGTGCGGGCGTCACTAAGAATTTAAAGCGATTATCGTGGTCACACTATAACCGATGTTGTTTAGGGAAAAGGAGCTAATTCTGGAGCTTCAGATTTTAGTAAAGGAAAAATACTTAGTTAATAAAGGGCCATTTTCTAAACGTCACGAAAAATATTTTTAAACTTTCATTCTTATTTATTAGCTGTAACCTATATTCAGCGCCGCCACAGAATACTAAAATAGAATAAATAAACTGGTTGATTGATTGATTGGGAACAGCTAGTGCTAGTGATACACCAAAAGGAATGCTCGAATTACAGAATATTAGCAAAAAGTGTACCGTATAACGTGAATAGCGTTTTAGCAAAAATCAGCATTCGAAGTTTTTGTTCATTTCGTTGAGAAATTAAAAGTAAAAAAACCAAAATGCTTGGCAGCAGTAAGTAAACCAACAGTGCGCGGTTACAGCGCAGCGGTTCGCTCCCATGGTGCGCACGCGCAGGAATGCGATCTGTGGACTTTGGTACTTCGGCCCTTTGCTTTGTGCTGATTCTGGGAGACTTTTAGCATTTTGTGGTATATGGCAACAGTTTCTCGAGAATTTGTTATAGCGGTAACAGAGATCTAACCTGCTTCTTTGCTTGCTTCTTTTATCAAGATTTTTATGTCTGTTATGTTTGAGTTGTGTATTTGAAAACTAGTGTCTTCTTCTTTGTTTCACCCACTCATATGCACTTTTTTTCCCACTAGAACACTAAATTTTCATTTTACTTTTACAGATTATGGTCGAGTAAGAGCAGATTTAAATTATTATTATCTAATATCACAAAAGTTCACAATGAAGGCACCTTGACGCCAAAGGCATATAAATGTATATAGTTAGATGATAGGTAGGTATATGTTTGTTGTCCCCAACCAAGGCATTCCAAAAAGCGCAATGAAATCATCGGCTGTCTTCGCGCTAACAAACGGTTTCCTGCCTTAATCAATGAGTTTGGAACAGAGGTGGAATAAGGGCAGTCTGGGGCGGGTTAAAGACAATTAGAGAAACAATGATAACATAGTAGCCTTAACTGTCGCCTATGTTATCTTTCAATTCAACAGTCACTATAAAGAATCATTTTTGTTATTTTGTTGAGATGGTACGCGTAGAGGTCGGCAGTTATCACTGCAGGTTAGGCCTGTATTGAGTTAGGGCCTAGAAATGAGAGCATCTGCATTAATTAACCAAAGACCATTTTGTTGTACCTAGCCTTAGTTTTGGGACATTAACAAAGCACACATTTTTCTAAAAAGGCACACGTACTATGTAAGACACTGACTTTTTGTACGCCATTTGGGTAATAATTGTTTGTTCATGGAAGCGTAGAGTTGGCCCCCTGATACGGAGAGTCAGAAGAAAATGACTTCAAATCATATGAAATATATTTTACGTTCAAAATCATCACTTTTACATATTTTAATAAAGCGCCAGTCTAAGTGGTTGTTCTATTTCTGGGGTTCATAGTTATAATAAATACACAGCCACCCAACCGAAGCGTTACTGTTCCAGCTATAACACTTCAACATTTAAATAAACTGTTTAGCCCCCTCACAAGCGATCCTCAAGTCCACCCCTGCTAAGGACATATGGACAACTTCAGCGGTGTCTCAAGAGCGAATTGAGGGCAAAAGGGTTTACTAATTAGTCGCAAATTGGATGTGACAATGAACTCTCCAATTAGAATATAGAAGGGAGTAAACATTTGTATTATTATACAAATATTTTGGTAATTAATTTTTGTTTCAGCAAACCGCGGAATTTGTTCCCAGTTACCCACGTCTTTCAATTCACCGGGTTAGATTCTGATGCTACTCGTGGAGTCTCGCAGCACTGCATAAAAATCTGTGCAAGGTTTAACCAACTAAGCTATGGTTTTACTTCCCAGTGACTGTAAATATTTAGGGCTATTATACGTTAGGGCTACCTTTTTAAGAACTAAGTAAAAAATATCCATAAATATTCCTGTTCCAAGCGATGTTCCACCAAACCGTAGGTTTCTTTTGAATAGTTTATTTAATCCCCGAAAGAAACAAAATAATAGTATATCGGTACCTATTACGTTTTTATTTTGCACGTGATTTATAAAATACCTTCACATTTTGCCTGTGCTTTCTATTTTATAGCTTTCCCACATTCATACAATACTGTCTGTAAAGAAATTATGTTCATTTTATCTACCACTTCAATTAACCCGAAGATGTTTCCCAGCATAGAAACCTATAACTTTCAGGTCTTTTACTATATTCATTCGTAGTTTAAACGTCTGTAGATGCTTTTTATACATTACATAACATTGGAACAGCTAAGTACTCAGTGTTTCCTCATGTTTTATCTTTGCCTATTTCCAACTCGACAGAGAAAGACAATACACTAAATAACTATTCATCCGCATCCGAAATGAGGAGATCCGCAGGAGAACTAAAGTGACCGATATAGCTTTTAGAATCAGCATGTTGAAGTAGCAGTGGGCAGGCCACATCGCTCGTAGAACTGACAACCGATGGGGAAGAAAGGTTCTCGGGTGACGACCACGAACTGGAAGAGGCAGCGTAGGCCGCCCACTAGATAGACACATTAGACACTTTTAGTGGGATTTCATTCATCTATTATTTATTACCATACAAAAACCATTAGGGCGAGTTTTGTAACAAAATCGTTTTTTTTTTGCATTAGGCTTTTGAGCCCGCGGGCCAAGCCAAGAACCAGCCCCGGCCGTCCAAATGTTTTACGACCTCTTCATTCACCTTCCTAGATCCATAGAGCGCTATTAATAAACTTTTTTTTTATGTGAGTGAATGACGTGACGAGCTAGTCGTTCACCTGATGTTACACGACACGGCCGCCCATGACAGTTGCAGTGTCACTCGGAACTTTAAAATAATAAAGTTTTGCGTGACATTGCACTGCGCACGTCATCCTGAGACATCACAGTCTAGTAATCAGATTACTACTGTATCAGGTCATAAAGTCTCATTTGCCCAGTAATTTCACTAGCTGCAATGCCCTTCAAACTGGAACACAGTAGTGCTTGCACACCACTGCTTGACGGCAGAATAACTGGCAGAGCGGTGGGCCTACCTAGAAGAACGTCTTTTCTGACATTCGAATACCGAACTTGAAAAAGACAAGGTGGTTTAACTAGTCCAAAGCTACGCACCGTTTATTAATAAGGCCCGTAATCGTACGGTTTAGGCTTTGTGTAGTTTTTCACCTGTCAGTCAGTCATCAGGATTTAAGTCTTCAGTTGTGAAACGTCAAATGTTAACATTTTGTTCAATGACTGTCATCGTTCAGTTCTCATACAAAACTTGAATGGTCATAATCCCCGATCGGCCTCTTTAATATAAATCAATATAGCAGACTAAAAGGCAACAAAAACCTGCAGTCGGAGAGTGTCTGCTCTCGACTCTCGACACGACCGTGATTCATGAAAAAAATGTGGCAAGTTAGTCCGCTGATTGGTGCTTTGGTTCCGAACACCTGATAAGGTGCTAGACAATTTTTGTAACAAGTAATTTATTGACTTAACTAATTTAATGCATTCCTTGCTGACTATTATACAATTATAAAAAGTATATAAGTATTGTATCAGTTATCTGGTTCCCATAGTACAAGCTATGCTTAGTTTGGGGCTAGATGGCGCTGTGTGAATTGTCCACACATATTATTATTATTATTATTATTAATTATTCATACTAACTGCAACCTTACTACAAAAGTCATTTAGACTGCATATTGGCTGCGCTGATCAAATATAAAAAATTGCAAATATTGCAATACTGATTCGTTTTTAGGGTTCCGTACCCGTAAAGGATAAAGCGAACTCTATGTAATACTATTATAATATCTGTGCTATTACTAAGGCTCCGCTGTCCGTCTGTCTGTCTGTCTACATAGCATAGGTATATTTTCACTGCTATGCGGAATTCGTTTCTTCCGTGCTTGGAGTATGGAGTGCCACCAGCAAAATGACGGGGTTCTCCCGAAAGCTCAAGTGATTTCTTCCATACTTTGACCATACATTTTCCCATGAACGGAACCCGAAAAAACGTAAGCAACAGGTGTTGGGGCGTCGACCTCACGTGAGCAAAAACTACGACTCTAAGTAATACCTTGATGAGTCCTCGTGTAGACGAGTTTTTTATTCCATTGAGCGGAGGCACAGCGCGGGTAGACTTTATACAGCTCTCAAAAACTAGAACACAGTCGTTATACCCAATGTTTGTCGACACTCAACTGTTGTTTACACCACAGAACGTTTAGTAGTACCTACAGGTAAAATAAAATAAAGACAATCGTTTGTGGACTTTTTGTGGTACCTGAGAATTGGAACCGTTTGAAAGAATTATTAGTGTAATTGTTACTAGTGTACTATTTAACTTTTTCTTGAGGTGCTAACATTACATACACATTACATAGACAGCCTCCGTGGTGTGGTGGTTGAGCAGGTCGGCTCATAACCCGGAGGTGGCGGGTTCGATTCCCGCGACAGGACAACATTACATAGACAGCCTCCGTGGTGTGGTGGTTGAGCAAGTCGGCTCATAACCCGGAGGTGGCGGGTTCGATTCCCGCGACATGACAAGTATTTGTGCCCGAAAAAAAAAAACGCAAATACGTGTTCTGTGTCTGGGTGTTGTGGGACCATGGTCCTCGTAGTTCCTGGGTCCCTAGATACAGGGAATCCTAGTTAGGGTCCAGGATCTATGTATGTGATAGTTGAGCGTAAAAAAAAAATTGCACTGTTATTATGCCGCACCTTTCACATTTGTGAAATAAGTGGCGCTCTGTGGGGGAGGCCTATGTTCAGCATTGGACGTCTTCAGGATGGTGATTAGTACAGAATAAATAGTAGATTATATGTTAATTAGGTACTACGTTCAATTTCAATTGTTTATTTGTATTGCGCAATGAGAGTCATGTTTACTTTGGTCTCTGACATTTTCACAAAAGACCAGCATTCCGGCATTACAATTAATATTGTTTTTCGGTCCTCTACTTAGCATAGCAGGGGTGTTGTTTGGCCTATACCTGCACTATAGTATCTAATTTTACTATGGCTAAATTGTTTAAGTATACATAAACTATATGCAAAGCCTTCACCCAACTGCGAGTCAAACTCATATGGGTTTCCGTCTACGATGCAAAGGAAACCATTAAAACTGGAACTTTTAGATTGCTTGCAGACAAAACAGAGTACGGGCACAATACAGAAAGAGTGCAGAAAGTAATGTCCGTATAAACGCCAACACAACTCTTGAAAATATTTAAAATGTGGTGTTACACAGAAACGTTTACGTTAATCATAATCATCCGCAGTCTATGGTTTATTAATATAATAACTAACTACAAATTTAATAACTAAATACAAAATACAATTACTAAAAACTAAATTAAATCTAAACTAAGTAGGTACTTATCTAAAACTAAAACTATCTAAACTTATAAAATACACTTATAAATAAAAAACCGCGTTTAAGTCGCTGTCTGCGGGTAAGGTGCCCAAAAAGCTGGCGACATTCTATGGTTGAAACAGTTATTTGATGTGATTTTTATAATCTTCATCAACAGCCTTAAGACATCTACTGCTGAACATAAACCATTAGTTTTATAATCTTGCTTTCTTTAAAATGTACTCAAGTATTTGCATTTTTAATTGTGGTATGCCTAAATTTTTTATGTGAGTACTTTTTGGTCTTTTCTTCAGTTTCTTTACTGGTGTGATAGAAACATAATGTGTGAAAACTAAAGTATAGTTTGTTACAAAAAGATTAGAAAACTTCGACCGGGCCTGCGTCTGAACCGCCTCAACTTCAGAGCTCTATAACAGGAGATAAAACTTCTGGTTTGTTGTTCAAATCGATACGCATCGCGACGAGAGCGGATTTGAAAGATTCCACTTGATCGACCCAAAAGTACGTAAACACTTCAGCTCTCTGTCGCAGCAATTTTTTGATACTTCCCACGAGGTAATAGAGACAGGTCACTGTGTTTTATTGCCACATGGTTCTAAAGTTGCTGACTTGTGCGGCTGAGATTTGCAAAGTTTCGGCCTGATAGACTCAAAAAATGAGCTCCGTTTTCAGAACTGTGCCACAATACCCCTTGATCTACTTTTGATGCTTGGTTGCAGACGCCAATATTACTCAAATTCACATTGAAATAGTAAGTCATAATATTTCATCGTCTGAAGCTCTGGAAAGCTAACAAACTAAAAACATCTATGCCACTAAAAACCTAAGCACAATAGACTATAGGTACATCAGTTCTTCCAAACCATTCTGAACTACGCAAAGAAACGGCTGAGTCCTTATTACGACACAGTTCTATGTTGATACACTTTACAGTAGATTGTGTGAAGATTTAAGGGCGCAAAGTTTGTTAGATGATGGAAAGGTGAGGACGGTTTACGGTGAGCGAGCCCTGTCGCTTAGATTACGGGCAAAAGTGATGACGTTAAGGGACTTGCCAACTTTGTTTCCTTGTGTTTTATGCGAAGAGTCAGGACATGTATTTTGGGATGACATAAATAGTTGTGTAAGCTATTAGAATAAATCTATTAAGCTATTAGAGGGGAGGCCTTTGCCGAGAATGTGGCGTTTTGTGGATATGGTCTTTAGAGAATGTGGGCTTCGATAAAATAGCTTTCGATGTCGAGTACGAAACCCATGCTCAGCAGTGGACGTCTTCAGGCTGTTGATGATGATGATGATGATGATAATAATGATGATAATGATGATTATTATTGAAAAATCGTTTAAAAAACTTAGAAAGGAACAGCTGATTTGTTTAAATATGATGTTTGTGTGACTTCGAAATTGAGAAGTGATGATATATCTAATCTTAATATCCTGGTAGTAGAAAACGCGGAAAACTTTTGTCCTATTTAGCAACTTTTCGTTAAAAAACTAGTGTGATCTTTTGAAGACATAAGGCGGCCTATTTATATTTTAATGGGGATTTTAGAACGCCCTCTACCATCGTGTATGCATGCACATCAATGGAGTTCCGCCGTGCTTGCAATGTGTGCGTGCGTTTACCGCTAAAATCAATTACAAAAACCGCATCATCCAAACTTTTAACATTATCACACGAAGCTAGTATTGATTGTAGCCGTAATGATCAGAAGCCCATCTTAAATAGCTGGTCATTAAAAATTATTACGTACATTCTTTAAGACTGTTGAACCGCACCGGGGTAAATTCTCTTTCATGCCAGTAACGATTTAGCACTTCACTTAATCTATCTACTTTCAAAGAAGAAATAATCCTCCATTCTTTATAACAGCTAGCAGTAGATGGCGATAAGCCGGCACAAGTGTCGTAAAAAGTGGCTTCTTTTACCAGTGTCCTAGCGTAGTGGAAGTGTGAAACAGTGATGAGGGTTCCTTGCTTTGTCATTAACAGTTGGTTAGATTCTAGTCGAGTCGGTTTAAACGAACAGCACTTACATTGATATCTTCACTGGATTCTGAATTACTAAGGCCACCGCTAACTTTGGTCCAGTCACCTTTGCACGAACTGATAAATCCGCGGGTTAGCGTTGCTGCTTTTAGAAGTTTTAGTTACATTTTTCAAGCGTTTGCAAAAAGAAATTTTGGGTTTTTTCCTGCAAAGATACACGTGACTTCTACCAATGTCTTCATGTAGATTTAAGAGGAGATAAAGGTATCCCGCTGATCTACTTGTGGATCCGAAGCTGTGGATTCAAGTGGAGGAAGCCTTTTTGGATGCTTTAGAGGAAGTTATTTTTCGGTCCACCTCAACAACTGTGTCAACAGATACTGCGCCCAGTTTCATCAAGCACCACGTACAATCTAATAGGTTGATCTCTCTAAGATCACTGACGGTGGGCAGACTTAAGAGTTCACTTTTATGAGTTTTTAAGTGGCTGTTATGACGATAGAAGGCCCAACTTAATGTCTTTATGTTGAGGCTTCAGCTTAGTACAAGGTAATTGTAGTGCTGCGTTTGAATGGTCAAGTTATAGGACATGAAAAACCAGATTTTCTATGACGCCTTCAACGACGTTGTTCTATAAAAGTTATTTCATTTTCAATTGCTACATAGTGCTGTTTTGTTGTTTAAATAGCTTCAAATTGGAATTAAATAGCTGCGCAATTGCTCTCCGCCTTAGTTCATCATCATCATCATCATTAACAGCCTGAAGACGTCCACTGCTGAACATAGGCCTCCCTCCGGGAGCGCCACTTAGAGCGGCTGCTCGCCTCCTGCATCCATCGGCTCCCCGCGGCTTTCACCAGGTCGTCGGTCCACCTAGTGGGGGGCCGGCCTACGCTGCGTCTTCCAGTTCGTGGTCGCCACTCGAGAACCTTTCTTCCCCATCGGTTGTCAGTTCTACGAGCGATGCGCCTTAGTTGGAGTGCACCTATTTGTAAGTATGGGTGCTGAAAGTGGTATATAAAACAAAGGTCGTTTCATTTCATATTGAATAAAATTAATACCTTAGCTAGTTTAGTTACGTTTTTGGAAGGTTCACTTAATCATCATCTTTCACTCAGCTTCGAGCATTAGACCAATCCTCGAAGCCACTTATTTAAATACTATGCCTTTCCTTAAGCATGCAGCTGAGCTTCGTCTCTTCCACTCGCCCACTTGCTGCCATCACCAAGGCGTCCACAACCATACTTATCTGAAACATTTGCAAGTAACTAAACCACCGCTGAACTGACTACCCATCACTAAACTATGAAATGTCGAGAGGATGTGGTGTCACTCCAATTTTTTCCACTTCCACCCGAGACGAGGAGGTTAGGTAACCTGATAGTTACCGTCATGAGAACAACCTTAATAGAGGTCCTCTATTATACTGCACGAAACATTGTTTGCTCTGCTTAACTAGCTCCACACGGTGGGATTTTCGAAACTTCTAAAAAAATCCACAATATTAGTTATGTTGTAAGTATTGAAAAATAATTAAATTGAATTAAATGGCTTACAAAACTCTACATATCTGTGATCCCTAGTAATTTTATTCATGGCTAATTGACCCAGCAGTGTACAAACCAAAAAATTTATAGAAGAAAAGGGAGTTAATTTTTTTTCTTATATGTAGATTTTTGTGGAAGGAATGTCCTTCATGTGTAATTATAATATACGATATAGGGGCCAAAAAAGCAAAAATACGGATGGGGCAGAGATTCTCTGTCCCCTCGGTTTACCCTACCTAACTACTCCACTGGTAATAAATAAAATAAAATAAATATGTGTGGGACATTTCACACAGCGCCATCTAGCCCCAAACTAAGCATAGCTTGTACTATGGGAACCAGATAACTGATATAATACTTAGATACTTTTTTTGTTTGTAAATACATACATAGAATACAATATAACACCCAAATAAAAAAAAAATAATAAATAGCCTTTTCCTAAGTTAGGTGAGACTCGAGGCTCTATTTTCCATTTATTAATTAAGTTAATTATTATGACAAAATTGACACAAAATTCAGCCAGTGTAAAACGATCCGCACGCCTCGTGGGAAGCATTTCGTCAGCTCATCTCCTGTGACAATCAGTCAGACATAATACAAAAATAATGCTTTGATTTGAAAAGAAGGTGTCAGTGATGACCAACATACAGTTATAATGGCAGTTTTGGCAACAATATGGTTAGATATGTGCAGTTTGCGTTCACTTTCCCAGAAGAATACATGTTTCTTTTTCCGACGATAGAGTTTTAATAGCTCATTCAAATCAGGCAATAGTACGTGACGAGTTAGTCGTTCGTTGACGAAAGTATGAGGTCAGAGCAAAATACGCAACGAGCAAGTATGCTCAGCGATTACTCTTGAGACTTTCAAATTAACACATGGTTTGAATTCCGTTCGGCCCTGCACCAATGACTTTAAGTTACGTGCAGAAATTTATATTCGCGTTTAAAAAGATGAAGGACCGTCGTGACGAATCTGATATGTTCAAAAATCACAAAATATTAACACCTGGGCCATTTATCAATCCGCACTTGGCCAGCGCGGTGTATCAATCAATACCTCCGCTCTTTCCCTGAGAGAAGCCTTGCAGTTGGCATTTTATGGGCTGATAATTTATACATTCGTATCTATACTGAAAGTATTGATGTCATTCATCTTGTCATCACCACCAGCTTTCAAGTTTTATTCTACAATATGACTCTTAAATTATTAGAGAAATCACATGAAGAACCAACAACACCAATCACTTCGCCGCAGTTGGATTTCGCCAATATTTTCAAAAGCTGTCAGTTTTTAATAACGCCTTTTTGTCACCAGGTCAATGGAAGTATGGCTGAAGTCAGGACAGCGCCACAGCGACATCTTGGCAGAGCAGAAGCAGACGGAAGGCCAACTCCGCAGGCCTGAAGCCACCGTCATATTTTGGCTGAAATGCGAACAGGTAAGAACTAGATCGATCAAGATACTCAGTCAAAAGACATGCCTATAATCACAGACCCATAATAGAAGCGTGAGCACTTATTATGGCAGATCCCCCTGTGATAAGCGTCCAAAGTGGCGTTTCATGGAGGAGGCTAACGATGGCAATTAATGCGATTTTGCATAAATTTCATAAACATGCTAATTAATGAGTCTTGGCATGCTAAAATAAAATGAAAATTAAAATGAAACATGAACTAAAAGTTAATATTTCACAGAATTTAGCAACTAAATTTAATTTGAAAAAATGCTAAATAAATTTCATATGCTAAAAATTAATGCGAATGCTAATTAATCTATCACTAGAGACGGCCTCTGATCAGCAGTGGACTTCTTCCGGCTGGTGATGTGCTTTTGTTTGTGGTGAAATGCTTTTATTTTACACACCACAAATATCACAATGTAAAAAATAAAAGCATTTCATCTGGTAACGTGATCTTCGAGCAGCTTGGTATAGTGCAGGGGCAAGTAATTTGAACTTGAAATTTGAAGGATAGCGGATGGGTAAGAGTCAGTATTATTCTTTTATCGCCAATAGTAAGTAATCTAACAGGGTGTTATATTGTATTCTATGTGTATATTTACAAAAAAAAAAGTATATAAGTATTGTATCATATATAATCTGGTTCCCATAGTACAAGCTATGCTTAGCTTGGGGCTAGATGGCGCTGTGTGAAATGTCCACACATATTTATTATTATTATTAATAGTGAATCCTTTCGGAGTTGTCAAGTATTCATTCAAAAAAGCGCTACAAATAATTAGCCAAAACTTGAACTTTTATTTTTCTCTTGAACTACTAATATACTTGTGAAAAACCTTTTATTTTAACCGGTTGTTTCTTGGCCAGATGACGCACATCAAAGCTCACCACATTATCAATATGTAACAATTACAGAAAGTTTAATAGTATTCATAGAATACTACTATGTTGCCTTTAGGCATCTGCAAGGGTTGAGGGCAAAAAACTGTGGTGTGTATGCGACGAGCGTAGGGATGTGAAATACCGAAAAAATATTTCTTATCGTTTTTAATTGAAAAATGTAGTGCAATTACCTAAGAGCGGATTTTTGATCCGCAGTTGAGTTTAACAATGGTTAAAAATACTAACATATTTTTAGAGTTTTTAACCACTGGCTACTTTAACTACAGAATAAATAATGAAGATTAATCGGGTCGTGCGCTGCCTGTTTTTTTTTTCCGTGATTTACTAAACAGTTAATTAACTGACTAACTAAGTAGTAGTAGTTACCTACTGCTCTCAACTGATAGAAAGTGACAAACATCGTCTTATTTTGGCTAATTTCAATACATATTCATCAAAGTAAGTAAATTAAGTAGGCACTCGGACACCATCTATCCGATATCTTAGTTTAACGATAATTACGATAAAACATTCATATCGATGAACGTACATCCCTAGGCGAGGTAAACGCAGATGTGCCCACGCGCCACCTGCCAATCACGACGCGCAGGTGCTGCATTGTTTACGTTTTTTTTTCACTAGATGGCAGCCATTGCAGTGTTGTCAAAACGTTTTTTTTTATTTTTTGGTGAGTCACTTGTAGAATAATTGTATTAAAATGTGTAACTTATTTTCATTGTCTTATAGGTAGATCGTTAGTTAGTTCCAATTTCCAATGAATGGAACCATTTCATTTGTGAGCATTCTTGAACAATTCAATGTGTTACGAGCGAGTTTATAACTAAATCTCCAAATTCGAATTGACAAGCTAATACGCTATTAGTAAATTTTTCATTTTCATTTTTTGTTTTCAAGGATTATAAATCTCCGAAAATCGGACGAAAATATAGAAAACACCAGACTATAGTAATGGTAAAACCCAACAATTTAAATCTATAAACATATGAAAAGAAACAATTAACCATTCATGTTAATGAGAAAACAGTACATAAACTTGCACAATCTCCATTATGTGAACACCTGACTTCATTAAAGTTGGTATCAGTGATCTTATCTACGAACGCTTGGTTACCCTATCACGCGAGCTCAGTTTGTCATAATCATAACTAGAACATAAATTACTAAACTAACTGCTACTTGTTAGCATGCAAGACTTAAATAATTATTTTCTCCATTAAAAAAATGATAATGCCTGGAAATTAGCCAAGTCCTGACTGCCTAGTAATATATAATAACGCCCAACGCTCACATACATAGATCCTGGACTCTAACTAAGATTCCCTGTACCTAGGGACCCAGGAACTACGAGGACCATGCTCCCACAACACCCAGGCATGGAACAAATGGGACAAGTATTTTTGCTTTTTTTTCGGTGTGCATACACGTGCATACACTTGTCCTGTCGCGAGGATCGAACCCGCCACCACGGAAGCTGTCAAAATGATTACTTATACCACAGGTAATATTGGTTGGCTGTAATATTATTAACGGACAACGTAGAATCGATAACCGTTGGGGTAGACGTATGTAGCCCTAGCACGAATATTTACGCGCGCGTAAGTGTAACGTTAACGTAAGGCAGTTGTATGGCATTTGATCTGCCCCCCTATTACGATTGAGCTAGCAGAGCTGCTGACGCGCGTCTGCCGCTCAACTGCTGTCAAAATTGTATGAAGTTTGACAGCAGTTGAGCGGCAGACGCAATCGTAATAGAGGGTTTTTACATTAACGGTACACTTACGTGCGCATAAATATTCGTGCTAGGCCTACTGTAGTGAAGACCGCAAATCAGCAAAGGTAGTGTAAGACGACCCCAGCTGCAGCGAGATAGAGCAACGATATACGCAAGGTAAATGGCTGACAAATTAAAAAGCAGAGGTTATTCACTTGTATATTTTTTTTTGTTCTAAAAATCTTGATTATACTTCGATGATAAATCAACAATAATAGTTAGAATGGCTAAATCGCATGTCTTCATCTTACTTAGGCCATATTTAAAAATATCCAAGTCGCAATTCGACCTAATCTCATCTATTTCACATCTCAATAATTGGTCTTGATCTGTTTGTTGAGTATGTATTTTATCATATTGATTGGTATTCAGCGCGTATCGTCGCGACCATCTTTCTTAACCTTTTTACAAGACAAACTTGCCTACATGTGCCATCTCCGTATATAGAAATCAATATTTTTTAGTTCTATTCCAAAGCAGATGTTTATTACGACAAACACGCATAGCATACCTTACCTCAACATCACATACATATGTGAATTAGAGATGATGTGCATCATGCTTTGACCGGATAGTCGGTGATCATAGTGTCTCAGATCTCGTCTCGTCAATTTACGAGCTTGAAATTCTAAGATATCGTCGTTTTGAAATTGTTTTGTTCTGACATAATCGTCATTTTTAGATCTCGTCCTTCTGAGATCTCGCTCGTGATTCCGAGATCTCGCTCTGCGATCTTGTCTACCAAGTGGTGCTGATTCTGGAATCTTGCATATTGACACATTGGCATTGTAGAGTTGTGAGATATTGTACTATGTTTTGTAAGGCAGCACTTGGGATATAATATGCTTACCTAATTAACTAAGTGGCAATAGGTTAATGGTTAATGCTGTTGTTGTTGGATAATAATATCAAAAAAAATTAGGATAGGGTTTTGTCAGACTTGAAAAAAAAACAATTCAAAGTGAAGTAATATTAAACCTTTTTGAAAGCAAATTTTGGCTTTCATTTCAGCAGGCATAAATATGCCTTTGTGGTAAATATATCTCATATTGAATCATTATAAGCACAGAACTGAAAAAAATCAATGTTTTTGCCGAGGACTTACAATAACGACAACACTGGATAGATTATTTATTGTGTCATCTGCGCAGGTAAACTAAAGAGTTTTTATTTTAAAACCTACCATCGTCGGTCGCGTTGCGTTGTTGAGAAAAGTATCTCTATCCGGCCCGCGAGCGTATTTTTTTACCGGTTATCACACAGAGAAGAAAAAAACGCTTCCTGTAGGCGAAGCGTGATTTGTCTCATAGCCATAGATCTATATATCAGGATATGCCCGAAGGAACATTTTATTTACTCAAAATGGTGTGGGGAAAAGTCCGCGCCATCTCTTAGATTGCTCAGGAACTACGATGAGTTGGGAAATTAAACGCTGCCATTATGTCCGTCAATGTTTGTTTACAATGATTATCCCAAATATAAATTCGATTATATTCCTACAAAACGGAGTGTAATATTGAAAATATTGACTTACTTGTGGTAAGAAACTTTGTATTTCTTTTTATTGCACTTTAGAGTGTAGTTTGTGCAACCTTTCACAACACAACTTGGCATATTTTCTTTGAGACACACGGACCGATATCTTCTCACTTCCAACACAAACTGGGCGCTAGTGGATGTCAATCTGTGAACTTGACTCCCTCTTTGAAGCGACGGTTTAATCTGTCATTAGGCCTGTCCTTATATATATGTCTATGCTCATAGCTCTGTGGGCTATCATGTGGCCGGCTATGAACCTCATCTCTAATTTAATTGCAACAGGTGAATCGAAAAATATTTGCATATTTTAAGTCTAAATACATTATAATGATTGGTTGCCTATAAGTGTTTTTTAATTAGCGAATTAATTCTTAATAAGCTTCTTGCATGTTAATAAATGGTGTTCGGAGGTAAGCTGTCGAGTCTATCTAACGAAAAAATAAATTTATTATGTAAATACATAGTAGGTATTATAGTTTTTAATAACTAATAATATTTATTAATTTTATGCTAATTAATATAAAATATTAATTAACTAGAAATTTCGCGGAATATAATTATACAGGTTTTAAACATTTTTTTAGTTTATTTAATGATTTGCGTTACACCAGTTTTAAAATCGTTAGTGTATCATCAAGTGGTTCTTTGATCAGAAGGCTTTTGAAAGTTTTAAATAATTATTTCGAACACGTCATGCCAAATCCCGTTGAAATAATATATTAACTTTGCTACTTAATTACCTACCGACGTAACATGACCTAAAAAGAGAAATGTAAAGTTTCTTGTTTATATTTCTTTGTGTAATCAAAGAAGCTACGGTTAAGAGTTTCCCTTTTTGATGCATTGTGTCCGATTCCTTGCACCTGCAGTGCAGTAGTGCGAAAGAGAACTTCTTATTTTGCAACCCTTTATAAAATAATAGGCTTGCTATATTTTGACATTAAGCACTTTGCTTTAAACAATAACTCAGATTAAGTAGACCGCAGTACAGTGCTAATGTACTGTTACATTAGGAGCTTTTTTTTAATTTAAGAGTTCTGATATTTACTTTAAAACTGCTAAAAATGACCTATTTGCAATATTGATATTCTCTTTGATATTTTGAAAGTAGAGGGATGATACTCCATTCATCCATGATTGATGATATGCCAGAAAGTGGAATAATAAACACAACAAACCTAATAACCCTATCTGATGTAAAAAAAGGTTTCCGGTACAAAATACTTGTGTTACAGATACATTTTTAATTCTTTTGCCATCTGGCGTCACTGCTACCCTTCAGCAACAACGAGTCTTCACAGCTCGGCGACCGCAAATATTTCAAAATTCCTTCGCATTTGACGGACCCTCCGCTAATACAAATATTTTCTTGAATAATATTAATTTAGACTGTCGGTTGTCTGAATTTTGTACGCCTCTCACGAATTGAAGTGAATTTGCCAAATTAGATTCTAGTTTCATTAAAGTTACCTCTTTTATGTTTCGAGTGCGAAAATTAAACTCGAAAATTTAAATACGTTTGTTCAGGCTAGATTAAAAGGGCTGTAAATAATACAGAAGGGGTGCAGAAAGGCTCTCTTAAAATACAAATTGTGATAAATGTAGGTAAAGACAACAGTGTGGAAATACTATCACGTAAGTCTAATTAAAATATTTGTATGTAATCCGCTAATACTTTAATTTAAATCTAACACTATTAATACATCTAATTACATAAGGTTACCCTGTTATTTGAAACGAATTACTGACGCAGGCGCAGGCGTCAAGTTAGCAGGTGCTCGTAAATTGAAGGGTGCGCACGCTGGTTGTAGGTACAGAAAAAATACTCAGAACCAGGAAACAAAATCTTGGACTACTAGTGACTAGCAGATGGGATGGGAGGGACTGCAGCTGTATGTCCTGAAGCTGTTCTTAGGCTATAAAGCGTTGTTCTCAGAGTAATACGAATTTCGCATTAAAGTGAATTACTTCGTATATTAAAATCTTTTATTTACGTTTTGTCGAGAACTATTAAAATTTATCGGAGCGCTAAAATCCACTTTCATTAGCGGTTGCACCTGCTGCGCAAAACCTGGGTCATTAAACGAGCTATTAAAGTGGTATTCTCAGCATATACTTAGAACTGCACAATTTAACCTGCACAGTTATTCTTTTTGTACGAGTTCCTGTGCTAGTCATTCTTGATGTTTAACGGCTACTTGCCTCTTTCACCTAGCGTAATTGTTCTGGTCATAGACTTACCTGCCATCCTGCACGCGCCAATTTACAAGTCCGTGAGTGCGAGCAAGAGAGTACATAATCGCCACCTCCACCAGTATTACGTGATAAGGCCCCAGGTCGACGGTCCACCGAGAATCTGCCTTTGCCATTGGTTTTGGTTCTGCAAGCGATGCGGTATCTCGAAAATGACTATCTCTCGTCTACGATTTTTAGACCACCGATGAAAAATATAGGTGATTTTCATCGGTGGTCTAAAAAATCACCCCAAAACAGGACAGTTTCAAAACTGGACTGTTTAAACTGCGTAGTTTTATCATAACGTGTGTTGAAATCACATGGTTTTTTCCACTGGAAAGGCACGCGAGTGGCGCGTGCGGCCCGGCCCTTCACCCACCTGTTGTGGATGCACCCTAATGGGGGATACAAGATGTTCTAAAAAGGAGCTAAATATAGAACCCATAAAACTGACTTTGAATTTCAGTATAAAAAAGCAGGTAATATAGGCGTATAATATAGGCTCTACTTGGTTGCTGAACATCCTAAGAGGTGGAATGAGAAATCAAGTCGGCTGAGCAGTGGAAAACCTTAAATGCAACTTACCCAGCCTTACGTCGATCCAAATGACGAAATCTATTAGAGTTCTAACTCCTTACTTACTTACTAGGTGGTAGGACTTTTCTGCAAAGTTCGTCTAGGTAGGTACCACCGCTCTACCAGTTATTCTGCCGCCAAGCAGTAGTGTGCAAGCACTACTGTGTTCCGGTTTGAAGGGCATTGTAGCTAGTGAAATTACTGGGCAAATGAGACTTTATGATCTGATTACACGGTGTAGTAATCTGATTACTAGACTGTGTGATGTCTCAGGATGACGAGCGCAGTGCAGTGTCACACAAAGCTTTATCATTTTAAAGTTCCGAGTAACACTGCAACTGTTATGGGCGGCCGCGTCGCTTAACATCAGGTGAACGACAAGCTCGTCACCTCATTCATTCAAATAAAAAAAAACTTAGGAGGTGAACTCACAGCAGTTATTGTTACCAGATATGTTAACAAAACCTCGTCTCCATACTATCTCTTCCTGTGGTGGCGTGAGAGCTGGCCAAGGGACCCCTGCCTCTGCAATAAACGTCTAAAGTGGCGTTTTTGAGAGAGGCCTGTGTTCAGCAGTGGAACGTCTATCCTTGTAGAAGAAACAAGATAAGAAACATAGAAGACCCAACCAATAGATGAACCAACTTTTTTTTTCTGATATTTTGGCTCCACACTTAGTGTATTTAGCCAGTGTCAAGTATTATAATTTCATCGTGTTATAAAATATTTTACGCAAAGTCATGTCCTAGTCATAGTCATAGTCCAGTTTAAGTCAGGTAGTCATAGTCCAGTCTAAGTCATGCTCCGGCAAAGTGGTGGCAACTTTACGACGCGTTCCCGCCAAAACTTCCAACCAACTTTCTAAACACCCTGTAAAGGCATGTGGGTACACAAACATGCGCGGGCGCACCTGCCGTATTCCCGTTTAATTTATATCTTGTTTTTTCTTTGTTTCCATGTCGTTTAACCCCAAGCTGGGGTGTAATAACCCAACATGCATTACGGTAGGTCATTATGACATCACTATTTAACCTTTTGTACGTTTTTTTCGTACATCCGGAACAGTGCGGTTTAAAAATTCTGTGAATTCTTCGTAAGTCAAGTGAATACTTAACTACATGATTGCTAGATAATGTTGAGGGAATTTGTGAGTGGTTTTGTGCAGTTTTGTGATCGTCGATAGATTTGGAAACAGTTTAATAGTGTCTTAATGGTCGGTTTGTTCTCAGGATATACCTAGAGTGTGGTTTCGTGATGGTGTGTATAAAATATGAGCATCTGATGAATGAGATCAAAATATATCATACCTAACTATATTTTTTGGTTAGTATATGGACTTGTTATTTTATATTGGAGTGCGCTAGGGGCTCATTATTATATAATTGGAGCTTTTAAAACTGATGCTTGGATTTTGCACCTAAGAAACTCGCCATATACAAGCGTATGGCGTTGGAGATCAGAAGCATAAATGTACATATTGGTTCACACCATGGGCTTTTAAGATACGCTATATAATAGAACTCCTTAGTTAAAATTAAGGAATTTCAAGTTGTTGACATCTTTTTTAAAAGGATATTCATGTACTTAATGATTTAGAGCGAGGCTCTTTTGGTATTTTATAGTGAAGATCTCTAATTATTTGAGATTGATCTTTCCTGGACTGTATATGTATATGTGACTGGACGGCTGATGTGTGTTGTGATGTGTGTTCCCTTACTAACTTCCCCACCTCCCTCCTAACCTTCACTCCTTCCTAACTATGTTCTTCTATATTTCTATATTCTTTCATACAAGATTTGACCCACGCAGCATAGTCTTTCTTATCTTTTATCCGCTTTTATAGATATCTGTACACTGATCCGTTATTTTACTATTAATTTTAAAACTTTACGATTGAGTTAAAGACATTAAAACTTTATGAAACGCAGTCATTCGTATACCACCCGCAATGGTTAATAACGCGGTTACCGATTATTATTTATGTTATGATGTATTATTTAAATCTGAAGTAATTTAATCATGGGATCAACTACCATTAGACTCCGAATTACATTACCTTTATGATGAATACAATACTAGTCTATGATTATAAACGTGCGCTGAATCTGTGTCAGAAAACAGGGCCGTACTAGGGTATGGCCCTGTTTTCTGCTAATACAAACGCCAGGTTGATGCGATGCTTGATCAAAATGATAAATAAAATAAAAATAAATAAATAACGCCCAACGATCACATACACTAGGTTGACCGACGACCTGGTGAAAACCGCGGGGAGCCGATGGATGCAGGGGGCGAGCAGCCGCTCAAAATGGCGCTCTCTGGGGGAGGCCTATGTTTAGCAGTGGACATCTACGGGCTGATGATGATGATCACATACATAGATCCTGGACCCTAACTAGGGTTCCCTGTACCTAGGGACCCAGGAACTACAAGGACCATGGTCCTACAACACCCAGACACAGAACCAGTATTTGCGCTTTTTTTCGGGCACAAATACTTGTCCTGAATGATAGAACTGATTTGGCACAGCGAATCAGTATTGCAATTCAACAGGACAATGCTGCCAACATTGTCACGTTGGGCACGTACTGGTTCCTACGTACCTACTGGTACACGAGCCTTTTGCTTATATTAATTTTAAAGTTTGTATTTTTCCCGTATAAAATAAAGAGTTAATTGGTTTGGTTGGATCAATACTTCCCAGCCAGGCGGCTGCAGACTTAACTGCCTACATACAATAACTATTAGATGAATATACCGTTGGTTCGGTTTGATAAAACTGGTCGACAGACTCAAAAATAAACAAAAAACATTGGGTCCCATCAGGTACAAACAAAAAATAGCCCGAACTTGAAAATAATGTATTAATCGTATCTAGAGTTACTAGTTAGTCTCCAGTGTATTCATTTGGTCCAATACTTCGCCAACACGCATTAAATGCCGCTTGATAATCTTGCGTTATGTAGAAATAAAATAATTCGTATAATAGCCCGCGTTATTCCGTTGTATGGGATCAGGCATCTGTACTGTGGGCCTAGCACGAATATTTACGCGCGCGTAAGTGTAACGTTAACGTAAACCAGTTGTATGGCATTTGAGCTGCCCCCCTATTACGATTAAGCTAGCAGCGCTGCTGACGCGCGTCTGCCGCTCAACTGCAGTCAAAACTGTATGAACTTTGACAGCAGTTGAGCGGCAGGCGCAATCGTAATAGGGGGGTTTCACGTTAACGTTACACTTACGCGCGCGTAAATATTCGTGCTAGGCCTACTGTAGGTATTATATTATCTGGGCAAAAAATAACGCGTTAAAATGTATCATCTCTCATACCATAAGTCGGTAGTGAGTTCAAAAAACATCACGATTGGCTAGTTAGCAATAGCATCGGGCTATTTTTTATTTATTTACAATCCGAAGTCACTTTTTATTCAATTTGAATAAGCCGTCAACCTTTATAATATATCAAAATCAAATTGGAGTAGGGTTACCACTTTTGGTTAGACAAGAATGTGTTTGCACTGTTTTTAAAATGAAATAACATTGATCATAAATTCTTATTTCATTTTTAGTTACAAAAAGCAAGTATACGACATGAGACAAATGTAAAATCACAGTCACAGTTACAAAAAACAGTAACATGATATATCATCAAATTACAACGAAGTAAGATAGCAATCATTAGCAATACCTATAACAACAAGTGACAGAGTTTTCATAAGCATTAAATAATTTTTAATACCAACTCTAAAGTTCGCAACCCTAACATCCGACTGATAAATAATTTTACGTGCATTCATCGCCTCTCAATCAAAATCATCAATACAGAGTGTACATCAAAGCACCGACTGCGTTAGATAACGATAGTGGTATGCAACAGGGAGTGATTAAGGTACGGGGCGGGGTGTAGAATGTTTTCCATTTTTTATGAGAATGAATGATTGATGAGTTAGTCGTTCACTTGATGTTATAAGCGACATGGCTGCCCATAACAGTTGCAGTGTGACCTGTGCTTTTTGTATTGTATTTGATTTTGTGACATTACGGTACCGCTTACAGAGCCGTAGAAAACGAGATAAAGCATCGGCAAATTGAAGATTGACGCTGAGCTGTACTTATTTTTGATTACTATTTTCTACTGATAGCGAGCGATGGACTGTATAGAGAGAAATGAGCGTACGACAGTGTTTATATGAATAAAAACGATATATTTACATAATATTTACAAAAAAATTAAAGAAAATAAAATAAACACAATATTAAGACGACTGCGCGTAACCAAAACTAAAACAATACTGCCAAACTGACATAGAAAAAAAAACGTAAAAGGAAAACCATTTTAAAATATAAAATAGAAACGCCTGTATTCGGCCAGTCGCCAACATCTACTATGAGAACATTAATACTAACTATAGGAATTACATCGTTTACGAATCAGAGCTTCAATGTATACCTACGGATTCAATAGTAATACCATTGGATTCCGGCGTAAGAATAGAACCACTTACTTCCTAATTTTCTCATAGGTATGAGCCGGCCATAGGGAATATCCTTGGAATAGGCAGCAACCGCTTCCTCAGGCTGCATTATCTACTGCGATCTTACGCTAATGTAGGTTCAGCAGTGTTTTTCTAGCTGATAATGAATGTTATGTGATACTTACCATAACCCATTATAAAGTCTAAAGTCAACAATTGATGCATTCCAAAATGTTACGATAGTTACGATGTTATAAAACTTAACTTTTACTGAAGCACACTTTCGAGTTAAATACTTAGTATACAAGTCATAAAATAATTCACACACAGATTTCATTAAAAGCCGTCCAGCCATTTCAGCGCTGACTTGTAACAAACATACATCAGTTACAAGGATAATAATCCCACGCTTGCCTATTTCCTCCCCCATCACTGTCGCTCCTTAGTACGTGTCTGTCCAAGCTTGCTTCCACATTGGTACCAGACTCCCACGAGTCTGCAAGTACCGACAGGTTGACTAAAGAGGTTCAAACACCTCGTTACAAAAAGCATGCGTGACTATAGCATACTGTGTAGTCACTATACACAAAAACAGAGTTGTAATGTCCGGCAAATACGTTGAGCCCTGGGAGTTGGGTTTATAAATGATCGGAGAGCACTAAATAAATGACTTCGCATCCAGAGCGAACCGTATTTGTTTTTCGTGCTCTGTGTTAATGAGATATGAAGTTACAAAAAAAAAAATTAGGAAATTGCTTTTTTCAACGAAGAAGGAGTAGCGGGTGGAACCGTGGTATGCTTCTAGTTAATTATATAATTACACCCATCAAAACTTATTAGGTACTTTGCATAATAAGTTTGTAGAGATAAATATTCTGCGGACAATAATTAAGCTTTATGCTTATTTTGCATAATTAGGTACCAACAGGCTAGATATTTCGTCTAATATTAGCATACATTACAACTAGAATAATCTAGATTTGTTTTGCCTTTGATCTGGTGAAAACCGCGGTGTGCCGACAGGTGCAGGAGGCGAGCAGCCGCTTGACGTGGTGCTCTCTGGGGGAGGTCTACGTTCAGTGGACGTCTTCAGGCTGTTGATGATGATGATGATGATGATGATGATCATGATGATGATGATCATGATGATGATGATCATGATGAATATCATATCATCAGCCGAAAGACTCCGCTGCTGAACATAGGCTTCTCCCATGGAAAGCCACTGTGGACACTTTTGATAAGGGGGGTGGGATCGTTGGCCAACATGAGATACTGTTGCAAGCAACCCAGTACAATGCAGAAAATAAAACGTACTGAAGCTTCGATTACACCGGAAAAGAAGAAGCAACAAGAAACTTTACAGTCATCATCACCATTATCAACAGCCTGAAAACGTCCACTACATATAGGCCTCCTCTAGAGAGCGCCACTTTGAGCAGCTGCTCGCCTCCTCCAACTATCTGCTACAGCTGGGAAACTTTACAGTGAATGTTGAGATCTTGGCCAGCTTAGGATAGATATACCCTCTAAAAGCCCTCCTTTACACAATCAAGTAAAACCTCATTATAACAAAACATTATAATACAACTTTTAAACCTTCTTAATTATACAACTCAATTTTTTACATAACTCACCTATTGTTTCCGAATGTGAATGAATCTGATTGATCGAGCTCTACTTATGGATCCGACGTTTCGCTTGATCATCGTGATATTTTTACCATTAAGCAAATCGGGGACACGCGATCAGCGTATTTAATACAGATATTAATTAACACAGTACATTTAATGCGATGTATTGCGTGATAGATGTGCTCTTGAGATAAAGATTGGTGTACATTGTCGAAAGAGTGAATGAAAGAGACTGTGAAACTGTCAAAGAAGTGTGAACGATGGATTGATGGACTGAAAACTTTGAGAATAAATGAAAATTGAATGTTTTAGTGAACACTGTCGAAAATAAAGAGTTTTGTTAGAGAAAATATTTTGTTAATGGCTTGATAAGTATTATTACTTATATAAGTTCAAGTGTTATGCGTAATAATTGGACAAAGAGATCATGAACATGTAGACAAAGGAAAAGCAAATCATATAAAGATAAAAACATTACTTTTGCGTTCTAAAACTCCATAGAAAAAACGCAGAGCATTAAAAATAATGACGATTCGCATCAAGAACTACTCAGTTCTACTACTACTAGTATTTTTTTCGTACTCTGTGGAAACAACATACAGTAAAGCCTTCAATTTTTAAGCTTGTATATAATGGCACTATACTTAGTACTCATTTAGTACCTACTTGTCAAGACAAATTAATATTAATCGTTTAGGTGGTGTGCCGTTAACGTATAAACCTATAAAGGCATCTCAATATATCCTAACTTTCATTTCATTTCAAAACTGTTAACTAATAATTAACCTTTCAGGTAATCTTCTAAAAGATTATGTTACAAAGTTACAGTAAAATTACTAAACTCGATTTAAGACTTATTAGCTAAGCTGGAATTTTCCCATTCATCATCTTTTGAAAGTTGTTTCATAAAATATAAATTATCAGCTAAAGTTAACTTTCAAATAATATGAAGCCAACTTATTTTATGTCTTTTTTATGTTACCGCCTGCAAAATGTGAAGTAGCTTTAAGTTTTTCGCGCCTTTCTCGTGATCTTTCTTTCTCATCTCAGATAATTACTCTCGAAGCGAATTACTTATGTAATTCATCATATAATTTAACTATTTAATTAAATTACCAATGCTACAGGCCACATCGCTCGTAGAACTGACAGCCGATGGGGAAGAAAGGTTCTTGAGTGGCGACCACGAACCGGAAGACGCAGCGTAGGCCGGCCCCCCTCTAGGTGGACCGACGATCTGGTGACAGCTGCGGGGAGCCGATGGATGCAGGAGGCGAGCAGCCGCTCTAAGTGGCGCTCCCTGGGCGTGGCCTATGTTTAGCAGTGGACGTCTTCAGGCTGATAATGATGATGATGATGATGATGACCAATGCTGCCGTTGCACTATTACTAAGTAGATCATGTCTATTTTTAGTAAAAAAAAAGCATACCGCTTTTTGGGAAGAGGTCACACGCACTCTAAGGGAGTGAAACCCGCGAGTGCTACATCATCCTCATCCTCATCATCATCATCATCATCAGGATAGCCTTTAATTTCCCTTTTTCGAAACCCGGGTGGATCAATCTTATCATCATTCACCTCGTAGTTTATGGGTCCCTAGATACAGGGAATCCTAGTTAGGGTCCAGGATCTATGTATGTGATCGTTGGGCGTTATTTATTATTTATTTTTATTTATCACGGCCATCTTTTTAAAATCCCCTCCCGTTTCATAGTGAAATCTTACACATTTTCACCAAAAAAAAATAATTAATTATATTAAAATTTAATATATCCTATGTTGTGCGCCGGGTTTTTCTAAGTTTATTAGTGAAAACCGCATGAAAATCCTTCTTCTTCTTCAGTATCTTCGGAGTTGTGCCATAACAAACAAACAAACAAACAAACAAACAAACAAACAAACAAACAAACAAACAAACAAACAAACAAACAAACAAACAAACAAACAGACAAAATGTTTAAAAAGTATCTTAACGTGATCACCGAAAAATTTCAAGCCAACCTGTGTCATTTTTTTTTCGATATCTTGCATTTACAGATTTTTTTATCTCTACAGTTTTATTATATGTATAGATAGATAGATTCATTGTAGTTTCTTACTGCTGAACAGTGGGGCTACAACAGCATCATCATCAAGATAGGCTGTAACCTCGTGTATACCTATTACAAAGCTGCATGTTTGTAAGAAGACACCGAAATCTTTTTAAATCTCATGCGGAATTAAATGAAAATTACAACAGAAGAAATAAAAATAAATTAGTCCCCCCCCTGACAACCCTTAAAATAGTAAGCATGAGCCCTTATTGCAGAGTGATCTCTAACTATAACAAATTGCCGGAAGAAATTAAATCCGAATCAGAAGATATGATGTTCACAAGACGACTAAAATCATTTTTGCTAAAAAAAAGGCTATACTACTCAGTCGAAGAATTTAAAGCAGATAAACTTTAGTTCGCTCGGTCCTGTTATACTCGATGTAGGAAATGATAAAAATTATAAGTATTAATATCAAAGTAGGTAATATTAATAATTAATCTAACAATTGCAATATAAAATTTATCCCGTTTTGAAATTTACTTAGAATGATGACAATAATAATATATAAATTGACCTAAATTGTATATAAGATGACGAAATTCAATTAAAATATGTATAATTTGCTATTTTTATTAGATATAGATATGTACGCTCCAGCTCCACTCGGAAGTGCAACGCCCTCACAGGGCTCATACAATGAAATATGTAGGACTAGGTATTTAGTTTTAGTTACACTAAATGACACTGTATCATCATCATCATCATCAACAGCCTGAAGACGTCCACTGTTGAACATAGGGCTCCCCCAGGGAACGCCACTTAGAGCGGCTGCTCGCCTCCTGCATCCATCGGCTCCCCGCGGCTTTCACCAGGTCGTCGGTCCACCTAGTGGGGGGCCGGCCTACGCTGCGTCTTCCAGTTCGTGGTCGCCACTCGAGAACCTTTCTTCCCCATCGGTTGTCAGTTCTACGAGCGATGTGGCCTGCCCATTGCCATTTCAACTTGCCAATCCTAAGAGCTACATCGGTCACTTTAGTTCTCCTGCGGATCTCCTCATTTCGGATCCTATCTCGCAGGGAAACACCGAGCATTGCTCAATGACATTGACATTGACAATGACATTGTATGAAAGCATGTAATTAATAAATAAATAAATAAATAAAATAACCCACAGCTGCAGCAGTGAAGGGTACTTTGATGACGGTGATGCAGCACCGGCAATTGTGTAGTGGGAGTGTCTAGTGTACAGGAAGATTGGGTACCCAGGCTTTTTTTTAAAATAAATTATTGACGTTCTCACCAATCTCTTGCCACTCTTGCCTATTTTATGTCTGCTATTCATTTTGCCCACGCGCTACAGTATTTAAATACTTGATAATTACTTTAAATAAAATTAAATTTTGTTTAAAGTATCGTCTTAAAGTATTTATTATTAAATCTGTAACAATATCTTCAATGTCCACTAAGCTTAACCGCAGGCGCAGTTTGAGACGCGTGATAAAAAAAATTCGTCAACGCGTTCACTACCGGTCTCGAAACACTTTTACTTTTGCACGGAAACTTCAATGAAGTTTTGATAGTTTTTTTTTTTCATCGGGCCAGCTGATTGGCAATAATTGAATATTAAAAAATACGTTGTGAGTTTCTATGCTCTATGCTTTTGGGTCTTTTTTGATCACTCTAATCATACGCTAATTTTATCCATTCGGAATTTAAGTTTGCGACATCGATATTTTAAGGGTTAACTAATCGACTTTATGGTGTTTGTTGATGACATATTCCGAGACAGTCGAAGTAAAATGGTCCCTTCTTGTCCCCATCATCATCATCATCATCATCATCATCATCATCATCATCATCATCATCATCATCATCAGCCTGAAGACGTCCACTGCTGAACATAGGCCTCCCCCAAAGAGTGCCACTTTGAGCGGCTGCTTGCATCTTCCATCCATCGGCTCCCCGCGGACCAGGTCGTCGGCCCACCATGTCAGCATCGAACCACGGGAATTGAAAAAAGTCGTTCTGCATATTTTTATCGTTTGATAGGTTTGCACTTTACCACTATCTCACCTGATGGTAAGTGACGATGCGGTCTAGCATGTAACGTGCTTGCCTAGAAGATACCTGTTCACTCTCGCTCGATTTATTTTTAGGTTGTATGTTTAGTCTTTTTGCTTTTTTGCCATTCTGGCTAGTCTTTTTGCGTTGCAGGCAGTTTGCTCATAAAGAAAATTGTTTTCATTGTCCCCTTTTTCAACACTACCCTAAAAAAACCCTTTCTTAGGTATTGGACAGATTCTGTATTGGACAGATTCGAAATTCGGCAGATTCTCTATTCGACAGATTCGTAGATTGGGCAGATTGTTGGATTGGACAGATTTGCTATTCGACAGAAATCCCTAATGAATTGCCATTAAAGTTACACGATCACCACATTTTATGCTTAGTACAAGCCTAATAAAAGCAGTAGTAAAACATTGTATAAAAACACATTCTGTCTCCTCCACACCCAGGTTCAAAGGTTCAAGAACGGTGAGGGCTTCCGTCATCAATTCGTCAAGGCACAAAGGCCAACGTAGGCAACGACATCCAAACCCATCATGTGAGATTGAGGTCAAAAGGTTGTAAAAAACCTGCGGAAAAAATTACAGGCATAGGCAACAAAGTCCAAATACTTATAAACCTGTAAACTGTACCTTTAATAAAATTATTTAGAGAGTTTCTATGATGAGTTACTTATGCAGAAGTAAGTAATAGCTGTGCATTATACTTTCTTTTATCCCGGATGTGGTAAAGGTAGCAAAGGGTTCAGGCTTGGGGTGACGAGAATTTCAAGTTTTTTTTTAATTCTAGGTATATTATATTTTAAGTAAAAACTTTGGTGTTTTACTTAGTCCAACAAGAGTACTTATTATAACAAACTAATCCTTAATTTATTTCCCTTTATCCGAGCTACTAGGTACATTTTTGTTTCATATTGTATGGCAAGTTTTGTAAATCGTGTAAGTACGCGCCGATAACAGAGAATAATTAATTGGCAGGATTCTCAGTTTACCAAATAATACAATTTTCCTTTTCCGGGATGAAAATTACTATATTGCCAGTGTTTTGTACTTAATCCAATAGGGTAATCGAATGAGTAGGGAGACAATCCGGAGATCGCGGGCTAGATTCCCGCGACAGGACAAATATTTGTGCACTGGAAAAAAGCGCAAATAATTCTGTAAATGCACGAGTGTTGTGTGACCATGGTACTCGTGGTTCCTGGGTACCTCGATGCAAGGAATTAATTTATAGTAGTAGTAGCAGCTGTAACAGCAGTAGTACTATAAACATACCATGGAATTGGACTTAGCTGTGTGAGACAAGGATAGAAACTTCGGAAGCATCAATTGCGGCAGGCACATCAGTCCGTAGTTGAGTTGGCCAGAAGCGCCGCAAGGTGGTTTATGGCCTACACTCTTTCTCTGTGAGTGCTCTGTCGAAGCAGTGGGAACATAAATAGGCTAGTTATCAAGTCCCATATATAAACCGTATATCTCTAGGGATGTAGTTCGATAATAAACCGTCAGCGGTACACCAGTACGCAGTAAGTCAAGGGCGGTCACAGACGGCTTCCTGAATGTTAAGTGATTGCGAAACAGCGCCTCGCCATTTTACGAGCGAGCTCGAGGCCAAACGACAGTTGCTATGCGGATTGAAAGAAAAAAGATCTATAGACAACTTTATAGACAAATAATGTTGTGCATTTGATTGACTGGAAATACTTTTTGGTGTTTTATAGTAGCGACAGAGCGACAGTAATTTTTTTGTCTGTGAAATTTGAAAATTTCGTGGTTTGTATATTCGAATATAGAGCAAAAAGCTGGTATCACTTTTGCTACATGATGTCATCCTACAGCACTTGCTGTGGTTATGGTTATAATTTTAGCAAAGGAATATTTGATTTGATTTGTGTATTTGAAATATTTGAATTGTGGTTTGTTTTGATTTGATTTGTGGTTATATTGTAAATATAAGTACCTATTTCACTAATCATCTTGAGAAAAACTTGGTGATATCCTAGGGTACGCCCCGCACAGAACTTGGTCAAGGGGGCCGTATACACTATACATGTAATAAAAATTGGCTAATATTTAATAATTAAGTTTAGAATATTCGTAATGTGTTTTTAGATCACTTTATTTAAGTTCTTACGAATGGGTTTGCTAATTGACTAGTAGCAAACTTTTATAAAATTAAATTAAAATATACGCATGGACAACATTTAATTCCAATCCGTTCATATTTTTGTAATAAAGGCCATACAAGTAAAAATATAAAGGTGCATTTTCCTTAATAATTTAACTACTAGCAATTAAAAAGGGGGGAAAATTGAAAATAATATTATTTCTAACTAATACCTACTTAGAAAATCTATTTATGTGCGCGGACAAGTAAACAAATAGACAGGGAGATATACCCCTCCTTTTAAAAGGTGCTTGAAATAGAAGTATCAAATGATTATAAATGTTGGGTGGCATATTTGGCCATAGATAGTAAACAAGATATGGAAGTGTCTCTGTAGGAAAATGTAGAAACTGTCTTTGGTGGAGCACAAATGAAAGGTTATGAATTCTAAAAAAAATCTTTGATTTTCATACTTAAATATGGAATGTTTTTGCATTACAAACATTTCTTTAAATTTCGTTAGTACATAAATTCATGCTGCAGTTTTAAACTTTACTATACCAACATTAGAATATTTTCGACACGTGCTCGATCATGTACTCTATTTTGTGGAAAGATCATAGTACAAATGTATGTATTTTACAATTGTACATACATATTGTACATAATCTTTCTTTACACTATTATAAAACAATAATATATATCACCATCTACACCAGCTTTTTTTTATCAAGTACCTACATAAAGAATTAAGAATTCTGGAATACTCAATATTATTATGAAATAGTATTTTAATATTTATGATTTTTAAAGCAGTACCGCCTGCTCAGCGTAATCTACAGATTAATTTGATGTTGATTTGGGAGGCGTTATCTGTACAGCATTTGTGTTGATGTAACTTGACCATGCTGGTTGGGATGATTCTTAAAAAAGTCACTCAATAGATGGCGCTTTCAACCCCGTAAGTTGGTTATAAAGGTGAAGGAAAAATTCGGACATGAGACCACTTGTCACGGTAGCTTAAGTAAAGCATATCCCGGCCTGAGGGATGGATGGATGCGGGTTCATTCCCCGCTCGTGATTCTAATTTTTCCTTTACAAATTAATCTGTAGTATTTTAATATTTATTCTGCGCTTCAGTAATGGTTTGCGAGTACAAACGAATAGGAATGATAAAATATCTATAATATCTATAGCTATGATGTAATATCTTTATGGTTTGTACTGTTTGATACTATATACTTATTTATTTATTTATGAACCTTTAACAGTACTACTTAGATGTTTTAGAAATTAATAATGACAGGCTTTGAATTGACTTTGACCACTAATTGCATGGAAGCATAAATAAAAAGGAAGTCACATCTAGTAATGCTTAATTTTACAACTTTTACTGGAGCGCATTGGCATGTAGGGTACATGCCAATGCGCTCCAATCGCAGCATCGCTACTCCGTTCTATTTTCAAATTTGACAGCTCATTTAGAATGTTTCATTTAAAGTTTTTTTCTAACTTGTGGCACAAGCTATCAGCTGTGTTCCATTCATTATTTTAGTTAGTGATGGCGGGTCAGTATAATTAGAATGGAAATACTTAACATAAATTAAATAATTTTGGTTAATAGGTACGCGTATAACCTAGAGACAATGATGACATAATGATGATCTACAGTGGAATAAAAATGTAAGAGGAGGCGTTTCTGTAAATGTAGTAACTCTTTTTTAATATTGGCGTACAAAAGAACGATTGATGAAACTTATTTTAAAGCTCCTTTTTGGAATCACACAACAGACCTAGAAATTTTCGTGCTTCCGGGTCGTTACGTTACGACCTCATCTCGAATAATATCGAACATTATGGCATCTTATAGAGTAGTTACTGCGGAACAGGTTAGTACTACTTAGTTACTAGTTATCAGAAGCTACTTAGCTTCTAATAGGATTTTTAAACGAGGTATATCTAAGTATTGCAAATCCGCTGGCGGCAACCTAGTGCTATCATAAAATGCTTGTAAATTCTAGCACCCAAGGTCAGACGCTACGTACCGATTGAACTTTAGAAACACCCATTCTGAATTTATTTCAATATTTAAGACGGTTTATAAACCGTGACGTTGGAGATACGTTTTTGGTGGATAAAAACGTTTCATAAAGACTCTAGAAGTAATTGTACTCACTCAGGTACGATATATGTAGGTACTATTTAGTAGGTATGTTAACTATATCTAATCTACTACTACCGCGGGGAAGCAATTTTATCCGGAAAAGCTAAGCGTCAAAATATCATAAAGGTGGTAGAGATAGTGTGTACGTAACTACCTACCTAGTCTGTGTATTACATATTTATATAGCCTCGATATAGCTTTTTCAGGTGAAAAATATCTATGGTAAAATTATCGATAGCTTGGCAACACTATACGTTACTGAGCCCGGTCTTCGGATTTTTCATCCAACTGCTACCCGCAATTTGACGCGCGTAGTCGCTCTATTTAGTCGAAGAGTGTGCTACACTGCAATCGCCAAGACGCGGTTTGCACTCACGAACACATCTGCCCTATCGGTTCCACATTCACTTTGAATACAGATTAGAAGACACATGAGTTAGTAAGTTCAGTATGAGTAAAGTTAAACTGTTGTAACTGACGCGAAAGGTGCAGCATAAACAAAGTTCGCGAATAATCCAGTCGTTAGAATTTTGGAAACCAGACGTGACCTTGAATACCAGACGCAGTCTCGATAGCCTCAAAGCAGGTTGAATGTTCGCATAAACGTCACTCTTCAATGGTAAAACGACGTATGTTATACATATTTACATCACATCGCTGCCTTTATTCGACGGAAATGCGCGATGAGCCAGCCGTAAAAAGACGTAAGTTACGTTTTTGATACTTGCCTAAGTCTTGTTGTGTATTTTTTCCTGTTTAATTGTACTATTGGTATGCTATGAGCGCTGCAGTTCAATGCACTGGCCATAGCCATAGAGCGGTGATTCGGCGCCGCGTGCCTAAGATCTTAGTCAGACGCCCACTGCGAAAGCGAATTTCGGACGATGTTAGTGGATCTTGTTTGTGGTAGATAAGGCATTTAGGATGAAAACTGTAGTATGTGAACATGTATTGTTTGTTGCGGCAAACCATTGGACCACTCCGTGGCCCGTATTAAGAACAACAACGCTGAGTCGTTGATCGGTGCTCAAGTCATTTTATTCATAAATGATGAATGTATTGTATGAATGACGTTTCGACTTGACCATTGATTCCCGACCTAGCGTCGTTCTACGTGCTTTTGTCCCATCCATTTGTTTGCCATATCAATCGTTTCTAACGTCTATGTGCAATGAAAACCCCCATTCGTGCCCCAATTTGGTAAGCCCAGGTCACACAGAAGTCAAAATGCAAAACCAGAGTACAATTTTTTCTACTAAGACGAGAGGACAAGCAACATTGGTTGTAGGCACCTATTTTTTAAACGACATGCAAAAAGATAATATTTTTCATTTACTTCGTATTTTAGGGTTCTGTACACCTAAAGGAAAAGAGTTTTTACTTGGAATCACTTTGTTGAAACGTAAACTCGACCAAGTTCCTTTGGTCCTAATCACCAGTAGACTGGAGAAAAGCAGCTTTCCTGTTGGCGAAGGTGTAATGGTTTAAGTGGTAGCGCTATGGACAATCCATTAAGTTTTTACCCCAAATTTCCACGACCTGTGGGTTAGCACGGACGGTAGACAATATTGTCTATTCCCTGTTTTACTGAAACGGAAAGACAATTTTGTCTACCGTCCGTGCTAACCCAGCTTTCATTCATTCCAGTAGCACGAATATTTACGCACGCGTAAGTGTAACGTTAACGTAAGGCCCCCCTATTAGATTGCGTCTGCCGCTCTACTGCTGTCAAAGTTCATACAATTTTGACAGCAGTTGAGTGGCAGACGCGCGTTAGCAGCGCTGCCAGGTCAATCGTAATAGGGGGCAGATCAAATGCCATACAACTGTCTTACGTTATCGCGCGCGTAAATATTCGTGCTAGGCCTACAGCTAGTCGTTTCTTTTCAGACACCTGTCATATTGCAGTTATAAAGGTCAGGTACATAAAGACTAATAGCTAGAAGCTTTGTTTCCATAAGTTTCGCTCTTCTTCTGTCGGAAACGGCTCAAACCTAGTGCGATGCTCAAACCCCATAGAGGTGCCTTTGAGCTAGTTGTCTTTTACTTTCCACGGCTGGGTGCTTTGTTCAAATATGCTTAGAGAACAGTAGCATATAAAAAAGAAGCATGTCGGTTGGCCCATCTTGTTGATGCAGTTCTATAGCTTGGTACCCAGTCATTTACTATCAGTCGGAAGACGTCCACTGCTGCCCAGCTGCGTCCAACATTTCCCCGCGGTTGTTACTAGGTCTTTGGACAATCTAGATCGAGTAAGGTTCCGCCTACCTACGGTGCGTCTTCCGGTTCGTGGTCGCTTCTCGAGGACCTTTCTTCCCAATCGTTAATCGTTTTTCGGTTCTACGAGCAATATGGCTTGCCCAAATGCCCATTGCCATTCCCACCTTCGGGTCTAGTACCTAGTACCTTCTTCGGATTTATTTTGTTCCTAAGGTTGATTTTATGGCTATAAGTACTAAAAGACCTTGAATAAACCATTCTAATAATGAAATTCAATTGTTGATTAGAAAATGAGCCAATTCACGTGCTAATGTCACATTATTTCCATAAAAACACTCAATGTAATCAAACAGACTCACTTGACGATGGTTTAAAGTTAAAACTATAAAAAGTTAAACACTGTTTTAATTTAAATATTCTTACATGTCCGATACGACTTGAAATTATTGCCCCAGTCCAGACTGAATTACCTGTTGATTCAATGGAAACTTGTATAATTGATTTTTTATTCGTAATAAACTAGTTATAAACTAAGTCATTTGCTGTAAGTGATTAAGCTCTTTTTAATGGCTTATAATATGAAGGTTGAATACCTACTTCAAATTAACAAAATTATCCTCTCCGCTCCGATGCTTATCCATTCATAAAAAGACAAACTTTTGGCTTGGACTAAATTTTACCTGAGACAGCTTTACTCTTTCACGAAGAATAATACCGGCTTCAGATCGCTGCTCACTAGAATGAATGATGCTGTTAGGTACATGAATTGAGTTGTGTTGACGTTGAGTGGAGTTGAGTTAAAGGCGTGGGCAGCATTCTCCTCGGTATATTCTCTTGCTGTCCAGGATGCGTGCCTAGCGTGGTGTGATTATGGCAAATCCTCCAGTTGGTATGTCATAAACAAGTGCTAACTTAGAAGTTGTCAAACTTTAGTACAGATTTAGCCTTCAGTTCACTATGCCTTCGGAAGCTTCCATACATATTTGGAAAACAGGCGCTAGTAAAGTCTTCTATCCTAAGGTAAGAGGTAAGTATGTAGACTATTAGTAGAGAGTCATCCACATGACTATAGCAACCTATAGTGGTACTCGTACAAACGAGCTACGTTACGTACTATTGTCGTAGTGACTGACTGGCTGTGCCATTTCAAGTTCTATCATTGCTAACAATTTAATAGGTAACAACAACAGTTAGTACAGGCAACACACAGGTCAGGTCTCATTACTTACTGGCCCTCGAGTCGTGCCTTACTACGCAAGCGGCGATTGCACTCGCCTGACTCACGCCAATTATGTCATTCATTCAGTGGGTGCAGCGCTAGGGCTGGCACGCGTTACAGCGCGGTCAGGCGCCAGTAAGTAAATATTTTTATTTTTTATGATCACAGTAGCTGTTATACATTTTGACCAGATAACTGATATAATACCAACTTAGATACTTTTTGTTTGTAAATACATACATACATACTATACAACACCCGTACATGGTATAACAGTTAGTAATTTGAATTATAGCTACATGTGGTCTTAACAAGCGATATTTTTGATGGTTACAAATTATTTTTATTAATTACGGATGATGATTTCATAATACTTTTTTAAATCCATATCTGTACACAATTTCTAATAATATGCTGTCGGCCGCGGCTTCGTATGCGTGGATTTCAATTTATCACGATTAAATTAAAAAGTATTTCAAGTCATTCTGTAGGTAAGAGTTTATTTAATATTACCTGAAATAAGTTTTCATAAAAGACAGACGAATCTATTAGCTGACATTATTTAGTTATGTTTTGTAGGATTATCTATTAAGAGCTAAGAACATTGTCATTCTTGCCCTGTTCCTATTTTAGTTAAGGATTAATATTGTAAATCTTTTAAATAAAATAGTAAACATGATGATAAAATTACTGATTATAAAAATAGTGAAGGTTAGCAGCCCTAATCGCTGGCGCGTTCTCAATGGGACTCGATCGTAACTCGCCTCGGGCTGTGGGCTGTGGGTGTCGCGTGAGTAGCTGCAGAGGTGTATCCGGAGGAACCCCAATAATGCATACTTATTATTATTAGGAAGTCCGTTTTACTATAAGGTGTCGTATCCTGGTGTACGGCGGATGGATTTTCCGCTTAACAATTGCCTGTTTTTGAAACATCTTTTTATTCAGGGAGCTGTGTCATAATTTTGTAACAGGAAATAGCTTGTGTTATTAATGTATCGTTCCGCCTAACCAGATAAATGATCTTGGAAGCCATGGGTTGCAACTTCTTCGAATAGATTCTGGCTGGAGGAATACTCTAAGTAGGGCTAAGCTCGCCTTATGTTACATGTTTTCTCTAATTTAATGTAAATTTTCAAGCGATGAGAAGAATGCCCCCACTATTTTTTCCTTCTTCATACAATCTTCACTATTATAAAAGGGATACACCCTCCATATTTTAAGTTCTAGATCCAGCGGTTGAGGCTGTATGTATGTATATATTTTAATTAATATACCTAGATAGAATATGTTAGTGTAGGTCTAGGACCTACTTATGCTGACAGTAAGTACGTGTCACAAATTTATAAATTGCAATGATTAATGTTCAATACGTCATATACTTAGTTACACTTACATCCATCCAGTAATCAGGACTACAGGTCATGCGTAACCGGTCACGAGCAGTCAGCCGGCGCATACGCATATTACTAGTTAATAATACATTTCCACGATCTGTTATTAGCATAGTCCGTGGGCTGTTATGGGAATTCTATGCGATGCTGATCTATGCAACTGATAAGATGGAAATACATGTGACGTAGCTAAGGAGCTCGACTTCACACGGTTATGTTTTGTTATGATCTAACATAACTAAAATCTTTTTTTTAAATCTTTTTTTATTGAAATGGGGGTTTGTCAACGAGTAATTATGTCACCCCCGCCCGTATTGACTAAAAATTTAGGAAATAAAAACGCCCATAATTCCTTTGTAATACAAAATGAAACAAGAATATCTAGTGTAATTCCGCTAAAATAAAACTATAAGATTATCTATATTGGGAAAGCTGTTAGGGATTGTTGCTGGTGACAAAGAACAAGTAAAATATTTGTTATGACAGTTTTATTACAACAATCTGGGAAGGCTAAAATTGGTCCAAGACTTGTTGCGCAGGATTAGGAAAAACCCAGAAAAACCTAATCAGACCAATGACAAATCGGTACGCTTATTCTTGTTTCATTTTGTATTTAAGGCCCTGACAGGACCCAATGCGAGCACGTTTATTACAGCAGACAAAATTGTAACTTATTTTGTACCTTATAGGGTCGCTTTATGCATAGCAAAAATATGGCGATTACGTTGCGTTGCACTTCGACTTTTCCATTTTTCGGTACAAATAATTAGTTATAAAAGAAATGCTTATTGTTATAAAAAAAATAAGCTTATAGACGGATGCATTGAAACATAGCTTATCACTATGATTTATTTCAATGGGGTGTCTTATTATAATGGAACATTTTAGAGCGTTTGAATGATTTTTTTAGAGGTCAATTCACGATTTTTTCTATCGAGAAAACTTTTCGTAATCGTGTTTCGGTTTCGGCAGATAGAAAGAAGATATGACCAGTATTAACGTACATTTTTTTCAATCCTGTAAATGGTATACGTTTTGAGATAATCGCGTTCAAAATAGTAGATTTGGGAGCATTCAGCGCCTTAAGATGAACTTCCGCGTAGTAACGCCTGATTCAATCAATTACCTTTGTAATATTTATAATATTTTTATCGAAAGACGCAGTTTACACCGGCCCCACAGGTGACCGACGACGGTCAGAACCGTGGAAAGACGATGGATGCAAGAGGCAAGCAGCCGCTCAAAGTGGCGCTCTTTGTGGGAGCCCTATGTTCAGCAGTGGACGTCTGCAGGCTGATGATAATAATGATGAATATTTATATACTAATACCCGTCTTAAACTACTGTTTTGTTCGTACTTATCTCTCTAGGACGTAGAGTATGATTCAATTCAAACTCAATGGCGGCTGTGAAGTGCACTGCAAGCTGCGCACACTGCTTACCTCTTTCCGCGCACATCTCATTGTTGCTACTGCGAAGCGTTTCGCGCCAACTTGACAGCCGCCATTACGTTTGAATCACGCTCTAAGTATACTTACGAGTGTTTATTGCGTTTCAGTAAGTACGTCATAGGATGCGATCATAGGAGTTGTAAAACTTTGAGACAGGCGTTCGTTTGTTCTCAATAATCAGTCTATCTATCCATTGGTGAAATTGCATCTAAAACTGGTTGTTACCCAGGTATTATCACAGTTTCCAGGTCCAGATTAGATTTGTGGCGCTTATTTTGAAAAAATCAACCGGGTTGTTTGTTTACAAGACAGAGCGTTACTACCACGCAGCAAAAAAAAACAAAATGGAAAAGTATTAAAACGTGGGTTTATGTTTATTGTAATTAAAAATAAACTCCCTTTTTTAAAATTCTCTCTCGGAAGTCGGAAATAAATTTCGAAAGATATTGGTGCCAGGAATAATCTGCGTACCTATATAAATTAAATAGGCACAGTAAGGAACTCGAGAGCAGGAGGAGGGTAGGAGTTGGTGGGGGTGAGGGTTTTACATAGCGGCTGTCAAGTTTCGAAAGAGTGGAATTTAGTAAGTCTTTTCTCATGTAAGCGAATTTGATTCTTATGAGAAATAAATATCTTAAACTAGAAGTATTATGTTATTGAGCAGGACAGTTAGGCATTTTCGTTTATATCTGCCACAGAGTCGATGAAACCGCTAGGAAAATAAATCAAATTTTTTCGCCAATACTCAGTACTTACTTTTCAGTGTTTTGTGCTCTGCTCTTCTAGCTATAGGTTTCAGTAGCGTATTTTCAAGTATTTCTATCCTTTTACAAAATGTGGGACATCTGAATGTCCCGCTTTTTGGCTACTCATCAGTTTGGGTTTAGAAACATTCGTACAATCCCATATTCGTGCATACCCTTACTGTTAGTACGTTCGGCTGATAACTCATTTTCAGTACTTACATCACTTACAACACTAATATTACGTTTTAGTACTGGACCCAGCGTGTTTACATATTCGTTTGGTGATAAATACCGTAAGCCATTTCCCGAACGGATGGGCGGCAGCTGATGACATAGTTTTTAAACGAAATTGTCAATAATAGCGGAATATGTTTCAACACCGTTATTTATTGACTAATTTAATATTATTAGTTACTCAACATCGCAATTTGAAGGGAAATTCGCGATCGGTTTGATCGTTGGCAATTTACCAAATCTAAATTTTCTGGGAAGGGCCAATTATATTAATCAACATACTCGTTATTACGAGTATGTTGATTAATATATGTATGATATAATTATGTATAATATATGTATGTTGAATTGACCGCCTCTGTGATGGTGTGGTGCGGAGGCAGCTCGCGTTTGATTTCCAAACAGGTGCATGGAATATTTGTGCACAGAAAAAAGCGCAAATACTTGTTCTGTGCCTGAGTATTTTGGTCTTCGTAGTTCCTGGGTCCCTAGATACAATCCTAATTAGGTTAGTGTATGTGATCTTTCGGCGTTATTTATTTATTCTATAATGAAACTAAATTAAAACTGTTTTAAATAAATATAATATTACAAGCTCATTTTAACGGCAAAACTATAGGCGCCTTTGGGCTTTTGACCTAATAGAGGACAGCATTTTGATCACGTATTCATCATCGAACATCAGACGATAAGATCAACATCATCATTAATAGCCTGAATTTGATCATAGATGTTTTTGAAAATTTCGTGCGCATGCACTTGGTCCCCAAGGCGCTTGCGAGTTTCAAAGGTGCAAATAATCTAACCGCTATCTACATGTGCTGAGTTTCTCTTGTTGATGTAAGACCTTGACTACACAGCTATTCACATCGAAATATAGGAGTCGTATGTCATTTAGGTCAAGCGTGCGTCTAACCTGGCCTTTATTCTGCGCCATACAAATCATACAATAGATTGCATGCTGTGAGGTGCACATCTGAACTACTTAGGCTTTAAATAGTTAGTTGCATTCGTCATAGGGCTATTCTATAGGATATTACGTGAATGTATGGGTAGCGGGTTACGGATTAGCTTTGCGACAATATTTGTTGTGTATTTTAACACAGAGCCTTAGGTCAAGTTTTAAATAAATAATAAATAAATGCCAAATTAATTCCTTACAAAATTCCAACATCGATATTATGGTAGTTACAGTTAATCTATACATATAATAAAACTGTAGAGATAAAAAAATCTGTAAATGCAAGATATCGAAAAAAAAATGACACAGGTTGGCTTGAAATTTTTCGGTGATCACGTTAAGCTACTTTTTAAACATTTTGTCTGTTTGTTTGTTTGTTTGTTTGTTTGTTTGTTTGTTTGTTTGTTACGGCACAACTCCGAAGATACTGAACGGATTTTCATGCGGTTTTCACTAATAAGCTTAGAAAAACCCGGCGCACAACATAGGATATATTAAATTTTAATATAGTTAATTTTTTTTTTGGTGAAAATGTGTAAGATTTCACTATGAAACGGAACGGGATTTTAACAAGATGGCCGCTTCAAAGGTTCAAGTTAAGTTTTTTTTTCTTATGTTTTGGCTCCACACATAGTGCCTATTTAGCCAGTGTCAAAAGGTAAGTTTTATTTTGGCTACTAATCATAGATGAGGGAAAAAAAATTCCCTCTCTCTGATGGTTATTTTATCTCTGGTATATCCGGAGACACAGATTAAAGAAAAAAATATCTGTTACTATTATGGCGCGGCTTCATATACCTTCGCTGTTGAGTTGGCGCGCAATAACATCTCTATTGACTATCCTCGAGGTTTTTGTAGCGAACGAACCCGGACACACAGTCAATTTGTTTGTCTGCTGCGCGACCGACGTGGGCTAAATAAAATGGAGGAAGCAGTAGCGTTATATTGCATGTCGGCGAATAAATATGTTTTACAAACAGTGAGAGTATTATTTGCGATTACAAAAATAAATTTTAATAGTTTTAATTTATAATTCCTTATCAATATGAAGTAAAGCATTTTTTTTATTATTTGTATGTTTATCTGTCCCTTTGAATACGGATCACGGTTGTTATAGCGGCAACAGAAATATGTCATCTGTGAAAAATTCAACTGTCTAACTATCGCGATTCATGAGTAAATCCTGGTGACTGATGGACAGACAGACAGACAGACGGACAGCGGAGGTTTAGTAATAAGGATTTACCCTATGAGCACGGAACCCCAATCATTTTTATTTCAATCTGAACAATCCCCACTGCACTAAGCAATAAGGAAGTAAATTAATGCATGTTTTTATTTATAAATTAAAAGACAAAAAACAGTAAATAGCAATTGGCACGCCTGCATTACCGGCAGTGTACAGTGCTTTTCGGGCTACGGCGAAATACATCGCGCGATAACTTCGTCTGAGCTCGATGCAATGCAGATTAGAGAAAAACAATGTGTTCATTATGTAAGTAACTATACCCAAGGAAGTCATATGACTAACGGAAAAATTTATTTATATGTAAATACATATGTATTTACATATAAATAAATTTTTCCGTTAATCTGTGGTCCAAACTAAAAAAGAGGATAGGTATGCGAACCTTCTTGAATATGGGCACGACACAGAGAACAAGGAATCTAGAAAATTAAAAACTTCTTAGACTTTTTTTATAAGTTTTAAGGCTTTACGCGTTATCATATTTAGCCAATATTGAAATATAACTAAATTATTATTAATGTTTTTGATTTATTGAGTTCTGGCGAGGGCAAAATTCTTTATTGACGATTGGGTATTATGTATTAGTTTTCAAAAATTTACTACCATTACCATTCAAATAAGTATTTAAAATTGTATTTATAGTACCTATAGCTTATTTTTTTTGTAGTAACATATTCAGTAATCTGTGCCTATTGACTCTTGCTTTTGCTACGCATTGTAAACTCTTTTTTATTTTGGCATTAGACAAAATTTGTATTTAGCCAATGATAGGAAGTATTTTATGAAAACTGTTTAAAAGGGTAGGTACTTAGACTTTTTATAATTATTCATAAGGCTTCACGCGATTATCATACTTAGCCAATATTGAAGCTTACATTTTTATTCAAGTTTTCGATTTATAGGGTTTTAGCGGGAGCAATGTTCTTTATTGGCGATCTGGTAAAATGTATTACTTACATGACCTTACTACACGTTACCATTCTAATTAAGTAGATAAAATTATTTTTGCGCTATTGCTACATTCTTGATCGACCCCAAGGAAGTTTTAACGTACCTGGGGGTCTAGCAATGATCCCAATCGCTAACGCTAATGCCTCACGCTAACTCCAAAATGTATTGGAATGACGTTTCGGAAATCGCTAACTTTTCCGCAGCGAATGTCATTTCAATACATTTTTGGAGTTAGCGTGAGGCTTTAGCGTTAGTAGTTGGTATCTTTGCTAAACCCCCTGTAGTATTTATAGCTACTTAAGTTATAGACCCTTACCATTGCTACGCATTAAAACCTTTTTTATTTTGGCTTACTTTAATAGCCAGAGGGCGTGCTATTATTTGTATTTAGCCAATGATACGCAATATTTTAGGAAAAATGTTAAAAAGGGGTAGGTACTTAGATATAATAATATGTAGGTATTCATTATGGCAATTGTATCCTCGAATTAACAACAACATGGCGCGTAACGTTCGTTTTTGACCTTTTTTGATTTGTTCTTCTTCTTCTTGCATGTTGAAATAAGTTTTTAATAGTTAAAATATTTTAAATCTGTGGGTTCTATCTTTGGGTGTAAGTAATAATTATGTAATGACGATTTAACCTACTTCCTCACTTTCATCACTAGGTAGGTATGTTGAATGTGCAGTGGTAATGAGACAGCGTGGAAAATAGTGGACATAATAATAATTATAACTTTCGATTCTTTAAGGAGTGGTGGTTTAGTATTTGTAATTCCTAATAAATATTAAGAAAATTAATTATGTACGCATCGTACAGGTAAATGCATATGTTCAGCAATTTATAAACTTATTATTGACACTGGCTAAATGTAGGTAAGTACACAATTCGTATGGAGTCAAACTTAAGAAGGTAAAAAAATGGAACAAAAAGCGCGCGGATAATATGTAAAATAGAATCATCGTGTGTGATTCTTCCATATTTTTCTAACTGTACCTGCCTGCTTAGGTAACTACTGCCTAAACAAAATTTACTGAAACTTCTGTTAAAGCTAAATAGCTTCCACTCACGGCTATACTTGCGTTATACCTATACCTATGCTAATACAGGTTACTGTGCTCAGCTTCGAATAGATTTAGTGGATTTTGTTGTTTGGTACGAAATGCATGATCTATTATTAGACTATAACGTAAAAATAACATAACACAAGCGTGCGAAGCCGCGGGCAAAAGCTAGTTATAAATATGTAGATCAAACTTCTAGGATACAGGCACAGGTGGGGCAACTGTTTTATGTGACTTTTGGCCGCTGTATAATACTTATACACCTTGCGATTACTTACAATGTTGCAGCCATGGAGTGCAGAATAAATGGAAATACCATATGAAGTAAAAAAAAAAGTCTGTTCATAAGCGTCACTCTGGTGCACTTACTGGATTAACTTTTTCTAAGAGGGCAGTTTTCTGATTTTGATTTTTATTCTTATCGTGTCTCATAGTTCAAACCTGTAAAACACTACCATGTCTAATTTAATGTCGTGTTATCAGAAAACTGGCCAATTAAAACAATGAAAAAACTATGATATTAATAATATTAATATGTGTGGACATTTCACACAACGCCATCTAGCCCCAAACTAAGCATAGCTTGTACTATGGGAACCAAATAACTGATACAATACTTATATACTTTTTTGTTTGTAAATACATACAATATAACACCCAGACGCAGAACAAACATTTATGTTCATCACACAAATGTTTGTCCAGGGCAGGAATCGAACCCACAGCCCTCAGTTCAGAAGGCAGAGGATAGCTATCGGGCCCGTCAATTAGTCCTTTTTCTTCGGTGTTGGTTTTAATTCGGCGTGAGACAGGAATAATTTATTCTTGTTTGCACGGGGGGGCCGACAGGATTGACCCTCTATACATATGCACTTAAAAAGTAATAGCTCTTAAGTTGGCACTTATCTCTCTAGGTCTTAACCGAATACGTACCAAAATGTGTGGTGTTGCGACTTACGTAAGGGGGATAAGCGCTAATGCTAACTTAGGAACTTTAAAACTTTAGTACAGGCAGACGGGCTTATTAATATTATCCTAGACGAGACTAAGAAACATAGATGGAGCATTTCCATTCCGACGGTTGCAGCTTAGTAAATCTGTGTTGTCTTGTGACATGCATCATGTGACCTAAATCTTGAGACACAATGCGTCGTGCAATCTAGCTGTATTACAGGCAGGCACATTAATGTGTGCTCGCATGCAAATTATGCACATGCAACTTAAATTAACATCGGTGTTTAGACTCCATGGGAGGTAGATAGCCAATGTTCGATTTGTAACATGTCTTTGCATGTACCTATCTACTGTTTTATGGTTACGTACCGGTGTTAGAAACCCGGAACTCTAGGGTCATCCTATTGTCCGTGCCGGTCTATCTGCCACAGACTAATCTAGTTACCCCTTTTACTAAAAAAAATTGGATGAAAATGAAAATCTAGTATCAAATTTTAGTACCTACATATATCTATGTCTATGTCAGTATGAATTACACAAATAAACACAGAACAGTATGGTTAAATGGTCTAGTCCTGTAAAAAAGCACCAAACAATGCAAAAAAAAACCTCGCGTCATCAAAATCTATATTTAGGGCATTTCACTTTGACCTACAACCTTGAAGCACAAAGTACTTGAAGTTTGTTTCGAAGCTCAAGATAAGTAGGTACCTACTTAATTTGGTAATTACTTGCTAAACATTCTACACTTTCGATTGTTTCAGAAAGCGCACGACGAACGCTTGGACGCTCGCGTCGACAAGATGATAGAAGAAGGTCTGATAGATGAACTCCTCGACTTCCACGCCAGGCACAATAAGCACAGGATCCAGGATGGGAAGTATGTTTCAACCATAGATTATCTATGATACTGGAATTATCTATCGTCTTCAATTTAGAAATGAGGCACCGCGCAATACTCGCCTAAGTTCAGATACTAACTAATACTAGGTACCTACGTAGTTGGTAAAAGGCGATATTATTATACTATTGAATCGACTGTGGTCAAAGACCATACTTACTATGATAAATTGATCCATTTTTCCTGAAGGATGATATGAAAATATTCCTAGGCTGTGGTATTAACCAAATTGGCAAAGCCAATGTACCTACTGAAGTACTCACTGCTTAGTAGGGCAAAGAATACTATTTAATTTGATTTACACGTAGTACATACCTATTATAGTCGCGCAACGAGCTATGGAGAGAGCTATGCTCGTGTTTCCCCGCGAGATAAGATCCGGAACGAGGAAATTCGCAGAAGGACTAAAGTGACTGATATAGCCCTTAAAGTTAGCAAGTTGAAATGGCAATGGGCAGGCCATATCGCTCGCAGAACTGACAACCGATGGGGAAGAAAGGTTCTCGAGTGGCGACCACGAACTGGAAGGCGCAGCGTAGGCCGGCCCCCCACTAGGTGGACCGACGATCTGTGGGGTGATTACGTAACTTTGACAGCAATGCAACAGGACAAATTTCATTCATAATATGAAAATTTTCATAGTAACTATGCACATAAACTGTGTATTGAAACTGTCAAATCCATACATTTTTGTGTTTCTATTGGTTGCAATCAAGTTACATAATCGCCTAGCTGGTGAAAGCCGCGGGGAGCCGATGGATGCAGGAGGCCAGCAGCCGCTCAAAGTGGCGCTCTCTTGGGGAGGCCTATGTTCAGCAGTGAACATCTACGGGTTGATGATGATGATGTCATACCTATTTACTAGGTTGGCCAATATTAGGTACGGTAGTACGGTACGTATCACGTATCACTTATGGAAGGAGACAATGTAAGAAGTTCATGATCTATTTGCCTTTTTCCTGGTTTTTCAAATAGGAATGATGCCAGCCCATGATCTCATAGGATACCTAGTCTATTAATATTAATACTGTTAGGAATAAATGTCAGACCAGTTGTTCGTTTTACGCTTCGTAACATTAAATAAATCAGATAATTTATTGGAGTTTAGGAGTTCGTGAGCTAAGCGCCGAGTTATGTATGAGCCAAACAGTAAAATAAGTATATCAATATCATACGTAAAAGTACTAACGTACCGTACCGTATACCGCTATAAGTATGCTGACTGAATCAATGGCGCTAACTTTGGTTGGACGTTTTATTTTTTTTGCTGTAGGGCAGTAGTTTTTGTTATTTTATAACAAAACAAAGGATAATCCTAAACTATAATATCAGACAAGTATCTAAGATAACACTTTTAACAAATTTTGAAGGTTTATCTCTACATCTCTATCAAAATAAAAAACAAAATGGCGTCCGATCGATAGCTAATTTAGACGAAACAAAGGGCATTCGATCCACACAAATTATCCGTGAAATTAAAACGCGTTCGCTAAACGATTTGTTCGCGAATTCATCCTGGAAAACTACCACTGCTAAGGGATAAGAATGAGACACAACGCTAAATAAATTATTAGCTAACTAAACCGAAGCCAAAAATGAAAAGAGAGTTACGGTCTTATAAACTTATAAGTAGAAGGCTAACCGTTTCAAATGTTCGCATTGAGTCTTCCCAACAAATTGCATACAAAAAAATACTTAAGGATCATTAAACAAGTAAACGAAAAATCAAACGAAATGATTATATTCTCTTTGCGAAAAATATTCACAATCGCAAAATGGCGGAAACGGGCAATGTCCTCGCGAGTGGCATCTGCCGTGCGGTTGTCTATGGTCTCACGTTACATGCGTCTCTTCAACTCTAGTGCAAGCATTGTCTTTGGTACTTACTTAATTGAGTTTTTGATTATGTACTCTAACTGAATGATAAATATTCGATACGAGTTTTGAGGTTAGTCGGTTATCCGCATGATCTGTGTCGCTTTCGTTTTCTAACTTTTAGATTTCAGCTAATTTACTACAACAGCTGAATAGAAACTACATTTTGATATGCTATGAATTTCATGGCTGATGGATGATAGGATGACTGAAGGAAAGATTTTTTAGCTCATTATATTGCTGATCCCTAACTCTCTACCGACCTACCTTCGTGCGGAGTGAGAGTATAGCTACCTACCTAAGTACCTACTACCTACCTACTATTATAAGTACTTATATTTTGTGGTGAGAGTACGAATATTATGCAATACTCGCATTTGTTTGATTAACCGTAACTTGGCTTGGACGAGTATCATTAGGTAATGTTGATCTCTTGGTCAGGTCAAGTATCAAGACTATGTAGCAGTATGTAGTGAGAAGTGCGTAACGCAGCACAGTAGCAATGCCGACCGCAGGGTATCTCTCTATACTCCGAAGTCATTGTCAACCTATCTGAGATAAGTAGATAGAGACGACTGGATGTGACACAGATAATCAAACATTAGGTAGATAGATACCTACAAGCTGTGTTGTGTTTGTTACAAACAAACTTGTTACTACAAATCACTACATTTTCAGTGGGTATTTATTATCTTTAGTACAATATTATTTCTATCTATTCTCTACTTAGTACTGCCTATCCGATAGCGAAAAAGTAAATAAACCGTGCGAGTCGGACTCCGACGGAGGGTTCCTTACCATTTTATGGGATCTGTGTTACCATTATCTATAAAACGAGCAAAAAATCACGTTTGTTGTATGGGAGCCCCCTTAAATATTTATTTTATCCTGTTTTTTGTTGTTATATGAAATACGCCATGTGTGAAAATTTCAACTGTGTAACTATCACGGTTCATGAGATACAGTCTCAACCAGTGCCCTTATTCCTTATCGATTCCTTACTTCGAACTAAGGCTTTCATCCCGGGAGTCTCGGTCTCGAAAACTTCGAGACTCGAGACTGCTACCTCCAGTCTCGGGAATAACGAGACTTTTGAGACTTGAGTCAAACTATTCAAAAATGTACTAAACCACGAGTATTTTTTATTCTGGTTAATAATCTATAGAAACTACAACTAGCCTTTTTGAAAAATAGCATCGGTCTTGACAACATAGGTTTCTAGCATTTTTTTTTATAAGAATAAGTGACGTGACGAGCTAGTCGTTCACCTGATGTTAAGCAATACGGCCGCCCATAACAGTTGCAGTGTCACTCAGAACTTTAAAATAATAAAGTTTCGCGTGACACTGCACTGCGCACGTCATCCTCAGACATCACACAGTCTAGTAATCAGATTACTACACTGTGTAATCAGGTCATAAAGTCTCATTTGCCATGATTTTTAGTCTGAGTTTTCATACTTATTTAATATTCAAAGAGTCATCTGAGGGTCTTGATCACAGGTTTAATAATCTAAGGTCTGATTATAATCATCATCAGCCTGGAAACGTCCACTGCTGGATACAGGCCCCCCCATAGAGCAGCTGCTTAAAAATAATAATTTTGAAAGGGGTTTGACTAAAATCTTCTACAATGGATTTCAACTGAGAATAAGCAAGCTACCAATTACAAGCTAGTTTTGTGGCACATCTGAAATAATGATGTAGGAAACTTTTCTTTTATTTAAAGAGACCTATTAAGGACGTGTGGTAGGCCAGCGCGAATCAAAGCCAAAGCAACAGAACAATTAATAATTTTTAGTACTAGGCCAATGTCGGGGGGCTGAATGGCAGGGGTGGAGGTTCCAACGCGTGATAATTTTACTGTAGGCAACATATTGCTACAGTGAATAATAGGTATTTTTAAAATCCATTATACATAAGACCTCCATTATATTTAGTTCAACTAAGAACTACACAAAGTTTCATGACCGTATTTAAAGTATTCATTATTTATTTGTATGGTTTGGAGGTAACTTTGTAATTATAATTTCCATCTAGAAAATTTTATTAACTCGTGTTTTTGCTATAAGTACATAAGACTTAGTCCTGAACTTTATCATTCTAAACTTATATTAAATTCAAAGTTATTGTTGCAATATTGTTGATAGGGCGCGGGAATATGCTAAACCTTTTCAAGCATTTTGGCGTCCTATAAACTTGATGATTCGCTCCCTACTAAAGAGGATCCTTCATACATTACAATTTTCTGTGATTACCAAGCGCGGTGATTATGGCAAGTTCAATGATAAGCGTCGAAAGTGGCGTTTTATGGGGGAGGCCTATGTTCAGCAGTGAACGTCTTCTAGCTGTTGAAGTGAATACATGTCTTCGTAAAAGTGAAAAAAAAAGCTGTGATGTGTTTGCTTGCAGATATTTTAGAGGAAACTTTCGCAAATAGTTGTTATTTTTGCTTGTATTTGAGTTTTTAACAGATTTTGATTAGCTTGTAATTACTGCCTAAACTAGTTCAAACCTACTTTTGACGTAGTCTCAAAAGTCTCATTTTTCTCGGGAATTTCGAGACCGGGTCGAGTCTCGAAAAATTTTCCCGGGATTCGAAAATGTATCGATATTGAAAGCCTTACTTCGAACCCACGCGAATTCCTTGTCTTACATAAGAAATCTGCAAAAGTATATTCTCTATGAAACGAAAACAAACCGCGCGAAATGAATTTGGAATTGGCGCGATTTGAGCTGTCAAAAATCATATATTTTACCGAGACGCGTTCCGAAACATCAACACATCAAAAGATATGACCACATATGTCAATCTATTTTATTCAAAATAAAGATAACTTTAATGTATAGTGAAGGTATATCTAACGCCGTAGGTACAACGCCGGAGGCGTGGCACAAGAGCGTGGTGGTGCTCTTCTTCAAAAAAGGTGATATCACCTTATTGAAGAACTATAGGCCCATCTCGCTCTTGAGTCATGTGTATAAGCTGTTTTCGAGGGTCATTACGAATCGTCTCGCACGTAGGTTTGATGAATTCCAGCCTCCCGAACAAGCCGGTTTCCGAAAAGGCTTTAGCACCATAGACCACATCCATACGCTACGCCAGATTATACAGAAGACCGAAGAGTATAATCGGCCGCTATGCCTAGCGTTTGTGGACTATGAGAAAGCCTTCGATTCAATCGAGACTTGGGCGGTGCTGCAGTCCTTACAGCGATGCCAAATTGACTATAGGTATATCGAAGTGTTGAAGTGTTTGTACAGTAAGGCCACTATGTCAGTCCGACTACAGGACTAGAGTACGGAACAGATCCCATTGCAGAGAGGCGTGAGACAGGGAGACGTTATTTCTCCGAAACTGTTCACAAACGCATTGGAGGATGTGTTCAAGCTCTTGGAGTGGAAAAGATTTGGCATCAACATAAATGGCGAGTATATCACTAACCTTCGTTTTGCCGATGATAGTCATAATGGCGGAGTCGCTCGATGATCTCAGCACCATGCTCAACGACCTCAGTAGAGTCTCCCGACAGGTTGGTCTTAAGATGAACATGGATAAGACGAAAATCATGTCAAATGCCCATGTTTCACCTATACCGGTAATTGTTGGGAACGATACTCTCGAAGTTGTCGACAAATACGTCTATCTAGGGCAGACTGTCTAATTGGGTAGGTCCAACTTCGACAAAGAGGTCGCCCGAAGAATCCAACTCGGCTGGGCAGCGTTCGGGAAGCTTTGACCTATCTTTTCGTCCAAAATACCACAAAGCCTGAAAACAAAAGTTTTCAATCAATGTGTGTTGCCAGTGATGACTTATGGAACTGAGACGTGGTCTCTAACTGTTGGCCTCATTACTAAGCTCAGAGTCGCGCAACGAGCTATGGAGAGAGCAATGCTCGGTGTTTCCCTGCGAGATAAGATCCGAAATGAGGAGATCCGCAGGAGAACTAAAGTGACCGATGTAGCTCTTAGGATTAGCAAGTTGAAATGGCAATGGGCAGGCCACATCGCTCGTAGAACTGACAACCGATGGGTAAGAAAGGTTCTCGAGTGGCGACCACGAACTGGAAGACGCAGCGTAGGCCGGCCCCCCACTAGGTGGACCGACGACCTGGTGAAAGCCGCGGGGAGCCGATGGATGCAGGAGGCGAGCAGCCGCTCTAAGTGGCACTCCCTGGGGGAGGCCTATGTTCAGCAGTGGACGTCTTCAGGCTGTTAATGATGATGATGATGATGATGATGATGATGATCTAACGCTGTGACACGATTTGAACAAGACACGATAACGACGTGGTTTCGTATCGTGTGGAATCTGTGTTTCCATAGAGAATAACCGCCCAGATCCAGCCTGGTGACAGACGAACAGCGAAGCCTTAGCAATAGGGTCCATTTTACCCTTTGGGTACGGAACCCTAAAAATTATCGTTTGGCTATGTTTTGTTTTGGCTCCGCATTATTGAAGCATTCTGCCCATGCTACATAATACTTTATAATATATATTCTGTGCCCGTGCCGAGTAAGTTTACCAACATACAACACCAAAGCTTGCACGCCAAAACCTCAGTAGGCAGAGGCACCAGTCAGTCATTCACAAAAACTGAGAGTCAGCCACCCGCGTTTTTGTGCACTTTACGTTCTTGCTTTTATTGGGACGAGCAGCGTGGGCGATTGTGTAATATGGCGTAATACGTAATCTTCTGTAAACCATTAATAATATAAAATTGCTCGGGTTCAATCACACGAATAACCTATTGAGGGAATTTGCTAGAGTATATTTTGTGCTATTTCGAGGACTTCAAGCATATTTTAGGTCATCTCTGCTGATTTAGTACCTACCTAGAAGCCAAGGAAGTGCAATAGTATATTCCATACTGAAGAGCTAATTAAGCGCATTATAATTATTGTATTTTTTGCGCATAATATATATATATTATTTTTTAATTACTTACCTATTTACAATAAGAACAAATAATAGAGGATCGTCGGTGAGGTAACACGTATGTAACACCTATACATTAAACATATCTGTACCACAGAATTCCTCCTATTACATAGGATCTGTACCTAATATTCACAGACCACAGAGTAAATAATAGTATCTAAAAGTACCTTCACTCTTACTATGTGCTTACAGATAAACTACTCGCACACAAAAATTCAATTGTACTTTGTTTTTTTTGTGTACGTACACGTACCTATGAAGGTAAATAAAGGGTATGAATGAACGAGTTTGTGCCTAATGAAGTGAGCTCTTGCGTTGCGATGAAGGCTTACAAGTTCGAAATATATAAACATAGAACTACTGGAAGTGACACTGATCTCGATATATTTTTTGTTGTGGCCACTATGGGGGCCGATGAGGAAGAAAAGTTCTCGAGTGGCAAACCGGCAGACGCAGCGTAGGCCGGCCCCCCAGGTGGACCGACGATCTGGTGAAAGCCGCGGAGAGCTGATGGATGCAGGAGGCGAGCAGCCGCTCTAGGTGGTGCTTTTTGGGGTGACCTCCCCCAAAAAGCACCACCTAGAGCCAGCAGTGGACATCTTCAGGCTTGAAGATGATAATGAATAGATACAAAGTTACAAATAGACAGTGACATATGTAGGTATGTAAAATATTACTTCGTAGAGATCTATCAAGATCTAAATCTATGCAAATACTTAGTTAAATAATTACAATGACAGCGGTATGTAAGTAGTATCTACATTACCACAATACCCAAAAGTCTAGACTAGGAACACATCGAAATAATACCCACAGCAACAAATAAACAGTGCGTTGCATATTCATATAGTTTTTAAAGTATTCGCATGAAGGTGATCGAGAGGTGAACGAACGATACAAAAAAAATGTTACGCAACCTCGTCGCGTCGACTTGAGATAATTGTACCAACAAAAACATTTCGGCGCTGCTATCGCTAATACGTTTGAATAATTTAAATTAAAATCGATTCCCATTTATTTGGCACCCGATTATGTGTTATCGAAATCGATTTTGGTGGTAAGTATTATAAAAAGGTTTTGTTTGCGGTTTTTACCTGCGGGGGTGAAATTTAATACTGAATTTTTGTTTTTGTTTCATACCGGCTGTTGCACGTGAATAGTAGACTATAATGAAAAATGAACATACGTTCTATTAATCACTAACTTATGTATCGTTGTATCGATAGGTATAGGGATGGTTTGACGATTTCGCCTAATTATTTTCCTACTCTTTGGCGACCATGAAGAAATATCCAAAGTGAAAACAATGAAAGTTATATTCGTGTGCCTGAATGGTGTGTAAGATAGGTTCTTCGGCATGTCTAGTTAAACACAATACAATATGTTTCTTTCTTCTTAATTATAATACTAGCACTAGATTACTACAGATTACTGTGTTACTATTAGACCTAACCTACTTTACTGGGACTGGCTGGAGCTTTTGATTTCTGACATTTTGGCGCAATTATAGCGCAGTCACTCACTATAATTGCAGAATTAAAAAAAAATTGGCACAGAGTAAAATAAAATAACTTTTAATTACGTACAGCTTCATTCCTATAGATAGCTATTTTTTACGACTAGCTTCCTTCTTGACGTCACCTCTCCTCCAGAGTCATCTTTGGAATGACCGTCGGCTATTTTTGGGTCTTTGATGCAGCAGGAATAGGTTCCCCATGACTAATCCTGTAGTCGGCTCCTACGACACCCACGGGTAAAGATGGAGCAGTCCTATCCCAATGACAAAAATGCATAGCCTCCCGTTTTTCATATTACTGAAGCAAAATTGGAAAAATGCAGTGCATAGTCACACTTCAAACTTTATAGTGCGAACAGCAAATGAGTGGAATAACTTGCCGTCGTCCTTGTTTCCGGTAGGCAAGCATGCACCACCGTAGGCCGTGTCGTCACTTACCATCAGGTGAGACAGTGGTCAAATGCTATGCCTATAAATTGTAAAAAAAAAAAAAAAGTTACGTTAGCACAAAAGTCTAAAAACGTACTTAACTGAAACTGTGAAAAAAATAGCAAATCCATGGGGTCCCATCAGGTACAATCGAAAAACAGCCCGAACTTGAAAAAAATGTAGTAATCGTGTCTAGAGAGTTACTTGTTAGTGTCCAGTGTATTCATTTGGCCCAATACTTCGCCAACACGCAATAAATGTCGCTTGATAATCTTGCGTTATGCAGAAATAAAATAATAAGTAAAATAGCCCGCGTTATTCCGTTGTATGGGGTGAGGCATCTGTAATTATGTACTGTAGGTATACATTATCTGGGGCAAATCAAACTGGCCTTCCGTTGCAATGAAAAAAAAAACTTAAAATGCCACTGGAGCGTAAGTTTTTAATGTTACCCGCCTAAAATATTCTAATCTAAACAGACTAAAATCATGATTTTGCAAACACAACTGACTTACGTTAACGTTACACTTACTCCCGCGTAAATGTTCGTGCTAGGCCCTCTGTACCCCTAGTACGAGTTTCGATAGTTTACTAAAACTTTACGTTTACGTTTTCTCCCTTTTTATGCATACATTTCTGTGCAACGCCCCTAGCGGACACGTTAATGAACTAAAAATGGCAGTACATATTTTAAATAGATCCGCGCGTATTCACATTTTGGAACACTCGTACTAGGGGTACTGTACTCATATTAATATCCTTAGTTACGTGTAGTTACCGCTAGGGGCGCTGTGTTGGGATTTCATACTAACGAAATATATTTACAATAACAATATCTGTGTAATAACTAACGAATATATTGTGATACTCGGCTTTGAATCTAGTGCCGTACCCCTAGTACGAGTTTTGATAGTTTACTAAAACTTGATTCGTTTACGTTTTCTCCCTTTTCTTCCATACATTTCTCTGCAGCGCCTCTAGCGGACACGTTGTTGAACTAAAAATGGCAGTACTAAATGGATTCGCGTGAATTGGAAAACTCGTACTAGGTATACAGTAATGTATGTACATTTCGAATAAACTCGTAGGTGCTATGGGCTGCCAGCCCCCCCCCTAGTACCCACCCTGGAACATGGAAAGAAAAAATATATTAAAATAAGCAAAAAACATTTCCACCTTTCCAGACCCCCTGACTACACGAAGGGCATCTTCCAAACCCTCGGCTTCAAGGAGTTCCACAACTACCTGTTGCTGTCAGAAGAAGAACGCAACAGTGAACAAGGAAAGAAGCTTCTTCAGGAAAGCATTGAAGATATGAAGCGGAGGACCAGGCGGTATGCCCGGAGACAGAACAAAATGGTCAGAGGCCGGTTCTTGGATCACCCTGGGAGAGAAGTAAGTATTGTGGAAGAGCGTGACCTTGGTTTAATATAAGTAGTATGTAATATTAGCCTAGTTTATAAAACCTAAATTGTAAAAAAATATTTATAGAAAGTTAACTTAATGCAGTAGGCATGGATGAAATAAAGCAGTAGGTATATAAGTTTTTAATGCCCACCACCCTACAAGCCTTTTCTATATAGGTACTGACATTATGACATATACCTACTTATTTCTGTACCAATTGTCACCAAAATAAAGACAAAATAAGAGTTCGAAAGGGAGTTTTGGCGGGAACGTGAAAAAGTTCACGTCGTTGCACTGTATTATTTCTCAGAACTTGTGCTTTTTCCAGTGTTAATGTTTAAAATTGGTGGCGTTTTACGCATTAAGTGCTGAATTACGAGCATGAGTGAGGCCAAGTGATATAATGTGGTGTAACGTGGTTTTTCGTGTTGCTTCCAAAATTCCATAGAAGCTTCTTGTAAAGTTGCCACCACTTTACTTGAGCATGACTTAGACTGGACTATGACCCGACTTAGACTGGACTATGACTATGACTAAGACTAAGACTAAGACTTGACTACGTAAAATATTCTAAAACTCGATGAAAATATACAATACTTGACACTGGCTAAATACACTATGTGTGGAGCCAACATATTAAAAAAAAAGACTTCGAAAAACAAAACGTCACAATACATAACTTTCCCCTGTTCCAAATACAAACACTCGATAGATCATAGCCCGGTATCGGTTGCGTTGCGTGCCATTATTTTTATTACGCATATTTACGTTGCAATAATACAAGGGCTTTTTACTGACTACAATATTGATAAACCCTTAACTTAACCCTCTCCCTTTAGGACGCATTTTTATACTATTTAACAGTGATAATAGGCATGATGACCACTATTAAAAATGAACAAGTAAATATTACTTTCATAAAGATTAAAAATTAATGCAATAATTGAAAAAATAAGCAAAATCGGTAAATAAATCACGAAGTAATAAGCTTTTAAAGTTTCTACAGGAGGCATCTCCTGTCCCTTTCTCACGAAACAGAGCGCCTCCACAGTTACTATGAAAAATCTACTCGTGACGTCACATGGCAAAGAGATTGTATGAAAAGCTACCACAGCCTAGTAATGAGGTACTATGAACGAGCATCCTCTGACGTTCCGTTTGCACTATCTCTTTCTATTGCGGTTTTTAAAATGCTTGTAACTTAGTAATTTTTGAGATATTTATTTTTTGTGTTCACATATGTTTATCTTTTGAAGAATATTAATAATTTATTCAAAAAAAAAATATTTTTGTTATCATGCCTATTAAAAACGTAAGTACGCATAGAGCTATGAAACAAATGACGCTCCGAAAGGGTTTTTTTTTGGTCTCTGTACGTACGTATGTTTGTAATAAATTGATGATTTTTTTTTTTCATAAATTTTGGCTCCACACATAGTGTATTTAGCCAGTATCAAGTATTGTAATTTTTCATAGTGTTATGAATATTTTACGTTGAGTCAAGTCTTAGTCATAATCATAGTCCAGTCTAAGTCGGGTAGTCATAGTCCAGTCTAAGTCATGCTCCAGTAAAGTGGTGGCAACTTTACTAGAAGCTTCTATGGAATTTTGGAAGCAACACGAAAAACCACGTTACACCACATTATATCACTTGCCCACACTCATGGTCATTATTCAGCACTTAATGCGTAAAACGCCACCAATTTTAAACATTAACTCTGGAAAAAGCACAAGTTTTGAGAAATAATACAATGCAACGACATGAACTTTTCCGCGTTCCCGCCAAAGACCCCAATTGATGATTTAGGCTAGAATAATAACAATAAATTAACATAATATTAAAACTATTAATTACAGTGTCATCTAGCGGCGAGTAGCAAAACTAGAATAATAGACCTAAATATATAGAAACGTAACCCTGGTTTAGTCGCTGTTCATAATCTTTTTTTTCTTACGCCATCTAGTATTAAGTAGCAAACACACAATTTGTTATATATTTTCTATAGGTGGCGTTAATTGGCTTAAATGTTTTTCAGGTTCCTCCAATTTACGAGTTAGACACAACGAATATTGCAAATTGGAACGACAATGTGAAAAACAAAGCTATAGACATAATAAGTAGCTTTTTTAATGAAAGTCCCTGTGCTTATGAACCATTAAACTCAAACCTGACCCAGGAAAAGCGAGGTTCTGATGGAAATTCACACAACTACTGTGAAGTTTGTGAAAGATTGTTTTTGGGTGACCATGTATATTCAATTCATTTGAAATCATTTCGACACATGAAAGTTTTGAAAAAGAAGAAACGAGTGCAAGGACAAGAGATGAAACAGAAAGAAACATTACCAGTACCAATTGAGTGAACAGACCAACCTTATTTAATGTTTAATTAGTAGCCCTACACAATTATTTTACGATTGAAATAAATATTGATTTTTCATCTTTTTGTTTTTCTGAATTTTGCCTTGTTTTGATACAATTAGAACACCAATTCCAACTAAATTAAGCAACTTTATTATGATAATAACTACAATATAAATATTTACAAACATAAATCATGACTTTCCTCTTCTACATTTTTATCAGTGATTTCAGCAACATTTTTGATTTTCTGTGCTCTGTAATTATAGTCCTCAAATTCTGGATACATTTTAATGATCTCACTGTAAGCTTCACACAGTCGAGCAAACTCCATATTGGCTATTTGGAATGGTCTTGTAACTGGGTCAACATCAGCCAACTTGTACATTTTTAGTGCCATTTCTTCTCTTGCCTCCTCTGGAAATAATGTTTCGGCTCCTCGGATAGAATACTTTCGTTTCATGGAGAATATTTGTCTTACAACTTTTTCAATCATTTTAAAAGGTTGTTTCATTAATGGCTGTTTCAATGGTGTTAAAGTTACAACTCCTACATCAACGTCTGGCTTAGGTAGGAAGGCTGCACCAGGTATATCGAATTTGTAGTTGATGTTACACCATGTCTGACACATTACAGACAATCTACATCGTTGCTTAGTCAAAATCCGCGCAGCCATTCTTTCAGCAACTTCTTTTTGAAAAGTTAGTGTCATTCTTGTCCGGCCATAGGCCCAAGGCCCTGCTTGCTGTGATATCATCTCTAGCCATCTAATCATCAAAATGGTAGACACACTGAAAGGCAAGTTCCCTATAAGATTTATAGGAGGAGGAGCATCCATCCAATCAGTTTTTACATTCTCTGGCATGAAATTTGTGAGATCGGTTTTTAGGATGTCACCAGTAATAATGTCTACATTAACCTTGTCTTTGCAAGAATCAGCTAAAAGTTCCAGTGATGGTATGAAACGAGGATCTTTTTCAATTAAGATGATTTTTCTGGGTGCTTGCTGAATAATAGAGCGAGTAATGCCTCCCGGGCCAGGGCCTACTTCAAAAACGACATTATTGGAGATATTGCCCGCAGCTCGTACTATTTTATCGATCAATCTTGGCTCCATGAGAAAGTTTTGCGACAGCTCTCTGAGAGCACGTAGTTTGTACAACCTAATGACATCTTTGATACTGGGTAGAGGAGGCAACCTTATATGTAAAGCTTTTTTAGCCGCTGCCATTATGACTGCTGCACTTTAACAGGCTCGTTGAAGTCGTCGAGGAACGTCTCCTGCTTCACGGCGAGGATCGAATACAAATAAACACCGAAAACACCAGCACCGATCGTGAGACCAGTGATCCTATTTCTCTTTGCGATCAACTGCAACTTTTGAACACGCTCTTTGTTTTTTTGCTCGATCACCTTCATGTAGGCGATTTCCGCTTCTTTTAGCACCGGATCTTGCTTAGTGCCGCTGATTTTCGGCGAGAAATTTTTGTCGGCCATTACGAAATAATATATAAAATAACCTCAAAGGCACTCAACTTAAATTGCTCCAATTGTAATAATATACTCTTTGTCCAATTGCTCAACAAAAGTCAAAAATCCAATGCCACCAAAGAGTATATAATTTACTTGAGTTCCACTCCACCTGAATCTCCTGAATGAAAGAATAATTAATCCACAGATTACAAATATTAACACAGACTACACTACGAGAAGATTCAGATTTCGTATCACAGATCGGTGTCATACCATTTTCGGGAACTTTTGCTGTATTTCTTGAAATAAAATAGCTGCCACGACTTAGATCATTTAGAAAAAAAGGTGCCAAGGCAAGGCGTTCCCCTCTGCCGGTCATATGGCGCTACTTGGTCGTGTGCTATACGTGTTTAGTTTACCTCGTCCCCGTAGAAATTGCCAGAAAAATGGTGCTTGTGGATTATAACGTTAACTTCTCCCCATTTATAGATGCTCTAACGTCTACACGCCTTAGAGCATTCAGCATCGTTCTAAGGCGTGTAGACGCTGCGTAACTACGCTAGTTTATATAACGGTGTGCGTGTCTTAAGATGGTGTGCGGCGAGCGTTTACGCGTGTGCTATACGTGTTTACCTCGTCCCCCGTAGAAATTGGCAGAAAAATGGTGCTTGTGGTTTATAACGTTAACATCTCCATTTATAGATGCTCACAAACATGTTCATGTTAACTTATTATTATGTTGGATCCGTTGTGTGAAAATTAAATAGTTAAAATGGTGCAGTACTTAGAATAAGTGCGAATTGATAAAGATATTATTCAGTTATTACCAATGTCCGCTGGTTTACATTCGTGGCTCGCGGCTCGTCCCGTGGCTCGGGCACAGGTTACGAGCATAGTGTCTTGAGACGAGCTTGTGTTTACACTCGCGGCGAGCTCATTTGTTACAAGATGTTTCAAAGACAGCGGAGGTCGATATATTATTAACAGCAACGACTTTAAGTTTAGTGAGCTTTTACATACTGTGCCTAATTGAAATAAACTTTTTGAATTTGAATATTATGCACGTAATTTACAAAATCAAAGTCAGCAGCTTTTAGCGTGCTTGTTTTATATAATTTTGTATGTTAATTTGTGAATAATGTCGTGGGCTGCATTACTGCTAAGTTTATGTATTATTGTAACTCTATATTTATGTAATACAGCTGTTTTCTGTTCCTAATAAAATAAAATAAACAAGCCAAAAAATGAAGTTGCCCTTGAAGGTGACGAATGCTATCGATTCTATTTTATTACTAGTTGACCCGCAACGATTTTGCACGGACTAGTTAGTTTTACGTCCTTACGCTGTTTATGGGTAAAAAACTAAGAGAGAAGCAAAAGGGAAAAGATAGGGGAAATCTATCTTTTACCTTTCTATTCTATCTTCCCTTCGACGAGTACCTGTATTATAAAAATAGGTACTTAAATAAAAAAATATACACAGACAAAATTGCAAACCAATTACACCCGCATTTTGTGCAACACGCACTTGACCGTTTTATTTTCTCGTTAACAAAAAGTATTTTAAATATTATTCTGAACAATTACCCATTTAAACAGCAAAACCAATTCAGTAGTTCCAGCGTGATGCGTGTTCAAAGGGAGAGACAGACAGACAGACAAAATATTAAAATGAAAATGTTTTAATGTTTGTTTTTATCATCAAATTATCAATTAAGAAAATAAATTAATATAAGCAGTAAAAAACTTCAAAAAATATTTAATGGACAAAATTCCATATACAGTTGTATTAAAGTACTAGCTGAGCCCCGCGGTTTCACCTGCGGATAAAAAGTAGCCTACGTGTTACTCAAATTTTTTTTTTAGAGCTGATCTGTTTAACTTTTGCACCATCGAGCGGGAACCAAATATACGCAACAACTTTTGGATTTATATATTATTAAGATTACCCACGGATTGCCCAGCGAACAGAACAACCTCGAAAAAAAAACACCAACTCTTACCACAGATCACCTTCGCTACAAACCGTCTCTCGTGGATCACTTGCGGCCAAGCAAACTGAGCAAGCTCGAATAAAAAAACGCCGCCTTTTAGCAGTGGTCGCCTTGACTACAAACTGGCCCTCGCGGGCAGGTTGCGACCAAGCGAACAGAGCAACCTCGAAAAAAAAACGCCAGCTTCTAGCTGCAGTGGTCTTCACTACGAACTGCCCCTCGCGAGCCGCTTGCGAATTGCGATAGAGAACTATTGTGTTATTAAATATCATCCAAATTAGCTTAACAATAGTAAGTATATGGTGCTGCTTCCGATTTTACTAACTTTCGTCCATTTTAGTTGCGTAATGTCGAAGTTAAGTGATAAAGCTATCCTAATGGATCTCTTTCAAGTGTACGGAATGAAAAATTTTGTCTGTCAGTACATACTATAGACATATTTAAACTAATTCAATGAAAATTCATTGACGAAGTTAGTTTGTAAGCTTTCCTGCAGGAACAGGTTACTTTTCCGGGATAAAAAGTATCTATGTGTTAATCCAGTGTATAAGCTATCTCTATTCCAAATTTCATCCAAATCCGTCTAGCTGTTACGACGTGAAGAGGGAACAAACACACAAACACAAACACAAACACAAACTTTTGCCTTTATAATAATATTATAAGTGTGATTGATGATTGATAATAACAGTATTATGCTACCTATTTTATTTTACCTTAGTTTGGGGCTAAATGGCGCTGTGTGAAATGTCCACACATATTTATTTATTTTATTTCTTTCTTTTTACTTTTAGCCAAGTTTAATGATAATTTAATAAAGCGCCACCGCGAGTGTGAACACCCCACTCGCATCCTCCGCGAGCTCCCTTTGGCTCGTTCCCAAAAGACTACACCCGACGCGAGCCCGGTGACGAGCACCATGACGAGCCGCGAGTGCACCGTTTTCATTCACCGCTCGCGGGTCGTCCTGCGGTTTGTCTCGCGGCTCGCGCGCGAGTGTCATTATACTCATTATGCAATTTATGCAGCATGTGGATATTGGATATTATAAAGTGCTGTTTCATGTCCTCTTAGACACACATACACACAGTGCTGTAGTCTGGTTGGTCTGTGAATAGTAGTGTATTTTTTTCTCTAATCTGTGACCACCAGTGTTGATAACATTGATAACCACAAAGTAAATATAAAAAAATAGGTTTTTTTTTTCTTATATCTTGCCTCCACACATAGTGTATTTAGCCAGTGTCAAGTATTGTATATTTTCATCGAGTTTTAGAATATTTTACGTAGTCAAGTCTTAGTTATAGTCATAGTCCAGTCTAAGTCGGGTTATAGCATAGTCCAGTCTAAGTCATGCTCTAGTAAAGTGGTGGCAACTTTACAAAAAGCTTCTATGAATTCAAAATTGAAATTTTGGAATTGAAATTTTGGATCTGGAATTTTGGAAGCAACACGAAAAACCACGTTACACCACATTATATCACTTAACCACACTCATGCTCGTAATTCAGCACTTAATGCGTAAAACGACACCAATTTTAAACATTAACACTGGAAAAAGCACAATTTTTGAGAAATAATACAATGCAACGACGTGTACTTTTCCACGTTCCCGCCAAAACTCAAAAAAATTACGTTATTACGTTCCATTTTTCGTTACAATACTCCTCTACACACTATTATATACATTTAAAAAAAGTAAAAAAAGAAAACATCATAATAAAATAACAAACGCTTCATCACAGAATTTCCCCTATTACATAGGTCCGGAACCGAACTCCCCATACAAACCTCTGTGAAAAGTCAAGCAAATATTGTCTTTGATCATAGAGCACGAACTTGTTTTTATGTCATTTTTACGTCAACTTTACGTCAGTTCTGTCAGTACCAGCATACCATATGAAAAGTATCACCCGATCGGGTAAATGAAGAATCAGACCCAAGAAAAAAATACATCAAGTTATGCATGAAGAAATTATTATAATATCTTTGACTGAATATGGTATATGTAGTACCTAGGCAGACTTTGGCAGTAGAGTCACAGAATAGATATATAGTGCTGTAGTAAACTATATTAGCCATTCTGTACGTAGTATGTACCAAGGACTTTGCTCGCTCGGTCATTATGTCTGAGTAACCGAAGTTTTTGTTAACTAACGAGTGTTTAACCGGTAGACCGTCGGCGTCGCGCGTCGGCGTGCAACAACACTTTGCTGAACGAAAACCAGTTCACCTGACACGTCTGGTCACGTTAGGCGGCTGTGAAGTGCGCTGCAAGCCCCCCACACGCTGCGCACATCACTTACCTCTTCCCACGCATATCTAAGTTTTGATACTGCGCAGCGTTTCACGCGGACTTCTCAGCCGCCATTGAGTCCGGCGCAGACTCTACTCACAGGAGCTACCTACCTTCTACACTCTAACAGACACAAAGCTGTGGCTGTAGAAGCCTTTCATAAACATTAAAAGTTCTGCTTGCCCACTACGGTGCGTTCGGTGTAGCTTGGTGTACTAATGCCCGTCTGTCCTAAAGTTCAAGAGATCCTAAGTTCGCACTTGTTCCGCTATGACGTACCTACTGCAACGCATTTGGAGAGATAAGTGCGAATATAAAAGCGGTCAAACTTAGGTGCAGACAGGTATATGAATATAACTTATGTTATGTAACGGATGTGGTAGGTAACCTTGAAGTTACTGCTTTATTTCAATTGATGGTGGCATTTCTTGCAACTAGGTATCCTATGTTACTTTGAAACTGCATAGAATTTAATAAATTGTTGAACATAATTATATGAGGTGTCCAATTTATATTTATTTCGACTCTGATACATTATATAGGTACTATGTACTCTTTGTATCTCACGATCAGCACGGCGGGCATGAGTGGTTTGTTCGCAATTGGCCCTCTTTCTGATTTTGCCCCTTAGTACGGATATGCTAAAATTTTAAGCAAAAAAATCGGGAAATATTTTATACATTGTGTGGCAATACTGATATCCAACTCTTTGTTAGACAAAAATGTTTTAAAATACCTTAAATAACACATATTAATGCCCAATAACTTGTAAAATAGCAACATGAGCTTCCGTGTTCGGTATTTCTCGTAATTTCAGCGAAGTTCTATCACGCAAGGTGGCATTTTCTGGTATCTTTTCATACATACGTCCAAGCAATGACTGATTTTGAGTTTGACAGCTGAGATCCAATCACACCCAAAGTGGCGTGTACGGTTTTGCTTTACTTTTTTTTCGTATTAGGGGTCTGGATACAAAGTCTTTACGCTTAATTAATATTTTTGTAAGGGGTCTTTAAAGAAAATCCGAAAAAGGCGGTTGTAAATTTTGAATCTTTTACCCACAGAATTCCCCCTATTACATAGGTCATAAAAAGTCTTTGCTTTTACCAAAACCTGTAGATTTTTGAATTATAATGTGTATTAGGGGTGGGTTCATGGATGAAATAAAAAAAAGAAGGATTGAGTTTTTATTGACATCGAACTGAAGCCCAAAATGGCGGACATATTACATTGTGTGTCAGATGAAAGTAGGGCGACCGGCCGCCTATGATGTGAGTGTTGCGTATTCCGCTTGTACGTACGAAGCGTTCCGGCTTCCTAAGGGTGCTTCAGTTTCGGATCTGCCGTACTGTGAGCTCTTCGCGCGATTCAAAACAGAGCCAATATTGGATCGCTTGTCAAAATCTTTATACAAAAAAATAAAGTGATCCCAGTACGGCCCCAGACGGGGTTCCCTCCTTCTTTTTTTATTAGCTCCATGGGTGGATTATTATTTGTTAAGTGTTCGTGAACGTGCACGAGTGTTGGCCAATGGTTCCAAGTTTATAAGACCATGCGTTGCCGTTTTCTCTTCAACGGCTTTTTAGAGCCTTCAGTAAAATATCCACCATTTTCTTATTTTCTTCTTTGGCCTCTTCTTCTTCTTCAATTAGTGGCTTTTAAACGTTGTTTGACGTTTTTCTGCCAGTGTCGGAGTGAGGCCAGTGTACGGTATATTCAGCAAAACCCCGGTATAAAATAACTTTATTTAAGTAAATAAAAAAAACTTGGATTAGGTATTGATTTTATATATGTAGGAGACTTTAAATTACTTACAGACGAATATTATTGGCCTTGATAAATTTAGATAAAACATAAACAAAAGGAGTAAAAACAAATGTCAAGAGAGTTTTTAAATTTAATGGCTTTCTATCGCTTTTTTGCAATAATTCTACCAATGTCAAGTGAGAAAAATTTGTACAGTTATGTCAAGTCAAAGTCATATTTTGTCAGTCAAAACGCCAACAGTAAAATGGTGGATATTTTACTGAAGGCTCTAAAAAAGGCCGTTGAAGCAAAACCGAAAAATACTACCATTTTATTGATGACAGAATATGACTTTGACTTGGCAAAACCGTTACAAATCTTTACTCATTTGACAATGGCAGAATTATTGTTAAAAAGCGATAGAAAGATATTAACGAAGAAGAAGAATATTTTTGTAATATATTTATCACAGATTAGGTATTGATACTACGTATATATTTATTTCCAAAGAAAGAAAATGGAAAATGTAGAAATATAAATGAATAATAACAACCTATACCTAACCTATACAACAATTAAATCATTTATTCTCTAAAAAAAAAAGGAAATGAGAATAATAACAACAAAAATCAGCTGACTGATACAACTCTAAGCGGCTCTAAGCGCACAACAAATAAACAAACATGCCATGCGCACAGCACAGCTGTCGAATGTCGATACGCCTTCCTTGTCGCACTCGTACTTTTGTCCGAAAGCAAGCTGGCAACGTCGCCTATTTCACGTCACGTCAATCCATTTTCCTTTCTTTCCTCTACCGAGTCGACCGACCGACCGACTGATTTTCGATTTGCATCCGAAGTGGTTACATGTGCGCCTTTTTTCCTGAGAATCGCTCGCGTTAACTTTGTTGTGTTTTGTGTCAAAAATGCCTTTTATCTCGAAAGACTGGCGTTCTCCTGGCGAGGAGTGGGTTAAAACTCAAGAAGGTTGGGAAAAGAAGAAGGTTTTGGAGTGCACGTCGCAGAGGTGAGTAGCGTTGTTGCAAAATAAACACAGTTCTTTGTTCTTGGCGGAACGCTTAGAAATAACACGGGCCATTTAGTACGCTTTTACTTATGTTGATGAAATTAACGGCTTGGATTAGTTTTTTCGTGATTGTTGAAGTGCTGTTTGTATTTATATTGCAGATATCCCGCTATAACTAACTTTAATAACTCGGACGAACAACAAAAGTCATGGTAAGTGCTTTGATTAATGTTTTCTTGTTGTACTTGTAGATCAGCTGTTATGTTAGTGTTGTGAAAAACATTATAGCTTGTTTTTTGTGTCATGTGTGTGAGAGAGAGTCATTCGCTGAGTGTAATCCCCTAAATCTATCCCTATCCCGAATCAATCAACCTCTAGAATCTTTACATGAGTAGGTACCTATACCTACCTTACCTACATACGTACGGGTACCTTAGATGCCTGTCTGCTAACACCTGCTGTAGGTGTTCTAGTTCTAGCAAACACCAGTAGGTATTTATTTTAATAGACTGGCTGGATAGGTACTAGTTAGTCTAGGTACCTAGGTACTTATGTAATGTAGGTAAATAATAATGATGGATGAGGTATTTTATTTTTTTATTATGTAATATTAAGTAGAAGTGAAAACCATTTTTGTCTGTCTATCTGCCCCCTTGAACACCCATTACGGATTACAATGAAAGATTAGTTAGTTGCTCACTTATACCTACCTACGTACTAGCAAATTTTTCAGAATAACAAATACGGATTAGGTAGGGTAGGTAACTACCTAATTTACGTTTTCACGAAGCAATAAGAAAGTTATTTTTACAGCATAGCATGGGACAAGCTAGGCGCAACAAAAACTTCGGAGAAATCTTAGAATAAGGGGGAAATAGTAAAAAACCTACCTTGACTTATTTACGACTTTATTTAGGTATGATTTTTTTTCTTTTTTTTTCTGAATATTTCGTGTAGTTTGAACTTTTTGTACTGCTATTCGCAGTCAACAAACGCAGTCTAACTGAAAATAAATACGCGATCGCTCGCTGCTCTCGCACCACGCGTAAAACAAAACAACTATATGTAGAATAAAATAATTGTTAAAAGTCAATAAGGCCCTTATCAATATTTCGACGTATTGTATTATTTTTCCATTCCTTAACTTTGCTTTTTTTTTAAATCCAAAAGAGTCGTAAAATGAAGGAGCATCAAAAATAACTTACGCCCACGAAAATTCAGATGACTCAAAGATGAAACCTTAGACACTGAACGAGACAAGAAAAGGACGCTTGTTATTAAAAGACATAATGGGGTGGCGCTTGATATTATGATGCTTGAAGCTAAACATTGATTTCGAATTAGATACTGATTTAGGCAGATTAATTCGAAAAAAAAAGAATAAAGAACTTGGTACTTAGATTGGACTGCAAAGATCAAATTGTAGAACATTTCAAAATTGTTCATAGTTATGTTACAGTTAGTTTTACCCATCACACTTATTATTTCATTTTTACAGTTTTGTCGTTTCCTATATTTTTCTGTTTACCTTTGACAAACAACCGCGTTGTCCCTGTATACATGCCAACTGCTAAGTTGCCAACCACGATTCCATTCCATAGGATTCATTAGATAGCGTCGGAACAGGACTTTCAGGATCTTGAGGATGTGAGATTAGTGAACCTTTAGCACAGAATAGATAAAATAGTACTACGTACATACCTTTAGCCAGCCTCTCCCTCTAACCTTAACTTAACCCCCGGTTTCTTTTATGTTTGTTACCCAAACTCATGTCAACTTAAAAACACTGAATGCTCATTGGTTGAAGATAGCCGATGATCAACAGGCAACCAATGAGCGTTCCGTATTTTTAAGATGACATGAGTTTTACTTTAACAAACGTACTTACGAAAAACTGGGGGCTATCATAAGCACAGTATTCCACAATGTCCAATTCGTAAATAATCAAATAAAGTCATAATGGTTTACAAGATGAGTTTTGGGACCATTGTCCGACGGTCGAGGATCAATGTACATTTAGACTACGCACCTCACCATGTAGCTACGATTAAAGTCGTAACCAAATGGATGTAAGTCTCAATGCCAAGCAATCAGGGCCTGAAGTCTACTATTTCATAATGGTCTATAATTCGTGCCACAATGACAGATTTAGATACTTATGGTAGCCCAAAAAAATAACAGAAAAAAACCAAGTAAAAAATAAGTATAAAAAATAGTGCGAACTTCATGTCTGCAGAGAATAATAATAGGTTTTAGTCCGTAGGTCGCCATGATGGAATTGACGGAGTCGGACAAACCCGTGCCACCACCCTCGGTAGAAAAAAAAAGATAAGGTAGTCTAAAAGCCATAAGTAGACCAATAGTGTCAATATCTGTCGTCATGATAGATTTTGACACTAACATTTGTGCTATTTAGACTACATAGTCTACAAACCATAAGTAGACTACCATTAGTGTCAAAATCTGTCATTATATGGTACAATTCGTGAACCATTATGACACCTGAAATAGCAGACTTCGGGCCCAGAATTGAAGAAAATGATGGTGTAAACCTGTAAACTAAGTAAATCATCATCAGCCGGAAGACGTTCACTGCTGAACATGACTAAAGGTAAATACGATGTCATAAAAAGAAATTTAGCTTTGATATTACAGTACTCCGTTTCCCGGTCAGCTATTAGAAAGTGCACATGATAATCGCGCGGCAGTCATGCCTTCAGATCATAGCGGGGTGAACAGACATTACGCGGTTTCTACTCGTTGCATGGTACAAGGCATAGTTTCTATTTAAACATCAGAGATTTGTTGGAATATTACGAGGTATTACAACTATTACAAGGCGAGACTTTAATCCAAGTATATTATTTTATAAATGCACAGTACATGTGTCAAAAATGTACAGCCACACGAAGCAATCTCCAAAATGAATTTGCGTCCGGAAGATTGCCTATAAGTACATATGAACCAATTTTATTACACAATCCCAAATTGAGTTCAACGCAGTCTGTCAGAAAACTGAGTTCATGAAAACTGGCAGCTACCCAAAAAATGCATCAAGCGTAATAACCATAATCTACTTCGTAACATAATAAGTATTGAAATAAGGCACCGCATCGGCCTGGTTTTCTTATAACGTTTCACTTTTATCATCATTTTTATAAAATGCTCTAAGACATTCGCCGAAAGAAGTCCATCATGGAATATAGCCCACTACTTATTATAGCCCACTATTTATTATACTTGGTATATTTACAATTTTACACACTGTCTATTTCGTTTTCATCCATCCTAATTGTTTCCTGAGAACTATAATCTAAGTATGGGTGAATCTCCCAAAAATGGACAAAATCGTCATGAAAAAAATTATTGAAAAATCTGTTGCATAATTGGTAAAATTATTGTGGAACAGCATATTTACAACAAGCGGCTACTGTTAAAACCCTTGGCCAGACAATTTAACCATTTTCCTCGTACCCAGCCATTTGCCTCTCCTCGATTTCACAGGTTATTGACGGCAGGATAATGACGATTTCGTAATAAAACACTTGATAAAAATACAAAGAAAACCCATAGGTATAAGAGATATATATTATTGAACTTACCTATTGTTGTATATTTACTGCACAGACTATCGCTAGTTAATTATTACGCATTCGGTAAATAAATGTAGCCAGACTATATGATAATTTCTCTGGACCAGACACACCCTCCAGCTCTAAACAAGACTGTACGGACAATTGAGAGAATGGAGTGTGGAATTGAATGGATCATAGAAAAGAGCGTGAAACGGCCGCTTTATAGACAAATACTTGAGACTCAATGCATAACACGTTCCCGCCTTTTTTTTGAGTTTAATGTTTTGGCGGGGTTATGGTTGCGAAGTCCATTACACATAAAGTTGCGACATTTTCACAAAATCTATAAGTTATAGTAGTGCTCTATTAAAAATATTTAGTCATGTAATGTTTAAACTATCAATTTAAACAATAAAACTAACAGTATTACCAATTTTAAGTAATCTTCTACAGTTGCAACATGGGGGCATTACATGTCAGGAATATGACTTTCAAGGTCAAATATTGCGAAAATAGTTTATTTCGGTTAATTCTATGCTGCGTGTGAGTTAGGATAATAAAAGTAGAGTATTTTTAGATGTATGAAGGTAATAAATTCTGATATATTATAATTCTTATTTGGTCAAAATTTGTCAATACGTGAATTTGTCCATTTTTCTGAGATTGACCCGTATGCACTTTCAAGGCTATGGTCCTAGGGTACCTTCGAGGTACATCTTCGCTTTCGCCACACCATCGCTTACCATTAGAGGAGTTGATGGCCAAACGTAGGCCTTTTCGCTATTACAAAATCTGTGTATCTGAGTTCTGAGCTGAGTAACTAGTTCATTTTTGTTTACCTGTGCTTAGTGAACTGCGTTTGCTTTTTCACTGACCAGTGACCTGGTTTCAAAATAGACGCCAGATTTAGAGCAAGTATCGTGTAAATACCGGGTCTGTCAGTTTCGTGTCTAAACGTGTAATTCTTAACTTGCAAATAGTAACCGCTTTATTTTTCACAGGATAATTAAAATTGTAATTATATTCTTTCTATAGCTTTTAGTTTTTGTATAAATCCTAGTCTTGATATTTATTTGTTAGGCATTATTGCTTGGTTTGAGTGTAGCACGAATTATCTTATACAATGAATTAGTGAAAAAGCCGATTATCTCATAAATCCGATCCTGAACATCTTCAACGTCAGTTTCTCTCGTTGCAGACAGTTTTTCTAAAAAGACGTAGAACAGAATAATAAAAGAGTTCTTTCCTTAGAAAACCGTAAAAGTAATGAACTGTCAAACTTAACTAGGTACATTCACATTGATTCATGAGGGTTAGCTCAGAACTTTCGGCCCTATTCCGACCTACCATCAGGCTGCCTTTTCCATTGCCTGAAATACAGCTGAACGAACAAATGAATCCCTTTTCTAGAAAAATCCATTATATTGATATGTCAAACGTAATGATTATTTATGGTTTAGCTACCTCTTTTACGCCTTCTTGTTTCGTTCAATAGGCTTTGGTGTCCTTGAATTCATTTTACTCATTCACCTACTTGTGTTGTGAGTCTATTTGATTCTTGACTAATTTATCTCAGCCAATCTTCATTATTCGTTTGAGACACTAGCGCTCCTAATTTTTTTTTTAATTTATTAAAATTATTACGTATTTGTCCCTTTAATAATTCAGATTAATGTGCAGGGAGTCGTTAAAATCACAACTAACTTTATCTTTGCGAGGCAGTTTCAGTTGTATTGTGTTGTATGCTTCCGCGTAGGAACTCTGAGGTGGTTAAAAAATGAGCAATTATTTTTCTCAGTTGTAAGTATTATGTATCGTGCGTTTCGTATTATATAGGTGGTATTTAAAGTCTCTTACTTAGTTTACAATATATCGGAACAGAACCTATCTCTTTCACATTTAAATGGTATGGTGGTGATAAGTGACAAAGTAAAACCAATAGAAGGCCCATTGCATAACATCAAATTGCATCGTTAGGGAACCAGACTGTTCTGTTCTGTTGGTATTTTCTATTCACTCCGGAAACGCTGGATTTTCCAACCTTGTTACTCTACATTTATACAGCCTTGTGCCTAGGAGCCTTGGATTCTTCACACCAGATGAAATAGGTCAAGGTTTTTACTGAAGCTGTGTCGGGAGCTGGAATGATACAGATTTTCTCTTACATTTTTTGATTTTATGTTATTTCTCGTATCAGTTTAAAATAGGCATCTTAATATATTTTATGGTGTTTTAGAATTTTAAACTGAAAGCGTACTAGTCAGGGCTTTTGCCTAAACACCTGCTTGCAGAAAGGTGTCAGAATCAAAACACAGGCTTTCTTTACAGTCAGTTACATTTCACAAAGCCCGATTATCCAAAAGACACGCTCTCTATGTCCTTTACTGAACCTTTATCAAGGTAGATTAGGGAATAATAGACATTAGCTTTTAGGGAGTAGAATCAGTGGAATGGACTTTGCGAACACACCCTTTCTGGTTTTGATCAAGTAAAGTGGTAACGCCCAATAGAAAGGTCGGAATCGGAATATCGTAGGGTCATGGACATTTCAATATCCATCCAACAACCTTTGCGTCAATCGAAGTTAGGTATGAGGTATGACATTTGTTTTCGCGTAGCTTTTCCCATATCGTGGTTCTGAATTGTGGAATTGTTAGAAAAGAGTTCAGTTTCCTCAAAATCTTAATGAATTTTGTTGAATGAATTAAATTTGATGAAACAACAAATGGTGTTGTAATGTCAGCTGTTTTTTTCTGAGCAGGTTCTTACGGTTATATTATGAAAACCTCTTCATTCAAAAAGGAGTTATCGAGATAGATTTTAGATTTTAGACGAGGGCACCCCTATTACAGAACGCAGAACGTAGTCTAAATTAAATCAACAAAAGTCGTACCTACCTCTTTCCTAGGCCATGCTGAAATCATTGAACGAATGTTTGTTTAAATTCTTAATGCGTTCTCTCTCATCTACTGCTGCAGACTGCTGGAAATTGGACAAGTTGGTTTTCTTTCTCCGTCCACAGTTTCTGCGGTCGCTTATCGCATACATCACTCATCATTCTACCCTCAGATGTATTGCGTTTGCCTGTATAAGGTTTCCACCAAGGAAGGTGAATGTATATCCAGCCTATTTTTTTTAAATTTTAACAAATTAAAAAACTACGGACTGCAACACATGCAACACACATACATGCAAGACACAACAACAATCGTACCAGCTACTTATTAATCTTATTATAAAAGATGCGTTATATCAATCAATGATAATAGTATAGACTACCTACGTAATTAGCTGCAAAAATTACATTATTTATCTATGTTAAGTAGGTCATTGCCGACATTCGGCTCGGCAGGATGTATTGTATCAATTATTACAAAGAAACGGATGTATGTTCATTCTTAAATTACGTGTTCGACTACTACACTAATGATTGTGGATGTTAAGGTTTGTAAATAATTAACGGTTACGTCTAGTCATACTAAGTTCACCATCATCATCATCATCATCATTAACAGCCTGAAGACGTCCACTGCTGAACATAGGCCTCTCCCCGGGAACGCCACTCAGAGCGGCTGCTCGCCTCCTGCATCCATCGGCTCCCCGCGGCTTTCACCAGTGGGGTGATTACGTAACTTTGACAGCAATGCAACAGGAGAAATTTCATTCCGAATATGAAAATTTTCATACTAACTATGCACATAAACTGCGTATTGAAACTGTCAAAACCATACATTTTTGTGTTTCTATTGGTTGCAATCAAGTTACATAATCGCCTAGCAGGTCGTCGGTCCACCTAGTGGGGGGCCGGCCTACGCTGCGTCTTCCAGTTCGTGGTCGCCACTCGAGAACCTTTCTTCCCATCGGTTGTCAGTTCTACGAGCGATGTCGACAAATACGTCTATCTAGGGCAGACTGTCCAATTGGGTAGGTCCAACTTCGACAAAGAGGTCGCCCGAAGAATCCAACTCGGCAGGGCAGCGTTCGGGAAGCTTCGACCTATCTTTTCGTCCAAAATACCACAAAGCCTGAAAACAAAAGTTTTCAATCAATGTGTGTTGCCAGTGATGACTTATGGAACTGAAACGTGGTCTCTAACTGTTGGCCTCATTACTAAGCTCATACTAAGTTGGTCACCCCTAAATACTGCCCCTCTCTTCTGTTGTATTAGTACAACACGAAAGTACACGAAAGAGATATGAATAGTTACTTAGGCTCTAGCTCTTTATAATTTATTCGGAGTTGATGAGTTACAGTTTAAAGTACAGAGTGAAAGTCTTTCAGATAATTCCTGTGGTGTTATTTTCAAACTACAGTAGTTTATAAAAGATAAGGACCTACTGGTCGTAGGTACCTACCTACATAGGTCTAAGCATAATACCAGTATTACAGTATTTATTGTGCCAGTATTATCGATTACCTATATTTGCGCTGTTAAGTCGTCAAATGGTCAATTTCTGGAAATCCAATATAATATTTTGTTTTTGCGTTTTTGGCTTACCAAAGCTATTTGTTTGCTTGCGATATATTTTATAATGACGACCATATCGAGTCATCAGCCACCACACCACACAAGAAATAAAAGGAAAGTAATAGATAAAGTGTAAAAGCGTTTTTGGCTATAACACTTGTTAAAGTTATGTTTGTTAAAGTTTAAGAGCTGTGGTTTTTGTTAAATAAATAAAATAAATTTGGAAAACTAACCCTCAACGATAATCCTAATGAAAACAAAAAAAAACACACATAGCCTGTCACCCGGACCATAATAGCAAATCGATTGACACTTTGACACCTCATTCCATCCCTTTTTCAGTCTTGACGTAGAAAACTGTAGAACTATGAATAATGTCGCTTTAGAGTAGACGTTCATTATATTCACATCACGTCCTAGAGAGCTTTGGCTTGTACCGGCACCAGCACAATGGAAAAACGACAACGCCGTGCCCTGTAATAATCAAAAGAAAGAAAATTAGAAGCAAATCCGGCGAAAGCGGAGAACATACAAACTTGTAAGGCAAAAGCATGGTATATAATATAGTGATGACAAAAAACTACCATCGGTATTTTTGCAGCTGCTTGCTGTATAAAATTTGTCAGGGTCAATATTCTCCATCCAATGAAATAATCTACTTATTTTTTTATTGATTTATTAATTCCATTCTTATCTAAGATCGTTTTAGTTTTCGTTATGTTTATCGAGCCACAATTTCTGTTTGAGGTTATTGTTTTGAAACAAATCGTGTCTTGTCGTGTGAAACGGTTACATACAATGTATAATAATTATCAATAACATACTCTGATTTTTGAGTGTGTTACCGGAACACTTTTTGCATTTCCTGATCGAATTTTTTGTCTCCTAATGATTCCTAACCGTACCCATAGTGACAAGCTGTCCTTTTGTTTTCACACACTCTTTCAGACAGATATTTTTTATGCTTCTGAGGCCAACATAGAATTGGATTCACATCCCGGAAACCATCACTGCGGTGAAACCGTGGAGTGTCTTAGATAATTTACTGTTTGAATTATATTACAGAGTAGAGACAACGACATTAACATATCTACCCCTGGGAGTCTGGGCTTTTCTTGACATGCTTATTAGATATTTATTTAAATATATAAACGTCCCAGACCCAGTCCCAACCCAATCCTAAATGTAAACATTTTTAGCTCGTATTTGGTGGCGAGCGTGGTGAGGATTCTGGGTGTAGTCCGTCGGTAGTAAAACTGCAGTTGTTGAGTTCACGAACAGTCTTGTATTTGCTGTTATATACACGAGTTATTGCGACTACACAAAAGGGGCCTCCACGGGCCACACGAACTATTTTACAATTTAATTATAAATTATTCGCGGAGCGACATGCGCGCTCGCGACGATGAGGAACCAGAAGAGAGGTTATTCTCTGTGGCGCCAGAGGGCGCTGCCGAACTATGGAATCCGTTCCATAGTTCGTTCTTAATATTACGCTTAAGCTACATACACATTTACACATGGAAACAGAGAATATAAATCATTGCAATATAGTGGCGCGTACACACGCCACATCACCCCCCTACGGAGAAAAATACAGCCGGAGTAAAAAAAAAATATAACAAGTGTAAAATTATATACATTTAACATTATAGATCCAGGATGTCACGGAACCTGACTCTGCGACCGGTGCGGGTGACGACTGCGGGAGTAGGGGAGGGGACGGGTTGTGGGTGGGCGGAGGGTGCGGGGGACGGAGGCTGTGGAGCAGGAGGCGGCGTGCTGACCGGAGCGGGTGCGGAAGGAGCTGCGCTAGACGCTCGTGCGTCTTGCTCGACTTCCAGGTGCGCTGGTTTGACGCGGTCGACGCTGACCTCGTGTCTCTTGCCTGCAACATCCAGTGTGACGGTCTTGGGACTTCTGGCCAAGATCTTGTAAGGACCGGTGTATGGTGGTTGGAGCGGTCTCCTTACAGTATCGTCGCGCAGGAAAGCGTGCGTAGCAGACGGCAGGTCTTTGAAGACGAATGTCGACTGCTGTGAGTGCCGCGATGCAGGAATGGCGCGAAGACTGACCATCTTGGAGCGAAGCCGGGCCACCAAGTCCTCCGTGCTGGTGTCGCTGTGGTCTGCCGATGCCAGTACGACGAGCTCTCCGGGTAACCGCAGAGGTTCTCCGTACACGATCTCGGCAGAGGAACACTGAAGGTCTTCCTTCAATGCTGTGCGGATGCCAAGCAGGACGAGTGGTAGGGCTTTGCTCCAAGTTTCAGCGTGGCACATCAAGGCTGCCTTAAGTTGCCGATGGAGGCGCTCTACCATGCCGTTCGCTTGCGGGTGGTAGCTCGTTGTGCGGATGCGCTTAGTGGCACACACTTGCAACAAGCGGCTGAACAAGGCAGATTCGAACTGCCTGCCCTGGTCGGTCGTAACGACAAGTGGAACCCCAAAGCGGGAGATCCATCCGTTAACGAAGGTGTCGGCTACTTGTTCAGCAGTGATGCACGTCATTGGCCATACCTCCGGCCAACGCGAAAATCTGTCAACGGCTGTCAGACAGTATGAGTAGCCGTCGGAGGAAGGAAGCGGGCCAATGATGTCCAGGTGGACGTGCTGGAAGCGTCCAGAGGTACTTGTAAAATGACCCAGAGGTGCGGTAATATGCCGGGTAACCTTGCTGCGTTGGCACGCGACGCAGGCGCGCGCCCAGGAGCTGCAGTCCTTGCGGATGTGAGGCCACACGTAGCGGTCAGCCGCCAGGCGGGCGCTGGCGCGCGCGCTGGGGTGGCTGAGGTTGTGGAGCCTCTGAAATGCAGCACGACGGAAGGAAGCCGGAAGGTAAGGTCGCGGCTTTCCCGTTGAGGTGTCGCACATGATGGTGGTGTCGGTGCCTGGAATATGAGTAGGCACTAGTATGAGGGATGAGTCGGTCTGCAACTTAACAAGTTCGTCGTCGACAGCTTGAGCTTGTGCGAGAGCGGCGTAGTCGTCGGTGAGAGAGACGGCTTTAATGCGGGACATCGCATCTGCTACTACGTTGTCCTCGCCTTTGATGTGCACAATGTCAGTGCTGAACTGACTTATAAAGCTAAGCTGGTTTAGCTGTGCGGGCGGAAGCTTTTCTCGCCGTTGCTGAAAAGCGTACATAAGTGGCTTGTGGTCGGTGTAGATGGTCACGTGTTGGACCTCTAACAAGTGCCTGAAGTGCTGTACGCTATCATAAACGGCGAGGAGCTCTCGGTAGTAAGTAGGCCACTCAGACTGTTTAGTCGTCAGCTTACGACTAAAATAAGCCAGAGGTTGCCAGGGCGCCGTGTTGTCGCGGCGTTGTTGTAAGCATGAACCAACGTGCGTACCTGAGGCGTCCGTGAACAGGGCAAGTTGTGCACTACTGTCCGGGTGTGCCAGCATAGTAGCAGATGCGAGGCTCGTCCTGCATGCGTCGAAGCTCGCTTCAAGCTCAGGTGTCCACGGAAACGGTTTAGGTCCCTTGCTGTGCGTGGCGGCTACGGCGTCGATCAGCGGTGCCTGAAACTTAGCAGCGTTGGGTAGGTATCTACGGTAGAAGTTAATCATTCCTAGAAACCTACGCATGCCTTGCACGGTTTTAGGAGGGGGAAAATCACGCAGTGCTTGGATGCGGTCTTCGGGTGGGTGGGTGCCTTGAGCGTTAATGCGGTAGCCCAAGAACGACACTTCCGCTGCCCCAAAAACACATTTAGCTGGGTTGACCATCACCCCGTACTGGTGCAGGCGGTCGAAAAGCAGCCTGAGGTGCTGGATATGCTGGGTACTGTCCACTGAGTGTACCAGGATATCATCCACATAGGCATAACAGAAGTCAAGGCCGCGCACCACCTCGTCGATGAACCTTTGAAAGGTTTGACCGGCGTTCCGCAATCCGAAGGTCATATAGGGAAATTCGTAAAGGCCAAAAGGTGTGATGATGGCGGTTTTACAAATATCTGCACTACTTACGGGAATTTGTTGGTACGCTTTGACTAAATCGATTGTTGAGTAGATGGAGGAGCCAGCCAAATTTTGAGAAAAGTCCCCTATATGACGCACCGGATATCGGTCCGGGATGGTGCGGGCGTTGAGCGTTCTGTAATCGCCGCACGGGCGCCATGTCGCATCCTTCTTGGGCGCGAGGTGTAGGGGGGACGACCACGAGCTGCTCGAGGGTCTGGCAGTACCGGCGCGGACCATCGCATCGAACTCCTGCTGCGCGATGCGTAGTTTGTCTGGTGCTAGGCGGCGGGGACGGCAGGTGACCGGTGGACCATCAGTAGTGTTGATGTGGTGGACAGTGGAATGCTTGATCACTCTGTCGATGCCCGGGGGGCGCGTGACGTCAGGGTACTCAGCGAGCAGTCGCTCGAAGGGTGAGTTCCCGCCTGTCACGGCTTTGATGCTGTCCTGGGCGGTCTGTGCTGCGGCAGCTGGTATCCACAGTTTGGTGGTGCCATCGATCACCCGTTCATGCCTGCAATCAGGTAAGAGATTGTAAAAACTCAGGAAGTCTGATCCGATAATAGGGGTACTAACATCAGCTATTACGAAGTTCCACACAAAGTCACGGCGTAGCCCTATGTTTAAATTTAGGGAAATACTGCCATAAGTTTTTATGGATGTGCCGTTTGCAGCGCTGAGGTCATAACCACTGCTAGTAAGGCGGCCTCTAGCTAGTCTTCGGGGAAAGCAACAGATGTCTGAACCGGTGTCTACCAAAAATTTTTGGTTCGTACCCCGGTCCTGGACAAAGAGGCGACGACTTGCGTGTGGGCGGTCGGTACTCGCCACTACCGACCGCTCGTCATGTTTCCCGAACTATTGTTCCAGGTACATGGCTGAGTACATTTTTGTGTTCGAGCCCCAAAACAGTCATGGTACCAGCATAGGTCAGGGTTACGCGGACGTGAGCGACTACGGCTGCGCGAACGGTTCGCGCTGCGGCCATGTGACCTGTTGGTAGATGGCCCTCCAGTGGCTGAGAGGGCAGCAACAACACGTGTCAATTCTGCTACTTGATTTTGTAGCGCAAGTATGGTGTTCTGTTCCGGCAGTGGGGGGGTATGTAATGCAGTTGTAGTACATACCTCTGGTGGCTGGGACTGAATGTCCATGAGCGTATCTGCTAGCTCGGCTAGCTCACCAAGTTGATCTAGGCGTTGTGCGGCCAGAACTATTTGCAGCTGTCGGGGAAGTCGGCTGGACCAGATGGACTTCAGTAGCCTGTCCGGAAATGCAGGTCCTGCAAGTGACCGGAGGTGACGGAGGAATGATGACGGCCTCCTGTCGCCCATCTGTTCGTTATCTAGGAGTTGCCTGGTCTTCTCCTCATACGACTGCGAAAACCTAGAAATTATTGTTGATTTAAGTGCCGTATATGGATCAGTCTGCGGGGGAGAAATGATCAAATCCTCAACCTCAACGGCGTAGTTGGTATCCAGCATTGATACTGCGTAGCTGAATTTAGTTGCTTCCCTGGTAATTTGGTTGATAGCAAACTGTGCCTCTAAGCTGGCAAACCAGAGTGCGGGTCTGTCTTTACAGAAGGGAGGGGTGCGGATTGATATGCGGTGCACTTCTTGCGGCGGGTCTTGCATGCTGTTACAGCTAGCACTGTCAAGTGACCCCTTGTTATCACTTTCAGCCATTTTAAAGTGCAAAAGTTAGTGATAGGCGATAACAAACACAAAAAACACAAAGAAAACGCTTAATTTTTCTCCGTATGAGGGTTAGAATAGCTACCACACACACCCTTAAAACTAATGCAAAAACGCACTTAAAACTAGGCAACACAAAACAAAAGTAAATATGCGCAAAAATAAACATAAACAAAAGTGTATAAGTACCCAAGCAGTCGTAAAAACCACGTGCAATCACACAAAAAATGCAATTGGGTTAATGAACGCAATTTTCTTATAACTAAACACAATATTGCAGCAATAAACTGTCCAAAAACACAATAAAACAAATGAAAACAAACAAAGAATTTACAATTACGAATAATAAAAACACAGAGTAAATAACAAGTCACAGCTGATTATGACAGTTCGGAGACTTGACGTGAGTGATTCTGACAGTTCGTTGACGTTGACACTCACGGTTCGTGTCGTGCAGACGAATGAACGTTCAACTGAACTGCACGACTGCACGAAACACACCACACAAATTCAAATGTTAGTGCACCAAAGCGTCCGATATGTTTGGTGGCGCCACTATCAACGCGATTTGCGCACGAGTTTATGACTCGGTGTAAGCAAAGAATGGCGGAATTATGTACAAAAAGATGAATGAAAATATAAAAGGCTGCACAAACTGATCTGGTGCGTATGCGGGAAAGGTGCCTCCGCATACGACACGATGCTGCAGGCTCCTTGGCGGTCCTCAGGGACACTTTTAGCTCCGTCGCGGCGCATGCGTGGTAGAGCTTCGCCCCGTCGAGTTTGCTGCGAGGCTGGTCGGAGAGCGTGCGGGCATGGGCCTCCACACGCGTAGCTTCCGATGGCAGCTCTGATCGAAGCTGCGCGTTGCTCAGCGTCGGTGGTCACCAATTTAGCTCGTATTTGGTGGCGAGCGTGGTGAGGATTCTGGGTGTAGTCCGTCGGTAGTAAAACTGCAGTTGTTGAGTTCACGAACAGTCTTGTATTTGCTGTTATATACACGAGTTATTGCGACTACACAAAAGGGGCCTCCACGGGCCACACGAACTATTTTACAATTTAATTATAAATTATTCGCGGAGCGACATGCGCGCTCGCGACGATGAGGAACCAGAAGAGAGGTTATTCTCTGTGGCGCCAGAGGGCGCTGCCGAACTATGGAATCCGTTCCATAGTTCGTTCTTAATATTACGCTTAAGCTACATACACATTTACACATGGAAACAGAGAATATAAATCATTGCAATATAGTGGCGCGTACACACGCCACACATTCCTAGATTCCTGAGAGATTTCAAAACATTGTGAAAAGCTTTTAAGCGTACTCTGTAGTCTTCAGTAGCGCATTAAATATAGATAACGGGACACAAAACACATACCTTTTGCGTCTCAAACATTCTGCGTCTATACCAAACATTTGTGACATTTATCACAGGAACGTGTAACTGTTGTTCTAAAACGGGAGTAGTCAAGTAGTCTCACTGAACCGGGGTGACTAAAGGTTGGTCGTCGGCCGAACATCCTTGGCTGGCAGCCAGGACGTAGTTGCCTTGCTTGGCTGAAATTAAATGGGCAAACGTAATGCTGTGTATGGACGTAATCTTTGGTTTACCAGGTCAAAACTTGCCTAGACAATTCAAATAGTTTATTTCATTAAAATAGTATAATGCAATCAATGAAAGAGTTGTACAATTATTTTATAATAAATAGTACGATAGATGGACGGTGGACCCATGAAAATCCTTACACCATAAAAGTCCTATTCGCTATCTTTGCACGTAAAAATGAGTGAACTTACAACTTGCATTTAATTTTAGTCACATTTACGCAATACATCTAGATTGTTTGTCTATTTGGCGATTTCTATTCTACAATCTTTATTGCATTGAGGTCTTGTTACATTATTATCTTTTCTAACTGTCAATTTCATCCAACCAATTGTGCTCATCATACAATCACCCGCTCCACAACGCAATAACATATTCGTGAAATGTCATCTACACAAAACAAATCACCTGCTACGTTTAGAAATTTTCGCAATATCGTGCCAGTTTTATCGTCACGAAATAATATTACGTCCAAAGCCTCTTGTATACCCATTACCTCGTATCTCTTGTGTAATACATTGAATTCTCTAGAGTGTCTTCGGGAGTGCTTGGTATTTCTTGTCTCTATTGTTTCTTATGTTTATTTGGGACTGTTCCCAGCTTTATTACTTTCTTAAAGGCTGCGTACAAAAATAGGCAAGAAGTTCCTTCCCCTGCTTAGAAATATTTATGTTCTTTCACTTGTTTTTATGGTAACGATTGTGTGGTAAGGAACATAACATCTTGATTGAAATTGTATGTCAAAATATTATGTAATATACGATCATCATAATGTCTTCTTTCCTTACCTTCCAAAGTAGTTCCAACAATATCCTTCTGCTGTCATCATTCCATAGATGAGTTCTTTGCAACGTTTGGTCCGTTTATCATGCCATGCTCTTTGGAATAGGCAGACACAGAGAGATTGCTTTCCTTTTTTACTTCTTCAACAGTTTTTTCTTTATATTCTGTGTATTCTTTAAATTTCCTTCGATCCGCTCTGGTTACGCTCAACATTACTGTGTAAAAATAGGGAATTCTAGTTCATCTTTTGTAACTTTGTTATCTAATTATTGTCTATTGTCTTGTCTGGCAATGCTTCTATGTTTTAAAAGATACAGTAGTAAAGTATTCTTATTGTATTGCCTTCGACTTGTCGGATAATGTTCTCATCTGAAAGACTTTCGTTTAGCAACATTACCGCACAGAAACCCTTAAACTTTTCCATTGAAAGTAATTGAAGCAGAAGTCAGCATTAACTGCATATAGGCGTCGGAACAAGGCCATATCAATAATATTAAAAGATGGAACTTGCATATATCCGTTTGTCGTACAACTAACGCACAAGGTCTCGGTCGCGCGGTTTATTAGATTAGTAGCATTAATACTAACACTAACCCGCCGATTGTTTATGAAACACTAGAAAGAATGATTTTTGAACTAGAGTCGTTTAAGAAATCTTATTTTGAATTAGCTTTGCTTATATTTATACTCAATGCGTGCCAATCTGTAGGCCTAACACGAACATTTACGCTGAAGTAAGTGAGAGTGCGGAGAATTTTTGAGAGAGAAGCGTTGCACCCTGTACAGACAAAAGGTTCGTATCAATACATAACACATTACATAAGTATTAGGTACTAAACTAATTCTAACTAAGAAGATAAATCTTAGTGTAGATGCAAAATCTTATCCGTCATCAATATTTTAGATGTTTGGATAGCTAAGGTAAAGTTGACCATCTTTACTTTACTTCATATATTTGTGTATCAACAAAAAAACACATCCACACCTGCACTGCAGAGTTTGGAAAGTCAAGTCTGTTATTATTTCACGTGGCTCTATCGTTGGGCACAGAGGAAATAATATTGAGTATGAGTTTTCTCATTTCGCTTAGAGTTATGAACTTACGTTTAACAGGGTTATAAAGCGGAATCTGATAGTGTAGGCACTCAGTCCGTGCATTTATGAATTTATTACTTGTTTTGCTGCGTGTAATGGTCAACTCCAAGTATAGAGGAATTGAGTCACCTAAACGCAGTTAACGTGCCTCAAAAATTATACCTAAAAAGAGGTACTAGTAGTATTCATGTAAAGTTAAGATTTTGTAAAGGTGAAAATGGACACAGTTCAATGATCCCTCTCAATATATTTATATGCCTTTTGATTCATTTATTCCTCAAGATGAAAACGAGAGCGCATGAAATCAGCAGATATTATGTTGTAATTGTAAATGGTAGAGCTACTTAATTACTTGCATTTGCCACATGCGAGCGCTGTCATGTTGCGCACGCGCCGACCCGGAATCGTTTCAGGAACTGGTTTAAATTACACCAGCCTAAATTGAGCTGTGAACTCACATTTCTCAAAACCATCCCTGGAGTCTCTTGTGGCTCTCTCTATGGTGGTGGTTGAGCTACTTGATTCTGCCGTTCTATTTTCGAATCGTTCTCAATATTCGGAATGTATTTTAATTCGAAATTGATTGCAGCCAGTATTTTGTCTTTGTTTCCTGTCTTCCTTTTTTTTGTTGAAGTTTTTGTGTTTGTATTTTATTGTCAGTGGTGTTGTAAGTTTATTTTGTTGCCAGTATCATAATCCAATTTATACTTTCGCTTTTCATAAGTCGTGACGTGATAGACGTGAGTCTGAATAGATACTAAAATAGGAAGACAGTGATAGTGAAATCTTTTCCACTTTCACACGTGGCGTACTTAGTGAATAATTACAGTCACTAGGCCCCAGGAAACGCGGTCTTCGTTTCTTGAAAATGAGGAAATGAATTTCCTGGTTTCTTTTAGACTAACATATTCACACTCTTAAAAGTTTCAACATAAAAAAAAGAACTAGCCTCATTATCATTACGGGACACACTACACACCCGCAATCGAAAAAGAGCTGGGTAAAGGCATATCCAAGGGCTGCAGCATTCTCCTCGCTACATAAAAATTTGCTATCACCATGACAGTGATTATGGCAAACCCTTATGTTAGGCCTCCAAAATGGCTTTCTTGGGCCTGGCCTATCTATGTTGAACAGGGTTTACCTGCTCATGATGTTTGTGATGTGAACTATTGATTGTAATTTGTAACGGTTTATGGGGAGGCTTGTGTCCAGTATTGAGTCCTAGTAGTCCTTTGTCAGCTTACAGCAAAACATTTGTTTAACAAAAAAACTCCCAACAGTAGCTAGCGTCAACGACCTTTCTATTGCAAGTATTGCAACCGTTTACCGTCGGCCATCGTAACCTGACCTCTATCTTTCACTTCAAGCCACCCAACATCTTTGTAAAGTTGCGGGATAGGAGGGTCTTCAAGACTGGTTTATACGTCGCGAAGTAAATGCAAGTGGTCGTGATGAGTCAGTGAGTACTCACCGGTATAAAGACGCTGCATTATATTTATTTACAAGGGATTAGTTGCCTTTTGACCTGGTTGTAAGGCTGTAATAACATTAGCATTAACATGTTGATATAATACAGAAGTTTGCAATCGCATCGCACGGCTTCTGTACCTTGTAAGGTGCAAAAAATATCATTGTTCTATCAATAATCACGAGCTAGACGTTTAAACTTGGGCCTTACTATCTTTTGGGTCTTGTATTACCTATTGTTAAACACGTTTGACAGCCTGCGTGGTGTGGTGGTTGAGCAGGTCGGCTCATAACCCGGAGGCGGCGGGTTCGATTCCCGCGACAGGACAGTATTTGTGCACAGAAAAAAGTACAAATACTTGATCTGTGTCTAGGTGTTGTAGGACCATGGTCCTCGTAGTTCCTGGGTCCAGATACAGAAAATCCTAGTTAGGGTCCAGGATCTATGTATTTGATCGTTGGGCGTTATTTATTTATTTATATTTTTATCCTATTCTAAACCTTACCTACCTAGTTATCTTTTTTGAGACAGGGCAGCTTCTCCATTCCAAACGCGTGCCTATTATTTTCTGTTATATTTTGTCACAATGTCCCTGAAATCTGAAAACTAAACCACATGCGACCAAAAAAAAGCATTTGTAAAATACAGGTACAAATTTGTAAAATTAAGGATGCGTCTTAACTTCTGGAATACCAGCATTTTGGATAACAATATCGAGTCGCTGAGAGTTTAACTTGAACTTCTAGCGACTCGATATCGAACACGCATGCATTGTTATTCTATTGTCATCTCAAATGCTGGTATTCCAGATAAGAGTTTAAGAGTTATTAATGCCAGCATAAATAGTATAGTAAACAAAACATAATAACTAGAACAAAGTTGAATTACATCAAAGACTTCTTACATCGACAACTTATAATAGCAGCACCTCAGCAGAAATCCCCTATAATCGCCTCAATACCAATTAGTATTACGTAAAAACTTTCTAATGACTACCTATATTGTTAAGGCTGTTCTAACATAAAGATTCCACGATTGTGTTCTAAAAGCACCGCAAAGATCGAATCGGGTCCATTGTGATGGTATTATTCAATTTGTAGGCATTAAAAGTTAATGATACTTGAGGTTTTTGAACTTTGATGATATAACTGATGAAGTAATGAATAATGCTGTATGATCTAATCTAAGTATGTGTCTTTGACAAATTGTCAATGCTTCGAGGTTTCGACAGTCTTCGATTCGATCATTTACGTCGCAATTTTCTATACAAAAAATAGGGAAGTAGTAGTAGTAGGTTCACCAGGGCCCTAAGTCTGCTATTTCAATTGTGTCATAATGGTTCATGAATGGTACCATAATGACAGGTTTTGACACTAAGGGTAGTCTACAAACCATAAGTAGACTACCATTAGTGTCAAAAACTCATTATAAGGTACTATTCATGAACCATTATGATAATTGAAACAGCAGACTTCGGGCCCAGCCCAGATCGTCAGTCCACCTAGTGGAGGGGCCGGCCTACGCTGCGTCCAAATAGTATGTACTATGTAACGTTTCGCTAGGGCTGCGTCTTCCGCTCATCTTCCGATTCGCGGAGTACTTCCTTACCCTAACCTACGTAAATAAGATTGCTCAAAATTAAAAAGTAAAACGTTGATATTTCTGTATGTCTGTACGTGTGTGGTAAAATCTAACCGATTGCCAATTTAGCGTCGTTTACTACTTAATTGAAAGACAGTCGTTCTTGATTGAATGATGGTCCATATGGCTTCATCGTACACACGTATTGAGTGAACTATTCGGATATGTCATATTTATAATACTTAGGTAATATATGAAATATATTATATTTAGATCTAAATCAATCAACACGAAACTAAAATTAAGCCAAACCGGAGCCAAAACGGACTAAAATATTGCCTACATTTCACTTTTATTCGTTAGTTATCCTGTTATCTCTTGAAAATGGAGCCGATAATGTTAATGTCTGGAGAAGCCAAAACTCAACTGTTCACCGCAATCGACCGGTATATCTAGGACCTCCATAACTTCCACGCACACGCTGACCCATCGTCTGTCCACTTTGGTCAGTTATTTGGGTCACGAAAGTCCGCCTTACGAATAAATCTGACGACCTATTTTACTACGGTCAATTTGGTTTTCTCGATACCGGGCGTTCACAAATACTTAGGTAGGTATAAGTATAAGTACCTACAGAAAATATTGGACAGCGACAGCGCGTTCTTGGCATAAAATATATTCCTAGTGGAGTGGATTTTCCCTTTTCTATTAAAAATCTAGCGGTAGCACCCTTATTTCCAATACAATATCAAAAGTAGGTATAATGTTAGGTATAGATTATATGTTGGGGTGTGCAACTGCGCACAGAGCTAGAATTCGTCGTGAGCGATAAAATAGCATTGTACGAATGTCTTGTTCTATTCAGTCATTCACTTTTTGAAATTCGTTTATCTTTTAGTACTAGTTCAGTATATTGTTATTTTTCTGCCATCCTCAGGTCTTCAGAAAGTGAGGATGCTGAAAAGATTTCAAATGACCCCAGGATACCTCCACATTGCCACATCACAATCAAATGCACAAGAGAAGTAAGAACTAATTCATTATAATTATAAACTCTTAAACCACAAGTTTTCATGGCTTTTACCTATGTGCTAGTGCTTTTGGAAAGCTTATTCAATTTCTTTTCCTTTTCGGCCTGTAAGAAACATACTCCTTCCTCAGATTGCAGGGTTCAATGGCCTATCAGAGGCGGTCCGCCGCCTGGACTTTTCGTCAGCCGTCCGCGACGTTCGAAGGTTCAACTACATATGCGCACTGTTGGAACTGCTCCTCGGCGGACAAAGACTGACGCACCTGCCTGGTGCTGCACAGAAACTGCTACTGTCCATGTTGGAGCAGTTGGCTGACCAAGGTCAGTGGCGTTTTCTTTATTGGATTTTTACATATGGGATTCGCACCTTTGCCTGGTAGTACAGCAAATAGGTAATAGGTACGGGGCCTATTTCATTCACTCTAGAGCCCTGAAGACGTTTTCATCCGGATAGCAGGCCAGTCTGCTTTTTAGCTGTTCTAATAATATTATGTTCTAATAATAAGTTAGCAAGTTGAAATGATAATGGGCAGGCCACATCGCTCGCAGAACTGACAACCGATGGGGAAGAAAGGTTCTCGAGTGGCGACCAAGAAACGGAAGGCGCAGCGTAGGCAGACCCCTCACTAGGTGGACCGACGACCTGGTGAAAACCGCGGGGAGCCCATGGATGCAGGAGGCGAGCAGCCGCTCAAAGGGGCGCTCTCTGGAGGAGGCCTATGTTCAGCAGTGGACATCTACGGGCTGATGATGATGAATAATATTATGAACGATGAGTCAGATAGTTTAGGGAATGGCTGGTAGGTATTTCCACCAAAAAGATGACCCCTATGGCTCTAATGAGTAGATAGACTAGAAGAGTAGGTTAGAAAAGAAGAGACTTTTACGAGTAATTTCAACCACAGCTTTATATTTCAGTGGCATCATCCAAACAGAACCTCAATGCTCTTCGAGCGCTCCTAGTGGCGTTGTCAACTCTTCGCGAGGCAGAGCGAGCGGCTTGCTGGGGCCGGCCTTTAGGGTCCCGCGCACTTTGGGGACACCACGACCATGCTATCGCCAGGATCAATAGGATTGCAAACGCTATTCGTATTCAAGAGGTGAATTTTTGGTCTAGTGTCTATTCCTCTTACTATTTTTTTCGTTGGTACTGTTATACAGTACCAACTTGTTACCTGATGAATGACGACGTGTGTGGCCGATATGTAGTCTGAATAGGCATGATATGATGACTACTATTAAAAATTAACAAGTAAATATTACTTCCATAAAGAAGATTAAAAATGAATGCAATAATTGAAAATATAAGTAAAATCGGTAAATAAATCACGGAGCTTTTAAAGTTTCTTGAAAGGGCATCACCTGTCCCTTTCTCGCGAAACAGCGCCTCCACAGTCACTATGAAAAATCCACTTGTGACGTCACATTCCAAAGAAATTGTATGTAAAGCTACCATAGCTTAGTAATGAGGTACTATAAACGACCCAGCTCGGACGTCACTGGCTGTTTGAACTCTCTATTCCGAATTTTTAAAATGCTTGTAACTTTGTCACTTTTTGGTATATTTTATTTTTGTTTTCACGAATCTTTATCTTTTGAGGAATATTATTAATTTATGCAATAAAATAAATGGTAGTCATCATGCCTATTGGGAAATGGCTTTCAAGTAAGATTACCGGAGCACACCACTTGTGGTTTGCCACAAATTCTCAACTTTGCTTCAAATTAAATGTTTTCCTTTACTAAAACCTCAAGCATTGCAGTATTCAACCCCGTGACTTTGGGTTGACGCATAAACCAACTGAGCAACCATTTCTTCTGGTCTCCAGTAAGCTTTCAATTGTTTCCGACGAATTTGGGACGATGATTATTAATAGTTTGTTTTCAGCCTGGTCCAGAAGTAATGCCTAAACTCCACGACTTGCCCGAGGAATGCATCAGAGAAATATTGCTAAGGATATCGGATCACAGGGATTTAGATGTAAGTCACAGGAAGATAATACTTAGCTGCCTTACTTATTTAGCTGCCGGAGAGCCGATAGATGCAGGATGCGAGCAGAAAAAAAAACAGTTTGCTCACCACATTTTGATAAGGCTAAAAACTTTCATATTGACCAAGTCTCATTACGTTCTATTTTTAGCAGAGTAGGCCTATGGAGCCGATGGATGCAGGAGGCGAGCAGCAGCTCCAAGTGGCGCTCTCTGGGGGAGGCCTATGTTCAGCAGGGGACATTTTCAGACTTTGATGATGAACCCTCATCTATGTAGCCTCTATAGCCCGTGAAAGGGGTAGAAAAAATTCTTTCCCCAATTTCAATCCACTTGTAGCGGATTAACCCGCTGGAGTAAATGAACACTTTGTCTACCACCCATTCTAAGGGGATAGATCTTTTACAATTCCTTGTAACCATAGGCTGCATCATCAGCATGGAACGTTATGGCGTCAGTATGTAGCGAGCAACGTACGTGGAGGGAACTGGTGCATTTTCACTTCACGCAGCAGCAGACTGATACCGCGATCGCCAAGTACAAAGACGATGTTAAGGAAGTTGACTGGAAGAAGTTGTTCCATCAGCTTAGAAAGTGAGTAGCTAACTAATAGTAACTAGTAAAATGCTGACATCCGATGGGGAAGAAAGGTTTTCGAGTGAACCATCAACCAGAAGACGCAGCGTAGGCCCCCCCCCACTAGGCGGTCCGATGATCTGGTTAAACCGCGGAAAGCCGATGGATGCAGAAGGCAAGCAGCCGTTCAAAGTGGCGCTCTGTGGGTGAGTGGCTGTTCACGTTCAGGGATGTCTTCAAGCTGTTATGATAATCTACCTAGGGTCCTGTACTACTTATTTATTCTGTGGTCTGGTCTGCATGACCAATAATTGATCGTACCTACGATTGTGATGAACTTAAGATAACTTTAAGTGTAACTTTATTCCTGAAATTTATTACTACCGCCCCAGATAATATAATACCTACAGTACAGATGCCTCATCCCATACAACGGAATACGCGGGCTATTTTACGAATTATTTTATTCCTGCATAACGCAAGATTATCAAGCGACATTTGTTGCATGTTGGCGAAGTATCGGACCAAATGAATACACTGGACACTAACTAGTAACCCTCTAGACACGAATACTACATTTTTCCAAGTTTGGACTATTTTTTGTTTGTACCTGATCGGACCCCACGCTACCGCGTAGTAAGTACTTAGTCTAACTTGGTTTAACAACTCAAAAGTGAATAATTATTCCTCAGAATGTACGGTTTGCGGGAAGACGCCCAATACGCGGAGACATTGTCACTGTGCCGCCACTGCAAGTGCCTGTTCTGGCGCTCTCTTGGACACCCCTGTATAGCTGATCAAGTGAGAATGTTACTACTTGTTTTTATACCAGACTACTTAGCTTAAATACTCTTCGCGCGGGGTGATTCGTTTTACGCCCTAACCATGATGAAGAGAAGAGGGAGAAGAGAAGGAAAGGATAATTGAATGGGACGGCGAAGGGAGGACTACCACGCCCGAACTTATTAATCAGCTGACCTGCGGGGTTATTACGTAACTCGCAATCAGTTTGCAACAGACGCAAATTGCGCAATCATTGCTGTCAAACGTCACTTTGACAGATCAGAAAGAGATCGAGCGCTCTAGATTTCCGACTGTCGGACAATCTATGAACTAAAACTTACATTATTTTGTTTCCATCTACTGCTGTTCTGTTGCTAGTGGCGCTAGTGTCTAAGACCAAAGTACATTAAGCGACAGGTGTGCAAATCTTGCGACCGATTGCTAGGTGTTTGGTGTCGCATTGCTGTTTGCTACTGCTGTTGCTTTGCTACTGCTGTTGCAATTTTTACGCAATTTTTGCGCTTAACTTCTGCCCTGTCTCTCTAACTCTATGTAATTAATTTTCCCCTCTTCCGCGTCCCTTTCTTTCCTTTTCTTACCCCCTCCCATCGTTACGTCTTGACCAGTCGACTATTTTTAGAGTGCGTTCACAAACGTACGGAAGCTGAAGATAACATACATTTTATTACAGCGTAGGCCGGCCTTCCACTAGGTGGACCGACGATCTGGTGAAAGCCGCGGGGAGCCGATGGCTGCAGGAGGCGAGCAGCCGCTCTAAGTGGCGCTCCTTGAGGGAGGCCTATGTTCAGCAGTGGACGTCTTCAGGCTAATGATAATGATGATGACATTTTATTATACACTATTACCCTTATGTTCCTATAGTTTTATCATGAAGATTTCCTTCACCGAAAGCTGGTTATTGCAGAATTCGAACCCAAGTCTTCTAATCATGATACGGTGTTGTTTAGAACCACCATCGCTTTATTGACGGAGTCATTTTCGAAGTTCCATAGATAAAATTAAAATTCCTTCTTCCAGTGCCCAGAATACCGCGAGCGCCTCAAAGAGGCCGGAGGGCCGCTTCCGCCGTACCCGGTCCCTCCGGCGGCATTCCTCAAGTTCTTCTCACTTTAAGTTTTCAAACTCATCCAAATCTGTCTAGTGAGTCTCGAAGAATGCCTTCACTCGACCCAGCGCTTTGCTTCTAGCCAGTCTGAAGGTACAGGAAGGTAAAAATGAGGGTACTTTGAATATTGACTGCATGGTACCTAAGTGTTTTCGGATACTTAGAAGTTTTTCTCACTTTAACTCGTCAACTCATCACAATCTGGCTAGTGAGTATCGAAGAATGCGTTCACTCGACGCTCTGCGCTTAGTTACTCCAGGCGGAAGGAGCAGGAAGGTAAAAATGAGGGTATTGACTATATGATACCTAAGTGTTTTCGGATACTTAGAAGTTTTTCTCATAACAATCTGTCTAGTGGGTCTCGAAGAATGCCTTCACTCGACGCTGCGCTTAGCTTCAAGCCAGTCAGAAGGTGCAGAAATGTAAAGATGAGGGTACTTTTTAGTGTTTTGGATATTTATTGACATTTTTATTCTATGAGAATGACAAGTGTGATAGAATTCAGTGCTGCTGAACGAAGTTATCAAATTTATTGCACTTATTATATTGTTTTGTGTCGTTATTAGGCCCACGGTTTTCTGTTTGTTTTTCGGACATACATCGCAGCTACATTTTTAAGAATCATTTATCTAATCATATATAATTTACGTAGGTATAATAGAAAAATGCAGGTAAGTAGGTAGTTCAACTTTTTCTTCTGTATATCCGAAAACAACGAATGGTTGGCTGAAGAGAAGAAGATAAGAAATGACTGATTTAGGAAGATCTCAGGCAGATTGGCCTAAGTACTATGAACAAGCTAAGAATCGATTTAAACCTAGCAGAGCTTTTTTTTACAATGAATTAAGTAGTTTTATTTGAATAAATTTTGGAGTACCTATTGATTTTTATGTATTCTTTTTATGTTGATTCTTTTCTTTGTTAATTTTTGTCCATTTACTGTGTTCAATCAAATTATAGTAGGTAGGTAGGGTACCCATATTATACTTTAACGAAAATTACTGCCTTAATTATTTCATAAAAAGCTCTGTTTAGGAGTTGCTGTCAAAAAGATGTGTTCTATTATAACATTTGTTTATTTTATTGTTAAGTTGTATGTAATAAAAATGTTTAATGTAATAACTATTAATAATAGTATTTAAATAAAAATGCAATCAATCGATTTAGTTAAACTTTGTCTTTATTTTACTTTATTAAATGGTCACAATTTCATATAAAGAATTGAACCATTTTTCTCGTTTTTAAGAACGATATTGATTAAAAATATAGGTAAAAGGTTCTACAGTCAAGAGAAATACATAACATAGCAGAGAAATAATATTACACTGTGTGTGTGGGTAGGTTATGATAATGTTAAGTTATTTTATGTTTGTTTGCACTAACGCTTTGAACACAAGCTTTAAAGTTTTAAACAAAACTGATTGTGATATTCCTAAACTGATATTTTTGTGTTGCAATAATCGGTATTAATTAGCATTAATTATGATTTTGTTTGTTGTTGAAAATTATTATTTGATATTTTAAGCTAAATTTACGCTGCTTTATTGTTTTGTTTTAGAGTTTATAACATAACATTGCAATATTTGTGTTCAAATCTGATTTCTAAAATACTAATTTAATAAACAATTTGTTTAAAAACTTATAAGATTTTGAGTAAACACATGACACATATTTTGTCAGCATTTATAAACTTTTTTTTACTAATATAAAATTAAAAAGTAGATTAATCCATAGAACAAAAGTAAAGTTTTTGTTAAATATTAATAGCGGTTAATTTGTGTAATCCTGTTTGGCCTTCTTTTAAGTCTGTAAATTTGTTGATGAATATTGTATTTAATTTAACGCTGTTGGATTACCTTCATAAATAAATAAATAAGTTATGTAATGATTGTTTGTAAAACACTATGGAATATGTAGATACTAAAGCAGCTATGTAATTAAGTAAAGCAATATTTTAATATGAATAAAACTTGATTACTGTACTGATATATAAGAATTATTCAGGCCTAAAACTTTTATTAATATTTTGGCTTTGTTATTCCGTCACAATATTGTTAAGAATGAAAATTACTTGAAAGAAAATCAAAATTAAGTACTTGTTACATGTAATTTTTCCAGTGATTTAAATATAAGGCATGATTGTATGATATAATTATAACAATGCTACTGCAGTTAAAGCAAGGCTCATAGCACTTTGGCTAGGTCTTCATTTGTTTCCCACCAACAAAACGGATCGCGTGGGCCGCTAGAAACTGTGAAGTGTATTTCCGTAGCGTTATGTGCTAATAAACTGTTATCCATAAAACATTTGATAAAACTTCAATCCAGTATTTGGAACTCATTGTTAACACCAAAATCAAGCAGTTTCTAGTATATAATACAAAGGTATTTATATCTATAATAAAGATCCTAATATTTCTGTAGTAATAATAATGTTAATTTAGTCTGTGTTTCTAAAATTTGCAGCTTAATTCTTTTTAATTAATGCCTATAAATTCTGATTTCTTTTACTGTACCTGTACAATTTGTGTATCAGTAGTTCAAGAAATTGAACTGTTGAACTACTGAGAATAGATGAAAATTGCAATTTCATTTAGGCCCTATTTTACCAAAGTAAAATTAACTTTATTCCAAGTATAAACTCCACTTGACTCGGATACAGCTGAATGACAAATTATTGTAAATGGCAATTAAAAGGATACCATTTTAATTTTATCCAGGGAATAAGCTTCAAAATTGGTGGTATAAGGGTTATGTTTCTGTAACTTGTTTGTTCCTGGAAAGTTATAGTTTGAATAATGTTTAAAAATTCTACTTTGGTAAAGTTAGCCCTTAGTGGTAAAAACTGTAGATGTTGATATTGTGATATTTGAAAATAAAATTGTAGTTATTAAAGTCCCAAAATGCTAACATAAATGTAGAACTGTAGAAAGCAACTTATCTATTACTTTTAAGTTATTAGTGCATGCTATATAATGAGGAGGCCCTATCTAAAACTAATTCTTATCTAATATAAATCCTACTGGTTTACCACATAATCTACTGTAAATGTTAAATTGTAAATGATTTTAATTGAATAATAGATATATTTGATTATTTCATTAATGTAGATGTCTGATTGATGATTCGAGGCCTCCAATGCACATACCTAGTTATTATCCTGTGATTTATTTCTTTGTGTGAAGGAATTGTTTTTTGTCCTTGTGTTGTCTTATATATTCTGGTATCTTGTGGTATTTCAAAATAAATGTATTTTGAGCAAACCATGTTTTATTTTTCTATTCTTCTTTCTATTCAGATTTAATGATTGAAGGTTACTTATCTAGGTATAATTATTTTAAAATTAATATGCTGTTGCTTTTGTCCATCTTAAATTTATATTTGGAATACAGTTTTGGAGCATAGTCAATGCAGGGATAGGACTTTAAATGGCTTGTCTTCTACGAAAAACTAGGCGGCATGGTCTCAAAGCCTACCTAATGGGGTGAACCAACAAAAAAATAATTGGGTTGTTGGTGTTATTGTCTAAGGTTAACAACTTTTTAATGCTAGGTCAAAAAAATTGTTCAACTCTAGCCCATGGCATTATGGTGTTCCATCCATGGTATGTACTATGTAGTAGTACAGTGGATATGGCAAGTGAAGAAGAGTGTGAGGTTAGTAGTGACAATAAATGAGACGGAAACTTGCTATAAAAAAAATCGTGTCATCTCTTTTGCAAATACCTTGACCAGTTTTGAGAAATAAATAATTAATTTACATAGAATAATAACTATGAAATGTCTGTTTTCACATTTTCACAATGTCGAACCAAATGCTTCAATTTATACACAAGATCTTGCAGCTGTTGGCTTCCACAGGTGAATCTGACATCTTCGCCGTTGTCTGTTTTCAATATCACAGTGTACAGCAGGTTATCGGAACCAGCACCAGCTGTGCTCGTGACTACTTCTAGTTTCCATTCGACGTCAACTATTTTCGGTAGTATGTCCATTTCATGAGCGTTATTCGGGTCCATTGCAAGCAACGAATAATAGATGAGATTATAAGCCCATCATTTCTCCATCAATAAAATCGTCTACGCCAAACCAACAAAGACAAACACACAACTAATTGTTTAGACAACTGTTTTTAAAAATCATTAATACACTGCATGTCGCCAATTTCTTTTTTTTTTTTTTCATATACTTTGGCTCCACACTAAGTGTATTTAGCCAGTGTCAAGTATTGTAATTTTTCATCACGTTAATCATGGAGGTATTATCATTCTATGTTGATGATATTAATAGAATATTTCACGTCAAGTCAAGTCATAGTCATAGTCCAGTCTAAGTCAGGTAGTCATAGTTCAGTCTAAGTCATGCTCCAGCAAAGTGGTGGCAACTTTACTAGAAGCTTCTATGGAGTTTTGGAAGCAACACGAAAAGTCACATTTCACCACATTATATCACTTGCCCTCACTCCTGCTCGTAATTCAGCACTTAATGCGTAAAACGCCACCAATTTTAAACATTAACACTGGAAAAAGCAAAAGTTTTGAAAAATAATACAATGCAACGACGTGAACTCCACACGCCAAAACTCCTAATTTCTATTTCTATATAATGAAAAATGGAAAATGACATTACAACACCACAGATACTAAATACTCTACAAATATTTGTGTAAAATTGTAAACAAACATCATGCTTGCTTGCAAACACCACGGTGTAACTGGTGACAGGGAATGAACAGATAGAACCAGTCTGTGGTGCAAAAAAAAAATAGTTACATTTTTAGTATATAGCAAAATAGCAATATACTCTGTGTATTTCACTTTTTACAAAGTTTAAATACAAATAAATATTTATTGTTATAAATAAATAAATTCAAAACGATTGATTCATATTGAGTAAATCATGGTTATAGCTATTGGATTCGAAGGAAGCGCTAACAAGCTCGGCATTGGTATTGTAAAAGATGGCGAGATTCTCGCGAACTGTAGAAGAACTTACATTACTCCACCGGGTGAAGGTTAGTTTTTAAATTCATTGTATATTCTCTTCCATGGGTGGGTTATTTAGATGTCTATACCGCGTTTACATGTGATACTAATTACTATCAGCACATTATAATTTTTCCATGGGTTACCTAGTTTAGGTACCATATAAATTTGTATCATTACTAGCTCATCTTCATCAGCCGGAAGAGATCAACTTTTGAATATAGGCGTCCTCCATTGAAAGACTTAACCACAACAACGCAATAATCATTGCAATAATTCATGTCTAGGTTTCCAGCCTCGAGAAACAGCAGAACATCACCAGCAACATATACATGAGGTTTTAAAAGAAGCTTTTGAGCAATCTGGCCTCAAACCACAAGATGTAGATGTGGTCTGTTACACGAAGGGGCCAGGTATGGCTCCACCACTGATGGTATGTGCCATTGTAGCCAGGACCTGCGCGAAGCTGTGGAATAAACCTATTTTAGGAGTTAACCATTGCATTGGCCGTATCCTTTTGAAAATTCTGTGTTTGTCTTTTATAATTAATTGGAGTAACTAAGAACAATACTAGAAAGATTAGTCCATTCCATCCAATCTTAATTAAACTAATAATACCAGTGATAAAATCAACACCATTATATAAGAAAATTGGAATATTCACAACACTATTATTTCGTTAGAATGAAATAAGAAATTAAACCATAGTAATATTGATGGAAATAATTGTGTGGCGTTCTGTTATAACAATTTTTATAATAGTTGGTTCACCAAATCTTTCCTTTCATTTAAGTTCTGATTCCAAGTTTAAATATCCTGAGCAAATGTAACTAACAGATATAGAAATGGGCAGACTGATCACCAAAGCAAATAACCCCACAGTACTCTATGTGAGTGGTGGCAACACACAGATCATAGCCTATTCTAGGAAAAGATACCGGATATTTGGAGAGACCATTGACATTGCTGTTGGGAATTGTCTTGATAGGTAAGTTAAAAATAATTTTTGACACAAAATTCTGATATAAAGATAGAATAGAATAGAAAAACTCTTTATTGCACATACCAACATAAAATAAATTTGAACATTAGAGTACTTATAGTAAGTAGCACAATGGGCGGCTTTATCACTAAGAGTGATCTCTTCCAGGCAACCTTTAGATGGATAGTATCACAGGAATAAGGAGTAGTGAGCAGTGCGCAGTGTAAACAAAATACAAAACAAACTTAAACATTAACTAATATCAGTCAAACTAGTTTTCTGGCAACAATTTTTCTAAATAATACTTGCTAAAGATTCACTAGGTGGTAGGACTTTTCTGCAAAGTTCGTCTGCCGCCAAGCAGTAGTGTGCAAGCACTACTGTGTTCCGATTTGAAGGGCATTGTAGCTAGTGAAATTACTGGGCAAATGAGCTGATCACACAGTGTAGTAATCTGATTACTAGGCTGTGTGATGTCTCAGGATGCCGTGCGCAGTGCAATGTCACGCGAAACTTTATTATTTTAAAGTTCCGAGTGACACTGCAACAGTTATGGGCGGCCGTATTGCTTAACATCAGGTGAACGACAAGCTCGTCACGTCATTAATTCTCATAAAAAAAAAGATCACCTCTGTGGAAATTTTAAAAGCAATATTTTTTAATTCGCAAATAACCAATGTGCCTGATCACTCACTTTTGCTCATACCAATAAATCTTGTTGATAGGTTTGCCAGAGTATTAAAGTTATCAAATGCACCAAGCCCGGGGTACAACATCGAACAGGCAGCTAAACAGGGAAAGAAATATTTACATTTGCCCTATGCTGTTAAAGGTAAAAATTCAATAATATTAGAAGATTCTAGTCTCTTTGCCTGTTGTATCGTCACGACTCAACTGAACAAATTTTGATGTCATTTGGTATGAAGATTGTTTAACCCTTGGGATTTCTATCCCAAGCCATCATTCAAGCAGTCATTATGCCCATTTCAGCATATAAAAAAATAACTTGAGAAAATCTCTTTTTAGGGCAACCTTGAAATGGTTGTCAAATTTTCGGTGTCTTCCGAAAAATCATATGGTGACACGGCGGTTGTCAGTTCTGCGTGCGATGTGGCCTGCTCATTGCCATTTCAACAACTTTGAGGTCTATATCGGTCATTTTTGTCCTTCTGCATCCATCCTAAACATTCCTCCATTGGGTGTATATTGTATTCTATGTATGTATTTACATACAAAAAGTATTTAAGTATTATATCAGTTATCTGGTTCCCATAGTACAAGCTATGCTTAGTTTGGGGCTAGATGGTGCTGTGTGAAATGTCCACATATATTTATTTTATTTATTTATTTATTTATTGAAGATCGTCAATCATTTATTTATTTAATTACAAGTATTATTATAATTTCCAGGCATGGATGTAAGCTTCTCTGGTCTCCTCTCGTTCATGGAGGACAAAATAGACGATCTACTGAAGGAGTACACACCTGAAGACCTTTGTTACTCGCTACAGGAAACTGTGTTTGCCATGCTGGTGGAAATCACTGAACGGGCGATGGCGCATTGCGAGTCTGACGAGGTAAGTAAAATTATAAACTTCGTGAAACAAAATCTTTGTGGTTGTACATACCTTGATCCTCTAACTCGCCTATTCATGTATTAAAAAGAAACTACAAAAATATTGGCTAAATGTGAGTTGGTTGTTGTGTTAATTAGCTGAGTTTACTTACGAAATCTCTTTCTAACAAACCCCTCTAAAATAACAATCAATATTTTTTTATGTATGAAAACTGGTTGGAATTGGAGTACCTAATATGAGTTTTATTTAATTTTTAACATAGTACTCTAGATACTGGGTACATATTTGCGCCTTTTCGTGTTGAGACGCTGGGACCGTGGGGACCAAGTGCACACAAAATTTATAAAGACCTCTCGGAACGTCTGATCGAGGCAACACGTGACCAAATGCTGGTCTATGTTTGGCGCAGAGGCTAAGCATTGCCATTCAATGGGGCAATGCCGCCAGCATTTTGGGCAAGTTGCCCACTGGTAGTGGCTTTTTAGATTAAGTTTACTTATTGTATAGTTTTTTACTTTAGATTTAGATAAGTAGTTTATTTTAGTTTAGATTAATTTAGTTTTAGTCTATTTTATTTTATAGTTAGTTGTATTATAATATGCGAAATAAAAAAATTTAATTGAGTATTAGAATATCTTCAAAAATGTCGCAATACGCAAGCGAGATGGATGTTCTCGACCCCCCGGTTAGGTAATAGATAGAGAGAGCGGTCGCCACTTTCCATAGGATCAACTGTTCCAGTGGACAGCATTAAACCGAAAAATCTTCCCTTTTATGATGATTTTATTATCAAGTTAACATGCCAATGTATACAAAAATTAAATAATTTTTCAGGTACTTTTAGTAGGCGGTGTCGGCTGCAACGAGCGTCTCCAAGAAATGATGGCCGTCATGTGCACAGAGCGAGGTTCCAAGATTTTTGCCACGGACGAAAGGTTTTGCATCGACAATGGAGTTATGATCGCGCACGCGGGAGCCATCGCTTTTGAAGCTGGCACTCGGATGGAATTTAACGATACCACCATTACACAGAGATATAGGACCGATGATGTACTGGTTACTTGGAGGGATGATTAAAGACTTTTATTATCAACTTGATTTTTATTTGAATCTTAACGCTGCCTCTAGTTTTTTTGGGTACATTAGATACGCCCAACGTTAACATACATATATCCTGGACCCTAACTAAACTAGGATTCCCTGTATCTAGGGCCCCAAGAGGACCTTGATGTCACGACATCCAGGCACAGAACTAGTATTTGAGTTTTATTTCTGCACAACACAAATACTGTCTGTCGCGAGAATCGAATCCGCCGCCTCCGGGTTATGAGCCGACCAGGGGGTCTAGCAAAGATACCAATCGCTAACGCTTACGCCTCACGCTGCTAACTCCAAAAATGTATCGAAATGACATTCGCTACGGAAAAGTTCGCGATTTCCGAAATATCATTTCAGTACACTTTGGAGTTAGCGTGAGTGGTTGGTATCTCTGCTAGACCCCCGGCTCAACCACCACACCAGAGGCTGTAAGTGTAAGCTGTTTATAACGATAATATTCTGTCCTTCCCCAGGGTACTGTAGGTATTATTATTATCTGTGCCCAAGGTTTGTTTTCTTCTTTTTTTTATATAACAGGATAGACCTGCATTTGACCTTAATTTCATGATGGAAAATGACGACGCGGTCTACGATGGTACATGCTTGCCTAGAAGATACCTATATTATTAATATAGGTTCTGAGTTTCAGCAGTAGCGAAAAGGTTAGTCTAGCGAGCGAAAGGGTTTCAGAATAAAAGATGTTTAGTCTAATACAATCATAATATATTTTTGTTCAAAATAAATATCACTGCAAACCCTCGGACCATAAACACACAAATAAATTACAAACAAGATATGACTATTATTGCATTCGTTTTACATAAAATAAATAGACTTTAGGTACCTACAAAGTGCTGTATAATCATGTTAACACTATGCAATTTTAGACTGCATTTTCATCACTACCACTATCCATCACACAGTAACGTAACAGTAACAACAGTTCAGTACCAGTTAACAGTAATCCTAATCCAGAATAAAATTGAATCACTTAACCCCCCTTAAAACGAATAAACGCTCTAACTATTAGCATTTTATTAATTATAATATACTTCATTAAAATTTGTTTATTATTATAATCCTTGCTTACACGAATACATTTCTGGTCAGAAAGTGATAAGATTTATGTACGTTAGTTTATACTTTTATAGTATAAAGTAACGGTTTTATTCGATAACTGAGTAGTATTTATATGTTATTGCAATACAACTGTACAATAAAGATGCAAACTTTAAACAAGTGAACGTATTATATAAATACATTATGACCTAATCCAACTTCAGCGTTCAAAGCTTGCATTCCACTGTTTAGTTAAGCGGGCTGGTAAACTAATGGTAAGCGCCAAGCCTGTCCCAAACAAATCGGACGAGAATGCTCGCATTCTTGGAATATTTTGTGACGAAATATCATTTATTAGATAATTCAGATTCAGAAAACAATTTAGTATGTACCTTCATGCCACTTTTTTCTGAAAATCTACCCCTACGCAGGTTGACAAAAGAATTGAATAATAATATTTTACAGAACATTATTTAAATTAAATGGACTTGTTATCATAGTTTTTGCTAAAACTTAACAAATACGAATAAGTATACTATATTTAGAAACTAGTGGCTGTTGACGATGATGACCAACTCCTATCTAAACCAAAATTCTTTATATAATGATAATATTAACATAAATGTTATAATTTAGTATTTATTAATACTCTGACACATTAATTTTTATTATATTTCATCGAAAATTGTAATGCCACCAAAATAATTATTGGGTAGGTAACTGTATATTACAGAACATAACATTATCTAGATGGAATTATTAGATCCAATAACTTTTCAGATAGTTGTACAATTATAAAATTATACAAGAATATTTCTATTAGTAAGAATAAGTACCTTGTAACTTGTAATAAATAAAGTTTGAACAGTAGTATTAGATTAAAAACCAAAATATAATCAAAGATTCTTCATGGCGACAAAATAATTCTTGTACCTACTATAAGCTGTTATGTATCATTGATTGATTCTGTGGTATACAATAAAGAGTTTTTGTATTGTATTGTATTGTATTGTATTATAAATATTTGATTTATTAATTAAACTAAACGAATTAATAATTGTACCTATAATGTACATGAGCTTCATAAATAAGCAAATGGACCTAAAAACTGTACAGTATTTATAAATTATGTTGTCTTTTTTATTATAATATTAATTAATTTAATATTCCAATTTATTATTTAATTATTTAACTTCCAATACACACTCATTTCAAACTTGGCACCAGTAGGAGTAAAAACAATAATAACCGTCATATTCATACATTCATAAGAAGCTAGCATTTTGTATAAAACTTCGTTTCCTCTAGAAGTAGACTTAATTTTATGGTTGAAATAAGCATATAAACTTATAAAGTGTTTATGAATATAGTTCAGAGTAAAACAGTAACATTAAAATAATTAGGTGAGTACCATTTGGTAGAAAACTTGGTTGTTTATAATGAAGGTAGTTTTTAATGGTAGATAGTTGTACTTAATGTACAATGATTTAGGGAATACATTTCCCCCTTACAAATAAACACTACATAACAGCGGAATAGCTAGCGATATTGTCTCTTGTCGTTTGTCTTGCTTATTTCAAACTCAATAGAGAGAAACAAAACATTAAATAACTATTCATCTGCTACACAAAGTTAGGGTTGTGTATAGTATTTACTAAAGCAATAGCACAGAATAAATAGAAGTACACAGTATCAATTAGAATCATCTCCAAAATAGTATCTATTTATGTGCAGAAGTAATTTAAATATAATTATATTAATTATGTAATACATAACAGATTTAAAATAAACTATTTAATCTACACTCATATCGTAAAAAACATACTAAAATTTGAATTATTGATGTACAAAATAATAACAGCCTCATTAAAATGTTTGCCTTTGGAACATTCTCCATGTTTTGTCAGTGCTCACGCTGTGATAAATTGTCACATGCAAAAAGGAGCAAAACACATTTTAGCTATTGAATGTTTCAAAACCAATTTTTTTATGAGTATACTGTGGATTATTGCTAAAAAATGAAAAAAATGCTAAGCTATTATATTCTTAACTGGCAAATAGCTGTTCCATCAGCTTATTCAAACATATCATACATTATGTTCATTCATGAACAAGACTAATCAGCAGGCAGTCTTAAATACTTTATGTACAGTTTGGGTTCATTTTAAAACTCGTTAGTTGTTTATTCTAAAACATTGGACTTGCTTACCATAGTTCATTTTGACAGGTGACTGTTTTGACAGGTTATTATTATAGGCTCATTGTTGTAGGCTAATTTTCGATAGCTAATAAAGATGGTAAATTCACATAAAAATATTAAGGGAGTCAATCGCATTTCACCATCTCAGGGACACTTTAGGCTAATGTTCTGCTAATAAATGATAAATAATCAACAAACAGTTGATAAAATGAGCTATTAATTGGGTTTGGGTATAATTTTCTTGGTACAAATTGCCAAATTGTTCTATGTCTGTGGTCCATATTTACTGCTGATCAGTTATGATCCCGTGTTCAAGATAAGATTTCATTAATGAAATGATCACATTATAAATGAAATCTTGACTTAAATTTATTAGAGGTGTATGCTAAGAGTTTTTATTGGCTGATATGAAAGGTGTACTTGAATCTTCAACAACTGCGTAAGTCTCATCTGTACATTTGTACTTAGGACTCTATTGGCTGAACTTCAATCCTATAGTCCATTTTCAACCTGTTTGGTTCTCATAAATCTGAGCCGTGCAATCCTGTGTACACAATTATCCAAGTTACCTGTAAAAACATAATTTAAAATATAAACAAACTCACCAAAACAGTGTTAGTCTATGTAGTTCATAAAAATATTGAGCCTATGAGGAGGTGTTGAACTGTATTAGGTATGTTCAAACCATACATTACCCATAGCATTTGCTGTGGATAAATTCTGTTGTTCTGTTGTTAATTTATAACAGACTATTGGCCTCTCTATGAATGATTAGTACTTAACAAAAATATAGTTTTGTGAATACATAAATTCTTACCAAGAAGCCAGCAAATGAAGTCATAAATCCTTCCTTAGTTATCTCCCACATTCCACCATATTCTTCATCATCAATACTTTGAAAATTTAATACATAAAAGTAAATTAGCCCTGCATTTACTAGTACAAATCTGAAATTATGAAAGAACATACAAAGTTATTATTTCCTCAACGTTATAGGAGCGCTAAATCAATATAAATAAAAGCCAACGACCATAATTTGAGCAATTAATAATAAATATGAGACATTCTTACAGTAAAACACCTATAAATCCTTTGAGTGGTAGTAAGCCCCAACCAAGTCCTAAAACAATGCCCAGAGCTTGTCGCATCCAGTAAATCACGTCCAGGAATTCATCCTAAAACGATAAGCACGGCATTGACACATTTTGATGGTCATTTCATTTAGGAAATACAAAAGTCTCGTGATGCAAAAACTAACCTTGTCCGGCCATTCTGCGTTTGCAGTTAGAGCTTTTTTCAACACAGATTCATTTACTTTCCCTTTAGTGGCAGTGTCCGAAGATTTACCTTTGATCATAGACATTTCTAATAAGCTACAAGTTTATAAAATAAATAATTATTACACGAAATGATCAAATTGAGGATCGAATCAATAAATCTAATCAAACAAAAAAACGTACACGTCACTGTGACAATTTTGACATTGACGTTTTCTGACAAAATTCTGCCTATCTTTTGTTTAATCTGTGTTCTCGTTGTGCTGCCATATATAATATAAACCGTAATTTTTACTGCTGTAAAAAACAGAGTATTCACTTGCAAATAATTACCATCGCCACTTACATTATCAATAAAAAGGCCAGGTTAAATTAAAATCTGTGCGATACACAAAATGAAGCCATTCCCATTCCGATTCTCATAGTTATAAGAATACAAGTACATGACACGGGCAATAGGTATTTTGGTATTATGTTTACGTAGTAAGTACAACATGAAAGCCCGGGCATGACCTTCAGAGCGCGGTCATAGGGTTTAAAATAAATATAGCATTCGTAACATAAAAAACCCAATTTATTAAAAAAGGTAGGTAATTAGTAGCTTATAAATTAGAAGCGATTCTATTCTTCACCCGGCGAAGTCTCTCGGCCTCCATATTTTTGGTGATATCCCAGCAATCCTTGTTAAGCGTGTCGAAGCCCCGAGACAGGCTGACAAGTCGTGCCAACACTAGTAATCGGTGTAAATCGTCGGCCGTCACTGGATTCTCTGTGTTTGACTTGCTTCTCATTTCTATGAAGTCTTCTTCTACGAACTGTAAAATAATAATTATCCTTTAAAAAGAGCTTACACCTACTTCAATCTCTTAAACTCAGATATCTTTGAATGATAGTAATTTTATCACTTATTTTTCCCAGTCATTTCGATTTAACAACAAACCCTACTTAACCGATTTCTATGAAATTACAATGGAAGCAATCTGAAAGTATATCCAATCAAATAAAACAAGATATTTCCAATTCGGTCTAAAAAAAATACAACCAACTGAGATATTCTTCCTTTTTTGAAGTTGGTAAAAAATCAATGTTTAATAATTCTTACCTGTAAATCTTCACTAATAGTATACTTGACGAGTTTGAGATTCGTTATGTATGTTCTGATTACATTCATTATGTCTTCCTTCAAATAATAGGTTGCTGCCTCAACAATCGCGTCGAAGATTTGAAGAGATGATTCTTCTGGCCTCAGGGGTAGATGGTAGTCACTCTGAAATATATTAAATAGTGTTAAATCGGCAGGATGCAAGAGGCAAGCAGACAAGAAATGTGGCTTTCTATAGGGAAGCAAACATGGCTGAACTTTACAGCCTAAACTAAATCTAAATCTTAAAGTTTAATAAAAGAACAATAAACACAGAACAACATAATAACAACTTTTAAATCTAACATACCGGTAACAAACTCTTCCCCTCAGACAATATCAACATAGATATATCGGAATCAAACTCCATTTTGTAGTACTTGAAGTCATACTCCACTTTCTGTGTTTGTATAGTGTGTCCTAAAGCGGCTATGTTGTTGACACCGGTCGAGTCTAGCCGGCCTTGTTCTAGCTTCGTCTCGTCTAATACTAGGTGGGTGTGCTTGCTTAGCTGTAATACTCCGCTTGTGAGACGGTTGCAGTCATAGTCTTTTCTGAAATAAGGTTGAATTGATATCAATTAACCCGACTTAAACCACTATAGTATCATATGTCTGTGACTTAAATAATAATTTAAGTAGTAGATTATGAACATTACTTCAATATTACGGTAAACCAGTATTTTTGTTGCTCGATTTTCTGTTCTCCAAATCTTTTTCCTGTAGAGACCAAGGCAACATATTAAAAAAAACTACTTACTTCGGTAGCAATGTAAGAGTATTCATATTCTCAATAGTCAGCGGTAAGTAGTAGCTCTTGGTGACAAACTGTTTGATGATGTCATACAACTGTTTCGCGTATTCTGGGTACTTCTGTATTGGTAAGTTGGACAGGTTCAGGCAGAACTGACCAAGAGCCAGTGTGTCTTGCCGTTGGTAACTGAAAGGAAAGACAATCAGATAGATATTTTATATGAAAATCTACGTCAGATATTGAATTTGAGGCAAAATTACAAACAATAATAACCGGCCAAGTGCGAGTCGCGCTCGCGCACGAATTCCGTACCTATCTATAACAATGCGCAAAAAACTCACGTATGATGTATCTGTGACAACTGTCTAACCATCATAGATCATGAGATACAGCCTGGTGACAGACGTGCAGATAAACAGACAGACAGACAGAGCCTTAGTAATAGGGTTTGCTTTACCCTTACCTAAGCAGGTGATGGCTGCGGTTCTTGGTTTTACCATTACTAGCCTAGTGTTCTTCAAGCTCTGATGAAAACAACATCAATATCGGTTTGTTTAGTGAATTTATTAAAATGTCTTCTATTATCTTAGCCTGCAGAACTTGACCCTTGACACAAAACGCTGTGTTTTGTCCCCTTGACTTGGCCTCCACACATGTGCAGACACTGTCATGTATTTAAACAAAATAGTAAACAATTATACTCACACACAAGCAATAAGATGACATATCAAATACTCCGCAGCTAATTCGTCTCCCAGTAATAACTCTGTGAGGGCCTTTAGAAGGTGCTCCCTAGCTGGATTGGCCTCTTGTAATACAGTGCCTGCAATAATAGGTTAGCTATTATTAAAGGAACCAAAACATAAGCAAAGTTATTACATCTCTTTTGAGCAGTGAGCATCTTGAAGAATTGGAGTTAAATAATAATAAATAACCGGACAAGTGCGAGTCAAACTCATGCATGGAGGGCTCCGTAATTTTATCTATAAAAACGGGTAAAAAAATCGTTTGTTGTATGGGGGCCTCCTTAAGTATTTATTTTATTGTTTTTTATGTTATAGCGGCAACAGAAATATATCAGTGAAAATTGCAGTTGTCTAACTATTACTACCAGGCTGGCTAGTTGTCAGCCTGGTGATAGACAGACAGACAGCGGAGCCTTAGTAATAGGGTTTGCTTTGGGTACGGAACCCTAAAAAGTGAAGATAAGAAACTCACCTTGATCAAAATCTTTAACCAGTGGATTGCAATGTTCCAGTTTCTTCACATACACAGCATGCAGCCTCGGAACTAAACTCGGAGGTGGGTTATGTGTTATGGTCTCCACATCTGTCTCATCCTGAGGCTCCATGATGGAGTTCTTCTCAGGTTGGAACTCCCCAGAGAGAGCTGGGTCTACGGAGAGGAAGCCTACTACTTCAACCATTTCGTTTAGCTTGAGGTTGTCGTTTTCTTCATAGGTCTGTGGATATTTGAAAAAAAGTATTTTTGAGATTTAGTAGTATTTTTGTATTTACAGGTCTGACCCACAAAATGTATGAAGCTTTAGTTTACAAGCAAGGGCCAGACTGAGAGAAAGAAATAAGAAATATGTGTTAGAAAGAGAGGCCATAATGTTAGGACATGCAAACGCTATATGTGCTAAATTCCATACTATTATCTTATTTATTTTAATGCTTTTGTAAATCTTCTATACCCATACTATTAAGTCATGTGTGGTATTGCCAAGTTATATTCACGCCTAAACCTAGCCTGTGACTATGCGTGTGCTGACTACAGTTTATGCAAAAAAATTATCCTGTTCTTTGCCGGATCAAACTATCTCCACACCTTTCATCAAAATTGGCTTAGTTGTTTAATCATGAGAAACAACAGACAAACTGAGTTTAATTTATTGTATTGGTTTGGAGTTATAGATGTGAAGCATATTGTATTCAGTTGAGTAATCCAGTTAATGTGCAATAGTGTTTAAAATTCTCATAAATTCTGGACTAGTGGAAAGGTTAGGGGGATGTGGGGAAAATAAAATATGGGAAAACCTTTTGTTAAAACATAATAGAAACTGCACCTTCACAATACAAGACTTGCTCTGCACACCTGGTAATGGAAAATTTAGTAAATGTTCTCGTGACACCAAATTGGCAGCAGAATTGACTATTTCCTCTGTCTTTAGCTCTTTGTTGAGTTCACTTTCTACCTCCATAGCATCAGAGTCTACATCTGCTTCATCGTAACTCCGTTTCAGTTTTAGGGTTGCCGTCAACCGCTTCGAAGTGTTCGGCTGTTCTTCTAAGTGTTTCAAGTGGTTTTGTTTATCTTCTAACTGCAGGACCCACTCATTGAGACCCGGTATGGATACAACAACCATTGTCTGGCGATGTGCACTAATCAGGTTTTCTGTGTAATTAATTTTTTCATTTTCCTAAAAAATAAGATAATATTATAGTGCCTAGGCTAACATTTGACCACTGTCTCACCTGGGCCATTATTCCGTATCGATTCCTTACTTCGAAACCACGCGAATTCCTTGTCATACAAAACCGAGCGAAATGAATTTGGAATTGGCGCAATTTGATTTGTCAAAAATCACGTGTTTTACTGAGATGCGTTCCGAAACATCAACATATCAAAAGCTACCACCACTTATGTCAATGTATTTTATTCAAAATAATAATAACTTTATGTAAAGTAAAGGTACTCCTAACGCTGTAACACAATTTGAACAAGACATGACAACGACGTGATTTCGTATCGTGTGGAATCTGTGTTTTCATAGAGAATAATGGCCCTGATGGTAAGTGACGATGCGGTTGCCAATGGAGCATGCATGCCTAGAAAATACCGGTTTACTCTAGCCTTAAAAACCTGTAACATTGCCCCTAGGAGAGGTCAAGGTTGACCTACCTGTGCTTATCACCAGTCACCAGAACTGCATATTACCACGGCTTTTAAGTGACACCAGCAGGGTAAAAATGCTTTTGTGGGTACTCAGAGATTGGGTTGGGTCATTTATAAGCTTCGCAAGTGATTGGAAGAAAAAAATGTAATCTGTTTCAGACAATAGGCTAGGCGCCTAAACTACATTTATTCATTACAATTACATTGTAAGCTTACCATGATATTAGCAGTATCTTTATATTTTCCAGATTTATTCTTAATCTCATTCGTGGAAGTGTTGTACACTTCAAATTTTTCAAAATAGAACTCTGGATTGTGCATATCCTGTATCATGCCCCGAAACCTGACTAATGTGTTGTCAGGAAGGTTGTGAGAGGCATTTGAATTTATGAGTGGTATCTGAAACAAGTATTAAGTCAAAACAGTACTCCTACAACTTTACAAAAATAAAAATCTGTAGTTATCTTAGAATAAACTTTTTGGGGTATTCTGTGCTTATAGCCAAATAATATAGATCAGGCTGCTGTGTGCCATTTGACCATACTAGTAATCACAAATTAGTGTAAGGTTATGTAGAGGTCAAATTAAATGCTTAGAGACGGATAAATATAAATAAAGTCAAAAGCTACCTGATACCAGTTAGGGAGCTTTAAGAGCTTCTCCCTCCATGCTTGTTCGTTTGCACTCCACAAATCTGGAGTCACCCTCTCGAAGTCAAATAAGAGATCGTGCATGTTTGTTGATAAAAATAAACAAGTAACAACTAAAATGAGTGCTCATTTATAGACAATCAGAAAACAAATAAGAGAAAATAACGCACGACTAGGTCACAGATTTACCAATGTACTCTGTGGTCACAGAATACTATTACTCCTAGCGGAGAAGAATGGCATCTTCATACAAAAAAAGTGGTTATGAAATTCAGTACTAGCGCTTTTAGTGGGACCCTTTGGAAACTTAAAAAAGGCGGAAAATTCAAATGTTCTATTCGTATAGATTTGAATTGATAAAAGGGGCTGTTCCAAAATCAATTACTATTGACATTAATTTATTACCTCCAGGGGGTCTAGCAAAGATCCCTTTCCATTGGCGTTAATGCTTAACGCTAACGCCAAAATGTATGGAGATGACAGTCCCTGCGGATAAGCGACATCGGGTCAAGCTAACTCGGTCGCAAACATCATCGTGGATAACGCCCATGGCGCGTGGCGGTAGCGTGATGTGTTGAGGCCTAAGTTTTGACAAATGCTATCGCTAATTTTGTCGTAGTCGTCCGCCCGAACTCATGCATGTCATGTTAACGTTCGCTACTCGAACCTGTCGATCGATAACTAGTTGGATCTCGTGAAGCAAATCTACATCAATTTTGTGTTAAAGTTGTTGAGATAAGGTAAAATCTGGCTATTGCTCCAGATAATATAATACCTACAGTACAGATGCCTCTTCCCATACAACGGAATAACGCGGGCTATTTTACGAATTATTTTATTTCTGCATAACGCAAGATTATCAAGCGACATTTATTGCGTGTTGGCGAAGTATTGGGCCAAATGGCCAAATGAATACACTGGATACTAACTAGTAACGCCCACGACATGATCACTACATTTATTTCACGTTCGGACTATTTTCTATTTAAGTTATTAATGTTATTATGCTCTGGTTGTGGGCCTCTATCAGTGGTAAAAATGAGAATCCCCTTCTCATCAGATTATTGTGGGACACGTGTGCACGTGGTCTATCCATCTAAAATACAATAAAATAAAAGTTATTCTACCAAGTTAGCTTTACTTTCGTAAAAATAAATAGGTATCATGGATGAATTTTTTTAACAGATCATGTGTGATATCCGTAATATCATATAAAACTTCTTATTTCCATTTTACAACTTTGCTTGCAATCAGCATTTAGAACAACATTATGAAAATAATAAAAAAGCAGTTTTTTATTATACCATTCAACTTTTGGAGCTATATTATTTCAAATCACACAGAATTCTCCCTATTTTCAAATTATCGCCGCCATTTTTGTTCAGTTTTTAGTTTTTTATTTAGAGCTCACGCTCAGTCCATAGACAATCGAGCGTTTTCCGTACGGCGCTGCGGATTAGACGTCTGGCGTGACCTATGCCATTTTGTTACCATTTTGGTCACGCTACGGCTATTTCCGTAGCGTGGGCGGAAAAACGAGCGTGTGTATCTTTGCTAGACCCCCAGGGGTCTAGCAATGATCCCAATCACTAACACTAACGCCTCACGCTAACTCCAAAAATGTATTGAAATGACATTTGCAGTGATTGTGACCGGGGGTCTAACAAAATCCCTAACGCTAACGCTATCATCGCCTCACGCTAACTCCAAAATGTACTAGGATGACATTTCGGAAATCGCTAACTTTTCCGCAGCGAATGTCATTTCGATACATTTTTTGAGTTAGCGTGAAGCGTTAGCGTTAGCGATTGTGATCTTTGCTAGACCCCTGTGGTTCCCCACTATGGTATACGTATAAAATAAAATAAATAAATATGTGTGGACATTTCACACAGCGCCATCTAGCCCCAAACTAAGCATAGCTTGTACCATGGGAACCTGATAACTGTTCCTCTGTTCCTTGTTTTGTGGATATTATCACAGATTAGAGAAAAAAAAGTTACTCTGTGGATATTATGTAGAAAAGTAGTCTGTGGTGGATCAAAGAGTATATAATCCAATCCTCGGGAGAAGTAATAGTATTCTGTGATATAATCAAGCCAAGTTCTCTGTGTATATAATTTTCTTGTGGTTTTGTGGATCTTGTGGTGGTGGATAAGATTTCGGTTCTATAATTTAATTTTTACTTTTGGATTTTTCGCTGATTGAAAAACAAAGGCCCAGGTGGTGAAATTACGACTGAAATAAGTACTGTAGTAGCTGTTTTTGATATTTTGATTGCAAGTTTGCACGCATACTCGTAAAGGGCTTTTTTCGGTGAAAAATACAAAATGAGTAAGTAGTAGGATGTTTTAATTTTATACAGTGCAGGCCTACATTAATTAGTTAAACGTTGTAGCAACAAATAAATACTTAGCCCAAAAAATCATTTGAAAGCAACCTCGTTCCATAAATTTTAGGTTATGGAGGGACGCGTCGTTGGGAGGCGTCGCGTCATAGCGTTTACTGCTTGCTTGATAAATGAACTTATTTTCTAAACATGTCTTTATCAATCTATTAATCTACTTCGTTCTATGGATGTTTTACTAATGTTAGCTATTGTATGTCAATTATTTTTGAAGAGGTTATTACCTCTTCAATAATAATTTGAACTGTGCCGCTGCTCCCTGAGCCTTCAAAAAAGCCAGCATGCATAGTCAGCATGGGTGTAGGTCACGGGCACTGCTACTCCAGTGACATTTCTATGGAGCGAAGTGTAGAAAGGGCATGGAGTAATCGATCACTTGTCACACATACACAGGGCACATTACCTATCAGAATTTTATTTTACTGTCTATTTTATTCTTACTACACTATTTCTTTTAGCAATGGACATACGCCCCAATCACACAATCTACATAAACAACTTAAATGAGAAAATAAAAAAGGAAGAACTGAAAAAATCTCTTTATGCTATCTTCTCTCAGTTTGGGCAAATCTTGGATATTGTTGCAATGAAAACATTAAAAATGAGAGGTCAAGCTTTTGTCATATTCAAGGAGATTTCCAGTGCAACCGTTGCTTTAAGGAGTATGCAGGGATTCCCATTTTACGATAAACCAATGGTGAGCTAAAAATAATGTTCTAAATTAAAATAAGTATAGGCATGGCAAGGTCAAAACCGCAGGAAGACTGATGGGGTGGAAAGATTTTGGAGTGACAATCATGAACCGAAAAATCCAGCATAGGCTGGCCCGCACTAGGTGGATTGCTGACCTAGTGAAATTAAGGAGAGCTGATTGATGCAAGAGATAAGCAGCTGCTCTAAGTGGTCCTTTTTGGGAAGAATAGAATAGAATGTCAAAGGAGAAATAGATATACTTATAAATATTTAGAGGTTAGAAATAAGTTAGAGTTTAAGAAATTACTTTTAAAATCCGAAATAAAGGCTATTATTATTATTATCATTCATCCTTTATTAATATTTGGAAATTTCTTTGTATTCTGTAATTTTTTGAATAATAATTACTATTACAGAGAATTCAATACTCAAAAACAGACAGTGATGTCATCGCTAAAAGTAAGGGTACCTTCCAAGAAAGGCCCAAACGTCCCAAACTGCCCAAGAGTTTGGAAGATGGCAAGAAAAAGAAGGCCAAGGATGTCAATCGCCCTGGAGCTATGCATGGCATTGGAGCTCCTGGCATACTCAACAATGTTAATGTTGAACAACCTCCTAATCAAATCCTGTTCTTGACCAACCTACCTGATGAAACATCAGAGATGATGTTGTCTATGTTGTTCAACCAGTAAGTTATATTTATAATATTTTGTATAAAAACTACCACTGTAGTAGCAAGTCATTTGTTCTGGCAACATTCACATCATTATGTTTCCGTGCTGCCAGGCTCAATCAGCACTACCAAGGTAGTAGAAAAGGCGCATTGACTAGGTGCAAGTTTCAATAAAATTCTTTCAGACATAATGAGTAAATGCTATATGAAAACAAACTAAGCCTTGTTTTACCAAAATTACAATGGTGATGTCTATTATACTTTTGTTATAAATTACTTTCATTTTGCAGGTTTCCTGGTTTCAAGGAAGTACGTCTGGTACCGAACAGACACGACATCGCGTTTGTCGAGTTCGCAAATGAAATGCAATCAGCAGCCGCGAAAGAAGCTTTACAAGGATTTAAGATCACACCCACTCATGCAATGAAGATCACATTTGCCAAAAAATAATGCTATGTAGTTAGTATATTATTTATTAGGATTAATAAAGATTAAGACTTAGAGAACTGTTTTAGCATTGCACTTCGCTGGAACAGGTCTCACCACCGGCTGTGATTTAGTCATTAAGTTCCCACTAACACTGTTTTTATTGCAATCCTTGTTGTTATTATTATTATTAGTCTGTAGCTGTAGGCACTTATAAAACATTACTATAATAGGTACCTAAAATTAGAATAAGGTTTGCGGCAAGCATAAGTAAGATGGTCTATGACAAATACTATTGACATAGCCCGATTTAGTTTCAAATAGTCGTTTCGTGCGTTATTTTTTAAAATTTATCTATACGATTTTTTGCAAGTTTCTCCTTGATTGATTTAAAATTAATTATTTACACATAATATTTAATAATAAACTAGTATAGCCTTGCTGAACTCAAGGCGCGGTCCTAAAATCAACAAAAAGCATTTTGGACGTTATTAATGTGACGCGCGACTTGTCAAACAAAATAAAATGTAAAACTTGCGCAAATAGAAAATTAAACGAAAAGCAGGAATGACTGAACAAAACTTCACTATGTACTTCTTTCTAATGACCCGTAAAATTTACTCTTAACGTTTTTTTGTTTTGCAAAAACAGCACAATTATTTAAAAAATCAAAAATAAGTCTTATAATAGCCAACTGGTGTTCGAAAGGAATGACCGAGAAAAATATTTGATAATTTCGCGTGTCTTAAAAATGACACCTTTTCATGCGCAGACGCAAGTAATGGGGAAGAAAGGTTCTCGAGTGGCGACCACGAACCGGACGGCGCAGCGTAGGCACTAGGTGTACCGACGACCGTGAAAACCGTGGATGCAGGAGGCGAGCAGCCGCTCAAAGTGGCGATCTCTGGGGGAGGCTATGTTCAGCCGTGGACGTCTACGGGCTGTTGATGATGATGATGAATTATTATACTTACCCCAGGCTAGCAAGGAATAGTACCAAACTATTACATAGTAACTTTAAAATAAATTGACGGGCCCGATAGCTCAGTTGGTAGTATCCCTGCCTTCTGAACCGAGGGCTGTGGGTTCGATTCCTACCCAGGACAAACATTTGTGTGATGAATTTTGTGTCTGGTTGTTATATTGTATTCTATGTATGTATTTACAAACAAAAAAGTATAATAAGTATTGTATCAGTTATCTGGTTCCCATAGTACAAGCTATGCTTAGTTTGGGGCTATATAAGGGGCGCTGTGTGTGAAAGGTCAAAAAGACAAAAAAGAAAATACACTAAAAATGGTATAGATTTTTTAAGTACATGTATAAGTTTATAGACTGTCTATTGAATGTACCATAGAGACCCCGTACCTCGTATCCCTTATGAAAGACCCCGTCAAACTTAGTGCTATTATAGGGCCTTATTAAATTCAGTATAGTTCACTAGTGGATCCTTAGCTTTGGGACTCTTGCTCGTATTTTTACTTTTTGGTCAAGTAGTAGTATAAATTTTTAGCCATGGCGTGGCAGCACCGCACTCCTTTTTTCCCTAATCTGTGGGCAGCACTACATTATTAACCTGAAAAATTTAATATTGAAATTGTGTGACACAAGCAGAAATGGAAAAACGTCACATCACTTGTGAAAGACAGAGAGAAAAAGCAAAATCTAATTTTTAATTATTCCCTATTTCATTTGGCCGCATTAAATATTATTTTCGGTGATTGCGAAACTGTCAAACTTCGTAAAAGAAGTGGATTTTATTTTAGTTTTTATTTGGTTTACATCGTTTATTTATATTTTTTCATCTTCTTGTATTGTTTTTTTGGATTAATCGGAATTCGGGCATTAATATTGGCGCCGAAATAAGTTCAAAGTGACGAATTTGGAAGGTAAAAATGGAAGATATATTTCAGTGGTGCAGGGAAGGAAATGCCTTACAAGTGAGAGTTTGGCTGGATGATACTGAACATGACATGAACCAGGGGTAAGCGTTCTGTTTCCTTTACAATTACAGACTCAAAATCAACTTGGAAGGGCCAGATGTTCCGCTAATGGCATTGGTAAAGTCACGCCCACAATGTAGTCATGTCCTAGTAAAATGCGTCAGATATGGTCAAAATGACAAGCTTGCGAGAGATGAGATCAGACTCGCTACGAAACCCGGTGGCTGTGCACAACAATATTGTATTACCTACTGACTGATTACAACTCTACAAGACCATTCTTCAAAACATGAGTAAAAGATATTTTATAGTTGTTAATATAAATAAGCAGCAGGAAGCAAGCAACTGATCAAAGTGGCGCTCTGAGGGAGGCCTATGTTCAGCAGTAGATATCTTCAAGCTGTTGATATTGACTGTAAATAATAAATATGCTTGACCTATGCTTTATTGTAATCAGTAAATGGTAATAAGCCTAATAGAGCTAGTGAATTATTACAATAGTCACCCGGTTTGCAAGCAGTAAATGGCTATTTCTGTTTTCAAAACATTTCATAATTTTTTTTAAATACAACATCTTATTTATTAACTTGTAATAACTATACCTGGTTTCTTATGTGTTTGTTAAAGTAATGTTAAATCAAAAATTTGTAAATGTGTATTGATTGAAGTCAGCCAATGTTCAACAGGCAATCAATGAGTGTTTTGTATTTTTAAGTTGACATGAGATATATTTATCAAACATACATGAGAAACTGAGGGTTAATCTGTGGTCTCTGCATTATTCTTTAAACTTCATGATGATGAAACATAATTCCCACAATGTTTTCCCTGTAGCTATGAACAAGATTTTAGTGACTAATTAATAATATTACACAGGATTTTCCTGTGATGTAAGTATTGGTTTTATAGATAAAGAACTAACACGGTTTGTTTTTTGCCAGGTCAAACTAGCAGGCTGTAAAAATGCTGATATAGGTATCATTAGTTAGTTTTAGTCTTATACAAAACTCATACTAAGTTGTGAATCTCTACTCAAGATGCTGTTTTCATAGAATGATCAGATAAAAGTAGGGTGTGAAATAGATAGATAGAAAATGCTTTATTGCCCAAACAACAAATGTAGGTTCATAGGCGAACTTAATGCTAGCAATATCTTCGAGCTAACCTGGGTGTAACTTGGAAATTTTTATGTATTTTTATAAAATCTCTATTTCAGCAGCAATCAAGGATTGAACATAAGTTTTGCTCTGATATAAGAATATATTTATTTCTCAGAAATGAATAAAAGCAGCCATATGGACCATAGAGTATTAGTAGTATTCAGAACAATAATTAGGAATTATTCTAACATCAGCATTACCTTTCAAAATTATTCTAAAAAAGGCCTCTAGCTAGGTTACGTTTTATAAAGTATAAGCTTCTTTACAGTGATGACCATGGGTTCAGCCCGCTCCACTGGGCTTGTAAGGAGGGCCACCTCAAGATCGTTGAGATGCTCATCCGACGCGGTGCTCGAGTTAACGTCACCAACATGGGGGATGATACACCTCTGCATTTAGCTGCTGCACACGGTCACAGACCCATCGTGCAATTGGTAAGTGACACCACAGATTAGGAATAGTCACAAGAACCTTGATTTTGATGTTTTTGAGTATGATATTTGGTAATCGAAGTCAGCTTAACAACTGTTTTCATAGGATATTACTACACTTTATTTCAGCTTCTACAAAGCCGAGTAGATGTAAATTTCACAAACGAACATGGTAACTCACCGCTGCACTATGCTTGCTTCTGGGGGTATAGTGCCATTGCAGAAGAATTGGTTATGGCAGGAGCACTGGTCTCTCTTTCCAATAAGGATGGAGATACGCCATTGGATAAGACTAAAGGCCAGCTTGTTCAAAGGTTAGTCAGTCAGGTTTATCAGTTTTTTTTTTTGCTTCAGGTGGATTGATTGACCTTGCTACCTATAGGTAATTCTGATGTTTAGCAATAACTTATCTGACATTTGGTGACAAGCTATTATTTATTAAATAAACCATGACTGGCGCTGGATTACAAATGACTTGCAGTAGGTATCAAATAAACAAATGACCCGCGCTAGGTCTCAAATAAATAATAGATAAAAAAAAAGAAAAAAAAAAAATAGATATATTTATTTCCAAATATACATATCAACATTCTTAACCCAAGTTAGTTAGCTATATTACCTGATACATAATTTGTCGGGAAAAAGGGGAGAAAATTGGATGATGATGGTAGCCGAGGCTGACTCACCGGAGTTCTTCGATAGATGATAGGCGCTGGTTTTTGTCGGCGGGCCAGCCGGTCGTCCTCTTTCCCAACGGTGTTGAGTATGCTGATTTTCCGGGGAGTGTGCGGTTGGTGGATGACGTCGCGACGCGATTTCGCGGCGGGTCGACCCGATTGAGATCCGCGAGTTGCGTGGTAGGCAAATTTGCCGTTTGCGGGCACACACACTATTTAATTACGTTGATTGTCTCTAGTTTTGATTGAAACACGATAACTCGGCTTCTTTGGCGGCGAAGCATGCAGCCAATCGTTGGAACTGCACGCAGATCGGCCTAAAGGCCTTTTCCGACTTTCGTGGTTCCGTGGTTGAGTTCGCAATGGCCGACGGAGACGTTCACACCCTCCTTGTAATTGGCGCTGTCAGCCGTCGGTAGGTTGGTTAAGGAAAAAAAGTATGGGAAATGTGGGTAGGAGGTATAGGCGAGAGGTACCCTCAATGAATGATATATAGCCAAAAGATGCGTTCTATTCAACGAAGTAGTTTTAGATTTACCATAATTAATTATCAATAGAATTGTTGTTTTTTAAAAACTTAACAACAAATAAACCAAAAACCCATGCGCAGTGTCTTTTAAAAAAATTACTTAAACTAGATATCGAATAAACAAATGACTTGCACTAGATATCGGATGAACAAAATGACTTGCACTAGGTATCGAATAAACAAATGACCCGCGCTAGGTATCGAATAAACAACTGACCCGCGCTTGATGTTGGGTAAATAAATTACGCTATTTTCATTTTTTGCATGCCCGACATGATTGACTACATATTTAAGAAAACAAACACCTGTAATTAACATTAAACATTTGAAACACTCCTCCCAAAACCCGCAGGCTGCACGAGATGGCAGTCAACCAAGGGCAGGATCTAAAGAAAATCCAGTTCAAAGATCAGTCATGGCTCGGCTTGAAGACTCGTAGCCGCGACGCCACACTGTCCAGACATAAAGGCATCAATATCAACGAGCTTGCGCTACACACTAGGCTGGCTGTTACTCCATCAGGTAAGATCATAAATAAGTTATGCTTCTTCTTATGGTGGCATCTTCTATTACCACCAGATGTTCACTATAAATGGTGTTTTTGATGCTGCTTCTCTAAACTCATGGTATTTTCTGAACCATGTCTGAAGATTTTAGAGCCATGAATGAAGTATGTCTTCTTCCATTATAAGTTGGAGCAGGTGGGTCTATCACCAGTCATTTACTAATTGGCTGATAATTGGATTATAGAATATAGGATTTACAAAAACTTGCTTCATATTTTTTGGGTTAGGGTTTCTCATGTTATAATACTAGAGTAATAATTTGCTTGTTGCAGGTGAAACATGGCGCGGTAGATGGCAGAAGAACGACATAGTTGCGAAGATCCTGGCGGTGCGAGAATGCACGCCACGCATACAACGCGATTTCAATGAGGAATTCCCGAAACTCAGAATATTTTCACATCCTAATATTCTACCTGTGGTGAGTTCTTGTAGGAGTTGAAGGTGTTATTGTAGTTGTTTTAGTTATTTTCTTAATGATACTTAAAAGTAAATAATGGTGGATTATTAAATGATAAGTGAGAACCAAATTATATAAAGACGAAAAAATAAACACTTCTTACGGAATCCACGGGAGACATTTGAGGTGGACTTTCTTTTAAACCAATAAACTTAACCTTGCATGGCTAAATAAATACAAATTGTAAATAAATGTATGTGAACATTTCACACAGCGCTATCTAGTCCCAAACTAAGCAAAGCTTGTACTATGGGAACCAAATGACTGATATAATACTAACAGTGGTATTCATACTCAAACGGTGAACAAACCCCCAAAATCTATCATTCAACTTTCTCATAGAGGTTTAATGTTGAATCATTCTTCTTTCACTTTCATAGCATCCTGCCTTTGACAATGTCAGAATTGTTACATTGGGGGCTACTTAATTTTGTTTAAGAAATGCATAAAACTAGACTTCGCCTGAATCATCCCCTAAAGGAGCCCCCACCTTGACTATGAATTCCAGTGTTAGATACTTTTTTGTTTGTAATACATACATAGAATACAATATAACACCCAGACACAGAACATACATCTATCGTTCATCACACAAAAATGTTTGTTCTGGGTAGGAATCGGAAATTCGGAACCCACTGCCGTCGGTTCAGAAAAAAATGTAATTTAACATTCCGTTATCAAAGAATTGAACTAAGGCCTGTTGCGATGGTTGCCTCAGGTCGGTTGCTGCGTGTCGCCGCCGTCGCTGGTGGTGATATCGCAGTACATGTCGTGGGGCTCGCTGTACTCCCTGCTGCACGGCGGCGCCGGCGGCCGCGTCGTGGTGGACGCCGCCGCCGCGCTCCGCACCGCGCACCACGCGGCCGCCGGCCTGCGCTACCTGCACTCCCTGCCGCGCGACCGCATCCTGCCCACCTTCCATCTCAACAGCAAGCACATCATGGTGAGGGACTAGTGGCTAGTGTCGCCGCACCACGCGGCCGCCGGCCTGCGCTACCTGCACTCCCTGCCGCGCGACCGCATCCTGCCCACCTTCCATCTCAACAGCAAGCACATCATGGTGAGGGACTAGTGACTAGTGTCGCCGCACCACGCCCCGGCCTGCGCTAACTGCACTCTGCACCCTCGAATAAACAAGTGACTATGAGCAGTGCAGGGTCTCAAATAAACCGGTGACTATGAACATCGAGGAGTGCAGGGTCTCAAATAAACAGGTGACTATGAATATTGAGCAGTGCAGGGTCTCAAATAAACAAGTGACTATGAACATTGAGCAGTGCAGGGTCTCAAATAAACAGATGACTGTGAATATTGAGCAGTGCAGGGTCTCAAATAAACAAGTGACTAGCGCTAAATCACGAATTATTGTGATGGTTTATATCACGGTAAAACCAAGCGACTGGCGTTAGTGAACTGGTTAACTATTATTTGAACAGTTTTGCATTCCATTTGGTAATAATTAATAGTACATAACAATAAAGTTTTTATGCAATACTCTGCTACTTTCAACCGATTAAAAAAAATGTGGATTCTCAGTTCTGTATGATTAAAACTATTTTATGTTTGTTACCTCAGATTTTCGTCATTTTATTAAACGATTTGAAAATTTTCAAATCGTTTTTTAAATGAATTTTAATTAAAATCTGTTTTGTAGTTTGGTTTTTGATCAAAATAAATGGAAGAATTAAAATATCTAAGCATTTCTCAGTAGGTATGAAAGGATATAATTTGATATCGCGAATACTAAAAATAACATAACATTTTAATAACATACTCTTTCCTAAATGTTGTTACATCCTTGAAAACCTCCTTCAATTTATAGCCAAATCGTATTTTATCTTCAGATCGACGAAGACCTTACAGCGCGTATCAACATGGCGGACTCGAAGTTTTCGTTCCAAGAGAAGGGCCGCATCTACTCGCCCGCTTGGATGGCCCCCGAGGCGCTGCTGAAGCCGGCCGCCAAGCGGAACTGGGAGGCGGCTGACATGTGGAGCTTCGCCGTGCTTCTGTGGGAGCTTGCTACTAGAGAGGTGAGTCTGTACACTCATCAGAGGTGAGTCTATACACTCATCAGAGGTGAGTCTATTCACACATCAGAGGTGAGTCTATACACTCATCAGAAGTGAGTCTATACACTCATCAGAGGTGAGTCTATACACTCATCAGAGGTGAGTCTATACACTCATCAGAGGTGAGTCTATACACTCATCAGAGGTGAGTCTATTCACACATCAGAGGTGAGTCTATACACTCATCAGAGGTGGGTCTATACACTCATCAGAGGTGAGTCTATACACTCATCAGAGGTGAGTCTATACACACATCAGAGGTGAGTCTATACACTCATCAGAGGTGGGTCTACACACTCAGCAGAGGCGAGTCTATACACTCATCAGAGGTGAGTCTATACACTCGTCAGAGGTGAGTCTATACACACATCAGAGGTGAGTCTATACACTCATCAGAGGTGAGTCTATACACTCATCAGAGGTGAGTCTATACACTCTTCAGAGGTGAGTCTATACACTCATCAGAGGTGAATCTATACACACATCAGAGGTGAATCTATACACACATAAGAGGTGAATCTATACACTCATCAACAATCTGTCAACCATTTCAATCATCATCATCATCATCATCAACAGCCTGTAAACATAGGCCTCCCCAGAGAGCGTCACTAAGCGGCCGCTCGCCTCCTGCATCCATCGGCTCCCCGCGGTTTTCACCAGATGGTTGGTCCACCTAGTGAGAGGTCTGCCTACGCTGCGTCTTCCCGTTTGTGGTCGCCACTCGAGAACCTTTCTTCCCCATCGGTTGTCAGTTCTGCGAGCGATGTGGCCTGCCCATTGCCATTTCAACTTGTGTTACTAATGAGGCCAACAGGAAGGCTCCACGTTTCAGTTCCATATGAAATCACTGGCAACACACACTGATTGAACATTTTCAGGCTCTGCTGTGTTTTGAACGAAAGATAGGTCTAAGCTTCCCGAACGCTGCCCAGCCCAGTTGGATTCTTCGTGCGACCTCTTTGTCTAAGTTAAACCTACCTAATTGGATAGTCAGAAAAACATAATATTATGTTTTAAATTTCATACAAATTTGTCCAGGTACCATTTGCGGACCTATCCCCAATGGAATGCGGAATGAAGATAGCCCACGAAGGGCTCCGAGTGACAATCCCGCCTGGAGTGTCTCCGCACATCGCGAAACTGATCAACATCTGCATGAACGAGGATCCAGGGAAACGACCCTCCTTCGAGATGATACTTCCTATATTGGAGAAGATGAAACGCTGAGGTCTGTGGTTAGTATAACTCTCGCCAATAACGATTTTTGTATGGAGAGATAAAATCATCATCATTAATCTAAAGACCACTGAATATAGGCCTTCCCCGAAGAGCGCCACTATTTTTTGTTTCAGAGGTCAAAGAGTGAAAAGTATAGAATTGCCCCAGAAATGAAATATTTATTACAACTTTGACACTGTCCTCGCCATTTATAAAACTCAGCAAAATCAACTTATTCCGTAAGTATACGAAAATGAACTTTGTGTCAGTTGTGTTGTACGTTTTTTTTTAATGAATATATCTTGCTTTGTCCGCCTCCAGTTGTGTGGGAGAGAAAAAAATATAGAGATAACAGCACACCAACAAAATTTTTTATTGGCGCGAGTTATAGTGTTAAGAAAATAAGGTTACATAATTATTAAAAGATCCGTCTGCAATATTAATTGAAATATGTATGGCAGTAAAAATTGAGAGCGCATGTGAAGTGCGAATATTGTGTTTTTTTTGCACCACACCACCAAATGCATAAAAATAGTGTTATGAAATAAGTAATAGTAGTGTTATTATCCAACTCTGGTAAAGAAAATATAATGTTTTGCTAAATAATTCCAATACATTCAAACAAAGAAAATAAGATGAGGAAAGTGGTCAAATGAATTAACGCGAGTGATCCATAAATAAAACAGATGTAGTTTCAAAAAACTCAAGAAGCAGTTTTAAACCAAACTTTGTTTCGAATGGAGATCAAATGTATGAGTGAACGTATTTATTTATTCAGTTGTAGGTTTTAATACCTTTAAAATTACATATTTAGTATTCTTAATTGGACTTTTAAAAGTGCTAAAAATAATCACAATGATTCTTAAATGAATATTAAAAAAAAAATCGTTGACAACATTTTCCATTTCTAGTTTTTATGAAGTATTATTTAGTGCCATTTTTATTTACTTTCAAATTGTTATCATAGTTGATAAAAACGTGACATTGAAAAAATAACAGAAAACAACATGATTTACAAGAAATAAAAAAATCCATTTTTTATGCAGTTATCTTTACGCATGTCTTGGGCAAAGGGCTATAAGGCCTCGATCACACCAAATCCAGGCAAACGGACACGGACTGCGACTGGCTTTGGCGTGAATATAGGCTTGTCCTTTTTTAGAGCACAGTTACTCGCAAAGATGTTACTTGTTCTTGGTTATTTTATTTTATTTACCACAATGGTGTTTCAACTGCCAGTATTCTTAATGTTGTTTTAGTACTTGGGTTGTGTTCTAATTTTTGGCCTAACATATAAATACTAACTGTATGTACACTGGTGCTAAAATACACACTTATAATAATAATAATAATAAGAGGCTCTCGCTGGACGGCTGGATCAAGGGTCAGATTCAGAAGGCGGTACTCCTTGACACGGCACGTATTGTCAGGAGGTTCCTCACTCTGCAGCCCTGACCACCGGTAGCTTGGGCCCTGCCCCGCTGCCGGCGGGACACTAGGTTTAGGTTTTTTATAATATTTTTGTAATTTTAATTTTATAAGAAGTATTATAAAAAACATAAATTTAAGAAATATAAATAAATGAGTGAATAATAATAAATGTTACTTAACCATGATAAATGAAATAGAATCTCTAAATAATGTGCAATTTTAATGTTGTGATTAACTTTGTGAAAATAGTACAAATGATCATAAGATTAATAATGTAATCACTAAATCAAATAATATTTTAGAGGCCGAGCAGTGTTTATAAGAAATATTGTATTTTAGTTTTACTTATATCGTAACATAAGCAAACTATATTCCTTTGATTTTATAGGGATACCTTTTTGATAAATTTTTTGTTTACCAATTTTTGTAGGAATTTTATTTAAAACAATAATAGTACTGCTTTGTACAAGTGCCTGAAATGAAAAAGAAAAAAAAGTCTTATAATATTTATAAAATGCTAAAGCGTAATTAGATGTGCCTTACATTTATGCCAATTTATATTATATTACAATGTAGCATAAGAAAGCTTTATTGACAAAAATATAACAAATTATGTAATGTATGTCTTATGAAAAATATTATGACTTTTGAATAATTAAATGTTACAACTTTCATAAAGTTGTTTAATGTACTAACAATTTTGTAATAAATTACTTAAATTCAATAATCACTTGTTTTATTGAATAAGAATATTTGACAGCTCCAATACTATTTCGATAGGGCGATAAGGAGTCCGATATCTCTTCCTAAAACTCTGTTGGCATTTGTTTTTATTCCTTTTGTTTGTTTTATACAAAATTTATTAAGTCCAATAATATTCGGCTGCAAGTAATTTAAATTCTCCTCCATATATAAAATAAAACCTAATCCGAATATTTTGTAATTACCTATTGTTATTTTATACCGGGGTTTTTGTTATAACTATACTTACCTATGTTTAAGTAAAAACAGACATTCATGGTGACTTTCAATACTATTTCTCCACGCTGGTAAGTGTTCTGAAAGGTGTGAAATGAGAACTATGAAATTATAAGCTTCTAGTCTTTATTACATCGAATGAAATGATGCACAAAACAGATTGGAAGCTACCATATAACAAAATAATTTTAGAAAAAACTATTTCTGCTTGGCACTACAAACACTAGGAAGGCAATCGATCATTTGCCTTACCAGTAACAGTCTATTTTAAATTATAAGATAGTTATAAAAAAGCTGAAATAGCATTGACTTTAAAAAATCTTCAAAAATAATTTAAGCAGAAGTTTGAGTCTCATCATTGACTTCGTCCACGAAATCTGCTAGCATATGTTCGACCGTAACCTCTACCTCATTGGATACAATTTTGATTGCCACATTACTCTCAATCTCATCGACGCAAGCGACACCGTTTTCTACGATTCGCTGCGGTGATTTATCGATACCATTCTTTTTAGGAACTTCATTCTCAGCTTCCTTCACTTCGGATTCATCTTGAGAACTTTTCATAGTTTGCCCGCAAGTGATTTGCACGTCGTCAGTATCGTTTGTGCTTGGTAGATTATCTTCATCCATTTTTTCTAATACTGTGACCTTTTCTTGTCCTGTACTAGGATAATCGTATGCCACTTCCATTGATAAAGGAGGGCTTTTGTCTCCTTCAATTGTTTCGTTTGATACTAGAGGCATTTGCGTCTTCGCTTCGAAAATATTATGCTTTGGCGAACTATCGGTTTCTATATCACTTTTGTTGTTATCTCTTTGCGTTAGTAGTATTGTGTCTGCATCACCGTCCTTTTCGTTGTCTTGTTCATCCGCTCCAACAATTTGTTCAACATTTTCATCATCATCTGCAACAGTTATATCACTATCAGAATCGTTAGTTTCAACTCTTTGGGTTAGTTGAATCATATCCGCATCGTCTTCGTTAACATTTTCAACTTGTCCATCAGCTTCGTCAACTCTTTCAACATTACCGTTATCAATTGCTACTCTATGACTGGTTTCCGTTTCTTGATTCTCTGCGTTTATCATATCTGGTTCAATAATACATTCACTTTCGTTAGAACAAGGAGCGGTTTCTTGTACTTCTTCTACGGAAGAACTGTCGCTGATTTCTACTGACGCAGCAGAACCGCTGCTAAGACTTATTTTTTCTGCTTCCTCGTCTATCCGAAGCCTTTTACTTAAAGGTTCGTCTGGTATTGTTATTATTTCTTCTTCGGCTATCTCTTCTGACGGCATACTGTGGAAATATGAAATTTTAGATTATGGTTGATTTTGTGAAGTAATTTTTATCTATAAGTCTTTTTCGCCAAAACACGCCGATTTAGATGAAATTTTGCACATGAGTTGCTTATCATAGATCCTGGACCCTAACTAGGGTGCCCTGTATTAGTGACCTAGGAACTACGAGGACCATGGTCCGACAACACCCAGGCACAGAACAAGTCTTTGTGCACAAATACTTGTTGTTGCGAGAATCGAACCCGCCGCCTTCGGGTTATGAGCCGACCAGTAGGGTTACTCTTGAATCCAATCCCAATCTCACTCAAATTCTAAACCGAATCAATCACCAATCCAATTTTAAATAATTTGGTTAAAAATTCGGATGGTGTAGAAATGAGTCGATTACATTTAGTGCCATAAAATTCCATGGACAATGAAATTGTACGCTAGTATTGGATTTAAAAGTACCAAATGCCACGATTGCGTTCCAAATCCCAAATTACGATTGAAATCGAGTGTCAACAGTAACCCTGCTGCTCAACCACCACACCATGGAGGCTGTCAAATTATTATAAAATATAAGATACTGGAATATCAATAGCCAACACTAGTGCAGTGTCGCAGGAAATATCTTGTTCAATAATACTCACCGTTCTTTTCCCAGCAAGCTCTCTAATACAGCTCTATTCCTGTCCGAAACTCTTTTTCTCTTGTGATCTCTTGTGTCATCTGGTTGCTCTTGTAGAGCGAAGTTGAGGGAAGGCGGGGAGCAATGGAGATGCATCCGGATGTCTAGCAACGCTTGCGATGAGAACTTTGAAATCTGTGCACGGAAATGTAGAATAATTCATTGAAAATGTAACTTATTTCCATCTACTACGTGGCAGGACTTTTCTGCAAAGTTCGCCTAGGAAGAGTCCGAGCTAAACTTAATGGCGGCTGTGAAGTCGGCGTGAAACACTGCGCAGTAACAAAAATTAGACGTGCGGGAATAGGTAAGCGGTGTACGCAGCGTGGAGGGCCTTCAAGCGCAATACACAACCGCCATTGAGTTTGGAGCAGACTATAGGTACCACCGCATTGCCAGTTATTCAGCCGCCAAGCAGTAGTGTGCAAGCACTACTGTGTTCCGGTTTGAAGGGCATTGTAGGTAGTGAAATTACCCCGACACGACAGCAGTGCGCTTTTCACTGTTTACGCAAATTAGTAGCATCCGAACGCGTATCCGTATCCGAGCCGATGGATGCAGGAGGCGAGCAGCCGCTCGGAGTGGCGCTCTCTGGGGGAGGCTTATGTTCAGCAGTGGACATCTACGGGCTGACGATGATGAAACAAAAATATAATCACACTAATATTATAAAGGCGAATGTTTGTGTGTGTGTGTGTGTGTGTGTGTGTTTGTTCCCTCTTCACGTCGTAACGGCTGGACGGATTTGGATGAAATTTGGAATAGATATAGCTTATATACTGGATTAACACATAGGATACTTTTTATCCCGGAACTATATAATGTAAATTGTACATACCTCAGGTTGCGAACTATTTATCAATACACTATACAACTGCAGACAGTATTGCGTCGGCGGCGGCACTTTGGCAGAACAACTTTTTCTGGAAGCTTCTAACGCTCGAACTAGCCAAATGCCTCGCTCTGGACTGTAGCTGTCAATATTATAGCATTCTCGGACTAGAAGCTCTTGGAATCGCTGTGAAGGGAAAAATATATTAACAAAACGATTTGTCCTAGGATGAGACCAAGCCATTTTTTACAGGTAAAGCAAACCCTATTACTGTCCGTCTGTCACCAAGCTGTATCTCATAAAGTTGTCATTTTCACAGATTATGTATTTATGTTCCCCCTATAACAACAAATACTTTTTGGGAGTTTTGGCGGGAACGTGAAAAAGTTCACGTCGTTGCATTGTATTATTTCTCAAAACTTGTGCTTTTTCTAGTGTTAATGTTTAAAATTGGTCGCGTTTTACGCATTAAGTGCTGAATTACGAGCATGAGTGTGGTCAAATGATATTATGTGGTGTAACGTGGTTTTTCGTGTTGCTTCCAAAATTCCATAGAAGCTTCTTGTAAAGTTGCCACCACTTTACTAGAGCATGACTTAGAGACTGGACTATGACTATGACTAAGACTTGACTAAGTAAATATACAATACTTGACACTGGCTAAATACACTATGTATGGAGCCAACATATAAGAAAAAAAAACAAATACTTAAAAATATAATGAAATATATATTTAAGGGGGCTCTCATACAGCCAACGAGTTTTTTTTGCTCGTCTTTCTAGTTAATGGTGCGGAACGCTTCGTGCGCGAGTGGGACTCGCACTTAGATAGTTATTTTTATGTAAACGAATGACGTAACGAGCTAGTCGTTCGCCTGATGTTAAGCGTCACGGCCGCCCATAACAGATAGCTAGATTGTGGTGTACAAACAGTCAATTTTTATTACCTTATGTATTGTCGGCTTCACGAATATTCCGCAGGTTGTGAGGAAAGTCTCGGTACACTCCAACGCTGCTATCGCAACTTCGTCATTTGACTCTTCACTCCTAAAATATACAATTCAAGTTTTAAATTTTATCGCTATCCTATTTTTCTAATCACATTAATATTATAAAGACATGTGCGAATGTTTGTTTGTTGTCACGAAGCGCTGAAAAGGATTTTAATGGAACCACCAAGTTCCAAGTGCAGAATACTTTTAGTTCCAGGATTAATACGGAATCAACGTTTCGTTATTTAGAAGGTACCGAAATTCGATAACAATTTCAAGATTGTCTACTGGAGCTCATAAAAAAAAGATTTTTATATTCATTATTTCTCAAGTTATTGTTAAAAATTAAGACTGAATGAGAACCAACGTCGAAAGCCTAATTTGTGCCAACGACTGCTAAAAAAAGATTAGGAAAGATCAAAGACTTCGAAATTTTCTTCTGGCTTCTACCTAAAATCTTCATTTAGCGTCATTTAGCCATTATTTAAAACATCTCAATGAAATGTTATTTAATGGAAATTTGACGAGCCCGATAGCTCAGTTGGCAGTAACCCTGCCTCCTGAACTGAGGGCTGTGGGTTCAATTCCTACCCAGGACAAACATTTGTGTGATGAACATAGGTGTTTGTTCTGCGTCTGGGTGTTATATTGTATTCTATGTATGTATTTACAAACATACATAGAATACAAAGCCGGTTTCCGAAAAGGCTTTAGCACCATAGACCACATCCATACGCTACGCCAGATTATACAGAAGACCGAAGAGTATAATCGGCCGCTATGCCTAGCGTTTGTGGACTATGAGAAAGCCTTCGATTCAATCGAGACTTGGGCGGTGCTGCAGTCCTTACAGCGATGCCAAATTGACTATAGGTATATCGAAGTGTTGAAGTGTTTGTACAGTTAGGCCACTATGTCAGTCCGACTACAGGACCAGAGTACGGAACAGATCCCATTGCAGAGAGGCGTGAGACAGGGAGACGTTATTTCTCCGAAACTGTTCACAAACGCATTGGAGGATGTGTTCAAGCTCTTGGAGTGGAAAAGATTTGGCATCAACATAAATGGCGAGTATATCACTAACCTTCGTTTTGCCGATGATATAGTCATAATGGCGGAGTCGCTCGATGATCTCAGCACCATGCTCAACGACCTCAGTAGAGTCTCCCGACAGGTTGGTCTTAAGATGAACATGGACAAGACGAAAATCATGTCAAATGCCCATGTTCCACCTATACCGGTAATTGTTGGGACCTACACTCGAAGTTGTCGACATATACGTCTATCTAGGGCAGACTGTCCAATTGGGTAGGTCCAACTTCGACAAAGAGGTCGCCCGAAGAATCCAACTCGGCTGGGCAGCGTTCGGGAAGCTTCGACCTATCTTTTCGTCCAAAATACCACAAAGCCTGAAAACAAAAGTTTTCAATCAATGTGTGTTGCCAGTGATGACTTATGGAACTGAAACGTGGTCTCTAACTGTTGGCCTCATTACTAAGCTCAGAGTCGCACAACGGGCTATGGAGAGAGCAATGCTCGGTGTTTCCCTGCGAGATAAGATCCGTAATGAGGAGATCCGCAGGAGAACTAAAGTGACCGATGTAGCTCTTAGGATTAGCAAGTTGAAATGGCAATGGGCAGGCCACATCGCTCGTAGAACTGACAACCGATGGGGAAGAAAGGTTCTCGAGTGGCGACCACGAACTGGAAGACGAAAACAAAAAGTATCTAAGTATTATATCAGTTATCTGGTTCCCGTAGTACAAGCTATGCTTAGTTTGGGGCTAGGTGGCGCTGTGTGAAATGTCCATACATATTTATACTTATTTATTTATTTATATTTATATGTTGTCCATAAGATAATACTTCTTATCCTGAAAATTGAAAACGTGATACCACAGGGCATCATAGGTAGCTAAGAACTAAAAGCAGTTTTCCTGGAACATACATAAATACAAACAAACATTCATACGTTACGTTACATACATACATTTTGATTTTGTTTTTCTCTCCGGGCGCATGAGAAGATATATTGCTCTGCATCAGCATTGAATTTGCTAGTTTCTTTCTCGCCTTCTTACTCAGATTTTTCATAGGTAGACCGTTTGCCTGGAAAAGAACAAGTACTTATGCATATAGTAATTTAAGAATCTAAGATTTATTTAATTATTTATTTAGAAGAAGAAGATACTGGAATCGTCCATAACGAAAAGGTTGAGTTTCATTTGTTATATTATTTTGTGTGCTAAGTTTACACGAATTGACACGCGCATCGTCTGGCGCAGGCATCCAAAAGTATAAAATATAATTAGATTATAACCTTGACTAGGTTCAGCGCGAGAAAAATAAATCCACGCGCCATTTTTTATAAACTTTTTTTCTCACAAATGTGATGAAAAATTTCGTGTGAATTGATAATTATACTCTCAGCTCCCTTACCGTGCTCTCCTGCTGCCTCGAGTTGTAATAATCAACCATAAAGTACTACATATTAGAGTAAAAGTAAAACACACGAAGTAGCTAGTATCCATAATGTTTTGGACCTTAGTCATCCAGTGTACTCACAGTGAGTTGCACGAGATGTTTGGTCGGTGTGACGTCACTACTGACGTGTGACGTCAGGTCTTCGTGCCAAGAGCGGGCTCGATCGGCTCCATCGCGATGGACGCGCAATGTTCGCAGCCACCTTGTTAGGCTAGCGTATGCTGCACATCTAACCTTTCTAGAATATTACGGTACATAAAAATAGATAGATAGATAAACTCTTTATTGTACACACTAAAAGTTACAAAGAATACATCGAGTTACAAGAAGTGTGGAACAATGGGAGACCTTTTCGCTAAGAGCGACCTCTTCCAGGCAACCTTTGGGTGGAGAGGATTCTGGATTCATCAAAGTTGTAAAGGACGGGCTGCACATTAACTATATTACGCGATGTAAAGAATATTTAGGTAAGATTTTTACACATTATTGGAGTTTTAGTAAAGATCCCTAATTTTCTTGAGAATATAATATAGCCACTGCGAACTGGAAGACGCAGTGTAGGCCGGCCCCCCACTAGGTGGACCGACGACCTGGTGAAAGCCGCGGGGAGCCGATGGATGCAGGAGGCGAGCAGCCGCTCTGAGTGGCGCTCCCGGGGGGTGGCCTATGTTCAGCAGTGGACGTCTTCAGGCTGTTAATGATGATGATGATGATGATAATATAGCCTATGTAACCCGGGGATAAAGTAGCTTCCCAACAGCGAAAAAAAAATTAAATTGTTTCATTAGTTTTGGAGCCTATTCAATACAAACAAACAAACAATCAAATTTTTCTCCGTTATAATATTGGTATAGATAATAATTACCTTGAGTCCTCGCTGACATGTTCCGAGCTCCACCTAAGCGTCTGCATCACAAATCTGAACACCAGCGCCGAAAATGGAATCAAGTTGGACCCCAAGCTGAAAATAACAATATTTTTTTTATGTAATGAGTGTCAAACAAGCAGGCGGCCCACCTGATGGTAAGTGGTCACCGCCGCCTATGGACATCTGCAACACCAAGGGCATTGCCGGTGCGTTGCCTACCCTTAGAGAGGACTCTTTTAACACTTTTCTTGAAGCTCCCCATACTGTAGTTATGCGGAATAACCTCAGGTGGAAGATTATTCCACATCTTGCAGGTTCGTGGAAGAAACGAGCGCAAGAATACGTCGTATGAGATTTCCACGTGTCTACAATATGCGGATGCGCTTTTTCACGTTGCCGAGAAGTTCGATAATAAAATCGATAAGGTGGAATGAGGTTAAAGATTTCTTCAGAGCATTCCCCGTGATAGTAACGGTAAAAGAGACTCAGAGAACCGATATCTCGTCGTAGACTTAAAAGCTCTAGCTTGTCGGTGAGTTTGGGGTCGTTCACAATTCTAACGGCTCTTCGCTGTAGGGAGACATGAATACATGAATACATGGAGCCTTAGCACAAGGATATTCGAACATACAGGGTTACAGGAAAAATCGTGCTAGATCCGTTAAGAGCGTGGAGTACCCATCATTTCTGACTTATTTCACTATGAAACACCCTAGCCTAAACTTAACCCTTTTCGAAATATTCGACTTTTAATTTTTTTTTTTAATATTTTGTGTGTCTTATTATTATTATTATTGCATTTTTACATGTGTAATAAGATGCTTTGGGACGTCAATCAATAAAATAGTACATAATATAATATTTAATAGACTATAGTAGACAAGTGAAAGTTAAGAAATAAAAAAATATTTGAATCTGTATTTTTTTCTAACGGATATCTAAAAATAATATTATAAGTTTAGGCTAGGGTGTTTCATAGTGAAATAAATTAGAAATGGTGGGAACTCCACGCCCTTAGCGGATCTAGCACAATTTTTCCTGTAACCCTGTATATTAAAACACATGTCATGTTGTGTCGTGTTTCTGAATATGTTGTATTGTGTGATGTCCTACATAATCTTTTTTCTTGATATTATGTTCATTACTGTTCTCGATTTTGGCGATTTTTCGATCCTCCACCTTGGTGAGACGTGAGATTAGATGAGGTCTGGGGCGTGGGGATCCATCTAATCTCATATATAATTCTTGAACATGGCGGTTTCCTCACGATTCTCTTCACTATTGTAAGAGCCAGCTGATGCACAAATTAATAAGCTAAATTGTATTAGATATATAAGTTATTAACTTACCAAGCGACAATAGCGTCAAGTGTTCTCAGAGCTTGTAACTTGACAGTGGTAACTTTAGCAGAATCTTCGCTCCCAGAGGCACTCAACGCTTGCAGTATCACTTCTAGCACTAACTGTGGCCGGATTGGCTTTGCCACTGGGTATATTTCACTGTAATAAAAGAATGGTACTTAATTCATTTACACCAACGGTTAAAACCAGGTAAGTTCTGCGAATATTAGACCTACACAATATGTCATCGTCTTTTTGTAAAAACCGATTGTTTATAAAAAACGTTATTTACAAACCGTCGATTTATTGTAAGCTGACAATCTGTCTTACAATAAAACGGATGACTTTCAATTGTTTATAAATAGTCTGTACCCAGTTTTAAAAAAAATGGTTTTTAGTTGCGTTTAATTGTAAACAAACCCGTATTTTAATGCACCAAATTTTGCTGTAATTTATTGTTTTTTAGACACTAGTGGCTAACCAGTCTGTTACGACGACAAGCGAAGCGAGTAGGAGTGTTAGGTTAGTTTTGACCATACTAGAAGTACATAATTACAATAATACAAAGTGATGCCGATTAATTAAAAATAACCGATAAATCGACCGTTTTATTGTAAGACACATTGCCCGTTTGCAATAAATCGACAGTTTATGAATAACCGCGTTTTTTTATATAAACAAACGGTTCTTACAAAAAGACGGTGACATAATTATAATATATCTTGACAATCTCTGGACCAATTTTGCACATAATACTTGACACACTTGTTTAGAATTGTGTACCAAACCAAATGTTCCTATCAAATATTGTCTGGTCCATAAATGGCGTCCTCGGGTCGGTGTGTGAGTCGACTTGCATTTCGGGGTCTTTTTTAGATAGAAATACCTACACTTATTGGTATTACTTACACCATCATAGCTTGGATGAACACCAGCACGTTTCGCAGTCTAGTGCTCAACAAGTCACTTTTGTTTGTAACATCTTGAGCGTTGCTAATTGCAGCAATATCTGCTAACGCCCCATGCAGTGGCGAAGACAAAGTTTGAGATGTATTTTTCTGAAATTTAATTTGTAACCAATTTACTTGTGCAACGTATGCGGGATGAAAGATTCTCGAGTGAACCGGAAGACACAGTTCATGGGTAAACTGCTTCTTCCGGTTCATGTTCGCTATTTACACTTGATGGGGAAGAAAGAGTGGTGATCAAGAAAGGGAAGACACAGTTTAGCCCCAATGATCAGCCCCCTTTGACAGCAGTTGAGCGGCAGACGCTCGTCAGTAGCGATACTAGCTCGTTCGTAATAGGGCCCCTGGGCAAAACTGCGGAGAGCCGATAGATGTAAGAAGCAAACTGCTCAATGTGGTGTTCTGCATGCGAGGCCTATGGTCAGTGGATGTCTTTAGGCTGTTGATAACTTCTAGGTTTTCCCTTTTTGCATAATTATTATTCATCAAATATTATACTTGCCTTGAAAACAGCAGGGTAAATATTGGGCACCTTTGACTGGCCTGATAGCTCAGTTCGTAACATTTGCATGATGAACAGGTGTTTGTTCTGTGTCTGGGTGTTGTATTGTATTCTATGTATTTAGTTTACAAACAAAAAAAGTTTTTTTTTTTTTTTTTATGTAGAATAAGCCTGCGTTTGACTACATTTCACCTGATGGAAAGCGACGATGTAGCCGAAGGTGTAGCACGCAGACTCATACATCCATACATGTTTATATTTATTTATTTATTTACTATCTTAGGGTGATTAATAATTATAATAGTAGTTGATATAATTTTAAGTTCTGTGCAAGCTGAATCACAGTTTATTGCATAGTAGCATGTCAATGAGGAGCAACTCTTCTGTAGCTTTAATATAAAGTGTTCTGTGGAACCGGCTGAAGTACTTACCTGTGTGTTTACATTCTTATTGTGAATTTTAGCACTTTTAACAAACAACGTGTCAATGAGTGTGTGTGCTGCTTCACACAGTGCGGCCATCTGATCACGCCAGCAGGATTTAGCAGATGCTGTCTTTTCTTGCTGTGGGCGCACCTGGAAAATCAATTGAATTCAATATTTTTTCTTCCATATTCAATACAATAAAATACAAATATACTTTATTGAACACCAAATTACAACAACCACCATATTCATCTTTTTTGCTTCTTTTTCTTGTTTCATCTACAAACAGAAGCATCAATTTTATTAGAATGTGTGGGTTGCTGCTTCTTAACTTATTTAGAGTTCTCCAGTGAGAAATTCATACTTTTTTATTTTGTAGGTAATATTATGAAGTGTGTGTGTGGAAGGCCTAATCTGTATGTAGTGTAGTATGGAGAAACATGCAAACGGTAATTTCACGTCAGCACCAGTTCTTAAGAACTCTAGAGAAATCTATTTTCTTACTCGGCAATAAAACTTAGATGACAGATACTCTTTTTTCTTTTAAACGGAATGATGCAGAAAAATAATTATCCTATAGTGTTACTTCTGTCTTAAATGCAATTGATTGCCTTAACAATAAATTTCCTATTATGTTAGGGAAATATAGAACTTTAACTATACAGATGGTTGCAACATAATGTTTGTAATAATTAGATTTGTTGCATATACATAATTAGATTACCTGCTGTACAGCATGTGCACATTTCGCTGCTTCTATCACATTATAATAGTTATTTGAGTCTAAGAAAAAACTCAAGTAGTTTTCTATGATAGCCCGGTGCTGGCCACAATATTTTGGAAAGCTGGAACACAATACACAGAATTTCAGAAAACATCATGATGAAAAATTAGGTACCATGGTGGCGGCCGTAGAGGACATACAATAACAACCTCCATTGAAAGCCAATTCAAAATCCAATGATAAATATCAAAAAGGTTGTTCTGTTTAAAATCAATTGTTTGCAGAGTTGATAGGTTACATACCGGTTGATAATATATTCCAGTGTCCTGATCTGGAGATGCGGCTCGCTGTTAATATTTTTCTGTTTCGACAGTTTTTGAAAGAACGCAGTCAGGACTTCCTTTACCGCTTCGCTATCATTTGGATCTACATCACGAACTCTATTCAAAATCTGATCTGCAATGTATGTACACAAAATAAGTACCTATTTTTGGAGATCTTATAAATCTTTGTTGTGTGCTTACGCAAGATTGGTACTTACTCATCGTTGTTTTTTTACATTTGTTGTTCTATCAATGAAATAGACTAGTTTATAATAGTTTCATTTTATGTAAACAAAACACAGCCACGAGCCGAAAATAATTAATACCATGCGGCAAATCGGCACAATGTGGCTCAGTGTGACCATCTATACAATTGGCAGATTCTTCCCTAATAGCAGTGTTGCCATTGCCAACTTTATTTTTTAGGGAATCGTACCTTTGATGTGAAAAGGTCGTATATTGCTACTATTTCCCGAAAAAAAATAGTAAGCGTAGAAATTCAATTATCAACGTTAATTTATAATACCTACCCCCCCCCATACGTTGATCCAATATTTTAGGGTACACAACTACTTCTTACTACTCTACTTCTTATAGTATTGACACAATAAAGAACATAAAAGCACAACAAAAAGCAAAAGTATAGAAACAAAATAATTAAAAAATTCTTAATTTATATATATATATATATACATATATATATATATATATACATATATATATATATATATATATATATATATATATATATATATATAGTTTCCCCATGGGCATTTGATTTCAGTTCTTTCGTTTGAGTCAGAGTTTTTAATTTAAATACGTCCTCATTTTTTTCGTTTCGTGTGGATCATTATAAAATGTGTCGCGAGTTTGGTAACCCGAAACGAAAAAAATGAGGACGTATTTAAATTAAAGACTCTGACTCAAACGAAAGAACTGAAATCAAATTGAAATGCATAATTACGCGTAAAGGCTTTGGACGCCATCGCCACGCCATCGCCACCTGCGTAAATTAATAAAATGAGTAAGACGATTAGATTATGTCGTGTGATGGTTTGGTTTATGACTCTTTAGACTCTGTTGTTATTGACTTTTCAACAAAATGAACTTAATTCATTGTAATTTTTAAATGTTGTTACGAACATTACAAGCTTTGAAAAGGTCGTAAGTTTTGCGTACGATTTCGGATTCACGATCGTGCATCGTATCAGGGCCAAAAAGATCGTATACATACGATTTAAATCGTACGGTTGGCAACACTGCCTAATGGGCTGCAACAATCCGCTGAATTCCAACTTGAAATGAAAGTCAACGTCATGCTAAAATGCCTGTCCGAACAATATCAAAATCATAATTTTTTATTGGTATGGAGTCCTTCGTGCGCAAGTCTGACTCGCAGTTGGCTGGTTTTATATTAGTCATAATATATCGATTTTACGTTCCCCATAATTTCTCCTAATAATGTTTTTACTTGCGTGAGGGCAAAACCACAAACCCTTAACTTTGACTGTTGAATAATATTATTCACAAAAGAGGAACAGATCTTTGTATATAGGCAATAGGCAATGTACCACTACGTAGTCTATGGTAGATTGGCATTGTAAAAAGGGAAAATACTAATATAGCTCAGTAAAAATAATTTGGTTTACATAAGCTCGTACGTACATTAAATATTTTATTATACCCCCGATTTTATTAAATTTGCATTTAAAAAATGGGAAAATAAATGGTTTGCGCTAAGCCAAAACAATGTGACAACACAAAAAAAGCTGTGTATTTCCGTTTTAACCACAGATTAGAGAAAAAAAATCTACGTTTTGACTGACAAAATCACAGATTAGAGAAAAAAAAACCGTTACTCTGTGGACGAAATAGGACTTTGACTTGGCATGAGACTTGACATAACCGTACCAATTATACTCACTTGAAATTGGCAGAATTATTGCTAAAAAGATGCTAAAAAGCGATAGGCCCTTAATGAAGAAGAAGAAGAATGAGTGACAGTGATATAGTGGCAGCGCAGTGCCAGTGAGGAGGGTTAGGGATGTGCTTCATATGTTTACGATTATATCATTTGTACGACAATCGATTAATTGAATACGATCTATTGACTTTTTAAATCGTATTTCTTTTTTATTTGAGAGGCTTGTATGTTTTTATTATTATCGATTCAGTAATAAAATGCTAAGGTTAATTTATACTCAAAACAAAGCAGGCTTAAAACACTCGCGATTAGAAACACAGTTAGGTACTTAACATACATTTTTAAATCGATTCATAGATTTTAGTTTAAATCTATTTTTTTTTATGGAAATGAATGACGTGACGAGCTAGTCGTTCACCTGATGTTAAGCAATACGGCCGCCCATAACAGTTGGAGTGCCACCTTTATTTTAAATAAGCCTGGTGCGTATTCATGAATACCATCATACCATGTTTATGCCTATGGAGCTCATTGAGTGTGATAAGAACCGTTGGAGAAAGGGTAACGTAAACTTAGTACTCGCTATAGTATATTTTTTAATTAGAAGGAGTCAAATGACAGATCGTAATGTTACTTGTTGAAATAATACTGCCAGCTTCTAAATCATAGTGATTGTTTTGCATAAGCTCTTTGCAGTTCAAAAGAGCGGTACTATATTCAAAAATATTAAATAAATAAGATAGTAGTGCCATCTAGAACAACAAGCAGATAGTGTCACAGATAGGTTTTAAAAAATGTAGCAGACAGTGATGACATTAAGTAATAAACAATTATATAAACTTGTTGTATTCTGTTAATCTCACTTTTTTTATTATATTATTCACAGGTAAACAATTTGATCACAAATTAGGCAGTAATTACGATTTTAAGAAGTGGTTAGAAGAACACAAAACCATAAAATAGATCTTTAAACTGAAATGAGTCAAAGTCCTCCGGCACTATTTATTTTGCATGAGAAAATGGCAATAAGGTTTAAGAGGCGACTAAAAATATATTAATTCAACCCGATTCACAATTTTAAAATGTATCTGATTAATCGATTTTTCTATTCTTGATTTCCATCCTTGGTGCTTGATGTCTGTAGGGCTGCCATGCATCACTTAGTGATGCCAGTAAATATAGATTTATTTTCCACTACTATTTAAAAAAAAAAAAAAAAAATAAACGGCTGTGTTATAAAATCATTCTTTGCGCTGAACATTATCTACAATAATTACACTACACAATAATACAAGTCACTCTGTCGTTAGTTACCAAGTACCAACTCCCAAATAAAACCATTATATGTCCTTTACACCATGTACACACATCAACAAAGTCTAGGGATATTAAACATTTTATTGATTATCTCAAAAAGCATAAAAAAATTGTTGCGAGTGTAAATGGAAGAATTATGGGTAATATCATGTCTTATATCTAAACATTTTTTTTTTTTTTTTTTTTATAAATAAATAAATATGTGTGGACATTTCACACCGCGCCATCTAGCCCCAAACTAAGCATAGCTTGTACTATGGGAACCAGATAACTGATACAATACTTATATACTTTTTGTTTGTAAATACATACATAGAATACAATATAACACCCAGACGTAGAACAAACATCTATGTTCATCACACAAATGTTTGTCCCGGGTAGGAATCGAACCCACAGCCCTCAGTTCAAAAGGCAGGGATACTACCAACTGAGCTATCGGGCCCGTCAAACCTTAACACGATACAATTTTGTTTTTTTTTATTAATAAATGTGTTAAATTATTAATGTCATAGAAAATTACTAAACAAGTAAAAACTTTTTTACTTTTAAATTAATTTCATTAAATTAAATTAAAATGAATCTTATCAAATCTGATAGCTAGTAATCAGTACTGCCTCCTCTGGCACTAATTACACAGGGGCAACGATTTTCCATACTTAAAATTAGGGTGTCAATGTCCTGCTGGGGTATGCGGTTCCAAGTTCTTTGTAAATGTTCAAAAACATGGAGCTAATAAAAAAAGAAGGAGGGAATCCCGTCTGATCCGAAACTGAAGCAACCTTAGGAAGCCGGAACGCTTCGTACGTACGGGCGGGGCACGCACACACTCACATCATACGCAGCCGGTCGCCCTACTTTCATCTGACACACATATGTAATACGTCCGCCATTTTAGGCTTCAGTTCGATGTCAATCAAAACTCAATCCTGCTTTTTTTATTTCATCCATGTTCAAAAAGTTGTTATTCTATTGTCAAGTTGGGCGGAAAATCCTTCTATGCTCTTCGCTGTAACATTTCCCAGGCGTGTTCAATTGGGTTTAAGTCGGGCGACTGTGCAGGCCAATCCAACCCCTGAACACCATGTTCTCGAAGGGGGCCGACACCAGCCGCGCCGAAGGTGCATTGTCATGCATAAGCTGAAATTCTTGTCCCGTTTGGGCTCTGAGCGGGACAATAACACGTTGCACTACCTCCTCACGGTATTTATGGGCAGTCATGCTGCCCTGAATCCAAACAAGCTGGGTTCGTTCGCCGATCCGTATTCCTGCCCACACCATGATTGTCCCGCCTTGGTAAGGGTGAACCTCCTGTGGATGTCGGAGACGGCTGACTCTACCTGGAGTTCTCCAAACGCGTGTTCGTCGTGAATTTGGATGAAATCCAAAGTGGGACTCACCAGTGAACAGCACCAATGACCATTGTTGGTCAGTCCATGTCAAATGTTCTCGAGCCCATGATAGTCGCCTACCGCGATTGCCACGTCGCAGTGCTGGGACTCGTAGCGGTCTGCGAGCATGAAGACCAACTTCATGTAGCCTTTTTCGTACAGTTTGGTTACTAACCAGCAGCTGGTGGTCCTCCTGGAGCCTTTGCTCTAGTTGCGTCGTTGTGATGTTGGGTAGTCTTTTGGCGGTAATTTTGAGAAATCGATCCTGTCTTTGAGTGGTAACACGATACCTGCCCGTGTGCCTTTTCACCACGTCTCCACTAGCGCGATAACGTGACCACAGCCTGGATATTACATTTTGGCTTGTGCCTAAGGCCTCCGCAACAACGCGTGGTATAGCACCGTTTTCTAACATGCTAACTGCTCGTAACATTTCATCTCGAGTCAAATGACGGCGTGGCATAATGCTAAAGAGCTTACACAATCAATGCATACAAGAAAAAAAAAACAACTTAAGCCGTTTATCCTAACTTAAGACCTGAAAAAAATTCAATGCAACTTCTCGTAATTAAGGTACTCGCTATCGCTTTTAGCGATAAGTCCGCTGATTGTACTGTAGATTACGCTATTTATTTCTGTTATTGTTTATTTTATGCTTGGTGTACAATAAAGAATTTTTGTATTGTATTGTATTGTACTCAGAAGATTACGCTGCTTTATGTGTTTTCATTTGTTTCTCATTTTAATTTATAAATTTTGAAAAAGGAATACATAAGGTTTCAATCTGTATATAAACTTTTTAAGGAAACTAAATAGGTTTTAAATAATTAAGCTATGTTTGATTTCGAAACAACGTATCCCTAGACTTTGTTGTTGTGTGTGTATATATAATTGTAAATTCTGCCGAATTGGCAGAAATCTTCCGCAAGTGCTCACACTACAACTGACGTACCCACAGGTGACAGGTGGGTGACAGTGGCAGTGACACAGACCAAGATGCTGCCAACCTTAGAGTATATAATATACAACTCTAAGTGGGAGTTTTGGCGGGAACGCGGAAAAGTTCACGTCGTCGTTCCATTGTATTATTCCTCAAACTCTTTTTCCAGTGTTAATGTTTAAAATTGTCGCGAAACTGAAAAACGAACATCAGTTAAGCAGTTACAAGATCGAGCTGCGTAACCAATTTGCATGCCTAGAAAATGAGGGTGAAACGGACATAAACACGGAATGGAACCAAATTAAAGCGATTTATACAGAAACGAGGTCAAAAGTTCTTGGTCATAAACATCCGAATAGAGAGGAATGGATGTCGCAAAAAACTTGGGATTTGATAGACGAGAGGCGGAACTTAAAAATACAACTGGCCGCTACTACAGATATAGCCGAATCCGAAAAGATCTTAAAACGGTACAGGACATTACGAAAAACTATCTACCGTAGTACCCGCAACGATAGGCGCATCTGGGCAGACGGAGTGGCCGATCATGCAGAAGAAGCCGCACGGCATGGAAATTTAAGAGAATTATATCGCGCTGCTAAAAGTCTGACAAGCAAGAATGGGCGCAAAAAACACCCACTCAAAGATAAGAATGGCCAGTTTATTACGACATCTGAAGGGCAACTGGAGCGAACATTTTACCGAAGTCTTCCGACAAACTGTGACGACGGATAACGAGTTCCCAATAACGCATGACACTAGCATACAGGTACTGGACATAAACACAGATATACCCACGCATTCCGAAGTTTGTAAAACTATTCGTAGCCTCAAAGACGGTAAGGCACCAGGGGCGGATCTTATTTCTGCTGAAATGCTTAAGGCAGATGTAACAACGGCAACGGAGACCTCTTATCCAAAAGATATGGCAGGAAGAAAGCGTGCCGGATGAGTGGAGAACAGGCCTTCTTGTTACTGTCCCCAAAAAGGGGAGTCTCAGCAGCTGTAGCAACTGGAGGGGCATTACGCTACTATCGATCCCTTCAAAAATCTTATGTAAGATCTTATTGGACCGCTTGTCCCAGGCTGTTGAACCTCTGATTCGTAATGAGCAGGCAGGATTCCGCCCCGGTAGGTCATGCACAGACAGACCAGATCAACACGTTGCGTATTATACTAGAACAAGGAGCAGAATTTCAAAGAGAGATATACTCTCTTTTTGTAGACTTCGAAAAGGCCTTCGATACGCTTCGTTGGACAGCTATATGGTCAAGACTGGAAGCCATCGGCGTCCTTTCGAAAATTACCAACCTTGTAAAAGCCGCATACAAAGACTACTCATGCAGGGTGCGCCACGATGGACTTATATCTGAAAGAATAGCAGTTCATTCTGGGGTTAGGCAGGGCTGTCTTTTGTCTCCGCTGCTTTTTGTTTTGGATGGCGTCATGTCACGTGTCAATGGTACGGCTCAACGTGATATTGAATGGGGCCTGACAGAACAGCTACAAGACCTCGACTATGCATATGACTTATGCCTACTTAGTCATCGTCGTATTGACATGCAAGGAAAATTGGATGATTTGCAGAGAGAAGCAGCTGTAGTCGGACTTAAAGTCAATGTGAAAAAGACTAAGGATATGAGGAGCGAAGCTCGGGATTCAAGCGCACTATTTATTGCGGATGAAGCAGTGGAGAGGGTCTCGAGCTTTACTTATTTGGGGTGTATCGTGTCGGGATCTGGAGGGACTGATGAAGATGTAACTTACCGGGTTACCAAAGCTAGAGGCGCATTTAATTGTCTTCGCCCCGTATGGCAGGTGGCAAAACACCTTTCACGCAGAGTGAAACTAAGGATTTTCAATACTAATGTCAAGAGCATACTGTTATATGGGTGCGAGACTTGGCAGACCACCAAGAAAGTTACTCACCAGCTCCAGGTTTTCATCAATCGTTGCCTGCGTCAAATCCTAGAGGTCTTCTGGCCAGACACTATTACCAACAATGATCTGTGGAGATTGTGCCATGAAGACCCAGTAGAACTACAAATCCGGCGTCGAAAATGGAGCTGGATTGGGTACACTTTGCGTAGAAATGTGAACCATATACCCAGACAAGCCCTAGATTGGAATCCACAGGGCCGACGCAAACGTGGTCGCCCAAAGCAGACCTGGCGAAGATCAGTGATAGCGGAGGCGAAGGATATTGGGAAGACCTGGAGTGAAGTGAAGCGGGCCGCCTAAGACAGAACGGAATGGAGAAGCCTTGTATCTGCCCTCTACCCCGATGTGGGGCCGTAGGAAATGAAGAAGAAGAGAATGTTTAAAATTGGTGGCGTTTTACGCATTAAGTGCTGAATTACGAGCATGAGTGTGGGCAAGTGATATAATGTGGTGAAACGTGATTTTCCGTATTGCTTCCAAAATTCCATAGAAGCTTCCAGTAAAGAGTAAAGTTGCCAGTACCGAGTATCGATAACATCAACAGGATATGTTACTTCTCTAGGTTCTGTCATAGTAGTTTATTTCGTTAACATTGGCTTAACATTTCTAATTAAATCAACTTTTTTATTATAATTGTTTTCTATGGAGTGATAACTCTTCTACGTAGTAAATTATATACTCTTTGATTCACTCGCACTCATCTGGCAACCAACCCTGAAGCAGTGTTGCCAACCGTACGAATTAAATCGTATTTATACGATCTTTTAGGCTCTGGTACGATGTACGATCGTGAATTAGAACTCGTACGCAAAACATACGACCTTTTCAAAGCTTTTAATCTTCGTAACCAAATTAATAAATTAAGTTCATTTTGTCCAAAAGTCAATAACGATAAAGCCGAAAGAGCTATAAACCAAACCGTCACACGACAAAACCTAATCGTCTTACTCATTAGGCCTAATTTTGAAGGCTTTAGATGACAGTATTTAAAATACTAAAAATATATCCGTCTCTTACATTCCCGTCTACACGTCACACGTACTATTTTTTTCGGGAAATTGTAGGAAAATACGATCTTTTCACGTCAAAGGTACGATTCCCTAAAAAATAAAGTTGGCAACACTGCCCTGAAGTATATTTCAATTTTTCAAATGATTATTTTCTCTATGGTATGAGAAGTAATAGTATTCTGTGATGGTATATATTTTGAGAGTTTGAGCTTGTGACGCTAACCGCTAAGTTATTTATTTATTAATTATTATCAACACTATAATTATTTTCTCTCTATCCACGCAACATTGGCGAAATTGCGACAACCTCGCAGAAGCGGCTTCTGAGAAGCCATGTGTTGAAGTTGATAATTTTTAAATGTTATGTTAATATGTTTTGCTGAATGAATTGAACAGTGACCAGTCCCGTCAGTGACTTATTTTATTTCATAATTTCATTATTTTCAGTAGAACAGCATAGCATATTATAATGGCTACATTAGACGATAAAATTTTGGGTGAAAAAGTGCACAATTACTGCAGTAGCAGCGAAGATGATGATGGTGGTTCAGACGACGAAAGAAGTGGCGACGAAGAAGGAAATCCAATAAGAAATGAAGTAGCTAAAACGGAGCTGCCGCCCGTCAACGGTTGGAATGGATCTGCAAGCAATACGGGACCAAAAGGAGTACTCGAAGATTGGCGTCGATTTAAGCAGTTAGAAGCGGAAAATCGCGCGGAATTGGAAAAAGAACGTATTGCATTGGCTAAAAAACTTACTCTCAGCGTTAAACCCGACCGCGAAGCCGAAGAGGACAAAAAAGTTGAAGAAATTGAGGATGAGTTGAATGAACTTATCGATGAAGAGTTCCTGATGGAATATCAGAAAAAACGCTTGCAAGAGTTAATGGGACAGTTGCAAAAAGCTCCTAATTTTGGTGCGGTGAAAGCTCTGAACACTAAAGATGATTTTTTAAATGCGATTGATAAAGAGGATCCGAAAGTGACTGTAATAATCCATATTTACAACAATTCATCACATGCATGCGAGACCATGAATGGTTGTTTAAATGTACTGGCCGCTGACAATCCGGCCATAAAGTTTTGTAAAATAGTAGCAGATGTGGCCGGCCTGAGTCACCACTTCCGTGTTGAGGGAGTTCCAGCTCTACTAGTCTACAAAGCTGGCCAGGTTATCGGAAATTTCATACAGTTGGCTACTGAACTTGGTAATGATTTCTTTGCTACAGATGTTGAGAGATTTTTGATTGAGTATGGGATGCTGCCTGAAAAGTAGATTTACACTTTTTTCGTGTTAATTGCATGTAAAAATTTTTTTTTTTTATTACAGAAGTGATCTAAATTAAGATTAGGTTTTATTCTAATGATACATCGTGTTGTTTCTATTTATTCTTTTCCCTTACTTTGAATTAGTAAAGAGAAAGGTGGCTATTCCACTGTTATCAACTATCAAGTTTTGTGCTCTGTAGCATTATGGAGTGTTTTTTAAGTGTAAGGAAAAAATTATGGTTACAGTTAATACTTAATTCTAAAATCTGTCACAAAAATAATCTACACAAAAAATTGTTTTTACAGTTATGAAATCATATCTTTGGCAGTAGGTATAATTGTGTATAATGTATGTACTTACTTACACCATAAATAGTAATTAAGTATACAGAAAATCAGTAATCTATAAAGGTCCTTACTTATAAATTAATGTTAGTATTTAGAATGTAATGTGACTGTGTTTATTTAATTATCTAGGAAATACTTTTAGATCAGCCTTATTATTATTAATAATGCTATAATAATTAATAACCGCAGGAGAACTAAAGTGACCGATGTAGCTCTTAGGATTAGCAAGTTGAAATGGCAATGGGCAGGTCACATCGCTCGTAGAACTGACAACCGATGGGGAAGAAAGGTTCTCGAGTGGCGACTACGAACTGGAAGACGCAGAGTAGGCCGGCCCCCCACAAGGTGGACCAACAACCTGGTGAAAGCCGCGGGGAGCCGATGGATGCAGGAGGCGAGCAGCCGCTCTAAGTGGCGTTCCCTGGGGGAGGCCTATGTTCAGCAGTGGACGTCTTCAGGCTGTTGATAATGATGATGAATAATTAATAATACTTAATTATTAGTTAGTTCTGCTTATGAAATACTGAGGATTGTTTACCTTCCATAATTTTTCTAATTATGGCGCACTCGTCTTGTCAAGTTGGAAATTGTAAATGCATTTATTTTCATCATTAAATTATTATACCTAGATACTTATGAGTGTAACTTTCTAGAAGTACTAAATGTTGTTAAAATCAGTTTTTTGTATGAATAGGTAGTTATTCCCAGTATAATTTAACTAATTAGCTTGGTCAAAGTATTGTGAAGGTACCTGCATTTTTAGCTAAGGATTTATGGAACTCTTTAAAAGGTTATTGTTATTATGCGTATTTTTTTAAGTAGCTATATTAAATATCATGTTTTTTTACTCAGTATATATAGGCTGTGGGTCTCACAAAAATATAAAAATATATTAGTTTTTTGTCTATGCCTCATTGAGATTGTTTTTTGGTGCAGATATCTAATTATTATGTGTCAATAAGTTCTATAAAATATTGTAATGTTCTAAGCTAAATACTTAGAATGTTTCAAATTGCTATAATATTATACAGCCTGTATAAAAATATTCAACAGACATGTTCCTTGTTTTAAGAAATTGGCTATTGTCATTTAAGAATCATACTGAAATCATTTTTTATTTTAGTTATTATGAAGAACCAATTCCCCCGATCTTATACCAAAGCTATTTTTGGGAGACATTATGCCCGTATTACAGGACTATGCTGAGTCATGAATCAGTACTCAAGTGGAGCTTTCTTTCATTCACAAATTGAGCAGTTTAAAAATGAAACCTCTACTTGACAGAGATAGACAACTGAGCATCGTTTGGCCACACGTGTCTTGTACTCCATATTAATGTAATATTATCAAATACTTTTTATAGAAATCTCCACAAACTGACGACATTTTAATGATCTATTTTTAGGTGTGAAAGTAAAACAATGATATAGTTTCTATAGTCCCTATAGTACTAGGTTTAGACCTAACTTATTTTTTAACAGTAAATTATTGTTGTTTTATATAATAACGTGCAAATCAGGTTGTGCCCTGGCTTAAGGTACCATGTAACTACGCACTTGCATAGTCGCCACTATAGTAGCTAGTGGGAATGGAGCTGCTAGTAGTGACTATTGGGAATAAGTCGTAAAAATGCGTAGATCGCACGTTTCAGTATCCCGTCATGGCCCAACTTGGCATAGTAAAGTTGTCTTTGTGTCAGTCCATTGTAATGTGAATAAATGTGACTTATATGGAAATCAATTAGTTATAGTTATTTTAATGTGTTCATTGTTCCAAAACTTATTTATCATATCGGACCAACGTAAACATCCTATGATATTATTGTATTATTGTACCCATATTTAGCATGATAATAGAATAATGCTGCCTGTTGGTAATGGTATCTATCTACCTAAGTACCTAGACGACTCACGCCTCCACCACAGAATTTATAGTAATAATATACTCAAGTACCGTACCTTCACATAGCTAGAGCTACATCTGTTACTATACTACCTACCTACTTTCAAATCGCCGCATCCAGCTTCAAATCCCGCGCGGTCCCGCACGCATTCCAGCTAATTGCAGCATTTGTACTCGCTTTTACAATTAAGTAATGCAATGGTGAAGGAAAACATCGTGAGGAAACCGACGTCCCTCATGAACATACTTTAGCCAGATTTTTCGTAGCTATTTATTAATATCTTCAAAAATGACGGAATGCGCGAGCGAGATAGAAGATCCACAAATATAGGTAGTGTGCTCAGCGCTGAAACGTGGATTTTGTTGTTCGCATTTGGGTATAATAAATATTTCAACATTTGCGTTTTACTTATAATAGGCATGATGACTACTATTAAAATGAACAAGTAAATATTACTTTCATAAAAAAGATTAAAAATGAATGCAATAATTGAAAAAATAAGCAAAATCGGTAAATAAATCACGGAGTAATAAGTTTCTACAGGAGGCAATTCCTGTCCGCCCCCACAGTTACTATGAAAAATCTACTCGTGACGTCACATGCCAGAGATTGTATGAAAAGCTACCACAGCTTAGTAATGAGGTACTATAACGACCTTCCTCTGACGTCACTGGCAGTTTGAGCTATCTCTTTCTATTCCGGTTTTTAAAATGCTTGTAACTTGGTCATTTTTTGAGATATTTAATTTTTGTTTACACAAAAAAAGTTTTCAAATCTTTTGAGAAATTAAATATCTTACCCAAAAAAAAAATTTTAGTTGCATGCTTAATGCCTATTCCTTTTGGAAAGTCAGACCGAAGTGACCAAGTGCGTGCGCGAGTAATTCTCATCTTCCTCGACCTACACTACACTATTACTTTCACTGCTTGCCTTACCACAACAAGTACAAGAGAAACCATTGTCAATTCAACGAACCATTTCAAATCGTAAATGTATGCAATTTCCCCTCATTATCATCGTGTTTCTTGTGTTCCCACGAAACTTGCATTGTTGGTGTTGCCGTGAGTTTGTATCGCCGGATATTTTGTATTGTAGGCTCTTACACAATACTGGGTCACTAGAGTAATCTAAAAAACGAATGGAAAATTTTATTTTACGAGTTTCTAACTTTCGTTTTGAGTCAAAACTTTTGACTAAGCCGATGCTACGTAAATAAAACGTCGGTTCCCAGTAGTTCCAATTGATGGCGGATAAATGTAAACAAATACCTAGCTTACTGTCTAACTTCTAATAATAATTGTGGATTTGAAAAAATATAGAATTTCTTATCCATGTATTTTATTCAAGTTACATTAATTTAATAAGTATGCTTATGAAAACTATATTGTTCTTATAAATACATTTAATATTCTCTAACAAACAGGAAATACTAATCGCGAGATAAGTTTCGACTGAGATTTTTTTGAGTTAACATCAGTTTATAGTATGAAATATACTTATTTCTATTTATTTTCATACATTTTGAGTACATTTGCTGTTTCTAATCTGGTTACAAGAATATACTATACAATACGTTAATAGTAACTTAATAAGTTTGGAGTTATATTGGAAGTTTTCTCACTTTCTGTTTACATGTAAAACATAATTAATAAGCAAATGCTTACAATGTCCTGTCGCTGCCATGAAATCTCATGGGAGAAAAAGAGACAGTATTTAATAAAGTAATAACTATTTATATTAAAATTGAATATTAGATACTATACAGTATACATAGCTTAGTAGTGGCTCATCCCTCATATAGGAGGTTTGGATTGTTGGGCCTTATTTTTTTTTTTTTTGCTTTACACTATCTGCAGTTTTAGCCAGTGTACTCAAGTCAATACAGTCAGTTCCAAATCTAGTTTAGACAGGTTTAATTTATGTTCCTATGAGTGGATACAGGATCTTTTCATGGCGTTTCGGATAGAACATGAAGATATATTTTTGGCCTTTGTATACTATATGCTCATGTACATTTTGAACACTTAACAGTTAATTCACAATTGCTTAAATACACTTTTTAGTAAATATCCAAACCAACACAACCTCTCTTTCTTGCTAAAACGTTTTACTTAATACACTTAAACTGAGAAGAATATATGTAACAGTACAATCCCAAAAATTGAGTCATTAAACTTAGAAAATAATACGGCTTTAGTTTATCACACCGTGTAAAGGCTTTGATGTTCACACACAACCTGGATACATATAATTTAACTTAGCTGATGTCCACAACTTCATCACTCATTTCTGTGCGCCTGCGCTTTGGGGGACGAACGGCCGGGGCATCATCATCTTCCTCAACAATTTCCATGTCACTGTCGCTGTCATCCTTAGGCCTTGATGGGCCAGGTTTAGGATCCCCATTCTTCGGTTCACCGTTCTTCGGATCCTCTTCTTTAGGCCCAAGGGTGGGTGCATCAGCATCAGTTATGATGCGCCAGGATTTCTCCTTGTCTTCCTGCTGGAGACGGACCCTAACTTCGTAGTTTTGCAGGAAGTCATCAACCATTAGAGCACATCCATCGTTGAGACCGATCGCTTCTAAAGTCTTTTCGTTGTTGTGGTCCGTTTCCCCAGGTTCGGATGATAACACAACTAGGCCTTTGCCCTCAACTGTTGCGTCCGGTGCTTGCATGTTTAGGCCTTCCTTGAAGGCTGAGGTAAGATCTTTGAGGGTGAGTTGTTTGAGGTTGCAAGCTAGTGCGACTTCTGGTTTTGGAGCACAGACATAGCATTTCGGGTTGGGTGGAGTGAGTGCTATAAAAAACAAATTTTTTACTATGATTAATTATCTAGATTTTTTACTAAAATTAAATTATTGTTGATACTAAGTGCATGTGTTGTGTATTGGAATGGAAACCACATAGTTTTAACAAAAACGTTAAAACTGAGAAAACAAAACTTTACAGAATGTGCATTGGGATAAATCTATCATCCCCTTCTGTTAGGAGTATACTCACTCTTCTCCGGCACAAACAGCTGTCCCCGGTGGTTGACCTTGGGGCGCAGGTAGACGCTGGTGGCGTGCCGCAGCTCCCCGCGCAGCACGGCCTGCGCGCGCAGCACGGCGAGACCCGCTACTATGGCGTTGGCTGTCGCTATCGCCGGGATTATATTGCCAGCCATCGCTGTAGGGAATTGTACAGTAATTAGAAAGAAAGACAACTCAATTTCTTTATTTAACAAACCTGTTTGGCGGCAACCTGTGTAGTGGCCGATGCGATGGCAGTCCATAATTACTTGAGGTTAATTATATAGATCCGAAATAATGAGACCCGCAAGAGAACTAAAGTAACCGATATAGCTTTCAGAATTAGCAAGTTAAAGTGGCAGTGGGCGGGCCACATCGCGCGTAAACCTGACAACCGTTGGGGAAGAAAGGTTCTCGAGTGGCGACCACGAACAGGAAGACGCAGCGTAGGCAGACCTCTCACTAGGTGGACCAACCATCTGGTGAAAACCGCGGGGAGCCGATGGATGCAGGAGGCGAGCGGCCGCTTAGTGACGCTCTCTAGGGAGGCCTATGTTCAGCAGTGGACGTCTACCGGCTGATGATGATGATGTCAATTTCTGTATTTAACCTGTTGGGTGCCAGGTTATGCTAACCATACAATTGAAATCTATTGTTAAAGTGATTGATGCAACTGCGGTTTGAGTCTTAGGGGCATTCATTAATTACGTGAGGCATTTAAGGGGAGGGGGATCAACCCTGATCTGACGTTATGTTAAGTAGCAAATATCATAAATATCACGTAATTATTTTCCGCAAGAAACAGTGTAAAATTGCAATAAAAGTGGGTTAAATTAATATGTTTCTTCACTGGAAAATGGATTAATTCTTCGCGCAAGCCCAAAGTGGTATAGTAGTTTGTAGATTTTTATATGACAACGGTCAGATAAACCAGGACTTACTCTGAACTAGAATGGTGCGGTCTACGAGTTAAGTACACTAAAAATATGCATTAAAAATATGTAAGATTAGAAGGGGGGTGATAGGGTCAAGCCAAATCTCACGAGATCATACCAAGTGTAGAGGTCGGAATATTGCTAAAATCGCGTAATGAACTTAGAGCATTTAAAAAAGGAGGTGCTAGGAAGGCGTTCCCCTTTGCCGGTCATATGGCGCTACTTGGTCACCTACAATATCATAATGTGCGTGTAGACACTGCGTAACTACGCTAGTTTATATAACGGTGTGCGTGTTTTAAGATGGTGTGCGGCGTGCGTTTACACGCGCGTCCCCCGTAAAAAATGGCAGAAAAATGGTGCTTGCGGACGTTAACATCTCCATTTATAGATGCTCTAAGCCTAAAGGACGACCTCTTAAATGCGTACATAGATAAAACACTCTTTATTATTCACCTTGGTGACGTTTCATACTCCATACTCACACTTGATCTCGAAGCGAGACTTCAAAGCAATGTTGAAGATGTAGGCTCGCAGGTTAGCGCAGGCCGTGACAAAGTCCATGGCGTTTTTGTCATCCTTGTCCCAAACTAGGTGGTCACCGTCCGGAAGACCCTTGTACTGTTCTGAAAGTGCTTTGACTGTTGCTTCGAATACCTGGAAACAAATAAAATTTTTAGTAAAAGCAGATTATAAATAGAATCATTTAGAAACCAAACAATTGCATTGTTTTAATATGTAAAGGTCTAGTTGTAGAGCGGCACGGCCGTCCATAAGGGTTTGCAATGTCGATCGATATAAAGTTTTTTGTATGACACTGCGCTGCGCATGTCATCCCGAGACATCAGCACAGTTTGTAGTTAGATTAGCAGATCAGGTCATAAAGTTTCATTAGCCCAGTAATTTCACTAGCTACATTACTGGGCTACTAAGACACTATGGATGCTATAGTGTAACACACAGTGGTGCATGTACACTATTTTTTGGGGGCAGCACAAATTCAGTTACAGAGAGCAGATTTTTGTTATGTGGTCTGAAACACTTAAAATCTTGAACCTACCTGACGACACTCAAACACAGACCAAGTTCTCTGGTCAGGCAAACCGGAATGTTGCACTGGTGTGGCCACATCCCTACCGGGCAAGCAGTCAAACTGAAGAGGCTCAGGCATTCGACGGTTCTTCCACAGATTATCCATGGTACGGAGGTATTCTATGTCCGCATCAAACAGCTTGTCGAACAGCTTGCGTGGATCATAGTCGTTCTTAGCTGCCCACGCGCGAGTGCTTTGGCGCATTACGTTGCCTGGGAATTGGAGGAAATGTGATATGTTATAATTAGAAGAATTTTAATATTTGTTGCTTTACTGCCTAGAGCTTATGTAGGTAAAATTATTGCCTTCCAAAATGATAGTATGATGCCACGTCATTATAACAAAAAATAAATAGAATTGTAAAAAATGATAGCCTTAAGTGATAAATGTATGAGACTGATTAAAGCTTTTGCTTCATTGTAATATCTTAAAACTTTCTAGAAATCGTAGACTACAGCCTTACAGTAGCATAATAATAAATAAATTTTACGTGGCTGAAAATCTTATAAGATCTCCATAATAGGCATGAACACTACTATTAAAAATGAACAAGTAAATAATACTTTCATAAAGAAGATTAAAAATGAATGCAATAATTGAAAAAATAAGCAAAATCGGTAAATAAATCACGGAGTAATAAGCTTTTAATGTTTCTACAGGAGGCATCTCCTGTCCCTTTCTCGCGAAACAGAGCGCCCCCACAGTTACTATGAAAAATCCACTCGTGACATCACATGTCAAAGAGGTTGTATGAAAAGCTACCACAGCTTAGTAATGAGGTACTATGACGACATTGCTCTGACGTCACTGGCCGTTTGAGCTATCTCTATCTATACCGGTTTTTAAAATGCTTGTAACTTTGTCGTTTTTTGAGATATTTTATTTTTGTTTTCACAAATGTTTATGTTTTGAGGAATATTTTAAATTTATGCAAAAATAAAATTTTAGTCATCATGCCTATTGCCATGGGGTCTAGCAAAGATCCATTTCCATTAGGGTCCACACTACACACTAATTGCAAAACGTATGGAACCAACATTATGAGTCATTGTTTGTCAATAACACTAATGGATATCTTTGCTGTTACCTAATATTTCTACAACCTACCTGCTTCAGTTTCAGTGTTCACTCCTAGGTTCAAGGCATTATCTCCTTGGGCCTCAGGGTCCGCTGTGTCAGGGCTGACATCCTGATCAGGGTCCTCTTCCCCAAACAGTTGGTTGAAGAGATGCTTCGCCCACACAATGCAGTGGATTGGTTCAGATGGAGTGTTCCGAATGGTGCAGCCGGGGAATGTCTTTTGAGGTGCTTTGGGCTGGCACTCGTAGCATTGAGTGAGGCCTTTTCTGATTAACTCCACCTGTAACCCAACCACCACATGGTTTTTTTTTATGAGAATGACGTGACACGCTCGTCGTTCACGTGATGTTAAGCAACACAGCCGCCCATAACAGTTGCAGTGTCACTTGGAACTTTAGAATAATAAAGTTACGGGTGAAACTGCACTGCGCGTGTCGTCCTGAGACATCACACAGTCAAGTAATCAAATTAACACACTGTGTAATCAGGTCGTTAAGTCTTATTTGCCTGATAATTTCACATTTTTAACTACAATGACCTTCAAACAGGAACAGAGTTTACGAAATATGGTCAACTGAAATGTTTTCAAAGTAAACAGGATAACTTGAAAGAACTTAAAAATTAGTAATCAAACAACTTTCTTTTTAATCCAGACGGCTGGTCGAGGTGACGCGTGACCAAAGGGCTGGCGCATACCTCGGCCAACGTATCAGCCTCGCAATTCAACGAGGGAATGTCGCCAGCTTTTTGGGTACGCTCCCTGCAGAAAGCAATCTAAATTCCGTGTTTTATTTATAGCAATTTTTAGCAATATAGCCTTTTTTTATTAGGTACAACTTTCTTAAGTCAAATTTATAAGGGGTATCTTTTTTAAATCTGTGACATTGTATTATGATTTTACTAATGCAGTTTTTTTATGTACTTAATACTAATGATGAGTAATAATTTAATGAAAAATGAATACAAGGTGTCAATGCTTGGATGAGATGGTTGATACAAATACAACAAAGAAAATAGTAAGAGTGGCAGCATGAATGTTAATGTAATATTATTGTATTTTTACCTGTCCAGCATAACCTGCCGTACCAGTTTCCACAAGAGGCACATTAGCTGCGAGACACATTCTGTTGACATGGTTGCGAGCCACGCGGTTGTCCAGTGCATTCATTACAATGTTGAACTCTTTGAAGTAACTGACACCATAGTCATTGCTGAAAATGAAAAATATAACATATTGTTTATCTGTAACAACAACAAATGAACTTTACATTACAGATCATCATTGTTTACTGTAAGGCTGAGTTGCACCAGCTTACTTTAACGCTAACTTTAACGTTAACTATAACCGTTCCACGCTTCGCAGGGCGGGCTAATGTCAAAATATGACCGTAACTTTAACCGTGATTATGGTGCAACTCAGCCTAAGGGATGCTATTTGTGCTGTCAGTTATTTTTTTTATGCATCAATTTCTGTCTGGTGTACAATAAAGATTTTAAGTAAATGTGTTTGCAATATATTGCTTACCTAAGCATAAGATCAAACAGGACCAGTTCACACACTACTTCAACACGCTAGGTCCACGATTTATCGCGGGAGGAGACTATAACTGTAAACATCCACACTGGGGCTCAAGACTGGCTACTACAAGAGGCAGACAACTTAAACTTTCCATTGACAACAATAATCTTACAACGCTATCTACATCAGAACCAACGCATTGGCCTACCGACTCAGACAGAAAACCTGACATTATTGACTTTTTGTCTGTAAGGGCATGTCACAATACTCAGCCAGAATCAACTCATGCCTAGATGGCTCCTCAGCACACACCCCAGTTTTACTCACTATTGGCACAACACTCTTGGAGTATGAAACTACACCTAAAATGTGTACTGACTGGGAATCGTTTAGAAAGTTGATTGAAACCAGACTGGATCTTCAGATTGCTCTGAAGACCCCTGAAGACATAGAAAGGGCTGCAACTAACTTCACCAACATGATCCAAATTGCATGCTGGTTAACCCCTGAAATACCAACTAAGTCGAACAGGCATAATTCTGTCCCACATGAAATAAGAGCTAAGATCCAAGAGAAGCGGAGGCTCCGCAGAGTATGGCACTGTAGCCAACACGACAATGACAAAAAAGCCCTCAACAAAGCGATGGCCGAGCTTAAGGACCTCATAAGTGATGCTAAGAATGCAACCTTAGCACTACATTTGGAATCACTCACAGCCACAAAATCAACTAACTATTCCCTCTGGAAAGTCACGTCAAAGTTGAATCAACCAAAAAGTACACGTCCACCACCGAAACTTCCAGATAACACATGGGCCAGAACGGCGGAACAGAGGGTTGACACCTTCGCGGACCACCTAGCCAACGTATTCAAACCAAATAGTGTGGACTGCACAACTAGAGACGAAGACACGGATATAGACTCCATTATAAGTCAGGACTTCCAACTAGACTTACCGCTTAAGCCAACCAACCCAAGAGGAATTATTAAGCATCTAACAAAGCTCGACAACAATAAAGCTCCAGGATTTGACCAAATCACTAAGGAGATCCTCACACAGCTACCAAAGGAAGGAGTAATATTTCTCACCACACTATTTAATGGAATCATGAGGGTTGGACACTACCCAAGCATCTGGAAAATCTCACAGATAATCATGATCCATAAAGAAGGAAAACCGGCCAATGAGGTTGGATCTTATCGACCTATTAGCTTGTTACCAGTGATCTCAAAACTTTTTGAAAAGATCCTGCTTACACGAATGCTCAAATCTCTAACTGAAAGATCCGTAATTCCAGATCATCAATTTGGATTCAGACGGGAGCATGGCACAGTCGAGCAAGTCCACAGAGTCGTTGATCAGATAGGAAATCGCTGGAGCTAAAAGAATACTGTTCGGCAGCCTTTCTGGACATCCAACAGGCTTTCGACAAGGTTTGGTATAAGGGTCTCCTTTGCAAAATAAAGAATCTACTACCACATTCTTTGGAGTACTGAAATCCTACATCTCAGAAAGGATATTTCAAGTAAAGGATGGAGAGTACACCTCGAACATTCAGGATATAGAAGCAGGGGTACCCCAGGGATCAGTCCTTGGCCCCGTCCTATACACCATCTTCACTTCAGACTTACCTGAAACTCCAGGGGTAGTAACTGCTACCTTCGCTGACGACACCGCTATTCTTGCTAGTAGCAAAGACCCAAAAGACGCATCAGTCTCTTCAAAAGGGGCTAGACAAAATAGAGCAGTGGCTGAAAAAGTGGAGAATTAAAGCCAGTGGCTCAAAATCAACACGTGCTACATTCGCCCTTCGAAAAGGAGACTGCCCACCCGTCAATCTGGGAGCAAACACACTACCACACAGTGAGTCTGTCAGATATCTGGGAATGCACCTGGACCGTAGACTGACCTGGCGAACACATCTACAGAAAAAAAAGAGACGAATTAAACATTCGATACCGAAACCTCCTGTGGTTGATAGGTAGAAATTCAGTCTTAAGTACAGACAACAAGCTACTGATCTACAAGGTCATACTAAAGCCCATCTGGTGTTATGGCATTCAACTATGGGGATCTACCTGCAAATCAAATACCTCAATCATACAAAGAGCACAGAATAACATTCTGAGAAACATATCAAATGCTCCATGGTTCCTGATGACTACTGAGTTGCATAACAAACTGGAAATGAATACAGTCACCGACGAGATAAAGATACACTCATCAAAATACAAAGAGCGGCTTAGTGCGCATCCAAATCCCTTGGCGACACAGCTTAAGACTATCAGCTACCCAAAGAGGCTGCGCAGACAACACATCATGGAATTGGACGGAAATGATTTATAAAGAAAAGGAGATGTGATCACTGGACCACCTTTCCTAAACGCCAAACCACCTACAAAAACCCTGCTCATAGTCCGAAGACTGATCGCAGATACTAGAACAAAAAAAAAAAAGTAAATGTGTTTGTGTAATAATACTAAAAGGAGCTCTGTAGATAAGTAATAATGTACCAGATAATGAAATGAAATTATGATGGCTTACATCATCAATGCCTGAAGATATCCACTGCTGAACATAGGCCTCCCCCACAGATTGCCACTTTGAGTGACTGCTTGCCCCATCCATTGGCTCCATACAACTTTCACCAGATCTACGGTCCACCTAGTGGGGGCAGTGTTTGCTGCATCTTCCGATTCATGGCTACCACTCCAGAACCTCTCATCCCCTCTATGATGGTGCACCACCATACCGTAACCTAACCATAACACCAAAAGTTGTGTAACTAACATTTACCTGATAACACTATCATGGTGAGCAATGATTTTAACATTAGGGTTGAAGCTCAGTGCACTTTCTTTAGCCACCTGCGCCTTGGACTTGCCCACATGCTCCTTATGAAACAGGAACTGACGATTCAAGTTGCTTACATCTATTGTGTCAAGATCAATCTGAAAAATTAAAAACTGTATCACAGGAATAAACACAGGTGTTTAGTGCTGTTTTAACCGTCTAAAACTTCTCCAAGGTTTTTGTAGTAATACCAAGAGTTTTCTTTGATGTACATACATCAGCAAGTAGTGTGTACTATGGATTTGATTACTATCTTTTATGGAAAAAGTTATCAACCAATTTTTTGAACTGTTTTGGCTACTTAGCTGTACACTAAGTATGAAGTGGAGGTGCAGCTCCCAGGAATGAGGAGTTCTCACTCACGAAAACCTACGACGTAGCCACTCTCACGCGTATAAACCTTTGATAAGGTATAAACGCACTACGCACCGAGGTGACTGTCATGCACGTTTGGCAACATTTAATACTGACGAAACAGAATGAGTACACGTAATATACCTACGCTATTCCAATAATAAGTATTTTGTAAGGAATTCAAGCGAAATGTAAGGATGAATGATGGTTACTCACAATTTCAATGTAAGGAAAGCCGGTGAGCACAAGATTCTTCAATATTTCACAACCTATACCGCCGGCGCCGACCACTAGGATCTTGGAGTTTGCAATGGCCTCTGTTAATTTCTCATCGAAAACACCTGCCACTCGCGCTACCATCTTGCTGGAGCTGGAAGTAATTTAGGCGTGTTACAATGAATTAGGTTTAAGACGAATAATTGCAATAATTTTACAAAGTAAACGCGAAGCACAAAACAAGCACGGTGCAATTTATCAAACAATGTCAAAATTAGTGCTGCCAGTATTGTTCTCCATAATGCTCTGTAAAGATTTTTATGTGTAATTTAGATTTAGGTATTTGCGTTTTCCGTTTATAATCATAAGCCAACCTTTTTTATATATCTCCGTATTTTATATAAAATATTCTTAGTTTTGCCAAGCGTGGGAAAGCTGGAGAGGACAAGGATCTAGGGTCCATATGACAATGTACTCTGTGCTGGGGTCTAGCACAGATCCCAAACACTAAGGCTAACGCCAAACGCTGACTCCAAAATGTTGTCCAACTTGGAAATTGCTTACTTTTCCGCAGCTTATATATGTCAATTCAATACATTTTTGGAGTTAGCGTTTGGCGTTAGCGTTAGCATTTGGGATCTATGCTAGACCCCCAGATATAATTATATTAAAATAAAATATGCTTGAGCATCCCTGAAGGTAGATTTCTAAGATTATTATTGTTGTGAACACATCCAATGGTCCAATACGTACAGAGAAAGATTGAAAATCGCCAAATCAGTGCAGCTCTGGCAACATTGTTATTTGGCGTCAGTTCCTGTCAGTCGTTCGAAAACGCATATTAACCATAGATAATTAAGTGCTGACAATCCATAATGGGTGGGTTCCACTAGCTGCTAAGAACTCCAAGAACGCCAGAACCAAAGAGTATATAATGCTACGCTAGCCAGAACGTCAGAATTTTTAGGTCGCCTAAAAGCTGCTGACTTCTGACTTGGCTTAACTTAACCACAGACATCTAAGGGCGTGTTCCAGTACATGCTAAGAATGCCAAAAACGATCACAGTCATACTGTCAAATACTCCCACAGTGTCACTTTTATTGCTACTGGAACGACTTTTAATGATCGAAAATAACAAAAATGGCAAAAATAACACGAACTGGAACGTACCATAATACTATACAGGGGGTCTAGCAAAGATTCCTTTTTTAGTTTTGGCGGGAACGCGGAAAAGTTCACGTCGTTGCATTGTATTATTTCTCAAAACTTGTGCTTTTTCCAGTGTTAATGTTTAAAATTGATGGCGTTTTACGCATTAACTGCTGAATTACGAGCATCACTCATAGGCAAGTGATATAATGTGGTGAAACGTGATTTTCCGTGTTGCTTCCAAAATTCCATAAAGCTTCTAGTAAAGTTGCCGCCACTTTACTGGAGTATGACTTAGACTGGAATATGACTACCTGACTTAGACTGGACTATGACTATGACTTGACTTTACGTGAAATATACTTCTAACATGATGAAAAATTACAATACTTGACACTGGCTAAGTACACTATATGTGGAGCCAAAATATATGAAAAATGTATTATTTTTCGAAACTTTAGCTTTTTCCAGTGTTAATGTTTAAAATTGGTGGCGTTTTACGCATTAAGTGCTGAATTACGAGCATGAGTGAGGGCAAGTGATATAATGTGTGAAACGTGATTTTTCGTGTTGCTTCCAAAACTCCATAGAGGCTTCTAGTAAAGTGGCCACCACTTTACTAGAGCATGACTTAGACTGGACCATGACCTGACTTAGACTGGACTATGACTGGACTATGACTATGACTTAACTGCGTAAAATATTCTAAAACTCGATGAAAATATACTTGACACTGGCTAAATACACTATGTGTGGAGCCAAAATATAAGACAAAAAAAAAACTATATAACTTTTGTAGGCACCGCACCGGCAATGCCGATGGTGTTGCAGATGTCCATAGGCGACGGTGACCACTTACCGCTTCGCCAGGAAACGTGCCGAAAACACATTGTATTGTTCGCTTTAAGTACCTAGGCACCTACGTACCCTTAGCCAGAAAATTCAGTAGCAAAATAAAACTAAGGCTGAATTGCACCATAATAAATAATAAACCGGATAGCCACAGATGGCAAAATTAACAGTTAAAAATGCCAAAAATTATCACATTCAGCGTTCGCTTTGGATATATGTGAGCAAAAGATACATTTTTAACTGTTTTTGTTCACCGTTCGGATAGCTCAAAAACAGTCAAAATGACATCGTGAACTGCCAAAAATATCAAAATTGGCATTATTGGTAATTTCCAAAACGAACGCTTTACCACACCCACTGCCACAATTTTTTTTGTCTTATATTTGGGCTCCACACATAGTGTATTTAGCCAGTGTCAAGTATTGTATATTTTCATCGAGTTTTAGAATATTTTACGCAGTTAAGTCATAGTCATAGTCCAGTCATAGTCCAGTCTAAGTCATGCTCTAGTAAAGTGGTGGCAACTTTACTAGAAGCCTCTATGGAATTTTGGAAGCAACACGAAAAACCACGTTACACCACATTATATCACTTAACCACACTCATGCTCGTAATTCAGCACTTAATGCGTAAAACGCCACCAATTTCAAACATTAACACTGGAAAAAGCACAAGTTTTGAGAAATAATACAATGCAACAACGTGAACTTTTTCACGTTCCCGCCAAAACTCACTGCCACAGTCTATGGCCACAGTTAAAGTTGCCGTCAGATTTTGACATTAGCCCGCTTGGCGAAGCGTGGACGGTGAAAGCGTTAAAGTACTCAAGTACTGTTACGGTGTAAATTAACTATAACTTTGACCTTAACAATGGAGTTTAGCTAGCATGTGTTGTACCATCGTAATTGACAGATGACTTTTGCCCTCAGAATACTTGATTCCGCGATTATATTATGCGTATTACAGATATTTAACATAAACAATAACACTAACCAGCGAAGCGTCGGCGGTTACAGTTAGCAGTTAAAGTTATGACGTCATTTAACAATTATCAGATGGTGCAACAAATTTTTTGCCTATTCATAACCAACCCACCCTTAGTATGTAAGTAGGTCATAGTAGGTAAAAGTAGATACCTAATAGCAAACTACAACATTTTTTTTATAGATCTACTTAAGTAGGTACACCTACCTACTTATTTATACCTACTTAATTTATTTATTTTTTACTTAAGATCCTTTATAAATAGGCGTCTTGAAGCTGTAAGTAGGTACGTAAGCCAGTTAGGTGGCAATTTTGGGCAATTTATTGTACCCTCCAGCGATAACCCAGCTTTTAGCGAGGCTGAAATCAGAGGTTATTGCGTCGAGAATCAAATTAAACAATCAAAACGACCAAAGGGCAATAAAGGAAATTGAACCTAGTAAAGAAGAAGCGGTTTTCCGTTAACTACCTGTTTTAGATTGGTTTGTTTTGTTTTCATAGCGCTAATTCGATAAGCATCCATGATTTTTACCCCGCCGGCATTGGCGTATCTAGGAATATATTTTCCATGGGGGGGCCGGGCCCCTGATTTGTGGCCGATGGAACTTCACCTACTTAGTAATAATTATAATAATACAAATGCAAATGTGATGCCCTTTATTAGGCCTCTAGGTTTGTATAGGCATTTTAATCTAATTTTCTCTTTGATCTGATAATAAACAGCACACCTATTGTAGGAAATAGGTGTTCAACAATAGGTATCTACCTATATGCAATAAAGAATGCGCGAGCCAAAATTTACCTGATCAGTGCTAAAGGACTATAATTAAGAAGAGGACGCCACTGGCACGAAATAAATCAAAAAGCGCGAGCAGAGCGAGCGCGAAAGTTTTTCAATTATCTGACAGGTGTGGAAAAACTAATAAAGCTAATTTTAGGTAGGACCTCAAATGCTTTTCGGTTGAGCTTGAGCCTCTAAGCCTCCAGAAATATTAGTGTTTGAACACAGAATTCCCCCTATTACATAGGTCCAGAACCGAAGTCTCCATATTTAACCTTGTTTGAACATAAATCAAACCATAGAGCACATTTATTTTTCTTCTAATGTCAGTTCCTTTTTCAACATACCATATAAATAGTATTACCCGATTTAGTCGGGTACGTAAATAAAAATCTAGCTAGACGTAAAATGTAAATAATAAAAATAATATAACGCCTACATTAAAAAATATAAAATAATAAAATTAATTACCATCATACTACCTACTATCTATAGACAAGAAAAAGGTCTATAGATAGCTCATGCAATCTTTTAATAAAAAGGATTCAAATTAAGTATAACCAGCAGTTTATTCAACATTTCTTTTAATAACTCACGAGTTTTTCAATATTACCAAGTTAAAGGGATTAAAGAACAACAGTTATGTAGGTCCCCACTAACGCTAACGCCAAACGCTAACTCCAAAATGTACTGAAATGACATTTCGGAAATCGCTAACTTTTCCGTAGCGAATGTCATTTCGATACATTTTTAGAGTTAGCGTGAGGCGTTAGCGTTAGCGATGGTGATCATTGCTAGACCCCCTGGGCCTCAACCAAAATAATGTTTCATATTTTAGATTAAAAAAAAATAACCTTAAAAATGGGAAAACAGTGAGCGCGTGGAACGTTTATAGTTGACAATAGAACTATTATCAGTGATTGCACTTCTGTGTTCTGTGTGTTCTTAACTATAAAAATGCGCTGAACATATTGTTGAGTGAGTATTAGGTTTCCGCCAATCTTCATTTCGACTTTTTCAAACTACTTTTATCCAACGGACAGCTAGACATGGATCTGTTGGAGATCTATACAAAAGAAATCGGGTAATTATTCAGATATCGTGTGGCAATACTGATTTTGACATGTCAACTTTTTATTGTGAAATGGTTCTAACTCTTCGTCAAATAGAAATAATTAAAATAATCTTATAAAAATACATGACTAAGGCCACTTACAAGTGAAATGTGATCGTGTGCTTCTGTGATTCGTGCCTCGAGTGATTCCGGCACAGTTTTATCACGCAAGACGGCATTTTTTTGGTATGTATTCAAAAGCACACCCAAGTAACGACTGATTTTGATTTTGACAGCTGAGAATCAATCACACCCAAAGTGGTGTATACGGTTTTGCCCTGCTTTAATTTCGTATTAGTGGTCTGGATAAAAAGTCTTTGTGTTTGAAACAATTTACTCATTAACCCGGAATTTTTGTCAAAATCGAAACTTATGCTTACATTTTAATCTAATTTTCACATTGGTCTGATAATAAAAACCTAACATTATTGTAGCCTAATAAGGTTTGAAAAAGATTCAGCGGTATAGGACTATAATGAAATGAACGCTACTGCAACAAAAGATACAAAAAGAACTTATGTGTTTCTGTAATGTTATTCAAAATCCAAAATAACGCTCACGTTAGCATTAGAGTCTAGATTTGGGCTTAGATAGTAAATCCATTTATGCTTTTTTCGTTATACTTATAGGATTGATATCAATCACAGTTCAGGGCCCTTCACCCTATTTAAGTACAGCCAATTCATCCTATTTAAGTACATAAGTCGCTTATATATTTCTTTATTTCTTTTTATTTGTTTATTGTGGTCACATTCGGTCATACAAAACAAAACGCAATGTTACTCGTCATTTCGAGTCATTTTTTTATTAGTCATTTGCATGGAGTTAACCAATGTACTCTGTGCATGGAGTTTATAATCTCTTTTGAATGGAAATAACTTAATATTAAATTTATAGTAAAATTTTGTGGTAAAATTGATCTTGTATCCTCTACCATTCCTCTACTTAGTTAGTGAAATTGATAATGAAAAAGTGAATGAAAATAAATCAATAAACACGGTTCCACACATGGTTCCATATTATTGACTCTAATCCTATGATCAGATAGGATTTCCAATCCTACTTAAATTTTATGATCTATGTAGGTAATAGGACGAATTCTGTGTGTTTTTCGTACAGTATCAATCTTTCGAGACCTACCTTTAGCCCGACCGTAAGTAAAGAAACATGGCTCCAAAGAAAGATAAAGGCAAGGATAAAGGCAAAGATAAAGGTAAAGATAAAGCCAAGGGTGTCTTAGGAATGACGGGAGCTCCCCCGAAACCAAAGAAAATTCCACCGCCACCCGCCAGCTTTAGTCCTGAAGATCTGGCCAGATTTAGAGAGATGTATAAGCTTCATGACGAAGACAATATTGATAAAGTAAATATTCAGTTCTTTCTTTCTTTGTAGTAGGTAGTGTAGCTAGTTTAGTTTAGTTTTTATTATTATTGTAGTAGTTAGCATGAGTAATAAAGGCATATCGGTTTTTTATGCCAATATAAAGTATGGAAAATATATTGATAGACAGATACCTAGACATAAATTCTTTATTGACTACAAGATAACAAATATAAAATAATAGGAAAATCTTGCAAGTACTTTACAATGGGCGGTCTTATCCCTAAAACGATCTATTCCAGACTACTTCTGGTTCGACAGCGATAGATCAATGAGCATGGATGGTGGTAGTAGGTAACAGGCATGATGACATGATTTTTTTTTGCATGAATTAAAAATATTCCTCAAAATATAAACATTTGTGAAAACAAAAATAAAATATCTCAAAAAATGACAAAGTTACAAGCATTTTAAAAACCGGAATAGAAAGAGATAGCTCAAACGGCCAGTGACGTCAGAGCAATGTCGTCATAGTACCTCATTACTAAGCTGTGGTAGCTTTACATACAATATCTTTGGCATGTGACGTCACACGTGGATTTTTCATAGTAACTGTGGAGGCGCTCTGTTTCGCGAGAAAGGGACAGGAGATGCCTCCTATAGAAACTTTAACAGCTTATTACTCCGTGATTTATTTACCGATTTTACTTATTTTTTCAATTATTGCATTCAATTTTAATCTTCTTTATGAAAGTATTATTTACTTGTTCATTTTTAATAGTAGTCAATAGTCATCATGCCTATTGTATTTTGGATAATTTCTGCCTTGCATCTTGCATAAGCATAGCGGGCATAACGTGTACGGCCAGAGTATGCGCGTACCCTATATACTTATTATTAACTTGTTATTTAGGTACTATTTAATTAAGCTCCTTCATTAAATCTATTCTGATATGGTAATAAGTGTGTAATAAGTATTAGTCTCTAAACTACACTCTTGTAGTTTTAAGTACCTACCTAGCGCAAACGCAACTTAAAAAGAATACAAGAACAATAAAATTAGTGTTAGTGACACAGTTTTAAATGATTAGGTTCCTATTCCTAGCTAGTTTAGGAAGATATTGATAGTTAATAGATAGAAAGTGCATTTGTACGTTAAGTGAAACTGTAAAATTTTTCACAGGTAATGATCAATCTAATTCCTTTAATGCTCCGAAAGCTCGGCTTCAACCCGAAGACAGCAGAAATAAAACAACTCTTCGAACAGTTTCTAGAAGATGAATATGTAGACACCGTCGAATACCACGAATGGCTACAAATGATCGAAGCTAAAATATCTTGGGGAGACGACTTTGAACTTGCCATCACCAAAGCTTTAGCGGCTTTAGGGCACGATGATGAGGAAACTGGGACTTGTAGCTTTGATCTCCTCAGAGAAGAGTTGTTCACGTGGGGAGAACCCTTCTTAGATATAGAATTCATAGACTGGATCAGAATGGCAACCAGAGACAAAACCCTGAACGTTGAAGAAGGAACGTTCTGTTACACAAAGTTCGTAGAAAATATGAATAACAAGGATTCAAGGTTCTTCAATGAACCAATTAACTACTTTAAATTAGATCAGAAGACGTTAGCCGCGATGGCAATCAAAAAGGCAGAGGAGGAAAAATTAGAACTAGAGAAGAAGGAAGCTGAAAAGAAAGCCAAAGAAGAAGCCAAAAGACAAAAGATGATTGCGGACGGGTTATTGCCTCCCGATGAGATAACAAGTTAAGAAAGATTTGAATTTCATGTGAGTCTACAATCTATGTGCAGTAGGTACCTACCTATTTTATAGCAAGTTTATTGTTCTATTGTAAATTCTATTTTACGTATGTTTTTCTATATTTTCAAGGTATTTTAATAAAATAATTATGATGAAAATAAAATAAATACAGAAGTATCTGTTACATATAATTTTTCAAATGGTAAACTTATTTTTCTTGATACGGTCTACTACCGATGCCGACTACGAGCACTTTCTACGCTTGCCGCTACGCCGTACGCCGCGCGTGCGTAGCGACAAGCGCAGTAATCTCATTTATGACTCGAACGAAATAAATAATAAACAGAGCGCCACTTTGAGCGGCTCTTGCATCCATCGGGTTAGGTGACTTAAAAATTACTGAATAAATAAATAGAAAAATATTTATTTCTAATGCTCAGATGAAGGGTTCCATGGTTTAGAAATGAACCTACTTTGGCTAATAAAATGTCAGTGACCATAACGGTAAATAATCTAATATTTAAATTAGAAATTATTTTGACACAATCACTAGTAAATCTAACTATTATTTAAAAACCATAAAAATAAGTTTTACAAGATATCCATTCACCATTTACCTGAGCAGCTTTAAGTAAGAGAAACAAATCCAAAACGAAGCTATTATCTAAATTAAAATCGCCACTGGTGAAACGAACAAGGAATTAAAAAATTGGCAGAAACTCAATTAGCAAGACTCTTTGACAAACTAATTTTCTTTCGATATCAGAAAATTGGATCTGAGATCGTTTTTATAACTCACATATAAAAACGAACGGAGTTTGAAATGAGTAGCTGCTGTTTTATAACAGAACAGTGCCAGCGGGGACCAAACGTATCTGCTTAGTTGAATCTTTTGTCATCTCTCTCTTGTGAAGCTTTTCCTTGCATTATTAAAAAGGGACAGCGAAAATGTAATTGAACAGACATTGTAGCACCAAAGTTTTTTGGACCTACATTTTTAGTATTTCGGTTTCAAGACCAACATATTGCCAGTGCCATTGTGCAGAATTTATTATGTAACTTGAATATAAGCACAGGAATGCTGTAGTCGAATGATTTTAATGATCTGTATAGGTAATACCTAGAGGTTGTTTTGGTCTATTCACCGCTTGCTTCCATTTGTGAAACCTTATACTTTTTATTATCTAGACACGAAAAGTTTATGTCAAAATTATGACATTTTTTTTTCAAATAGCATAGCTATCTACAGTGTCACTTTAGCAACGTTTCTATCGCCCACGAGAAGGACGCTGTCATCAAAGCAAGAAGAGATGGAGTTTTTCTATTTAGAAGCGTTCGTGCGTCGCGCACAAGGTTGAGACTGGCGGGGGGTACCAGCGAGAGGCAATACAAAGATATCTACCCTCACTGAGCCAAATTAAAACGAAAATGTAGGTATTTCTACAACATGGTGTAGCTATAAGCAGTGAAGAAATCCAAAAGCTCTCAAGGTTCCTAGAACTAAATTATAGCTTACAACCTAACCATACCACCTAACTATTATGTCGATCATGTTATGTGGTCTAAAATTCTTGGTATTCAATAACGTCTACATAATTCAAAGTTAGCGTGGACGAATAAGGAAATGGAGTAGCACCTAAGCGTCCTAAGTAACAGAGTGTCAAAATGTGGCTGCCTTTTGGAATAATAATTATAATATGGACAAATCTTGGGAAATCAAGAATTCGGGAAGAAACGCTGCCATCGCCTATATTGATTGACGTGCTAAGATGTCAGACGGATGCATTTAAGCTTCATTTAAGTCTTAGATGACGTATTTAAGTAGATGATTTCAGTGTAAACTTTCTTTAGGCTTTAAAATTTTAAAATAGTATAGAGCGCTGTCCTATAAAGTTTAGAGGCTCCATTTAAACTATCAAACAAAAACAAAGTGTAGGTAAATATCAGGTGATAGGCAGAAACATTTTGCAAATATTACATGAAGCACAGAAAATTATAGTCGATAGAGACTTCCACTCGCTTTATTCGCCAATGGTTATTTGGTTAGGTAGATACCGGTAAGATAAGCAACATTCGTGAACCGATTTACCGCCTCTATCTATGCTTCAGGGTTGCTTTGGTTAAGCAAACACGGGTTATGCTTTGTATCCAAGCTGAGATAATCAAAACTGGTTGTGCAACAAAAATGGAACATGTGGCGCTATCCAATCGATACGTTATATACGTACTTAGTAGTTTTGTATTTGGTATATGTATGAATTATGTTTAATAGAAAAAATTTTAAGGATTTTGCATATTAGAGATTATTGTGTGGTAAGCTTCGATACATTGTACCTACTCATTCGCACTGGTTCTTCAAGAATAGATATATAAAAATCTTTTAAGATTTTTTTGGGTCGTCACGTTAAAATGGCATCAAAATATTACCACAATAGCAGCTAATCAAAAAAGCGAATTAATGCTACTTGTGAATGAATCAACGAAAATATTAAATCATTTCCTAAAAATAAAGTCTCAACGATAAATCCATAACAACGCTCTATTTCTTAGAATTCAGGTAACAGCCATTTTTATTTCGACAGATATTTATTTTCCTCTAACGACGACGTATATTTTACTGTGTTATTGAGGTTCCATTTCGCCCATTGGTCGCGTTAGCTGACAGTTGAGAACTTCCTGTGAGTTTCCTGGGCTTTCCTGGGAAACATTTAGATGATATACGCACCATTAAATCTGATGGCGGTCAAAATGAGTATCATTAGACAAAGGGACAAACGTTTTAGTTTCTTAAAATTAGTTCGTTATATTTGTCTCTAAATTATTACTTTTAAGTCATTGACCATTGACTGGCTTGATAGCTCAGTTGATAATGGCTCTGCCTTCTGGACATTAATTAAGGGTCCCATTCCCATCCAGGGCCAACATTTTGTGTGATGAACATAGTTGTTTGTTCTGTGTCTGGGTGTTATATTGTATTCTATGTATGTATTTACAAACAAGAAGTATTCTAACAGTTATTTGGTTCTCAACTTTCCATGGTACCTAATAGCTATACTTAGCTTGGGGCTATAAGTATGTCGCTGTCCACACTTGATTGAGAGTAACAAATATAATTCTAGGTCTGTCGCCCACAAATATTTGTATCTATTATTGACAATCATTCTTCTTTCTTTCTTTCTTTCTCAACATACCTATCACAAGAAAAATTTTCAAGGTACCTATAACTGATCATAACTACGATCCATCAAATATTTCAGAACTGTTATTGTGCCCAGTAAAACACATTTGGAGTTCGAAACTTGGAAACTTAAAAGCATATAATCATAAACTCATGCATCAGCAGACTGAACATGGTGAGCGATGGGTAGTCAAAAGAAGTATGAAAGTGCGTTAAAATATCGGATTTATGATACAACTTAGCTTTTTGATTCAGTGTGGCCACTGGAGTATTTCAATTTACCCAATTTTTTAAACTATAAAAAATCAAAGGTTGTTGGACCTATATATGTCACTCGATACATTGAATCTGAAAAAAATCTTTTTAATGGACTGGTTTGGGCAGCTCATATTTCAACACATGATTTGCGATAATAATTATAACCATTAACTTAATCACGACTTCTGAAAATTAAGACAAAGACAAAAACACAGTGAAAAAAATAAACCGAATACCATAGTCATTATGTATGTTATAGAATTCCATTCATTCACAAATTATGTCATTATTAGATATTTTTATGTAACCATCAGTTTGTAACAAACGTATTTTCACCTCCTCCTTTTATCGGAAGTCTTCTCATACTGGCAGCACTAGGATCTTTCGTAAAAGCGTTACGTTGTAAAAGTAATACGCTATGCCCCCGAGGCTAAGGTATAGAGTAACTCCATTTCACTCCGGGGTTTATTGTAAATTGTTTACTTAGCAAGTTACTTTGATCAGCTCAAAGTTAAGTATCTGCTAAGTAGCTTAATGGTTAGATTGAGATTTTGGATTTTTATATTGATTATTGACATATTTCGTAAATGTATAAATACATTAAATAATTTGATATTTTGGCGAAAATCCGTGCTAAGTGTTTGCAACATTACAAAAACCTAAAATTCAGTTGAAACACCCATGAATAGTGTTGATTTAAGGCACATGTTTTGCTTTTAAAATGCCACGTTAAAAAGAAATTCGGTGCGACGTTTGTACATTATTTTGGCTGGTTTCCCAACCGATTACAAAATTGCTTGCTACAGCATTACTCGCATTCAGAATTCAGTAGGTAGGGTACGCTGATAGGGTTGGTTGGGCATCCTCCATCACAAATTTGCCGTTGTAATCGCTATAAAAGTATACGTAACTTTTCATGCCTCAGAAAAATTTAACAATGGGCTCGTGCAGGTGAAACCATCATTAATTAATCAGTAAGTAGATATTTTCGTATCCTAAAGAGTTCTTTGAAACGGCTACTTCCTGATTTATGTAATACGTTCAAATGTTTTTGTGTGGGTTAGTACCTATTATTCTGTGGTGTGTGTAGGTAGATAGATATTTAACTGATACGCATCAATCGCAGCGGTGAACTCGACCTTTATAGATTAGTTCCATCTGAAAGGTCATAGGTCACACTGCGTCTGATTTAGTGCGTAAAAATAGCTACCAAGTTAGAAAGGGTGACAGAAGGAATAATGGCGTCCCCAATCTGTCGTCTTGTCACATCGCACATCTGCGGAAGACGTGAGGCAGCGTTGGTTTCTATCCGTCAGTGTTTTGCGATTGAATTGTCTACGAGTTGAAATTGGGGGTATAATTTATTTAAGGCTGTTGCCCCGTACTGTAAATAGTACCTATATTTGCTCTATTGTTGAGGAGCATAATCGCGTTTTGTGCAAAATTTAATCAAATTAATTTATTGCTTTTGCTTAAGTTGTCTCGTCATCGTCGTCAACAGCCCAATACGTTCCCACAGCTGGGACACAGGCCCCTCATACTAAGAGAGTGCAGGCTTCCTGGCCAAATGCGGGTTGATGGATGACATATGTTCTCGAATTTTGTGATTCTTGAACATGCTGATTTCATCACGTTTCCCTTCACTGTTGTGAACGAGTGCAAATCCCTCTCATGACTTATGAAGTCAAGGCAGGTACACCCATCAGTTTTAAGATTCAAGTATCGAATGGATATGATTAAATAAATTTGGCCTATTGCAATTTGGACTTATTTGGTGGACAGGTGCACTAAAAATACTCTTTAACTCATTTCAGCTAACAACCAAAAGAAGCATCTTGAACACAGATAGGTGACTCTATTACCTATAAGGCCAGCCCTAGTTATGATTGCTGTGCAGAGAATGGCTCCCCCAAATATAGAGCAAGGTTCAAAATATGCAAAAAGGGGTGTTGCCAAACCAAATTTTTTAGGTAGCCACGCCAAGAATCCGCAGCCAAGTCGTTGCCGAGTCGACAAACTAAGTAGAGGATACAAGTATGCCGACTCTGAAACAATGTTAACTATCTACGATTATTTTTGCATAACCTTAGGCACTAATTTGAATTTCTTGTTTTGTAGTGGAACCTTCCTTTGTGCGATCTCAGATTCAGATTCAGATTCAGATTTTTATTGTCCGTCTATCTATGAATTTCATATGAGGGTAAGATGAAATTATGTTTTCATAACGTTTATTGTAAAAAAAGGTAATCATAATGTGAGGGACGTGACGTCAGGCCGAGCTGTTGGCTGGGTTCAGTATCATACACGGAGTATTCAAACAAGTTAATGACGCGTCGCATGTAGAGGCGTTTTTTTTGCTCTTTGGTTTTTTTCATAGTTACCTACTACACCCTAAGATGGTGAATGCTAGCGCGACCCCGCTCACCCCATCCTGGTGGCGGTCAGAACTTTTGGGAATAAATTGGATCACGGGTGGAGGGGTTAAGGAGTGCGAGAGTTTTTTACCCTTCTATAACAAGGTACTGCACCCTATCTATGTGCAGTTTCTACATCATCGTCATCATCATCATCATGTATGTATAATTGTATATATCATGAACATAGGCCTCCTCCATAGCGTGCCGCTTTGAGTGCCTTGGGCGGCTGCTTTACTCTTGCATCCATCACCTTCTCGTGGTTTTGATCAGGTCGCCCATGCACGTAGTGGGGGCCTACATTGCGTTTTCCGGTTAGTGGTCGCCACTTAAGAATTTTTCCCTACGACACTAATCTACGCAAATCCGCATAGACCTTCCTATTCATGAAACCTTCATTTACACTGATTACAATAATTTTTTTGACGATTACAATGAATGTAGGACCGAACACAGAAACGCGCCATTTTTGGCCGCCTCAACCCAGCAGACCCCAAGCATAACCATTATAAAACATAATAGCAAAGTTATTTTATTACTCTCCACGCTACACTACACGTACCGTAGCGTACCGTAGCGTAGACTATAAAATTTAGTTACTCTATTTTGAGCTAGAAGACGCAGCGAAGGCCGGCCCTCCACGACCTGGTCAGAACCGTGGGGAGCCGATGGATGCAAGAGGCAAGCAGCCGCTCAAAGTGGCGCTCTTTGGGGGAGGCCTATCTTCAGCAGTAGACGTCTTCAGGCTGATGATGATGATGATTTTGAGCAAATAGAACTGCGAGTGCGTAGGTACGTAACTGTTGAAATAACCGCCAGGGTTGTGGCTCCATCTATCCATTCACGCGGACGGCCGAATAAAGAACAGCAGGTGCCACGGATTAGCTGTGATTGATTGACTGTGGAGGTCTTTCAGAGTCACAGCTTGCTGACAAGCAGTAGGTAAGACATTTCTTTTTATTTCGAAGGTTTCATAATATAATAATTAATAATGAACTGAGCATTGAGCAACTGCGTGTTAGATTCGCGCACCAAGACGATACGAACAATACGAACTTATACGAAGCACACAATATTTTATTCCATTCGTTTTGGGAGCATTAGCGCATCATAAATGCAAAAATTACCTACAAGTTCATAGATTGGCTATGAAGATAGATCACGTACGGTCTAAATATTACAACTTTGACGGACCCTCATTTCTTTTCTGACGATAAGTGTTAATAAAAATTAAACACTATAATTATTCATCCTTAACTATCTCTCTCTCTGTTACTTTGTTTTAGCTTATCGTACTAAAAAATTTTCGAGAAGTACCTACCTGAATTAAAAGATGTTTTAATAATAACGCACCATATAAATATGCTACGGATAGATAGAAATATTGAGGTATTTTCTGTTAATAATAAGAATAGACATTACTATTTTTAGGTTTGTGGCCTATTTAGTTTGTACGAGCCTACTCTGATGGACGGGACCACCGCTGAGTGACGGCATTGCTACGTTATTTACGTTTACCTTCTGGATACGATTACCTAACTCTAAAAACAGCGCCTTTGTTGTTAGATTGTCGGTCAACAGTCAACACTGTCACGACCCTCTTCTTAGGAGAATGGATCGAGGCATTGAGTTGTGGAATTCACTGTGAAAGAGACAGGAGAGTAATAAAAATAAACCTTCGCATAAAGAATAGAATAGAATAGAAGAATGCTTTATTGCACACCAAATATACATACAACACGAAACACTTACAAAAGGGTAGTACATCATCCGGGATCTCTTCCAGACAACCTTTGGATGGATAGAAACATACTATGAATTAGGGAGATTGGCGATGTACCGTAAATAGGTACTTACAAATATTAGAAATGAAAACGATAAATACTAAAAACTCGTGCGTGATGTCACTTGCCGGTGCCAACGGAAGACCAGCGCTGGTTGTTTTGCAACTAGCATTTTGCTGAGTTGGGGCCGGGTTGTGCCAAACACTTAAGTTGTTTTTGTTAAATCTTTTTGTATTACTTACTACCGTTATAGTGTTAGACACAAATAAATCATTTTCATTTCATTTCATTTTCATTTCATATAAAAATACTAAAATACATATAATACAACATAATATACATAAACATGCACTTATATACTTAATTAAAATAGAATACTAGCTGAGATTGGATAAGTAGTGCGTAGTTTTGAAAACTGACAAGGTCTTTGCTTGCCTAATGGGCACCGGGAGATCATCCAAGAGCATGACGGCTTGCACGGAAAAAGATTTATGGTAGAATTGGGACGTGTGGACAGGAGGTTTGAAAAGGTTCTCGGAACTACGTAAGGAGCGAGCATGGGACTGGTGAAGAAACCTGAAACTTTTCAGGTAGGGAGGAGTGAAGGGGAGAAATAGGATGCTAACATACCACTATGGCTTTCTGAAATTTTATCAACTTCTACGCGAATAATTGCGTAGTACCTAACCCATTCTATGTCTACCTATAACTTTAAAATCCTCCCCAAAGAGGTTTTTAGTTCCGTCTAAAACCTATCAAACTGTTTAAGTTCTTACACTGTGACGAAACCACAAAAAGCATACAGATGTTGCCGACCGTAATAAAGTGTGTACAACTTTATCTACACACTGCTCACTCAGATATATTACCCTTAACATTTACTTGGTTGAAATGGAGTATCATAATACTAGATCTTAGAGCTTATTTAGGCAGAAGTGTTGAAAGAAAGAATAAAAATCTAATCCAAAATCTCATAATGTTAAACAATAGATACTTATAAAAAAACAAAACGAAACCGATGTCCCTCTTGGTCGTTTCCAGACCCACATGAACTTTAATTATTTCCGATGACCGGTTTCAACATTTTTCTATTACTTTGCCCACTGAATTGAATATGGCTCGGTTGTTTTGCGTTTCACGTTGATATTGTGTTCAATTCACGATACTTTTGCCCACAATCCCACAATACAATAACGCGGCCGCGTGTGCAATATCGGGACAATCGTGTGATATTAAAACTGAAAATGTATCGGTTTTGCATTTTATGCTGCTGAGTAAATAGCAAACAGAACGGCATAATGACGATTGTTTGAACCAGATTCAAAATACAGTCGCAAAATAAAGCATATTTGTTTTGATAGGTACTTAGAATATTAATAAGTAAATATTAGGCAGAGCCAACACAAAATGATTTTTTTTTGTAGATAGATTGATAATTAGGTAAACACTTTCTTATTGAATCACTTCATTACTAATCATTAAAAACTAAACAAAACATCCTTATTCCTTACCAAAATCGTAACAGTGGGCGTATTGGCACGAGCAATATTACGCGTGGTTTCTTAATAAAAAAAAATCTTGAATCCTAAAATATTGAAATAGTTACGAACAAAAATAATTTTGCCCTTTCCCAAAGGCCTGTTTAAATATAATGTCCCGAAATAACTTATGTCGCCTGAAGCTAGCCCTACTTACATTACATGTTCGCTTTTGTTTAGACCTCAAATACAATAGTGCGTAGGATTGAAGGTTAAAATGAATAAGCAGTTTCAGTTTGTCTTTTATAAATCATCATTGACGGGCCTGATAGCTCAGTTGGTAGTACCCCTGCCTTCTGAACTGAGGGCTGTGGGTTGGATTCTTACCCAGGACAAACATTTGTGTTATGAACATAGATGTTTGTTCTGTGTCTGGGTGTTATATTGTATTCTATGTATGTATTTACAAAACAAAAAAGTATCTAAGTATTATTTCAGTTATCTGGTTCCCATAGTACAAGCTATGCTTAGTTTGGGGCTAAGATGGCGCTGTGTGAAATGTCCAACACATATATCATAAACGGGAAAAATTGACTTACCTTATCAAGACAACTTATGATGCTAATTTGGTTATGCTTCAGTCGCACCTACAACTTCGTAATCAGTTACGATGGAAGACTTTTTGTCCTTGTACAAAACCAGTTGCGATCGACAACTTTTTCGTCCATTTTTTTAGGTTGAAATAAACCGCGTTCATACTTTACCTTATATCCAAGTAAAATCCCAGAGGATCCACAAAATTCTTATTTGAGCCCATTGTCCGGCGATGACGCGAGATCCTTTCGGGATCACAATTCCGCCCTCTTGTGCCAGAACAAGGAACTTTGACGAAGGCGCGATTTTTTGGGTATGGTTCGGGTACTAGCGGTAGCGGAAGAGACTTATTTTCATTTAGTTTTATATAGTTTCCGTAATGAAGGGTAATACACAGATAGGTACATAAATAAATAATACACATGTACATTGAACTTACAACACTGGTTGAGGGTTAAAAAGTATACCTATTATGTTTGTACCTAGAAAATGTGAAAAATGACATATTTCATTCGTCTTTACCCTGCTTATAACCCAAACATATTAATAATTTGTAGCGCAGTAGTTTTAACATTAGATATAATTTGAGCAACTAGCTTCAACTCTATATACATATCCGCATAAACATAAACATAACATAGAAGCACAGAGTTTATTTTTGAAAGGTCTATTGTTTGATCAGCTAGATTGGAACTAGTGTATTATATGATACTTCTTTGATGTACGTGAAGATAATGTGTGGCGATTTCATTGACCACCCACAAAGACCTATGTAGAGTACAGTCTGTGACAAATGGTAATCCTTAAGTGGTCTGTGGAATGAGGTTGTCACTCTCTCTCACTCGTCGCTGTTTTTCCTTTGGTTTTTGTTCGAGTCGTTATATTATTAAATGTGATGTTGTGCAAGATTCCACGGCTCGTGGTATTGTCAGAACCATCTCCGACACCTATTTGTATAAAGCAAGCAATAAACTTAATTGTACGTGTGCCTTGCCAAGTTTCATTTGAAGATGGGAGGAAATTTCCCATAAATGTATGTTAAGATATCGACTGCATTGTATACTGACTCTCAGGTGAGGCTAGGTATAGAGGTTACTTTTATTTCTTTGAAGTGACTATTCCCCGCTATTCGCTGTCACTTACCCCATTACCCTAAGGGACAAACCTAAATAAGCACTAAAACTTTTTCCGAATTGCTATAGTGTGACCCAAATTTTATAGGTTGATTATTATGAAATGTGGTCTAACGTAAATGAACTTAAAATAAAAAAATTACGTCCCAACCTGTTAACGGTCGATTAAAAAAGCTAAGCAAGCAAAAAATAAAGCAAAAAAAAAGTTGTAGGTGTATAGTTTCGCAGAAACAAAAAAAAAACAGTTGAATAGTTTGGGTTTTCCAAAACTGGGAAAAGTGTACTCCAAGCGTATTTTTAGACCGGTACGAAGTCTCGGCACGAGGTCCTCGATACAAGACTGATGGGCGTTCTAAGTAAAACCATTACGTATTCTGTAGTAATACGGACCCAGAAGCTCTCACAGGGTTAGCTACTAGAATTATCATGTTAACTCGAAATGATAAAATTTCCCCGGGGTGACATTACTTTGATGGAAGCTTCGTTGAGACTCCTGGAGTACTTACGCTCTTCGAGCTTTACCTGACGCAGTAAAGTATGGGTATAACAACCAAATCTTTGCCTGTGCCTGTGGCAGTCCCGGTTGTCTGTTGAACTGGATCTTGATACCTATCGGTTTGCAGGGTGCGGGATCTTTCACAATGAAATCACTGTTGAGTGTATAAGTAGGTATAATGTCTTATTGTCCGCACACGTTACACTGTACAATAGTTCACGTAACAAAGGTGGTAGTTTGATGGGCTACACTAGTAATTACAGCAGTGAGATAAATTTGTTGCCGGAGCAAGCTGAGATCGCTCTCTCCTGAAAAGTTCTTCTCGTAACCGCCGAATTGGCGCGCGAACCGATCTGTCAACGTGTCACGTCAACGTCAAAGTCGTGCGTTCAGAAACACAGAAGAGGTGCGTTCCGAACGCCACACCTTCATGGTATTTAATCACCAATTATTATAAACCAGCCCCCTTTATTACTAAAAATAAAAACTAAGCCACAAAACGACGTCTCTTTTATAAGGAAAAGTTATAAAAGAGACGAGTTTTGGTGGATACATTTTTTTTTAAATTAATTAAACACTCAACAAGATTTTTTTTAAATGTTCGGCTCAGGCATGCATTGGTGAACGCCTCAGTGGATCCCGTAGTATTTGCCTCTTGTATCCGGGACAGACACCGGTGCTACGGAAAATAACGTTATATCTGTCTGCTATTTACCACTATTTGGAAAATACCATAATAATTTTATAACGTTTAAAAAAACCGTGAAAGATCTGACGTTGCTAGCTCAGCAGCGCGTCCAGTACTCGCATCGTACCTAATAATTACAATACGCAGTACACATCCCACGTGCGATGTGGTGCCCAGGCACCATTAAAAAATCAAACAACCAACAAATTGCCAGAACTAAGAAATAGACACCTACCGTAAAATTTACCGTCAAAACTTTATAGCGGTATTTTTGAAAGCGTTATTTCAATCCTTGCTACATGGCTAAATCCGGTACTGGGAATAGGGATACTTTTCGGTCGGTTGGTTCCACCCGCATACATTTTAAGCATTATCTCAAGTCCCCTCTAGGGTACAGAGATGAAGGAACGCTGCTTCGCTTAATCCTTCCATTCCTTTTACAGCTCCACCGCGTCATCAATATTCATCAATCGTTTTAAGTACTTTGATCCAATTACGTGTGATTTTTCTTTGAATTTTAAAGCAATGAGAGACGCTTGTTATTTATTATGACTCGCTTATACTTACTCCTCTAAATATAAACACTCTATAAACTAAACCTAAATCATTCATTTTCTTGTTTTGCTTTTACTCTTTTTTAATGTAAATGAATGAGGTGACGAGCTAGTCGTTCGCCTGATGTTAAGCGTCACGGCCGCCCATAACACATTGCAGTGTCACTCCGAACTCTAAATTATAAAGTTCCACATCACACACACACATTTCATTTGCGAGAAGTTGATAAATTATATTAGAGAGCGGTTATAAATAACAGGGTTAAGTAACTAGAGTCGATTAATTTTAAACTATTTCTTCGGTTCATGATTCTGTATTTGCATTTTGTGAAATAGCGAGGTGTCACTAGTAGAAAATTAGCCAAGTACAAAGATTTCGCTTTCCTTTTATTTATATATAGGTGTTCCTTTGGAATGTGTTAATACGTCATCAATTATCGTTTCATTTCCAACTGTGCTGACGTCATTTCCTGTTCTCGGTAGATTAGAGTTTGATGATGATAAATCTCGCTTATAAAAGAAAAGATTGTTTAACTACATTGGATTGATTAGCATTGGCAGACCATTGACTTCCACAGATTGCGTATAGGTTTTTTATTTTGGAGATTGTTTTTTTTTGTTTTTTGTTTTTTTTTGGACTTTTGTTACAATAATGTCGTTAGAAATACGTAGAACTACCTTGGTCGTGAATTTATCAATTGATTCTTACTTTTGAATATATTAAAAGGTTGGTAGACTGTTCAAACATGCTATTTTAATAATAATAATAATAATAATAATAATAATAATAAATAAATAAATATGTGTGGACATTTCACACAGCGCCATCTAGCCCAAACTAAGCATAGCTTGTACTATGGGAACCAGATAACTGATACAATACTTATATACTTTTTTGTTTGTAAATAATAAATACGTTTTGGTTGGCCACGTTTGCGAAAGGGGCGTCAGCTGATCCATCATCAGCCAATCATGATGGCTGCTGGATGGTTCCGGTAGAATAATATTGAGTTTTAAGTTTGGGCGGTCGCGGAAGAAAAAGGTGACGCTTGACGCTTCTGCTGATCAGTTATATTTGATCAGCAGAAACGTCAAGACATATTACTCATGCTAGTTCTTTGTCTTGAATATTTGTACAAGAACAAAAATAGAAAAATGGAAAAGGATTTCTATGTGTTTCACATCAATTGCATCTATAATAAAGAATTTTGTTCTTCCATAGCCACCAGTTACGGAACTTGGTTGCAAAATCCACCGAAAGGTTCATGTATATGTAGGTACTTAGCAACAGATCAAATAGATGAAAGTTTTCTCCTTCAAACCTATTTCTATTCCAATCTGAAAAACAATCAAAAGCTATCTGTTTCATGTAGAGACATCAGAGCGTTGTATAGTAATTCCGTCTCTGGAGAGGTCACTGAATATTCTATTGGTCGCAGTCACAGAGTTCAAAGCCGGAATTGATGAGAACCCGGTACAAAGTGGAAAGAATTGTCTATTAGGTTACTAACTCGGTGCTTACTGTGAAAATATATATCTCTATGTAGTGGTCTTGTAGGTGAACTAATATAAAAGTACCGACTTAACCTAATGGGCTTTGAAGGAGTATAAATAAATAATGAAATAAAAAATAACGCCCAACGATCACATACATAGATCTGCTGGGCTACCACAAACTAATACAAAACCACCGTGTTTCATGGTTTTATTATTTCAAGATTACAATAACATTGGTAGAATTCGTGCAATGAACTTATAAAGTATTCCTGCGTGTGAACGAGACGTCTACATTTTTATATGGCGTTAACACTGTCGCACGTCAGTATCAACATGATGTAAAGGTATGACATGGCAGTTGTATTTGAGTGAACGATTTGACGTGACGTCATCAAAACTGCTCTGGCTCTGCAACATTAAAGTATTCATACTTTTATGTCATTTGTCAATGTATGATTGAAGTAATAATGCTATAAGACGTTGTGGTTGCCCCCTGATCAAAGGCAATCTATGCCTCTTTTGTGAACTCAATTGCCTAACTTTTTATTAATTAGTGCAGTAAAAATATCGCATATTGTTATTTATTGAGGTCTACGCTAGCTACGGTGTAGACACTCTACGACGTAGCTACGTCTACGACTATTCCACGCGGTACCACCATGGTCGTAGCATGGTATGTACCACCGTAGAATAGACGAAGAATAGAGAGTAGTTGTATTTATGAATTCAAATGTTGCTATCTGTAGAACATCAATTTCCCCAAAACAGTTGAACACCATTTTCCGCCAAAATCGTTCCCAAACAATATTAGTCCTATTATAAGCACATCATAGTTTATGTACGAGGAATGTATTAGCACTCGGCGTTCAGCTTACGCAATCATGGCCGTGGCCTAATTCGCAATCAACAGCCACATCAATCCCGCGTACTTAAACTATAAATTAGTATGTTTGAATATTATATGCACTTGATAACTCCCACCTTTATAGCTTATTTTATCATCATCCAAACCATTCAAGCTATCAAAAAACAGTCTAAATGTTTAGCATGCACTCCCATAGTTTGCAATTATTTAGGTAGTAGCACATGATTGCAAAGCATAGGAGCACTAGTTCTAGATACCTCGTGCCAACTAAGGTTACCTACTGCGTCTACTGCAGTGGTATAAATTCTGCACATGCAGGCGTAAATTAGATAAGCATTGATTGATCCGATGGGGAAGAAAGGGTCTCGAGTGGCAACCACGAGCTGGAAGACGCAGCGTAGGCTGGCCCCCTACTACCGTACTTCCGTACAAGGTGGACCGACAACCTAGTCAGTCGATGGTTGCAGGAGGCAAGCAGCCGCTCAAAGTGGCACTCTTTGAGAGAGGCCTATCATATTTTATTTTTATTTTTTTATATATATATTTTTCTATCATCTATAGAAGACGTCGACTGCTAAATACAGGCCTCCCCCAGAGAGTGCCACTTTGAGTGGCGGCTCGGTGCTCACCTCCTGCATTAATCGGATCCCCGCGGCACAAATCTGTTATTTGGTAGTAATTAACATTATTAATTAATTATACAACTGATCAGCTGCCGACTGCGTAGGTATCGAGCCAAGTGGTCAGTAAGTGACCACCGCTAGCACTGCAATACTGCATTCTTTTGTTTCTTTTTAGGGTTCCGTACCCAAAGGGTAAAACGGACCCTAACTAAGACTCTGCTGTCTGTCTGACCATCTGTCACCAGGGTGTATCTAATGAACTGGCAACACGATTCATTAACTATAACAAAAAATACAAAAAAAAAACAGAAAAAAATTAACCCATAATTATTTGAGGCCCATAAATCACCCCCCCCAGGTTTTCTCCCCAGATAATATAATGCCTACAGTACAGATGCCTCATCCCATACAACGGAATAACTCGGGCGACGAATACAAATTATTTTATTTCTGCATAACGCAAGATTATCAAGCGACATTTATTGCGTGTTGGCAAAGTATTGGGCCACTGGACACTAACTAGCAACTTTCCAGACACGATTACTACATTTTTTTAAGTTCGGTCTATTTTTCCTTTGTACCTGATGGAACCCCACGGTTTTCGCGTTTTTAACGATAATGGCATGGAACCCTTAGTCCGCGAGTCCAACTCACACTGGCCGGTATTTAACTTAACCGTTAGTGGTGTATTGTTATCAAGCAATCCCCTGACTAGACAAAATTAGGCTGGACCTTCTAGTTGGAAACATAATTAGCCACTCATTATAATTATACACGAGGCAACCTCAGGCGTGAATGAATTGAGGGACGCTCCAACGAGCTTACATCTTAATGAATAATCATTAATGTAATGCCGACTCTATTAATTAAATTGACAAGGCTTTTACAGGCTATTAATATTCCTAGTAGTTCTGCGAACAGTAAACCTCACGAACCATTAGACTAATTTTAGTCATTTTCGAAATTCTTATTGAGATATATATGCATAACATGAGAACGGAGAAAACATGTATTAAACATGTTTTCTTCATTTTCATGTTATGTGTTTACCGACGAATAGTGTCATGGTTTTATTGATATTCATCATCGTCATCATTATCAGCCTGAAGACGTCCACTGCGGAACATAGGCCTCCCCCAAAAAGCTTTATTGATATTATATTTTTTTAACTTGTTCCTTGGGACTACTGGATCGAAATAATGGCAGTTAACTCATAATTGGTCAATGCGATGGAACTTGTGAGATAAACCAAATAAAAAGCTGATGATCTTCAAACTGAACAGACTGTCTTGAACATAGAATGCTCTGAACGGACTATTTCGGTTTGAAACCTCAAAACAAACCCATACTATTCATTTATCAAACCGGTCCTTATGCCACGTTAGACGTACGTTACAGATATAACATTCCAGGGGGAAAACCACGACGTCTTATAGCATTATTACTTCAATATTACTTCAATCACACATTGACAAATGACATAAAAGTAAGAATACTTTAATGTTGCAGAGCCAGAGCCGTTTTGATGACGTCACGTTAAATTGTTCATTCAAATACAACCTTTACATCATGACGTGACGTGCGACAGTGATAACGCCACATAAAAATGTAGACGCCTCGTTCACACGCAGGAATACTTTATAAGTTCATGGTACGAATTTGAACAATATTATTATAAGCTTGAAATAATAATGCCATGAAACATGATGGTTTTGTATTAGCTTGTGGTAGCCCAGCTATTTTTTCTCGGAGGTTACAATTTAAACTTGACGTAGAACTTGGAAGTCGCGAAAAACGGTGCTGGGCTAAACCAAAGAGTATATAATGGGCTAAACCTTAATTTGTTTACAACCTATTAAAAAAGAAAAAGATGAAAGCAGAAAAGGTGTGAAATGCCGTCGTAACTTTTTAAAGGACCTCTCTGAAACCATTACAGTAATCCTCCAAAAGCTTAGCGAATAAAAGTGCCAGTAATATTAAAAGGTTGGTAATTTCTGTCCTTTTTTTGTCCACCTTAAAATAAACTGGGAATAATTGAGTGTCCCTTCACGCACGTGCTACCGTTATTATAGTTATCGTCCAGAATGTATAGTCGCGCACGTATGCACCATCTTAGCGACTTTAAACCGTATACTAGATACTAATAGATACACCTTTCGATTGCACCCATAATTTACCAATTTTTTTCTTAACCTTCCGGGATAAAACCAATAAAAGGTTTTAAAAAAAAAAATTGAAGGTTTTGAAAAATCCAAAATTATTACGGATTAATTTTATGTGTAACCCTGTCTTATGCCACTATTATAATTTTGATTATATTTAACACCCACTTATAACACTCTCCTTTGCATTTGCTAACCCTAATTTCTAAAATCACATTGCACCCGGAGCTCAGAAGCGAGGTAGAGAGAGGTGTTATAATATTAATGCTGCACAGACTGCGCCGGTAAGTTTATGATGTTACTAGCACTTGAAATGGAGAATTCAATTTCGCAGGAAACCGTTGCGCGAGATCACATTAAACTTATTAAGTTATGAATATCATTTTCGTGGTTATTGTGGAACATGTTTCGAGTTTAGGGTATTCCCTAAACAATATATTTATTGACACGGTTTATCTATGCGAAACATGCTGGTCACTGAATGTTTCTGTAGTTAGTATAGGTACAATCAAAGGGCTCTAAGCATTTCGATTACTAAAAAATATCTAATAGGCAATTACAAAGTTTAGGCATTGACGGTAGGCAATCTGCTTTGTAAGTAGTGATTAACATTACACGTGTCCAAATTAATTTGATTAATAGGTTATGCATACAGTTTGCAAACTAAGGCATCTTCAAAACACTCCAAAATTGATTGTGCCAACAAAGCCCTTCCTTCCGTACAGCTAACTAAGGAAATAATGGAGTATAGCAGTAACTAATATGCAAATATTCGTGATCCTCTTGAATAATAGCGGGGTGCCTAATATGTTTACTTAGAAGTTAAGATTTATACACGAACTAAGTGGCTTGTTTACTTACTATTGTAATAGGAAGGCGCCAATTCTAACCTATATGGAGTAATTATGGAACTTCATTTTGTATATAGAGCTAGATATCTCAGTAACTCGTATTATAAGTCCCTAATTATGATTAGCGAGCTGAAAGCACTGGGCTGTAGGGTTGGAAACTTGTCACCTGTCGGTGTTTTATGTTATGGTAGGCGCAGAATCGATAACCGATGGGTCTTCTAGGGTCTAGGTTCTTCAGTGGAGACTGCGTCTAGGCAAACGTAGTATTGGACGGCCTCCGAGTGAGAAGGTGCCTCCCAACTCCTCCTGACTCACCGACAACCAAAGTTCGAAGTTTCGGCTACAGGTGGAGCGATGACTTCCGCCGAGTGGTTGGCAGCAGTTGATTGAGAAGAGCCGAAGACCGGGCTCAGTGTTGTACCTTGGGGGAGGCCTGTGTTCAAGACGAAGATGAGTATGACGATGATTATGATATTATAATTGTCATGCACTGACTTTTTTCTTCCACCCTCCTCCTTCAGAAATCATGTTTTGATGCAACTACTGTTGTGGACAGGGCAGGTGTGACACTGAACGTCAAGCCAACGACCAGCTCATCACGTTTTTCGTTTACATAAAATTGCTTTCCAAACGTCAAAGGGTCCCAGTTTTTCTTTGACTTTTCTGCCATCTACAACCCTTATTCAAGTCCTCCAATATCGCATTGATCTCGTCGTATAACGTGCCAATACAATGCTATATTACATTTTGCCTATTTCTCGCAGCATATTGAATATGAAGATCAATAGATTGTGGCATTTTGCTATGATATATCATAGTCTGCAATATATCACAAAGTTACACATAAGCGAGCATTGAGATTAGATGCTTCATCATGCTTCAATGCAAACATCAAGCAATACATTTCTGTCAGGCTATCAATAAGTGCAGTAAACACTGTTTTGGAAACACACGACAGCTTAATTGAAAATCGAAGTAGAGAATATTTTTTCACTATTATCGGATTTATAACTATTTTTAATGACGCATCACGGTCACATTTTGGATTTTTTGTTCGAAAAATATTTTGATAGAAAGTGTACGTTCTTAACTATTATGCTAGTAAAAGGGAAAGAAGTTTTTTGAAAGATATTCGCTGGAATTAAGTGCAACGCCAATTTGCCGAAAGAAAGAGATAGCATGCTAATATTAAACAATTTTTTTTTGATGCCCAAACTGAAGTTAACTTTTTCTTTTTATCTTACTACATTACTATCAATTTTTTTTATTGTTAGATTATAATTAGGTATATATATTTTTGAAACTATGTATAGAATTATGTATTATTTTATCTATTCTGTTGTAATATTTATCTTTACTTTTTAATTTTTAGTCTTACCACTATATATGCGAATGTTGTAAACACCTGTTAAGGGTATATGTATCAGAATAATTAGATTAAGATGTATATTCACTATTGATAATATTTAATACATGTACTGTTGGTGTTTCTACATAAATAAATAAATAAATAAATAGCAATATGCGTATCCAGCGAATAGAAGAGTGCAGGGCCATGCAGTTTATAGCTTACCTATGTGAGGTACGTGCCTTATCTTCTTCTTCCTTTAGTTATAGGAAGTTTTAGTTTGGTTGATTTTATTTCCATAAAAGTAAGCACATTGCTCGTAGAACTGACAACCGATAGGGAACAAAGGTTCTTGAGTGGGGTCCACGAAACAAACTGGAAGACGCAGCGTATGCCGGGCCCCCACTAGGTGGACTGATGACCTGGTCAAGTGATCATAACCGTGGGGAGCCGATGGATGCAAGAGGCAAGCAGCCGCAAAGTGGCGCTCTTAGGGAGAGGCCTATGTTCAGCAGTGGGCGTCGTCAGGCTGATAATGATGATGATGATTATGATGATGATGATGATGCCAGATATAAAGTATAACGCGTGAAAATCTCTACGCGCCACGTTCAAAAAGCCGATTTTTATTCGTAGGGTACATTTTAGATTTGGTGCTCGTAAATATTTACTGGCTCTCAAAGGATCTATGCAGTTAAAATAGCTACATCCCAACTCGGCATAATCCCGGCTCGTCATGGAAATAACCTGTATTGGAATGGATTCCATGAAGCTCCGTTCTCACGAACATAATCTTGTTTTCAGGATTTTCTGGTTTATTTTGGAATACAACCCGCTTTAATCGTTTTTTTTTCAATAAAACCTGATTTTAATACAACTGATTTTTTTGTTAAAGGTTGTTGCTTTAAATGAAAACCACAGCGTATAGTGGTCTTTAGGTATATTAAGTACTAATATTTTCATCCCACTGTCTGTCTAGGGCCTCGCGGGCAATAGAGGCATATAAAACATGTTGATTTTCAAAAAACATTCCATTCAAATTAGACTTCAGCCCTGTATGTTTTCTCTATTATCAGCGGTTCATACTCAGCTAATTAAAAGACATCGGCGCCAGGACGCTGCTACAGAGTTATGCGCTTTCATACAAATTAGATGGCTGCCGTCATTTGTCATCTTTCTTTTCATTTTGCTTTCTGCTTGCTTTCTGTTTGTTCTTCTATTTCATTATGTTATTACGTTTAAACTTTCAACGACACCGTTTGAATTTCTTTTGTATACTTAGGCTGAGTTGCACCATAATCACAGTTAAAGTTATTGTTAGATTTTGACATTAGCCCGCCCGGCGAAGCGTGGACGGTGACAGTTAGCGTTAAAGCACAGATATTAAAATAGTAGTTACGTTAAAGTAAGCTGGGGCAACTCAGCCTTATGATTGTAGAAAGTTAGGAATGATGTGTGACAGTTTGCAGCTGTAGGAACCCGTCGATAATAATTATAATGAAAAGAAACTTCTAAGTTTGTTGCAGTTCTTAAAAAATGAACTGTGTACAAGGATTTCTTCCTTTTATGTTGTAGGATCCAAGACATTTACTTACTGTATAGTATTAGATATATATGTGTAGGATGTACTAAGAAAGGTTTTTTTAAAAATGAGCAGTTTTTGTAATAACATTTCAGCATTATTTATCTCTCGCTAGGTGGCATTGGAGACAGTTAACAATAAAAAATAGAATTTTGGTATGGAAGTTGCTTATATTCCCTGGATTAAAACAGGCAACTTGTTATTCCGAAAACAGGAATGGTTCCTGTAGGAATGCGGGTAAAGTCGCGTGGTGATGCTAGTATTAGGTACCTACTTATTCAAAGGTCATTCCACTTTCCGGCGCGGTTTCGAATGAAAAACCACCACAAAGGTTAGTTTAAAAAATTGTTGAAATGCAAAATGCTTTGTTTCGTAGAGAGACGAACCTGCAATATGTTTTGTTCCCAATTTTGTACGTTTTTTGTGTTCCACTCTACTCGAATCTCTACTAAAAAATTGAAACGTTGCTGTTTTTCTGTCTATAGAGTTATTTTATGATTATAAGCGTGCGCTCACTACATAGATAGATAGATAGATAGATAGATAGAGAACTCTTTATTGTTTCACAAATAAATACACACAGGAATAAAATAAATCTTACGAACTAGTGCAACAATGGACGGTCTTATCGCTGACAGCGATCTCTTCCAGACAACCTTTGGATGGACAGTATCAGTAGAGAGAGAATAAACGGCGGTGCAAAACAATTTAATAGATGAAGTAAATACAGATAAATAAATAGAATAAAATACTATTACTTAACTTGGTACTAATAAATATACCGAATACGTATATACATTATAATACAATAGACTAATACATAATTTAAAAAAGATGGAATAGTAACAGTAAAAAATAAATAAATAGCAGCAGTTCACAATGACAGATAATAATTCTGCACTATACTTTTAAATATAGTCAGGGACTTAGCATGCCTAATTTCTGTGGGAAGCGCATTCCACAGCCGAACGGCTTGCACCGTGAAGGATTTGTCGTAGAACTGGGAGGTATAGACGGGAGGCATGAGCTGGAGGGTTTTGGAGGAACGCAGGGGCAAAGGGTGGGTCTGGTGTAAGAACTTAAAGCGTTCTTTGAGATATGAGGGCGTGGATGGAATAAACAGGATAGTGTAGAGGAGAGATAGAGTGCGAGCATTCCGGCGAGATCGAATGGGTAACCACTTCAGCTTTTTGCGAAACTCGGAGACATGATCATATTTGCGTAGGCCATATATGAATCTAATACAGAAATTTTGTAAGCGCTCTAGCTTATGTAGCTGTTCCTCGGTTAAATCTAGATATGCGGCGTCTGCATAGTCAAGAACATACTTATTTACCATCTATTTCTAGTTTTAACCACACCGTTTTATACTTGAATGAATTCCAAACCAGGAAAAGCTGGTAAGCGTGCTCCACCTTCGACTTCATCGTCACTTACCATCAGGTGAGATGTAGTAAAACGCAAACCCATTGAAAGTAAAAAAAAAACTGTAAATCTACTAAAAACTGAACTTTTTAAACTTTTTATATGTAGGTACTATCCGAAGAGTATTGGTTTTATTTGGTGGTGTAGCCTGGATTCCAATTGCAATACAATAAATTATTCAAAAGCGATCAGCAGTGGACTAAAAGCCGCACTGCGCTGATTCAAATACTTCTTGTACTGGTTAACATATAACACAATATTGCAGTCATCATCCGTTAATGGTATTCTCTCTCGATCAACCTTTAGAGTTTAGATGGAAAACACCCTATATTCCGCCGAGCCGATGAATGCAGGAGGCAAGTAGCCACTCAAAGTGGCGCTATATGAGAAAGGCCTATGTTCACTGCTCAGCAGTAGATTTTGCACCCAGAAAGTAAAAAGCAGGACTTCTTTAAACGGTGTGAATTTTAATTTGACAGGACATTTTGATAAGGGGTTAATTATAAGTGATAAAGGAATAAGATGCTAATATTGAATCTTGACGTAAATGGAGAGGTGACTGCGATATTATCAAATATTTATTCTTCACTTAAGGGGGGAGGGGGGTGGGAGGGCAATTAGCCATTAATCAAAAACCAATAAATCAAGGCGTGGTACAATCAGAAACAGTTAGAGAAAATGGTCGAGCTTTTCCTGCCTTCATATGATATTATCTCAGAAATAATTTTATTATTTTGGTGACGACTACACTCGAGAGCAAAATATAATCCAGGCTGGCAGTAAAAATTGTAATCCCTAAAAAGTCCTTATTTACTGTAAATTCGGTGCGGACAGCATGTACAAAAATGCTCAAAAATTACATTTCTGTATAAAAAAGCTATATTAGGAATTTTGCATAAATGTGTTCCCTCATAACTTTTAAACTAATTCAAATTTTTATCTTAAACAACTGAGGAAAACACGGATAGGTTAACTGATGTAGGTAAAATAAGTACTTATTTGTAAATAATGAGTAATTATTTAACGTTTAAGTCTTCAAACAGAAGTTTTAGGTGGTTTTTGGCGGGAATGCGGAAAGTTCACGATGTTGTATTGTATTATTTCTCTAAACTTGTGCTTTTTCCAGTGTTAATGTTTAAAATTGATGGCGTTTTACGCATTAAGTGCTGAATTACGAGCATGAGTGTGGGCAAGTTTTATAATGTAGTGAAACGTGATTTTCCGTGTTGCTTCCAAAATTCCATAGAAGCTTCTAGTAAAGTTGCCACCACTTTACTGTAGCATGACTTAGACTGGAATATGACTACCTGACTTAGACTGGACTATGACTAAGACTTGACTTTACGTGAAATATTCTATTAACATGATGAAAAATTACAATACTTGACACTGGCTAAATACACTATGTGTGGAGCCAAAATTAAAAAAAAAAGTTTTAGGTGACGTACCTATCTATAGTAGGTAACCGTGCGTAATAGGTAAGTAATTCAATAATAAATAAATAATAAATATGTGTGGACATTTCACACAGCGCCATCTAGCCCCAAACTAAGCATAGCTTGTACTATGGGAACCAGATAATGATACAATACTTATATACTTTTTTTTGTTTGTAAATACATACATAGAATACAATATAACACCCAGACGCAGAACAAACATCTATGTTCATCACACAAATGTTTGTCCCGGGTAGGAATCGAACCCACGGCCCTCAGTTCAGAAGGCAGGGATACTACCAACTGAGAATAAAATAAAGTCTTAGGTCTAACTAAATAATCGTTAGTAATATAGTTTTATAGCAGTATTGATTTGCCAGTATCTTAGATTGGTTAATTTAATTATTTTTCTTTTAAGTTCATTAAAGTGAATCTGGATTTGCTATTAATGTTGCATTACCAGTTAACAAAATAGCAACATTCATAAAAATAAACAACGACTCAGCATGGCCGGCTATTTATCTTAGTTGTAACGTATCATTTAAGGGGATTTCTCACTAACCACCGTGTCGTTTCACCGCCCGGACGCCGACCCGACGGCGCCTTCCGGGCCGGTGTCAATACGGAATGATTTACGGAACACCTTCGTCACAAGATGTTAAGGTTGCGGAGGCAGATATACCCGAGAAATGTAAATCGCGTCTCACAATAAAGCCCCTGATTTGACACGTCTGTGATTTTTGATACATTTGACGCATAGGTACACATTTATTTCATACAATTATTAACTCATGGATGGATGCCAGTTCGAGTCCCGCTCGTGATTCTAATTTTTCCTTTACAAATTAATCCAATTTTTGCTACTGCGCAGGTTTTCGCGCCGACTTCATAGCCGCCATTGAGCTTGATCGCACTCTAATAGGCAGGCTGATGTCATTACCACAGCAGGTACTATTATAAGATCTGTGCCACAGCTATCTCTGTATAAAAAGTACCTACTATTCACTTCGCTGACATTGACGTCATCTACCAGGGCCATTATTCCGTATCGATGCCTTACTTCGAAACCACGCGAATTCCTTGTCTTAGATAAGAAATCTACAAAAGCCTATTCTCTATGAAATGAAAACGAAACCGCGTGAAATGAATTTGGAATTGGCGGGATTTGAACTGCCAAAAATCATATGTTCTACTGAGACGCGTTCCGAAATACCAACATGTTTAAAGATATGACCACTTACGTCAATATATTTTATTCAAAATAAAGATAATTTTAATGTAAAGTGAAGGTATTTCTAACGCTGTGACACGATTTGAACAAGACACGATAACGACGTGGTTTAGTATCGTGTGGAATCTGTTTTTCCATAGAGAATAACCACCCTGTATCACAGTTTCCCTGTACCTGATCGGTACGTATGGCACTGACATATTGTTGTATTGTGTAAACAGGCCATTATTTCGTATCATAAACGAATCTTGTTTAAGTTTTGGTTTGGGTTGCGAAAAGATTGTTTCTGTCGTGTTTATGGCGGGTCCACGCTGAGGCTTTAGCTTATCACATTGTTTGTACATTGTACTGTAATAATACTGGATAATCTCGTTGGATTTAAGGCGAAATTAGATTTTCAGCCATAACTGTAAGTAGTTTTTTTTTGTAATGTAGTCAACTTCAAATCCCTATACATATTATAATATTTCTATTCTAAAATAGTTGCTGAAAAATCTGTTTGCCATATCGTATTTCAGAAAATACTTTGGCAGTTCGAACAAATTATGGATTTCACAGTGCGCAATAAACCACCTCGTCTAGTGTATTTTAAAGGCATGAGTGAAAAGACGCCAATCTCTTTACAGCGGTTTTGCTGTTTCTAAAACCGAAATCCATTTTCCTTTATGATCAAACTGCCTAAAAAGCGTAATGCCTGAAAAGAAAACTAACAAACAAACTTAAGCATTAAGCTTTTTTTAACTTGCAAATTGCCTATGACGTAAAATTTGCTAATCAAATAGATTGTGTATAATGCTAATTAGGTAAGGTATGTATACTTTGGGCATAGTTGATATTTTTAGGTTTATTTTAACGATATTATTTTGAGGAATATAATTTTAATTAATTGTGTTTATTTATGATTTTTAAAGCAGTATCGTCTGCTCAGCGTAATCTACAGATTAATTTGTAAAGAAAAAGGACCAACCCCGTAAGTTGGTTATAAAGGTGAAGGAAAAATTCGGACATGAGACCACTTGTTACGGTAGCTTAAGTAAAGCATATCCCGGCTTGAGGGATGGATGGATGCGGGTTTAATCCCCGCTCGTGATTCTAATTTTTCCTTTACAAATTAATCTGTAGTGTTTATTTACGTGCCCATCGATGCAGAGGCGAGCAGCCGCTCAATGTGGCGCTCTCTGGGGGAGGCCTATGTTCAGCAGTGGACGTCTCCAAGCTGTTGATGATGACTTACTTAAATAAAACAGTTAAGAACCCTAAAATTATGTATTGATATTGTTGAAGCAAGTACTGGCCTACGAACTTACTTGGGAATCCGTGGCCGTGCAGGTGTATGTAGTCAGCAGTTCTTCTCCTGGCTTGGTGTGGTGCTGCCTCGAGGGGTATTTCCATAGGTTGCTGGCCTTTCGTCTTCTCTCTCTCTCGTTAGACTGAGATGCCCGTCGCGAGGATGGACCACGACAAACTGTCCACCAACTCCTGGAGCTCGTCTCCGAGGAGTCCTTCAGCGTCTACGGTATAGAGCGCTGGCACGTACTGCTTCTGGAGCTGCGCAGCTCTCAGGCAATAAAATATCACAATGCGGGTGTTTCCAAAGGCGGCTAACGGACAACTGTTTGAGTTGATTTTTCGACCCTGCGTGTGCGCTGGGGGCGGGGGTGCGAGCGCATATAGCCAACATGAGGCGTAGGCGGGTGCCCAATGTCGTCGGCCTTGACCGTGCTACCAACACTACAGGGATGGTCTTGTTACTCTGTGTCACACTCGAATATATGTTAGATCTATTTGGTTTGGGTACTAAACATACCGCTCACCTTAAAGGAAGGTACTTCTTTTAACAAGAACGCATTGAAATTACACATGGAGATTAGAACTTGGAACAACACATTGAAAATAAACTACACTAATTGAATGACTTAAGAGCTACAGTATACGCTATCGAAACAATGTTATTCTATAGGAAGTTTGCAGACCTTAACGATTGCTCGTTTGAATAGACTCTTGCCCGCTTGCAAGGTCACGACTCTAATTTTGTTATCTGGACCCGGGTGGAGCGCGTGCACTCGAGCCATTTTCCAAAGGAGTGGAGGTAGGTTGTCATCGCAGATCACGACAATGTCGCCTACATGAACAGGGGAACCACTGTCGCGGTACCACTTGCTACGTTGTTGTATCTCATGTAAATACTCACGACTCCATCGTTTCCAAAAATGTTGGACGCATTGTTGTATCCAACGCCACCTTAATAGTCTCCCTGGGTTCGTCTCTGTTGAAGGGACATCGGGAATGGCTGTCAGAGGGCCTCCTACTAAGAAGTGCGCGGGTGTGAGTGGTAGCGGATCAGATGCATCCGCGCTTATCGTACAGAGTGGTCGCGAGTTTAGGATGGCTTCTATCTGACACAGTAAGGTGTGCATCTCATCGTACGTCTGTACTTGTGTACCTACTACTCGGGATAGTATTTGTTTAAAACTGCGAACACCTGCCTCGAATAGGCCTCCAAAATGTGAAGCGTATGGTGGTTGAAAATGCCACGTAATACCTTGCTGCAAGGTACCAGCGTTCAACTCACTTTGAACCGAATCATTTTTTAAGAATTCGTACACCTCTTTTAGGTAATTATTGCACCCGACGAAATTCTTTCCGCAGTCCGAATGAATGTCGGTGCACAAGCCTCTGCGTGATGTGAATCGACGCAAGGCGGCTAGGAATGCATCAGTGGTGAGCTCGGACACAAGCTCTAAGTGTATCGCCTTTACACTCATACATACAAACACGGCAACATAACATTTAATTATTTTTGCATTCCGAACTTTGTTCGCTCGTACATAGAAATGCCCTGCGAAATCTACGGCTGTTTTAATGAATGGACGCTCGGGTCTAAGGCGCACGGCTGGCAGCGGTGCCATCGCCGGCTGAGGGCGCACGGGGCGCATGCGAAAACAACGCACACAATGAAAGATTTGTTTACGAATTACATCTCGGCCTGATAGAATCCAATATCTTTGTAAAAGTAAATATTGAACGGACTGAGTACCCGCGTGAAGGTGAGTCACGTGGGCATCCTCGATTATCAGACTCGTTAGGCGATGTTTTTTAGGTAAAATTAATTGATGTTTGGACTCGTATGATAACAATGATTTATGTAAGCGACCGCCTACACGGAGGAAGTTTTGTTTGTCAACAAAAGGGTTAAGACGTTTTAACTGGTTTGACGGGTGTTTCCCGTGCGGAATGTTTTTTATATCTTCGTGGAACACCTGATGTTGTACAAGGTATATTAGCCTGTGAAGGGTCGATTTATATTCGTGGACTGTTATATGTTTTGGATAGGAACTCTTTTCACTTTTAATTCGAGATTTAAGAATGTTGTAGAAACGAAACACGTATGACGCGACTCTTACCGTTTTACCTAAAGTCGAGAACCGGTCCAGGATTTCTACATCTTCGGCTACCGTAGCCGGTATAGACGCAACGGGTAAGTCTCGCTTTTCCTCGTTTGTCCTCGGGATATTCTTAGGGATGGGCCACGCAGTGGATTCCTCGCGAAGCCATTGCGGACCGTGAAACCACATTTCGTTCTGTAGGAAAGCAGAGGGCGTCATGCCTCTGGAAGGAGCATCGCTGGGATTACTGGCAGACGGCACATGTCTCCAGTGACGACTAGGGACTCGTGAGAGAATTTCACTCGTGCGATTCGACACAAAGGTTTTCCATTCATAGGGAGGGGACCGCAACCACGCCAGCACTACTGACGAGTCCGTCCACGCGTAAACATTCTCGCTACTAATAAACTCGCGGTAGGTATGTAGCGCTTTCTCGATAAGTTTAGATAGCATTACAGCTCCCATTAGCTCGAGACGCGGTATGGAGAGGCACGGTGATACCGGTGCGACGCGCGTCTTCGCTAGGAGAAGAAACGTTCGCACTTGCTTGTTGTTGTCGTCTGTAAGACGTACGTACAGACAAGCGGCGTAGGCTCGTTGACTTGCGTCACAATAGCCGTGAAGTTGAACACTACACGAAAGATCGAATGCCTGACGAGGTATTGATACATTGGATAAGAGTGGTAACTCTTCAACAAATACTTTCCACGCATTAACTATGTCGATGGGAGGGCGCTCGTCCCATTGGACGCCCGAAATCCAAAGCAATTGTATTAGGTGCTTTGCGAACAGGGTAACTGGGGAAATGAATCCCATTGGATCATGAACTTTGGCGATCTGGGAAAGTATGGTCCTCTTTGTGATGTTATCAGCAGAGCACTGCACACTGAATGTGAATTGGTCGGTTTTAGGGTTCCACTGAAGCCCTAGAACTTTGGTTTGATAGTCATTTTCCATGGGTGCGAAAGACACCTCCTCTCGCCGCTCACCATGAACATCTGGCGCCGGAACCGCAGCGAGCAGCGCTGGCGAGTTGCTGTGCCACTTACGTAACTCAAACCCGGCCGACTTACAAATACCTATCAGCTCTTGTTGTAGTACTAGAGCCTTTGTTTCGTCACTCTCGCCACATACTACGTCATCGACGAACACCTGCTCCAACAACACCTTGGACGCAAGAGGGAAGTTGGCCGCTTCATCGTAAGCCAATTGCTGTACGGTACGAAGGGCCAAGTACGGAGACGAATTAAATAAATAAATAAATAAATAAATATGTGTGGACAATTCACACATCGCCATCTAGCCCCAAACTAAGCATAGCTTGTACTATGGGAACCAGATAACTGATACAATACTTATATACTTTTTTTTTTGTTTGTTTGTAAATACATACATAGAATACAATATAACACCCAGACGCAGAACAAACATCTATGTTCATCACACAAATGTTTGTCCTGGGTAGGAATCGAACCCACAGCCCTCAGTTCAGAAGGCAGGGATACTACCAACTGAGCTATCGAGCCCGAATTGATGCCGAAGGTCACCGTACACAAGCGGTACTCTCGAATGGGCTCTTCTGACGAGGAGCGCCACAGAATACGCTGTAGGTCCCTGTCAGACTCTCGTACCAAAATGTTTCTGTACATTTGTTTTATGTCGGCCGTAAGCACGACACGATGAATTCGAAATTTTAATAGGATGTCAACGATATCCTGATGCAGCTTCGGGCCCGTTAACAAGATATCATTCAAAGAATTCCCGTTAGTACTTTTGCAGTTCCCATCAAAAACCACTCGGGTGCGCGTCGTCTGAGACGACTCCTTGATCACACAGTGATGGGGAATGTAAAAGGAACTACCTAACTCGGGAGGTTTGGATACTGGCTCCATATGGCTCAGCTCTAAGTATTCTTGTAAACACGCATGATATTCTACCTTGAGACTCGGGTTACGCTCCAAACGTTGTTCTAATTTGTGGAACCGAGTAAGGGCACTATCTCTCGATTCGCCTAGGGGCTGGGCATCAGGCTTACGTGGTAAGGCTACTGTGTACCTCCCTGAGGCGTCACGGGAATGTGAAGTTTTGAATATAGACTCGCATAGTCGTTCTTCCGGAGTGAGTACCTTCACCTCAGGTACTGACTCTAATTCCCAGAATTTTTTCAAGTCGCCGTCCTCGTTGATTGAGCTAAAACAAGCTTGAACTGGGAACGGAGTTGACGAGTTGAATGCTAACTTCCCCAACAATAAGTAACCAAAAATACTATTCATCGCGATCGGTGAACCCGGGGTACCCGTTATCACCTTTCCTAATAATATGTGAGACAGAATGTCCGCACCTAGCAACATCTTAACCGGTTGTGGCGTATGAAATGTAGGATCTGCTAAATTCAAATTTTCAATATGTGCCCAACCACTAAACGGTAGGGGCACACTTGGCATTCTCGGTATAAGTTTAGGTAAAACTAAAGCATTAACCGGGATAGAAGGTTGCACTGCATTTCTCGGCGTTATATTACACGAAACAGTGCCCTTCGGATGCACTGGTTTAATGTCACCTATACCATAAATAGGTACGTTCGCAAAATTACGTTTTAAACCTAATCTCTGCGCGCATGCTTCCGTAATAAATGAAGCCTGACTTCCCGTATCAATAATACACCGGACCGTCGACCGCTTCTGTGAGCCTACGCATACATCGATCAGTGCCGTAGATAGCAGTACCGTGCTAGACGGAACGCAAGGCGCAATGGATGACGCGCAGTCAACTGACTTCATATCGTTTACGGTAGGCATAGCGTGCTGTTGCGCGCTGGAACACGGCTCTGTAACCGAGAACGATAACCTTTTCTCAGTAGTTTCCGTAGGAAAATGAATTAGCGTATGATGACTCTTTTCACAGGAACGACAGGAAAAACTCGATTTGCATTGAACAACGTTGTGGCCTCTGCTCAAACAATTAAAACAAACATCTTTATTTTTAATGGACGAATATCTATCACTCGGCGATAAGCTCAGAAACTTGTTACACTTGGTCAACGTATGTTGAGCACCACAAAGTACGCAATTTTTATCTGTATTCTCATGCGGCGAAGGTCGAGAACCGTTTGCATTCAAATTCAGATTGGGGCTAGCAGTATTTACAGCAAGCGCGCGACCAAACGTGGGTGGGGTCGATGCCGCCGGTGTGTAGCCGGCATTGCCCGCGCGTAGCGGACCGTTGTGACAACTATTTCTCGCACTACCTACATTACGGTTATGACTATTCCTACCGCCGGAATCTACTACAATTTCGCTCGCGGCTAGTTCCCTTTCTAAAAACCTGATTAACATTTCAACGTCAGGAACTTCGGATGGTCTCTGCAATGATAATTCGAATCGCATACGAATAGAAGGTGATATTTTACGAAGTAAAATATTTAACAACACGAAACTCCATTCTTTCGTAGGGAAACGCATTACCTCGAGTGCTTTTATATTTTCGTGATAAACATTTAACAAATTCCGCAAACTGTGATTTGATTTCTCGGGACAAAACTCAATATCAATAATGCGATCAAGATGTTTGGAAGCGATGACTCGTTTGTTTTCATACCTCGAAATTAAAACATCTATAGCGACAGAGTAATTCTGATCGGTGATCGGTATTGACCTGATAAGGTAGTGTGGCTCGTTTTTTAGTGTAAGAAGGAGATACCTAAACTTCTCTGCATCTGTGTATGCGTCATTGTTGTGAACTAGAGATTTAAATAGGTCAAAGTAAGATGGCCAATCGGTGCTTTCACCCGCAAAAGATGGCAAAGGCAAAGTAGGTAATTTATTTACACAATTAGGTTGCATCGTATTATTAAAAGAAATTCTGCTCGAGCGCCGAAACGCCTCATCCGTTTTCTTAATTTCATCGAGATTACTCAATATCTCATAATAACAATCACCAAATTGATTTCGAATGCGTAACTGTTCAGCTCGATCGAATTTTTCTAAACTCATTAATGACTTTTCAATCTTAGTTTGCAATTTTAGGAATTTGCGCTGTAAAGCTTGAATATCTTTAGCTCGCGATTTAAATTGTTGTTCATTGACTCCATAGAACTCTAATGTACGTTTGACTTCGTCAAGTATAATTTCACGTTCAAAAATATCTTGTTCCGCCATTTTGCCGGACACACAAATCGCACACAAAGATGGGCAAAAAAAACAAAATAAAATTCAAATTTTGCCTGGACGCGTAACGTCCGTTACGACAACACGAAATATAGGTACAATTTAACAATTTAAAATTACACAATAAATACACAAAGCTAAGAGAATTGAATGTGACTACAGAGAAGACAAGAGATCCGACTCGAACGGATCAAAAATATGTTGAAGCAAGTACTGGCCTACGAACTTACTTGGGAATCCGTGGCCGTGCAGGTGTATGTAGTCAGCAGTTCTTCTCCTGGCTTGGTGTGGTGCTGCCTCGAGGGGTATTTCCATAGGTTGCTGGCCTTTCGTCTTCTCTCTCTCTCGTTAGACTGAGATGCCCGTCGCGAGGATGGACCACGACAAACTGTCCACCAACTCCTGGAGCTCGTCTCCGAGGAGTCCTTCAGCGTCTACGGTATAGAGCGCTGGCACGTACTGCTTCTGGAGCTGCGCAGCTCTCAGGCAATAAAATATCACAATGCGGGTGTTTCCAAAGGCGGCTAACGGACAACTGTTTGAGTTGATTTTTCGACCCTGCGTGTGCGCTGGGGGCGGGGGTGCGAGCGCATATAGCCAACATGAGGCGTAGGCGGGTGCCCAATGTCGTCGGCCTTGACCGTGCTACCAACACTACAGGGATGGTCTTGTTACTCTGTGTCACACTCGAATATATGTTAGATCTATTTGGTTTGGGTACTAAACAGATATTATTATTGTCGAACTCAAGCATCATTAGCAACAACCCCTTTCACTAATTATATCAACATACCTACTTGCTAGGTTCGTGATCCGTGCGTCTTGGTGCAATTAGGATGATTGATGTCGACACCCGAGTTTATGTAACTACTAGGTTCCTGTCCTCGGGTAGTCCCAAATTATTTGGTAAACAGACTGTGACAAGTTATAATAATAATTAAGTGGGCATAATTTGCCTTAATTTAAATGACGCAATTTTACCAATCAATTCTTTCGTTTGATGGCCACGATGAATACACGTGATCTGTCTTATGCCAAGGCAATAAGGGTTACTTACACGGTCCGTCCGCATAGCGATACACAAACCTTCGCTAAACTGGCTAAAGTATCCACGCAACGATTGTATCAAAACTTCCCCCTAATAACAGTGGCTACTCCACAGAGCTATGAAACAAATGTCGCTTCGCCAGAGGAGAAGCGTTTTTTTTTTGCTCTGCGGGCTACTCAGTGTTTTCTCTTGTTTTACTCTATACCCATTTCAACCTCAATAGAAAGAAACAAAACACTAATAACAAATAATAATAATAATAACATAGGTATGTACGTCATGTTTCTCACGCACTATTCTCAACGATGAGCGTAATGAGTGTTCAAAGTCTTTAACATCTAATGAATATTTAACTGAATTTGGTAATTATCAAAGGCCACAAACGTGTACCGTCCCAACTTTACCTGTAAACTTTCCACCAGCAGCTGACCTAGTTTTGAATTTAATCAGGATTTTATTTGCAGGCGCACTGTTCGGGTACTTTCTCACTTGGCACGGAAATAAATGAATGAATAAAATGTAACCCACTCAATAAGTATCAACAGTCTGAAGACGTCTACTGATGAACATAGGACTTCCGCACTGAGCGCCACGTTGAGTAACTGCTCGCGTCCTGCATCCATCCGATCCGCGCGGATTTAACCAGGCCTACCACCTGTCTGTGCTTCTTCAAACTCTCAACCATATCGACTTGATATTTCTTTAAAATCAATTAACATTAACTTGGACTCAAACGAAAATGTAACAAAACCCCATCTCTAAAATAGACTATCAAGAAGAATTGAGTTTATCAAATAAATATGTTTAATATAACTAGACTAAAATTAAAGGACCCAAACCGAAACGGGTAAAACAATAAACTTTTAACACTTCAAAGGGCCAACATTCCGGTAACAATTTGTTGGCAGCAACTGCTACCGATTCGTAAAAGCGTAATTAACAAACGACTTCCTGTTTAATTTAATGTAACGTTTAGCTTAATGGAGCGATCAAGCAATTCAGCCCTTGGAAATGGGCCTTTAACATTCTTTAGGTCTTTAGTGAATTAAGTAAAATAGCAGTTCAGTATGTTATTGTAGTGAAAATCTACTAACATGTGACGTAAAAGCACTACCTTGTTCTATCATCATCATCATCATCATCATTAACTACCTGAAGTCGTCCACTGCTGAACATGGCATCCCCTAGAGAGCGCCACTTTGAGTGGTTGCTCGCCTTCTGCATCCATGCTCCCCGCGGTTTTTGCCAGATCGTCGGTTCACTTCGTGGGGGGTCGGCCTACGCTGCGCTTTCCGCTCCATGGATGCCACGCGAGAACCTTTCTTTCGCATCGGAATCCCTTTTCAGATTCCCTGTTTGATATAAGTACTATCTATATTCTTTGTACGCTCTAGCGTGCATTGAAATACGTGTGAAAGACAAACGAGCGTGTAGATGGGAGTAATATCCGGGCCAGCGCTATTAATGAAACAGATAGCGGAGATGTACGGCGCTGATTGATGATTGAACCGGCCCGGGTCTATACATTGATGTAAAATTGTTCAGTCATCCTACTTTTGGTGTATGCAGGTTATAATAGTTATTGATCAGTATCATCATTAGCATTATCATCACCACCACCACCATCATTATCATCATCATTAACTGCATCATCACCATCACCATCACCATCACCACCACCATCACCACAACCATCATCATCATCGTCATCATCATCAATATCCTGAAGACGTCCACTGTTGAACATAGCCCTCCCCCAGAGAGCGCCACTTTGAGCGGCTGTTTGCCTGCATTCATCGGCTCCCCGCGGCTTTCACCAGATCGTCGTGTTTAGTTGCAAAAAGGTAAATGAAAGAAAACAAGTGCCGGAAGACGTAGTCGTATAGTATGACAATTTGTTGTTAAAATCCCATGCATTAATTTGCAAACGGTAAGATTTACTTAGACGAATTTTTGCTGATATTGTAGGCCGTGTAGGACCATAAGCCGATTGGTAGAAACTAATGACAGGCCCGATAGCTCATTTGGTAGTATCCCTGCCTTCTGAACCGAGGGCTGTGGGTTCGATTCCTACCCAGGACAAACATTTGTGTGATGCAAATCCAGTTAATAGCAAATCCAGATTCACTTTAATGTATTTAAAAGAAAAATAATTAAATTAACCAATCTAAGATACTGGCAAATCAATACTGCTATAAAACTATATTACTAACGATTATTTAGTTAGACCTAAGACTTTATTTTATTCCTGTTTTGTTCCTGCATAGTTATTTACCTATCCATATATCTTTATAAGATTATCGTTTGCTGTCGTAACTAAATTATGCTACCTAATTCTGGCACAATATTACATACCTACCACATAATTACGACTGGCCCGATAGCTCAGTTGGTAGTATCCCTGCCTTCTGAACTGAGGGCCGTGGGTTCGATTCCTACCCGGGACAAACATTTGTGTGATGAACATATAGATGTTTGTTCTGCGTCTGGGTGATATATTGTATTCTATGTATGTATTTACAAACAAAAAAAAGTATATAAGTATTGTATCAGTTATCTGGTTCCCATAGTAGAAGCTATGCTTAGTTTGGGGCTAGATTGCGCTGTGTGAAATGTCCACACATATTTATTTATTTAATCACCTATAAATATGATGTCGTACGAACGTACATACAGGTCACCTAAGTATATGAACCTTCTCTTGTAGGTTCCTTTCCTTTCATTGCTTAACAAAGATAAAATAGAAAACAAAATATGAAAATTTGTGTAAATAATTCAGTGCGTTTGTTTGACAAAAGAACACAATTGAATTCTCGGAAACATCAAAAATTCCGAATCGGAAGTTCACTATTCCAATAATGTTTAACCACCAGCTAGGCGATACGCGCGACCCAATTTATTGAACAATAACACAAATTGAGTTTATGGAAATGAACAGTTAGGCTGAGTTGCACCATAATCACAGTAAAGTGATGACGTCAATTAACAAATTTTTGCCTAACCGGTATTTTAACTGAAATGCCCATAATTGTTATTACTAAAGTAAGCTGGTGCAACCCACCCGACACCCCGCCCAGCCCGGTGGGTTGCACCTACTGTGATTATGGCGCAACGTTAGGCGAAAAAGTGTTAAATGACGTCATAACTTTAAAGGCCTATTACACTACCCAATTTTTAGGGACCCTTACCCTAACTAAGGGTGGTGTAATAAGAGTTAGAGCGTAAGGGTCCCTACCTAGGGCGACCGGGCGGTCCCGGCAAGCCTTGCTCCCTAATCGCCCTTACAACCGATTAGTGTAATAACACTTAGGGTAGTTAGGGAACTCATCAACTCAGTCGTCGCGTGGCTAGCGCGGAGAGCGCTTGTGTTGGTAGTGATAATATGACAACCAGTCTTTGTCTAGCACTGACACTCTGTCTTAAAATGGTGTCTTCTTTTTTATATAATAAAGAAACAATATGGAGCTACTAAATTTAATAGGTATTCAAATTCCTCCTCTCCTATTCTTAAATAATTTTTGAAATCCGCTGGTTTTAGAGCACTGAGTATCCTCATATTGGAGTGATCTTTTCTTAATTTCAAGTATTTCTTGACCTAGATCCTTTCTTCTCTTTTTTTCTTCTATAATATTCATAGATCCAAATACCAAAGCCACGGCAACCCGAGCTTTTTTTAATGCTTTAGATAAAACAGGTGCCATGATACGTCTACATCCGCGCTGGTTCAAATTCAGACTGTACACAGAGAGTAAGGGAGCCGATATTCAGTGTAGTGTAGTAATCGACGCCCTTGCAAGGGGCCACGCCCTCCCTAACTACCGGGCCCTGAATACCGTGTAGTGTAATAGGCCTTTTAACTGTGATTATGGTGCAACTCAGCCTAACTAACCAAACGCTAACTACCACGCGTCATGAGATACAGCCGGGTGAGAGTAATAGGGTCCGTTTCCTTTGGGTATACGGAACCCTAAGAAAGCTGTATAACCACAAATTCAGGTGCGAATAAAATATAAAACATTCCTTACGTTTGCAAAGTGAAAAGACAAACCTTTGTTTACGCATTAACTTTCCTAACTTGGTAACTATTCTGTGGAAACACATTCAAATCTGCGGTCAGACGGGAGCATTGACCTCATTCATATTCAACGCATGTTCCGCTCACATTGTTCTGTCTACGTTGCAGATATTGAATTTCCTCCATGTTTGATTTTCACCGGTTTTATAATAGTGTGAATTCTTTGATGACTACCGACCTAGTGTAGAGCACGATCCAACTCAATGGCGGCTGTGAAGTCGGCGCGAAGCATTGCGCAGTAGGTAAACTTAGATGTGCGCGGAAAGAGGTAAGCAGTATGCGCATCGTGTGGGGGGCTTGCAACGCACTTCGCAGCCGCCATCAAGTTTTACTCGCACTCTACGATTTTAATAAGGAACACGGGAGTAGGCAGAGTTCTCGGGGCTCCCTCGGTGGAGGGACGTGCACACAGCTCCTGCTATGACTGTAATAACACGGTGAAGTACTACACCGCGGGCAACGTGCATTTCTTACTCAAACTAACGACTACACTAGCCAGGATGGCCTATAGACAGTCCAAATGCTCCAGCCCACTACCGGTAGCGTACCCAACATGCTCGCAGCAGTCTTTCTGATTTGCCCTCGTAGTCTCTTTTTTAAAGGGTTTGTCTGGGAGCAAACTTGCATAGTGTCATTTTTTCATGCTCTGTGAACCCCTAGGTCTCACTTGATAGTATTAAGTAATAACACGGGCTACAACAGTGAAACCCTCTTTTCTCTTTATAATATTGTACCTATACTGTATAATTAAATGTGGAAACACGCTTGCGTTAATGCACAAGCCTTTTCAGGCCTGACACTTGTTTTTGAATATTTGACGACACATTTTAACAGCAATGTCACTAGAGAGGTAAATTAGATTAACTTTACCTTAATGAAGGACCTAATTGCATATTTAATTTGTGAGATTTTAAGCAGAATGTACTTAGAGGCTGTTGTTTTTCAGACACCTAACGTATAAAAAGACAGATTTTGGCATTAAACCCCCTTAACAGGGTACACCAATTTAAGTACTTGGGTCATTTTGTCAAGGACGATCTAAAAGATGAGTTAGATATAGAAAGGTAGCGCAGGGCGTTGACGGAGAGAGTTTCTGCAGCGCTTCTTCTATGTTTGCGGAGTCACGGAAGGACGGCTTTGCAGCGATTATGCGTAAAAAATTGCATCGCTGCTAGAACGTATACGCGGGAGCAGTAACAGCATTCTTAAAGCTATTGTAAATAAATTTGATTGTCCCATTCTGTGTCATCATGTCCGGGTGCTAATTAGGTAATAACGTCTGTAGTGGCGATATATTGTATAGCAAAAGTGTGTAGGTAGGTCTGTGTATTATCTGTTTGTGTATTGTTCTTGACGTTGATGATTTAATTTTAGTTTACAAATTTATTTACATTTACTCAATCATTTCACTGCTATGGATCTTTGTGTCTGATAAATAAACGATTTATTATTATATTATTATTAAAAACGTGACCCTCTTTTGATTGGGTTTTTAATTCTACTGTGCATTCAAACTGTTAACTTTAATGTTAAACACAATTCTCAAGTAGTGACCATGAAACAGAACGGAAGACGGAATAGGCCAGCCCACACTAGATGGATTGACGATCTGTGGCCTTACCGCGTAAGCCCGGTGGCAATCGTAATCGTGTGCTCTCTTGCTCGCACTCAAGGGCTTGTACATTGGCGTAAGCAGGATGGCAGGCGATGTTCATTACCAGAATGCTTACACGGTAGGGCTGCTGGTCAAAGCCGCGGGGAGTCGTTGGATGTAGGAGGCGAACAGCTACTCAAAGGTGCGCTCTATGGGGAGGCCAGCAGTGGACGTCTTCAGGTTGATAATGAATACATAGAAGTTTATTTAAATACACCTTTTCCTTCGGTTATTTGCTATTTGTATCAGTATAAGTTCTGCGTTTAGCAAGTGATGGTACGAGATTTTTATCCGTTCATGTTCAAGCCGATATATCTTGCTTTACGAGTTTCCAATACTTGCTCAAATTGCTTGTATCGGTACTTAGTACTGGAATGTGCATATACAGATGAAACGATTTTAAACAAGCAAACTAGAATGGATAACTCCAACATACATTTATTAACCAATAGAGCGGTACCGGGGTTGATACCGGACATAACATAATGTGATTTTTGGAAATCCACGAACCTTTCTGTTAGTAGACTAATGTACTTATGCGACTATTTGTAATTGCCTACCACATGTTCTTCTAGTATTCATTCATCTATGATTTTAGCATACAATTTTCGGTCAGGGATTCAACAAGATAACGGGTCACATACAAAATGAAAGCTGTTTTCTAACATGAATATCAGGCGAATATATATTTCCTTCGCCGTATTTCGCAACTTATGTTAACAAAAATTTCACGACCACATTAATTTATAAGTACACCAGCCATTTAAAAGCCCGGGGGCTCACCACAACCTCTTATAGCATTATTACTTCAATCATACTTTGAAACATTACATAAAAGTAAAATTATTGTGTTGTTGACTCACAGCAGTTTTGAAGCCGTCAAGTTCAATCCTTCACTCAAAAACATCATGTTGACACAGACGTGCGACAGTGATAACGCTATATAAAATGTAGACGTCTCGTTCTCACGCAAGAATACTTTATAAGATCTTAGTACGAACTCGAGCAATATTATTGTAATCTTGAAGCATTACTGTTACGAACCATAAAGGTTTTGTATTAGTTTGTAGTAAAGCCCCTGAACCAATCAAGCGTCCGTCTCAATTGAGAGCCATATGTATAAGTACTCCATTCCACACGAATTTAACGATGAAATGCGGCGCGCGGAAAATTGCTTTGAAAGGGTATTTCCAATACACGCCATTACCCAGCGTATATTGGTATCGCAAATAATGTTTTTTGTGATATTAACGTTATTATGAGAAGTAAATTATTATGGATCCGGTCACAGGTGTGTTTAAGTTTAGTAATCATCAACAAACAGCCTGCAAACGACCACTGCTGAATATAGGCTTGCTCTTCTCCTGCATCCGTTGGCTCCCCGCGGGCGTTATTATTAGTGAATAGCTGACTAGTCACCGTTCTCAGTAGGACGTATGTGAGGAGACAGCTAGATCACCATCAGCCGAAGTACTTCCTCTGCTTAGCAAAAGTTCCCACCACCACATAGAGCACCACTTTGAGTCCAGCTGCTTGCCTCTTGCATCTTACAGCTTCTATCGGTTTTGCAAGGTCGTCGGTCCCCTAATGCAGGAACCTGGGATATACGCTGCGTCTCCTAGTTCGTGCTCGTCATACGAAGACCTTTTTTCCTCACCAGTTGTCAGTTCTGCAAACGATCAGCATGGCCTGCCTACTTCCGTTCTTTCTTAACAGGTACCTATTCTAGACTAGATCGGTGACTTTTATACTTCTGCGGATCTCTTCGTTTTGGATGTCCCATGTTTGTGATTGCAAATACGAAAAACATGTCGAGAAGAAAGAAAGAACAAACAAATTGCCGAGAGCAGCAAAAACATACAATCATGAATAAAATCTGTGCGATAACGATGTAAGTATTATCTAGTCTACCGTATCAAAGGGTTCATATCAGAATGAAATTGCCTTGTAATTGCTGTCAAGGCCAACCCTGGAAGCTTTTGCTGAAATCTATTCTCATTTGGCTAAAAAGCTTGATGAAAAAAAGTAAATTACATTTGTTATAATTGACAAAAAATATTGGAAATTATAAGGAAAGCTCTTTGTTTAGAAAAAATATCAATGTAATACTACAATACTTGCATGCATATATTTGTAAACGTATGGCGATCATTTATGATTTTTCCGTAAAGTACTAGGTACCTATACTCATGCAGCAGCTTATACGGCTCGGCACTTGAGTACCTGCAACACCAATATTCTTCAGGATGCGTCCATAAAAATGGGTTTAGTTTTAGTTCGTCACACACTAATAGCAACAAAAGTTTATAATGTTAAGATATTTATCTATCAGGTATTTCATAATAGCACGTAATCCGGCTTACTTTACGTACAAATCACGTCGATTAACTCGACCGGAGTATGCGCGGAGGATGGACATCTTTATTGCCCGAACACCGGTCGAGTTAATCGACGTGATTTTTACGTAAAGAAAGCCGGATTACGTGCTATTTTTTTTTTTTATATTGATGGATAGGCTTGCGCTTGACCACTATCTCACCTGATGGTAAGTGAAGATGCGGTCTAGGATGTAACGCGCTTGACTAGAAGATTCACTCTCGATTTGAAAACTCCAAGATTGTGATTTTCAGGAAATCAAACGCTGGCAAAGCGTTCCACTCTTTGGCTGTTCGCAAGATAAATGTGGAAGCAAATCGCTTTGTTCGCACATGCGGGATGTTAACCATGTAGTGATGGCGTTTTTTCGTGCATCTGGTTGTCCGATGGTGGAACGGTGATGGCGGAATCAAGTTATGCAAGTCCAGTGCGCACTCTCCAAAATGTACTCGATAAAAGACCGATAATCTGGCAACTTTGCGTCTATGGTCGAGGCTCTGTAGCCGAGTCTCAAACAATTCATTGCCTATGAGCTTCTTGGCGCGTTTTTCGATAGACTCTAAGGCTTCCAGCTGGTACTTAGCAGATCCATCCCACAGGTGGCAGCACTACTCCATGCATGATCGAACTTGAGCTTGATACAAATTAAGAAGCTGTTCCGGTGCGAAGTACTGCCTGACCTTAGAGAGAACGCCTAGCTTTTTGGCAGCTAGTTTAGCCTTGGACTCTATAAAAGACCCAAAGTTAAAGTTAGCTGTCAGAGTCATACCTAGAAGCTCTAGGTGGTCCGAAATCGGTATCGGAATGTTACGGAGGGTGGGAGCTATCATAAACGGACTCTTTTTTGCGGAAAAGAGACATGCCAGGGTTATGGTAGCATTGAACCTAACCAAGTTTGCCTCACCCCATGCAGAGACAGCATTCAAGGCCGAGTTCATGATCTCAACCATGGTCTCTCTAAGTGCCTGAATTTCGGCATAACTGGCCCTAGCACTGGACTTATAGCTTTCTACAACCGTGCTGTCATCTGCATACCCAAAGATACCGGGTTTCAGCAGGTCATTTATGTGCAGCAGAAAGAGGGTTGCAGAAAGTACCGATCCTTGAGGTACCTCAGCATTGATTGCCAATAGATTTGACAAGCAGCCGTCAACGACTACCCGTATGGACCTTTCCCTCAAGAAATCTGAAATCCATTTGCACAGGCCAGCGGGTAAGCCGAATGACGGAAGTTTGCTTATGAGGCTTTCGTGCCAGACCCTGTCGAAGGCCTTCGAGACATCAAGAGAAACAGCAAGCGTTTCTCCATACTTCTCGATGGCCTCGCGTCAAGTGTGCGTGGCATACGCTAGAAGGTCTTCGGTGGACCGATTTCGGCGAAAACCGTACTGCCGGTCACTCAAGAGATCGTTCGCTTCGAGTCGGCTGTTCAGAACACGTTCCATAGTCTTACAGAGAATGGACGTGACTGATATTTGCCTATAGTTAGCAGGGTCGGCACGACTACCTTTTTTAGGCACGGGCTGCACATTAGCATTCTTCCAAGACTTAGGCACATATCTTGACTCTAAAGAAAGACGAAAAAGGCGTGTCAAGACAGGAGTCAACTCAGGCGCGCATGTTTTCAAAACTATGGCTGGGATCCCATCAGGGCCACTAGCTTTGTTCACATCTAGATTACGTAGCGTTTTACGCACCTCAGTCTGGCGGATACGAATCTCCGACATTGATGTCTCGCATCCTGGTAGACTAGGAGGTACTTCGCCAGCGGTATCTAGACGAGAAGATTCAGCGAAGAGAGATGCAAACAAGTTTGCCTTCTCCTCTGCTGTATGAGCTAGTGACCTATCAGGCTTTATTAGTGGGGGCAACGAGGGGCGGCAAAAGTTTGCCGCAACCGATTTAGCCAGGGACCAAAACGCTTTACTTCCCGCAGGATACGAAACAAGTTTGGTCTCAATGCGGCTAATATGGTTGTAGCGAGCCCTTCTTAAGGCTTTTTTGCAGGCCTTGGCAGCTTTGTTAAAGGCTCTCTTCTTCTTGCTTAAATTCTTCGATTTGCGGGTTCTAGCGTATAACCAGGCTAAATAAGCCTCCTGCTTTAATGCTTCGGCGCGTCCGCATTCACCCACTAGGCGGCCCACCAGGAGGCAGCCTTTCCGGATTGTGGGACGTCGGAAAAAGGAATGTAATATTCCATGGCCTGCCGCAACACGTCTGTCACAGCGTCCGCGCAAATCAAAGGATCGCTCGAAGAGAAGCAAACTTGCCGCCAAGGATAAGATGACAAAAAAGATCGCATTTCATCCCAATATGCTGACCTGTATCGCCGTATGCCCTTTGGGCTACGATCTAGCGGCGAGTTATGATGAGTTCGGCTATTATGAGTTCTACTTACGTTACGTATCTTCTAGGCAAACATAATGCTTGGCCATGCTACCGGTGGTGCATGCTTTAAGCATGCACCATCGTAGGCCGTGCCATCACTTACCTATCAGGTGAGACAGTGGTCAAATGCTATGCCTATACATTATAAAAATATTACATTTTTGTTAAAATAAAAGGAACGAATTACGTTCCATTGTAGGCAAATCTACATTGGGAAGTAATTTATTTCTTGTATTTTAATTCTACAATCTTTATTTAACTTACATAAAACACAGGTAAAAGGTACACCCGTATATATCATCAGTGAAAATTAAATAACGTCGAACAAATTCAAAGTAAAGGTGAAGCAAAAAGGGGCAGAAAGGTTGCTTTTAAAACCGACCCTGTGTTTAACGGTTTACCATTATTCATTGTGTCTTTGAAACGGAGGGTGACTTTATTTTTTCACAAGTAAAAAATAGCTTTCCCATTCTTCCCTTTTGTTCGGCTGAATAAATTGTAAAAACATTTCTTTTTGGTTTAGAAAGAATAATATGATTACCTAATATGGTATGGGCTTCTTATTCTGTTAATTAGTGCTTTATTTACCCTATTCGTACTTACCAACCCAACAAGATGTTCATTTATATTTACTGGATACTTTGGGTTCTACTCTCATCATTACCACAAGTAGCATCAATAACTATAAAGGTTGATCGACAATATAAACTGAGTGCCACTCTGTGCTCTTAAGGGTCAGTTTGGTCTAAATAGAATATGCCAAAAATAAGTACAGATAATATTATACCTATAGTATCATCATCATCATCATCATCATCATTAATAGCCTGAATCCATCGGCTTCCCTCGGCTTTCACCAGATCGTCGGTCCACCTAGTGGAGGCTGGTCTACGCTGCGTCTACAGTAGGCCTAGCACGAATATTTACGCGCGCGTAAGTGTAACGTTAACGTAAGGCAGTTGTATGGCATGTGATCAGCGCCCCATACAACTGCCTTATGTTAACGTTACACTTACGCGCGCGTAAATATCCGTGCTAGGCCTACTGTAGTATATTGTTACTAAAATGTCCTTCTTCTGTAGCGCTTATAGCGAATTTTCCGCCGATTTAAAGCGATCAGTAAAATTCGCTATGTAAAATTTGATATTGCTTTTATAGTTTGCTGTCAGGCTGTAAGTACCTACATAGATTGGCATACTATAAAAGCAAGATCTTTCAGACCACAAAAGTGAAACATACAAGAGCTGGCATGAACATTTGGGAGACTTATTAAAGTAAGCGGAGCAGAAAAATTAGTCAGCAGAAGCGTAAACGAAATGGGTGTGCTGCCAACATAAAGTTTAGATGAGCATTTTGTGCTAATGGTGGCATCGGCTTGTTTACTTTGGTCATTTAAATTAATACCTATTCGTATTTTTTTATGGTTACAATACAATGTTTTTGTATCGTTTTAGTACTTTCCATGTTGTGTAGTATATCAACTGTAGAAATCGACATATCTTTTCTCTCGAGAAAGTTAGACCAATGAAAATGCAACAAAGGTTTATGACGTGATCGTTCATTTTTTATGTGAATGTGACGAGCTAGTCGTTCACCTGATGTTAAACGACACACCCACCCATAACAGTTGTAGTGTCACTCAGAACTTTAAAATAATAAAGTTTCGCGTGACACTGCACTGCACACGCTATCCTGAGACATCAAACAGTTTAGTAATAAGATCACTAGACTGTGTAATCCATAAAGTCTCATTTGCCCAGTAATTTCACTAGCTACAAATGCCCTTGAAACTGCTTGGCGGCAGAATAACTGGCAAAGCAGTGACCTAGACGAACTTTCTAAAAGAAAACTTTCAAAAAAGTCCTACTACTTAGTAAATTCAAATCAAACGCAGTCTCAGGAGCAAAGGTAATGTAAACCAGCATGAGTGCTCGTGCGTGATCTAGGACAAACACATAAATTGAGTCTTACCCTATATTATATGCACTATTTTACTAAGCTGTTATTTTATTATTATTAAAGCATGGTGCAAACAGGCACCGGCTCGCAGCCCCCGCACTCTGGCGGAGAGTATGCGACGCAGGACTCTTCTCCGATGCAGCTATGGTCTTCGCACACGTCTTGGCTATACATACAGAGTCTGGAAGCTGAGAGAAAATGGATATTAATTTATTGCTTACTAGCCTTATGCCATAGAATGATAATAAGTGAACAGCGGCTATTGGAGTCCAGCAGGGTTAGCACGGACGGTAGACAAAATTTTCTTTCCCCTGTCTCTCCACTTTCTCCACTTGACAAGTAAGTAAATTGTATGAAGAAAGTGACATAAAACGGGGAAAGACAACTTTATCTATCATCTATGCTAACCCAGCTGAGGTTAAACTAAGTGTAATGGCCGAATTTATATAAATTGGAAACCCAACTGCTTATTACTACAAACATGTTGATGTTGGTTCTTTAATACGGCTTGATTTCGAGAATTAAAAAAACACTAAACTGAAAAGGTAAGTATTTGGCGAAAAAGCTGTGTATGCCCGGTATTAATTACGGCTTTTAGGTATTTATTATTTAGCGCACACGGCTGGAATCCTCTTCGGCTAATGATTTTAAGTTATGTGCGGAATTTGCTGCGAATGAAAACATTGTAGGTATAATAATTGTGTAACCCAGATGATCATGAATAACAAAAATGGAGGGTTGGCATTGTGTCATATACCAACCCGCACTGATTAGTCCGTTGTTTGGTAGATTACGTTTTACATCTCTTTCCAGAGAAAGCCCGTATCCTCGCAGCGAAAAACTATCAGGTGATGATATTTTCATAATTCTCAGTAAGTACTTGCATTATTTTTTGGAATAAATAATAATAAATAAATATGTGTGGACATTTCACACAGCGCCATCTAGCCCCAAACTAAGCATAGCTTGTAACTATGGCAACCAGGTAACTGATACAGTACTTATTATACTTTTTTGTTTGTAAATACATACATAGAATACAATATAACACCCAGACACAGAACAAACATCTATGTTCATCACACAAATGTTTGTCCCGGATAGGAATCGAACCCACAGCCCTCAGTTCAGCAGGCAGGGATACTACAAACTGAGCTATCGGGCCCTTCATCGGGAATGTTTGTCCGTCATTTGGAACCTAATGCCAGTCACAGACCTACAATATTTTCATTACTCTCAAGACTCATGAAGCGTAGAAAGCAGACGAGATCAATTTTTAAACAAAAAATATTTAGTAATCTGTGGTTATACTTGCAGTCAATGCACACTCCTCCAACGCAACACCCTCCACAGCATTGTTCCGTGTCTGCGCACTGGAACCAATAAATAATGAATGAATTTCATGAAAATAATATGCTTTGATTTAGTTTACTTTTGGTGGACTAAATGATACAAATTTTAAATATTTCTTTTTGCCCATAAACTCCAACCTGTCAGTAAAATATCTCATCCAACGTCTTCACTGTAGACTAAATCGAAACTGAACTAGGAGTTCACTGGATTTTACTATTATTTCTAATGAAAATGTTATTATCATCTTGACATTGGCTAATGCGCTAATAGCGTGGTTTAAAAACCTTAATTATTCACTTTCAGGTTTTATTGGAACCTTCAGAATATTATCTACCAGGCCCCTATCTCATAAAGTGACAAATCATAATAAACCTGCAAATGTCAGTCGAAATACTAATAACCAAAATACTATGCGTTACAAATGATTGTCAGTCATATTTACTGAAAATTGTAGGTTTATTATGATTTGTCTTTTTATGAAATAGGGGCCTGTACCTACAATAAGAAATAAATAGAAATCACCGTTTTCCCGCCAACCTTGCAGTCTTGCGTATACGCAACCAATATAACGCACGATAGTAACAAAAAACGCCGCATTCTCATTTAAAAAAAGCAGTTTTTGTCCGGACAGTTTTCACTTCACAGATCACTACCTCAATTTATTTACCTTCACAATAACTTAATTTTAATCTCATCAACACCTTTTTAATTAAACGTAAACGTAACACCGTAATACTTCACTTTACTGCACAGCACAGCGTTTAGATAAAATGCAAATGGCTTTATTTGTTTTCAAACATTTTCTTTTTGTCAATAACTAATAGCTAACTAATATAAACAATTACAGTGGTCTATGAAAATAACAATATTTTGTTACACAGTAGTACAGGTACACTAGTCACGTGAAATATGTGAAAAGTGTCACATGCGCGCGCGCAGCTGACCTCGCCTCGCACCGACCGAGATAGACCAGCTGTATTGTGTATCTATTACGTGTGATGATGGGAACTAGACGCCATTAAATAAATACTAACATAACAAGGTAATAACGTTACAAATTCAAGTTGGTGCCTATTAACGAATTGATTTCGTAAATTGGAACTGTTTTATAATGTGGATTGGAAAGTATAGGGTTGATTTATACGTAACATAATTTTAATTAAGGCCGTGTGGTCGCGGTTTTTGAATAGGACCACCCCATCTCTTCCCGTGGGTGCCGTAACATCCAGCTAAAGGAATATTAGACTGTTTGTACTGGAGAGCGGAATGACACAACGGTTCGCTTTCGCAACAGTTTAATTACTGCCGGCCGCCGCACGACCACGCGACACATACGCGCCGACGCAGCGGCAATACATTCCACTCCTTTCACCTTATTCTGAAGTCCTGACAATATACAAATAAACATAATTAGAAAAACTTCTTATAATCTATGTTCTTTCTCTGTCTCCGTATTCGCCCCAGTGCCCGGCCAACTTCCGGTTGAACTTCCGGTTCGCTTCCAATTTGTACTTCTTGGTCCTGACTACTAGTATTTACATTTGAATCAATTACTTCATTGGCCGTGCGCTTAGGGCTTGAACAGTCGGAAACAATTACAGAGTTATGTTCGAGATTATCATTGGCCTCCGCCCACTCTTCCCCGTCCCCTTTCCCACCAATTTCAATACCAGCTCCTGTAGCGCTTTGCTCGCTTGATTCAAATGCCACAGGTTCTTGCACGCGATTATTATATTCTGGGTTTACAAACTCACAGGAAGAAGAAGGCGGGGAGTTAATTAACGGGCTAGGTGGCAATGTTGATGGCTCAGAGGTTTGCGACAAAATAGGCGTGTGTGAGATATCCATCCCATCCTCGTCGCCAGTTAGACTGTTTGTACTGGGGAGCGGAATGACACAACGGTTCGCCTTCGCAACTGTTTAATTACTGCCGGCCGCCGCACGACCACGCGACACATACGCGCCGACGCAGCGGCAATACATTCCACATATTCAGAGATTGGGTAGCAGCATTTTCCTCGATACATTCAAATCCAAGTGCGATTACCAAGCCGCCAAGCGTGCGGATTGTGACAAATCCTCCCCCCGATAAGCGGCCGAAGTGGCACTTTATGGAGGAGGCCTGCGTTCAGCATACTTATAATTTCAGGCTGATGATAATGATAATTTTAATCGACGTAATGTCAATGAAATGGCCGTTCTAGGTGAATCAAACGACTTTAAAATAGTGCAAGACATGAACATACTGATCCGTAAGTAAATAAATAAATAAATATGTGTGGACATTTCACACAGCGCCATCTAGCCCCAAACTAAGCATAGCTTGTACTATGGGAACCAGAGAACTGATACAATACTGATACATACATAGAATACAATATAACACCCAGACGCAGAACAAACATCTATGTTCATCACACAAATGTTTGTCCCGGGTAGGAATCGAACCCACGGCCCTCAGTTCAGAAGGCAGGGATACTACCAACTGAGCTATCGGGCCATCAAAAGTACCCATTATTAACGTCAGTGAGACCGCGGGACGCTTCTATGGTCCATAATAATCCTATTTCTATCCATTTTGAAAGATGTCTATCACAAAGCACACTAAATTCATTTGTTAATCTTATCGAACGAGACAAATAAGGTTTAACTATAAATTCTGATGATTATAACATCTACACGTAATTAACACTATTGTAGAAATACCTATGTCCATGTTAATAAGATCCCTATACCTGTATAGATATTTCCTCTCTATTGACGTTTCAGTGTGGGCAAGGGAGGGGTCAAAGATCAACTTACACTAGTCATTCGAAAGCGTTACGCGTGATCAAGTCTTTATACGGGTATTTTAGTATTCGAAAATTGTTCACAATAGAGAAAGTTCTTTATTATCAATAGTTTAATTGGGTCTAATGGTATTGATGAAACCGAATATTCGGTTTGATATTTAGCCGAAATTTGGGCTCAATAATAATTGGCTGTCACGAATTTCATAAGGAAGTATTGAACTACTTTTACCGAATGCTAACATCTGATAAATATGGAGCGCAGATACCTAGACTACTATAACAATACTTATTCATATCTTATTAAATTGATCTGATTATCCAGATTTATGATATAGGCATATGTAGGTACCACTGATTTGGTAGAACTATGCGCTTAATACGCTACACTAGATTTACGCATATTGGTTGATTATATATTAGTTTAATTAATAGATTGGAAGATTGGGATTAGTACATGGGATGGAACGCTTTGAGAGAGTCCATAGATATGATTGAGGGTAATTCCACATAAATTTTTGAAATAAAAATGTCCTATATACATATAGGAGTTACTCAAATACTTTTTTTTACTGGCAATATGCCTTTATTACTCAAGCTAACTACTACAATAATAAAAACTAAACTAAACTAAAACTAACTACACTACACACTAACTAGCTACACTATACCTACTACAAAGAACATATGGACTGTATAATAGACCGCGATGGCCTATAGACAGTCCAAATGCTCCAGCCCACTGCCGGTAGGTAGCGTACCCAATATGCTGGCAGCATTGCCTCGTTGAATTTCAATGCTCAAATACTTGTTTTCTCATATCTGCTCAAAAAGCAGCGATTATTTAGGGCTCTATCAGTTTTGGAGTTTTCGGTAGTATTCACGGTTTTTCTTTATCGTGTTTTCGGTTTAGCGCTCCATCAACCTCATCTCTACTTCTGATAAAGTTGTATTGACATGGTCAGTGGTTTTCAATAATTGTAAGCCACATTGTCTTATTTCTATTGTCTCTTGTAACAACAATAAATTACACTTACACTTTAAAAAATCATTCCTATGAACAATAAATTATATTGTTGTAGTCATACAATAGTGATGTAAGGTACAATAAAATACAGCATTTCATGTTGTTTATGTTTTGGCTATGTTCTGTGATGCATGTCTATTACTGCCGAAGTTATAATTGGGATCAGTCGATCATAATTAACCGGTAGTAAAACAAAAACACGAAGCGTTGTTTGTCTCTGTATAAGTAATATAGTTCCGTAATAGGTTAATTTGTATTGGACAGAACCCTTATGACGGGCCCTGGTGTCTTCATTCGGTCGCCAACCACCATCCACACGGTCGGATTTTACACCAACTCGACCAAGGTGAGACAAATGTGACCTTGGTCGGTGGTTGGTCCCGATCGTCTATTATACTCATTAGTGTTGGGGCAGATTGAACTTTTATAATATCTGAGAATGGAGTAAAATAAATCCTGGTTACTTAGTATACGCGAAGAATGAAAAGATTCGTTAATTTTCAATTCGACTCATTGAACGTGTGGGACCACAGTGACCTTTTCAATCCATCTAATGAGATTTATATTTTTCTTTTACCGAATGTGTGATGTCTCGAATAAAAGTATTTTCTTTTAAAATTAATTATAAGTAATCTATTATTATTAGGCGAGGCCTATGTTCAGTAGTGGACGTCTTCAGGCTGATGATGATCATGATTATTATTGCATTAATTTTCACTTAGCAATAATGCGTGCTTTTACTTGTTGATTGTTAAGGCTGCCCATTATAGGTAAGTACTACTTCTTACATTATTGAATAGAGTTATCCTAATAACTTTTTATACCATCCACTCCAAGCCTCTAATAGCCAAATCACTTACGAAATGTGACAAAGAATCATTCAGCAGCAGAATTGAGCAATCCGAAATTCGAACCGAGTCCCGATATTCGCTTAACATAGAGATTGAAGCATTCTTCCGAAAAGGGTCGGCAGGCTCCGGTAAAAATAGAAATTTAGCGCCAGTAAAAGGTGTCCAGTATACAGATTATGTAAAGGGTCCGCCATGTTGTCCGTCCCGTTTTGTTAGCACATTCCTACTTTATTCACGTGTTGGGAATAAAAGAACAATTCTCTACGGTCCGAGTGTTTGAAACTGATGTGTTTTAGACCTACTTCAAAAATAGAGGGCGTAAGTTTACATTTTTGAGCATGGAGAGAGCTATGCTCGGTGTTTCCTTGCGAGACAAGATCCGAAATGAGGAGATCCGCAAGAGAACTAAAGTAACCGATATAGCTTCCAGAATCAGCAAGTTGGGCAGTGGGCGGGCCTCATCGTTCGTAGAACTGACAACGTGGGGGAAGAAAGGTTCACGAGTGGCGACCACGAACTGGAAGAGGCAGCGTAGGCCGGCTCCCTACTAGGTAGACCGACAACCTGGTCAGAACCGTGGGGAGCCGATGGATGCAAGAGGCAAGCAGCCGCTTAATGTGGCACTTTTTGGGGCAGGCCTATGTTCAGCAGTGGACGTCTTCAGGCTGCTGATGATGATGAAGTTTACATTTTTACCCGAAGTATTGAAGGATTTACTTGATACTATGGTGCGATTTTTCAATAGCTAATCAGATAAAAGTTATTCATTGGATAAAACAAAACGTAGTGAAAAGAATGTGAACTTTTTAAACCGTACACTGAGTAACTAATGTTTTTTTGGTTTTAGTCGGTATATAGTTTATCAGTCGGACACCCTTTATCCAGTCATAAAAATTAGCCCTAATTGTAATAAACTTTTCTTACAGCTTCATTTTCATCGCTATCACTGTCGCAGTCACCATCAACCGCTGCCAAAAGCACTGAGAATATCACCACCAACTTGATCCAATCAAACATTGCGCTGATTTATGATTCTATTCGTGATATGATCCACAATAGACTCCACTGGTCCATTTATTTTCATCTATGCCAACATTGGTTTGTCGATGGATTAAAGTAAAATAGTCTGTATGTATAGGGTCATAAGTCATACACCAAGTAAGAGAAAAAATCTAAGGACATTTTACTGCTTTTACTCACTGCTATCGACACGATCTCTAGTATACAAACGCTGTGTTCAGTCAGCCTTCAATAGTACACAGTTTACAGATGTTGTACTTACTGAATTTTTCTCTAAAGAGCAGTACAAAATCTGCTTCAAGTCTGAGCCCTAGAATACATTACTAGTTACATCTTACATGTTTTCTATAATAATTATATTAATCAATTGACATTACAATTTATTCTGACGGGCCCGATAGCTCAGTTGGTAGTATCCCTGCCTTCTGAACTGAGGGTTGCGGATTCGATTCCTACCCGGGACAAACATTTGTGTGATGAACATAGATGTTTGTTCTGCGTCTGGGTGTTATATTGTATTCTATGTATGTATTTACAAACAAAAATGTATAAAAGTATTGTATCAGTTATCTGGTTCCCATAGTACAAGCTATGCTTAGTTTGGGGCTAGATGGCGATGTGTGAATTGTCTACACATATTTATTTATTTTATTTATTTATTCAGTGGAAATACTTTAAAGTGAAGTGAGTGAGGGTTCTGTGTAAACCACATAAATCGGACTCTGTGGGTGGAGGCCTTAAACTAGTTACGCCGCATTTACTAAAATTCATAGCGAATTCTGAACCAACATAAAGGCCTTACGCAACCCATTGTTGTTTCCACAATAAATATTACCTACGCTTTTCCGAAATAAAACAGACAAAGAGCTTCTCTTACTTCACGGGATGTTGGATTGAATGGTTAATTTATTTTTGAATAAAGACACTTTATAGAAATGAGAGCTCTCTGTGAAATTCGTGAAATTGAAGTGGGCACAGAAAGAAGAGCGTCTGTCTGTACCATTTTGCCTATGTACCATTTTAAGTTTACATATATCGAATAAAAAATATTTTAACACCCAATAAGGGGTGGTTTTGGTTGGAGACCGCAACTTGGCAAAAATAGGGTAAGACGCTTAGTGGAGCGACGACTTGGCCACATTTGGATTTTATTTTAGCCATTGCTAGAAAGTGGTAGAGAAGAGCTAAAAACCAAGTCCAGTGCTGTAACAACCTAATTTAATTCATATAAAATTTTTATCCTTATATTTCAACTATGTATAATTTACAAAATTCTACAAAATTAATTTACAATTATTTTACTTACACATTTGTTTACTTGATTAATCTACTTGCATGCAGTCTTCGCCAATAATTTTAATGATACTTAGCCCTTATAAAATAATGTTTTTATATATTGTAATAGTGTACATTATGCTGGTGTTCAATAAATAAATAAATAAATAAACCTTGCAAGACGCGTATATCCAGCTGTGGTCATCATGTGAACATGCAAACAGTTGTAATTATCCTACTGTTCTATCACAGAAACAGAAACTAAAAATTAGGTAGACCGTAGTAATTTTTTTTTGTACATAATACAGATTAGCAGCCGAAATCTCTGATTGTATTTGATTGATCTCGTATAAATTGGAAGAGGTCGATAGAAATAAATTTACTGCGTGGCAGTGCAAATATGCTCCACCCAAGAGAAGCAAAATACATTCTAGTGTCTACCCGGGATAAAAACTCAATAAAACGCTCCAAATAAAGGAAACATTTCATTTTATCACCAATATGACTTACAAAATTATTACCAAAATCGATTGTGTTCAGCTAAGTCAGGAATTTACAAACGTTTATGTTTCCTGAAATCGATTCCTGTGGAGTAATGTTCCCGCTAGGTGCTCTGAAGGCCATAAAAATGCTGCGCGCTTGTGAAATGCAAGGATTTATAGCAAGTTGATTCAGTGTGACGAAATTTACAACCGCGGTGTCGGTTGTTCTCGAATGTTCGAGTTTGTTTTCGAGAGGAAGTTTTATGTGTGTACCTCCTGTTTCAGTTGGATGGTTTTAGTTTTAAACTTTGCAGATAGAGCATTTATTGTAAGAGGTAGAATTTATTTTCTTTAAAAGACTACTTATGTATACTCTTATGAAATGTGTCTGGGATTTTTTTTCTGCTTTTTATAATATTTTGTTCGACTATACTTAATCGACAGTCGACAGTGCATTTCACGTAAGGTAGTTTCATCTATGTTTTTATTCTGTGCCGAGCACAATTGTTTTTCTGTAATCTGTGGTACTTAGTTGTGTAGCCAATTAGGCTAGACTATTTAGGTCAATGCGACACTTGCTTGACATCCCAAAAGCTAATAAATACTTTATGATACCCAGCGGGTATACTAATACTCACTTTTACATTCAAGCTCCTGGGGATCAATGTACAAAGGTATTTCTCACCAATAGGAATTAATGTTGTGTCACTTTCACACATTAATCTAACCCAAACAAATCCATGTTTCACCCCGAAATTTAAATGAAGGCAGAACTTTGTTAGAGGGCTTAAGATGAACCTCTGTTTACAATGTGTAGGCTCACATGCAAATCTGTTGGTTTAGGACTGTCAAAACCTGGGTACGAGTTATTTTGTAAACTTGTCCTTCAAAGGTAGGGGTTGTTTAGAGGTAGGTAATAATGGACTGTTTCAAAACAACCATAAACATAGAAATGGAAATATATTTGTATACCAAAACCCATCCGGCATTACTAATCAATTAGTTTGTTTGATGATATAATTAGTCTACTATTATGTGGCACAAAATTTTAGTTATTAGGTAAATAACTATATTATTATAATAAGGAATCAGTTATGAATTAGGTATTACCTACTTTATATAGATTTCCAGCTAGTCTTAGTTGGTACGACCTCTACTTTGCATAATATTCATTTTCATACAATAAGTATTAAAATAACGGATCTTAAAGCGTCTTGTGAAGCTGGTAGAAGATGCAAATTGCAAACTGCCGGGATTAAAAAGCTGAACGCTGGTAAAAAGCTACTAAAAATACGACTTAGGTATTTGAGTACTTAATTCAATAATTTTATGGGCCTTTTACTGAAATACTATAAGAAGTGATCCACCTGCACTGCGAACGTCATCGTGAGACATCACACAGCAATTAGTCATAAGACTGTGAGATCATATCATAAAGTCTCATTTGCCCAGTAATTTTACCAGACACAATTCCCTTCAAACCGGAACACAGTAGTGTTTGCACACTACTGCTTGGTGGCACAATAACTGGCAAAGACTCGCGTAGGTAGAATTTTTAGGTCGCCTGAAGGCTTCTGACTTGGCTTAACGACTAAGCGGTAGTACCTATAGACGCAACTTGCAGAAAAGTCCCACCTAGTAAAAGTAGGTAAGTAGTTTACAGTCCAATAAACCTTATCATATTTTCAGAACATATTTTAGTAAGCGTATCATACCGAAATCCTGCCTCTATTACATTACGTTTCACTGCATGTTTTATGCAAGAGATTTATATTTTCAGTGTGGTTGTGCTCTTTCGCGAAATAACTCACCGACCCTTCCTCTCTTGCGGTCAAAGACAGAGAGACCTTTGCTATCCCGTTCTTTTTCCTGTTTTCCGTAAGCCCCCAGTTTCTCCACCATGAAATTCTGAATACAGGGAAGCATATCTAATATTTGCTTTAATTTATTGTGGGCTCAGCGTAAGAGGGATAAACAGTTTACTGGGGTTTTTATTTGCGGATGGCGATGGCAGATAGTGAGCTAATCGGTTTGGTATAAAATTGCCTGTCCTTTACACTTTTCCTCGTGCGTACAGCGGCTTATATTACCCGCATTTGCGTTAGGAATTTTACGAGCAAAAATTATTTTGGGCTTTGGGCAGGGCTCAAAGTGGCGCTCCCTGGGGGAGGCTGGGGTTCAGCAGTGGATGTCTTCAGGCTGTTGTTGATGATGATGATGAAAAGTGAAGCAAAATAAAAATACCAGTATATATACCTACTAATATATCCTCCTCCTTGCTGCGTTTTGCTCAGTGCAGAGGGTCGTGACACCCTCTATAGATCACTTTGTCTCTGACGATTGTACGCCATCGTGGTCTGTTCTCAGCGGCGTGCATGGCTTCGTGTACTTTGATGTTGAGTGTGGTGCGGATTTGGTCAGACCAATACTAATAGATAACCCTATAAAAATACCTACCAGCTGCTTTCACTCCTTGACACTTCCATACCTTTTTTCATTAACCTAAATAACTGTGTCTGTCCATGATTATGTAATTAAGTCCCTAGCTAACTGGCATTAGCATACCTAATAATAAACCATAAGGTCAAAGGATATGTCACAGTCTTGTGGCTGCGAACGCCCCTAAGTGCATGCTTTTAACATTTCTTCGTTTTCATAAAATATATGCCCGAGTAAGTAGCTAATTAGGATTTATATAAAGTATATTATGTCAAATTAAACCTTATGATAAATTAAAAGCTTTAATAGACATAACACCTATGTACCTTCTTATTTGTTAATTTTTCAATTAAAATGATGCGTTTTCATTTACTTTTTTACATTTATAAAGAAATAATCATTCCATTTCATGATCATCATCATCATTAACAGCAGGAGGCGAGCAGCTGCTTATGGTGGCGCTCCATGGGGGAGGCCTATGTTCAGTCACCCCGGAGTCACCCCGTCGTCGCCGCCCAAGACACGTCTTGAGCGACCCGGAAGATCCTATAGCAGCCGTTGTTTCGGCTGCGCTAGGATCACCGGACCAGTCTAGCCCTTCTGGCTCAGGTACCGATTTCTAGACCCGGTATAGGATACCAGCGTAACACAATCAGACACCGATCCTGCCGGCGAGATCGACGCCCCGTAGGCTAGCTAGAACGGTCGCGATTTTCCACAGGGTCCACTCCTTCAGCGGACGTAGCCTTCTCGATCCTCTTATCCCGGCAACAGTCCAAGCCGAAGTTCGCACCCCAGGGGTGCCCTCGAGCTAGTTGCCCCCCACTTTTGTCGGCTGGGTGCCTTAAGCGTCTGCCCTCCTACCCGGTCACGCTGTAACGGTCGGTAGAGACCAACAGCATTAGCCTTCAGTTAGTCTTTAGGCTGTTAAATAATCATTTACCTTTCTTTAATCATGCGTAGATGCAACTAAATTAATGTAAAGAGCCGGAAAGACAATAAAAAAAACTTAAAAAGTTAATACTTACGAGTAAATAATCGCATTCATGCAAAGGGTTTTAAAAATGGTTGTCAGAACCAAAGAGTACCTAACATAATTTACGGTTAAACGAACTAACTCAAAATTATACGAGATGTTACATCTAAAGAGATAATGGAGGTCGTAACATATCAATACTAATATTTTAAATCATTACTTTAATAAAATAATGCTATCACAGCAAAGCTATTAAATGCACGCTTGTCCCTTTACTATTATTAGGAATAATAATTATCCCCCTTGTACAGCTTATACCTGTCTTTAAATATTCTATCACAAGTACAGCGAAAAGATCAAAACTTTACTCATATAACCATACAGAAAGTTTGCCTCCACAGTGGTAGGAAAAACATTATTTTTTTAAGAACCGGACTAAATAGTAGTATCTTTTAGGTATTCTAAGAAGAGTATTCTTCATCAACGACCATATCGTCACTAACGTTTTTCCGAAATATGGTTTTGATAATCATTTTTGTTAATAAGCCGCGTTGTCTGATGCCCTTCCTTCGAAAGAGAATGTACCTCCTCTTATCGAAACAATACATTGAGTGTAATGAGTTATTGTAAGTATAATGTTTCAGAAAAACACCCTAGAGGCTTTGAAATAGTATGATTCAAAAAATCAGAACGCTATGTCATCCTATTCTCGCTGGGTTTTCTTTGGGCTAGTTTTTCGTCACAATCGCAGGCTTAGATCTTCCAAACTATTCGGCAAACTGGTAACCTAATTAGCGAAGTTCCGCGGGTATTCCAACTTTGTGGACAGAAAACAGATTCTATCGAGGAACAAAGTTTGTAATACTGTTTTTTATTAGATAAAAACATTAACAACAGACTGCGGATAATCTGTTTATTAAATTATTAATGTATTATATTAATTAGTCATGTTAATAATTATTGAAGAAAAAAAAAATATAATATATATAAAAAACTAATGGGTAGGATTTGATAATATATTGTCAGCGAGTTAAGAAAGTTGTCCTGTTCGTAGGCCCCTCCCTGCCTATTATTATTATATTTAATGACGATAGTGCTGTCGGAAGCACCTACGTTATTGTCATAATAACGGTTATTATTTTATTTCATATTTTGTTTGTTTAAACTATACTTAGGTAATTTTTACCAATGAGTTCCCTACCTGCACCAATGATTTGTCCCCACTGCCCTGGATCTACGCGTTTCTTCAGCTCACACGGTCTCAAGGTGCATATAGGCCGCAAACACAAGGATGTACCCCGTTCACTCTCGCAGCCCACACAAATCGCCGCAGTTACTCAGCAAGCGCCCCTTGGGGGTCTTGACCCAGTATCGCAACAGCGACCAGCGTGTCCTTTGGAGAAGCTCGCTCGTTTGAGGGAGCAAACACCGGTATTGCGGCACATCCCCAAGGGGGCTCGAAATCAAGCAGCGGGCAAGTTGTCCGATGTAATCGACAAATGTATAGATTGTAATGGTGTGGAGGACTGGGGCGCGCTTCTCTCCTTTGCCTTCATTGCTCTAAGGGTGCCATGTAAGACACTCCCTGGCAATATGACGGCAAAGGTGAGGGCAAACATAGAGTGTTTTGCGGTTGATCAGTTCGATGACGAATCCAGAAGCGCGGTGTCAAATCCCAGTTGACCCTCGACTCAGAAAATTATTGAGTCCAAAGTATTTGAAGGTGATTTGAGGGGAGCTGTCCGTCTTTTAGTGTCAAATGACACATATGCACAGCATGATCCTGCTACGCTGGCCGCCCTACGGTTTAAACACCCTAGTCCCTCACGTCCGCTGAATTTCCCGTCAGCGCCGGGCACATCATATACTGCGGTATCAGGTACGATGGATGAGGTGGTACTGGCGCTTAGCTCCTTTTATAGCGGCTCGGCGGCGGGGCTAGACGGAATTCGCCCAGGCCACCTAAAGGAACTGACATCTGGCTGAGCGGGTGACAGTGGTCGGCGTTTGTTGGAGAATTTGACTAAGCTTACTAACTTTTTGCTTAGTGGCCAGCTTAATCGAGAGGTGTGTCCGTACCTGTATGGAGCCTCTCTATGTGCATTGGCAAAAAAGGATGGAGGGGTGAGACCAATTGCGGTTGGCAGTGTATTCCGGAGATTATAAACTAAGGTGGCGTGCCGTGCTGTAAGGGACGAGATGTCTAAGTACCTGCAACCACACCAGCTTGGATTCGGTACGCGCCTGGGTTGCGAGGCTGCTATTCACGCCACTCGGAAATTCGTGATGGATCCTACCAACGCGCACTGTATCGTTCTGAAGCTTGATATTCGCAACGCGTTCAACTCACTGGAAAGAGACGTCCTTCTCACCGAGGTCAAAGAACTAATTCCATCTCTCTATCCGTACCTCTACCAAGTCTATGAATCTCCTTCAAATCTTTTTTCAATAAGAATCTTATTTTCTCGCAAGTGGGAGCTCAGCAGGGAGATCCGTTGGGCCCACTGGTCTTCAATTTGGCTATACACAAGGCCATAATGGGACTCAGGTCACCTTTAAACCTGTGGTACTTGGACGATGGTATAATTGGAGGAGATCCAGCAGACGTCGACCAAGACCTAGGGACTTTGATCCCAAAGCTAGAGCAACTGGGGCTTGAGGTGAATCCGTCCAAATGCGAGTTTTTTGCCTGCAGTGATGAAGCCCTCACGCACTTTTCTCGGTTCAATACCCAATTGCCGGGTTTAAGGGAGCTGTCAACAACTACTCTCAGCCTCTTGGGTTCACCCATTTTCCTCAATGGGCTTCCTGAGGCTATTTCTTCCCGTGAGCAACTTCTTTTTTCCACCCAAGAGCGTCTCGAAAATCTTTCCGCTCACGTTGCGTTGACCTTATTGCGTATGTGTTTCGCCCTGCCCAAAATAACTTACCTATTGCGGACAACTCCCACTTGGCTGTGTCCGGAAGAAGTTTCATCATTTGATAACACTTTAAAAAATGTGATGGAGTCGATCCTGAACGTGTCCCTAGATGAGGCTCAGTGGTGCCAAGCAGCATTGCCAATACGGCACGGCGGTCTTGGAGTGCGGTGTGCGGGGGATATTGGCTTGCCGGCTTTCCTGGCGTCGGCGCATGGGGTTGTGGACCTCGTCACTTCCATTCTTTCTCCTAATGGTGACGAGGCGAGCATACCCTTCGTGCCTGAGGCGCTGTCAGCTTGGTCTGCCCTTAACCCGGGTGAATCAACCCCGATCGCCGACCATGTTCAGCGAGCCTGGGATGATGTGAGTGCTGAGAGGACCTTGAGCCGGATCACGGACGGTTCCACGGGGGCAGATTTGGCGAGACTTCGGGCGGTGTCGCGGTCAGAATCCGGGGCATGGTTGCACGCGTTGCCATCACCTTACCTGGGCATTTTATTTGACGATAACTCTCTACGCGTGGCGATTGCCCTCCGTCTTGGCTCCAAGGTGTGTGAACCTCATAGATGCACCTGTGGTTCCATGGTGGAGGCCAATGGCCATCACGCGTTGAGTTGTCGTCGGCGCACGGGTAGGTTTCCGCGTCACCATGCCCTCAACGACATCGTCCGTAGAGCTTTCGTCTCAGCTAATGTGCCCTGTGTACTGGAACCGCCGGGGCTTAGTAGGTCTGACGGCAAGAGACCGGATGGCTTGACATTAGTGCCGTGGAAAGGTGGCAAATGCCTTGTATGGGATGCCACCTGCGTCAACACGGTTGCTGCTAGCCATCTGGTCCGTACTGCCCTCACTCCGGCAGCGGCGGCGGAAGAGGCTGCTTGCAAGAAACGGCTGAAATACGCAGCGATGGAGCCCCATTATTATTTTGTGCCCATCGCTGTGGAGACCATGGGCAGCTGGGGGGCCGAAGCGAAGAACTTGGTGGCCGAGCTAGGGCGTAGAATGGCCGAGAGGTCGGGTGACTCCCGCTCCGGTGCGTTTCTGGTGCAAAGGTTGGCCATTGCCATCCAGCGCGGCAATGCAGCAAGCGTTATGGGCACCTTTGCACCGGGAACAATAAGGGGTGGGTTAGTGGAGTAGCCTGATGTGTGTTGTGTGACGTTTTAGAATAATTTTTTGACAATTGTTGTAATTTTAGGTTTTATAATAATTTTATATGTTATTTTAATTTCCTTGTAATAAATCCATTATCATGTTTTTAGAAGGTTTTTAGGTATAGTTTAATTTTTAGTTGTAGTTTAGTTTATGGGTGTTATATTGTATTCTATGTATGTATTTACAAACAAAAAAGTATATAAGTATTGTATCAGTCATCTGGTTCCCATAGTACAAGCTATGCTTAGTTTGGGGCTAGATGGCGCTGTGTGAAATGTCCACACATATTTATTTATTTATTTAGTTTAGTATATAATATATTATAAGTTCAAATATAAGTTCGATATAGGTATTTCAAAAGGTAAGAAAACGTTTTGTCGTCTAGGTATATAAAATGATCTGCCTGTTTGAATTCAAAGAGTCTAGTGAAGCCAAGAATAAATTTGTAAAATAAAAAGTACGTTCATAAAAACTTACTCTCGTTACATTGGTGTCTCCTTCACAAAAATACGTTATATTTATTTATGTTAATTTCACCAATATCTTCTTATAACTTACAAATAACCATTTGGTATAAATAAATCTTATTTTCCGATCTTTATGGTGAAGTGAAAGCGTACCGCCCGGAGGAAACTCGAATTTAGACAAATAACTCATGTCACTTTTCCTCTTGGGGCGCCCGTTAGCTCATCTCGTCAAGGGTCCTAATATAGACAGATTTGTTAATCCCTAAGGCACAATCTTAGAGAGGAATGTAGTGCGAATGGCGTGGTACATCTCTACGGATGTTAAATAGGATCTTTTGGGATTATGTAGTTACATATCGGTTAAAGCTATTTATAGATGGATTATTTCAGACAGTGCGAGATGAAATTGGCTTTCATGTTTTGTAGCTCAAGCCAAACGATAAAGTTAAGCAACGTCCGCTGTTGCAGTACTATCTTGCTTCAAAGGGGATGGTAAAGCTTCGAATGACGCCATGAAGTCAAAAAAAAATGGAATAGAAGTTCAACACACAACACAATAAACAGACATTATAAATCAGAACACAAAACAATACTATCTTGATTCAAAGAGGATGGTAAAGCGTCGCATGATGCCATGTAGTCGAAAAAGAAATGGAATAGAAGTTCAACACACAACACAATAAACAGACATTATAAATCAGAACACAAAACAATACTATCTTGATTCAAAGAGGATGGTAAAGCGTCGCATGATGCCATGTAGTCGAAAAAGAAATGGAATAGAAGTTCAACACACAACACAATAAACAGACATTATAAATCAGAACACAAAACAATACTATCTTGATTCAAAGAGGATGGTAAAGCGTCGCATGATGCCATGTAGTCGAAAAAGAAATGGAATAGAAGTTCAACACACAACACAATAAACAGACATTATAAATCAGAACACAAAACAATACTATCTTGATTCAAAGAGGATGGTAAAGCGTCGCATGATGCCATGTAGTCGAAAAAGAAATGGAATAGAAGTTCAACACACAACACAATAAACAGACATTATAAATCAGAACACAAAACAATACTATCTTGATTCAAAGAGGATGGTAAAGCTTCGCATGATGCCATGTAGTCGAAAAAGAAATGGAATAGAAGTTCAACACACAACACAATAAACAGACATTATAAATCAGAACACAAAACAATACTATCTTGATTCAAAGAGGATGGTAAAGCGTCGCATGATGCCATGTAGTCGAAAAAGAAATGGAATAGAAGTTCAACACACAACACAATAAACAGACATTATAAATCAGAACACAAAACAATACTATCTTGATTCAAAGAGGATGGTAAAGCTTCGCATGATGCCATGTAGTCGAAAAAGAAATGGAATAGAAGTTCAACACACAACACAATAAACAGACATTATAAATCAGAAGCCAAAACAATACAACATGCAAACAAAGTAACGTAATTTGTTATTTAAAGGAATTTGAATCACAAACGACAAAAAATCCAATTTTCAACTAAACATTGTCATCACAGCATTTTTTTATTGTTATAATGATACTCTCTAGGTTACGTTAAGCAGGCGATATTGCGATGCAGGAGGCGAGCAGCCGCTCTAAGTGGCGCTCCCTGGGGAGGCCTATGTTCAGCAGTGGACGTCTTCAGGTTGTTAATGATGATGATGATGATGATGATGATGATAATTGCTATAAAGCCATAAATCATTTTATTTAATTTTAAACTTCACAAAAACTGCTCCTTTGAAACTTAAAATATTAGTTGAAGTGGCACCGATTCTTGAAGCACGCCAAGTACCTAATGCTGTTCTCGAAAACCAATTTATTTAATTTCGCTTACTTGGGAATTAGTTTAGTTAGCAGCGTACTACGAAACGGTGATCAAAGTGAACCCTCGTTAAATAATTCAGAAAATAATATGCATGGAAATTTTTTATACCTATCCACATCTTATTTTGTGCCAAGCTTTGCTTTGTTTTTTGGATTTTTTTATCAGGGTTCCGTACCCGAAAGGTAAAGCGAACCACGTGTTCGAAAGAACTAAGTTCTGAGTAAACAGGTTTAAATATTTGTTTTGATCTAGATTTTCAACATACAGATTTCACTAGAATCATTTTTAACGCGTTCGCGGAAACCAAGTTTAAGGCCATACAACTCACGTGATCTTTTTGCTCGTTTTTTAAAGTATATAGTACGGAACCGTTTTGGCGCGTCCGACTCTTACTTAACCGGTTTTTATTATTAATGATACCTATTGGTTACGTATAGTATTTCTGTGACAGATCATAAATCTCTGAACCGACTGATATTTTGCATCAAGGTATATTATAGCGCATCCATTTTGAGTAATCAATCATCGCGAGGCCGCTACACAGTTATGTTAAAAGCAAGCTTTTAGAATGGAATAGAAAAACATATTATGCTTTTAAGCTGGCACTTATAAAAGTCAGGGCAAAAGATCATTATTTAATTTATTTATAATGGATACCTTTACCTGATTGGTCTAATTTAGACTGCAAAAATCCGTCAAAAGTAGTTTTTTTCCTACGCCCTTACCCCATGTTTCTGGTACGTTTGTTAAAGTGAAAATCGAGTCAATTTAAAGGTTCTGTGCGCTAATTGGTTGCCTGTTGATTATCGGCTGTCCTTAACCAATGAGCGTTCAGTATTTGGTAAGTTAAGTTAGCATGAAGAACAGATGGGAACGACCCAGTTTGACGAGCCCTGTCCCAATTACCTAAAACTTTGATCAGATATACAAATACCACACTGTTTTAGGCTTGAGTTTGTTTTAAGTTTCAGTTTCATCTACCTACCTATATTATTACCCATACCTTTGGATCCATGGCATGAATTAGGCCGAATGCTGCCAGCATTACAAGCGGCATTTCCCCATGGAAATCAGCCGTGTTTGCATCATGTCCGATAGATCCGGAAACGCTGCCTTGTCTATCCATCTACCCTGTTATGAAAGTGCGCTTTCCTGACAATGTCGGTCTATCCTGTTGTATATTAAGCTAGCATGTACAAAGGTATTATAATTTCCCTTGTGTATCCTTTCATAGTACTTAATTTACCTATTGGAATCACAGGTAGCTGTTGGGCACTACTGATGGGTAGTCGTGTCTATCCCATGTTATCTGGAAGAGATCACTGTCAGCGATAAGACCGCCCATATCTTATACCGCCGGCGCCAGTGTATAATTCTTTGGTGAGACTATAAAGAATTCTCAATGTATAGAATAATTTATAAAATTATTTGTCTTAACATTATGTTATGTTTAACATTATCTTGTTTGTTGTAAAATTTCCTAAGTACATACTAATACAGTGTATGTTTTAATTAGCAAACTTTTGCGTTAACGTAGGTACACGGGAACATGACTAAAAGGTATCAGTACCAATTATTCATGCGGTATAGGTACTAAGTTGCCTCGTTAGTGTTCGTTTGTTAATTAGCTGAAAAGGTCACTAATTAGAAAACCGATGTCATTACATTCTATTTTTAGGTTTTACCTACATGAGTTTGAACATTAACTTTGTTATGGTTACAAAAGTGACTTTATAAGGCTAATATGGTACCTACATCACCATTGTCTTCATCGCCATCATCATTATCATCATCGTCATAACAATCTAGAAACGCACACACAGAATGTCCTCTGTCTCTTACAATGGTGAAGAAACGGAGCGAGAACGGAGATTAGTGAAACATCTTGAAGAAACCACCATAGCCAGGAATCATGAAATTCGAGGACAATGTGTCATTCACCGACCTGCACTTGGCCATCATGGTGGATAATGGCCTAAACTCTTATGTGATCTCACACTCCCTGGTGAGTAAAATCCCTTTTCCAGCATCAGCAGAAAGAACAATGGTGGCCGACACAGAGCATAAAAAATACGTTCGGTTTGTGCTCTGTGGTGGCAATGATAAAATAAATACAGCTGGAGCTTTGCTATGATACAAACGAAAACTCTTCGATTCAATTAGATTCTGCGACATTTTAGTCTGAAAGTGTAAGATAAAGTAAATGTTTCTAAAGTAATTATCCAAACTTCATATTAGGACAAGAAGGGGCCAATAGCTGAATACAAATCAGAATAACGCCTTCAAGTTATAAGCTCAGGCGATTTAGGTATCTTACTAATAATCCATTTTCCATCGCTGGGAAAAAGGCTATTGCAGAGAGTGTTGCTCCCAGCAGGTCGTTGGTCCACCTAGTAGGGGGTCTGCCTACGCTACGCCTTCCGGTTCGTGGTCGCCACTCCAGAACCTTTCTTCGCCATCGGTAATAAGTTCTGCGAGCGATGTGGCCTGCACATTGCCATTTCAATTCAATTCAATTCTTGAATATGCCGCCGGTTATAATAATATGTACCTACATCTTATATTCTTAGATCTTTGAAACAAAAAAGACAGATTTAGTAGAAAAATATAAAAATTTGATAGAGTCACAGAGCCAGAACTTTGTTTTCGTGATGGAGTAATCTAAAAATTTTTACAACTCGATTTATTATAATTACGACTATGGTTTTTCTTCACCATAGCAAGAACGAGTGCAAATGTGGCACTAAACATAATTCATTCTAATGCGGTAATGCCTAACTAACTGCAAGCATCGAATATCATTGGTTATTATTAGGCCGGGGCAGGGAAGATTCGAACCATGATGATTGGTGCGTAAGATTGCAAATTGCAGAAGCCACACTCGCTTTTAAATTATTTGATGTAAGGAAATTTCAACGTGTCCCTCTTCTTTTAAACCAGCCCCTGACCCACGTCAGTATATAATCGAACACGTGACACGAGCCCCATCATTTCCAACGGCTTATCATATCGCCGCCGTTGAGCTATTATGCTACATGACGCGTTGGTGTTAAATAACTTTACCTTCTTTATTTTTTTAGTTTTTAAATTATTATCCTAATGCTGAATATCAGTGTGGTATGGTGCGCGTGGGGTGGTATGAGAATAGGACCACCCCATATTATCCCGCGGGTGCCATACAAGACCCAGCCAAGGGAATACCTAGATAATTGGCAGCAGCCAAAGATTATCGAGTCGATGGCAGCAGCATTCCCCTTGATACATAAAAGTCTTCTGTGATCCCCAAGCCACCTGCCAAGTATGATGATTATTGGCAACCAACCCAACCCCATGATAAGCATTTAAAGAGGCGTTTTATGGGGGAGGTCTATGTTTACCAGTGGACGTCTTCAGGCTGTTGATGATGCTGATGCGGAAGGTTTAATGCGGTAGTACAATGAGTCATATGTCAATGATTGTCTGTGTGATTGTCTGAGTGGGTGTGAGTGCGTGATGAGTGACGATTTGTGTCGTCCCATGGCGTTTCCTTGGCGATGGCTCTATCTTCTTTTTATTTTATTATTATTGCTATACAGCAATAACGGGCTGGAGACAGACTGTTTTAGAAACAAAGGAAAGAACAATTGAATCAGTCTCTCACAGAACGAGTCAAACGAAATTCAAACGGCACGCGTATTCTGACATGCCAAACGAGTCTAGACCCAAAATGAAATCTGACACTCCAATATTCATACGTTACTCAGAATTTCAGGAACGGGGTCGTAATTTGATTCATATTTTTTTTCTGAAAACGTGTTTTACGAACAAAATAAGCCAAGATGCTGGCTTTGTTTATTACGCTCGTGATGAAGGCATTTTTTTATGTTTGCACATAAAAGCAACACTTTCGTAAGAATTTTAGAACGAACATAAATAGCTACATTATTTTTGTGAGTTTCTGAGACTCCAGAAAGTAAAGAAACGTAATAGAGCTTAAGAGCGTAGTTGACACAAATAAAATGAAACTACCATCATAATTTTATTATACGAAAAAAGTGTAGGTATTGTTTCAAGTTTGTATTATGTCTATAACTATTTTATGCGACTAACTACATTACATACCATGTCACAATATTTGAAAATAATGTTTCGGATAAAAAGATTTTTAATAGAGTCTAACAAAAAATAATAAAATCCTTAACCCAGATCCAGCGTCATGTTTCTTTAAATTGAGCAAATACTGTTTATTTAAGCTGCGAGTATTCCACGAGGCAGCCAAGTCAGGAACGTATTGTATCAGTTCCAGAACAAATAGCGCTCGCTTATTGGAAGTTTAAGTTGAAACGAGGATAGGAAGACAGGTTGAGTATACTTGAACTATTTGTAAAGTAGGTAAAGTGGTTCAACATTCCTAAATGAACTAAAACGGGAGGCAAAGTAAATAAAAAATATTTGCTAACTAAAATTTGTGCATGTAGAAAAATTATAAAGAAATTTACTCGACTATAAGGTCGCGGGGATTACCTATCCAGCAATAAATAAGAGGAACTTAGCTTAAGATTACAATCACGTCTATGCTTAAAATCTACTCCGCATTCTATTATCTTTTCAGACCATTTCCCTTAGAATGTTCATAAACCGAGGAAGAGTATGAATAACTTAAACCTGCTTGCTCAGTTTAATACACGGACGTCTATACCCTAGGTACGTTTAATATCACGTGCATGATGTAAAGTAAAAGTTGCCATTGTAAAAAAGTAGAGTAAAAATTATGAAAAAATAAACATAAGGTGTGTACACAATGTTTAATGTAAATATTTTTTAAATCCCCTTTATTTGTATGGCAAACAGTGGATTAATACTTGTTTAAATAGATGGCAGTTTAAAGGAGAATTGGTCGAAAGTAATAAATCTCGAAGCAGACACAACAATATTTATAACTTAAATACAAGGTGGTAAATCTACACCCCAAGGTAGACAATGTTTCTTCTACGACTTTACTAAATTAATAGTAAATACAAATAGTAGTAGTAATAGTAGTAGCTAGTAGTTTTTCATTGAAGAAATGCCATGTAAAGTTTACGTTCGAAAAAAGCGCAGCTGGGTGGTTGAACTTCGTCCTTGACCGATTGCACATAAATGAGTTTAACGATCTGTGTTTAATAATGAATTTATAGTATCTTGTTAACTATCGTAGCAATCGCACGTGCAATTTTGCGAGTGGATTTATTTTTTACCATGAAAGTTTGGAAACACCCAGTTTCAAGTAAGACTCTCACAACTTGTAGGGTATTTTGGTCTCAGTTCCCACCATTTCGGGATAACATATAAATTCAAGGTCACCTTGTATAAACATAGATGCCACCCACGCACGGTGTAATAGTTTACTTACTACCTTGGCTTTCTAGACGCATTTTATCTGTACCAATTACTCCAGTATCCTACGGACTACGCCAATCAAATAATTGTAAACAATGACGCAATGATAATGAGTTGAACAAGGAAATTGAACAAAAAAAGAACAAAGTCTTGGAAGTATTTTATAGAGAGATAGATAGATAGATAGAAAATGCTTTATTGCACAAGAGTAAATCAAGTACATAGGCGAACTTAATGCTAAGTAGCATTTTCTTCCAGTTAACCTTTGTGTAGTGTGGAACGAGTTGTAGTGCTGGTTGAAAAAGAATAAGAAAAAGAATTACCCAAATAAAATAATCATAAGAAGTAGCAATAGATAATAATATGAGTTTAGATAAATAAGGTTTTAAACAAATAATACATACTTTTTAATAACTTACATATTTTATATTAAACTTATTGAAAATTAGAATAAAATACTTATATAATAAACAAGGACCTACTCATTTAATAACTATTTTAAGTGCTTAATTTTTCTGACTGTTTTGAATGGATATGAAGTGTTGATATAATTTGGATTTGAAGATTCCCATTGATGAGGCTCTCCGGATTTCCACTGGTAGTGAGTTCCAAAGACGAATAGCAGTGACAGTGAAAGAGTATGTGTAAAAGTTAGTATTGTTGATAATAATAAACTAAGTAAAACACTGTTTTAAAAAAAAAATATCCCGTAAGTACTATTAAAAACGTGATAAACTAAGTAAACGAAAATATGTAGAAAGTCTATGAAAATAATCAGACAAGGCTCGATAAACGGGTGCGTGCCAGTTTACTGGCTGTGGCTCATAATAAGATGGTCATTGTCTTGTACGCTGGATAATGCTATCTTAGACAAAGCAATCAAATGCTTTATTGATACAGATAATTAATACATAGTTATCTATACATTTTGGAACGCCTTCAAATACTTTTTTATATTTCGTAATTTTATATGCTTAGAACCATAACTTATACGAATTTTTAGTGTTCTGACTTTGCCTTGTAAATGTGCTAATATTATCCAATTTTAAACCAGAATTACGTTTTTAATAGTACTTACGGGATATTTACCGTGATCAGAATCATACTACTATTGAAAACGTGGTAAACAACCGTGAAAGTTTAAAACAGTGTTTCAGAATTACGTTTGCACCTTAATACACTTAATTTTGCAAATAGTTTGGAGCGAAGCATCATTGCCACGATAAGGGTGGTAAAATTAACACGTTAAGTTCTTTATAGGTCCCTAGAAACCAATAAAACCGAAGTGGCAAGGGAAAAGGGGATATATGGCAACACAAGCTATTAAACCCAAGCTAACAGTTCGCCCGCGGCCATGTAGAGATGTCAACTTTGCGAAGTTGAAACCACTTCAATCGAATTGGATTCGATGAACACTTCGTTATATTTAACTAACTTCAAAAAAGGGGCAAGGTTCTATGTTCGATTGTAGGTACTCTTTATTCTATTTGGGCGGTTTAACCTAACCCGCAACCGGGTTAGGTTTTCGGGTTAGGTTCGGTAAAGCCTGCACGGACGTCTCGCATGGGATGTATTTGTGCATTTGCCTCTGCTAGTATCTACCTTTTTTTTTTTTTTTGTGGGGGGGAAATGCCCTCGCACTTCCCTGCCACCACGGGGGTGATGGCAGGGGGTATGTGGGACTCGAACCCACTAAAACCCCCCCGTGATCCGTCCGCCGCCGGGACGGGACGAGATAGGGTCGCGCTGGCATTCACTATCTCGCCCCAGCGGTAGGCCCTTCCGGGCCTCTGCGCCAGTGGGTGGGTAACCTTCCACCTCAGTTACCCACCAGACGTGTGGGACCGTGTGAGCGCAGCGGAGAGTCCCCCGACCCTCCGCCGCTGGCCCCACTATGGAGGACGAAGAAGGCACCCGAAGCGCCTCCTCCGTCCCCCTCTCCGTCTGCGCCGGAGGGGGTCAGAGTTGGCATCGTCCTCCCTGACCCGCTCCGCAGCCTCCTTTTGCGACATCACCACCTCGCAAAAGGAGACCGTTGCCTGCCAAGCCAGCCCAGTATGTAGCGGAGCAAGGCCTTGGGTAACTGACAGTGAACTGTCCCAGTTTTGTCGACTGTAAGTATATATTCATTTTACATATTACAATACATCTGCATTACAACTACTACAACAGTTACGGTTATGGACGGCCGTGTTGCTTAACATCAGGTGAACGACTAGCTCGTCAATTTATTCATTCTCGTAAAAAAAAACATCTTTTACGCTGTTTCTGGACCAATATACGTATTATTGTTAATCAAACTTCGGGTATAAATTGTTTTATTGCTTCAGCCCCGGCAAATTCATGTGACATTGAGAGACATTATCAGTTTCTCAAATCCTACAAAAGGTTTGAATCGAATTTTACACACGGCGTATCAGGGCCTAATTGCCATTAAATACTTAGTTAACAGCATTCACCATTTATACTAATACCTTACAATTAGGGCTTTCAAGTTCTAAAACGCAGAAACCTTTAAGGGCTTAGGTGAGTTTCACTGTAGAATTAGCGGTTTCAGGGTCGTAAACCTTCGCTTTCTCGATTCGGTAGTAAATCTTTTCTTATTTGAAACTGTTAGTGAATTCAGAAGATTCCAATGTACCCAGGAAAATGCTGCTGTCTAGTATTCGTCGTCAAACTGATGATCCAGTTTCAAGTTCCAAACGGCTCTGCTTTAATGACTTTGAAAGTTGTGTGAAATTCGCGCTATGGAAAAAAAATTGAAAACGGCATCCAAATCCGGTACTGCTTCGCATTATACATTTAAGCTGCAAGCAATAATAGTTAAATGCGACATTTCATTAACACAGACACCATTTAACAGCGACTGTAACTAGCGGAGTTTCCAGCGATGCGGAGCAGAACGCTACGCATCTGTCTCGCAACTTCCTGTGTAGGGTGTACATGTGATGTGTTATCCCACTTCCGGTTGCCACATAAGGACAGCTTGTGCTGGCTTGGTTGTTATTTACTGACTTGGAATCAAAGTACTGCTGCGGCTTCCGGTCGTTACACAATCCGTGTGTATATTTGATTACAGGCATACTATTTAAGCATATTATTTAAATACAGTAGGCCTAGCATGAATATTTACGCGCGCGTAAGTGTAACGTTAACGTAAGGCAGCTGTATGGCATTGGATCTGCCCCCTATTACGATTGAGCTAGCAGCGCTGCTGACGCGCGTCTGCCGCTCAACTGCTGTCATAATTGTATGAACTTTGTCAGCAGTAAGCGGCATACGCAATCGTAATAGCCTTACGTTAACGTTACACTTACGCGCACGTAAATATTCGTGCTAGGCCTACAGATATTACAGTCATCATCATCATCATCAACAGCCGGACAGATGAAAGCAAATTATGCGGGCTGAAACAGAGAACTCACTTCGTTTGCTCAGTTAATTATTTCCTGTGGGTGCTGCCTACCCGATTCCTAACTTTCTATTACTAATAGTTTCTTGGGAAAAAAATTAAGATGATATTTTTTTGATATCGTTTTACAAGATAAATATACTACTACTTATTTAGATACTTGACGGAAAACTTGTAAAATTGAAAGTTAAAAGTTAAGAACTATCCTACTAAAACTTGTCAGTAACGAAACGTTGAACCAACTTGTAAATTGGTTTAGTTTGGTGTCTACAAGTCGAATCTAGGGTTTGTTTTCTGAGAGATGTTTTAACAGTGATAGTTAGTGTCCTTATTTCTTTAGTAACTACACATAAGTTTATTGACTTGGGCTGGCTTAAGTGGTGAACGACTAACTTCTTCTCGTGTAGGCAAGTGGCCAGCCCTTATGTCAGAATTTTTAAGCAAACCAAAGCTTGGCTTAACAACTGTTGACAACAAAAGCCGGAACCGACAGCTTAACGTAGTCCGTACCGTAGCACTCTGTTGTAAATATCATTTGTTGCTGTAGCGGTCACCCGTCATAGTAGTGACTGCAGCGAACGTTGCTTAACTTTACCGATCGGCTAGGAACGGCTAGCCGGGCTTCGCTATGAGTGCTACGACTACCAACTAATGGCTAACGACTAACTAACTTGTCACATCATTAGTTTACATAAAAATAAAAAATATTGCGATCGGCTAAGGGCTAAGGTGAAACTGATAGTAAGATGTACGTTATTTCATATCAGGTGGTTAATTAAAACGCCTATAAATTATTAAAAAATAACCTGCCAAGTGCAAGTCAGACTCGCGCACGGAGGGTTCCGTACTATTATCTAAGTAATAGGGTTTGCTGCCGATGGATGCAGAAAGCGAGCAGCCGCTAAAAGTGGCGCTCTCTGGGGAGGCCTATGTTCAGCAGTGGACATCTACGGGCCGTTGATGATGATGATGAGGGTTTGCTTTACCCTTCGGGCACGGAACCCTAAAAAACTATTGTCACTTCTGTTATACTAGTCGTATAGCCTGCATAAATAATTAAGATCTTCACGTTGGTTCTTCATCTTCACTTCACGTTGGTTTTACAGTAAGTACCTGTAAACATGCCTACAGTCAACAAACGAAATGTAACAACTAAATTATTCAGTTACGGAGTCAGTCGCCGTGTATAATGTAACGGGAGCTTTAGTTACTTTTACATTATTCATGAAATTGTAAACGTCTAGCCTTACAAAGTGTGCAGGATAAACTGTTTGAGTACATTGATCATGTGATATGTTGCTTCGGGTGTCTCAGAACAGATTTATGTTAACAGATTCATGTAATTTAAATTTCATTTCTATTGTCAACACGCGGTTTCATGTTTTTTAGCCCACGACGTGAACAGAGGGGTGTTATATTTATGCGTGTCAGTCTGTGACACCATACTGCGAAGCGGACATATCGATTTTTATGTAATTTTTCCCGAAAGATAATATGAAGCCAAATAAGATTTTTAGAATAGTATGAGGCATAATTATATTCACCTCAGCAGCTCGAAATGGCACCCTTTGCTGCGAGAAAACAGTGTGCAAAATCGTATTTTGCTCACTGTGTGAGATAAAGTGATTTTTTAATATTATCATTTTGAGGTAAGTGTATTTGGCTTAAGGTTACATTTATATGGAGTTTTGGAGAGATCATGAAAATTTTTTTTTTTTTTTCTTAGTCATACTTTTGGCGGGGACGCGAAAGCGTTTCGTTACTAAGTTAGTACCTACCTGTAATGATGTTCTCACTGCTGAGGTGAAACGTTGTATGTGCTACTCGAGAGCAAAGGTTTTGCATCTCGTGCCTTTGAATTCCTCGCTCGCTCAGGATTCTAACTTAGAATCTCGCTACGCTCATGATTCAATACTAGAATCCTTCGCTTACTCGGAATTCAACATCAGCACTCGAAGCAAAAATCAACTTTGCTCTCTTGTTGCACAAATAACTATTGTCCAATAGTCTTATTAGTTTTCTGATATCAGAGTCTATTGTAGTAATCTTATTGCTCGGTGATAATGATAATGTTTCAGGATGGACCGCAGTGCGTTTACTCGAAATTCAACGATGAAATATATTTGATTGAAGGCGAAACTTTATATTGTTTGGAGTTCCCAGTAGTACTGCAACTGTTATGGGCAGACGTGACGCTTACCATCAGGTGAACGACTAGCTCGTCACGTCATTTATTAACATAAAAATATTCACGTTTAATAGTACCTATAAGTAGAGAATGCTGTTAGTACAAGTACATGGACTATTATTTTATTAACAAAACACTCACAGATAAGAGAAAAAAAAACAATTGCAAAACACGCTGAATAGGAAAAAGGTAATCTGGTTCAGAGGAAACTTTATTACAGGCGCAAGAAGAACTAAACTGTTCTTCAACAATGACGCGCCATCTCGATGTTTGACAAGAAAAATATACAAAACTTAGTTTATAGGTACTCTAACATACAAAAGGGTGGCAGATGGCCACAATATTCGGACTAACAAAACAACTCACGGAATTGCGGTTGCCATAATCTGCGGAAGTATGACCCAGTTGTATGGTATTATTGTTTGATCCCATAACTTTGAGTAAGTTTAGCTCTGAGCCGTTCGCATCGACTATTAAGGATTTGTTTGGTAATAAATGTAACACTATAAAAAACTATTAGTTATATTCCTTATTGATTAATCTTTCAGAAAAGCCCCTTATGGCCGCGTGGTTTTGCAAACTGCTGGGCTATCACAAGCTAATACAAAACCATCATGTTTCATGGCATTATTCTTTCAAGGTTACAATTATATTGTTCGAATTCGTACCATGAACTTATAAAGTATTCCTGCGTGTGAAAGAAACGTCTACATTTTTATATGGCGTTATCACTGTCGCACGTCAGTGTCAACATGATGTAAAGGTATGACATGACAGTTGTATTTGAGTGAACGATTTAACGTGACGTCATCAAAACTGCTCTGTCTCTGAAACATTAAAGTATTCTTACGGAGTTTTGGCGGGATTGCGGAAAAGTTCACTTCGTTGCATTGTATTATTTATCAAAACATGTGCTTTTTCCAGTGTTAATGTTTAAAATTGGTGGAGTTTTACGCATTAAGTGCTGAATTACGAGCATGAATGTGGGCAAGTGATATAATGTGGTGAAACGTGTTTTTTCGTGTTGCTTCCAAAATTCCATAGAAGCTTCTAGTAAAGTTGCCTCCACTTTACTAGAAGATGATTTAGACTGGACTTTGACTACCTGGCTTAGACTGGACTATGACTAGTCTATGACTAAGACTTGACCTTACGTGATATATTCTTTAACGATGAAAAATAACTATACTTGACACTGGCTAAATACACTATGGGTGGAGCCAAAATATAAAAAAAAAGTATTCTTACTTTTATGTCATTTGTTAATGTCATCATCATCATCATCATCATCATTAACAGCCTGAAGACGTCCACTGCTGAACATAGGCCTCCCCCAGGCCTCCTATTTGTTAATGTATGATTGAAGTAATAATGCTATAAGACCTTGTGGTGACCTCCCCAGTCCCCATCTTTTTCCGCGGATGCCGATAAGAGAATATCCAGAGAATGTGCAGCAGCATTGTTCTCGGTACCTACAATCGACGGGCCCGATAGCTCAGTTGGTAGTATCCCTGCCTTCTGAACTAAGGGCTGTGGGTTTGATTCCTACCCAGGACAAACCTTCATGTAATGAACATAGATGTTTGTTCTGTCTGTTATATTGTATTCTATGTATGTATTTACCAACAAAAAAGTACGTAAGTGTATTATATCAGTTATCTGGTCCCCATAGTACAAGCTTTGCTTAGTTTGGGGCTAGAAGGCGCTGTGCGAAATTTCCACACATATTTATTTATTTATTAAAATCTGCGATTGCCAAGCCGTCTGCCGAGCGTGGCGTTTATGGCATATACTCTCTATGATAAGTATATAAAGTGGCATTTGTGGGAGAGGCCTATGTTCGGCCTATGTTCGGTGTTATGGACCTCTTCCGGCCGATGAAGAATCTTTAACAAAAACAAAAATATCTGCGCAAGATATTTTTACGGTGTTTTAGGTGCCTTCTCGTTTTCAATGGCTTTGATTTCTGCGTAGGACTATAGCATTTCTTTCTTAGTTAGGATAATGTTCATGTTACACTACATGAACATTATCCTAACTAAGAAAGAAATGCTATAGTGTAACGTTTTCGAATGAAAGAAAAATTATTTATTTATTAATCTTTAAAATGTTTCAGGCTGACTATATTAACGCATAAATAAGTTTTACTTAGGCTTCATAATAATTAATTTTATTGCTTTCCTCTTTCAAATTAGAAATAATTTGTGCCAAAATTAAACAAACCGGTTTATTAAGGGTGAACTTTTAATTATAATTTTGGAGGTGTACAATATTACGAAGATACGTTAGGTTACATGACTTTGGAGTGCGACTCAAATTTAATGACGGCAGTCAAGTTGGCAGGGAACGCTGCACAGTAGATGTGCATGGGCAGAGGTAAGATGCTTGCAGCGCACTTCACAGCAGCCATTGAGTTTGAATCAACGTCTTGACTGACATAAAAATCAATTTCAGTTTAATATATTATATCTTCATTAAGCATCAAAGAAGCACATGAATTAATTCTGCTTGTGTGTGCTGGTGTGTATGTGTTTTTGCTGTACAGCCATAAATAAATATGTGTGGCCATTTCACACAGCGCCATCTAGCCCCAAACTAAGCAAAACTTGTACTATAGGAACCAGATAACTGATATAATACTTAGTTACTTTTTTGTTTTTGTAAAGACCTAAGACCTGCTATTGTGATGAACGTAGTACTTTTTTTGTTACTGTCTTATATTTTCAGTCAATGAAAAATGAAATGAATTTTAACTAAAGATGCTGTATCTCTATATATATTTTCATCTAAGGCGCGTAATTAAAATTTTATAAATCAAAGGGACTTTGTACACGAGTTTAATTATCACACATTTTCGACTCGGCGGCGGTGAGTGTTTATCGTACACGCTTGGTATTCCTTTAATGAAAACCTTAAGTGCGAGTAATGAAATTAATTGTTTCTGTTTCAAGGTATATTTTATTAAACAAAACGTTGCTTGATTCAGAAAAAATGATGTTTTTTTAAATAAACAGAATATATCGAATATATACGCACAAACACAATATCCCTTCTCCTTGTTAATAAAACGAAACTAAATTTCTTTGGTTTGGATCATTAACAGCCCGTGGACGTCCACTGCTGAACATAGGCCTCCCCTTGGTTTGTGTATTTGTGCGGATTTCAACTGACTGACTAACCACCGATGGGGAAGAAAGGGTCTCGAGTGGCTATCACGAACTGGAAGACGCAGTTTAGGCCGGCACCCTAAAGGTGGGCTGACGATCTGGTCAAAACCTCGGGGAGCCGATGGATGCAGGAGGCGAACAGACGCTCATAGTGGCGCTCTTGGAGGCCTATGTTCAGCCGTTGACGTCTTCAGGCTGATGATGATGCGAATTTCAAGCCAAAATTAAAATATTGATTGGTGGAAGACACCCAAAGATAAACAGGCAACCAATTATGTGCATTCCATGATTTTAAGTTGACATGAGTTTGAAACTTTTACAAACGTACGAGAAACCGGGGTTAAAACTATGAATGTTGAGATGACAATACATCTAATAGAAATGAATGGAAGAACAAACATGCCGCACCGATTCTATTTAAATGGTAAAAGAGCGGTGGCTTTAATACAAGTTTCAAGATTAATATCTATCTACTTATCATAGTTCAACAACCTTCCATCATGCAGCAACGCCGCGACGGTTCGTGACAGCCAGAAAATACATCTCAAGCGTAAAGAGACGACAACTTAATACAAGCTGCAACAGACTAGAAGAAAAATTAAATTCATAAAGTAAATAAATTGCATAAAAGGCATTTGATCCATCGATCCGGGCTTGATATAAACAAGTAAGGGAGTAAATAAAAGATTCTGTCTTGGATTACTGACTGATTGGCAGACAACAGTCACAGATGGATAATAGTACTTGGTGCAGGCACATTAAACACAACACAGAATAACAACAACAGAACAGATACCAGAAACAGAACAACAGAATAGATATCTGTTTTGTGGTATATGAACTTGATATGTTAGCTACTTTTTATAGCTAAGAGGTTTTTGAACATTCAACAGCTAAGAAATAAACAGTTTACTAAGAAGATAAACTATTGACGATGGAAAACAATATATTATTTTGACAGCCTCCGTGGTGTGGTGGTTGAGCAGGTCGGCTCATAACCCGGAGGTGGCGGGTTCGATTCCCGCGACAGGACAAGTATTTGTGCCCGAAAAAAGAAAAGCGCAAATACTTGTTCTGTGCCTGGGTGTTGTGGGACCATGGTCCTCGTAGTTCCTGGGTCCCTAGATACAGGGAATCCTAGTTAGGGTCCAGGATCTACGTATGTGATCGTTGTGCGTTATTTATATTATTTTGTTGAATCATCCCAATATTTATCGACGAACTATGTAGGGATGTCAGCCATACGGCACGTCAGTGCAGGCCTTACCGCCCCGAAATAGAATAAGAAGAATATGTAGGTACACTTGAAAGTTATTACAGAAGTCTAAGAGATGTTTGTAACTCTCTAAGAACATTTACAAAGCAACTCTTTAAGATATAAATAATTCATTTATACAAGCTAATCACATTGTCAGCTGTCTTTAAGTCCTTTGGCAGCTATTTAGTCCTGCCTGAAAGTAAACGGGTCAAAAGTTAATTTAAATGTAAATTAACCGTACTAAAATGAGTAAATTATGCATTGACAAAGTTATCGTATAGCGACCAACCATGGTTGGCCACAGAGTAGGTACAATGTAAAACTGTGGCTAGCCCTAATTAACAGTATAAGTTTTATGTACAGTAAAGTGGAGTAAATTAACGATTTTAGTTAGTCACAAAACTGATTTCAATTATTTAAATATTTCAGCAGATAAAAAGTAAGTTTTAACACTGTTATACCTGCTTACAATTTAATTACGTTTGGGAGCTACAATGCTACAGCCAGACGTTACACACGTTTAATTTTTACCCATTTGAGGAGTTATTGATAAAACTAACCCCCGTATTCTAAAACATTTCACCAAAAATTCTTCACTTGACTTCCACTTGACTTTGAGGGAAACTCAAGGTACATCGCGATGTATCTTGAGATGACAGCTGCTTTGCTTCCCTCGTTTGAGAAAAATTGACTCAGAAATGTCAAGTTGATTATATATTGTCAATTAAAAATACCAAAACACAAAAATGATTCAAGGTTAAGTCGAGTGGAGTAATCTCATGGTAACGTCTTAGAATATGGGGGTCAGTAATTAGTAAGTTGACATAGCAATGGGCAGGCTGATTCTGAAACTTAACTTTGACAAATCTATCTCTGTCTAATGAGCCGGTGACAAACAGTTTCGTTTATGAGTAGCTCAACGACAGAACCTTTCAACTACGAACCATTCACCGACAGAACGATTTATTCATGAGCGAATCGACGACCGAGCCTTTCCACTAAGAATGATTCGCCGACATAGCCTCCATCACTCGTAGAACTAATAACCGCGTTTGTGTGTGTGTGTGTGTGTGTGTGTGTGTGTGTGTGTGTGTGTGTGTGTGTGTGTGTGTGTGTGTGTGTGTGTGTGTGTGGGTGGTGTGTGTGTGTGTGTGTGTGTGTGTGTGTGTGTGTGTGTGTGTGTGTGTGTGTGTGTGTGTGTGTGTGTGTGTGTGTGTGTGTGTAGTAAATAAAAATGCATTTGCCTTTAACGTGAAATTCAATAGCTTTAAAGCCGGGAGGTAAGTTGCAAAAAGCTTTTTAACGAGCCACAAAATAAAAGCGTAAAATGCAAGCTTTTTGTGAGCTTTCAATTTAACGTAGGTACTGAATTACAGACTTTGTTACATTATTATTTTACCGGCACTATTACGTTTTCTGTGTTTTACTTTCGATTTTATTTTAACGCTAAATTATTTTAAATATAGTATCGCATCCGTTTTAAAAGTTGAATTTTAACGTTTAAGTACAATAAATTTTATTATAACTAGGTAGTTATATACAGTAATTCATTTTACTAAAAAAAAACTCATTTATCACTATAGTGCTCATTAGCAAACGTAACCCGTTTCCAACTTTCCAACCGACTTAAAAAAAGAGGTTCTCACAACCAGCTTGTATTTTTTAAAATTTTTATAATTTCCTACTCCTTCATTTGAATTTTTGACCCAATTTGATTTTCGAAGAATATACTTTCAGACTAGTCCCATAGAAATTTTATCATAATCGGTTCAGTAGTTTGGTATTTGAATCAGAATAACTAGAAAAAATATATCCAAGTACTTCTCAGTATGAAATTAAGGTATAAGCTGGGTCAACACTACAAAAGTGACATTTACAAATGACCGTAACTAGGCTTAAACCGCCTCGCAAGACAGTCACTAAGCCAAGTCGGAAACTTACGCGTGGCCATAAGAATGAACCCTTTAAAATTCTGACATAAAGGCTACTAGCCGTCACGAGAAAGATGGATTACTCCAACCAAGTTTACAACACCTAAACTTGCTACAAATCTCCAGTAAACAATTTCATATGAGACATCCTAATTGACAGAGTGATTGAACGTATTTTAATACCCCAGAGTAACCTCTGGTGAAACCATTGGAAACCTTTTCATTCCCCATGGAGATTACTCAGGGCCAATCACCTCACTTACAAGTAAAAAAGGTTTTAGATGTTCTAAGACTGAGAGTAGTCCCAAATGTATTAAAAGGTTTATCGATTACTTTGAAGATAAAACTTTTTAGTTTTCGGGTGTTTATAAATCTGAGATATTTTTTGAGTCGTAATACGCATATAAGTAGTTGTTTACAGCGAGACACGCACGAGACATCCTCAATACCTAGGTATCCTCAAGCTTTCCACGAGCCTTCGTGAAGGCAACATGCCTCGTGTACTGTAGAGGCGAAACACAATATATGTAGCAGAATTGCATTATACAGGGTGTAATTTAATTCATTAGCATAAATTGAGCCCATGATTGTACATCATTTATAGATGATTATTAAAGACTAAGGAGTGTAAATAAAAATATGTTTTATTCTTCTTCTTCTTCTCGTGTAGGCAAGTGGTCAGCCTTGGTGTCAGAATTTTTAGGCCGCCCGAAGGCTTCTGACTTGGCTTAACGACTATTGTCTTACGACAACAGCCGGGACCGACGGCTTAACGTGCCCTCCGAAGCACGGTAGCGCTCAGTTCTAAATACCAACGTTTTGCTGTAGCGGTCACCCATCATAGTAGTGACCGCTATGTTTTATTGTAAGTTTCGAACATTGCCGCAGCGCCTAACGCAATTGGCACGGACGATTTTGGTACATTTAAACGTTTTCTTACCTTGTATGTACTAATTAACAACAGTAATTCATTATTTTAATTAAATTTTGTATTGTAACATTTGATTAAAGTAAGTTATTCCATTTTTTTGGAGTTATTATTATTAACTAACCAATGTGTTAGCATTCAAAAATTTTGGTCTATACGTGACCGGTATGAGGAGTAGGTACCTAGTTTCAAAGGATGCTAATGAATTCAATTACACCCAGTATAATAAAATTTATTTTTTGAACGTAATTATTGACGCGATGAACTAGTCAAGTTTAAATAATGATTACCTCACCCGTAACTACTTTTTGTCCCGACCTACCAAGAAGGATTAAATGTCTTTGACGGCTCCCTCTAAATTCATTTCCGCAGATGAGAAATGATTTAATCCTTCTAGTTAATTACGACGCGAAAGACAATAGCCATCTTCAAACTAATGAAAAGCGCTTTGAAGCAGTAGTAAGGCTTAGCTGTGTATTTTGTTTCCTTGTCGGTATTATGAAGTACTGTAAGCTTTTGCATGCTGGTATTTTTATACCACTAATACTCAAAAAAATATTATTTTTAATATTATATTAATTTGTAGATTTTAGACAGCATTTATATGAGCATTTCACCAGATTTTCATCTCCTCCATTCTTAACTCATCAGTTTCTTTACTTACCAATTCTTAACTCACCAGTTTTTTTACTCACTTAATACTTAACTGACCAATTACTTGACTTACCTAATTTTTAACTCACCAATTTCTTAACTCACCAGTTCTTTGACTCACCAGATTCATAGCTCGTCAGATTCTCGTCTTGCTAATTTCTTAACTCAACAGGATTTTAATTCTGTAGGATATACACCTCATTTGTATTTTGTATATCAAGGAAGTAATTTTTAATTTATAAGGACATAGTGTTCGATCATAGGTTGTTTATTTACCTAGTTACGGAGAACTTGTGTAACCGATCTAGATGATTTGGTAAAAGTAAATATTATACCGTATTATACTCTCTATACCCACTGTTTCTCCTGTTGCAAATCCATCATTCCATTTACAAATTCACCTATAGTAGGTGTGGTGACAAAACAAAATTCAAAGTTCAGCACTAAGCTTGTCTATTTCTGTGATCTTGTTTGAGCTCACTCATAAAAAAGTATTCAGTTTAAAAATAGAGATCAAAAGTGGGCAATTGGACCAACATAAAGTTTTACAAAATGGAGAAATAAAGACAATACCTATGTTACCATTTTAACTAAAGAAGTGAAGGAACTACGGAGTAGAACAAGGTCACAATAAACTTCAAAGTTTCTAGTTTCTGAGAACTCGCACATTAATCTCAATAGTCTGTTTTATTGGTTAAGTTCTTGTTTGACAAAAATTTGCCGTAGTTTTGCTCGTGAATCTTACAGTATTCCGATAGTTCTTTAAAACAAAGACTACCATTACTTTTTGTCTAACACTGCTTGACCATTATTGATTAAACTGATATGGCCGTACTGAGAAAGTATTCTCTGCTGCAATCTGCTACAAATAAGCTGAAAGGGCAAGAAGCGCGTCAATTTCACACCCTGAGGGTTTGGTTCCTCTGTTTTGGAAAACCTCCTATATTGCCCGATAAATATCCATCCGGTCGTGTAATTAGCTAGAAATACAGTTGCCGCTGTTGCCATCTCTTCTCGTGGGTGCCGTAAGGGCTGGCTAAGGGAATATCCAGGGAATGGGAAGCAGCATACTACACGTTGCATTAAAATCTTCTGCTTTTACTGAGTTGCCTGCAAAGCGTGGTCATTATAAATAATAAATAAATAAATAATAAATATGTGTGGACATTTCACACAGCGCCATCTAGCCCAAACTAAGCATAGCTTGTACTATGGGAACCAGATGACTGATACAATACTTATATACTTTTTTGTTTGTAAGCCCCCTAGGATAAGCATCCAAATGACTGTCCAAATGATGACTGTTCAATTTCATAGTATTCCTTTGAAAGTCGGTCAAAATGTTATAGCGTTACAAAACTTTATCTACAGCTACATACCTAAATAAATCCAAACAGTTATATCGTCTTATCAAACGAGTCACCCAGATACTCGCAAGTAATAATTATTTCCTCTTATATTTCTACACATCATCCTATTATATTGAATGATAGTTCAGAACACGACCTCGATAAGTAGATCCTTATAAATCCCTTTATATACATATAAATGTAAAACTATGTCTGTTTGTATGTTGGTTGTAAGGCTTCGGAGCCATTATACATTCCTGCATACAGATTGCTATACAACAAACGAAACTTTTTATCCCGAAAAATAATAAAAGAATAGATGATTGCAAAAGAAACGGCAGGATGCGCCTAGTTTACAATATCCTTGTTTTCACATCCAAAAGACGATACTCAGAGCTACGTAGCAATTTCACTGGCTGTTAAGTCATGCGAAGTAATAAACTTGCAAAGTTATTCAAATTGCGAAAAAATGAGGGTACCCACTCACCCGAATCGCGTTTGAGGAGCCGACGTCAGACGACATGGTGATTAAAACGTAACTTTATATCATGCTGGTACTTAGAGATTGCAAACAGTGACACCCGTCATGATTAGGCTTCTTTCTTTGTGGATAAGCGATAGCGGGTTACATTTCAAACTTGGAAGTTTGATATGCAAGCGGTGAAAGTTAACGTGTCTTTGACTGTTCAAATATCCAAAGTTTTAAGTGCTTTAAAGTGTGTCTATGGTAGCAACTAATTAGACGTGAAGTAACTTGAAAAGAAACCTGTTAACAGCTGCTGAATACAGGCAGGAGTTTCATAACAATTAAGTAAATGAAATTGAAAGTTTTTGTTTATAAAATACGAATGAATTAGAGTATATTGACCAGTAAAGAAATGCCACGCCATAAAATAAACAACGTGCATATTTTTGCAGAGTATCTTTGTGTAAAAATCATCCATTTTTTTTTATTTAATCAGATATAAAAAAAGACACTGATTGGTGTGAGAAATACTGCTTGTCAATTGCAGTGCTAAAAGGTAATAAAGTGTATAATTATTATGTTTTAGTTTTCAATTCATGTCGCTGTCGCTACATCTCACAATATAAACTCTTCTGAACTAAGGTAGGGCCATATTTGAGCGGGGCTAATTGACGCTCGCAGCCACCGTGCAAACATCAGCAACATTAGAGCACCCTGTACATGACGGGCATTTTTTCGCCTCCGTACCTATTTTAGTACTGGTCTGCGAATTTTGTCTGCCTCCTAATGGTTTCTGCTTGCCTGGTAATCTGTCGACATCTGACAAAGGTTCGAGACTTTTGAAACAGAAGTAGAAAATAGTAATAAATTATTTAATGTTTTGTTTACCTAAGTTGTATAGGCCAAAGTTTTTACCTATTTCAGATGCGGAAATACACGTTTGGAACTTCAAAGTTATTAAAATGGTTATGCTTTTCTATTTGTTGAAATCTAGTAGAGTAGACTTATAGCCCCCACTAGGTGGATCAACGACTTCTGAACTGCGGGGAGCCAATGGATGCAGGAGGCAAGCATCCGGTTAAAATGGCGCTCCGATATAGATGGTATAATGATGGGACTCCCGTCACGTCGATCCTCCCATCATGGGACTTATTATTATATCGATACCATGACCTAGATCTCCGAAGCGATGTACAAAATCTTTGGTGATTTCAACCAAAATATATTAAATCTAATCAATGTGAAGTAAGTAGGTAGGTAATTAAATACACAGGTACACAAAGTAAACCTTTGAATTAATTTCATTTGAAGCCGTAATCAAAACCCTCGAAGTAATTAAGAATTCAACCTTAAAAGGCTGCCGGCGTCTGACCATACTGCGAACCGGTTTACATTACTTTACTTAAAAAGCTGGCTCTCATAATCATTTCAAAATCACCTTTCTCAACTGGACCTTTCCTTTGGAATTGAAATAAATTTCAATGAAATGATACGAAATTTTCAATGCGAAATTGGTCGACCTTTAACTCTGGGATCCAATTAAATGGCTTTAACGGTGTATCAAAGCCTATTTTTACATGGTATAATTCACTATTAGTCGAAGAGATAATGGTAGTCTCGATCACTTTCTTCTTTATTGTTTTTGCCCATTAATTTTTTTTACCAATCGATGTGTTTTTACGTATGCTTATAATAACTAAATTGAGTCTTAATTTATTTGAGGTAAGTATATCCAGCAATGACTTATAGCACTGAGACGTGGTCTCTCACTGTTGGCCTGATGAGTAATCTCAAAGTCGCACAGCGAGTTATGGAGGGAGCTATTATGATCGGTTTTTGCTTGTGAGACAAAATCCGAAATGAGGAGATCTGCAAGAGAACTAAAGTCAGCTTTTAGAATTTTATTAGCAAGTTGCAGTGGCAGTGAGTAGGCCACATCGGTCGTAGAACGGACAACCTATGGGAAAGAATGGTTCTCGAGGGGCGACCACGAACAACTAACTTTATTTATTACTAAACAGCAGTAAAATATCCCAGCTGCTCCCATCCTAACGTTTTGACAACATCAAACCTGTTTTGCATAAATCCAATATCCTGTTAAATACAAGTTAATCGTTCAGTACGGAGAAATTGAATACCGCGGGATAAACAAAATATGGATCGCCAATTACGCTATGCAAATATTGCGTTCGGTAGAATTAATTAGTCCTTTGAAAGCTTATCGGTTATGTTATTTCAGTATTAATGTAAAAATATGCGGTTCATTTTACGGTGGCTTCGTTTGTTTATCTTTGAAGCTAGGCCGCTCAAAACGTGGCTTAACGACTATTGTCCTGTAACAATCGGGCCTTGTGGCTTAACTTATCCTCTGAAACTCGTTGTAAAAGTGGGTAGCGTTTCAGGCAATGCTTATGTTTTGTTTATTTTTATTCATAAACCCAGCATGTTTTCACTTAAAACTAAATGTGATTTGGTATTCATTACTAAAGTCGATGTGCGTTTACGGAAGAATAAGGCTTACGGTAGCAGTCCGTAGAATACAATTTTCCGATTGTCAGTAGCTCCATCTTCTTTGTACGTCATCGTTGGTAGAGTAAAGACAGCTCTCGACGAATACTCCCCGATTAAATAAACATGATAAGCCAAATTAATTAGATGCTGGTTTATTTGACGCACAGAAGAGTCGATAGCTTTTGAAATTAGATTTGTTTGAGATGGTTGATTTTATTTTGGGTTGATTGGTAGGTATAACAACTTTTTATGTTAATTTAATTTTGTTATTATATTATAGTGTAAGTCTAGGCTTAGTCAGTTGATTAACTGACTGCGTTAACTCTTTTTTTTCCAATTCCTGCAGGGAAAGTATAAAACTTCTTCTGCAAACAGGAACATTTATGTTGATCTTGGTAGTGAACTAATATGGGTAGATTTTTTTACATCTATGTTATTAAACCGTCCTGCCGTTTCGGTGCGATAGACATGAAAAACAAAACAATATTTCACTTATTTTTGTCAAATGTTATCCATGATTAAAAAAATGTGTTAGTAAGAATACATATTAAGTAAATAAATAATGCTTTGATCTCATTTTGTAAATCTAGAAACTTCTTCAGTCTATAAGAAATATTATAAAAGTTGAATGTGCTTACATATGAAAATCTATGAGGAGTCTCAAAAATTGTCCACTAAGTTTCAGAGCTTTGAACGCAGCATGATTAGAGAAACAGAGCAAAAAAAAAGCGCTTCCCCTCTACAGCGAAGCGTCATTTGTTTCATAGCTCTGTGATTAGAGCCTAAAAAATATAATTCCTTTCAAAACATGAAAGAACAATAAATATTAGATAAATAGCGATAACGAATGTAATAAAACAAAATGTAAACGAGCTTCTGAAGATAAAAAAGAACACTTATAAGAACGTGAAAATCTTTTATTTCGTAAGGTGAAAAGCGAAGAATGCGGAAAGGGAAATGGCGTCAATTGGGTATAGCAAACAAAAAGAAATTATGTAGATTCGTTGATCCATTATCGTCTACCCTACGCAGCCGTTTTAGAATTTACAGGAAAATCTTCAATCTCGTTACTAAATTTATTACATTAACAATATTAAATGATTCGGTTGTTGTATAGAAGTATTATCAAGTTGAAATGGCAATGAGCAAGCCGCATCGGTCGCAGAACTGACAACCGATAGTGAAAAAAGTTTCTCGAGTGGTTAAAACTAAATCATTTTAACAATGTAGATACTACTTATTTCACACCATACGTTGTTGTGTAATAGATATTATCTTTTTCTCCTTTTTCCTAATTTTGTAACCGATTGCTCCTGCCTTAGTATTGGAATGCCGAAACAATGCCGTCAGGCGACAGGCGTGTTTAAAATTAACCAAATTGATGCGCGTCTCGAACCACTGACACGTGATTAATATACGCGTCGAGTACGCCGTTCACCTTTTAAAAGGTCACAGTACTATGCCATTTTTTTGATGTTAATACCCTGTTTATTTTTATAATTGTGAATATTTATTACGATGGCAATATGCAGGCCACATTAATCGTAGCACTGTCAACTGATTGGGAAGAAAAGTTCTCGAATGGCGACCATGAACCGGAAGACGCAGCGTAGGCCTGCCCCCCACTAGGTGGACCGACGATCTGGTAAAATCCGCGGGGAGCCGATGGATGCAAGAGGCGAGCAGCCGCTCAAATCTGCGTTCTGTGGGAAAGGTCTTTATTCAGCAGTGGGCGTAAGCAGGCAGATATGATTGTTCGGGAAATAAGTGAACAAAAGATTCAGAATCATACCATTTTTTAATAGTTCAAAATACAGAGTAGTTTTACACGTTGCTCCTTATGAATATATTAAAAATAGGTGTTGTTGCGAGAAGCGCGTGGTGGTAAATGTTTGAATGCGGGGGTGAGGCAGCGGCGGCGCCACGCTGTCTGCGAGGGGCGAGCTGGCCATCGCGTGATGTACAGCACCAGGGATTGGCTCTTGCGCCATTGACGTCATCCACAGCGGGCCCATTGGTTAGATCATTCATCGTGGTGTGCGTGGGCGCGCGGCGGTCGAGGCTTCGACAATGATATTGTACAAATAAAAAAAACCAAGTTATCGAAAAGTGACTGAGTACAAATAATTAAAATTAGCGCCTCCTATAAGAAGTTTACTGTTACAAAAATATTAATTATAAGAAATAATTATTATCGTAGTGGGTTTCTCTACAACTGCGGCGTAGCGGTACCCTCTACGGTTTTAGCTGCGTAGCCGTGCTACGCCCTTTCGAGCGACAAAAATATCAAGTTCCAGTCTTGGTACCAGACAAATTGAAGGTATTCATTCCTGCGTCACACAGCCACCCATATTAGACTAACAATAACCACAACGACGCCACGCACACACATATATCAGAAAAATTAATTTGAACAAAGTAGAAATAAGTTTATTGTCTAGAGTACCACGGGGAGCCGTTGGATGCAAGAGGCAAGAACCTGGTCAAAGTGGCGCTCTATAGAAGAGGCCTATGTTCAGCAGTAAACGTTTTCCGGCTAATGATGATGATGACGACAACGATGATGTTGATGACAATGATAACTATGATGAGCAGAGTACCTATAGAAGAGTTCTCTTAACCTCACCTTAAAAAAACTCCAAGCATTACTTTTATTATGGCACTGAAATGATATCTTGCGACCTCACGCACTAACGGATAATTAAACTAACAGGACTTTTATATCTTTAGGAGAGTCCATTATTTTTAATAAACGTACAGAACTTGCTCAAGTACGTAATAAAAGAAAAAGGTGTATATAGCGAAATGTTTATTACGCATACTACTCAGTTAATAGGAGACGGTAAAAAGTTAAATAATTTGCGCCATTTTTCCGTTTTTTTATTTTTATTTCGAAATAATTATTTTTATTTCGAAATAAAACCTGTCTAAACCCTGACAAAACATTCATCATCATCAGCTCGTAGATATCCACTGCTGACCAGCTGCAAAATTATAAAGTGGGATCCGTTTGGTGGGGTACGTTGGGCCTACCCCTCTGATGGGAAGACTAGCCTTCGGACAATAACCAGCCAAGTGCGAGTCGGACTCCCACACAAAGGGTTCCGTACCATTATCTTTAAGAACGGGCAAAAATCATGTTTCTTGTATGGGAGCCCCTTAAAATATTTTTTTTGGTTTTTTAGTTTTTGTTGTTATAGCGGCCTCGCAAATACATCATCTGTGAAAATTTTTAATGCTTGGTGGCATATGGACTGACGGACAGATGACAGACAGATAGACAGACAGCGGAGCCTTAGTAATATTTGGGTACGAAACTTAAAAATGGCTGGCTTAAAATTTCTGAGGCCATAACCTCCTATGCAAATGGGCTATCCTGATCGATACCAATTTGCGTAATGACCAAGGACAGAAGTGTAGACCCGCTTCACGGGACACCAGAAAAGGTAAACGAACCTGACAGAGCCAGACGAAAAGGTAAATAAACCTATTTAACTGTCAGCCACAGAGCTGAATGATGTGATCATGGTAGACTTGTTGTACCCACCCACATCGCTGCCATCGCCAGGCCTTGTCAATTTTTATGTGGCGATATAAATTTACGCAGCACGCAGCGTAGGCCGGCCCCCCACCAGGTGGACCGACGACCTGGTGAAAGCCGCGGGGAGCCGATGGATGCAGGAGGCGAGCAGCCGCTCTAAGTGGCGCTCCCTGGGGGAGGCCTGTGTTCAGCAGTGGACGTCTTCAGGCTGTTAATGATGATGATGATGATGATGATATAAATTTACTACCGAGAGAAACTAAATTTTTACCTGTTGGAGTCAAGCAGTCTGAGGGTTTTCAAGTCGTACGTGCTTCGAGCCCCAGTGAAGCACGACGACACACTGCTTATTTATTTATTTATTTATTTATTTATTTATTTATTTATTTATAAAACGATAGTTAGCTTACAGTTTAACACCAAAACGCTCCCTATCTTATATTATGAGTATAAAATAACCTAAACTCACAGATAATCGCCGATAGGCTATCATTAAATATGTCGACATGCTGGACCGTGTGCGTAAATAAATTGAGCATAGACAACGCTCTATTTGTAGGCGCGTTGTTAGCATGGCAGGTACGTAGCACGGGACATGAGAACACCTGGTGCCGGCGACGGCTCCCGGTGCGAGTGTAATTATTGGGTACAAATAAAGTCAGAGCAGCCAACCCCGTCGGATTATTAATCCTGTTGCGAAGGATCTGACAATAGTGGACAACTAGCGACAGTTTACGTCTTAACTCTAATGTATCTACACCGATCATACCTGACACAAATAGAGACGGAAAAAGATAAGGGTAATAGCCGTACATGCGTTTATATACATATCTAGCAAATTTGCGCTGAAGCCTCTCTATTATCAAGGTATACTTAGCTTCACGGGGGTCCCAGACTATCGAATCAAACTCCAACTTACTACGTACAAAAGCATTAAATAGCATAATTGCAACTTTCACGTCTTGAAACTGCGAAGCTGTTCTCATTATGAATCCCAAGATTTTATTTGCGCCTTTGCAAATAGAAAGAACATGCTCGCGGAAATCAAGGTGCCCATCGAGAATGACACCCAGATCCCGGATGGAGTTTACCCTCTCCAACGGAGCACCCTCCAAAGTTAATGCTCAATACGGACTTTTGATAGGATGGAGTAGTTTTTTGGCTCTATTGGAAGGCAAGAAAGAAATGAAATAATTTTATACAAGGTGATCTTGAATTATTATGTTATCCCGAACGGGGGTTAATCTACACCTCAAGGTAGACAGTGTTTCTTCTACGACTTTACTAAATTAATAGTTTTTAATTGAAAAAATACCATGTAAAGTTTACATTCGAAAACAGCCTTAGCGCAACTGGGTGGTTGAACTTCATACTTGACCAAGTGCACATAAATGAGTACAACGACCTGTGTTTAGAAATGAATTTATAGTATCTTGTTAACTCTCGTAGCGATCACACGTGCAATTTCGCGAGTGGATTTATTTTTTACCATAGAGGTTTTGAAACACTCAGTTTCAAGTAAGGCTCTCACAACTTGTAGGGGTCCATTAAGGGATAAAATATCAATTCAAGGTCACCTTGTATAGTGTATGTTAGGCGGTATTTTATAATATGGATCTTGTAATAACATTAATAATTCCCGGTAACCGGTATTTTCTAAGCAAGCATGCTTGACCGCGTCGTCACTTACCATCAGGTGAGACCGTGGTCAAATGTTAGCCTAACGTTGATAAAAAATAAAATGTTAATGGCCAAAAGAGCGCCAAACATAAGATCAGATTAAGTATTCCTACAAACACCGAAACTAAAAAAAACAAATAACAGCTTACATTTTGCGAATGTATTGGGGTTCTATCTTACTCTAAGCTGAAATAAATTCCCAAAAGAGCACTTTCCAAAGACATTTGATTATATACACACATACAGATATAAAGATGATATAATTGCCTTTAAAAGAGGCGGAGTAAGACCCAATAAAACATACTAAATAGGAAGGTATGTTGTACATACTTATCAGCCCGTAAAAGCTAACCTCAAACCTTTGCAACCCTCAATTGGCACTAAAATCAAAGCGGTTCCATAAAAATTTAGCAATCTTTTGGGGTCAGGTAGAGGCGATAAGCAGCATCTAAAGTAATATTGGTATTGCGGGATCTTACAAGAAAACGATAACAAGGTGATTTTCAAAATAGTTTGGCAGCATAACAAGTATAAAAAAGGTATACTTCAAACCATAATAGGCTATTTCTAGTACCTTTTTATATACTTGTTTTATAAATATTTAAGCTGGGATAGATACAACGTACCTTATCTAGACTATAATAATAAATGGCAGACTTCAAATACACTTACGTCTTTTAAAATATGAGTCTGCCATTTAGTTTAAATAGGTACTGTTTAAATTAATATAATTCTAGTTATAACACTTTCTAAACTTGTCTATTAATTGTATCTTGTCTGATGGTAAGTGGTCACCGCCACCTATGGACAAATGCAACACCAAGGGCATTGCCGGTGCGTTGCCTACCCTTAGAGAGGACTCGTTTAACAATTGAGATAAGTCGTATTAGATCTTAATCTTTATTGGTAAATTTTAAAGTCCATGGCAAAAACATTGATTTTTAGATATGCCACGCCACGTTGTTAGTTTAAAGATTTGACCGCAGTTAACGTTGCTTCGGTTGTCAGTTCTACGAGCGATGTGGCCTGCCCATTGCTATTTCAACTTGCCAATCCTAAGAGCTACATCGGTCACTTAAGTTCTCCTGCGGATCTCCTCATTTCGGATCCTATCTCGCAGGGAAACACCGAGCATTGCTCTCTCCATAGCTCGTTGCGCGACTTTGAGCTTAGTAATGAGGCCAACAGTTAGAGACCACGTCTCAGTTCCATAAGTCATCACTGGCAACACACATTGATTGAAAACTTTTGTTTTCAGGCTTTGTGGTATTTTGGACGAAAAGATATGTCGAAGCTTCCCGAACGCTGCCCAGCCGAGTTGGATTCTTCGGGCGACCTCTTTGTCGAAGTTGGACCTACCCAATTGGACAGTCTGCCCTAGATAGACGTATTTGTCGACAACTTCGAGAGTATCGTTCCCAACAATTACCGGTATAGGTGGAACATGGGCATTTGACATGATTTTCGTCTTGTCCATGTTCATCTTAAGACCAACCTGTCGGGAGACTCTACTGAGGTCGTTGAGCATGGAAGAAAGGTTCTCGAGTGGCGACCACGAACTGGAAGACGCAGCGTAGGCCGGCCCCCCACTAGGTGGACCGACGACCTGGTGAAAGCCGCGGGGAGCCGATGGATGCAGGAGGCGAGCAGCCGCTCTAAGTGGCGCTCCCTGGGGGAGGCCTATGTTCAGCAGTGGACGTCTTCAGGCTGTTAATGATGATGATGATGATGAACGTTGCTTAACCTTAACCAATTACGAGGGAATAGTCAAGCTTCACTATGATGCTACGATGAATATCATTCATAAATATTTTCGTCACTAAAACTAAAACTCCTCGATACTTTTCTAATACATAACCGCTAACCACCTGCCAGATTTAATTAAAAAGTTTTCGGGGCTAACCAGACTTTGAACGCTAAAGTTGGTCTTAACTTGTTAGACGCATCTGGACCAGTGAAAAATGTTAAGAAACATATGTCCCACATAACTACGAGATTGCTAGCTATTAACTATCGCTAAATGCAATAATTTACCTTAATTGAGAGGTTTAAGAATGACCGTACTTCACCGTCCTTGAATTTGAAACGAGTTAACAAGTTAATAGCTTTAGAAGAGGTCACTTGACGAGGTATTTTTCTAGCGGTCATAGCGAAGCACGACTAGCCGTTCCTAACCGATCGGTAAAGTTAAGCAACGTTTGCTGCGGTCACTACTATGATGGGTGACCGCTACAGCAAAAAGTGGTATTTACAACTGAGCGCTACCGTGCTTCGGAGGGCACGTTAACCCGTTGGTCCCGGCTGGTCGTTAAGCCATGTCAGAAGCCTTTGGGCGGCCTAAAAATTCTGACACCAGCTGGCCTACCACAAAGTATGCACAAACCATCATGTTTCGTGACAGTAATGCTTCAAGGTTACAATAATATTATAATAGCTCAGTTGGTAGATCATCTAATCCAATCCGTTGGAAGACGCGGGTTCAAATCTCGCTGGCTGCTAAAATTTTAAGGACTATTAACAATAACCCTCTTCATGTCTGAAAGTACTAATATAGCTACGAAATGTCTATAAGTATTTTAACATCAAAACAAAACACAGTCGTAATTCTCAGATGTTTTAGTCCAGTAAAAGCTTTTGGTTAGATTGTTTTACAACATTCTAGTACTTACATGATTTGTTTTCAACAGCATTTTCTAACTTTCCCCGTTAGTAGTGGAGTTTTCGAACAAAACTAAATGACAGTTATCGAGCGCGTTCCAAACTTTATATTAATCGGACGAAAATGTTTTGGATTGAGGTATTACACAGTATATTAATAAATAAAAAATGGCCGACAATCACTTACCTACGTAGCTCCTGGACCCTAACTAGAATTTTTAGTACCCATCAGGAATTACGAGGAATCGGGGGTATGATCCCAAAACACATAATACTTAGTTACTAAAACACTGCGTTGAATACCGTCAAATTCTGTCAGAGAATGAGCGTAGATGTAGAAGGCTGTTTATATATAGGCGCCCATTACTGCCGCCTTAAAATATTAAATAATGGAGGAGACTAAATTTTCAAACGAAACCAAATTTTCCAAGAAAATTGTGAGAGACATTGCAGCATACATAACAATAATCCGTCTTGTCACGCATGACAGTGCTGCGAATGTATGTATACTTCACTCAGCGCTTGTTGGCAATGATATAATTTATTTAATTTTTCTATGAATTTCAAGCGCGTCAACCACACGTCCGCATTTGAATGAGGAACAAGGTTTTCACCAACCCAAATGAAAATATGCCTTTAAGGCGAAGGGTAGCAACCAAAGTGTTTTTTGGCACGTTTCCTGACGAAATTAGAGCACGTGGAGCTTTGTATTTAATATATATTATCATGTAACTCGTTTCATTAGATTGTTTGTGATGAGCGAAATACTATACGCACATAGATATTAATTAAAAACCTCCTAAGTTAGTCATTTCACGCCTTGTCTTTGTCGTAAGCACCAGCCGGAAGTTCAGACTCAATTAATATAATTTTAAGTCTACGACGGTAAGGTCAATGTGTCTTTGAACGAATTTTGACTTACTTATCTGACTCTACCCTTCGTCTTAAAGCAGAAATGCGACGCGTCAGTAAACTTCGCTCCAATATTCTAAAGAATCTATCTATCTAATTTAGAAGTTGGTCACTTTCCAAAATTCCTCCCGTCTCCAGTTTACTCTGAAGACAATAAAACTGGAAAGAACTTGAACAACCTTATTAAAGTAAACTGATGAAAAATCCAGTGGATATTTACAGTTCTGAATTTTATTATCGTTTTATCTGAAGTTTGATTATGACCAAATTCTATTATCAATTCTATATGGAGAATATTCAAAATTACCGTGGAGAATCATATTTTTTACTAGGTAGACCGTCGATCTGGTGAAAACGACGGGGAGCCGGTGGATGCAGGAGGCGAGCACCCGCTCTAGGTGGCGCTCTCTGGGGGAGGCCTATGTTCAGCAGTGACGTCTTCAGGCTGATGATATTCTTAATGAGTTTTTACTGCAAAATATAAATAAACATTATAATGATGACGTACAATTTTCTCATAAAATTACGTCCTTTTCATTAAATTTTTTCAATTGAATGTACTATGTTATTTTAAATTGTTTTTTTACTACAAAATAAACAGAAATCTTAAAAGTGTACAATTTTCTCATTTATATTATGTACTTCTTGTTCATTACATTTTTTCAGTGAAATAAGCGATGTTATTTTTATTGTACATTCTTTACTCTTAAATAATTACCAATAAATTATTTTCTCTGTTTATGATAATGAAATAATTGCATCATAATGTATAACCAGTACCTCTAGTACGAGTTTCCATAGTTTACTAAAACTTGATTCGTTTACGTTTTCTCCCTTTTCTCCCATACATTTCTCTGCAGCGCCCCTAGTGGACACGTTGGTGAACTAAAAAGGGCAGTACAAATTTTAAATGGCGCGTATTCACGTATTGGAAAACTTGTACTAGGAGACAGAGATATAAAAATATGGTTTTATGAATTGTTTATGATAAAGTTACTCCTTCGCAACTAACATAATAAGTTGACCGCGGCCTTGAGGCACGAGCTTCTTGAATACTCTCGAGAAGTTTTTACTCAAACGCCAACTCGAGCGCTTCCCGTTTGTGCTTCCAGGCCTTCAATCAGGTTGCTGAGCCTTTTTTCTCCCGTCTCAAGTTCTACTTTCTTTTTGCACAGCTTCTCTTTTTGTTCAGTGAGCAGATTAAATTGTCCCAAAGTTTTTCTGTTCGTGAGTTCTTGCTTCAAATGCTCATTTACTGTCTCTTATTCTTCTAAGAGCTGTTGTGAACTCCTGTTCCGACACTGGTTCTGTAGTTCGGGCTCATCAGGGTCTTCGAGAGTAGCGATCTTATTAAGACAGTCTTGTATTTTCTTATGCAAATCTACATCTTTGAAGACCATCATTTGTAAATCCTTTTGTTTCTTCCAGCTTGCTTTGGGCTGCTATTTCAATTTCTCTCCATTTCTTAAGCTCCAATATCAGCGCATTTTCTTTTTCCGCAGTGGCTGCAAATTTCCTCTCGAGTTCTTCCTTTTCCTCGTTAATCTGCTGGATTTGTCTCTCAGTCTACTACGTCATTTATGACGCTCGCTAGTAGCCGTTAATGGTCTTCCACAAATATCTCTTGGAGGGCTACCACACTAGCTCGTCTTTGAGTCTGCTAAGGTTGCTGAGTAGATCTTCGGGCTTGTTCTTGGTAGCCTCCAGGTTGGTAAGGTGGCTGAATGTTCGCTCATCTAACTTAAGTCGAACATCATTGATCAGCTCATACATATTCTTCTGGTCTTCTGAGGCCTTCGTTAGCTGTTCATAAAACCCAGTGCGGAGTGCGTCCTCAGTGGCCAGCATGGGTTCTACGCTCCGGCGGAAGTCAGCCACTGAGAGGCTCAGAGCTCCATCGGTCCGCGGTGCTGCTCGAATGAAGCCAACTCCTCTTTGATCAGCCGGATTTCATTTTGCCACCCTTCCATTATGCGCTTAGTTACCGACTGTTCCTCCTCAATTTTCTGCATTGCCGACACGATACCCGCAACGCGTGTATAAGTTGTGTTCAAACTCTCCTGAAGCGGTCTTAGTTCCTTCTCCACCAGAGTGATTTGTTTCATCAGCTGAGAATAGGTGTTGTGCAACACGATCACAGACCGGGACTCGTCGTAGTTACCACCGGCCAGCAAACCTTTTGATACCTGATTGCCCTCCAACGTCACACCTTTCATAGAAAACTTCTTCTCCAATTCAATAGCACTCTCCAAATTCTTGCATACGAGGGTGTCGCCGAATATGCCCTTCATCACATTAGGGTATCTTGGGTCGTAACTTAACTGGTGCAATATGGTCGTTGCATTATAGTCTTTAGGGTACATCCTACTTAAGACTTCCAACTGGTTGAGTGGTATAAAGGTGGCTTCACCGGGCAGCTTTTGCCGGCTCTTTTTGTACAACAACTTTGAGGCCACCGCGTCTAATTCTACGATATGTTGGTATAGACGTTTGTCTGCTGTCACCTCAATGGTCGTATAGATAGTCTGGTCACAAGTAACATTGCCTATGACTAGTCCATAGTATTGGTCCGCCGTACCTCCACCTCTCCTCTGGCATGTTTTTGGAACTTGCACACTGTGCCATCCGGTCAGAATCAGCTTTCCTACCATTGAGCTTAGCGCCTTCTCTGTTTTAGCCAAGTCTTAGTTTCCACGTCTTCTCTTAATGATGCTGAATTCACAGTCAGCGCCACCACTTTTTGCTATTTTTCATTCCTAGAATATTCTTGCGCGTTTTGCTGCTCTTCATACCCGTAATACAATGTTTGGTTTTTATAAAAGTTCATTGTCTGTTGTTCTATTACTTTAGTGATTGTTTGTATGTTATTTTGTAATTCCCTGACTTTCAACGTTTCGCGGATCTTCACTTCTCGCACAGGTTTTCCTCGCGATCCTATTTGTCCTTTAACTGGTTGTTTAAAGTCTGAAGTTAATTTTCAAGGCATTGGTCCCTGTCATCTTTGGAACCGGACTGCGTGCTTCGCCCAAATTTGAAGAACAAATCGATATCGTGGTGTAATCGAAGCCTCGGATTTCGGATTTTCGGAAGCTTTGTAATTTTATATGCTTAGATATTTATTAGGTGGCTAGGTGGTGCTCTATGGGGGAGGCCTATGTTCAGCAGTAGACGTCGAGCTGTTGATGATGATGATGAGATATTTATTAAGTAGGTACCTATATATTTTACTAAAACAATGTTTTTCCTTTTTTGCAATAAATTATTGAAGGTTTATGTTTTTTTTACTTTGAGAACATTGCTACCATTTCCAATTTACCAAAACAATGATAATGACGTGAGAATTCTAACACGCCATAATATATTATAATTATAGCTGCATATATATACATTAGATTAATATACATTAACAATTTTGTGACAGTTAATACCTTATTATTTTTTAATTAGAAGCTGATTGTCAGTTGTCTCCATTCCACTTATCTTTTCGTTCATATTTCAAGACGAATTTAAACGAGAACTTCAGAAAAGTGGAAATGAAGGAGATTGGAGCTTGTTGATGCTTTGTTTGTAATTTATGTTTGTAAATAGACGATCGATATTGGGAAGGATGTGGATATTGTCGAGAAGTTATAGCGTATGAAGGTTGGATGATCTCCAATCTATAGGAACATTGATTGGGCTATACGGTTGACTGAAGGTTAATTATTTTGAATTGGGTACATGCACCTCATCATTATCATCATCATTATTGTCTGCATAACAGACAACAACTAAGTGATCCCAAGACTACGTTTTTCGGAACCCTAAATTGATTATTGAAAATGATGCCACAAAGGCCGTCCGACTTGCCAGCTGGCGAAATGGGTCAGTGGATGCATGCCTACATCTTATTGTAAATATTTGTTTTTTTTTTGTATATATTTTTAAAATATTTTTATTTTTGTTTATTTTGTTATTTTTTTATTTACGGTGTACAATAAAGAGTTGATAGCATGGAGTTGATCTATCTATTTAATAATAATCATGTTCTCGAGTTTTTCTATTTTTGAATATTGTAAGCATTGTATTTATTTTTATATTATGTTAATTTTCATAAAACAGGTATTGCCAGGTGTAATGGAAATTTTACCCTTTCATTTGTTTCAATGGCAGGAACGTGGCTACGCCAGTTTTCGAGTTTGTTGTACAGAAGAAATAATTATAACAAGAATTCCAATTTGCACACAAACAATTTCCTTTAGGGGCTCAGGAAATTCAATAGTGAACTGTCAAGAACAAGCCAATATTGTTTAATTACAGATTCCTGCGAAGATGTTAGGGTGAGGTTATTAATTATTTTAAGCCTCTATTTCAGTTTCCTGAAATATATAATCTGGGAGTTTTCAAGGCAAAATTGAACCAGAATCATATGGGCAAGCATGTTTCATCGTCGACCGCGTCATCACTTAGGTACCATTAGGTGAAACATAGGTAGGGGTTAAATGCAAGCCTCTCAAAAGTAAAAAATATTTCTGGTATTTTTATAAAAGGATGGGCACGCCTTTTCCAAGGTCATACACGATTTTTTATGCTTATGTTAGGAAGGGCGTGAACTTGTTTATTATCTACATAGATAATAAACAAGTTCCTTCTTAATGGGAAGAGGATATGGTAATTTAATAGCACAGTTATTATTACCCTTTTTAAATGAGTTATTTCATTTTTTGGTAAGGTTTTCGCAATGCTGTCCGTTTCAAATCAGCTTACTGTCAAGAGATTAATGCTAAAAGCTAAATAAGTTGGCAGACTTTTATTAAAACTAATCAGTTAAGTTAACAAACCATAAAAGGAAATTATTTTTCTTGTGCTACTACGTGCGATGCGCTATAACTGATTTTTTCGCTTGCATTTTACATTATATTGAGCTTAGCAGCTACTGCCCTTGTTATTGAGTAGATCAGCTCATAATCCGAAGAATTCCAGTTCGATCACGTACCTGGATCAGTGGACAGGTATTCCATAAAAAACCTGAACTTACCAACACCAATAAGATGAGCTGTAGAAATTGACATTATTTCTTCCATCGAGAATGCTTACCAATGAACGATAACGCGAATCACGTCATATAAACCTTTTATTGGATTTTTGTTGGTCAAACGCATTCTCGAGAGAAGAGATATTGAGACAGTTTTTACTTCTATTCCGAGCTGTTCTAAGTATGCCTGCATGTTTTGGGATTATAGGGTCCTCAGAATTCCAGGGTCTTTAGATGCAGAGAAATGGGAGTAGTGTAGGTATATACATATAGTAGGTATTGTGTATGTGCTGTTTAGTGTGTTATTGTTCCATCCTTCGTATATAGTGAGGCTTATACCTCCCCAGGCTTGGGGGGCTCTTCACCGGATTGCAAGGCCTCACAAGTCTGGTGGGTGACGTTGGAGAAAACGATCATTAGATCACCCATCCGTAGGCGCGTAAGGTATAAAAGTATGATTATTCGTGGTAAAGATATCGTGGTAACTTAAGTGTGGTTTACACTGTAAAATCATTCCCATTACTCGTGGTGTTGATTATTTCGTTATTACGTTTTTAGTTGCTCCAACATTCGGCGATATGAGATTCGCATTTTCGAATTTCGGCACCATGTGATGTAGCGCACACTTCCACTGGGGCGAGGTTGTAAAATACTAACGCAATCCCATCCCGCACAAAAAACATGAGCATTTTCTACCGGGCTAGAAGAGAAGCGCCCAAGTTTGGCAATTTGTAGGTTAACTAGATAAGTAAATACTTACGTAGAATAATGCACTTTATGACGTTGGGCAAAAATTTTATTGTGTTACGAAAAAAAAACTACAAAGAAGCCTTTATGAGGATACTTTAATTCCTCTGTCTATGTGTCAGACGCTCATTGGCAATAAGTCCAAAACCACGTTCGTAAAATCTCGTCTCCCGTAGTAGAGAAAGTTTGCCGACCTAATGTTTTCGCAGCTCGGAATTTAGCACGAAACTTGTCAGATTACGTACATGTGTTACGGACTTGTTCTGCACAGGTTTGGCTCCAAATTAGCTGTTGAGTGACATTAAGTACGTTAGGCACTTAGGTAGCCTAGAAACTTAACCGAGCTAACTTAGTTACCTACCCAAAACTTGATTAGTCAGAGTCAGAATCAGAATCAGAATAATTTATTGGATAATTGATACAATGATATTTGGCTAGGTCTAGTTGCACAATAAAGTAAGATCAATTTACCCACATCGGGCATTCAATAATATTGGAAACATAACAATATACAATTAAATGGAAATTATGAATAGCATGACTGAACCGAACACAAAATATTATAAAATTTTATTAACGCATGTTGACGCAAGAGTTACGTAGGTACATGAAATAATAGATTTTACACAATGTCACAATAGAATAAAATTAATGTCAAAAAAGAAGGAATGTTAATAAATGTCGAATAATAATAGTATTAATAATATTAATAACATTAATAGTGGGACCTGTAATATTAACAGCCGATTCTCAATTTATATTTTTAAGCAGTCATTACATTTAATTATTTAAAATATATGATATTACATTTCAGATCAAAATTCACGACATGTCAGCAGACTTATCCCTATTCATGAATTCTTTAATGTCATAAAATACTTTTTTAATTAGCCACTTCTTTAGTGTTGTCTTAAATTGATTAGTCTTTACAATGTCTGCAATACTATTTGGTAACGAGTTATAAATACGAATGCCACTAATATAGGTACTTTTGTCGAAAATCATTGATTTGACAAGAGGTTGGCAAAGATAATCTCGACCTCTTAAAGGGGCACTCCTCACTCGTGTTTCTGACGCCTTTTTAAACACGTGAATATTATTTCTTACAAATAGGCATAGTTCTAATATATATATTCCAGTCAATGTAAGATATTCCTTTTCTTTAAATAACAAGCGCAATGATTCATCGCAATTTTTACTATGTATTATTCTAATGCTTCTTTTTTGTAGGAGAAAGGTTTGTTGTACATTTACCGAATTCCCCCAGAAAACAACCCCATAGGTTAGCAGTGGGTAGATGTTGCCATAATAGGCACTTTTAGCAACATCCACTGATGATACTTTCAAATATTTTGGAAAAAGCAGGCAATAGCGCTATAGGCCGGTAATTGTTAGGATTGTCTTTTGAACCCTTTTTATGCAATGGTTTAATTAATGCGACTTTTAAGAGATCTGGAAAACAGCCAAGTTCTAACATTAAGTTTATTACGTGAGCAAGTGGCTCTGCTACGTTACCTATACACACTTTAATTATTTGCATTGTGATGCCATCATAACCACTACTTCTTTTATTTTTTAAACGTTTAACTATTCTTATAATTTCTGCCGTATCTGTCGCAGCTAGAAATATGCTATTGCAAACAGATTTGTGATTAAATTTACGTTGAGTATTATTACTACACATCTTCGAAGCGTTTTGTGAAATAAATAGGTTATTCAAGTAGCTAGCAATATCTTCCTGCCTAGTTATTTTACGTTCACCATCTTGTATGCTCTGTATTGTCTGTTTTATTTCATTTGTCAGTGTAGTGTGCATTTTTATTAGGCCCCACGTAGCTTTTGTCTTATTAATACTGTTTTTAATATATTTCAAATTAGATTTTCGTTTCGAACACTGGATTGATGATTTTAATAGAGATTTAGAGTGGTTCAAGACTAATATACAGAAGCATAAGAATATTCTTTGATTATGTGTTTTAGAGTACCTACTATTTGACTCGATTTGATATGTGTAAAAATTCGCCATAAGCCCCATATCGAAAAAAGATTCACGATTGAGCGTAGAACTGCGCTTAGTCGCTCAGTCGTGAATCCTTGTTCAAGACGAGATTTCATTCACAAAAATATATCAAATATTAGTGAATGAAAACTCTACTTAAGCATCAATCGATGACTGAGCACTGAGCAGTGACAATCATATATCTCATCATCATCATCATCAGCCTGAAGACGTCCACTGCTGAACATAGGCCTCCCCCAGAGAGTGCCTCCTGCATCCATCGGCTCCCCGCGCCTTTCACCTGTTTATGTAGGTCAGCACACACACTGCGCCAGATGGTTCGTGGTCGCCAGTCGAGAACCTTTCTTCCCCACCGATTGTCAGTTCTACGAGCGATGTGGCCTGCCTATTGCCAATTCAACTACAATCATTATACGTAATCGTATATGGACGTGAATAGTATGCTCATCTAGAAATGGAATGGCGTCGCAAAACAAACCCCCATAGAGAACCCTCATAGAGAGCTCGCTAGAAGGACCAATTTCATCATCATCATCATCATTAACAGCCTGAAGACGTCCACTGCTGAACATAGGCCTCCCCCAGGGAGCGCCACTTAGAGCGGCTGCTCGCCTCCTGCATCCATCGGCTCCCCGCGGCTTAGTCGGCTAAAGTCGGCTAAGGGAACATCCAGGGAATGGGCTGCAGCATTCTCCTTGGTCTCCACCATCATAATCCACTGCGATCACCAAGCCGCCTGCCAAGCGTGGTGATTATGGCAAACCCCCCCCCCCCCCTAATGACAAGCACAAACAAGGACCAATTTAAAACAACAAAACTAACTCTGAACTAAGTTCCTAACAGCTACGGTAAGTAGTTTGTTGAACTCATTACCTGTCAGGTTAGTACAAAGACTGCAACAATGTTACTTTACGTAGTTAACGTGGCACTTGCACTCTTGCAGCGAGAAGTTAGACCTGTTCCGTTGAGTGAATAATAGCGCCGAGCTCGTTCTATTATCACAGTATACATTATACCACAGTATACATTCAGCATATATACGTTTTTACTACACACAAAATAGATGGACGAACTTGCAAATGAGTGCTTGAAACATTAGTTACGTAAAGAAATTAATAGGACAGCTTTACGGTCAACTTATTATATTTTAATAGGTTAAACACCTTCAGTAATTACGTGAAGTTTCAGCCAAACTATGGCGTCAGCAAAACAGGACCGTCTGCAGTGCAGTAGCACAGAATAAATAAATATATAGTACTATGCAGTAGGTACCTGACAACCGATGGGGCAGAAAGGTTCTCGGGTGGCGACCACGAACCGGAAAACGCAGCGTAGACCGGCCCACCACTGGACCGACGACCTGGGCGGTTATTCTCTATGGAAACACAGATTCCACACGATACGAAACCACGTCGTTATCGTGTCTTGTTCAAATCGTGTCACAGTGTCAGATATACCATCACTTTACATTAAATTTATCTTTATCTTGAATAAAATATATTGACATAAGTGGTCATATCTTTTGATGTGTTGATGTTTCGGAACGCGTCTCGGTAAAACATACGATTTTTGACAGTTCAAATCGCGCCAATTTCAAATTCATTTCGCGCGGTTTTGTTTTCGTTTTATAGAGAATACAATTTTGCAGATTTCTTATGTGAGACAAGGAATTCGCGTGGTTTCGAAATAAGGAATCGATACGGAATAATGGCCCTGGTGGCTGCGGGGAGCCGATGGATTCAGGAGGCGAACAGCCACTCAAAGTAGAGCTCCCTGGGGGAGGCCCAATGACTAAATCTTTGGTGAGGCCCGTGTTCAGCAGTGGGCATTTTCAGGCTGTTAATGATGAATGATGACGATGAGTAGGTACCTATCGCTGCCCATGTTCGTGGATGGCCATGCCGCGATTGCCGTGAGCAGCGATGGGTATGCAGTTTCATAACAAAATAGATCTATTTTATGGTTTCATGTTGTGGACGCTCCTGCTTCGCAGACGCGCAGGATTAGCTGAAGCAAATCTAGCTTTTAAGTACTGTGCTACACTTTTGCCTTCAAATTATTAACCTTAACGAAAGTGTAACCAGGGGTATGAGAAAATAAAATATAATTTGTTTATTTCTAACTATTAGAGACGGCCCGCGATTTTGTTCCTAATGGAAACTAAATTTAACGGGATAAAAATTAAATTGATGCTGGTTAAAGCCATTTATGTGCAAAATTTAATCCAATCGGGTTAACATAAAGTCATTTTGCAGTAGGTACCGCCAACTATTTATTAAGCACCTTAAATCTTCGTACTGCTGCAGAGTAAATAGTTGTTTTAAACATGTTTTGTTTCTCTCTATCGAATATGATATAAATGAAAGATAGAACGAGATAAAATACTGAGTAGCTATTCCATCGCTATGCAGTGATTCTTATAGTTAGGAGAAAAGACTATGGATTAATAAAAATGCGCATGATCTTTGGTACACTTTATTAATAACGACAGTAAGTAAGATCCACGTATTTTTCCTCCACTGACATTTAAATTAGCTCTATTTACATCTATATTACATTAAAAAAATATTTTCAGCGTAGCACAGGCCTATTCTAGACGTATACTATTGAAAAAAAAAGTACTCCCGTCAAGGGCTCAAAGTTCATAGAACTTATTTGACGAAAAACTTTTTCTTGATACACATTTATTTACAACGATGATCGCTTACTTGTAGCTACTCTGTACATTAATAATTGTACTAGTATTATTTATTTATATACATACTATTAGATCTAGGTTTCATCTAAATATAATTATAAATCGCTATACAATCATATGAATCATTTTACGGCCGTTAATAATATAGATTCAACCCACGTTCGCAGTATCGGCCCGCAAGAAAAACTTTCGACCCTCACATTTTATTTTATTTAAAGTGACTGATTCTTGCTTAGTTTAATTTTAATAAAATAGTTTCCAAATCGACTTATTTTAGCTGGTGATGGTGTTGATGACAAGTGAGAAAATAATCTACTACAGTTCATAACAATTTTTAGAAACAATTTCCAATTTAGACCGTACTGCCAATCACAATAGTTTATTAAATAAACGTTAATTTAGGTACATCGCTTGAGCGTTGCTGCTTATATTTTAGATTACAAGTTCATTAGTGAATTTGGTTTACAGATTATAAAGCTCATTAACATTAAAATAACCAATAATATAATATTATTCATTTGTCAACTAATAAAATATACACACTAACATCATATTCTCGAGCGTACTTAGCTATTCACAATATTAGATGAAGTAGTCACTGAAAATGTAATTATACAGGGACATAAACTTTGATTTATGGCATGAAATTAGAATACCAAATCATTTAAGCAGTCACTTTTGAGTTTGTTCATGTAAAACTTTTTCGTCTAATAGGCTTGGACGTCGATGCGCAGCTGTTTCTGGAAACAAAAGAAAATTACGTGTTAAAATTATAGAACTTTTTTTTATTATATTAATTAATCGAATTTATTTGTGAACACACACGTACTGATTTGGTATCTGGTAAAAAATATTTTTATTACTGACGAAACGGCTCCGCATTTATATAAACCGGTAGTAAAATGAGTAAACTCACTAGTGGAATGCATTGTGTAACAAACTCTATTTCGAGTCCCCTTGGTTGAAAAATCTTTTAAATAAATAGAACGAGTCGATATGGATTTCGTTTATGTTATGATAGACTCCATTGCCTACAGTCTCAAATTTACTTTATTTTATTATGACAGAATCCACGTCGTTAATATTGTATTACATTTTACACTTCTATCTATTTATAGTGTCCTACTTATCACAACAGTGTATTACCCTCCTACCAATAAATAACGCCCAACGATCACATACATAGATCCTGGACCCTAACTAGGATTCCCTGTATCTAGGGACCCAGGAACTACAAGGACCATGGTCCCACAACACCCAGACATAGAACAGGTATTTGTGCTTTTTTTTCGGCCACAAATATTTTCCCTGTTGAGGGAAACGAACCCGCACCTCCGGGTTATGAGCCGACCGACTCAACCACAACACCATGGAGGCTGTCGTCGGAGACATCACATCATAAGCCGGAATTTATTTATTTAATTAATGACCAATATGCGCTCCCTGGGGGAGGCCTATGTTCAGCAGTGGACGTCTTCAGGCTGTTAATGATGATGATGATGATGAATGACCAATAGCATTACTCATGAGAGTGAGAGAGTGTGATGGTGTGTTTATATAGAGTTGGGGTGTAACTGGTATTCGGGTAATACATGCTCAATCCTAATGCCAATGCCGGAATACATGAGTTACGGTACGGTCAGTGGCCAAAATCTATCCCGAAAATACCACTTTACTGCTATTTCACAATCCATAATTTTAACACGTCAGAGCATAAAATAAAGAAAATAATAAAATTCTCCAATAAATAATGGCAAAGTGGCTTAAAGTCGTAAATAACATTACTGCTGGCATTGAAACCTGTTTTTTTATTACTACATCAGATTTGTACGTATTATTGCGACCCCCAGCTTGCGAAGTCATCTCAGATGTCTTTTTAGGGTTGATTTTATGTTTTCATTGAAAATCTAAGTGTCGTCTGTTAAATTTAGAACACGAGTTTTATATCCGGTGATAATTTTCAGTGAATCCTCATTTTATATTATACATTTATTGTAAACCTTGCAAGTCAAATAGAGCCTAAGGTAATTGCTTATATACAATTATGCTGTTTATGTTAAACTTGAAATGCTCTGCAGTTTGAGAAGCTATTTTAATTTTCCATTTAACATTACCTTCCATAATTATTGATCCTTTTTAAAAGACTAAGGGATGATGATATAACGGGTTTTATTTTATTTAAAAACTAGCTGACCCGCCCGGCTTCACACGGGTTAATTAGTTTTAAGTCTTAACTCTGTTTATGGGTAAGAGAGGAGGGAAAGGTAAAAAATAGGGGAAAATTTAGCAGCGCAGCCTGCCTCCCTTCTAATACCGTCCCATCCATTCGTCTTTTTCCCCTATTTTACCTTTTCCCCCTATTTACCTTTCTCTTCTATCTTCCCTTCACCAGGGCGAATATAATTTCGTTATTTTCTTGTTTTTTTGTTTTTTTTGTTTTTTTTTTTTTGTTTGTTTTTCTTGCAATGAAAATTAATTAAGCGAGCCGAAGGACTTAAAAAAAAACAAAATTCTAAAGCACTAATTTAATTAAAAATCAAAATTACATTAAAATATTCTAAGTTAAAATTATGCTATCCACTCAGTTCAATGTGAGAACTAAAAGTGACGCGCTACGGAATGGCGGTGTCGGCTTCCAGCGCTGTTTCGCCATCCCGCTGAATCGGCACCTTGATTCTCGTTACTGCGCCTCGTGTAATAAAAGTATGTCGCGCTATCGTTGCAGTTTACGTGGTTGAGCAATATGTAATTAATTGATAAACAAATATAATTATAATATACCAACAAAAAATCTTGAATAAAAATTACATCCTTATTGCTTGGGTAACCAGCACTTGGCCGTTTTTGAAAACCAAAAGTATACTAAATGTTATTCTGCATAATCAGCCATACTAAATTTTAGCCAAATCCGTTCAGTAGTTCCAGCGTCATGCATGTTCAAAGAGAAAGACAGACAGCCAGAGACACAGAATTTTTTTTTTCTATTTCTATATCGATTAAGAAGCGCAATGCAGTCAAAATTATCCAATAATATTCGATGTACAGATTTAGCCCAGTTACCGTTTTATTATATGTATTGATTGATTAACGGATCCCGTGTTACGTTTATTATTTGACAATCTCTATTAGTTTCATCAACACCGGCTCCGAAAAATTTTTGCTATACCCCATATTTTCAGATTGTCCATCCACGGCCAGTTGAAAGTTTCACATTGTGTGCTTAGTTTACATTTTGGCAACTTAATTTCGCATTCACTCAATTTATCATAGGATGTAGAGCCACATAATTGCATAATGAGGCTAGAGGGCATTCAGATGAAACCTGTCTCGATGCATTTGCTAGCAAATAGCTCGGTATAATAGCATCCAATCATGGCCTATCTACATGATATGTAGACGTGAGACCACTCTCCATTATCTGGGGAATATTGTTTCTATAACCATGTTCATATTGAAAATGGATAAGCTTTTTCCGAAATGGTATTATAGATTTACACTTAAACGTTTCGGCTAGGAGCGTTTTTGTATTTCGTTGCTTATTCTGAGTTTAAATTATGTTTATTTCTGACCAAACAGAAGGGTTATAAGTTTAGTATGATTTTCAAGTATTTGACTACGCTTTCATTATTGATGTTAATCTTAAATGTCGGTTCACTAATAAATAAGTTTTCTCTTTTATCCGTCTTACCACAAAAAATTTAGACGCGCCTTAAACACTTGTTGAACAGTTGTTTCATGAATTCCATACCACAAATCCGCGCCTAACACTCGTTTAAGATAGACGGGCGTTAAACACGTGCTAAAATTTAAACATACTCAACCCTTAGTTTAAGAGGTGTTTAACTGTCGCTGTCACCATAACACACACAGTCAAACTTCACGCTAATAACGTTCCATTTTTTCTATGGTCACAGCTATGACGCTAACATGTATTGGATTTTCAAAATGAGTTCTGCGCGGAATGAAACGATTCGTATAATGTCACCTTATTTAAAAAATGTGGATCGAGTTAGACAGTGTTTAAGTAAACACGGTATAAACATGGTTTTGTAGTGACAAAAATAAAACATCCGTTTAAGGAGCATTTAACTTTTAGACGCTGTCTAACTAAACATGTATCTAAGCGATGTTTAAAATTATTTTTGTGGTAAGACGGTATATGTTTAAGATTAAAGTAACGAAAGTGAAAAAAAAGGTTAAGCTAATTTCGGATTATTAGGTACCGTCAATAACAAAAGAGATAACTCTACTATACAAGTGACCTTGAATTGGTGTTATCCTGAAATGGGACCATGATACTCTACAAGTTGTGAGAGTCTTACTTAAAACTGGGTGTTTCCAAACTTCCATGATAAAAAAAATAAATCCACTCGCCAAATTGCACGTGCGATCGCTACGAAGGTTAACAAGATACTTTTTTTTTTAACGCCCAACGGTCACATACATAGATCCTGGACCCTAACTAGAATTCCCTATATCTAGGGACCCAGGAACTACGAGGACCATGGTCCCACAACACCCAGGCACAGAACAAGTATTTGCGCTTTTTTTTTTCGGGCACAAATACTTGTCCTGTCGCGGGAATCGAACCCGCCACCTCCGGGTTATGAGCCGACCTGCTCAACCACCATACCACGGAGGCTGTCAAATACTATAAATTCATTTCTAAAAACAGGTCGTTAAACTCATTTATGTGCTCTCGGTCAAGGACGAAGTTAAACCACCCAGCAGCGGTAAGGCTATTTTCGAACGTAAGCTTTACATGGCATTTCTTCAATGAAAAACTATTAATTTAGTAAAGTCGTAGAAGACACATTGTCCACCTTGGGGTATAGATTTACCCCCTTTCGGGATAACATACCAATTTAAGGTCACCTTGTATGTACTACGCTAAATTACTCACCAGAAAAATTACATAACAGATACAATAGGCTCTTTATCAGAAGTGATCACAGATTGTTTGTTCTCGGCAAACATAAACATATCAACGCACTCTTCGTTAGGACTCGGATCATGTTCGGGCTTTTCATCAGGGCTCACATTCTCTATTACATCTTTATTATTAAACTCTATCTTATATCTCACTGAAGGCATTTTATTTACAGTTGAAGTTATCAACGATTCTTGAACAGTGTCGTTACCGTTGCATGTCTTTTCTGATCTGTACATGCCCGTTCGATCAGGCTGATTCGATCTCTTTTTCTTTGCTAATAAACTTCCCAAAAACGGCAAGATCTGCATGAACTCTTTCCTAAAATTCTCATTCAACCAGGCGTATAAAAACGGGTTGTAGATAGTTGATGACATAGCTATGAAGTGAGCTATAAAAAAGAATACCATATAGTATTTCCAGTCTTCAGCTACTGAGTAAAAGTCACTGCTTATGTTAATCAAGTTCAATGGTAACCATGATAGACCAAAAATCGCGACCATTGCGATGAGCATTCTATTTGTTCTTCTTTTTCTTTCACGCTCTGCATCTTCTTTTTTGCTATTCTTACTTCCAGGTCTAGATTTTAGTCTATCATTCAATTTAACACTAACAAGTGTGTAACAAAATGCCATCACTACGAATGGTATAACAAACTGCATTATAGCAGTAACGGATCCAAATACTTTTCTAACTGGATCTGAGGGCCATTTCTCCGCACAGTAAATACTCTCATTATTCATGTAATATCCGTAAGGAAATGTCACAGTCAAAGAAAAAATCCATATAGACACAATGAGACCTATGCATGTCTTGATTTGCATTCTCGGTTTGAATGGATATATTATTACAAAGAATCTATCTATTGCTATCGACGTCAAAGTTAACGTGGAAATGTAGACGCTGCTACCTTGGGCGTAGGGCATGATATGGCATAGCAGCCCTCCGAAGGCCCAATGGCCTAGGAAAGTGTAAAGAGGTGTAAATGGTACAGCAAACACGCAGAGCAGTATATCCGATAACGCGAGGTTCGTGATGAAGAGATTAGTGACAGTTTGCATGGCGCGGTTCCTGATGACAGCATAGCATACTATAGCATTCCCGAAGATGCCAACGACAAAGATGATCGTATAAGCTATTATAAAAGCAGCTTGGACTGCCTTGTTTTCGATCGGGTCTGGAGGGCCAGTGACATTGTGGTATCGTTCTGTAGAACTGTAGGTATCATTGTTGAATGGATCCTGTCCTATCCATTGCTCAGTCATAGTTATTGTGTTTCTAACTAGCTATCATAAACCTTTTGGGTTTGCTGCTGTTGTCATATTTGATTATTTGGTGGTGTATCCTTTGGTCTGTTGCTTGGATTGGTATTACGTTCATAGTGTTCGATACTTCAGTATTTGGCAATGGTTTAGCTAAACTCTTCGCGAATCTAATGATGTTCTTGCTGGCATTGTGGATTTGAAAATAAATCTGAAACAAAAGAAAAATAATTATGGTAACGATAAAGAATATCTAGTAATATTTACTGCTGTTCTTTTTTAAGGTTCCCTGAAGCATAGGTACGTATAGAATAATATTAATATGTCTTTGAGATGTGTAGTGAACATCAAAGTTTTATATTTGAATAATAGTTAAAAAAAAGTTTTATATTGAACAGATGTCAATATTAATTAATACGTACCCTATAAAATCCGATTTAAATGATTGTATATGTAAATATTATGATGAATGAATGGTTGTAGTTTTTCATTAATAATATTAATAATTTGACCAAATAAAGCCATTTAAAAAATCTTATATGTATTCTCCTAAACGAAAACTAGCGCTTGGATCCAATAAAGGTCGAGTGTTTTCAGAAACCAAAATTAAGTGGCTTGCTTATCCATTCCACGTCTTTAGCAACCCAGCTCTAAATGCCCTTTTTTCCGCAAATTTTCCTCAAGTGGGTATAGTAACATGACCTTTGTCCCACAACGATGTTACAGTACACAAGTAGACAGTGACTCAGATCAGAATAATCTTTTGAGCTATAATTTTGTTCGGACAACAAATTAATTTTTTAATTGACCGAGTGAGAAACTTGGCAAATTTTTTTTTGTGTTGGTGATTTTTTTTGGAGATATATTTTGCCCAATAAGCGGGGGTGCTTATAAATACATTTGCTGCCATTGATTTTGTTAATTTTTGGCAGTCAACTCTTATTTCAAACATTATGAGCAAAATTGGTTAAAGGGTTATCAAGGTTGTTTCTGAGGGATCAGTTTGATGCGTACACAATTATTGAAAAACCTTGTGCTCGGCAAGTCTAGTTCATAAAGCTACTATAAAAAGTTTGTAAGTATCATTAGTGTAGTGCTTAATTGTTCTCATAGTGAATTTTATTTAATAAACAATGTACAGTGTGTTCAGCGTTAGGACTACTTAGTAGTTGGGGGTAGTTGCAATTTTCAGTGAAGGTGAAAAGATGAAGTCGTTTGTATAGAACTTGTTTACTGTGTATAAATTGTGTGTTGCGATCGAGTGGTGTCAGTTAAATCGGGACAATAATTGCGGGCCCGATTTTATTTGCGCTATGTCGAGTGTTTGTCCCGATGGGGTCGAGCGTGTTTATTCTCCACCGCCTTAGGGGATGGTGTCTAATTTGGGTTGCTGTTTTCGTTGTTAGGCGTGGACAATGTTCAAATATCTTCATGTAGGAACTTTCGTAACCATCTCGACGGGAAACAGGACAATGTTGTAGAGAAAATGTTTAGATAAATTAAAAATCAACATAATATTTGTGAACTAAACTAAAATGAACACTGTTTTAACAGTTGATATTTATTACAATTTTCAGACTGGATTTTAAAATTTGAATGAGTAGGTACAAAATACAAAAAAGAAAATATAAGTAGTTACCTATTTCGAAAGAGCAAAAAAATATAATGTTTTTATATCCAAAAAATTAAATTTAATGACTCGCTTTCAAGATTAAGTAGAGTACAATATTAAGTAAGTAAATATGATGTAACTATGTGACTCTTTATAAAAAAAACTCTTTTCATCAACGTCTAGATGTACCTAGTTCTCGGTTCATAGTTAAATATAAATTGATGTGTATGTATGTTCAAATGTGTTTGTTAACTAAGAATCCTCGAGAGAGTTTATTTTACATGTAATATTTTCTAAAGTTATTAGTATAACGTATCTAAAGCCTCATGGACTGTAAGCGTAGATAATTATATCGTATAATTAATCCTCGGTTTCTCGCAACGACGTGATTAATTTGTACATAAACATGTAGAATCAGATGAGTACATCAACTTGGGGCCCGTGCGGGATTTAAATTAATAAGGAAGGGTTCTACTGCTTGAGGCGGAGCCTGAACACAAAATCAACAAAAAGGACTATTTTTGAAAGCCCAGGAAGACGTGACGGGACAAAATAATTCTAAGAAGTTTGGGTTTTCTAAGTAATCGTAGAATGCCCCCAAATCGTAGAATGGCCGCAACTGAGATTAAATCGCACTATACGACGTTAAAACGTTAACAGATAATATTTTAATGTGGTATCACTAGTAGGAGTTAGTAGAGATTACATTTTTATGGCTAAAGTGCTTATAAATACTAAACCATAAAACTAACTGCGTGTAATAAAATAATTTATGATGTGCTAAGTATGTATTAAATATTTGTACATTGGATCATCGTTTCGTGACATAATTATGTACAAATCTGTCTGGTCTGGTCATAACTATGTAAGTTTATGTAAAGATTGTACATTGAACAAACGTGACTAGAAGTCGTGGAATCTATTTTTGAATAATAAAGAATACCGTCACGAAAATTTAACAATAAAATTTTGAGACAAAGGCTACCTACGCTCGCGAATTTTGATAAAACTTGAATCACATTGTAGTCATTCGCATCTCACAACTAGATGGTCGGAGATAATAATATACGAAGGTGAGGACTTAGTCTTAATTTTAGGTGTAAAAATAGCCTTAAATATGTAATCATTATCAGCCTGAAGCCGTATCCGCTGCTGAACATAGGCTAGGCCTCCTCTATAGAGCGCTGCTTTGAGCAGCTGCTTGTCTCCTAGCGATGGCAATTGATGCGATTTTGCGTAAATTTCATAAACATGCTAATTCACGAGTCTTAGCATGCTAATTGCTATTGCTATGCTATTTGCTAAAATGAAATGAAATGGAAAGAAAAATGATATGAAATATGAAATGAAAAATTAAATGAAAATTTATTTGAAAAATGAAATGAAACATGAATTAAAAATATAAATAATATAAAATATATAAATATGTGTGGACATTTCACACAGCGCCATCTAGCCCCAAACTAAGCATAGCTGGTACTATGGGAACCAGATGACTGATACAATACTTATATACTTATATACTAAATGAAATGAAACTTTATATTAAAAAACTAAATGCTTGGAAAATTGCTTTTTAAATGGAAAACATGTTAAGTTTAGGTACGTAGGTACACTAGACTTTAGAAAGCGCGCTAGAGAAATAGGATTAAGAAAGCAACAAGGTTAACTAGTTAACAAGCGTGGGTTAAGGTTACGTTTCAGTTTTCTTTATAAAAAAATAACCTTGTATACGAACCTTGGGTAATTAATAATAGTAAAAAAACTATATTCTTCGTGATAGCATTTTTTACCGGAATAGTGCTTTTGATAGCGCTAATATTAGCATTCGCAATATTAACTATGACGATTTATTGTATGAGCGAAAGGAGATGATCCAATGAGTGAGATGGCCATAATTATTGAAATTATTGTGTGAAGGAGTCATGGTGTCCAATCACAAACTATTTTGTGATATTGTGATCGCGAACTCCGATTTCGCGACCAATACCTTGACAACCTCTTGACCAACTTTGCTCATATTTGAATGACTTCTGTAGAATTCAGTACCAAATGTTTATTTGAATATTATCAAAATCGGTCTTAAATGGCGTCACAGCAAACTTCCTTCCTTTTTTGGAAAAATACAGTATTATATTTAAAAATCAAAAATCATCGATGGCATAAAAAATACTATAAACTTTTAAAACCAAGTATCGTCATTGAAAAATAGGAAATAATATATATGCGAGTACCAACATCCGGATAGCTTATAGATTTGATAGATTCGGACAGATGAAAGATAATTTCGCGAGCATGGAGCTAATAAAAAAAGAAGGAGGGAATCCCGTCTGATCCGAAACTGAGGCACCCTTAGGAAGCCGGAACGCTTCGTACGTACGAGTGGGGCACGCACACACTCACATCATACGCAGCCGGTCGCCATACTTTTATCTGACACACATATGTAATATGGCCGCCATTTTGGGCTTCAGTTCGATGTCAATCAAAACTCAATCCTTCTTTTTTTATTTCATCCATGTTCGCGAGTTGAAGCAGAGTCAAAGTAGACTTTACTGATCAAAAAGTGACCTCTTATCGGTACCAATTACGCAATTCATGCGAAAATATCTTCATGTTAATTTTTATTTTTATTTAGTAACCATGCGCACGTACCACAGATTGTTTTTTACTAATCCGAGGTGAATTGGAACTGCCAAGTTTATTCAATACTTTGAGTTTTAACTTCTTTCAATTAAGTTACATAATCGCTTGACAGGCGGCATTGTCAGAAACAAGTTACTACTATTGTACAGTTTGCACTTACATTTATGAATATTTTCGATAGTTCAGTAAACAGCATTTTTGTTGATAAGATAAAATGGTTCGTAAATGCACTTATTTCTCCCTGCGATAGTGTTGGTGTAATGATTAAGAGTAAAGTCACAGAATACGTAAATGCTAGAAAGGTTAGTTATTTTATGAGATGAAAGCGGCATTTGGATGAAGTTAAACGAATAAAAAGCCACACCATTCAAAAAAACTTTTTGTTTAACTGTTCACTGTACACTTGGTGTAAAAAATGTAGAATAATATAATACCCATATCTAGGTGTATCTAATAAAAAACATTATTTGTGGTCATTTCACACATCGCGGTTTAGCCCCAAACTAGTCAAAGACAATGTACTAAAGGGACTAGATCATATGATACTTATACATACTTATAATATATTATTTGATTGTAAATACGTTCATATAAATACGGTATAACACCCTACCAGAACACACATCGATGTTCATCATTCAAAATATTTTTCCTAGGTGGAAATCGAACACACAACCTAGAGCTATTAGACCATTCAAATATCCGATAAAGATTACCTAAATTTAATCTGCAGATTCCTAAAACAATCATCGTATCTGTATAGGGCAGACCGCAAATCTACTATTACACCCCACTAGGTGAAATTATACCGGTAACCAAGATAAGCACCTATGTTAGGGCTGTTTCGGCTAAGCTGTGTAAAAAGACCCCTGAGAGACGACTGTGTAACACTGTATCAGTAGCTTAACTTAAAATAACTTAAAACCACACCATCAGCCGAAAGACGTGTCAAATCAAGAGTTTGTTGCCATATATCACCACGCTTCACCATCATTATCATCATCATCATGAGCCCGTAGATGTCCACTGCTGAACATAGGCCTCCCCAGAGAGCGCCACTTTGAGCGGCTGCTCGCCTCGTGCATCCATCGGCTCCCCGCGGTTTTCACCAGGTCGTCGGCCACCTAGTGAGAGGTCTGCCTACGCTGCACTTTCTGGTTCCACCAGGCACCACGCTTGGCAGGCGTAAATTAAAACGTATATTAAAATTGACGTCGTATGTATTTAACTATTTGTTTTTGTGGAGTTACACTAAATACCGATGGAAAGAAAGGTTCTCGAATAGTGGCCAACTGACCGTGGACCGGAAGATAGCGTCACTCCCCCTGCCTTTGGGGGAGGTCTACGTCTTTCAGGATGTTGATGATGATGATGAAGATAATGAAGATGATGATAGACAAACATCTCAAAACAAGCTACTGTGTTTCGCCTCACGTTCGTGGTTCGCAAGCTAACTCCACATTAGCTGTTTATTGCGGCTATCCATAACAATTTGCGCAAGTGTAGGCAAGTGGGTCAGACCTCTCGTTACTGCTCTGTTAATCTCCCGGAGGCTGCGGGCATGCCCTGTGTAATGAGGCCCTTTTAGCGACTTGATTCCGTGATGTTCATACGCAGAATATACTCACATTAGATGGTATGACCTAGATTGGGGTCTTAGAACTAGAAATTGTAGCAAAAAATTAATATGGAATCAAAAGGTCAATACTGTTATACTTCACACCACCCGTTCTACTAATAGTCAATTAAGTTTATTTGTATAAGTATTTTACATAATATATTATTGATGTAAGTAATGCAATAACGAGTATTATCTGTCTATTTAATTTCCATCTATGTACAAGAGCGTAGGTGTAGGTTTTATAATGGTATTAATAAGAGTGCTTGGCCATTATTCCGTATCGATTCCTTACTTCGAAACCACGCGAGTTCCTTGTCATACAAAAAAATCTGAAAAACTCTATTTTCTATGAAACGAAAACAAAACCGCGCGAAATGAATTTGGAATTGGCGCAATTTTAACTGTCAAAAATCGTATGTTTTACCGAGACGCGTTCCGAAACATAAACACATCAAAAGATTTGACCACTTATGTCAATATATTTTATTCAAAATAAAGATAACTTTAATGTAAAGTGAAGGTATATCTGACACTGTAACACGATTTGAACAAGACACGATAACGACGTGGTTTCGTATCGTGTGGAATCTGTGTTTCCATAGAGAATAACCGCCCTTATTAGAGGAACATAACCCTGAAAATAATTTACGTGAATGGTACCTACCACTTATAATATTTGCGATTTCGAATGCTTATTTCATCAATATTAAAAAGCAGAAATGAACCATGCAGTACCTATTAGTTTCTGCCTCATAAAAAATCCGATACATTTTAATTTACTCCGTCGAATAAATCCCCAGCTGCGGGAAACCTCACTTCAAATCCTTGAATATGATTAAATGTCTAAATTTGTGATTAGTAATTTAATCATGTCCCTAAGGATGTGACCCTTGAAATAAGTAATTTCCTAATACAGGACCCATCAGGGAAAATCAGGTAATCACACGAGACGACCCCATATACACCGGACACCGTGTCAGGGCATCAGGACACCCTAAAATGATTGGATTTTTAGATCCAATTTCGTGCCAATATTATAACGTTGGCGAGTCGGATTTTTCAATTTATTTTTTCTTTTTGGATTTTGTTGAGCTAATGTGGTATGTATCAAGATATATCACACGGTCTGTTTATTCTCTTTGATGATATATTAAACATGTTTTTTTAAAGTTCCGAGTGACACTGCAACTGTTATGGGCGGCCGTATTGCTTAACATCAGGTGAACGACTAGCTCGTCTCATCATTCATTCTCATAAAAAAAAAAAGTTTAGCCTTCACCTAGTTTCGTTTGTGACTTTTTGAAAGTGGACGTCTTCAGGCTTTTAATGATGATGATGATGAGTCAAAGATACGAGAAACCGGGGGTAAGTACCACAAAACATCTGCTGCTATTAAAACTTCATCAGTATTCGCAGCGCACGAATATAACACGTAAATCTACAAGATATATTACGTTTGCTATAACAATAATTTGCAATAAAAATAAACATTAGAGAGTTTGCTGAAGGTTTTACGATTCATAAATACCTACGTCGACGAAACTCGTAAATAGATTTAAATTTTAATAAGATACAATGAAAAACATTATATAATGAATAAAATTGTTTATAATAGTCAGTAGTGCAGTAGTCCTTTGCTTCACCTTAAAAACTGCATCAAGTGTCATCTGACTGAACTCATTTAACATCAAACATGTACACGTGTATTATAATATATCGGCTCCCCGAGGCTTTTACCAGATCGTCGCGCGTCGGTCCAACTAGGGGCCTATCCAACTATGCGGGGTCTTCCGGTTCATAGTCGCCACTCGAGAACCTTTCTTCCCATTGGTTGTCAGTTTTATTAGCGATGTGGCCTGCCCATATCCGCGGGGAGCCGATGGATACAAGAGGCGGGCAGCCGCTCAAAGTTGCACTGTCTGGGGGAGGCCTATGTTCAGTAGTGGACGTCTTCAGGCTGCTGATAAATGCTAATGACGAATTTGAAAAAATTGGCCCTCAAATAATCGTAAATTCAGCTAATTCAACTTTGTTTGCAAAATTGTTTTTGAAAGAACCATTTGAGGAAAATCCGGGAAACTCAGTCCGTCTGAAGTTTTGATTGAGATTGATCTAACATAACACAAAGAGTGAAAAGATGAATCCAAATCGACTTTGGAAAGATGCACAAATCTGTTACAAATTTTATTTTGGACTAGCTACGCTCCGCAGTTTCACTCGTAGATAAAAAGTATCCTATAGATTTAAAGGGTGGGTAAGCTATCTCGATAAAGATAATAATTATAGTCTTTAAAATTTTAGCAGCTAGCGGGATTTAAACCCGCTCCGTCATGTATTGTATGTAATTGTTTACTAAAATAAAATGAAATATAATATTAAAAATAAATAATATTAACAAAGAGCACGGACCTAGGAGTCTGTGGTAAAGCAGGTTTAATAAAATAAAAATAAAACCCGCTCCTTCCAACTCACCGGATTGGACGCTTCACCAATTGAAACCCGCTGGTTGCTAAAATTTTAAGGACTATAATATCTTAGTAATACACCTAAAGTGTGGTTTACACTTTAAAATCATTCCCATAAGCTATCTCATTCCAAACTTGGTCTAAATTCGATCAGTCATTGAAGCGTGAAGAAGGAACAAACACACACCATCAATCACAAACTTTCCCATTCATAATATTAGTGTGATTAGTATGTACATGAAGTGTGATTACTAGTGTCAAACACCTATAGTATGGTAGCAATTAATTGATTAGAATTAATGAATTAATTTATTAAATACCTACACCAAATTTAGCTCTTTAGCTACAGGCATAGAATTCGGAATAATTATAGTCACTAACAATAACCACCCCTTTGTGCAAATAAAAGCTAACAGCGTAATATGAACTCTACGTACCAAAGTATTAAATTCATACTACAAAACTCTACTAATATTAGGAAGACGTAGTAGATTTATTGTTTCATAATTTCTTTGCGAATGTTTTGTGAAAATATTGCTATTGTTTTCAACCTTATTCGCAAGAGTTAAGGCTCGAATGTCGTTTGCGATTTTTTCATTCAATTTGTTACAGGCGGCACGAGCAATTAAATTAGAGAGCGAAATAACAATAATTTTATTACAGCTTAACGCAAAATGGTACACCGTACATTCAACGTTGTTGGGTTGACTTGTGAAATAAAAAGTTAATAAAAATATGTATGTACGTAACTACGTACGTGAGACAAGATTAGTTTACAGAGCCCTTTAGGTCACTTCACAAAATGTTCGCTTTCAATATATCCCAAAACTTACGTTTTATCTGATTGATGATTTACTCAAAAAGTAAGCAAAACATACGCTCGCCTGATAGATAAGTCTATCCGAGATTTAATCCCTGGAACGATCCCTCGAGGGATCAAAAATATTGAAACACGCCTTGTTCAACACTTATCTTATCACAATAAGCGCTTGGTGTCTTATGATTCATTTCAATGCTCAGATGATATTATAACTTGCGTTCGTCTAGAACCGGTAGCATGTTTGGCATTTGCAAAATTAGCGTTGATGTAAAGCGTTCGTTTTGGTTACGAATAATGCCATAATATTTTTGGCAGTTCACGATGCCGTTTTTACTGTTTTTGAGCTATAACGGTAAACGAAAACAATTAAAAATGCGACTTTTGCTCGCTCATTTCCAAAGCGAACGCTGCATGTGATCATTTTTGGCATTTTTAACTGTTAATTTTGCCATCTGTGGCTATCCGAACGGGCCTTTGTATTGTTTGTTAGTGTAATTTCGTCTCTATCAGAGCGCGAGCTTCATTTGTTCTCATTCTGTGTGGCTTATCTTTCAAGCGATGAAGAGATGGTTCTATCTGCTAATGGAATTTCATTAGTGACCCCTCTCTTTCCACCTTGCCTTTTGTGTAGATGTAAATCAGATACTGATGGCCCAAAAAACATACATACCTATGGTAGGTATTAAGACGAACTAAAGACAGAAAAGTTTATTTCAATGGGTATACACTGAACATATATTGTATTTAATACATTATCAACACCAGTTATCAATGAATTTCATTTAAAATTTTACTTTTAGAGGAAATCCGCAGGGCACAGCTAGTAGGTAATATTATACCCAATAATCGAATTGCAAGCAATTGAAACAAATAAACCTCAGGTCATAATCAATCATCATCATCTTCAACAGCCCGAAGACGTCCACAGCTGAACATAGGCGCCACCTTGAGCGGCTGCTCGCCTCCTGCATCCATCGGCTCCCCGCGGCATTCACCAGATCGTCGGTCCACCTAGTGGGGCTTACCTACGCTGCGTCTTCCAGCTCGTGGTCGCCACTTGAGAGCATTTCTTCCCCATCGGTTGTCAGTTATATCAATGTTGATTACAAATTCGTTTATTTATGAAAGTGTAGCGTAAACCCACTGATTTATTTTATCCAGACCTTTAAAAACACTTGCGTGCAAAAAGCTGTAAACATTTTTTAGACTGTGTAGAAGAGAAGCTTACGTAACGAGAGTCATAACTCCACATTTTATGGCATCGCAATCCAATATATTTTAGGTTATACCATATTATGGTAATTTTAATTGACTACGTGACTGTTCTTCGTATTTTTAGGATAGTTAGAGACCTATTTAGAAAAAAATATTGCTAAACAGCCAGAAAACAAACTCATTTCACTAAAATGCTTTTTGCAAATGAATTCTTAAACCCTGCTCACCATTCGTAGTTAAAAATAAAATAGAACGATTGTTTTCTATTCAAAGGTAATAATTGAACGGATGTTAGAGCTGAGTCAGCATTTTAAAAAAGCTTCCCAGTTTTTGCGCAATTTGTTTATACTTTCAACCCTGTTTATTTTTTATGTTTTTTGCTAGTTATTCATGTTTTTATACAAGTTGGGATTTCATTGGAAACCGTTATTACCGGTGTTAATGTAGGTTGGATTTATCGATAGGTATTTAGAATTCTGCTGAACGATACTTATCGAATCCATAAAGCAGGGCAAATTTAAAGTTCTACCTATCTTCGAGACGTATGGGGTATGGGGTAGTTTTCATTCAAAACCACGTGTTATCCGTTAGGAGCTACCCTAGTTTTTGGTGCTGGGTCAAATGTTTAATAGGTAAGATAAACGGCGTGGTGTGGTAGCTGAGCAGGTCGGCTCATAGGCCAGAAGCCGCTTCTGTCAAAGCCGCTTCTGTTCAAATCCAAAAAAGGAAAAAAGCAAGCAGTAGGCTTACCACAACCTCTTATAGCATTATCAATTCAATCATACATTGAAAAATGATATAAAAGTAAGAATACCGCTGTTACGGGCGACTAGCTCGTCACGTCATTCATTCTCATAAAAAAAATACTGTAATGTTGTTGACGCAGAGCAGTTTTGATGACGTCACGTTAAATCGTTCACTCAAATATATCATGTTGACATCCACGTGCGACAGTGATAACGCAATATAAAAATGTAGACGTCTCGTTCTCAAACAGAAATACTTTATAAGTTCATGGTACGAATTCGGACAATATTATTGTAACCATGAAGCATTATTGTCACGTGTACCATGATGGTTTTGCATTTGTTTGTGCACCCACACTTTCGTATTTATAATATTAATAGGTACGATTCCCAACCTCCGAAATTCTATAACAGTGAGACAATCTAGAATATCACAGCACACAGCTCTTAAAGAAGCCTCCGTCATTGCCGTAAACATTCTTAACGACCACTGATATGAATGGCTTCTGAATAGAGGAACATCATCGTAATCATAAACGCGTTTTCTCATCAACTCAACGTTTTGAGGCAGCTTAATGTTGTATAAAATTGCTATTAAACTGTTATCACCGACGACCTTTTGATTCATTAAAGGCTTAAAGTTAGCACTAATAAGTAGATATAGTGTGTAGCTAGTAGCATTACTAATACAGCGCACATAGCGAAGCACGACTAGCCGTTCCTCACCGATCGGTAAAGTTAAGCAAAGTTCGCTGCGGTCACTACTATGATGGGTGACCGCTACACCAAAAAGTTTGTATTTACAAATGAGCCCTACAGTGCTTCGGAGGGCACGTTAAGCCGTCGGTCCCGACTGTTGTCGTAAAGACAATAGTCGTTAAGCCAAGTCAGAAGTGTTCGGGCGGCCTAAAAACTCTGACACCAGGGCTGACCACTTGCCTACACGAGAAGAAGAAGAAGCATTACTAATATAAGTAGAAGTTGTTATTATTGCAGTAGTAAGTTTAAAGAACAAATGCATTTTGTCTTATAAAACACTGGACGGTGCGTTTCTGATGATAATATTATAGGTACATATTTATTTAACAGCAAAGGCCAATAGTCAAAAGTCAAAGATGGCGTGACGATCCAAGGGTGGGGTTTTTCACCAAACAAATACTGAACATAATTATTGTTGAGAATTTGTGGGAGTTTTTAACCATTCGTTACCTTATCCTGTACTGTTTATGAAGAAACCTGCTCTTAGTGATTTTCAATATGAGTGAGTACAGACATCGCCAGCAAGAGCAAAAAGTAGATCGTGTAAGTCGATGATAAATATCAGATATTTTTTTTTATGGCAATTGTTTAGCACATTTTCAATTCAATTCAATTCAATTCAATTGCTTTTTTGCATTCCACAATGTTGTTTAAAAATGTTCGTTTACGTAGTTACAGCTCATCATGGACCCTGTCGGGCACGCAACATTAGAAGAGAGGAAGATAGATAATTAACATTAGTTTGTCAACATTAACATGCACCTAAAAATATTACAACATTACTATGTTTAAGATAACGTCGAACTTATTTATTTAAATTAAAGTAAGTAGGCATATGTATAAGTACCTACTTACAGTCATGTTGGTATTTTCCTACTGCTTTATAACAAAATAATATTTTCCCCCCTATAATTTATTGCTTTTACGTTCTATGTCATTGATTATCATTATTATTATTATAAATTTAGAATTATTATTATTAATTATATTTATGCTATGCTTACATTTTATCGTTTCAATATTAAACGACGGTATAATAACTTTTTTCAATTTTTTGCCAGTGTGATGTCAAAAGAGAAATAAAAAAATTTTGAATTTAGGGTATCTGAAACAAAAGAAAAATATCCTATAACTACCAACTACACAACATTATTACAATAAATGGGCAAAATATACAATGAAGAACAATAATTGAATATTGTGGCATGACTTACTAAGTATCAGATATGAAAATAAACAGTTTGTCAATATTGGAAACAATCAGTTGACTTTTGAGCCAACATACTTTTGACACAATTTGATTTTGACTCAACTTGACTTTTAAGAGGTTTTTACAATGCCTGAGGGCATACCACAACCTCTTATAGCATTATTACTTCAATCACACATTGAAAAATTACACAAAACTAAGAATCCTGTAATGTTGCAGAGGCAGAGTTTGATGACGTCACGTTAAATACGTCAAATCAATTTGGTAAGCAACGCATCAGTGGTACGTCTAGTGTTAAAGATGTCCATAGGCTACGGTGACCTCTTCCCATCAGGAGGGCCGTATGCTTATTTTCTACCTATAGCATAAAAAAAACATGTTGACACTGACGTGCGACATTGATCACGGTATATAAAAATATAGACGTCTCGTTCTCATGCAGGAATACTTTATAAGTTAATGGTACGAATCGAACAATGTTATTGTAACCTTGAAACAATACTGTCATGAACCATGATGGTTTTGTATTAGTTTGTGTTTGCTTTATTTTTGTTTACTATTTTCAATGACATTATTTTCAAAAACACAAAAAGGCAGATCAGTGAAATAGTTGGCCTTATTCTGTAGCTTTATTCTTTTCAATGTTCCATTCTTGTCGCGATAAAACCGACTGAATTGATACCTATACTGACTAGAATGGTCTTGAATTTAAAGCCCCAGCAATAGAGACGAACTGCTGACAATCGCCATTTATATGGGTTGCTCGGAACAAATAGAAAAGTGAAAAGGAAATCCGCTTACAAACGCTCTGTGTGCAAAGTAGAATAAAACTAAAATATTGAGTGAAAATTAGAAGCTATATATATTATAAGTTAGGGTCCAGGATCTATGTATGTGATCGTTGGGCGTTATTATTATTATTAATTTCTTATCCATTTCCATTCTCGGGTCTAGCCCGGACATTTGAGAGGCGTTGGTGGGGCCGAAGCTAACACCAAGAGGTCTTTTTGGATACAAAGATAACTATAACACGGTCACACTATCCCTGGACCTGACGACGATGGTTTGCGTTTCAGCGAAGACCAGAGACAATGTGACCATGTTCTACATTATTTTTTTCTTACATGTTGGCATATTGATATAACTATTTGTATAATATGAAGGTAAAAATATCTGGGCTATTATGGTGAACTTTTGGATGGATGGTGACATTGGGTTATGGAATGAGAGAACGGCACCTGCCAATTTTGTCTCATATCAAAATGTTTGAGGCAGGTGATGACTCGCCACCCACTAAATGGGCCTCCTGTAGTGGCTACCGCATATTGGTGCCGAGGAAGCAACATTGGTGTGGGTGGCTTAAGGTGTCGAGAGGTGTGCTTTGAGGCACTTTCGCTGTATGCTACTAGCGGCGTTATGCCCTTTAACACTTCCACCCTGGAGCTTAGGTTCTTAGCTCTTGCGACTTCCACCCCCGGACAGCCAGTTAAGGCAATCCAGAGGTCAGAGGTCTCACTTAGCCCCTTGGAATCAGGGTACGCGGTGTCGCCACTCACCGACGGCTCGCCACAAAGCCGCCCCTGCGTTACTATTAATTATTATTATTGTAAAGTACTGTCGTACTATTATCAGAATAGTAGTATTTGACCACATGGGCCGAAGGTATATATATAGTCCCAGTACCAGCAGTGCAGTAGTGGCGAGCAGCCGCTTGAGGTGGTGCTCTGGGGGTGGCCTGTGTTCAGCAGCGGATGTCTTCAGGTAGTTAATGACGATGATGATGCTGCTGATGATGATGGATGATGATGATGATGATGATGATGATGATGATGATGATGATATAGTAACAGTGGCGTTTGGTAAACTTCGTTAAATCTTCTCTTCGTAAATATACCTGAAGATTGGTCTGTGTATATACCTACCTGTTACGATAATACCATTCGGAGCCGAACCGTGAAAACTCACAAAGGCTGGCTGGAAGAGATTGTGTTTAGCGATAAGGTCACCCATTATTACCTTGTAAATTTTTGTTCCTTGTAAATGTGTAATATTTGGTCCACCGATATATAAGTAATTCAGCCATAAGTTCCTGTAGATCGATTAGCTATAGCAATAGTATTGCTTTTAATTTAAATTGAAAGTACAAAGGAAACCTTACGAACCACTGTTACAATGGGCGGTCTTATCGCTGACAGCGATCTCTTCCAGACAACTTTTGGATGGATATTATAGGACGCAAGTGAGTAGGTAGACGGACCCGTGGGCGTAGTTAATCAAAATTGCGTATTAATTATAGAAGATTTATTACAAATTCATGAAATAACGCTATTAGGCTGAGCGGTCCTGCGAAGCACTTGACCTTTTCATAAATACAGTCGGAAATTGAAATTTTATGTCATTATTTTCACAAATTCTGTAGACACGATCAAAGTTTGTTATAATCAAAACAAACAATTTCTTTGATATTCAAACAAAATAGCCGTTAAAATGAGAACAGAAGTAATTTTTTGTGGCTTTGTAACATTACACCAATCTTTACTTTCCTTTGTAAACAAAGAACAATAGACACTATCGCAATAGAAACTAAATAAACACAAATAAGAGGGTAAATAAATTTCAATCTCCATTTGGTCGTAGGCAGATATATTATTTGCAAGCGTTTTTCGTTTGAGGTTTTCTGTATAAACAGTAAGGAATAAACGGGGTGAAGTGAGAAACAACAAGTGTATTTATGACGATACCTACATATTCACCCCATTACCAATAAACACTGCATAACAGTGGAACATCTACGCAGTGTTTTCTCTTGTTTTATCTTTGCCCATTTCAAACTCAACAGACAAAGACAAAACACTGAATAACTATTCGACCGCTACATAATGTAGATAATCAGCGAGGCAACAGAAGCTGCCAGCACGTTGGGTATACGCTACCTACCATCTGCCCTACCACAAAGTATGCACAAACCATCACGGTTCGTGACAGTAATGCTTGAAGGTTACAATAATATTGTTCGAATTCGTACTATGAACTTATAAAGTATTTTTGCGCGAGAACGAGACGTCTACATTTTTATATAGCTTTATCACTGTCGCACGTCGCTGTCATGATTAACGGTATGACATGACAGTTGTATTTGAGTGAAAGATTTAACGTGACGTCATCAAAACGGCTCTGCGTCAACAACATTACAATATGCTTACTTTTATGTCATTTTTCAAAGTATGATTGAAGTAATAATGCTATAAGACCTTGTGGTGACCCCCCGGTAGTGGGCTGGAGCATTTGTACTGACTATAGGCCATCCTGGCTAGTTTACAGTTCTAGTTACTGTAGTATAGTTAGTTAGAGTAATAAAAAAATGATTCGAATACATACCACTTACTTTGCTTACCACTTACTTTACTGTTATTTTCCATACTGTGATCTCACTTTGCTAAATCGTTGTTAGTTCAATCAATTTCTATTGTCACCCAATAAAAAAAAAAAAAAAAAAGTATCGACACGGTAGAATTCACTGGCAATGGTGTACAAAATAGAAGCAGCTTGCGGAACAAAATACAAAACAACTTTGTATCTTACAATAATAAGTTTATTTAAATTAAGTCACAGCGACTTTTAAATACTTCACAAGTTAGTTGGGGCTTAGCGACGGCGAAAAATTTAAAATAGCTGGTAAAGTAGTTACTAAGTTCAAAAGTTCAAAGATAAGGAAAACATGGGAACAAAGCTTGGCTCTGGTATCTAAAGCTTTTTGTTTACGCGGCGGTACGGCATGCGGGAGAAAATTGCAGTTTGGGTAACTTTTCAGAAAGTCATTTCAAAGCTTGTTAAAATAAATGAGCACATAAGTCTGGATTGTTGATTATTTTTCAATTACCTTGTAGAACCGTGCAAATTAAAAAAAAAAAGAAATTCAAAAACGCAGACCACTGGGGTTTTGTAAAATCAAAGAATCCAAGAGGATTACATCATAATTAATGAATAATGCCCAACGATCATATTCATGATTTCGAACCTTATCTAGGATTTACTATATCTATAGGAACCCAAGAAATACGAGGACCAGGGTCCCACAACACCCAGACTCAGAACAAGTACCTGCACTTTCTTTTGTCTATTTGTTGTTTGTTCCTGTGCACAAAAACTTGTCGTGTCGCGGGAATTGAACCCGCCGCCTCTAACTTATGAGCTAACCTGCTCAACCCCCACACCACGGAGGCTATTAATCATCTACAAATTAGAAGCTGACAGCCCGTAGGTTAAGTTTGTAAACAATCTCGCGTATCGCTTATGCAATAAGGTTCAATCTAGCTGGTTGTCTACGGCCATTGAGACGTAGAACGAGTCTCAAACAATTTATATTCCTTTGCTCGGCTCCAGTCCGTTTACTATCAGTCTGGTGATCTGCTCTTATTAAATCAATGGTGGGAGTGAAATTGTTTACAGATTAAACACCATCTAAAGATATTTTCCGTATTAGTGTATTATTTTTAATCGAGTTTCTTCTGTTTCTTGTGTTTGTTATGTTGTGGCTCCAGATAAAGATGGAGTTTCAAATAGAAAACTTTAAATAGTTTAAATACCGCAGTTTTTTTAAGATTCTAAAAAAAAACGTGTTTTTTGTGTGTGTTTTTGTTTTTTTGCTCCATTCTTACTACAAAGTTCTGCACTTTGTGCGTCACGTCGTTATCGTGTCTTTTTCAAATCGTGTCAGCGTTAGATATGCCTTCACGTTAAATTAAAGCTATTTTTATTTTGAATAAAATATATTGACATAAGTGGTCATATTTTTTAATGTGTTGATGTTTCGGAACGCGTCGCGGTAAAACATATGATTTTAGACCGTTCAAATCGCCCCAATTCCAAATTCATTTCGCGCGGTTTTGTTTTCGTTTCATAGAGAATAGACTTTTGCAGATTTCTTATGTAAGACAAGGAATTCGCGTGGTTTCGAAGTAAGGAATCGATACAGAATAACCGCCCAGCACTGATTAGATAATAATTATAAAACGAACAAAACGATCTGTTGTTAGGTAAGTATCAGGCATCTGCATCTTAGCTCTCTCCACTTGGATCCACGGATCTGAGGATATGTTTATTCTTGAGTCCACTCAGTCTAGGTTAAAGAAGAGATCTCCTCTTTAATCTACTCTGAGTGGACTCAAGAATATCCATTATTTTTATATGTGACTTCGGTCCACACACGCGTGGCTCCAAGAATATTAATATTTTTCTATGCCACTTGAATCCACAGTCTGAATGGACATTATTCTTGTAAATCAAATGAAGGGCGGAGCTGTGGATCCAAAGTGGAGGGAGTTTTTAATGTGAGTAAGATTAAAACAAAGCAACTTATTTCAATAAGCACCCTTTGCGATCATTTTCAGACTAAGCGATAGAGCAGAAGACGCTTATTAGGTGACCTACTGTTTTAATAATGAAATGTTTTGGTTTTATTTCGAATAGATTTATGTATAATTAAAAGGGACAAGATGAAACATGACGTAGCCATATAACTGGACATCATAAAAGAGCGCCTCTTTCTGTTCTTCTTGTTGTTGACCAAAATGAATATTGACCATTGTATTATTGAAATGACATTTCTTTACAGAATCTTCCACAGTTATGAACGTAATCATGTTCCCTGCTTTGACAATGTTATCGAGTGAAATGTTTGGTTAAATAATTTACAGACTCTGTCGCTTGTTTTTATGTAGGCATATACTATACAGACTTGATTCATTTTCTATTACCATAGCTATATATCAAAATTATTCTGCATACGACTCAAAGACCTCGCCATTATCTCTATCGCCATATCAGAATTCAGCTTTAAAACCGGCGGGGTTATTATGTCACTCGCAATCAGTTTGCAACAGGCACAATTGCGAAATCATTGCTGTCAAACGTCATTTTGACAGAGCAGAAAGAGATCGAGCGATAGAATTCCGACTGTCGGACTATCGATGAACTAAAACTATCCATCTATTGCTGTTCTGTTGCTAGTGGCGCTAGTGTCTAAGGCCAAAGTACATTCAGCGACAGGTGTGAAAACGAGCTAGCACCGATTGCTAGGTGTTTGGCATTACTACTGCTGTTGCAATTTTTACGTAATACAGTTATTCCTACTCCTGGATATTAATACGAGAAACGGTTGTGTTGGACATGCCAGACATTGCATTTGAATTGCATTGCACGAATACAAAATAGAAATAGATTTAAACTACGGCACATAGCGACCACATACAGTTATATTGCAGTTATTAATGGGTTTTCAATTTTATTGCAAGTACTGGAGTTTAATTATTTTAGAATACAATATAACACCTAGACACAGGACAAACATCTATGTTCATCACACTAATGTTTGTCCTGCGTGGGAATCAAACCCACAGCCCTCAGTTCGCCTTCTGAACTGAGGGCTGTGGGTTTGATTCCTACTTGAGGGCTAACTGAGCTATCAGGCCGTCAACAAATACAAAGATCACAGACAGTGTAGTAATCTGATTACTAGACTGTGTGATGTCTCAGGATGACGTGCGCAGTGCAGTGTCACGCGACACTTTATTAGTTTAAAGTTCCGAGTGACACTGCAACTGTTTATGGGCGGCCGTGTCGCTTAACAGCAGGTGAACTACTAGCTCGTCACGTCATTCGTTCGCATAAAAAAAGACGAAATACCGTTTACATTAGTAAGTACCCCAAAGGAACTCAAAAATTGCCTTCTCCCCACGCACTCTACAATCTACATCTCTTATCGAGCTCTCATTAAAAACTACAGGCCATTTCCTGAATATTCCCTTAGTCGGCTGTCATGGTACTCAAAGGAAGAAATGGAGATGTCCTATTCGCAATATTTACTAACAATTATTATCTTTTCCTATATAGATCACTTTTGTTGTCCTAAACTACAGCATTCCATTGAAAATGTTCAAAGCCCTTTTCTAGTGAGCTAGATAGAAATTTAAATTACATTTCAGGCATTATTCCTTTGTACAGAGATCTCTTTGTTCCAATAAGATTGTAGTAAATAAGTATTTTGTAGTAAAATAGCAAGAATAATAGGCCTCTCTCATCTCATATCCGAGATGAGAGAGGCATCAAAAAAATTTAACCTGACGAGTAAGTGACGGGCACCTTAGAAAATGTTGTCTTTGTTTACGGGCATTCGTATTTTTTTTAATAAACTAGTTTTTGGGTGTGTGTGCGTTAGTGAGTGAGCAAACTCAACGATTTTGAAATTTTTGTTGGAAGTTTTGTTGTTATTATATTAATGCACCGGTACATGATAAAATTTCAGTTAGGGACTTAATAAATACCGTCGATGTAAAAAATGTATTTGCACTTAATATATTGCATAAAAGTACTCACAGTTTTTGTTATTCAAAGATCTACTCAAAAAGAAATATTTTGTCTAGTTCTATGAAATTCAAATTAAAAGTTGAAAGAGAGAGATTTGCTTCTGAAAATAATTCTAGTTTGTAAGCAATACAATTGTTTTAGTTACAATCTGTCTACCAGGTTCGTTTGTTATTGAGAAAGAAAATACCTACTATTAGGAACAAAACATAAAGTTAATATGTACAAAATACAACACGTGTAATAAGTTAAGTAATAATACAAGTAATAATCTGTGAAACTTAGATAAATAAATAAATAAACACATAAAAAAGTATCATTTATTACCTAATTTAGCCCTTTAATTAAATTACAGTTTTCTTGCAAAGTCAGGTGGATATCTCGGCCATCAATTATTTTAGGTCAGTTAAATTTACCAGTCATCACTTACCCTATTTTTAATTTGAAAGAGTAGGTTCGAGTAATTAAATTCCTGCCATATCACCTACTCTATTAAACTAATTAGTGAATGTTAGGCAAATGACTCGGATAAACATTGGTTTCACAGACGATGGACAAACGAGACGAAAATGTTGTTTGACATGAAAATGCTCCGGAGGGTGCTTTTTAATTCGTTCTTATTTTTTAAACATCTTTGTATTTTGCTGGTTTATGACAGATTGCATGATTCCAAGAGTTAAATCAAAAATAATGTTTTTAAGAATCATCAGATGCAAATCGCTGTATTGTGACATAGTTGGTAATGATTAATGTTGATGCATAATAATTAACTCATTTACCTTGTGCCTTTTTACCTAAGACAATTTTACCTTATTTATAAAATATACTTAACAAATATTTTTTTGTTCAAAAAGATGTTCTTTCAGATTGATTGCAAAGAAATATTAACGAAATTGTTTCAGTAGTTTGGTTTAGGGGTTTTAATTGGAAAATATTCAATGATAAATTATCATCCAAGTATTATTCAGTATGAAAAGGCTATTGAAGTATGTAGAACCCGCTGTTTAAAAAGGATATTATGTTTGGGCACTTTCAGCAGGAAAAAGAGGAGGCAATATCACAATTCACAGTCATTAATACCCTGAGAGTTTTCCTGGCACAACCGTCTGTCGAAAAATTCCATTTGTTGACGCTATTTTATCGTTGCCACGCAAAATCTAAAGCGTTTGTAATCTTCGCACGAGATAAAATTAATACCATTGATATCGTGGCGAGATAGGTTTTTACTTTAGGCCGAAATTACATAAAACATATCGCCCGCAGTCGGCGGCGTGAAAAGAAAGCAGAACCTTGGCTTCTAATCTTTTAATAGCACTGTACCAGTAGTTAATATATTAATATAATTTACTACTACATTTTAATGCGTATGGCCTACTTTTGTTTTTTTTTTTTTTACAGACAATCTGTCTATAGAGAAAATAAAAGTTGATACGTAATTGCTGTGGCGCGATTCCGCGAATTACTACCAGCGTCTTTGTTTCCCGATAAGTACATAAAGTACAATCTGGAGCTCTTCAAGTCGCGAGTGAATAGGTATCTTCTAGGCAAGCATGTACCACCGTAGACCGCATCGCCACTTTCCAGCAGGTGAGATTGCGGTCAAATGCGGGCCTATTCAGCTATAAAAAGGAAAGTTACTGCATCATAGGTATTATAAAATGTCTTTCCATGGAACTTATTATTATAATATGTCACCGTCTTTTTGTAAAAACCGATTGGTTATAATAAACACGGTTATTTATAAACCATCGAATTATTGTAAACGGACACTTTGTCTTGCATTAAAACGCTTGATTTTTCGATTATTTTTATAATTAGTCGTTGCCCTGCGGTGAGTTTATAAACAAACGGGTTTTAGTAGCGTTTAATTGTGGACAAATGCACCAATTTTTGCTGTGATTTATTGTTTTTTAAAGTCACTAGTGGTGACTAACCAGTAGGTTACGACGACGAGCGAAGCGAGGAGGAATGTGAGGCTAGTTTTAACCACACTAGAAGAACACAGTACAATAAAACAAAGTGATGCCTAATTTTTGTTATAAAGCACGTTTTGCGTTGGTGTTTATTTCACACGTTGTGTGGGTATTTGACGAACGAGTGATTGAATAACTGAGAAAAAAAGTATACTGAATGATTCAGTTTTGTATTGGTAATCTGTTATCTACCATTACGTCAGCGAGTTCTGTATTTGGCTATCTGTATGATACGTTACCGAATATGACACGTTATATTATACGCTTACGTAATGTAATGTTAAGCTAGATTACGAGGAGTACAGGGCATTTGTTGAAGTCATAAAGGACAAGGTGTAAAGTCAATGTTTAACAAATCAAGGGCGATTTACGATACGAAAATCCCGCACATACTTTTTTATCTTAATTTCTCGTTTGTTGAGATTTACTTGTCATATTTTGAATGAGATATTTCACATCATGACAAGCAATTTATAGAATAAAATCCTTCACACAAATCTCTTGGCAAAAATATGGGTAATTATTACTACATTTGCATTTCACTTGACAAATTAGTTCTTGAACAATTTTAAACAAAATAAGTAAATGAAATAGCGATTTAGCTCAACGAATCAGTTTTGCAATTCATGTCAACGCGACTATGGTGCCAGCATGTCGGGTACGCTATCCTACTGTAGCAATGCTGGAGCATTTGGACTATGGGACATGGCGACTGCAGGAAAAGAGATTCTGTGGAGAACTAGAGAAAATATTGTTTTCCTACTTACACAATTATGTTGAAAGCGTAGTGAAGTCTTCATGCCCATTACTTCTAATCTCGTTCTTTTGCACGGCAAATCGTGTATTTCTCTCTCATTTTTTTACATCAATCTGGACTGGAATAAGGATTTTATAATTATTTGTGTGAATCGTACTTTAGAGATCTCTGTGTAGATAATGTAGATAATAATCAAAATTATGTATCCTAATTAATTTAATGGATGCAGGAGACGAGCAGTCGCGCAAAGTTGCGCTCTCTGGAGGAGCCCTATGTTCAGCAGTTGACGTCGTCAGGCTGTTGATGATGACGAAAATGATGATTTTGACTCAATTTAGATATTCATTATATTCATTAGTAAGGTTGTAAAACTGAAGTTCATTGTTCCGAATAGAATTCAATATCTCCGCTGTATCGTTCGAGATAACATCGGACAAGGGTTTTTAGGTCAAGAGTGGATTACAGAGACTAAACGGAGAATACCTTTGTGACGGGTTTGACTGTTTGACAAAGACTTAATGAATAAAGCACGAGATAATCTTCACCCAGCTCGCATACCACTAATGGGAGCGTGTAACGTGTACTTATATTTGGCACACAAACTATGGATGACATAAATTTTGTCATGAAATTCTCATTAACTAAGGATTTGTACCTACAATGAGGAGATTCGCAGGAGAACTAAAGTGACCGATATAGCTCTTAAGATTAGCAAGTTGAACTAGCAATGGGTAGGCCACATCGCTCGTACCACTGACAACCGATGGGGAAGAAAGGTTCTTGAGTGGCCACAACGAATCGGAAGACGCAGCGTAGGCTAGCTCCCCACTAGGTGGACCGATGATCTGGTGAAAGCTGCTGGGAGCTGATGGATGCAGGAGGCAAGCAGCCACTCTAAGTGGCGTTCCCTGGGGGAACCCAGGATAGGCCTCCGCCTATGTTCAGCAGTGGACGCCTTTAGGCTCTTAATGATGAATGATTCATACCTACAATATGCTGAGGTGCTGCACCAATAACATTGAATTTGCACCCACTCTTATAACGGCGAAGCTAAACATCGTGATGAAACCAACACAGCGTGTTCATTGTCGGGCCCGATAGCTCAGTTGGTAGTATCCCTGCCTTCTGAACTGAGGGCTGTGGGTTCGATTCCTACCGGGGACAAACATTTGTGTGATGAACATAGATGTTTGTTCTGCGTCTGGGTGTTATATAGTATTCTATGTATGTATTTACAAACAAAAAAGTATATAAGTATTGTATCAGTTATCTAGTTCCCATAGTACAAGCTATGCTTAGTTTGGGGCTAGATGGCGCTGTGTGAAATGTCCACACATATTTATTATTTATTATTATTTATTGTTCAAGAATCACAAAATTCTAGATCGTCTTACCAAAGTACACTTGGCTAGCTGGTGAATTATGGCTTACACTCTCTTCTTGTGAGAAAAGGCCCGTTCCCAGCTGTGGAAACGTATTTGACTGATGACGGATCTTTAACTTCTATCAGTCTTAAAACTAATTAAGTACTGATTACCTGAATAACAGACAATGGTAGAGCCCAAATCATAGACGTTGAGACAGGATGTTTTTATGGTAAGCAACGCATCAGTGGCACGTCTAGTGTTACAGATGTTACAGTGACCTCTCCTATGCTTGTTTGCTACCTATATAGCATAGAAAAATAACATTAGGGCATGGGGCTAATAGAAAGTTTTTTGAAACTCAACCCATAGGTCACGTATTGTTTATTGCATGTAATTTATTTGTTTCGAGTTGCCGATATTTCGGTACTATTGCAAACACCATGATCACGGACGAACTGAAGATCTTGCGGGTAGATGATAATATGTTATGGGCAAACGTAGCGGTCTACCCTCCTTCGCACTCGTTTACTACGCGTCGCACCAGTACTATTGTCCCTATTCTCACTGTCCACTCGATCTCGACACACAACACTTACAATGTCACAGTTTGTACTTGGATCCGAAACATTTCGATGTTTACACAAACGTACCACAATATCCCGTTAATAAACAATACGTGAGTAATGTTAGTGACCATGAAAGTTTAAAATCTTATATTCAACCCTTATGTTTCCAAACGGTTGTTCAAAATTGTGTGAAAGCGATTTTAGAAAGAAACGCTAGTGCAATCACGGCTATAGATTTATACAATTTAAAATTAAACTACTTTCGTAATTGAATAAGCTGTCCAAACTCAAAATTTAAAAAAATGGTACTTACAATCTGCATATTTTCTGTTAATTAATTGAATTGAATTCAATTTCATTTTATTTCCGATAATTAAATCCAATTTGTTAGTAATAGACTTACAGCCACAGAGCAAAAAAAACGCTTCCATAGGCGAAGCGTCATATTTCATAGCTACAGCTATATTAGTAGAAATAATGTATTCTAAAGTTTTGTTGGGGTTATGAGATTTTCTGGATTTGAATTTCCATCGTTTTTATTCACTTTCTCGTCTTGCGAAGTTATTTAGTAAGTTTGACGCACCAGTTGTTGTTAACAGCTGTTTTTGTGTTGTTCCACCAAGTTTACTGTTGTCTAAGTAAGGGACATGATGAATTGGTAACCAAAGAAGACCTAAAAGCCATGGGAACGTTGGTTTTCGGTTATAGTTCAGAAGCTAATTAAACTAATAACGAAAAAACATTCACTCTACATTATAATATAAATACCGGCCAAGTGCAAATCGGACTCGCGCACGAAGAGTTCCGTATCATTATCAATAAAAAAAATTTAGTATTTAAAACATTTTATTAGCATTTTTTACCGGCGGCAACAGAAATCATTGGCTGATTCTGTGAAAGTTTTAATCTATCACGGTTCATGAGCCTGGTGACAGACGGATAGACAGATAGACAGACAGACGGACGGACAGCGGAGCCTTAGTAATAGCATCCGTATTACCTTTTGGGTACGGAACCCTAAAAATGAGCGAATATAGGTACTATATACATTGCCCTCAAGCAAAAAAACTATTATATTAATATATTACTATATTTTTTCTGCAAGGTTTTCTAACATCTTTGAGATCGTTTGCACAATGAAGAATGGCCGTGAAACGATAGAGAAAAGTTATGGCCTAGCTTTCTTTGCTTCCGAGATATGATTCTACCATTGTTATTATTATGGTAATATATCGCGGCTATTGGTGAAAGTATGAGCCAATATTTTAGGAAATTGCCAACTGAATAGCGAACGTGTTTGTTTCGATCGGAAACCGATCATGGCTGTGTAATGAGGGTTGGATAATTATGATAGGTAAATGAGATTGGCTATTTGGAATGTAGATAGAATTGTTTAGGTCCTGGATGGAGTATGTATATGATTTAGATTTTATAATTATCTTTCTTTTGAACTTTATAACCCTGGTAACTGTGGTGCCTGTGGGATAAATATTGATCATTATTTTATTTTTTAATCTATTTTTTTATATATTACTTATTGATCATTATCACAATGATGGTAAAATTTCTAGAATTCTATTAATTTGTGAAAGTATTTTCAGAATCAGCTTAGTGGTTCTAGAGTACCATATAAACACTCGGAACCGTACAAACTTTGATTATTTATAAGTAAAGATTGTCAAAATATATTCCAAATGTTAAATAAAAACTTGGTAAGTTGTATTTCTCTATTTTACTGTGGTACTCGTGAATATTGATTTTCCCGCTAGCCAATTAGCAATGTTGCGGCCACTTTGATAAAACCGCTCGCTCACAAGGTACTCAGCCGTGAGGCTGAGTGGATCAGTGGCCCAAAACATAGCTTCACCATTATCACTAAACAAACAATTATTTTTACAATTAAAAAAGGGCCTTTTTACCTACTTTATTTTAGTAAAATAAGGCTTATCGTTTATAGTTACGCGTGCATAACTATCTAAGTCGTAATAAATGAAACAAATACGTAAAAAAAACGATTTAAACAATAAAACATAAGAGGTTAATGTTATCAAATTTACCGCATTTGTGGTCCTCTGGGATCGTGGTACTCAGGGTACATTTGCATCAGGGCTTAGCTCCCGACGCAGAAAAAATACCATCAGTAGCTTAGTAACATTATTTTTTGTTTGCTGGTTTCTACGAAGCCACAGACAGATACATTATACACACGTTAAACTTTTGACACCCCTCGTATTTTTATTCTTATTCTACATGGGGGTGATAAGTCCTGCACTGGGGCCTTACCACAAACTAATACAAAACCATCATGGTTCGTGACAGTAATGCTTCAAGGTTACAATAATATTGTTCGAATTCGTACCATGAACTTGTTACGTTACCGCGTGACATCACCCGCCGCATAGCAGTACAGGCATCTGCTGCACAATGCGCTGACGCTGCATATAGCATTTTATGTCGTTTTGTGTATAATTTGCTTTATATAAGTACTCCGGTTCCGACCTTGGGGCCGGAAGCACCTCCCTAGCTTGTAGGAATATTAGAATAATTACATCATGTAATATTTTATACTCAAAATATAGATTAAAATAGTTATAGAATCTAAATTAGTTTCTCTTCTGCATCCTCCACCTCCGTAACTAACTTATAAAGTATTCCTGCGTGAGAACGAGACGTCTACATTTTTATATAGCGTTATCACTGTTGCACGTCTGTGTCAATGTGATGTATAGGTACCCATTTGAGTGAACGATTTAACGTGACGTCATCAAAACTGCTCTGCGTCAACAACATTACTACAGTATTCTTACTTTTATGTCTTACTGGCTATAAACTATCGTCATTACGTAAAATATATTTAATGTTAAAGTTTTAAAAAGATTACGGTAAGAGTTCACTGATCTTCTAAACAAGTAAAACATAGAAGCGCTCAGATCAAATTATTATTCTACGGTTATATTTGTTGGCAAACTTCGAAAGTAGTTTGATACGGAGTCTGCGAAGGCTTCTAACTTATACAGCCTCGAGTTATTATTCTTGGGAATATAGTAGAATGAAAGGTAAACATTGTGGAAGACAAGTATTTATATAAATACAACGGCACTACGTAGATTTTTAAATGTGATGATTTTTGTTACCATAATAAAAGTTGATGATAGAGAACACGCGATTTCAAAACATAAAGTAGCACGTGATTAGACTTGCAGTAAATTAGCCAGGCAACGATATTAGCCGCCTTAGTTCTCCAAAATTTACCTGTATTTAAAAACAATAAAAATTCGAAAATATTAACCTCATCATGTGTGTCACATAGAGGGGCATAGAGCTAATAAAAAAAGAAGGAGAGAATTTCGTCTGATCCCAAACTGAAGCACCCTTAGGAAGCCGGAACGCTTCGTACGTACGAGCGGGGCACGCACACACTCACATCATATGAAGCCTGTCGCTCTTCATTCATCTGACACACATATGTAATATGTCCGCCATTTTGTGCTTCAGTTTGATGTCAATAAAACTTAATCCTTCTTATTTTATTTCATCCATGGAGAGGGGATTAAAAGTAGTTAAAAAAATCACGTGATTAGAGGGCTTTCTTTCACACGGAGAGGATATAGGTAGAAATAACTAAGGTGGTACTAAGTTACTTATTGTGCCATATTTACTCATCATGCTGGTAGAACCAAGTGCGTGTTGGTGGATGACAAATGTTTCTTCACGGTGTTTTCACGAAGGTAATGAAGATCTTTCGGAACGAATTCGAAGTCCGCACATAAAAACAGAAGTCGTTAGTGCAGGACTATAACATGTAGGCACCATTACAATTTGTCAGTAGAATACAAATTGGGGTAGCTGCAGTATATGGGCAATTTGGCGGGTGTGTGGCGGAAAATTCTATAATAGCAGTGGCCAAAATGGTGATTTGTGTCAAGTACAGTTTTAGGATGTTTTATCGTAAGTTCAGAGGTTCAATTTTGTTTTGGAACCAAAATTTTGTTTTGGAACCAATGGATTGCTGCGAACTAAAGTTTTCACTTTTGGTTTCATCATTGTTATTAAATTCATTAAAACATTCAAAAAAGTATCTTATTAATCCAAACAAGTTTGCATAAATAAAAACAGGGTAGACAGAAAAAAAAACTTTGATACTGTTATATTTGTGAAATCTTGTTTGGATTTATGATAATTACTTTAGTTGAGAATTTGTAATATTATTCATGGGAAAATATATTAGCCTGATTTTTCGCAAGTAAATTCGGATTATTAATACCCGTCTTCATCAAAACTGCCTAAATGCGCAAAAGGTAGTGAAACCGCGTAAACAAACCTTAGACAAAATACTGAAAAGCTCGCAGAAGATACCCCATTTAATAGGCATGATGAATACAATATATTTTTTTTTGGATAAATTAATTATTTTCCTCAAAAGATAAACATTTGTGAAAACAAATATCAAATATCTCAAAAAATGACCAAGGCGTCAGAGGAAGGTCGTTATAGTACCTCATTACTAAGCTGTGGTAGCTTTTCATACAATATCTTTGGCACGTGACGTCACGAGTAGATTTTTCATAGTAACTGTGGGGGCGCTCTGTTTCGCGAGAAAGGGACAGGAGATGCCTCCTGTAGAAACTTTAAAAGCTTATTACTCCGTGATTTATTTACCGATTTGGCTTATCAATGCAACAATGCATTCATTTTTAATCTTCTTTATGAAAGTAATATTTACTTGTTCATTTTTAATAGTAGTCATCATGCCTATTGCAGAATTGTAAATTACGATTAAATTGCTTGGCAATGCCAATATTGCGAGTGAAGATGAGAGCTAGTTTGGCTTAATGGTTAGCTCTTATGACTTTCGAACTGTACTCTGCATACCCTGGTTTAAAATTCGCTCTACCCGCAACAAGTTATTATACGAAACTTGCACGTGCTCTTACAATGGTGAAGAAAAACAAGGCGGAGAAATCTGCATATTATTGTGTCAACCCGCACTAAGCATTTTGCTACGTACTTTATAGTGCGAACAGCCAATAAGTGGAACACTGGCTTGTTTGCAGCTAACTAGGTATAAACTATCTTCAAGTCGAGAGTGAACCGGTATCTTCTGGGCAAGCATGCTAGACCGCGACATTACTTTTCAGGTGGGACAGCGATCAAACGCTCTACCTATAAACTATACAAAAAATGTTCTAGAGTAGAAAAGTTCAAAAACACGATTTGTGTCATCTCCCAACTAACACGAGGTGAACAGTGAATTATGTGATGAATGTCCCATATTATTTCTCTCTTAGCCCGTGTCTCTGCAGTAATAGAAACCACTGTTTGGCATAATTTCACGATAACTGAATCCAGAACAAGATATTGATCTGTTGTTGTCGTATACCTTTCCTGTGTGAAAATTCATTATTCCGAGCAGAGGTCAAACGTGCACAAACGCTAATTGTTTTAAAACCGTCCAGCGCTATCTAAATAACCCAGTTATACGATAAACTCATATCCAGCGCATATCCTATTTTCATGAACCTCAAAAGTTTCTCTTATTACTTAGTAGAAAATATTGATCATTATGACACATCGTCATCGTCATCATCATCATCATCATCATCATCCGGAACGTCATTTTGAACAGCCTACTTGCGTGTGCATTTAAGATGCACTTAAGTTATGTAGTGAGTGGTGATTAAGTACTTAATTATGACGTGAGATGTACTCACCTGACTAATTTATCTTATTTCAGATTCACTGCTCTAATGACTATATTTAGCAAAATTGAATATGGTATAAAGCTTTGAAAACTGGAAGGTTAATAGTGAAAACTGCAGGGAGCCGATGGATGCAGGAGGCGAGCAGCCGCTCTAAGTGGTGCCCTCGGGGGGATGCCTATGTTCAGCAGTGGACGTCTTCAGGCTCTTGATGATGATGATTATGATAAAGCTTTGTGGGATCAGATTTCATTACTCCACTGTTGAACATAATCCTCTCCTAAAGCATTCTTTTCCAGCTTCCAGTTCTTTTTTCATCCTGCAGCTGCATGTCCCATGTCCCAAATTGAATAGTTCACCAATTCAAAGTTGCTCAGCAGTGATCTATGAAGGCTATGCTTGGAGTTTCTCTGAAGAGTTGAATAATAATAAAAGAACTAGGTCACCAATAAGGATTTTGGGCAGTTTTAATAAGCGATTTTTGGATAGAATATGTCAATAGAAAATCTATAGCAGACCTTTTTGGCCGAAACCACCGAGCAGGTACGAAAATTAGGCTGGGGGCGCGAGCGTAGTTTTGTCGGCTGCTAGATTCCAATTTACCGACAGTTCAATTCAAAGATCGTAAATTGAAACCAGCTCTGAAGTGATTGGGAAATCAGGAGGTATAAATCAGTTCAATACAAGTATGCTTGAATAAATAAATACCTACCTCTTTAAAAAGTTGTGGGCAAAATGCCATAGATTTTATACTCATCTTAAATACTTGTTTTTTGCAGATTGATTCTGTATCTAAAAAAAATAAAAACAAATTAATAAATGCAATTTTTTTTTTTCAATTTATAGGCATAGCATTTGACCACCAATATACCATAATTATATGTAATTTATTGCAAATACTCAGGCCAATTTTAGCAAATTTACAAATCATAAACAGAATACTTAATTTAAATTATTGTTTCATAACAAATATTTTTTTCATTATTTTATCCTGAATACGTCTGTGATTTTCCTATGTTTTATAATGAAATACTTATTGACACACTCTTATTATAATCTTAGCAATTAATAACGAATGAGGAATGGGTTCTATACATATTTCATTAGAAAAAGTTTTACCTGCGTAAGTCTTTTAAAATAGTACCTGCTATGTCGATCGATATTTAGGGCAAATCACGGACGCCAAATCGACGCGAAATACGGGGTAATGGAACGACAAATAACAAGTGCAAATATTATACACGTCTCCATAATATATGCGAACAAATACTAAGTATAAACACGCGTCAGTTATACCACTGATTTGTTGGCAATGGGAAATAAATCGTGCGATTATCGTTTGTAATATAATCGTTGTTTACATTATAAACCTTATTTACACACGTTACGAGGTGTTACGTAGTTGAATTATTTATGTTTTCGGGTTTTTGAAGCGATTATAGTCTTACTCATCTTTATCAACACACACCTTCACCGAACATGAATTTAATTATCACGGCTGGCCTGATAGCTCAGTAGGTAGCAACTCTGACTTCTGATCTGAGGGCTGTGGGTTCGATTCCCACCCAGGACAAACATTTGTGTGATGAACATCGATGTTTGTTTTGTGTCCGGGTATTAAATTGTATTCTGAGTATGTATGTACAAACATATGTATTGTATCAGTTATCTGGTTCCCATAGTACAAGCTTTGCTTTGTTTGGGGCTAGATGGCGCTGTGTGAAATGTGCACACATATTTAATTTTATTATTATTTATTTATTTAGTTATTCAACGACAAAACAGCTAATAGAAAGCTAATACGTAGGTATATCGCAATTACGGCATTGTGTAGCACAGATGTTGTGTACCTACATTCATGGAGATTACAGACAATAGAATCTAAATCCTTGAAGCATAGTCCCTACAAAAATGGATATAATAACATCTCCCCCAAAATACGCAACAAACACGTGTGTGAATTTCAAAAGAAACTGGTTTTTATTTATCAATTTATTTCATCATAAAATGTGTTAGAAATAAACATATAGGGGCTCTCAAAATTCTTTGAAGAGATGCTAGAACAAGATATTAACATTTCAAAGACCTTAACGTTTCACTAAGTAGACACATTTATACAAAATATTAGTACTCACTACATTTTTTTCACGTTCGGGCTATTTTTCGTTTGTATCGCATGAGGCCCCATGTACAGAACATACCAACATATTCACTAAAATAAGTAGAGACTGAATAGTTTATAGGCTGTTATTTTGTAGTCACGCTCACGCGTCAAGAAACCCAAAGTAAAAACAACAGGAGTACTACCGACAAGAGAATTTCCAAAAGTGCGTATGATTGTTATCATGACCGTATTTTAATATATAGTATCAGCGATATGCTTTTGTTTTTACAATAACTTAAAAAGAGGCCTTCACAAATTTGATGGTAGATCTCTTTTTAAAGTTTTTATTAACGGCCAGTACTTATTGCCTATACGGTACAAACTTGGTATAAAACTACAAACGAAACTCGAATGCCTTTCGTCGGATGTCAGGCCTTTTTCCTTTTATTCGGGTTCTTTGATAACTTTTCCCGGGCTGAAACAAGCGATGCCGCGGGCAATACCAATACTCGATATAAAACAGTAAATAGCATTCTTCGTAATTTTATTGACTTTTGTATTCCTCCGGTGGTACATAGCTATTATTTGTAGTGAAACGTTTGAATTTGTCTACAGATAATAAAAATACTTTTGGTATTTTATCAGCTATGTTTTGTTTAAATAAGTAGGTATTATGTTTGTTTATAATTTTTTATAATTATAAAGTGATAAATTATTGTGTACATAACTTTATTTATTAGTCAAAGAGCTTTGTAGCACGAGCTCCATGATCTAGTCTGCCATCACGTATAAATATTTTCCCCGTGAGTAATAGGTGCTTAATACGACGGTTAAAAACCTCTTCATACTCTACGCACATGGAGCTAATAAAAAAAAGAAGGAGGGAATCCCGGCTGATCCGAAACTGAAGCATCCTTAGGAAGCCGGAACGCTTCATACGTACGAGCGGGGCGCGCACACACTCACATCATAGGCAGCCGGTCACCCTACTTTCATCTGACACACATATGTAATATGTCCGCCATTTTGGGCTTCAGTTCCATGTCAATCAAAACTCAATCCTTCTTTTTTTTATTTCATCCATGTCTACGCAAACCTTTTCCTATTTACGAATTCAAAAATAGAATAAAAAAACAGTTTACAAATGAGTTTAATCTAAAAGCATCTGTTATCTAAGGTATTTTTGTTTTCTAGGGAATTGCGTTTCCTGGGGGGCGACCACTCAAAAACAGTGTATATATAGGTAAGTATGATTGTCACTTCCTGAAGCTGTTCACTTATTGATTTAATCTGAGCTCTGAGTGGTAATGTCCGTTGTATGGGGATTACGGAAAGGTTGTTGACTTACGATCATGATGCACTAATAGAATATAATTTAGGGATTAACAACTAGGTACAAAAAAGGAAATGTAAAGAAAAGTTATCTCACGAAAGTAGCCCGCGGCCGCGTCGCCACATTTGCGCTACGGAATGTTGCTAACCTCTATATTTTAGACTTCCCAAAATTTATTTGTAATTTGTGAATATCGATTGTATTTAGTAAATAAAGCGCTGTATAGATACATATGTTATGTATTGATGTAAATTACTTACTTTCAACATTAGTTCCACTTATTGCCGCGGGGCATCTTTCGTAGTAGTATACTATTATAATATCTGTGGTGAGACGGAGTTTACAACTGTAATGCTACATGTATGTATATATCATAATATATTACCTGGTTTCTATTATTCATTCACAACTTTCACATCACAGCACTTGACAGTCCTTTTCACAGTAATTTAAGCACAAAAAAACTTGATTTTTCTCAAAAATTTTACATCACTTTATCGATTTTGCGCGCGGGTCACGGGCCCGATTTCTAGACACGACTGCTCGGATGGCAGTTGTTTTGAAACTGTTTTTTTTGTTTCGAATTTAGTTTCTCTTCAAATTCATATTTTTCTTTTTCTACTGTCAATTTCAGTGAGGTATTTTATAGTTTGGCCATGATTGTATGTATTTTGACTCTAGATTTATTTTTTTTACTATTCTGTATTCAAAATTTTGAAAACTGCAAAAATCTAGAACCTTGGAATGCTAGCGAGGTTTCTTTAGAAAAGCTGTCGCTATGGAATGGCAGTCTCAATTTACTCCTCGAACGAGGAACACTAAATTGATATAAGGCCATTCCCGGGCCAGGCAAGGCCCGGGAACTCAAGAACGCCTTCAAAAACCATCTTTGGCTATCCAACACCAAAATTGTGAAGTGAATCTCCATCTACGTCAATCGCTGCGCCACGACATATCCATTGTCAAATCGCCGATCGCCGAGCTACATCCGCTACAGCCAGTCGCGAAACTACGACGAATCTATCGCCGAGAGCTGATCGCCGAAACTACATCTGTTGTCACCGTCGGCCGCCGTATCTACCACGACGAATCTATCGCCGAGCGTCAACCAGTGAGACGACCGGCTTGCCTTTTTCAAACATTGAGTGGCAATATAACTTCATCACCATGTTCCAGCCCGTCGTCCGTCAAAGCTTTGACGACTAATACCTGCGTGTCTCCTGCTGCTGCATCTTGAATCTGAGCTGCGTAGTGGTACTTCATCGACGGTGGAGGGACGAGAGTCTTCTTCTGGATCCAGAAGCTAATAACTGAATGAGCTAGCCGCTGAACTCTGGAAGTCGGACAAACTAAAGGCAACGAATTCCTCAGTCTCTATAACGACAGTGGGCCTTGTTTGAATAAAGACCCGGAAGTGGGCCTTGTTTGTTTGAAGACCCGGAAGTGGGCCTCGTTAAAGACCGGAAGCGGGCTTTGTTTATCTGAAGACCCGGAAGTGGGCCTTGTTTGGATCCAATAACATTCTAAGTCTACCGTGATAACTTGTAGGCCGTAAACAACTTAAATTTCGCGTTCTTCCGCATCATCTAGAGACTCTTTTTTTTTGCTTTCTACAAAGCTTGTAAAATTTACGAAAATAAATATCTGTTACCAATTCCTTTTTTTCTCTTCAGCTCTTAGGATCCTGTCAACCTAGGCACTGTTTAGGTAGGGGAGGAGCTGCTCATTAACTTGTAGCGTTCCATTCTACCTTTTTCACGAAAGGAACGGATGTAACGTGACAGTTTGGCGCCCAACTAAAATGAACCCTCTAAAACATTCTTCTAAATTCTAAAATAATACTTACTCAAGTAGGCTAAAATTTGATATTGACTTTTGGCTCTATCGTAATATCTTAGGTACTTGCTTAATTTATTTTTATACAGGCAGGACACGCGGAACATCACACTTACATTCTACAACACTCGCATAGTACTTAATACTTAAACGAACTTAAACTTGACTTGATTTTATCCTTGACTATTGACTTCAACTTGTGACTATGGCGAGACCAATTAAATACTCGTTTCTAAACAAACTTGAACTGGAATATGAAGTGACTATCAGAGGTGAAAAACCAGCTGACACTTTGACAACTCTTAAGGAGCAGCTGGCAAAATTGAGTCACATTCAACCTGAGGACATAAAATCTTCTCCAATACCTCTCAAACATGACCTCTCCCAAGCAGAGATCACGTTTAATTACGTCGAGGGTAAAATCTCGCACGTCGAAGCCACGGATGATAAAAGTAACCTGAGGAAAGTTGAATCTTTCGTAAATCATCTTCATTATCGCCTCGAACGCTTTAACGCCGTTCCACCATTTGTTGAGTCATGCTCAAACATACGATCTCGCTTCTTCACGCTCCAAAAACGGTTTGAAGTCTTAACTTCAGATTATTCAGGATCTTCTGAAGAAGTGTTAGTTGACATTCACAATCCTTGTCCTCAGACTCAGCCTAGCCCTCCCTCGATTTATCAATTACTACCTATGACTGGAACCAATCAAACTTTGGAAGTACTGAGTACTCCTCAACCCACTTTACCTTCAAGCATTCTGACTAGTATACCACTGGCTTCCGAGTCTGTACAAAACTATCACACTTCGGATAATTTTGTGAAGGAGCTCAAAACGTTTTCTTTCAATGGAAAATCGTGCCCTAGATCATTTCTTCAAAGATTGGACGAGTTTAGGATTTCTCGAAACATTCCGGAAGGTATGCTTTGCAAGCACGCCTTTGAGATTTTCACAGGTGATGCCCTTCATTGGTTTCGTTTTCAGTATAATCGAAATCCTACCTTATCGTGGAAAGATATTTGCACATTGCTGATTCGAGATTTTGGTATACATGATTACGACTATAAGCTGTTGGAAGCTATAAGGAATAGAACGCAAGGAGCAACTGAGACCATTATCGTTTACGTCTCAATTATGTTCGGTATGTTTGCTCGTCTTTCAAAGAAACTTAGCGAGAGCGAACAATTAGAGATTTTACTCCATAATATAAGACCGTGCTATTCAGTTTTTGTTGCACTTAAAGATATTAAAACGGTAGATTCTTTAATTTCTACTTGTCAAAGTTACGAACGCATTTCTGAACGAGACAAAAATTTTCATGAGCCTAGATCTGAAGACACTTCTTGTGCTGCTGAATTTGCCTATCTTCCTTCATTTTCTAAAGCTTCACTTCCTAAAGCGTCTCCAAACGTAAGGTACACTAATGCAGTGCAGGAAGATAAACATCCACGCTCGTCATCTCAAACTAATGACATTTCTAAAGAAGAATTCTGTTATCGCTGTCGTATCACAGGCCATTCTTTACAAACTTGTACTAAGCCTAGATACCTCATTTGTTTTAAATGTGGTCGTAAAGGCGTGAGAATCAGCGAATGTCCAAAATGTGCTCCATCAAATCAACAAAAAAACTAGCTGACGACTTGAATGGTTTCACTAAATCACATAACAATAATTTTGATCTTAACGACTGGAATCAATGGTTAAATACTATTCGAAATTTTATGTTTTGCTACAAAACAACTTCTGTTTTCTACGACAAAGAAAAAGACTTTAACAGACCTTTTATTAACGTGTCTATAAACAATATATCTTTTTCCGGTCTTTTAGATAGTGGAAGTTGTATAACTATTTTAGGTAATAACTCTCATAAAGATATCCAAAAGTTAGGCTTTAAACTATTCAAGTCTCCAACTCAAGTTATGGTTGCTAATAAACAAAAAGCAATGTCTTCTCGTTATTTTCATTTGCCATTGAGATTTCATAATCAGACACATGTTATCAAAGCTTATGTTTTCCCTGATATTTATCCTTCTTTGATACTTGGGTGGGACCAACGTGGGGGAAATATGTAATGCTACATGTATGTATATATCATAATATATTACCTGGTTTCTATTATTCATTCACAACTTTCACATCACAGCACTTGACAGTCCTTTTCACAGTAATTTAAGCACAAAAAAACTTGATTTTTCTCAAAAATTTTACATCACTTTATCGATTTTGCGCGCGGGTCACGGGCCCGATTTCTAGACACGACTGCTCGGATGGCAGTTGTTTTGAAACTGTTTTTTTTGTTTCGAATTTAGTTTCTCTTCAAATTCATATTTTTCTTTTTCTACTGTCAATTTCAGTGAGGTATTTTATAGTTTGGCCATGATTGTATGTATTTTGACTCTAGATTTATTTTTTTTACTATTCTGTATTCAAAATTTTGAAAACTGCAAAAATCTAGAACCTTGGAATGCTAGCGAGGTTTCTTTAGAAAAGCTGTCGCTATGGAATGGCAGTCTCAATTTACTCCTCGAACGAGGAACACTAAATTGATATAAGGCCATTCCCGGGCCAGGCAAGGTCCGGGAACTCAAGAACGCCTTCAAAAACCATCTTTGGCTATCCAACACCAAAATTGTGAAGTGAATCTCCATCTACGTCAATCGCTGCGCCACGACATATCCATTGTCAAATCGCCGATCGCCGAGCTACATCCGCTACAGCCAGTCGCGAAACTACGACGAATCTATCGCCGAGAGCTGATCGCCGAAACTACATCTGTTGTCACCGTCGGCCGCCGTATCTACCACGACGAATCTATCGCCGAGCGTCAACCAGTGAGACGACCGGCTTGCCTTTTTCAAACATTGAGTGGCAATATAACTTCATCACCATGTTCCGGCCCGTCGTCCGTCAAAGCTTTGACGACTAATACCTGCGTGTCTCCTGCTGCTGCATCTTGAATCTGAGCTGCGTAGTGGTACTTCATCGACGGTGGAGGGACGAGAGTCCTCTTCTGGATCCAGAAGCTAATAACTGAATGAGCTAGCCGCTGAACTCTGGAAGTCGGACAAACTAAAGGCAACGAATTCCTCAGTCTCTATAACGACAGTGGGCCTTGTTTGAATAAAGACCCGGAAGTGGGCCTTGTTTGTTTGAAGACCCGGAAGTGGGCCTCGTTAAAGACCGGAAGCGGGCTTTGTTTATCTGAAGACCCGGAAGTGGGCCTTGTTTGGATCCAATAACATTCTAAGTCTACCGTGATAACTTGTAGGCCGTAAACAACTTAAATTTCGCGTTCTTCCGCATCATCTAGAGACTCTTTTTTTTTGCTTTCTACAAAGCTTGTAAAATTTACGAAAATAAATATCTGTTACCAATTCCTTTTTTTCTCTTCAGCTCTTAGGATCCTGTCAACCTAGGCACTGTTTAGGTAGGGGAGGAGCTGCTCATTAACTTGTAGCGTTCCATTCTACCTTTTTCACGAAAGGAACGGATGTAACGTGACACAACGCACATGCTTATCTTAGTAACTGCTGAACCGATTCTAAAATAACCCTTAGTGACATAAATGCATTGTGATACAAGTTGTGATACAAGCTTCTGACTACGCTTGCTTTATTTTTTATACCACTAAACTCCGCAATAATTGAACTGGTATTACTCATAGTTAATCGTGCAAAGCCAGGGCGGGTTAGCTAGTTCATTAATAATTAAACTACTGTATAGTTTTAAAAAAATGTCAAATTGAGAAAAACTCATTTTGTTGACGTCGCGTCAATTAAGGAAAAATATCTCAGTGACATGTATCTCCTAAAGATCGCTAATGCTATTTTAGCAATGTCATCAGACTGGAAGATCATAATGGAATAGTCCTTATTGATAAAGATCCAAATCAAATCAAAATTATCATGGTGCAAAGTACAGTGAGATCACCTATCACATATAGACACTTAGGCAATCTGCTTCAGGATAATGATAACCTGTCGCGAATCATCTTTATGGATGCAGATAAAAGTAAAGCGAGATTGATACTATATACATTTTTATCTGTCTTATCTAGTATTGTTATATCGAAGTGTTTGAAAATGTTACAACACGTTTGTTTAAGTTAAGTACTCTGGCTAAATACAATATGTGTGGAGCCAAAATATTAAAAAGTATATGACTAGATTTTTTTCTAGGATGTTCGTCATTTGTTTTCAAATTGTTAGGCTTGTTAGACCTATGACTGGATTCAAACAATGAGGTTTGAAACAAAATCGTAGTGTCAATAATTTTTAGGGTTCCGTACCCAAAGTATGTAGCGAAACCTATTACTAAGACTCCGCTGTCCGACTGTCTGTTTGTCTGTCTGCCACCAGGCTGTATCTCATGAGCCGTGATAGCTAGACAGTTGAAATTTTCACATGCGATGTATTTCTGTTGCCGTTACAACTAATACTAAAACACAGAATAAAATAAGTATAATTTAAAGGGGCTCCCATACAACAAACGTGATTTTTGTGCTCGTTTTTATAGATAATGGTACGGAACCTTCCATGCACGAGTCAGACTTGCACTTGGCCGGTTATTATTTGTTTACTCATACGTCTCATATGAATAAGTAATACCTGCGTATGTTAAGAAATGAGAACATGTTTAAAAAATATGATGACTGTTTCGGTTATCTAAAACAAGAAAACAATAAACTAGACTTGGTATTAAACAAAAACACCTGAATCCAATAATGGGGTAAGTTTCTGAAATAGGCGAGAATTTGGCCCCAGAATGTCTGGTCTTTGATCATCAAAGCTTTATAATCCTGAAAAAAACGAAGCTTCTAACTAAATGCAATAAAAAAAAATACATGACCTACATTTTTTAATTTTGGCGCAGGTGTCATAAACCCCTATATACTTATGTAACTTAATCGTTGACCTTAGGGCCTTGAAATTTAGAAAACTATGTGAGTTTCGTATTGCATTAGAAAAGGGAAAAACAGTAAACCCGTGGATTAGTAGATATTCCTAGGAATCATCACAGGACAAAATAAAATGGGTGTCGTTTTCATACAACTTGTATAAAATAGCAAAATAGATGAAACTATCTCGGAGTTACTCCACCCAATAATACCTCATCATCATATTCATCATCATCATCATCATCATCAACTGGAGACGTCAACTGCTGAATATGCCTCACATTGAGCGTCACTTTGAGCAGCTGTTCGCCTCATGTATCCATAGGCACCTAGTTGAGGGCCGATCAAATAAGGAGGCACCAGCTTTGTCTTCTTCTTTGACCCATACCCCCTTACTCTATTTTATTGTAAAGAAATTTAGTTATTCTTTTTAAAATTAATCTGCACATCACGCTGTAGCAGTCTATAATAGGTAGGTACTGGTCTCATTAAAAAACCCACTGCAAACACTCCAAACGCCTTCAATACGCTGGTTATATTTGTCATGCAGTAAAAACCAGGTGCGATATATTCCTGTCGTGAAAGTATCAATAGCAAACTGCTATCTGAAGCATACCTAGCTGGGTAGGTACCCAAATCATAAAACACGTCGTTTTAAAATTACGACATGATTAAAATATTGTAAAACATACTTAGTTACAACTCAATATTATGATGTTGTATAATATTTATAAGCTTATCCAAAGAATAACATGAACTATTCCTAATAAAATAATATAATGCTCTAATGCACAGCCCTGCAATATTTTATTTAGGTATTTTTCCTAGGTCAATGACTGTTTTGTAATGATATTTTGGCTACATTACAGCCTGAACGAAAAATTGAACAAAACAAACTTACCAAAAAGTTCGATCCGAGAAAAATGGCGCCTAAAACCAGCCAGTATAAAAAACGAGAATAGAGTCAATCAAAAAGCTTGCATACAAAACTAACCACAGAGCATAAAGTCCACATGCACGTTCGAAAATTCAAAAACTTCTTCGGCGTATCTATGTAGCTGAGCCGTGTTAGCGCACGGGAGTTCTCTGTCAGACTGAATTGAGAGTTCTCGCGCGATGGCGAAACTGAAGCTATCATAGGAGCGTCATCAAGAAGAGTCACAATACTTTTATAGCGTAAAAGACAAGGTTTACGATTTGAGCAATATGTACCGAGGTCGTTTATTGGTTCTTTTACCGGTAGGGTGGAAGAATTTGGTGTGTATTGGTTGTTTCAAGGTTCGAAAACATCCTGTAAGAGGTTCATAAAATTAATAAAATTAATTGCTTGTTTATAAAACTGCGTTGCCTAACTCTTAAATTTAAATCAACTTAATATAATTTAAGATGTGGGTTAAGTACCTATCATAAACTATCCTAATGAGCTACAATCATGTACTTAGATCCCAACGGATCCCACAAAACGGATCCCACCTAATATTTTTTGCAACTGATAGGTACCACAAGATATTAATTATTTTGAGCTCCCATCTGCGAGTGTATTCATTATAGATATCCTCAGAGCTTTATATATGCTCTAAGTCGATATCGCTTATGTTTTGGGTTTGGTCTATAGGTAGCCTATGGGCAGTTGATGAATGATGACATGATGCAAGTATTTACCTCATGGGTGAGATGATGGGACATAACCCGCCCCGCCCCAAGCCAAACCCGCACGTTTTAGTCTAAAATGTAAATAAAAATAGAGGCTAATTTGTAAAAAAAATTAGAATCACGAGCGGGGATTGAACCCCCTGAGCAGGCGATACTGCTATAAAAATTATAAATAGAGGCGTTTTATTAATATAGGTATAGGATTTTTTTAAGAGAATGAATAACGTGACCGGCTAGTCGTTCACCTGGTGTTAAGCGACACGGCCGCCCATAATAGTTGCAGTTGCACTCGGAACTTTAAAGAGAAGAACCTAGACGAACTTTGCAGAAAAGTCCTACCACCTAGTAAAAAGTGTGCAAGCAATACTGTGTTCCGGTTTGAAGGGCATTGTAGCTATAATTATTGTAACTAGTCAAATTACTGGGCATGCGAGACTTTATGACTTGATCTCACAGTCTAGTAATCTGGTTACTAGACTGTGTGATGTCTCAGTATGACGTAGTGCAGTGCAGTGTCACGCGAAACTTTATTATTTCAAAGTTCCGAATGACGCTGCAACTGTTATGGGCGGCTTGTCGCTTAACATCAGGTGAACAACCAGCTCGTCACGTCATTCGTTAAAAATTTCATCTACATTTTGTTTTTATAGTTTGACTGCATTAATGGGCAACAAAATAACATTGTACTCAGGAACAAGCCAGATTTTGAAGCCCTGTCTTTCAACTCAGTTAATGCGAGCGTACTTGTTTAGACTCTCTCAGCTCTGCAAAACTAACGCGTATTATTTACTTACCCATGACCGTTAGCTACAAGAACTGTAACGATTTAAAACATCAGTCTATAATGTGATTTTTTTTATTCTTTATAGGCAATGCACTTGACCACTGTCTCACCTGATGGAAAGTGATGTCGACGCAGTCTACGATGGTGCATGCTTGCCCAGAAGATACTTGTTCACTCTAGACTTGAAGACCCAAATCATAGCTGGAAACAAGGAGGCCGGCAAGTTGGCTCATTGGCAGTTCGCACTATGAAGTCCATAGCAAAACGCTTAGTGCGGGTTGATGGAATTTCAACCATATAAGGGTGCCGTGTTTTGGTGCGCCTTGATGTCCGATGAAAGAAAGGAGATGGAGGAATAAGGTCGTGTAAGACTACTTACATTAACTCTTGAGCCGTTTTACCTACCGTAAAAAGTTAGAAGTTCCTCATAAACCGCTGCGGCAGCCATCCTATCCGACAACTTTGCGAACCGCGCTTAATTAATATAGAATTATGAAATTTATTAAGAAAACTCTGGAACTGTATTGTAGTTCATCGTTTTTGAACATCTTGTAAAGTAATTACACTTTCTTAATTAGGCCGGTGAAAAGTTTCCTCGTATTTTGTTCGCAAACTCTACAGAACTTTTAAGCATAATACGTTGTGCTATTATACTCCTTAAATTACAATACTATAGAATTGGTCCGTTTCTTTTTGTTATTTATTTTTTTATTGTTGGGTAGGCTTGTGCTTTACTATCTCACCTGATGGTACATGACGATGCGGTCTCGGGTGTTACGCGCTTGCCTAGTAAATACCTATTCACGCTCGACTTGAAGACTCCAAGATTGTACTTTTCGGGAAACACAAACCGCCAGCAAAGCGTTCCACTCTTTAGCTGTTCCCATGATAGACGGATGAACAGATGGACGGAGAAACGGATGTCCGTAAACGGATTATATCTTCTTTCATTCTAATTTTATATTAAGTCCGTTTTCCTTACAACCTTTTTTATTTTCATCGTTAAAATGGCAAATTGGAAGTGTCTCCAAGGGAGCATAAACAGTTTCAAAGCTTTTCTTTGAGCCCTGGTATTGCTGGCTGGTTATTTGGTAATAGTAATTGGTATGTTTACACGAATAAAAGGACTTCTGATTTCTGAACAATGTTTTGACATAAAAATGCTCGTCTACACTAAAGTGAGAGGAATAATGGTGAATACTAGGCTCCAGAGCTTCGAGCACCGTTGTAAAGTTGCTAGCCTATCGGTGTTCTACAGGTTGCATTTCGGTGAGTGCTGCGGAGCTACACAATCTAATTCCACCTTCTCCATTTCACCATCGGACGACAAGACGTACAGCTACAAGCCATTCATTTATGGTTGATATTCCTTCAATTCGTACAAAGCGGTTCGACTCGACATTTATAATCCGAGCAGCGAAAGAATGGAACGCATTACCAGCGTCTTTGTTTCCCGATAAGTACAATCTGGAGCTCTTCAAGTCGCGAGTGAATAGGTATCTTCTAGGCAAGCATGTACCACCGTAGACCGCATCGTCACTTTCCATCAGGTGAGATTGCAGTCAAATGCGGGACTATCCAATTATATATAAAAAAAGAACTTTCATAGGAACTGTCATAGTTTAATAAAAGCCTTGTACAGACATATTTTTATGGTGAACTCGGTGGTTTTCGACTGCACCACGATTAGAAACTCTTTATATTTCTAAATAAATATTTTTCACTAGACATTAGACAAAAAAAAAAAAAAAAATGATAAAATGGCGTGAATAAAAGAAGCATAAAATAATATTATAACTTAGCATAGGATACATACATTTTCAAACCTTTATTAATAGATTGTGTTTTTAGTCCAAACATCAGAAGGCAGCTTTGCCATGTTGTTTGTGCGGGGATAATTGAGTTAACTCGATGCAGTCGGGGTTTATCATTAGGGTGGACTATATTATAAACTGTGCTGCATGTACTATTGTTTATTTTGTGACTGCTGGGCTCTAAACAGACGTCCACTGCTAAACATAGGCTTCCTCAACAGAGCGCCACTTTGAGTTGCTGCTTGCCCTGCACTGTATCCATCAGAATCAGAATCAGAATCATTTATTTGCTTAAATGTAGGTATATGTAAGGTTTAAAAATACATCATTAGTGCCAGATACATTTTGCCACCAACGGCAGCATGCAAATATTGTAAACATTAACAATTAGGTACATAATTAAATGAATTTAACAATTACAAGGTCTTGATGTAAATATCAAAATAAAAATAGAAATTAAGGAGTGTAGAAATTAATAAATTAATAAAATGTCATGTCAAAACATTACACATAAAAATATCCATCGGCTCTCTTAGAATTTGACCATTACACCTATCACGTAACTTTTTTTTAATGTTAATGAATGACGTGACGAGCTAGTCGTTCACATGATGTAAAGAGACACGGCCGCCCATAACAGTTGCAGTGTCACTCGGAACTTTAAAATAATAAAGATTTGCGTGACACCGCATGTCATCCCACATCGAGACATCACACAGTCTAGTAATCAGATTACTACACTGTGTAATCAGGTCATAAAGTCTCATTTGCCTAGTAATTTCACTAGCTACAATGCCTTCAAACCGGAACACAGTAGTGCTTGCACACTACTGCTTGGCGGCAGAATAACTGGCACAGCGGTGGTACCTACCTAGACGAACTTTGCAGAAAAGTCCTACCACCTAGTAAATTGTTCTGGACATGAACTTCGCCGGCCACCCCACACGTGCCACTTTATAACCTTTCTTCCCCATCGGTGGTCAGTTCTACGAGCGATGTGGCCTAATAAGTGATCCAAACGTACAATCAAGGAAAGTGGAAACTAATGGAGCATAATAAGTGATTAATTATGGTAATTAAAGTTCTACTTCAGTATATTTACCACTGACTGTACATTCGAGATTTATCGAGCTAATTTATAGTGTTAATAACTCTTGTATGACGTCAGATGCCTAAGATAAGTAGTTAGGTTTAAAGAACGCAAATAACTGTTTATTTTTACGGTCATTGAATTCGATTAGGTAAGTGGCAAAAACCTATAAAATTAATGTAACACAGAGATGTCATCAAATAAATAATTGCGTTAACAAAATAAACGATTTTATGAGACTATTAAGTACGCAAGTGATTTTGTTACAAAGTTCTTAGCGACCCTTGATCGGCCTAATGCTGTTGCTTACCAGACTGACCTTTACATCGAAACCGAATGATTTTTTACTTTGTCACCAGGAAGCTTACAACGTCGCCGGACGGTTTACAGCATCACTGAGTGGTTTACTTTTTTCTAACTCTCAATCTCACTTTATGGAAAGTAACGATGTGGTCTACAATGATGCATGCTTGCCTAAAAGATTCCTATTCACGACTTTAGTAATTTAAAGAGCTGTTTACACTGTCACCGGGACGTTTACACCATTCCCGGATATTTTAAGGCATCATAGGACAGTTTAAATTGAGGTTTACATAGTCACCAGGTGGTTTAGATCGTCACCCGGTGGTTTACATTGTGATAAATTATGATCGCTTCTTTAATATAGTCATGATAGATAGGCAGTCATGTTGTCTGTACCACGAACAAGTTTGAAATCTTTGAGTACTTACTTAATTTTAATAATAATATTATTGGTATCCTTTGTGTTTTTCTTGGACAATTTATTTACAAAATGAGACTAGTGAAACTAAAATCGCTAGCAAAGCTGGTGGCTGGTGGATTATACTGATTTACGCCGCAGTTAAACTTGTTAGACTAATCTTGTTATACCACTTGCAGTCATAAAACAATGTAAGAAACCGTATTTCTGGATTAGGCTATTTTTACGACTTTTTACTATTATAGAGCTCATTTTAATTTGTAAAGAGTTAAGAGAGAAAAAGCACTTTTTCTATTAGAGACATTCCAATTGCTACTAAATTAATATTGCTGTAAGTAGTTATGTCACTTTCAGTCAATCAAAAAACTAAAACAAAACACAGAGCTTGTTAAAACGCTTTCGTTTTTAAACAAACGTCTGACCACTCACGATTTGTTTACACTAACACTATTTAAAACTCGTGTTTTCTTTGTTTGAAGTATGACACAATGAATTTTATTAAATTTTCTACTACAATATTCTCCAATAAGCCACATCGAGGCTTGATAAATTATGATTTAGTTCACTGAGGTCAGATTCCGCTTTCTTTAGATTAAAATATTACGCTGATTTTTTTTCTGACGACTGACACAGTATGTTTGGGGTTTTCACCAATAGTTAAAGGTAACTAATGGTTAAAAACTCTAACAAATTTTGACCATAGATTTGAATTCGTTAGCATTTTTAACCACCTTTTAACCACGTTGGCTTAACTATTCGTGAAAATACCACCCTAAGAGACGTTTTATTGCATTTTAAAATAAGATGAGATCTACAGCCTCGACTTTCAACAAAAGATTGCAACTCTGCTGCAAAATAAGGACAATTATTTCCAATATATTCCGACACAAACAGGTTGTTATGAAATGACATAGTCATTACTAATTTCCATGATGTCATGGTGTATACAGAAGCTTAGTTTAATGGGGACGTGACACTGTTTCCGTTTTATGACATTTTAAAATAAGATGAGATCTACAGTCTCGATTTTCAACAAAACACTGCAACTCTGCTGCAAAATAAGGACAATTATTTCCAATATATTCCGACACAAACAAGTTGTTATGAAATGAGATAGTCATTACTAATTTCCATGATGTCATGGTGTACAGAAGCTTAGTTTAATGGGGACGTGACACTGTTTCCGAGAAATGTTTTCGTGAGGATGAGCAGACTACAGATTTATTAATCGTAACAAACATTACATTAAAAACGCTTTTTTGCACTGACACTCATGATCTGTCAATAATTGAATGTCGGATTTTTTGTGTAAATGTCTCGTTGCCAAGTCATTTAAGCTATTTTAGTGTAATTTAAACATGAATAAATAAATTCATATTCTAATAAGTAGATTAATTATATTCATGTAGCAAGTCTGACATGTATGATAAATATTATGGTTGCATTATTTCACTCGATACACAAATAGAATAAATAGGTTGAAACTTGACAAAGCTTTGTTTCGATCACGTCGGCTAATGTAACTGCACCCAACTAACTGTGAAATTTCTAGCTTTGGTTAAAGTCAAGTAGCAATAACTGAGTATGTAGTGAACATTCAAAAAATTTTGCATACAACAGAACTCTGCCTGATGACTAAGTTAACCTTTGACGTTTTTACTAAAATAGTTTTAACTCAATTTTGTAGAAAGACAGTATTAAATCACTCTGCGGCGACCATGAACCGGAAGGCGCAGCGTAGGCTGACCCCCCACTAGGTGGATTGACGAGCTGGTGAAAACCGCGCGGAGCCGATGGATGCAGGAGGCGAGCAGCCGCTCAAAGTGGCGCTCTCTGGGGGAGGCCTATGTTCATCAGTGGATATCTACGGGCTGATGATGAAATCATTCTGCAAATACGAAAGAAATACGTAAATTCGTACAACCGTGCTAGCTACTTCAAGTTAGCTTCTACGTGTTCATTTAAATCCGGTTGACATACCCTTTGACGTAGAAATAGTTATACAACTACCATTCCTGTCGTTTGTAAACTTCCTGCTCCTGCACTACCTTGAAATGCGGAACTAGGTCATATAATCTAATTGCATACTAACTTGACCTAACGAAACTCCCAAGAACTAGGATACTGAGGTGTCCTCACTGTCAAAGACACACTGGGCGCTTTTAAGACTACCGTGTACTTAAAAAAATAGGTCGCCGCCTCGTGTTTTAGGTAGAAAGTCACTGTTTGAGAAATGGAACGGACACGAGAGATTTGAGTCATTTGCGAGTATTTGGTGTCGAGCACTTATACAAGTTACAGCTTGTAAATAGAAAAAAGTTAGAGAAGTAATCTTTGTTGGACACTCTGAAGATTCCATGTGTATTTCTTTAGAGATTCTTCAAATCCAACGCATTAGCAGAAATCAAAGGATGTGACATTTTTTGAGGAACATTTTACACAACTTAAAAGTAAAGAGTCAATAAATCCTGAGCCTATTGTATTGATTAAAGTTTTTCACCAGAACCAAGACGTGGTTTTACGTCAGTACGAGGATGTAGTAGTACTTCAAGAAAATTCTGGAAGAAATGAAATGAAATTTTGTGTGTTCTTGAAATGTTGAAGTTGATTATAATTTGACAGAACCTGTTCCTACAAGTCCTGCACTAGTAGTAGAGATCATCTTGGATCAGCTAGTTAGTAGATACCCTGCTAGGACTCGTAATCAACCTGATTTCTTTACCGATATGGTCGTTGGAGAGATGATTGAACCAAGGAATTAATTGAATTACAAGGGGTTACGCAGATGCAAATTAGGCAAATCGTGGTGTAGGTCGTAATGGGGCTGTTGCGTGGGAGGCTAAGAAGCAGCACACCACAGCGGTATCGTCAACAGAAGCGGAACTCGTGGCTCTTTCAGCTGCCGCAAGAGAAGTATGCATCATCACATTAATTTTTGAACTTACAGGTAAGTGGGATATTGTTGTTTTACTGATTTAGAGTGCACAAAGTTTAGTACGTATCCTAGTCTATACCAAATATTACTTTAAAAGAGAAAAGGTGTCTTGTCTGACGTAATCATAAACATAGATTACGAAAGCCCAGACAACAACTATGCTGATATGTTGACAAAACTTTTAGGACTAGTTGCACATTCAAGTGTGTTACTAGATTAGGTTTAGAATTAGCATGGGTGCTTTTTCTAACTGAAACTAAATCCAGCTCCACGGATTTGACGCCCTAATTTCAGGGCGCACTGACCCAGTCCCTTTCAGTACGTGATATCTTATCTAGGAATGTCGATGGCGTGATACAATAAAAACGCCCATCCACATCTGCCTACTGTTGTCGAAATATTGCTGATGATATTACGTTATCAATAATGTGTGCTTCTATTAATATATACTTTTGCTGGACAGGTGACATGCGTGATGATGGTGTTATATAATACTTAAAAACATTTTTTATATAATTTGATAATGTGATGAGTTAGTCGTTCGCTTGATGTTAAGCGTTGCAGTACCTATCACTCGGAACCATAGACATAGGACGTACCGAAATTATACTAGCCGAAATTATACTAGGTCCGTGGTCGGAACTCTAAATTATAAAGTTTCGCGTGCACTGCACTGCGCACGTTGTCTGAGACATTTCACAGTCTATAGCAATAAGATTACTAGACTCAAAAGAAAATCTCATTTGCCCTGTAATTTCATTAGCTGCAGTACCCTTCAAAGTGGAACACAGTAGTGCTTGCACGCTTAATTCTTGGCGGAAGAATAACTGGCAAAGCGGTGGTACCTATCTACGTATAGACGAACATTGCAGAAAAGTCCTGCCACCTAGTACAATAACATTTCTATGTACTTAAAGAGTAAAATACCTATAGACATTCAGGTACGCTATTGCGTAACACATGGTGCCACTTTCTCAGTTTATTTATGACCCTTCCTATACATACAGGTCCCGCATGTCTTATTTTGTGATCATAAATATCTACATTTTTAGCCAGCTCTACAAGTCCGTCATTTATAGAACAACCCTAATATAATATACATTGAATATTCTGCGTGTTTCCCGGTAGGTATTTATATTAATTTTATTCATTGAGGGCGTCAATTTATTTGTTGGTATTCTAGACACGGCCATCTATAATGCATTCTGTTTAATTTAATACCAACTGAGCTATTAGGCCAGTCAATATAAATAAGAACACAAACATTGCAAAAAATACTAAATAAGTATCGGTTTGATACATTTGGAATAAGTGATATTAGTAAACACACACATGTGCACATAAACCATACGCACGTTAAAATTTACTTTTTGCGTCAGGGTTAATAATTAAATAAATAACTAAAAAAAATAATTGCGGACATTCTACATAGCACCATCTAGCCCCAAAATAAGCAAAACTTGTATGGGAACCAGATAACTGATACAATAATTAGATACCATTTTCGTTTGTAAATACGTACATAGAATACAATAGAACATCCAGACACAGAAAAACATCTATGTTCATCACACAAATGTTTGTTCTGGATAGGAATCGAACCCACAGGCCTCAGATCAGAAGGCAGGTCTACCACCAACTGAGCTAATTAAGAGTCATTATCATACACCAAGAAACAGAAACACATTTTAGTTTATAATAACACACTAATGTAATTCAAACAAATTATTTTATTATACGAGTTCAAATTAAAAAAGTTTTAGAATAGTATAACACAAATAATTTATTTAAAAAAGAATACCCTAATTTATTATTAGATTATTAATATGGCGTTCAAATTTTATTTAGTATCCAAAATAATTCTCTCAATCTGTGAGCCTCATTATAATTATGCTTACGTTCCAATTCCCAAAACGTCTAATAATCCTTACCTCCCAAAAATGTAATTTAGTTGCTTTCGATTACTTGTGTACCTCGAACTCGAACTCAATAACAGAAAGGTCTTAGAATTCCTTTCCTAAATTAACACGTCACGCGAGTATTTTTCATTTTACTTTTTGATTGTGCTTGTAATCAATATTATTATCGAAGCATACTAACCCCCATATTAGCACGAGATTACTCCACTCGACTTAACCTCGAATTAACCTCATTTTTGTGTTTTGGTATTTTTTATTGCTCAAGTGGCGCTCTCTGGCGGAGGCCTATGTTCAGCAGTGGACATCTACGGCTGATGATGATGATGATGATTTTTAATTGAGAATATATAATCAACTTGACATGTCTGCGTCAATTTTTCTCAAACGAGGCAAGCGAAGCAACTGTCAACTCAAGGTACGTCGCGATGTACCTTGAGTTTCCTTCAAAGTTAAGTGGAAGTCAAGTGAAGGATTTTTGGTGAAATGTTTTAGAATACGGAGGTAAGTCATCTAATCATCAGTCTCATCTGACCGTCTGTTGCTTCTTTATTGGTTGTCAATTCCAAGAGTGATGTGGCCTGCCCATTGCCATTTTATCTTGCTTATCTAGAGCTACATATATCGGTGGATTTTGTTAATTTTGTTCTCCTGTGGATCTGCTCATTTCGGATCTTATCTCGCAAGGAAACCCCGTAGCTCAATCCATAGGTCATTGCACGTGTTGTACTAACTAATGAGGTTATTAAAAAGAGATCACGTCTCAATGCCAAAGCATTACCTATGTAAATGTTTTTAATGGTGATCGCGTGTCGGCAAATGATAGCTACGCTGCCTAAGTTTAAATGGGTTGTCATTTTATATGTCTCTTGTGGTCACCCATCCAACATACCAGCCCTAAGTATGCCATTAAATACGGCCCAAACGAACCCACAGACTGTCTGAGTGGACCATTAGACCCATTAGCGACTATATTACAGTTATTTCGTGTGAATAAACTGTAAATAAGTCTTAAATTTCAACTCAAATACAACTTTCTACTCTCTTTCTTCTCTTCTCGTATAGGCAAGTAGTCAGCCACAGAGCTTTGAAGAATATGCGTTTTTTTGCTCTGTGTGGTCAGCTCTGGTGTCATAATTTTTAGACCGCTTAAAGGCTTCTGACTTAGCTAAACGACTATTGCCTTACGACAACCACCGGCACCGACGGCTTAACGTGGCTTCCGAAGCACGGTAGCACTCAGTTGTAAATACCACTTTTTGCTGTAGCGGTCACCCATCATAGTAGTGACCGCAGCGAACGTTGCTTAATTTTACCGATCGTTTAGGAACGGCTAGTCGTGCTTCGCTATGAGCGCTACTTATAACTCTCTACTTTATAACTATGAAGTTTCATATTAAGTTATCGATATAGACTCTTTCTCTCCCTCTCCCTCTCTCTCTGTCTCTCATATAGACAGCGATTTAGAGATATTATCTTATAGAGACAATTAGATTTATCGCTAGTCTATAAAGATCCTTTCTAATACTTCTTGCCTTTCACAACAGAACATAAAAACCTCTTGTTCGATATTATGTCAAATGAGAGACCAAATAACACTCCATTTGTTGAAATCGATCCAGACATCCAGGCCATAAGCCATAACTGAGGCCATAACGTACACTCACATAACCGAGGAAAAAGTTACATCTCACTCTGTCCAGGAAATGGGCGCCGATAAATTTTCGCTTTCGTCATCTTTCTTGTGGAACCCGAAGTCGTAATGTCGTAATACTGAGGTCTTTAAGGCCAAGCACAGATTTACTATTTCCGTAGACAATAAGTAATTTTTTTTTATAAATGATAACATACGTGTATCTTGGGCCCTAACTAGGATTCCCTATATCTAGGGATCCAGGAGTGAGCTATGAGGAGAGCTATGCTCGGTGTTTCCTTGCGAGCCAAGATCCGAAATGAAATGATCCGCAAAAGAACTAGCTTTATATAAGTCACCGATATAGCTTTCAGAATTTAGCAGTTGAAGTGGCAGTGAGCGGGCTACATCGCTCGATGGGGAAGAAAGGTTCTCGAGTGGCGACCACGAACTGGAAGACGCAGCGTAGGCCAACCCCCTCACTAGGATGGACCGACGACCTGGTCAGAACCATGGGGAGCCGATGGATGCAAGAGGCAAGCAGCCGCTCAAAGTGACGCTCTTTGAGGGAGACCTATGTTCAGCAGTGGGCGTCTCCAAGCTGATGATGATGATAATGAAGGATCCAGGAACTACGAAGACCATGGTCCCATAACATCCAGGCACAGAACAAGTATTTGCACTTTATTTTCTGGCGCACAACTTGTCTTGTGGCGGGATTCGAACCCGCCGCCTCTGAGTTATGAGCCAACCTGCTCAACTATCACACTACGGAGGCTGCCAAGTATATTGTATATTTCATTTTATCCTTTATGATCAGACTGGATAATAAGCAAGATACTTACGACGGCAGAACGACTAAAAAGCAAAAATACAAAAATGCAGCACGACTAAAATGCAGTGGCGTTTGACATCAGGTAAACAAAATGACAGTGACGTCATTAGTCAAATGAAAAAATTATATTGAGTGGTGGTAAGTAATTAATTTTTATATGCGCTAGACCTAAATTATACCTAAGTACCACACATTACACACATACGAGTACATTGTAAAACATTTTCACTGTCACTACTTACATCTCAGTACTATGTGATATGATAAGTCATAATAACGTTAATGATCTCTCCATTTTGACGAGAGTTTTTACAAACAACGTGTAGATCATCATCATCATCATGAACAGCCCGTAGACGTCCAATGCTGAACATAGGCATCCTCCAGAGAGCGCCACTTTGAGCGGCTGCTCGCCTCCTGCATCCATCGGCTCCACGCAGTTTTCACCAGGTCGTCGGTCCACCTAGTGGGGGGCCTACGCTGTGTTGTTCAGTTTTTATGTATTTGATATAGTGGTTGATGTATTTTATACCACACCAATGCTATCAATAAAAAGTAGGAAGGTAGATAATGGTTTTCGTCATGTAGTCAAATCAAATTCCAAAGTACTAAGTAGCTGCTAGCGGACGAAGAAGCGTAGGCTGGTCCCCAGACGACCAACTACCTGGGGTCTAGCAAAGATCCCAAACGCTAACGCAAACGCCAAAAGCTAACTCCAAAATGTATTGAAATTACATTAGCAACTTTTAAGCGATTTCCAAAATGTCATTCTAGTACATCATTTTGAAGCTAGTGTTTGGCGTTAGCGTTAGCGTTTGGGATCTTTTCTTTGCTAGAACACCTGGTCAACATTGCAGGGCGCCGATGGATGCTGGAGACAAGCAGCCGCTCAAAATGGAGCTCTATTGGGTCTATGTTCCGCAGTAAAGTCTTCTGGCTGATGTAGACTTCTTCATTTTTTTTGACGAGCTAGAAAGTTACCTGTTATTATCTAGGTGTCTAAATAATCTGTTTATTAGCGGCATGTAGAATAGTAACAGAAATTGAACTAGTTACTGGTGCTCAAACAAGGGAAACGGCCAGCGTTTATAACGTGATGAGACATATAAAGCTACTAGTACTTAATAAAAAAAAGCAATGTGTTTTTTATCAAACTGGATACACGTTTGCATTGAAAACATCCATGGCTTAAGGGATTCCTCGAAACATTGCGTATCGGAACCAAAACAGAACACGTTCCTGGAAAAATGGGCGTTGATAGCCTACCTAATGAAACTTGACTTTTGCTTTGAATTCAGAAACAATTTGAAACAATTTGTGGCAATTTTGTCGACTTAGAAAGAAAGAAAATATATTTATTTAGAACATCATACAACACAAAATACTGAACTGTCTGTAATGGCTGAAACTATGTTCTCCCGATCCACTTCACTGTTATGCAATCTTTTTAAGGCCATAGGATTCCCAATGCGAGCACGTTTATTACAGCTTACAGCAGTCGAACATGAAACGTATGATTTGTATTATACAGGATGTAATTTAATTCATTAGCATAAATTGAGCCCATGATAGTAAATCATTAATAGATGATTATCAAAGAGTAAAGAGTGTAAATGAAAATATTTGTATTGAAAATTATTAAGATTTCCGCGGCGCCTAACGCAGTTAGCACGAATGATTTTGATACATTTAAACGATTTTATATCTTGTATGTATTCTATGTACTAAGTAAAAACAGTACTTCATTATTTTAATTAAATTTCGTATTGAAGCATCTGATTAAGTATGTTATTCCATTGTTTGAAGTTATTATTATTACCAAACCAATGTGTTAGAATTCAAAAATTTTGGTCCACACGTGACACCGGTCACGTAGTTTCAAAAGATGCTAATGAATTCAATTACACCCTTATGCGTAATAGCAGCAAAAATATGGCGATTACGTTGCGTTGCACTTAGACTTTTCCATTTTGCGGTACAAATAATTAATTACTTATACATAAAAGAAATGCTTATTGTTATAAGTAATGAGATGACAGAGATGCATCCAGCATTGAAGCATAACTTATCACTATGATTTATTTCAAGGGTGTCTTACTATCACCCCTATCATGTAACATTTTGGGGCGTTGAATGATTTTGCAGAGGTCATTCCCTATTTTTTTTTAGAAATAATGTCGTAAACATGTTTTGATTTCTGCAGATAGAAAGAAAATATGACCAGTATAAAGATGCACTTTTTCAATCCTGTAAATGGTATACATTTTGAGCATTCAGCACCTTATCACTGGAACAGCTACTCACTGTTTTCTCTTCTTTTATGTTTGCCTATTTCGAAATCGATAAAAAAAATCAGGACCAGTGGAAATTTCCAGGAAACATTGCGAGAACCAAAGAATCTAAACTTTATAATCCTTATTTTTTCTAAAATATCCTTTTGTAACGATTCTGCAAAACGAAAGCTTTCAATAAAAGTTAAATTTGTTTTAGATAATTTAGCTCAACAACGTTTTGAAACTTCAGTTGCTTGATAAAATAACGCTAAGGATCAATTATTAAACTCTCAAACCAACCTCGTAACTGCACCTAATTGGATTTTTTCTCTTCAAAACAAGCTAAACTGCTAGAAAAGTTTGAGAACAACGATCTCTGTACCAGAGGCTTGTTTATTTTAATGATGTTATTTCATCATCTAAATATTAGTAATATTAATATAATCACATAATTTGCCCTATTTTTAATCATAATAAATAAGTAGGTAGATAGAGATATCCTATAGAAGTATAGACCGTAATTCAAAATCGCGGCTGTGAAGTGCGTTGCAAGTACGCACGCTTCAAGTTCACTCATCACTTATTTCTACACTACGCACATTAATTTTTACTACTGCACAGCGTATTGCGCCTACTTTACAGCCGCCAATGGTTTCAATCGCATTATAACCTAGAATTTTGACAGACGGACATAAAAATAAAAAAATATTTAATTGAACCAAAGAGGTATAATTTACTAAGATCATTGTATTGAAGACCATTACAATTACAAAAAAAAACCGCGTGTACCTAAATATTCCATTTTTTTCTTCAGGTTTTCAACGAAACCACAATAAATGGTAAACAACTAATAATAATCATTATGATAGGTTCAACTGTTCATTGTATCCACGCTTATTGTCATAGACCGATAATAATCGGTAATTTTAAAGAATGTCACTCACTCATTATTTAGGTAATTTATTGCCTATCCTATAGTAGGTAAGTATCTAGGTACGAAGTAAAGCGACCTCCCAAAACACAATATGTAATCACAAACCACGTGGACCACTTGTTGATAGTGTTTCTGTACTGGGAAATTCCTGTAGGTAAATGTTTCAGCAGTTTCAGCTCGTACTGGTGCGCGCTAAGAGATGGCGCTGTAGTAAAATTATGTATGAAGGACACTGAAACAAGTTATTTTAATTTACTATCATACTTGATGATACCGTGGCCGGTGCTCGGCAAGAAAACTAAATTCACCTATGTAGCACTTAGAATTGGCAAGTTGAAGTGGCAGTGGGCAGGCCACATCGCTCGTAGAACTGTTTGACAACTGATGGGGAAAATGGAACTGGAAGACGCAGCGTAGGCCAGCCCCTCACTAGGTGGACCGACGATAGTCAAACCGTGGGACCCGATGGATGCAGAAGGCAAGCAGCTGCTCAAAGTGGCGCTCAAGGGGAAGGCCTATGTTGCTGAAAGCTTTAGCCACATCGGTGCGTCCAATGCGTTTAATGAAAACTTGAATACTTATGCAGACGTAGACAGGCGACATCCTTTTATTTCAGGGACCAAATTACCAATACGATGTAAATACAAATTGATATCGTGAGATACAAAGTTACCGCTAAATAAACATAATATTAGAGTGAGTATCTAAAGTTAGACAGTAGCCAACTCACACCATCCCTGCTACCTACATGTACATACGTACTTTTCTTTCATCTTCTTTCATTTTAAAGAGCTATACTCTTGTCTATAGAGATTTCCAATGTTTTCGATTTGGCGACATGGCCTTTTCTTTAAATACAGTTTCACTAATACGTACATTATTGTAACTTAAAAATATAAATTAAAAATTCATTCCAGAGCACAGAATAGTTTGTGCGTCACCACCAATGACGTCAACGAGCCCTTTGTTAATCGAAATAGATCTCCAATTAAATTTGTGAAACGTGGAAAGTTTTCAATGAAGCTGTACCCTGTTTACCGATTTAAAACTAATAGTTCTGCGAACGGTAGACCTCGCGAGCACCAACGTTATTGCAGCGCCATGATGTAATATTGTGGGTAGTCCTTAGTAGGTACTAGGCGTGAGGCGTATTTATCGTCACAGGTAAAAGTCACTGATAAAAGAAAGTCACAGTCAGTCACAGCGACAAAATACCTCCGGGAGCAGCGACGCTGTGACTTGCGCGCGAATCTATGAGAGCGTGCTAAAGTAATAGGTGCATCCTTTTCTCACGAAGGCGTCTGTAGCGTGCCAGAGAGGGACAAACCTAGTATTTTTTTCACAGGAGCTGTGACAGCGACATGTTTTGCCAGCCGTCAATTCAAAAGTAATAGGTGCATCCTTTTTCCACATAGGCGTCAGAGAAAGACACACCTATTATATATCTACATCCTGTAACCGTGACTTGTGCCGCGAGTAAAAAATACTCGCTAGTATTTATTCACAGGTATTTGTCACAGGTATGGCTGAGTCACAGTCACAGAGTCACCTAGTATCTCGATTTACCTAGTACGACCCACCTCTAGTAGGTACGACCCGAACTCAGGCCCCACGGCCTTATATCCCGACAGCTCCTTTATTGAATTTTCTCATATTTGAAATAGGTATTGTTTATAATTTAGTAGGTACCCAATGCATCCACCAGATATTATCAAAATAGGCAGGTGAACTCTCCCCTTTTTGGGGAACTAAAATTCGCATTCGTCAATAATTCTAGTAAGTAAGTATAAATCTATACATACTTTACATACCGCCTAAGTTAGGGTAGAGGCCACGTAAATGTAATTATAGGTAGGTAAATTATACGCAAGACGCAGCGACGCGCATAGACTGCAGAACAGCGTAAAGTCGATTGATGCAGGAGGCAAGCAGCTGCTCAAAGTGGCGCGCTATTAATGGAGACCTTTGTTCAGCGTGACATCTTCATCTTCACCATCATCTTCAGGCTGGTGATGATGTGGTGGAATATACGTATATTCAACAAACGTATTAACGATAGCAATTCATTTTACGAGCATTAGATTTTGTAATCCAATAAATAATACAGTCTGAGAAACACTTAAATATAATAAATTACTTCAATTTGCCACTGCGAGCAGCTCAGCGTTTTAGAGGTAAAGCTTATCACTGAACGATGAAATATTCACTCAGTGTTCACTCATTATTCACTATGTTTATTCGGTATTCACTCATCGAGTTTTCGTGTACTGATTTACAAGTTGCAAGTCACAAGATAGGGCACGTGACGAGAAATAATCATTTATTTGTGTTGTCCCTCGGCCATTGAATGTAGTAAATGGAAAAACATACATCTTTTCATAGAAGATCAGAGTTTTTTTTAGACTCAGAGAGTCTTTAGCAGCCACAGCAGTTGAAGTCTTCAGGCTGTTCATAATGATGACGATGACAAAGTGAGGATTCCAGATTTTAAAGGTGCATGCCCATGTTTTTACCTATGTCTCTCAAATAACTATACCTAATTAGGAATTACGTACTTATAGAAAATGTAAATTGACAAGTGATTCAACGGATGTTAAGAAAGACTTCACCATCTGACGCTTTTACCATGGTTATTTAACCTGACTCTTTTTTAGAAGAATGACGGTCGAAGTTTATTCTTTAGATACAATCAGGTATATCCGAGAGTAACAATTAGCGTTGTACTTGGAATAAAACTTATTCTACTTTGGTAATATCGGGCCTAGATCAGAATACTTATTTAAAGTGACCGTTTTGAACAAATAAATTATAGTGCTTAATTTTTTCCCGAGGGGGTTTTCAGCAAACTTAAAAAAAATTCAACATTTGTATTTTTACTGAAAGAAAACCTATTAGTAGGTACTCTTTTTGGAGTTTAGCTATCATATGTAAACGTAAGCTAACTAGAATAGTATCCACTACATTTTTAATATATTACATTCAAGTTGTCTGCAGTTTTATCTGCGATTGTGGCGTATACTGCACGACAGGGTTGTCGTACGCACGGTGCGCCCTTGGGGCCAACCTACGGCTAAGCCTGGCCGAGGCCTCATCACATCCCTTTATGTCATCCCCCATACTGTTTCTCGCCCAGGGAATTGCTTTTATAAACAACTAAATATAACGAGTGAATTATTTGTGGGGTACTAAATAGTACACGATGGAAAAGAAAGGTTCTCGAGTGGCGACCACGAACTGGAAGACGCAGCGTAGGCCAATCCTCACTAGGTGGCCTGACGACCTGGTCAGAGCCGTGGGGAGCCGATGGATGCAATAGGCAAGCAGCCGCTGAGTTCAGCTGTGGACGTCTTTAGGGTAATGATGAAGTACTATTATAGGGAAATTTAATAATAAATAATTTATTTATTTTATTTATTATTATTTTTAACGCCAGAAACAAATCTGCTGGAAATGTATTATTATAAAAATCAGCAAAGAAATAAAATAGATAAAATTAATATAAATGTTTGGTGTAGCACCTTTATGAATTTTAGCAGATTGTATGCAAATTGAAGAAGAGTTATTACTCGAACCTATTGTTGATGGTAAAAATATCAAAATACTTACACTTACCGTTACTAGCTTACCGTTACCTACTCTGATAATAATCATAGCATATAATAGGTACTGGTAAAAATTGCCACATAATTTTTCACTGACCGCAGAATCAATGTAGAGTTTAGCTCCGTCTTTAAACCTCATGTACAAACTATACTTGAATAAGGTAATACCTGCCAAGGGCGCCAGCAACCAATTGCGGAGCTCGTGACAATTTGTGGGCTCTGATTGGCTCATTTGAATCGGATCAACTAGTGCTCAAACGCAAAAAAGGTGGATTTGTATAAAAAACACGTAATTATTATTATTACTGTCGATGGCATTTGTGGCTCCAATCGGAGCCACTTACTGACGGTGATGCGGTATTGGATCAACAAATACCACCCGGATCAACAAGTGAAATCGGATCAACAAATTACTACCTATATGGCACGTCTGATCAACTAAGTGCCCATGGGGGAATCTATATATATATATATATATATATATTAAGAATGATTTGGCTACATTCTGTGTAGTATAAACTTTCATCTTCATAAACCTAAATCATTGATATCTTGATTGGTTAATCAAGAAATCAGTTACTAGTTTTATTAAATTAGTTTTAGTGATTCTTCTAATTACGTGATGGAAGTATACCTACCCACAGAATACATAATGGTACGAGGTGACGAAGAGGGCATTGCAGCCACAGAGCATTAAAAAAAGTCGCTTCGGACCACAGAGCTAGAATTCGTTCACACGAAGTTTATTTTTTTTCGTGCTCTGTGATCGCAACACATCATGTAGACCTAATTATGTTCAAAATCGAAACGGGGATATTTCAATTCCTTTCAACAAAATATAGAAGATTGGTTATGAAACCTGAAACAGAATTTCATATTACGAACATACAACTAACCAAAAGGAGCGTAATCAGTTTCAAGAACACAATTCTCGTTTCTATACCTCACAAAAACTAACCAAAATCATTAAGCTAAAATATTATATCGGTCGTAACCTGGGATCAACTATAACTCTAAATTAGCTGGCGTTTTATACGCAATCACCGCCCATATAAGGTCCACGGGGGTCCGTTTTAGCACACGCCTTAATTATGGACCCTTAATGCTGGGGTTGGTCGTAAACTACGTATTAGACCGGTGACAGAGATAACAAGAATTTTCCATGGAAGAAAATAGGACAGAAATATATTTCGTATTTTTGGTATACTAAGTTCTTAGTAAATTACACTGAATAGGTATAATAACCACCTTTCACTAAGGTAGACCGACGACTTGGTCAAAACCGCGGGGAGCCGATGGCAGGAGGCAAGCAGCCTCTCAAAGTACTCTATAACTCTGCGATAATTGTCACAGAATAGGTACCTAGCTGTACCTACACTCGAGAGCGAGTGTAACTCGGCGGTAAACCGTGTGTCTTACAAACTGATGCACTCAGGATCCGATCTCATTCGGCTGCAGGACCAACCTACCAAGTATTTTAAGTTATGTGCGGAGCTTGCTCTCTTACAAAAACCCTCGTTCGGAAACCATGAAGAATAACATGAGATTATTTATTTCATCCACCAACCTGCACTTGACCTTGGTGGCCTACATATTCTCATGTTAAAGAAGACTCATGCTCCAGAAGTCATCATTATCAGCATCAGCAGCCTGAAGACGTCCACTGCTGAACATAGGCCTCCCACAAAGAGAGCCAGCCACCTTGAGCGACCACCTCCTGCATCCATCAGCTCCTAACATTGTTAATAAATTACAAGGTGGTTACATGCGATTTGCCTATACTCTTAACTACCCTATTAAAGGACCTACGACAAAAATCGAAGATGGGTAATATAGTGTTCGGTCACCTATCTAAACACAGCCCGCAACGAGTGTTGGTTTTACAATCAGCTAACAACTGATAATCGTGATAAATATCAGCGCTGTCTTTGTCAATATCATATCAATCGATAGCCATCACGTGTACGTATAGTTAAGTAGGTACCTTTAAAAATATATTTTTGAAATGGATTTAAAATAAATAACACCGAATTTATATCCGTAACAACAAAAAAAATATGCGTCAGTATTATTTGATGCGTAAAATTTTCGCGTTTGTTATTAAAACAGCTTTCCCCTGTTTTCCTCTATAATAAAGTGGAATAAACAACATTAAGATGTTATTTTTTATATGTACAATTTTATACTTGTTTTTTTTACAAATAAACAATTTGTTTTAGAAAACATAAGATTCTTAGAAGTAGGCGAGCACAAAAAGAAATTAACTTATATGGGCGCGAATAGGAAAAATCCGTTAGAAACCTTTACCTACTTAGATATTTTTGAAAACGTTAAAGCTTGGTGTATTTACAGCTAGAACTATCTATTCTTTGGTATGTAGTCAATTCATCATCATCAACATCAGCCTGAAGACGGCTATTGCTGAACATAGGCGTCCCCATAAAGCATCACTTACAGTGCCTGCTTGCCTCCTAACTCCATCCGCTCCTCTCAGCTTCACTTATTTTTTTACATCAAGACCGGGGTATTTAAAATATCTTTGAGTCTAGATAATAATATATTATTGTCAATAAGTAGCACAAAACAGTGGTTACACAAGCGTCTTTTTCTGCTCTGTGTTAAGTATGGAAGTAATTATTGTACGAGCTTAAAACTGCCTTCATACGATGAAACATTATGTCCATTTATGTAAAACTTATGGATGCAAGAGGCAAATCTCCGCTCAAAGTGGCGCTCTCTGGGGGAGGCCTATGTTCATCTGTGGACGTCTCCAGGCTGATGATGATGATACAAGACTCCTCAAAACGCTTGCCGCAAATTCAGTTACGAAAAATAAACCTCTTTACAATTATTTTTGCAGACCGTAACTATTTGTGTTGGTTACTCGAAATCATCTTATAATATTGTGGTTTCTTAATAAATCGTCTCTATATTGTTAGGCATTCCATCTCCGCGAGACTATTTATCCTGCTACCACTTTACCTAATTCTGAACACTTTAATGTTAGTTATTTGCTTGGAATCCTCCCATATTACTGAAATTTAACCTCGAAACTGTAAGTCAAACAGTTTTCCGCGGCCGCAGTGTATATGGAACAAATATGGCGGAATGCAAGACAAACTCGAAAACGATAGGCAAATAGAGTTGTATATTAAATATTTTACTTCAAAGTTTTCTTACAAACTCTCATTGGTTAAATTATTGAGTTGAAAGTGAAATAAAATGCTGATGAAAGCGGATTTTTATGCATACTCAACTACGTGAGTGTGAAATTAATTAATCGGTATTTTCCGCCAGCAGCACACTAAATTTTAATTATTATGGTTATGAGTTTTAGGTGTTACGTTTACTTATATACGTACCTACACCAGCGTATGGCGCACTTAGCTATACAACATCTTGCGAACTTCATTTCTGTGTTAGACTAGCTGTTGCCCATGGTTTTGTGCGCCTCTAGTTTATCACGATTAAGGGCCTGCGCACACGAGACGGTTTTGACACGGCCCGGTTTCAATTAGCCGCCAGTTTTGAAAGGATCGCTATTGACCGTTCACACAAAACTGCCACTAAGGAAGTTGACTCTCACCGACGGCGCCAGACCGTGTTGAAACCATCTCATGTGTATCATCATCATCATCATTAACAGCCTGAAGACGTCCACTGATGAACATAGGCCTCCCCCAGGGAGCGCCACTTAGAGCGGCTGCTCGCCTCCTGCATCCATCGGCTCCCCGCGGCTTTCACCAAGTCGTCGGTCCACCTAGTGGGGGGCCGGCCTACGCTGCGTCTTCCAGTTCGTGGTCGCCACTCGAGAACCTTTCTTCCCCATCGGTTGTCAGTTCTACGAGCGATGTGGCCTGCCCATTGCCATTTCAACTTGCTAATCCTAAGAGCTACATCGGTCACTTTAGTTCTCCTGCGGATCTCCTCATTTCGGATCTTATCTCGCAGGGGAACATGTGTATAACGGGCCTTAACTAACTTACTAACTTTGAAGAAGACTTCTAGCTTATTTGAAACAGAGTTTTCCTGAGTTTTGTTTATTACCACAGCAGCAAGCCAGCCATTGTTTCTCTACGATACGTTTTTTTATGTAATGACTAACAAACAAGCAGTAAGTATCGTAAAGTCTTATAATTATAGTCTAGAAGTCAAATGATACCTACGTCAGAGAGCGTTATTTGCTTACAAATTTGTCATTACATCTCCCTCCAAAGGTGATAACGGTGGATGAGTCGTGTTTCTCTTTTTTCAGGATTATTATGTCTGCAACTCTTATAGCGAAGTTCGTAGCCAGTTTTAATCATAAGGTTATGTTTGCGGCGGTCATTACGTAAGGGCAATCGCTAACGATATTTATGGGATCTACCTCAATGGGATCAATAGAGCGCTACCTAGGATAGGAGGAGTCAAATATACCTTTATTTGATACTGTACTTGCGTGTGTCGGGTTGCAAAAAAAAAGGAAAAAAAATGTGTGTCGGTTTTCGAATACTCTTGCTGTGGGTGCTGCCGTGGAACCAGCTAAGGGCATGTCCAGAAAATGGGCAGCATCGTTTTCCTCGGTACAGTAGAACCTTCTGCAATCCCCAAGCCGCTTGAGCGTAATGACTATACTGGGTGTAGTTAAATTCATTAGCATCTTTTGAAACTAGGTACCTACTCCTGATACCGGTCACGTGTGGACCAAAGAATAGGATAGCTTACTAAATAACATGCTGCAGTACACATTTTAATTCAAATAATGAATTACTGTTTTTAATTATTAACAAGGTAATAAAACGTTTAAATGTGTCAAAATCATTCGTGCCAACTGCGTTAGGCGCCGCAACGATCTTCATAACTTTAAATAAAAAAATAATTTCATTTCATCATCATCATCATTAACAGCCTGAAGACGTCCACTGCTGAACATAGGCCTCCCCCAGGGAGCGCCACTTAGAGCGGCTGCTCGCCTCCTGCATCCATCGGCTCCCCGCGGCTTTCACCAGGTCGTCGGTCCACCTAGTGGGGGGCCGGCCTACGCTGCGTCTTCCAGTTCGTGGTCGCCACTCGAGAACCTTTCTTCCCCATCGGTTGTCAGTTCTACGAGCGATGTGGCCTGCCCATTGCCATTTCAACTTGCCAATCCTAAGAGCTACATCGGTCACTTTAGTTCTCCTGCGGATCTCCTCATTTCGGATCCTATCTCGCAGGGAAACACCGAGCATTGCTCTCTCCATAGCTCGTTGCGCGACTTTGAGCTTAGTAATGAGGCCAACAGTTAGAGACCACGTCTCAGTTCCATAAGTCATCACTGGCAACACACATTGATTGAAAACTTTTGTTTTCAGGCTTTGTGGCATTTTGGACGAAAAGATAGGTCGAAGCTTCCCGAACGCTGCCCAGCCGAGTTGGATTCTTCGGGCGACCTCTTTGTCGAAGTTGGACCTACCCAATTGGACAGTCTGCCCTAGATAGACGTATTTGTCGACAACTTCGAGAGTATCGTTCCCGACAATTACCGGTATAGGTGGAACATGGGCATTTGACATGATTTTCGTCTTGTCCATGTTCATCTTAAGACCAACCTGTCGGGAGACTCTACTGAGGTCGTTGAGCATGGTGCTGAGATCATCGAGCGACTCCGCCATTATGACTATATCATCGGCAAAACGAAGGTTAGTGATATACTCGCCATTTATGTTGATGCCAAATCTTTTCCACTCCAAGAGCTTGAACACATCCTCCAATGCGTTTGTGAACAGTTTCGGAGAAATAACGTCTCCCTGTCTCACGCCTCTCTGCAATGGGATCTGTTCCGTACTCTGGTCTTGTAGTCGGACTGACATAGTGGCCTTACTGTACAAACACTTCAACACTTCGATATACCTATAGTCAATTTGGCATCGCTGTAAGGACTGCAGCACCGCCCAAGTCTCGATTGAATCGAAGGCTTTCTCATAGTCCACAAACGCTAGGCATAGCGGCCGATTATACTCTTCGGTCTTCTGTATAATCTGGCGTAGCGTATGGATGTGGTCTATGGTGCTAAAGCCTTTTCGGAAACCGGCTTGTTCGGGAGGCTGGAATTCATCAAACCTGCGTGCGAGACGATTCGTAATGACCCTCGAAAACAGCTTATACACATGACTCAAGAGCGAGATGGGCCTATAGTTCTTCAATAAGGTGTTATCACCTTTTTTGAAGAAGAGCACCACCACGCTCTTGTGCCATGCCTCCGGCGTTGTACCTTCAAGGATGACAGAATTGAATAACTTCTGGAGGACTATAAGTACCGGTCTACCACCCGCTCTCAGAAGTTCGGTCGTAATTCCATCCTCACCTGGCGCCTTGTTGTTTTTAAGCTGTTTGAGGGCCATTCTAATCTCGTACAGGCTGACGTCCGGGATATCTTCGGTATAGTGTCGGACTAACTTGGCTCTGGTGTCCTTAGCTGTGTTAGTAGCGGGCTCACGTGTCGATGTGTATAACTGTCCATAGAAGTTCTCAATCTCTCTCAGGATCTCAGGCTTGGATGAAATGACACTACCATTCTCGGTCTTCAGTTTTGTCATTTGGCTTTGCCCAATAGACGAATCTTTTGCGAACACCTTAGAGCCTTGGTTCCGCTCAATTGCGGCCTCAATACGTGAAGTACTAAAAGCACGCAAGTCGTGTCGCATGGAACTCCAGATACGTCTATTGAGTTCACCGTAGGCTGACATATCAACTGAAGACTGTAGTTTCATTTCGCTCCGGTCTGCCATTAATTTAAGAGTGTTTCCTGAGAGTTTCTGAGTCCTCTTTCGGCGTTGGGTCTTGAAGAACTCAGCTCCAACAGCTTGGACAGTTTCCACCAACCCGTTGTTCAACTCGTCCACTGTGTTGCAATCGGCAAGGCACTGGAAGCGATTTTGGAGTTCCAGCTGAAAGCCTTCGGGGTTTTGGATTTGGACAGGGTTTGGACGGAGCGTAGACCTCACCAGACGCGACCTTTCAAGCTTGACATTGATATTCAATGTGCCTCTTACAATACGGTGATCGCTACCGGTTTTCACCTTGCTGATCACAGAGACATCATCGAATATTCGCTTCTTGGTCGTCATCATGAAGTCTATCTCATTTTTCGTGGAACCGTCGGGGCTTATCCACGTCCACTTCCTGGATGGCCGCTTCTTGTAGAAGGAGTTCATCATAAAGAGGCCCTCCTTCTCCATGAAGTCAGCCAGCCTTTGTCCCCGAGGGTTCCGCTGCCCGTATCCAAATGGCCCCACTCTCAGCTCATCGCCATTCCTTGTGCCCAACTTCGCATTAAAGTCTCCCATCACAACGGTGAAGTATGTTTCGGAAGTATGCATGGCTTCGGATATATCCTCATACATAGCTTCTACTTCATCGTCGGAGTGTGCCGAGGTCGGTGCGTATACCTGGATGACCTTCAACGAATACCGTTTGGTTATTCTGAGTATCAGGTACGCTACCCTGGTCGACACACTGTCGACTTTGATCACGTTGTTGACGAGAGACTTGCGGACGAGGAACCCGACACCACCTTGGGAAAGTTGGTCTCCCTCCCGGTAGAAGAATAAGTTACCGGAATTTAGGATTATCGTGTCCTGTCCCTGTCTTCGGACTTCTGACAATCCCATTACATCCCAGCGTAACTTACTCATCTCCTCCTCCAATTCGACCATCCTTTCGTCAGCCCTCAACGTGCGCACGTTATATGTTGCCAGGGCCAGGGGTCGTGTTTGGTGGGGTTGGTAGCCGGGCGTCTTCCGGTGATTCTTCGCACCCCCTGCCCTGCCGTTACCGTGACCGCTACCGGAGCCACGGGATAGCAGAGCCGCCGGGGACTGGGGGCCGTTATTGTTTGTGCTTGTCATTAGGGGGGGGGGTTTGCCATAATCACCACGCTTGGCAGGCGGCTTGGTGATCGCAGTGGATTATGATGGTGGAGACCAAGGAGAATGCTGCAGCCCATTCCCTGGATGTTCCCTTAGCCGACTTTTACGGCACCCACGGGAAGAGATGGGGTTCATAACTTTAAATAAAAAAATAATTTCATTTATTTATTTATATATTTCTGTAACAAAATCCAAAGCTCTTAAAAACAAATACATATACACTCTTTACTCATTAATAATCATCAGTAAATGATGTACTATCATAGGCTCAATTTATGCTAATGAATAAAATAACATCCTGTAGAAGTATATAGAAAATCCCTCTATGATAAGCGTCAAGCAGCGTTTTATGGGTGAGGCCTATGTTCGGCAGGGGAGGTCTTCCGGTTGATGATGCTGATACCTCTGACGGTAACTATAATTACCTACAATACGTACATCTCTCTCTCTCTTCTCTCCGAGAAGAGAAGAATTACGAACATAAATAAGTATTTTACGATACTATATGCAACTAGTGCGTTTTGAATAATAACATTTTAAGATCCAGACGTTTTGCTTCTAGTGCATTTAGCGTTCTTGTCTATTTAGTGATTATGACGTTCCAATATGAAGACGTTAGGACGATATTGTCATTTTACAATCATGATATTCTGATAGCGACCCCTCAATAGTGAGTACAGTAATGCGTATTCGCATAGTCGTACTGTTAGCGGTTAGCAGAAGGCGAGCAGCCGTTCAAAGTGGCGCTCTCTGGGGAAGGCCTATGTTTAGCAGTGGACGTCTTCGTCTATGTACCTACTTGAATGGTTTTTTAGTGTGAGTGTTAAATAAGTGTGTCTTCTTTTTTTCTCTTTCTTCTTTAGGCAGGATGATGATGATGATGAAACTAACATTTGACCACAGTCTCACCAGTATTGAATGATTGAATGAATGAATGAATGAATCCATGAAAGCAGCATACATTCATTATGTATGCTGCTCGCCGCGGTTTTCACCAGATCGTCGGTCCACCTAGTGGGGGGCCTATATAGATAGATAGATAAACTCTTTAGTGAAATACCACATCTCAAATAATTAAAAGCTAACAAACAAGAAATTTAACAAAAGTATATCAATTGGCGGTCTTATCGCTCAGAGCGATCTCTTCAAAACAACCTTGTACGAAAAGGAATGACGTAGCAATACATGGACATTCATACAAAAAAGAACGCTGTGTATAGATATACATAAATACAATTATTAAATACATACATAACTAACTTACATAAAAAATCCTACATAGACATAATACATACATTAATATTAATAATAATAAATTAAATATGCATATGATAATAAAATAATTATTATTATCTGATAGCTACTTAATCAAAAGATAAAACTGTTTAACACGATCTTTAAAGACATTCAGCGATGCTGCTTGTTTAATATCAGTGGGTAAGGCATTCCATAAACGAACAGCTTCTACGGTAAAAGAACTGCGTATACTGCGTATACTGCGTATACTGCGTATTCCGGTTCACCGTCGCTACTCGAGTTTTGCCCTATCGGTTGTCATTTCTACGAGCGATGACGTCTACCTGCCCATTTTCATTTAAATAAGTTTCTAAAACACGTTATAAGTATCTAGTGTTAACAGTAACTCTGAACTGCGATAAAACACCACGTTCATAATATTATGTATTATGTGTAAATACCAAAATGAAGTGTGTTATATTAGAACTGAAATGTAATGACTACAAATAGCCATTTCCATTGTTTGTAAAGAATTTTGAAAGTGTTTACAGTATACTCCATTGAAACGTACAATAACAATCTTTCAGAATAGTCTAAGAGTCTAATCGTATTTATCTTGTACTATTTGCAAAAAACCAAATTCGATTTCGATGTGCGGGCGTATTTTTTTTATTAAATAAATACCTAATACATGAGTTTACCGAAAATCCTACCCTTGATCCCTTTATAGGGTGTTAATTGATAAATGGTTGAAAAGGATCAAGGGTAGTCAAGTGGTAAGAGTCTATTAAGCCTATCGATTGGACCCAATGCACGTAGTCTGTTTACTTACCAAATCTTTGTTTAATTTCTAGAAACCATATGTTGCCATTAATTTAGTCTTAGCGGCAAGTTGAGATTTATATGTCAACACCTGAGAAATTAATTGAAAGTGTTAAAATATGTCCGTAGCTCCCAAACTATAACACAATATTACATACATGACTGGACTTGTTTTATTCCACACAGAAGGAAATTCACAAAATGGCATCAGAATTTTTAATGGCAAATCTAAATTTTGTTAAATTTTAGAATAGCGATAGCAACATTAATACAAGCATTAAATTTTTTTCGTTGTTCTTTCTACTATTAAGTATAATATTCTGGCAGAATGCATGAATAATGCGATGCCAAAATCAGAAAAAAAAAAAGAATAATATTATTTTTATAGCTTTTTTATATTATGTTCGTGTGCTTAATCTAATTCATTGGCGTATTTAGCTTTGGGTGGGCGGATTGGGTAACTGCAGCCCTACCACAAACTAATACAAAACCATCATGGTTCGTGACAGTAATGCTTCAAGGTTAAAATAATATTGTTCGAATTCGTACCGTGAACTTATAAAGTATTCCGGCGCGAGAACGAGACGTCTACATTTTTATATAGCGTTATCACTATCGCACGTCGGTGTCAACATGTCTAACGGTATGACATGACAGTTGTATTTGAGTGAACGATTTAACGTAACGTTATCAAAACTGCTCTGCGTCAACAACATTACAATATTCATACTTTTATGTCATTTTTCAAAGTATGATTGAAGTAATAATGCTATAAGACGTTATGGTGACCCCCCTGTAATGCCCGCCCACAGGCATGTATGATAAATAAACAAATAAATACGCGCGCACATCACTTACCCCTATGCTTGCACCCTATGATTGTAATAATTTTATTTATTTATAATAATAATTAGAACGGCATTGTCTACCAATTCCACTAATTATTCTACATTTGCTACTATGAATTAAACAATCATGATGAACTATATGCAGATAGCAGCTTGTACATCAACATGAAATACCTACTACTAAAACCAAGGTACCTACCTCTCTAACTTTAGAAACGAGACGCCCGCGCCCACCCGACTTTACGGCTTCACAAGGGATTCGAAAATAATAATATTTCGTTAAGAACAAAAACCCAAAAATACCCGAAATAGTCGACATTTACTGTTAAGTATTTGTTTATGCTTCGCAATAAAGTGAGGCTATTTTAGTTTATAAATAACCAACAAACAGGTGGGTGATAAACTTCACTTAGAGGGTCTCATCAGGAACAAATAAAAAATAGCCCGAACGTGAGAAAAATGTAGTGATCGTGTCGTGAGCGTTACTAGTTAGTGCCCAGATTCATTTGGCCCAATACCTCGCTAATATTCGCAATAAATATCACCTGCTAATCTTATGTTATGCAGAAATAAAATAATTCATGAAATAGCCTGCGTTATTCCGTTCTATGGGATGAGGTATCTGTACTGTATAGGTATTATAATTATCGGTGACTTTAGAATAAACAGTTTGTATCCTAAAAAAAGATAAAAAATTCAGAAAAAGAATTAGTTATTCATTTGTTCCACAAGCCAAGAATAAATTGCTTGTACTCAATTTAAATATTGATATTGTATTATCCGTCTTTGCTGATTAAATTCCAATACCAAGATAGATTGAGATGAGAACCCAGGATTAAAATTTCAATTCACGGATTAAAGCCGTGTCAGTGAACAATATCGTAGAAGTGCTTTCATAAAGTCTAACGTCTTAGCTGCCTTTGTAAAATAGACACCGTTTTCTGCGAACGTATCGTTTCTACAGCAAACTTTATTTTATCTTCGTTGAAAGCTAAATCGTCTTTAATCTGTAGATGAACAATAAAATCTAACGAGAATCTTATATTCACATTATGTACCGAAGACTGAAATTGACCATTTTACTCTGCCGAATAACTAAAAATAATAAAATGAAAATATTGAAAGGAAGGTTTTCGTGTGGCATCCACGAATCAAAAGACGCAACGTAGGCCAAGTAAAAATCTCAGTAGTTTAATCAATTATTGAACTGTTAATTAAATTAATGAGAATAGACATAGGTAATTGGATGGGTGACTGCTACAAAAGATGCTCACCCACTGTGAAAGTTATCTATCTTTACCAATTGTGATATATCGAGCTACTAAATAACTACTAGAGACTTAAAGAGAGGTGGTTGGCAATAAGTGGCATCACAATACTCTTCTATTGAATATTCATTTTTTGAGAAACCTGTATTTTACATGTCTTTGTTAAATATTGCATTGCTTGAATACACTGCCATTTAGCGTAAGAATTGATTAACGGTAAAGAAAAGTAGCAGCGTTCGTTTAAATTAATAACATTAACCATGCCATGTTATTACTATGCAAAAGCAAGAGTCTTTTAATAGGTAGGTACGCACTACCAAATTCACCGACCACAGATTACTAAACACGTACAGAATAGAAAATAGACAGGGGCTCCGATTTCGAAAAACAACGCAGGCTGTCGCTGTTTTCACCTCTGAAACTTCAGTACAGCTCAGTTCTAAGAGAGAGCGCGACCGATGCGAACGAGATATTACGGCGCTCTGCAAATACGAAACACGATAAAGTTGGCTATATGCGTAAGCAGCGTAGCCAGAAAAAGTTAAAGATAAACAAAATAAGAACTCTTTAAATAACTAAATAAAACGTATTGGTGCTAAGTATATACTTTTTCGTAAACTGTAAAAAAAAGAAAGTTCCATTATTTTGAAATTTGGAGTGTTTTGTGATTGTGTTTTGTTTATTATTTTCTACTAAACATTGCTATTAAACATTTATAACTGACAGTCATAATCCGGATAAGAAAAAGAAGAAGAAGAAGAGAAGAGAAGAGGTTAAGAAGATTCGAGATTCTTAACAACCGTGCTGTTAAAGTAAGTGTTTACGCTATTACAAAATTATGTACATTCCTACGCAACTAAGAAAAATATCATACATTTTCTAGTTTCTTAAAGCTTTACCTGAAGGTCTTTTAAACTTGTTTTCTTTTATTACCCTCATTTGTTTTTTTTCGAGAAAATATCTAATAGATATTTGACGTTTCATATATTTATGTTTTATAGCTGAAAAGGGAAAGTTTCTTCACAATTAGCTTAAGTATTATTTATTTCATTTTATTTATTTATTTATTTATTTATTTATTTTACATTCGGTTGCATCTTTTGTCGTAATTATTCTACATAACTATATTACGTTGAATATTCTATGCATGCAGTAATGTAGATTGGTATAATTACAAGGTTACCCATAAATTACATTATTAAAATTAACTGTTAGTTTATCTGCCTATTGATTTTCATAATAAGTTCAGTCAGCACTTATTTCGATGATGGTTAAATCAGTGAATTTTATATGGGGTCAGATTGGACTTTGTTTAATTAACATCGAGATCGGATGGCAATTTTTGAAAATTGCGATCCGATTGGTCTCTTAAATATTTATTTCCAAATAGGCATTTTCGAGAGAAATAGGTATATTATGTTTTTATCACGTGCTGAAATAAAGAAATATATAAAATTCTTGGAACGATTTAAAATCTTTAGGCTTTTTAAACTGAAAAGATAAAATGTGTAATCTAGGTATTTACATAACATTATTTCTATGATTACGCATCTACAAACATTCCTTAATTAAATATTTACCTACAACAAAATTTCCTCTTGATTTCACAATGGTAACCATATTTTATTTATACAAATTAATTTAAATAATTTTTACACCCTCTTCTTCTGTACAGTCCATATCTAACTGATATTTCTTAAATGATGACGCCACCTTTAGTTACAATATTGGTTACACTACTACTATTATAAAGTCTGTGGTTATACCTATCACAACAGCTAAAACGTCCACTGCTGCACATATACCTCCTGTACGAAACACCGGTTTAGACTCCTATCATAGAAAAGGGCGAGGGAGGGAGCCATAATCACAACGCGTGGAGATTTCAGAATATTTTAATTTCCGAGGAGAATTCTGCTTCCCATTCTCCGACTATCCCATAGATGTTTCTCACGGCACAGGTGGGAAGAAATGTGGTACTATTCTCACAACGGATGCCGTAGTCCGGGTTTGCTTTCGAAAAGTTTCGATACTCACGACCGAGCGCTCTCCGGATGCTATGTCATCTGCGTTGGTCTTTTGCAAAGAACATAATTACGTATTCAGTGATTCTCAATTCAATCGCTAGGGGTGTTTTTCGTGAAACCATACAAAAACATCAGAATATTTGAAAAAAAAAAAAAAAACAAATCTAGAAACTGTCACACATTATGCAGCATCCGGTGAGCAGTCGGACGTAAGTACGAGACTTTTCGAAAACAAACATGTGCAAAGCTCTGACTAGGGCCTCGGAAACACGGCAATGCCACAACATCATGTCTTAAAATTACCTTTTCTGTAAATGTGCTGATTAAATGTTTGGATTAAATTATTTAATTTGAACAAACGCACATCGAGTGTGTATGGTTCACCAACACAGGTTTTGCAACAATTTCCTTCAAGTCATATGCGGAATCAGCAATAACTTTTACAATAGTAAAGGAAAACATTATGAAGAAATCTGCATGTTTAACTTCTAGAATCCCAGCATTGAGATGACAATTGAATAACAATGCATATGTGTATGATATCGGGTCGATGGGAGTTAAAGAGTTAATAATCACTAGAGAACATGTCTGGGTCATCCACCAACTCGCACTTATTCAGCTTCGCCTATGCTCTCTCCATGTGCAAGAAGGCTCGGTGTCCCATCAGTGGAAATGTATGGAGTTGATGACGTACAGAAGTTTACAACATCATCATCAATATCTGCATGTATCTTGAATATAGCCTGTTTCAGGGTACGCGATTGAATTCAGTCTTCGGCTTTTCTCATGAGAAAACTTGAAATTTCAAAGTTAAGTTTTTTAACTACTGCTGCCACTTGGTGCACATCGTCGCTCTATGTTTGATAACACCCATCAGCCAACAGCTTATCAGCTTAAATGTTGATTATCAACTGTTTTTGGGTACCCTATCCGTCGATCGGTTGTAGGTTCTTCGCATAATATTTAGAACTTGCCATCTTTTTGGTAATTCTGGAGGAATAAAAAAAAATGCAAAAGAACGATTGGTGAATATGATTGGTGTTTGGTGTTTTGTTTGTGTTGATGAATGTTGGTTATTATTTTTGTGAGTTTAATTTTAATGTTTGTGTTGTTTGTTTGTTTGTTTGTTTGTTTGTTTGTTTGTCATGTTTAAATTAATGGAAGAGTCTAGTCTTTCTATCTACTCTAGTGTTGAGTGAAGAAACTCACTCAACACTAAGTGAAATGTGATGAAACGTAATCCTATTAAAAAGATCTCGATATTAAAAAGAAGAAAAAAGTTGCTGGTGAATTGACCCTTAGAGAAGCATAATATAGCACTTTCCAAGGTACGTTGAGCGACTTTAAATTGGACATTACAATAGACATCGGAAACATTTTGCCACTCTACGACCTGATTAATTTCCAGATAAACCTTATAATACTCGGCTATTTTAATACAATTCCGATCAATGACGTCCCCACTCTCTTTTTGTTATCGACAGTTTCACTGAAAAATATAGGTCAATTTTATCCTATTAATAGTAAATGTATAATTATACCTTTTAGTGATGAGCGTTCGTTAAAGTTATACCTAATAATTAAAATGTAGTATTGTTTTCATGTAAGTAGGTAAAGGTCACGTCTGACGTCAATAAACTTTCTTTGGGTTATGTACTGGTGGTACTCGACTTGTTATAAGTTTAGCTTTTCAAGCACATAAGTACCTACCTACATTTCCACCACATTAAATTAATTTCCCACACTTAAGCTCTTTGATAAACGCCACCAATTTTAAACATTAACACTGGAAAAAGTACAAGTTTTAAGAAATAATACAATCCGACGACGTGAACTTTACAGCGTTCCCACGAAAACTTGCTATGTACTTATGCCCGCCTATAATCTAAGATTTGGCAGGTCCTAATTTCACACTCCAGTTATTGACGTCCTCAGAAGTATTGCAGTAGGAACGTAGAGCGATAATAGCAAACATCTACTTATGATGCCTTGTACTCAATGCTCATTTATCACTACAAATATAAAACACGAGCACTTCGCCTAGTCAACGTAGTTGTGCACGCACGTAGATTTATTCAAGTGCACGTCATAGGAATTTCAGAGGGCGATGGAGTTATTTGAGAAAACGTAATTTTAAAATAACAAATGTAATGATATGTAATTGTAATTTATTTGCTTGGTAAAGTAAGTAAAACCTATTCGGCTATTTTTGTTTATGTTTTTTGACTCTTTGGTGAATGAATCGGGATACTATCACGTTTACTCAGGGACATACCTACCTACTTATGTAAATAATAATAAATACCTATATAAATAAAAGGAAAACCTTGCAGGTAGGGCATCTGTTTGTATTTATTTCAAAAGCGTATTAAATCGAATGAAATTTTTTACACGGTCTAGAATTCTCTAGAAATAGAAATATTACCAAAGCTAAGCTATTTATCCCGGAAAATAAAGCTTTGGCAAAAAGAGCGAAGCGCCATTGGTAATAAATACAATAGTTTTTAGACTTAAAAGGGAAGATATTTCGGGTTCTTAATATTATTACTGCATTGTTTTCTGTCTTAATGGTTCTATGAACCGACAACCTGTATCTACATTTGTTAATAATAAACTTCATCCACGTTCAATTTCACGATAGAATGTGTTTTAAATACAAGCGTTGGCGTAAAGGTTTGATCTAGTCGAAATAACACTACATTATTGTGTTCGAAAATAACTTTACGACATTTAAATTTACTTCAAAGAGCATTGGTCTACGAAACATTAAAGGGTCCTAACGCAAAATCCACGTGCCAAATTCGGGACGCGTTTAATGTAGGTAAGTGAAATCATAATAAACTTCAAACAAGGTATATTACAGAAAATATTACTTTTATGCTTCATAATCCATAATGATTTATATCTTACCTACTTTTGAACGTGCCTCAATAGGGCGACCACACTACCGTGATGTAATCCATCCGCTGGCCAAGTGCAGATTGATTGATGACACAGGCATCTTGTGATTCTTCGTGAAAGTCGAGGCAATCCAGTTCCTTGATCACACGAATATACTGGGAAGACTTAAAAGAACAAAACTATTTGAGTTAGTGTAGTGTTATTAGTGTAATAACGTAATATATAAGTGCAGTATAGTGCAAGTGCTCCATAGATTGAACACATGAACAAAGTGTCATCACCTTAATAGAAAAATTAGTTTTAATAGAGATTAGTATTAACCTATCTTCAACCTATCTTTTCGTCTAAAATACCGCAGAGCCTGAAAGCGAAAGTGATGAGTGATGGCACTGAGACGTGGTCCGTTACTGCTGGCCTGATGAATAAGTGCTATGGAGAGAGCTATGCTCGGTGTTTCCTTGCGAGACAAGATCCGAAATGAGGAGATCCGCAAGAGAACTAAAGTCACTGATATAGCTTTCAGAATTAGTAAGTTGAAGTGACAACCGATGGGGAAGAAAGGTTCTCGAGTGGCGACTACGAACTGGAAGACGAAGCGTAGGCCGGCCCCCCACTAGGTGAACGGACGACCTGGTCAGAACCGTGGGGACCCGATGGATGCAAGAGGCAAGCAGCCGCTCAAAGTGGCGCTCTTTGGGGGAGGCCTATGTTCAGCAGTGGACGTCTTCAGGCAAAACACACATGCAGTTTTACATCTAATGAATGCGTAAATGCTTGCCAAGTAATAGTGATTTATGGCAAACCCTCCTCTCTATGATAGCGCCCAAGGTGGCGTTGTTTTATTAACAAATGACATGATGAGGTTTTTGTTCATCTGGTGTTAAGCATCACGGTCGCCCATAACAGATTGCAGTGTCACTAGAAACTCAAAATTAAAGATTTTCTAAAGCTAGAACTTTACTAAACACGAGCCTAAGAATCTTTATGAAGCATAGGTTCCGTTCATAAAGTCCTATACTTAATAGCCACTTTTATCGCTCCAAACGAGCTCTTTAAAACCTCTATTGTATTAAATGAAAGCTTTTTGGTGGTAAAAGGTATAGTTATCCGTTATCATAGACTTGATTATATATGAATAGGGAGAGTTCTGTCTTCATTACATACAAATCGAATTATATACTACACACTAAAACGTAATAATAGACATAATAGTGATTTACCAAAGAGAACCTAAATAATCTTGGTTATTTTCCGAAGGCCATTACAAATATTATTTGCGTCGGAGCCTTCAGCAATTCAATTATTATATTAGTCTTGGGTTTACACTGCCTGGTCCAGAATCCAGTCCGCCCGTTGAAGAGGCGCAAATATTTGTTGATTATAAGCAAACACAGTATAAAAATGTCTTCAAATAAGTTGAGGCGTCCGTTCATCTCACATGTAAATACATTTCTTCTTGTATGCCGTCACAGATCAACATCCTGCCCATAATCAAACACTGTGACGTCACTCCTTTGTTTTAGGCTTTATAGGAAAATTCCATACACCCACTTCTGTTCTATGAAATGGAATAAATCGGACTTCTAAATTCATAAGAAGTCTATCTCTTCATAGGTATAAATAGTGGGTACAGAAACTTCTAAGACTGGGTTTCATTATCTACAGTGAATGCGCTTGAGAAATGGTTGCACCTTTTAAGATCAGGTAAAATTATGGTTTCATAAATTTAATGGTGCCTTTGGTTACGAACACCACGGTGGATCCAACTAAGTAGAAAATGATTGGGGGCCCAAACAGAGATTTCATTTGAAAATTAGAGTTTTGGAGTATCACATCGGAACAGACGCGCAAATACTGCCGGTTAGTCCTAGGCATTGTAGACGAACGGCAATGTCTTAAATAAATTTTTGCACAGTAAATTACGTCCAGTAATCCCTGTCTCATTGTAATAATGATCGCATATTAAGTAAAATCCCTATGGTATAACAAAAACCTTCACAAGATAGGCTGTGATGGTTGATATTGATGACACTAAGATAGAAGTCGGATTGCATATCACGCCGACACCAATAGGCATGATGACTAAAATTTTTTTTCGGATAAATTAATTATATTCATCAAAAGATTTGTGTAAACATTTGTGAAAACAAAAATAAATATCTCAAAAAATGACCAAGTTACAAGCATTTTAAAAACCGGAATAGAAAGAGATAGTTCAAACGGCCAGTGACGTCAGAGGAAGGTCGTTAAAGTACCTGATTACTAAGTTGTGGTAGCTTTTCATACAATCTCTTTGGCATGTGACGTCACGAGTAGAGTTTTCATAGTAACTGTGGGGGCGCTCTGTTTCGCGAGAAAGGGACAGGACATGCCTCCTGTAGAAACTTTAAAAGCTTATTACTCCGTAATTTATTTACCGATTTTGCTTAATTTTGTCAATTATTGCATTCATTTTTAATCTTCTTTATGAAAGTAATATTTACTTGCTCATTTTTAAGTAGTGTAGTAGTGATCATGCCTATTATAGGCGCTTTTTGGTTTTGAACATACTAATTAGGTTAAAATGCAACTAAGTATGCGCACACAAATCTTGATTCCTAGAGAGCAGACGTGTTCTGAAAATTATTTTGTCCCTTATTTATATAAAGGACAAAATAATTTATAAATGTAAATGTAAGAAATGGAAAAGGAAGCATATATGGTCGCAACCCAAAAATTTGCAATAAAGTCGCGTTCTTAACAACAGAAGTTTAGATCAAAAGTATTACCTACCTATGCTTTTATTCCAGCATATTTACTAACCATAAATAAATTCGTATAGTTGCGAACGCTGACAGCTGGTCCATTTCACCTCATTTCCTAAATAAGTATTCCACGTTAACCCAAAACTACATAAGGTAAACAAAGTTGTAAACAAAATCAGATGCCTCGTCGTCGGACTGCAAATTTGTGTTTGTTGGTTTGCGTATTTTGCTGTAGCTAGGGTTCAAAAGGTTATATTGCTATTTGCTTTAGCACAATTTGAGAACGTTGAGAGGAACTTCTCTGAATTACTGGAAGCATGATCATACTGGAAGTAATGATCATACTGTAGCAACCAAACAGTGATCTAATCAAGCATTAGGTATATACAGCCTCTACCTCTGCGAGAGCACTGCTGTTTATAAATAAAAAATAAATAAATATAACAAAATATGTGTGGACATTTCACACAGCGCCATCTAGCCCCAAACTAAGCATAGCTTGTACTATGGGAACCAGATGACTGATACAATACTTATATACTTTTTTGTTTGTAAATACATACATAGAATACAATATAACACCCAGACGCAGAAGAAACATCTATGTTCATCACACAAATGTTTGCCCCGGGTTATCATCATTCATCATTAACAGTCTAAAGACGTCCACTGCTGAACATCAGCTTCCCCCAGGGATCGCCACTATGAGCGGCTGCTCGCCTCCTGCACCCAACGGCTCCCCGCGGCTTTTACCAGATCGTCGGTCCACCTAGTGGCGGGCCGGCCTACGCTGCGTCTTCCGGTTCGTGGACGCCACTCGAGAACCTTGCTTCCCCATCGGCACTGCTGGTAGCTATTTGTTATTGGGTGCTTTATGTAACTTCCCATTTTGGTTAAGTGTATATCTTATGTCCTCTTTTGTCGAAGGTATCCCACAATTAAATAGTAGTCGTGTCATATAGTTCAGGTGTAGCAGTTTTCTGCGTAATATATAGTATTTTTGTCCTATTTTATGGAATAATCGATCTGCGCTCCTCATTTCAATGTTATGCAGTATGTCTCAATTGTAATAAATTGCAAGTATAAAAACACAGTAAAAAAACTTGTAGCTTCTTTTTTACAGGTGTAATCGAAGCTTCGGATCAAAGGTTTCTGTTCTGCGTTGTGCCACATTTCTTGCATCAGTATTTAGAAAGAGTCATTTTATTATTTAATTTGCAATCTTGAATCATTTGAATTATTTTTATTATTTATTATTCCATTTCCACAAAGAATGCTTTTGAAAATAGCAGTGACTAATCAAAACTTTACATTGGTACATTTTATTCAGAACAACACGTGCCGTTTTTCATCTTCAGAAACGAAACAGCTGGTGTCTGAAATTAATCTTAGAATGCAAATCAAACTCGTCTAATAATATAATCTGTATCTCTATAAGTATTTTTGAATATTATTTTGCGAAGATCATTGCAAAATTTTTTCAATAAAATCTTAGAATATATGGATAAATTGAACGGAGGTATAGTTTCACGGTATTCACATTTGTCTGGTCCTATCACTAAGATGGGGGTTCCGCAGGGTTCAATATTATGACCATTCTTATTTTTTCCTTATACAAGGTGACCTTGAATTAGTATGTTATCCTGAAAGGGGGTTAATCTACATCCCACGGTAGACAATGTTACTTCTACGACTTTACTAAATTAATAGTTTTTCATTGAAGAAATGCCATGTAAAGTTTACGTTCGAAAATAGCCTTAGCGCAGCTGGGTGGTTGAACTTCGTCTACGTTTAAGGAATATAATCAAACAATTTTTAAAATTTAGGACACAAGGTCACCTTGTATTAACGATCTCCCATTTTCGTAAAGATCCTATGTGATATTGTTTATTGCCTTGCAGATGGCATGTCTCTAACTATTAAGGTAAAGATGTGATTAGCTTTTAGCTTAGTTAGATGAGATTAAAAAATCAGGCCCAATCAGGTGCCTATGCTCGGCAGTGACTCGATGATGATCAGATTACGGGCCCGATAGCTCAGTTGGTAGTATCCCTGCCTTCTGAACTAAGGGCTGTGGGTTGGATTCCTACCCAGGACAAACATTTGTGTGATGAACATAGATGTTTGTTCTGTGTCTGGGTGTTATATTGTATTCTATGTATGTATTTACAAACAAAAAAGTATATAAGTATTGTATCAGTTATCTGGTTCCCATAGTACAAGCTATGCTTAATTTGGGGTTAGATGGCGCTGTGTGAAATATCCACACATGTTTATTTCTTTATTTTAAACTTTTATAGTCACTATCACTACCAAAATATGCACAAATTGATCAATTTTTTCATAATAATTATCATAATAATGAAAATCTGGAAAAGAACAGCCGGGTTATAAGGAATTGTACCATGAAAATCATAAAAAATGCATCCAAAATTATATTGATTTCACTCAAGCAATACAAATGATGCAACGACTCACCTTTGACGTGAAAGGTGAAAGCCAAACAAGATAATAACGTTTTTTGTAAACAACGGATATAGATTAAATAGGGAGTCGTATATTAATTTCCCTTCCACATTTCCCACAAAAGCTACCCGCCACTACCCACTAGGTATAATAAAATTACTATCTAGAGTCTTTACGATCACTAATTTCACATTGAGTACGTCGATAGCAGTATAATCCGGTAATACAATGATCCCTTTGATACGTTATCACCTTGTTTGGGTTTTAGAGATATTTTGGTGGCAACAATATAGCAACAATTGTGCAAACAATAAGATACTGCGTAAGCGCGTGATGACGTTATTATATTATAGGTACTGGTCATTTAGTTATTAGAATTATTGCCTGAGCGAGCGAATCAAGCAGTCTTTACAATTTTGTTTATAACTGAATAGTCCCGCGTTTGACCGTAATCTCACCTGATGGAATGTGACGATGCGGTCTACGGTGTCACCTACATAAAATAACTGTCAGCAAACATTCGCATGGGGCAAAGGATATTCATCATCACTGCTAAACATAGGCCTCCCTGAGCTGAGCGCCACTTTGAGTGGCTGTTCGCCTCCTGCATCCACCGGCTCCCTGCGGTTCTAACCGGTTTGTCAAGGTCTGTTTAACTAGAGGGGGAACTACGCTGCAAAATAATTTAATTTAATGATTGAGGAAAGGAGTCATTCGGAATAAACCTCAATAAATTGCTCAATGTTTTGGTTGTTTTTTAGGGTTCCGTATGTCCTTCTGTCTGTCCATCTACCCGTCTATCGCCAGGCTGTATCTCATGGGACCGTAATAGTTAGACAGTTGCATTTTTCACCAATGACTGTATTTCTGTTGCCGCTATAACAACATATACTAAATACCAGAATAAAATAAATATTTATGGGGGCTCCCATACAACAAACGTGATTTTTGTTCGTTTTATAGATAATAGTACGGAACCCTTCGTGCGCAAGTCCGACTTGCACTTGGCCGGTTTTTATAAATCACATACACCGTGATACTTTGTGATCCGAAAAAATCATTTTATCGGGAAAATGAATCAGTTCAACGACGCTATCTGAAGTGCTGCACATAATATTTCGACTCATCGCTGATAAGGACCACTTTAATCTAATCAGATGAAAGGAAATAAAGGAAAACAAGCTGTGGCGAAAAAACATGTTGTGTAATAATCATATACAGGGTGCAAAACTGCCCTCTGTAATACAAAAGTAACAGCCCAAATGCGACTCGGACTCGCACACGCGAAGGGTTAGGTTAGGAAGGGTCTATAAAAACGAGCAAAAAAAACACGTTTGTTGTATTGCAGCCTCCTTAACCTTTTATTTTATTCAGTTTTTTAGTATTTATCGATATAGCGGCAACAGAAATACATCATCTGTGAAAATTTCAACTGTCTTGCTACCACGGTTCTTGAGATACAGGTATATAGGTCGGTGATTGACGTAAAGATGGACGGACAGACGGACAGCGGAGCCTTAATAAAATGGTTCGCTTTATTCTGTGGATACGGAACCCTAATTATGCATAGCGTATAGATTTTTTTATAATAGCACTATAATAGAACAGGATCCTTTCCCATTCTACTGTTTACTAGAATGTGAAGTGTAAAAAACCCACTTCTGATGACTCCATTTTGTAGAAAATTTTTGATGGTACCCAAATCTGCGAACTTCTTTCCAATTTTACTTTAATGCCAATTAAGAAATAAATTAGCTTAATTTATTTAAATAATATTTAACTCACAAGGCCATCGCAAACACACAGGAAAAATCCTGTTATAACTTGGCATGCCCACTTATCATGGTAATGAGACAGGAAAATTGAATAGAATTCATTAGGAAGTTTTCCTGGGAAAACGCCTCAACTTTCCAAAGCCAACCAATAAGTATAATAGCTCTTATCCAAACAAATTATAATTACAGAATTTGACTTTATATTATTGAGAGAAAAACTTAAAAACAACTTTTACTTTTGTCCTTGGTTAAACAGATACCAGGTATTATTTAATTATTCTATGTAAATTCTGAAAATTAAAATACAATACCAGAGTTATCAATGCGACGCGCGACTAAATTCCGCGAATTATAAATATACACGACTACGGTGGTATTTGCTGTATTTCTATAATATTATTGTATTGATATGCAAATTGACCTACTGGCCTACGCTGCCGACCTACCCTACATACGCCCTAACTACCGAAATTATGCCCATCTGCACTAAAATTTGACAGCACCAAGTTCGCACTCATCTATCTAAGACATTCTTAAAAATGTAAGAAAATGCATTGCCGTAAGTACGTCCTAGACTAGACAGTAGACAGTGCGAACTTAGGGATGTCAAACACAAACATGTGTGAGTACATACATGCAGTGCAGGCATAAGCGACTTGATACAAGGACTTTTCTTTGGGTGATAATGTTTTGGATCAAAGTTTTGGATAATTGATGGAAATGGTATTGTATGAAGCAACGTCGACGAAACTACGGGTATCCTAAAGTGAGGTATAAATTGAAGAAACAATACATTTTTCAGCGTTAATAAGTGGGTTCTAATAGTGCATTAGTCAAATTTATTATTTGCACATCTTTGCCAAATATTTCTTATGAACTTTGGTGCGTATACCATCGCAAATAAAATCCAACATGATTATGTCCTCAAGATCAATCAATGCACTTTACATTAAGTAATACAACATAGGATAAATTATTTTTGGTCGGTCGCCAACCATTATGCTTTGTATAGCTTTATCTAGCCAAATCCAAGTATGTTTATTTGTTTTGCCAAGTTTCTTTACATAGGCTCAGTCTGTTTGTTGCCAGAAAGAAATGAATCAGACATTTTATACGAACTATCACGTTTATTAATGAACTTGCTTACTACTTTTTGTAAAATGTTTATTCATTAGGCACCTACTTGTGTAGTAGGTATCTGTTGTGTAATATGTGTTTTGGTGTCCAATAAAGTGTTCTTCTATTCTATTCTATTCTTGCTTCCGCTTTTTTGTGTCTCGTCATCGCAATTTACCGAAAATTGAGAACATTTTTATGTGTCTCAGAAAACTGCCCAGTATCTTTCATAAATGATAATTGATGGATGGAGATTAGAGTTACGCTTAGCTGTAACTATTACCCCCTAACACAAATAAGAGAGGACTTATATTTTCCGCAATTCTATCTGCGGTTACACCCACATAATGTCCGATGGGCTATTAGGCTGGATCGCCTAATCTGCGGATAACGGCCAGTTCAGCATGCAATTTGTCTGACATCCCGATTGTGTGCTGATTTTCCCAAGATAATATTGCCACCATTATAGCAGACAATGTTGATTTGGTGGATGGGAAATAATTAATTTACGGAGAAAAAACGCTTATGGGGCAACATTAATTTCCGTTGTAGGTGGGGCCGTACTGTGAGCTCTTAGCGCGATTCAAAACAGAGCCTATATTGGATCACTTTGTTTTTGTTTGTATGAATATTTTGATAAGCGATCTGAGAGAAGAGGAAAGTGAGAGGGAAAAATATAGGGTAAAAGATGAATAGATGGGAAACGAAGGAAGACGGACGCCGCATTGTAACTATTTATCCCAAAATGTCTTAAATTTTCCGTGAGAATTAAAAAGATAGCAATAGGTACGCGTTTTAAGTGATTATATTATTAGTGGAGCGAGACACAGCGGGCCAATTGTTAAGATCTATTTTATCCCTAGGTCGTTAAGTTCCATAGCAAATTAAGTTCTTACATAATATTTTCATTTCAAGCGTTATTTTTACAGTCCACCATAAAACTTTAAGGCTATTTTTAAAGCAATAGATTATGGAGAAATATGAGTGGTTTCCCGCTCCGTAACTTTGCAAAGTTTCGACGCGCTTTCTTAAAGTTTCAACAATAAATTATGATTCCAATTTCACCGAATTCTCGAAAACCAAACATTTTGAAAGCTTCGATAATAATTTATCTTATTAATCATTCTGAACGAAGCTGGAGATTTGGATATTATTTCAAGTGCTTCAAGACCAGAATAATATCTAGAAGATTCTGAATACAAATATTTTGGTATCAGTAATTCAGTACCGTTTATTCGAATGTATCTACCCTATTACTGTAATTGCTTTTAATCGAGTACCTACTATCAAAAAATATTTATAGGAAATTCAGTACAATGCGCCAAGCGGCATCTATACTATGTATTTAGAGTTGTGTCCGAAAATCGAGGTGTTCCACAGCAGGAATCCCATAGACTTAGGATATACTTTGAGAGTAGAAAATATTCTAGATCTGTGACGATACTCTATACTTAACGACTACAGTAATGTAAATTCGAATAATATACTCATACTCATGTACCTACTTCTAGTACCTAGATCTAATCTGGCTTTGAGCATACGTAATCAAAGCACTCTCCGATATATTCTGTTTCAGGAAATTTTCAAGAAATTGTGAACTAAATGAATAGGAACGGTTTTCGAGGACTTAGACTTGTGGCAGTAAATTGGATATAGGAAATTTCTGTTTATCGGAATAGCGTAATAGCGATTAGCGAATCTCGTACCCTTGGTACGAGATTCTTCGACCTTCACTACATTGGGGGTTAAATAGTAGGGAAATAACATCAGTTATAATAAAAGGCTTTGTCCTGAATTGATGCCTGACTGACTGGAATGACAGGCATTGTACAGCTAAACCGCTGGACATGAATTGATAAATTAGGACGGCGGCTTTCTTTTATAGCGCATGGTTCGCAAAAAATGTTTTGAATATTGAACCAACAAAGTGAAAAGTGGTATATGTATGAAAAAATTGACCTTTTAATTATTTTTTTGCTGATGCTGGGCAGTCAAATACACGAACAAATCGCGCAGTCTAATAATAATGCTTGTATTAAGCTCGCTGGACCGGCAAAAAGGCTCGACATACGACCCTCCATTTGTAAAACGGACTGCTCTCAGAAAGGGTCAAATTCAAATCGTTTCGATCATTTGTTTCGAAAATTTAGTGAGGATATGTCAGGATATAATACGAAAACGTTTTTTTTTTTTGAGGCCTATTGAGGGGCTCCCCTCCCTACTACAAAAAAATCTATATAAAAATAGATCTATTGACTATTATAGAGGTTCCACATTAAAATATATCTTTTTTTTTCGGGAAATCATCATTTTATGGGATAAAAATCCATTTGATCGAGGTAGTGTTATACCGACCGTTGCGCTTTGAGGCAAATTGGATTAGCCGTTGTGGCATGAAAGCAAAATAAATGTACCAGTCACCTGACACTTTACTAGTTGCCTGACAAAGTACCTATATAGTACGTAAAGATATTCTACGGAAATTATCAGTATTAGATTACATCGAATAAAGTCGAGTAACACTCTTTTTTAATAGGATGTACTGTGCATTAACTTTCCCTTGACTATAACTTTCTTCTTTAATAGCTGACCCAGCAATATTACCGGAACACCCCAATAAATCGCACACGCGTCTGAAAGGGTTAAAGGTTTGGTTCTAAGCCAACTGCAGTTTCATTTCGAGTACGATTAATCAATATAGTTGAATATTTTACTAGTTTTTATTACATTCATATCATGAAGTAGTCAAAACTACAAAGAACCATGCAAAATGTCAAAACTTATATTTAAACTCTTATTTTGCCATTAGCAGATTGATCTACTTCTACTATACAATAAAGTTGTGGTTTAATATTTTATTTCTCAAAAAGAATACAATTCACTTAACATGAGAAATACAAGTTATGCCTAAAACTAAGTTGTTCTTATTATGTAGGTGGGTACTTAAAACTAGATTTAATTGTACAATTTGTACATGGGAAAGTTAAATAAAGCGGGTAGGCGCATAACATATGGGAACAGGCGATGGTTTACAGTAGGTATAGATTATGTGCGAAATAGTTCTACAATAGTTTCATAAGCTGAGTGCTAGCAGATAGGTATTTAGATTATTTACATGTAGGTAGCTAAGCATAGTGAAAGAGAAGGTAAGAAGGATAAGTAATGAAGTTATAGGCCTAATACCAACTGAGAAACTGAGAACAAAAATATTATTACAAGTACATATTAAGCTAGATATTTTTAACTATGTTTCGGCTAAGTAAGTGGGTACCTACCTAATAAAGTTCGATATAAATAACAAATTCAATGATACAAATTTTTATTACGGTAATATGGTACAGAGATGTTATATACTTAGTAGAATTAATAAAGTCCAACATATTAGCCATTACTGGCATGCAATAATAATAAATATAAAGGCAAATTAGAATATCCGTTGTTACAAATTACATGCATTCTTGAATTTATGTCAATTTTAGGTATAGTATCTACAATAGTCAATAAATAAAACGTGTGAAAAATACTCAGTTATTAGCGTAGATTTATACGAAGAAATATATATGTCTATGGTTATTAAGTACCTACCTACTTGATAAGATTTTACAATGATATATTAATATTAAGTAATAAATATACTAATTTTTGTACTGTATGTATTCCTGCAATTAATAATAATTATTTATAATTAGTATTAATTTTATTTCTTTAATTCATTTTCATTTCTTTGTTGTAGTTCTCGTATTTTGATGTTATTGACTTTTTATTATTTTCCTATATATTTGTTATTTTGACTGAATTTTTTTTTCTTTATTGTCTATAATTTTAATTAAGATAATGTGGTGACTGTATTTTATTATTATAATTAAGTGTAGTGGGTGTAACTTACCTGAATAAATAAATTATTATTATTATTATTCTATAAGACCTCTCCTATATAGCCTAAAAACTAAAACCAAGGTTTATCCTTTCATCGTTGACATCCCACCAAATGGTACGTACTAATGGTTTCACTTTTATTTTATAGTGCGTTCTGCTAAGAACTAAAGTGACCGATGTGGCTCTTAGGATTAGCAAGTTGAAATGGCAATGGGCAGGCCACATCGCTCGTAGAACTGACAACCGATGGGGAAGAAAGGTTCTCGACTGGCGACCACGAACTGGAAGACGCAGCGTAGGCCGGCCCCCCACTAGGTGGACCGACGACCTGGTGAAAGCCGCGGGGAGCCGATGGATGCAGGAGGCGAGCAGCCGCTCTGAGTGGCGCTCCCGGGGGGAGGCCTATGTTCAGCAGTGGACGTCTTCAGGCTGTTAATGATGATGATGATGATGACTGCTAAGAAATGAAACTTGTTGGCTTGCTCTGTGTTTTCTGAATCTTTAGGGTCAGCGTGCCTTTATATTTACGTGCTTCATCTTCGGACACACCGTTGCTTGCCATCCGGTGAGTTGGTGGTCCAACGTAAACCTATTGCAGCTAAAAAAAATCAAACTACGATAATTACGATGATGATGTAGATTACATGTTCTGGGATAATAGTAAGAGTATAATTTAAATTAAACTTAGAAATACAGTATTCTATATTTACATCATATTAATTAATTACAGTAATTTATATACTGAAATAACGTAGTAATTGCGTTCCTCTATTATAGTTACTCTACAGTAGCTATTATTCCAAATAGCAGAGATTTCTCTCCTGTTACAAATGCTTCATATCACGCGCTATCCTTTGTGAATATTTCGTTATTAAAGCCCGGACTCCACCGAAGCAGAGATATACGGAGATGTTCAAAATGTATTTAATAAATAAATGAAAATGTGGTCACCGCCAGAGCTATGCTGAGATGCATGCTGGCTAGGGCAAACATACGTAAGGCGACGTTGGGACGTTGCGATTAACAAACTAAAGCTTTGGTCTCGGTAACGTAATGCTGCGGTACCTAAGCGGCACCAACGTAGCGCTACATTTGCTACTTACTGCTCTGACATTCACTCTTCGACGGAACAAAAGACCATTCTAGATGTTTTTCATACTATTATAATAATATATCCAACACTGTATACTAGCGATGGCAATTAAAGCGATTTTGCGTTAATTTCATAAACATGCTAATTCACGAGTCTTAGCATGCTAATTGCTATTGCTATGCTATTTGCTAAAATTAAATGAAATGGAAATGACAATTGAAATGAAAGATGAAATAAAAATTAAATGAAAAATGAAAAGAAACATGACATAAAAATGAAATGAAAATTTAAATTAAAAAATTAAATTCAAGATGAACTTAAATGAAGTGAAATAAAATATCATATTTCACAGAATTTCGCAACCTCATTTCATTTGCGAAATGCTAATTGAGTTTTCACAAGCTAAAAATTAATGTGAATGCTAATTAATCCATCACTACTGTATACTGCCTACTGCAGCGTTGAGTGCTAGGATCGCGAGACAGAAGCTTTACGCACGCAGGGGATTGCGCTGCCGCTCGTCAGTCTCGCCGTCGCTTTTCCAGTCGCCAGCTTATGAAGTACATCTCACATCTTTGTTTTTCTCGTGCTAAACAAATTAGAGACATCTCCTTTCTTTTCTGCTCAACCGTGTCCTGAAGCTAACCGAAGAGGAGATGTGGAAATAATGAAATCTTATTGGTTGTTTCTAACTTTTTATAACACACTCTGTTTTTCTCGTCTCCGCTCCGCTTTGGTGGAGTCCGAGCCTAAGTACCTGTACCGTAGTACTATTAGCTATTCTGTGCCTGTACTATATTTTGACGTGAGTAGATGTTGTGTATGACAGTGGTAGCTGATACTTGGCACTTTACTCCCTTGAAGTGTCGTCTCTAAGGAATGTACGGAAATGTTCTGAGAACATGCTTAGTGGTAATTTTCACCGTTTTTCTCCTGAAGTATCGTTTTACCTCTGCGAAAAGGTGCCATGCATCTTTCTTGTTGGAAAACGTAGTGCTTAGGTTATTTTTTGATGAAACTATCAGTGTTTTAATCAAGTTAACGTTTTTTGTTAGTAAAAGGCATTGTGTGATACATTGCGTGTTATACCTATCAAATGCTTTGACTATAAAGAATAAAAAAAAAGGTATAAATTCTTCCTTCGCAACTAGTTGCAGAATTTGGTTGCGACGGCCGCCAGAAGCTTAAGCTCATCATCATAAGCGGCAAGTGCTTACCATAGAGGACCGTATAACTGTAACACTGACGTCATTTTTCGTATTTTTTCAGCTAATGAACCGAAGCCTCTCATCTGTAGGACGCCGCTTGAGCGGCTACTTGCTTCTTGCATCTAATGGGTAAGCAACGCATCAGTGGCACGTCTAGTGTTACAGATGTCCATAGGCTACGGTGACCTCTTCCCATCAGGAGGGCCGTATGCTTGTTTGCTACCTATAGCATAAAATAATAATAATAATAATGGCTCCCTACAGTATTACCCATGCCAATTGTCGCTCCACGGTGATTGTTGAAATCCATGTTATTTGTATCAAAACTTTAAAAAAATTCCGTCAGACACAAATTTTTGAAATTAGGTACTGAGTCGATTTTCTTGAATCATAATAATTAAGAAAACTGGAACTGGAATCATCTTCCAGACAAAAAAATTAAAATCAGTCAGTTTAAAAAGTACGAAGCTACGATGCCACAGACACACATACCCCTGTTTGGCCGAGGGTTAAAAATAAGTGGAGACGACGATCGGGATTTGAACGATGGGATTGAAAGTCGAACGGGTTACTACTAAGTCGCATTCGGCGCGCTCTCTTGAGTCACACTCGCTTCTCAAAACTGGTCCGCTTAAATTATGTGCAACGCACACAGTTTGAAAAAAATAATTAATGAAATGAATTTATTCCGGACACACACATAATATCACACAGTAACACAAGAATTTATAGGTGTAGCAGAATCAAAATACAAACTTTATAAATACCTAGTTATCTATACATATAATAAAACTGTAGAGATAAAAAAATCTGTAAATGCAAGATATCGAAAAAAAAATGACACAGGTTAGCTTGAAATTTTTTGCTGATCACGTTAAGCTACTTTTTAGACATTTTGTCTGTTTGTTTGTTTGTTACGGCACAACTCCGAAAATACTGAACGGATTTTCATGCGGTTTTCACTAATAAGCTTAGAAAAACCCGGCACACAACATAGGATATATTAAATTTTAAATATTGTAATTTTTTTTTGTGAAATTGATTAAGATTTCATTATGAAAGGTAAGTTTTTTTTTCTTATATTTTGATCCACACATAGTGTAGGTATTTAGCCAGTGTCAAAAAGTAAGTTTTGTTTTGGCTACTAATCATAGATGAGAGAAATAAAATGTGCTCTGTGTTACTGACGGTAATATTATCTCAGGTTTATCCGGATGCACAGATTAAAGAAAAAAAACTCTGTTACTATTATGGCGCGGCATCATATACGCCCGAACCTTCACTGTTGAGTTGGCGCGCAAAAACATCTCTGTTGACTATCCTCGATGTTTTTGTAGCGCCCCAACCCGGACACATAGTCAATTTGTTTGCCTGCTGTGCGACCGACGTGGGTTAAATAAAATGGAGGATGGTAGCGTTATATTGCATGTCGGCGAATAAATATGTTTTACAAACTGTGAGTATTTGCGAACACAAAAATAAATTTTAATAGTTTTAATTTATAATTCCTTATCAATATAAAGTAAAACCAATTCTTTTTTATTTGTCTGTTTAAATGTCCCTTTGAATACGGATCACGGTTGTTATAGTGGCAACAGAAATATATCATCTGTGAAAAATTCAACTGTCTAACTATCACGATTCATGAGTACATCCTGGTGTCTGATGGACAGACAGACAGACAGACGGAGAGCGGAGGTTTAGTAATAAGAATTTACCCTTTGAGTACGGAACCCCAATCATTTTTATTCTATTCTGAACAATCCCCACTGCACTAAGCAATAAGGAAGTAATTTAATGCATGTTTTTATTTATAACATAAAAGACAAGAAACAGTAAATAACAATTGGCGCGCCTGCATTACCGGCAGCGTATCACACTTTTCGGGCTACGGCGAAATACATCGCGCGATTACTCGAGGCAGTGCAGATTAGAGAAAAACCATCAAGGAAGTCATATGTATTTTTTTTCTCTAATCTGTGGTATTACTAAAGAAAAGTTTTTTCTTTAATCTGTGGTCCAAACTAAAAAAGAGGATAGGTATGAGAACCTACTTGAATATGAGCACGACAAAGAGAACAAGGAATTTCAAAAACTAAGAACTTCTTAGACTTTTTATTATAAGTTTTAAGGCTTCACGCGATATCATATTTAGCCAATATTGAAACATAACTAAAATTATTATTCATGTTTTCGATTTATTGGGTTCTGGCGAGGGCAAAATTCTTTATTGGCAATCTGGTATTATGTATTAGTTTTCAAAAATCTACTACGCGTTACCATTCGAAATATGTATTTAAATTGTATTTATAGTACCTATAGCTTAATCTATAGTAGTAACATATTCAGTAATCTGTGCCTATAGGTACTTAATTTATTGACCCTTGCTTTTGCTACGCATTGTAAAACCTTTTTTATTTTGGCATTAGACAAAATTTGTATTTAGCCAATGATAGAAAGTATTTTATGAAAACTGTTTAAAAGGGTAGGTTCTTAGACTTATTATAATCATTCATAAGGCTTCACGCGATTATCATACTTAGCCAATATTGAACCTTACTTTTTATTCAAGTTTTTGATTTATAGGGTTTTGGCGGGAGAAATGTTCTTTATTGGCGATCTGTTCAAATGTATTATTTACATAAACTTACTACACGTTACCATTATAATTAGGTAAATAAAATTATTTTTGCGCTTCTGCTAAATTCTTGATCAACCCCAAGGAAGTTTTAAGGTACCTGGGGGTCTAGCAAAGATACTAACCACTAACGCTAACGCCTCACGCTAACTCAAAAAATGTAAAGTACGGTTTCGCTGCGGAAAAGTAAGCGATTTCAGGAAATGTCATTTCAGTACATTTTGGAGTTAGCGTTTGGCGTTAGCGTTTGGCGTTAGCGTTAGTGGTAGGTATTGTATAGTGATACCAACCACTAACGCTAACTCCAAAATGTACTACGATGACATTTTGGAAATCGCTTACTTTTCCACAGCTAATGTCATTTCAATACAGTTTTGGAGTTAGCGTTTGGCGTTAGCGTTAGTGGTTGGTATCTTTGCTAGACCCCCTGTAGTACTTATAGCTACTTAAGTTATAGACCCTTACCATTGCTACGCATTTTAAAACCTTTTTTATTTTGGTATTAAAGTAAGACGGAGTGCTTGCTATTATTTGTAAGCCAATGAATGATACGAAATATTTTATGAAAAATGTTTAAAAAGGGTATGTACTTAGATTTAATAATATGTAGGTATTCATTATGGCAATTGTATCCTCGAATTAACAACAACATGGCGCGTGAAGTTCGTTTTTGACTGTTTTTGATTTGTTCTTCTTCTTCTTCTTGCATGTTGATATAAGTTTTTAATGGTTAAAATATTTTAGATCTGTGGGCTTTTAAATAAAACACGGGAGCAAAAAATGTTTGATTTGGTACTCGGTTACTTCAATAAGGTTATAGTAGGTAATTAACTATCTTTGGGTGTAAGTAATAATTATGTAATTACGATTTATCCTACTTCCTTACTTTCATCACTAGGTAGGTATGTTAAAAGTGCAGTGGGAATGAGACAGCGTGGAAATTAGTGGACATAATAATAATTATAACTGTCGATTCTTTAAGGAGTGGTGGTTTAGTATTTGTAATTCCTAATTAGTATTAAGAAAATTAATTATGTATGCATTGTACAAGTAAATGCATATCTCCAGCAATTTATAAACTTATTATTGACACTGGCTAAGTGTAGGTACTTAATTCGTATGGAGCCAAACTTAAGAAGGTAAAAAAATGTGGTAAAGGGAACAAAAAGCGCGCGGATAATATGTAAAACTGAGCAAAACAGCATCATCGTGTGTGATTCTTCCATATTTTCTAAACTGTACCTGCCTGCTTAAGTAACTACTACCTAAACAAAACTTACTGAAACTTCTGTTAAAGACCTGAGTGAAGTGATGATGATTTCTTTTTGTTGTAATATGAAGAGGTACTTATAAAATTATAGTTTTTTGTTTGAAACTTCTTTTACTGTTATAAATCTACAAAACATTTAATTTTAGGTAATGGCTTAAATAGCTTCCACTCACGGCTATACTTGCGTTATACCTATACCTATGCTAATACAGGTTAGGTACTGTACTGTGCTCAGCTTCGAAAAGATTTAGTGGATTTTGTTATTTGGTACGAAATGCATGATCTATTATTAGACTATAACGTAAAAATAACATAACACAAGCGTGCGAAGCCGCGGGCAAAAGCTAGTTATACCCATCTGTAACTCGTGTCTCTTTGATGTGCAAAGCAAAGATCTAGCTAATACTTGAACACGACGCAGGACCAGATGAGGTCATTTTATTCCTCATAATGTTATTATTAAGTTACATAACTTTTACCTTTCGTATAGATTTTATTTGAATAAGTAAGTACACAATGTTGCGCGTTACCACGTTTCTCAAGTAAACATTGTACCTTCAAAGGTTACAATACGGTTTTGTTATAATAATGTTTCTTTTAGTATTTTCTCTTTCCCTTTTCAGGGTAAACGTAAAGAGAATAGAACCAAACGACTAAAAGAATAATTTAGACGGTGCGTTCAGAAAAATAATGTGGAGTAAAAATCAAATGTTCTGAATTCTTAAAATCACATTTCACCCATACTATTTTCGAGCCTGTAGGTACATATAATTATTAAAATAATATAATTCATGATCTAAAGCGAATATATAATTTTGGGCTAATTTTAGGTTGATTATGAATTTATGATAATGTGAGATATTGCGGGTTATTAAATATGTGTTTTTTATACCAAAGAAGTAGGTATAAAGGACTTTTAATATATCGTAATCTATTACGATATCTTTAAAATACGTAATCTATTAGTTCGCGTCAAGTTTAATGTTCTAAACGTGTCGTCTACCTATAGTTTTCTTAATCTGAGGTTTTATTAGATCAAAGGCAAATAGGGGTTCTTTGTGCTGTAAATATCATCGATAGTACCCAATAATATTAATAAATGAAATTAATAAAAAATACCATCATAATTATTATTCAAATCTCAATGAGCTTTGTACAACATGCACTTGATATGGTGTGTTATTCCGAAGGGGGGGGGGGGGGACTGGAACTCTGATACACCACAAGTTGTGAGAGCTTTACTTGAAACATATATAAGGTTGTACGTTAAAGGGTTACTCCCTTTAACGTACAACCTTATCCACGTAAGAGTTAGAGACATAAAAATACACGTGCAATCACTACAAGAGCTATCAAAATACTAAAATAAATACACGAACTCATTTCTAAACACAGGACGACGAGCTCGTTTAAGGAATTCGGTTCGGAAGACATACTGCTAAACTTCTAAAGGCTTCCCTCATAGATCACCACTTTGAGAGTTTATCTATTATAGTTATTTCATGTAGCAGCGTATAAAGAAACAAAACAGAGTTTATGTGATCAGAAGAACATAAAATAAACCAGAAGAACCATAAAAACAATGGAAACAGATGACTGGCGCATAATCGAGGTTTAACATAGCCAATATTTATGGCAGCGTTATCTATTTAATATCTACGTAATAGGATAATAGGATTAAACCGATACGCGGAAAACTGATCGATGGGAAAATCGTTACATAATCTCGGGACTAATTGTTTTTGTAAAAGTGAAAGCTTAAACATTGGTGTATCAAGCAATTTTTCTATAGCTATGTTGAATTTTTACAATGGAATAAATAATTTAAAGTGACAATGCAATTGCTATTTTTAATTTGAGTTATAGTAAGTAGGTTTATTGTTCAGACATTTTTAATTATATTTACCTAGTATAAGTTGTAACATCGCATTGGAATTTCTGTAATGATGCTACAATTCTGTTGATAAATAAATAAAAAAATATATTTTTTTAATTTATAAAAAATATATTAAATTATTTTTTATATTTCTTTTTATATATTTTCATTTTTATATATGAAATTTTGTGATAATTATGTTTTATTATTGTATTTTTGTCATCAAAAAAGTAATAGAAACGGAACTGTGCAGGTACTGCTGTTTATTTTGACGTGTATTTCTTATATGAATAAATGACTATGACTATGATTTTGTCCAGCAACCAATTTGCAAATGAATCTGTAATATGTTATTAAATTACTCTAGGTACAACTTTCCATAATGTCTCAGAATGAAGTTCGTAGTGCAGAGGCCGGTGAACGTATGAAATTGAAAAATTGCCTGATTTTTGTAAGCTTGTTTGTATAGGTTACATGAACAATACACCCCATGCGATGCACAATACACCCCATGCGGGACGTCAGTGCACGCCTCACCGCCCCCAACTAGAATTAGAATTATAGGTTACACATGTGATTATAGTATACGATCTTATTCCTCCATCTCCTTTCTTTCATCGGACATCAAAGCGCACCAAAGCACGGCACCCTTATATGGTTGAAATTCCATCAACCCGCACTAAGCGTTTTGCTATGCACTTCATAGAACAGCCAATTAGTGGAACACCTTGCCGGCCTCCTTTTCCAGATAACTATGATCTGGGAGTTTTCAAGCCTTCTAGGCAAGCATGCACCATCGTAGACTACGTCATCATTTTCCATCAGGTGAGATAGTAGTCAAACGCTTTGCCTATAAAGAATACAAAAAAGGTATAAGTGAGTATAGTTGGTCAAATAGGTAATTGATTGTAGGTATATTCTGGTTCTCAGGGTGGGTTTTACTATCAATAGTTAAGGTAATTAATGGTTAAAAAGTGTGACAAATTCTACTATTGGTTTGAATTTGTTAGCGATTTTAACCATTGGTTACCTTAACTTTTGGTGAAAAATCCGCCCTTATTGCATCTGTGTACTACCTACCAATACCAATATATTACCAAGTAATTTTGTTTACTTATTAATTTCATCAGAATTACTTAAGATATTTTTGTGCTATTTTGTATTTTTTCTTTTGAGATTTCGAGTTATGTTAACGTTCTACTCCACGGACATTATTTTCTCCCGTTTTTTACGGGGAACGAGATAAATACGCATAGCATAAGCGCAAATCGCGCATAATATATAAATGCACGCCACATACCACCTTATAATACTCACATAGTTATATAATGCTGCGTAGTTACGCAGTATTTACAAGCACACTATAATAATGTATATATGACCAAGAGCGCCATATGATCAGCAAAGGGGTACGCTTTCCCTGCCATCTCCATTTATAAATTCTCGAAGTTTTGTGTACCTAAATCATGTTTATATTATTATTATTATTTAATTATTTATGCACAAAATGTGTACAAAGGTGGACTTAAAGCTAACAGCATTTTCTACCAGTCAACCAAGGTGTGAAGAAAAGGAAGTAGATAGGCGTGCACAAACGGATATGAGCAAAATTGCAGATCATACTAAGTATAAATAATATACTTTAAGTATTAACTATTAAGATACAAGACAGTATATACATAATTTTATGAATTTAATAAAATACAGATACCCTTTTTGTTGTATTTATTATGCTTGTAGCGCACTAATTGTGGATATTTACCGCGGGATTTAGCTCACCGCCTTATAAACCTTCATAACAATATTTTCATCACGTTCCTCCGATCGTACATCTCAATTTGCGATGGTCTTTAATAACCTAGGATCTAACCATCCTGGCGTAAGCTACAGAATCCTTTAGCAAAGCTTGCCTGACACGCATGACCTTTTCCTGGTTGAAAAGAAATATCATGGCGTCGATGCGGCGCGCGTCCATAATTGTATTGCTTTCTTTAGCTCAATGTAATAAATCACTGTTGATATTATTGTGAGGAAGTGTTGCTTTGCTTGTATGATTTCCATACCAACTCAGTATTGTTCTAATTCCACTTGAACCCACACCCTTTCAAGTTACGTCACAGAATACATACAAGGCATTCTTACGTGTAGAATTTGCAATTGCTCTTAAAACGGTGAGAACAGCTTGAGGAAACTGACATGACCATAAAGTTTGAGGACTTGTTTGTGTCCTCCACTGACCCGTTCTTGGTTTGGAGCTATTTAAATTGAACCTTTGCACATGGATATTAATTATATTGGCCTTCGTGGTGTAATTTTGACCTGCATACACTCTCGAACTTTTTTTGTAGCGAACTAAATATTTTCTACAGATTAATTTGTAAAGGAAAAATTAGAATTTCCTTCACCTTTACAACCAACTTACGGGGTTGTTAAGGTGAAGGAAAAATTCGGACATGAGACCGCTTGTCACGGTAGCTTAAGTACAGCATATCCCGGCTTGAGGGATGGATGGATGCGGGTTCAATCCCCGCTCGTGATTCTAATTTTTCCTTTACAAATTAATCTGCAGATTAGATAAAAATATAAATATAAATATTTTCTATTAATATTTATGATTTTTATAGCAGTATCGCCTGCTCAGCGTAATCTACCGATTAATTCTAAATTTCCATTATTTCCAACTCACTGCTAATAGCAGTGAAGTGCCTAGAAAGCCAATAAGGTGAAAATATAAGTCGATTTAATTAGTTGAGTTATTTATTAAGACTTATTTGGTAGGTACTTACAATATCAGGGGATGAGTACAAAAGGCACGCAGCCGCTCAAAGTGGTGCTCTGTGGGAGGCCTAATGTTCAGCAGTGGACGTCTTCAGGCTGTTGATGATGATGACTTATAACATAAAAAAAAAATAACCTGAAATGACGTATTTAATGTCTGGCAGTGCCATACTAAAATGACTGATGTAGCTCTTAGGATTAGCAAGTTGAAATGGCAATAGGCAGGCCACATCGCTCGTAGAACTGACAACCGATGGGGAAGAAAGGTTCTCGAGTGGCGACCACGATCTGGAAGACGCAGCGTAGGCCTCGGGTAACATCGGGTGAACGACTTACTCGTCACGTCGCTCATTTTCATAAAAAAAATGTTTCCCTTCCACTTTTCTGTCACGTCACGTGGATCAAACTGAGTAAACACGTGATCAAAACGTTATTCGTTGAAGTAGCTGACTCATTTTATCGTTTCACAGAAAAAGTTTATTCGTGGAACCTCATAAAATAAGTTTTACTTAGATGGTGTCTTCTCTCGTTCGTCTAGTTTGAAGTGCGGTAGCGCTTATGAGATATTTCAGTTTGCGTTTATATTATCTTTTTTCATGTAAGTGTTGCTTAAGTTTTATACGACGTTTCTGTAAAAGCCACAACCTACACTACAAATGATTTTGACCGTAAGTATAAGTACATGTTACTGTAAACGTTCAAAGTCATCATAAAATGTTCTAGTAAAATCTATAAGATTTACCAGACTTGTACTATTTATGGTAAAAGTCTGTAAAGATCTGTGATCTTCGTTAGTCAAGCTTTTACTAGCTTTCAATCTGAATATCTCAAGTTTTACCCATAGAGAGATATAAATCTATGGTTTTACCTCATAGTGACATAACTATTAAACCCTCCGGTCGGTTTGGTCCACTACTTTAAATGTAGAGTAGCTAGAATTGTACTTATTTCTATTCCTTAATAAATTTTTTTTAATATGTGTGGACATTTTATGCAGCGCCATCTAGCCCCAAACTAAGCATACCTTGTACTATGGGAACCAAATAACAGATACAATACTTATATACATTTTTGTTTGTAAATACATACATAGAATACAATATAACACCCAGACGTAGAACAAACATCTTGGTTCAACACACAAATGTTTGTCCCGGGTAGGAATCGAACCCACAGCCCTCAGTTCAGAAGGCAGGGATACTACCAACTGAGCTATCGGGCCCGTCAATAATAAACCATGAACAATTATTATTCAGACTTTGTCCTAGACTAACTCTATCAAAAGAGCAACTAGTTTTAGAATACCGATGAAAAAGACCGACCTATCTTAAAAGAGTACATTTTTATGAGAATGAATGACGTGACGAGCTAGTCGTTCACCTGATGTTAACACGGCAGCTCATAACAGTTGGAGTTGAAAAAAATATTCAACTATTCTTCATGTCAGGTATGAATCCACTCGTTCCACATAGGTAATGTTATAAAAAAAAGTCTAGCATTTAGCCCATTTATTTCCATTATTCAAATAGTGCCAGTTCATGCCCATAGCGGATAGGATTCATTGGCAAATATACGGACGTGCCCCCAAGTTGTTAGTTTAGTTGTTTGAACAGTACTAATGCCACTGGCTGGCAAGTCCTTTATTACGCGCTTTCAATTGGAGGAATGAGGTCGTATTATAAATGAATGTCGAATGAGCTTTTACCAATTGACTTTTCACACAATAGAATTGAAATCTTAAAAATTCGAAAAGAGGTTACACGAATGAGACGTTTTATTAAAAAAAAAAAACTAGTTCCGCTTCTGTTACTAGATGGCGTAGTAACGACGTATTTCACACATGGTCATAGTTTCAAACCACGGAGTACAAGGAATAGTCAAATTCAGTTGAGTGGATCACAGAGTACGTTGTCGATTTGTCGATAGAAAGCCATTAGAGTTATATATATCTTCCATAAAATAAGGATAGAATAAAGAAAGACTTGATACATAATTATCTTAACAATGACAGAATGTAAACCCCCCATTTTAACGCCATCTATCGAGTCTTTATAAAAATACAGCTCTTTAAAAAAAAATGCCTCATTGAAAAGGTAAATTAGCGCAGCCGTTGTGGGTGTACCCTTCTTATTGCCTTATAAGAGTAGCTTTAGATTAGTTACTCTAACTTTTGTCACATTTTGACTTTCTTATATCGCACATAATAGAAAGAGACAAAAGGTGATTTAACTAGTTCAGCTACTGCACGTTTATTAATAAGGCCGTTGGAGTATACATAAGGATAGCTTGCTTATATATACACTAAAGGTACGCTAAGGAAGGTGAATGTATTCCTATGGGTGAAACTACTTTGAGATGCGCTTATTATCCGTCTGCACTAAAGATTGATAGACTCTTATGTTAGCACTTACTCTCTATGACATACCCAAATGCGTTTCAGTAGGTGCGTAATAGGGAATAAGTGCGGACGTAGGAGTTAATTGTTAAACTGTACAGGGGCATTAGAGTTATTAGGCGGTAGGTAACTGTTATCAAAATGGTGGATGACAGTTATGAGTTAATTTTATCAGGCAGACCGAAAGCTGGCACTTGTTATCTTTTGGCACGTATTGATGCCTCCTAGCGTTAAGGAATGGTACATGATAATTCAATTGGTAGGCAAGTCAAACAAAAACACGTTTTTTCGTGATATAGAATAAATTAAATTAATTAGTGTGGGCATTTCACAAAGCGCTATCTAGCCTAAAGCTAAGCAAAGCTTTTACTATTGGGGACCAGATAACCGATAGAAAGCTTTTATACTTTTTTAATTTTACATTTGGCGGCTTTAAGCCCTCAATCATACAGAGGGTTGTCGTCAATTGTCATAAGATTGACGTGCGTGTATCTGTGTGTCTGCGGTATCATACCTCTAAAACGGATGGACTGGTTTAGATGTTTATTTATTTTTTCGGATGGTGACTAGATTGCAACCTTCAAATATGTTTAGCCGTTACACATACACGTGTGCCCTTTTGATCAACAGCAACAATTTTCTGAAGCGAATGCTCACCGGGATATTTAAAAAAAACAAATAACTTAGTTTATTCAGTACTAGCTTTTGCCCGCGGCTTCGCACGCTTGTGTTATGTTATTTTTACGTTATAGTCTAATAATAGATCATGCATTTCGCACTAAACAACAAAATCCACTAAATGTTTTCGAAGCTGAGCACAGTACAGTAACCTGTATTAGCATAGGTATAGGTATAACGCAAGTATAGCCGTGAGTGGAAGCTATTTAAGCCATTACCTAAAATTAAATGTTTTGAGTCTAATATAGATTTATAACAGTAAAAGAAGTTTCAATTATATAAGTACCTCTTCATATTACAACATAAAAGAAATCATCATAACTTCACTCAGGTCTTTAACAGAAGTTTCAGTAAGTTTTGTTTAGGTAGTAGTTACCTAAGCAGGCAGGTACAGTTTAGAAAATATGCAAGAATCACACACGATGATGCTGTTTTGCTCAGTTTTACATATTATCCGCGCGCTTTTTGTGCCATTTACCACATTTTTTTACCTTCTTAAGTTTGGCTCCATACGAATTGAGTACCTACACTTAGCCAGTGTCAATAATAAAGTTTATAAATTGCTGGAGATATGCATTTACCTGTACGATGCGTACATAATTAATATTCTTAATACTAATTAGGAATTACAAATACAAAACCACCACTCCTTAAAGAATACAGTTATAATAATAATTATAATAACTGTTAATAATAATAATAATAACTGTTGAATCTTTAATTTTTTTTCTTTATTTCTTTTTCTTTTTATATAAGTTTTTAATAGTTAAAATATTTTAGATCTGTGGACTTTTAAATAAACCACGGAAGCAAAAAATGATTGATTACTCGGTTACTTCAAGAAGGTTATAGTTATAGTAGGTAATTAACTATCTTTGGGTATAAGTAATAATTATGTAATTACGATTAAGTGATGAAAGTGAGGAAATAGGTATTATTTTTGTTGTGTACAGTTTGTTGATCCAAATATATTTAAAAAAAAAACAAAAAAAAATAGGTTAATTCGTCATTACATAATTATTACTTACACGCAAAGATAGTTAATTACCTACTATAACTATAACCTCCTTGAAGTAACCGAGTAATCAAACATTTTTTGCTCCCGTGTTTAATTTAAAAGCTCACAGATCTAAAATATTTTAACTATTAAAAACTTATATCAACATGCAAGAAGAAGAAGAAGAACAACAAATCAAAAACAGTCAAAAACGAACTTTACGCGCCATGTTGTTGTTAATTCGAGGATACAATTGCCATAATGAATACCTACATATTATTATATCTAAGTACATACCCTTTTTAAACATTTTTCATAAAATATTTCGTATCATTCATTGGATTACAAATAATAGCAAGCACTCCGTCTTACTTTAATACCAAAATAAAAAAGGTTTTAAAATGCGTAGCAATGGTAAGGGTCTATAACTTAAGTAGCTATAAGTACTACAGGGGGTCTAGCAAAGATACCAACCACTAACGCTAACGCCAAGCGCTAACTCCAAAACTGTATTGAAATGACATTAGCTGTGGAAAAGTAAGCGATTTCCAAAATGTCATCCTATTACATTTTGGAGTTAGCGTTAGTGGTTGGTATAACTATACAATACCTACCACTAACGCTAACGCCAAACGCTAACTCAAAAATGTACTGAAATTACAATTTTGAAATCGCTTACTTTTCCGCAGCAAATGTCATTTCAATACATTTTTGGAGTTAGCGTGAGGCGTTAGCGTTAGTGGTTAGTATCTTTGCTAGACCCCCAGGTACCTTAAAACTTCCTTGGGGTTGATCAAGAATTTAGCAGAAGCGCAAAAATAATTTTATTTACCTAATTATAATGGTAACGTGTAGTAAGTTTATGTAAATAATACATTTGAACAGATCGCCAATAAAGAACATTTCTCCCGCCAAAACCCTATAAATCAAAAACTTGAATAAAAATTTTAATTAAGTAAGCTTCAATATTGGCTAAGTATGATAATCGCGTGAAGCCTTATGAATGATTATAAAAAGTCTAAGAACCTACCCTTTTAAACAGTTTTCATAAAAATTTTGTCTATATAATGCCAAAATAAAAAAGGTTATACAATGCGTAGCAAAAGCAAGGGTCAATAAATTAAGTACCTATAGGCACAGATTACTGAATAAGTTACTACTATAGGTTAAGCTATAGGTACTATAAATACAATTTAAATACATATTTCGAATGGTAACGCGTAGTAGATTTTTGAAAACTAATACATAATACCAGATTGCCAATAAAGAATTTTGCCCTCGCCAGAACCCAATAAATCGAAAACATGAATAATAATTTTAGTTATGTTTCAATATTGGCTAAATATGATATCGCGTGAAGCCTTACAACTTATAATAAAAAGTCTAAGAAGTTCTTAGTTTTCGAAATTCCTTGTTCTCTTTGTCGTGCTCATATTCAAGAAGGTTCTCATACCTATCCTCTTTTTTAGTTTGGACCACAGATTAACGAAAAATCTTATCTTTAGTAATACCACAGATTAGAGAAAAAAAAATACATGTGACTTCCTTGATTGTTTTTCTCTAATCTGCACTGCATCGAGTAATCGCGCGATGTATTTCGCCATAGCCCGAAAAGTGTGATACGCTGCCGGTAATGCAGGCGCGCCAATTGTTATTTACTGTTTTTTGTCTTTTAAGTTATAAATAAAAACATGCATTAAATTACTTCCTTATTGCTTAGTGCAGTGGGGATTGTTCAGAATGAAATAAAAATGATTGGGGTTCCGTACTCAAAGGGTAAATCCTTATTACTAAACCTCCGCTCTCCGTCTGCCTGCCTGTCTGTCCATCAGACACCAGGATGTACTCATGAATCGTGATAGTTAGACAGTTGAACTTTTCACAGATGATATATTTCTGTTGCCACTATAACAACCGTGATCCGTATTCAAAGGGACAGATAAACAGACAAATAAAAAAAATTGGTTTTACTTCATATTGATAAGGAATTATAAATTAAAACTATTAAAATTTATTTTTGTAATCGCAAATAATACTCTCACAGTTTGTAAAACATATTTATTCGCCGACATGCAATATAACGCTACCATAACATCGAGGATAGTCAACAGAGATGTTTTTGCGCGCCAACTCAACAGCGAAGGTTCGGGCATATATGAAGCTGCGCCATAATAGTAACAGAGTTTTTTTTCTTTAATCTGTGCAGATAAACCCGAGATAATATTACCGTCAGTAGCACAGAGCTCATTTTTTTTCTCTCATCTATGATTAGTAGCCAAAATAAAACTTACTTTTTGACACTGGCTAAATACCTACACTATGTGTGGACCAAAATATAAGAAAAAAACACTTACCTTGAAGCCTTGAAGCGGCCATCTTGTAAAAATCCCGTTCCGTTTCATAATGAAATCTTAATCATTTTCACAAAAAAAAAATTTACAATATTTAAAATTTAATATATCCTATGTTGTGCGCCGGGTTTTTCTAAGCTTATTAGTGAAAACCGCATGAAAATCCGTTCAGTATTTTCGGAGTTGTGCCGTAACAAACAAACAAACAAACAAACAAACAAACAAACAGACAAAATGTTTAAAAAGTAGCTTAACGTGATCAGCAAAAAATTTCAAGCTAACCTGTATCATTTTTTTTTCAATATCTTGCATTTACAGATTTTTTTATCTCTACAGTTTTATTATATGTATAGATTATAATTTTGGATGTGATACATTTTGCAAATCGCATTTTCATGTTAGTAATATAAGGATTACTTAACCATTTGCCTGTTTACTTTATTTCCACAATGTAAACCCCACTAGCTAGCTATAAACGATCGGTCTTCGAACTAAAAGTTCTCCGTTAGGCCGACTTGAGTATATCTTGGCAAATTTAATTAATATCTTTTGAGTTTAGCTTCCGATATGACTTCCAAATAGATATAACGTGTTTCCTAGTTGGTCTCCATCTTTTCCTTCAGATAGTTGCAAAAAGACCAAATTTGCAAAACGACCAAACCTCAACTTTTGATTGCGTTACAATTTGACCGCGCAATTTCACCACGTTACAATGGCGCCCGAACAGGGTTATGGGCGGTCGTGTCACTTAACATCAGATGAATGACAAGATCGTAACGACATTCATTCTCTTAAAAAAATTACTTTTACTCTTAACTTTCCAATCCCCAAGAAAACAGTAATAGGTAAACAAATGCACCAATCTTTTGTAAAACATGTTTTTTTGTAATCAATTACATTCTTGGACAAACGGTAATTAAATTGACATACTAGTAAGTAATACTGTGTAACGCCAATAGCACGTTGCATACTGAATTTCTCCGAAAATCTAATCATCACAAACCACAATGTTATTTTGGAATTGGCTGCATAACGAAATCGTGCACAGAGAGGCAGCATACACACATGAGGGTAGCCGTAACACAATGAGAGACCATTTCCACGAACCGAACCAAATTGGGCTGTCTAACCTGCCTAACTTACTAGAGCACGAAATAGGGTTGTCAACTCTCGTTAAATTAATCGCAAGCATCGTTTAAGCAGACAATACTAACATTTATTTATTTATTTATAAATAAGTCACAATTTTAATGATACTGATGTGTGAATTTTGTTGTAGAACTTATTTAAAAATTAAAAAAAAAAACTTGGCAAAAGTACTTTAGTACATAAAGTTGTTTGCTTTTACACTATAAAAAGATCACTAAAATACTTTATTTTCTTCTACTAATTTCAAAATAGGTAGAGTAGAATAGAATACATAGTATTGCATTTCATACAGGAGATAATCGCGATAAAAACAGAAAATCGCGTATATCGCGAATCTAAGAAATAGAATAGAAAACGCTAAAACATAAGAACCAAACGTAGAAGCTGGTAGCCCTCATTTCGTCTTTATCACCTATATACCATTCTCTTCGTCGGCGAAGCTAATTTCAAACCATACCTATTTTGTAAACGATACAGAAGAAGCCTCAAAATCAGACATTAGTACTTCCTACCCTAGTTCTTGCATAAATTAGCTTAAGGGTCTATTTTTCAAGCCAAAATTAGGCTTTCAATTTTCATTTTTTATGTTGTTTTTTTTAGTTTGTGTTTTTGCCTATAATTTTTTAATGTTCATAATTTTACGACTATACAACAATTTTTGTAATCTACCTACACGGCTGTTCTAAAAATATTCTGAAATATAATTTTATAATGCTTACCTGCCTACCCATATAATAACTACTAAGTACCTATCGGTCGATACCGATACCGATGTATGGATGAGAAAAGCCAGAGACAGACATTTATGGAAAGCGTTGAGGAGGCCTACGCCAAAGAGGCGACCACTACAAATATTGACAAAGCTAATTGAATCGCTGCAAAAGGCAACTACTTACCTAATAAGACTATAATATAATCTAGTATGAGTATGCTAGTTAAATTAAGAAATTTATGACAATTTATTTTGGAAGAATTGCAATTAAATAGCATGAAATTAATTATATAAAAATAGTCTATAAATACCTAATTATAATTAACTAATTTGCGAATCTTAACATTCAATTTGACTTATATATTATGTACATACCTAGTTTGATTTTCTGGAGTAGTGGAAATAAATGGCTTTTTTATTTATTTATTTACCTATCGGTAAAAGTTATATTAAGCATAGAAATAATGTAAAGCTATTTTAATACAAATTTTACGAGTTCATGCTGCACATTTTGTAAACAAAAAATCATACTCTTTTCTTGGAACATAAGCCAAATATAATAAATAATTTTATAGCTACTATGTCTAGGTAATTAATCATTCTAGTATGGTGACGATAAATTAAAAATAGATGTTTGATAACGTATAAAAATTATTTTCAAATTTTGTATTTTTTGGGTAAGATCTTATTAAATTAGTTTAGATTATTAGGTTCATATATTTAATTTAAATGTCTGGACGTGAAAATGAAATTATTATTGGGTGCTAGGCCAAGCCCAAAAGAATTGATCTACGTTTTTTCGTCTCAACGTATGTATGTGCCTTTGTTCTACCTAAACTTAAGCTAGGTATATCTAATATTCACATAGGTATTATATACAACCTTGTGAAGAACGATAATACGAGTTGGAATGATTCTGGTCGGGATAGTTAGTGTAGTCGTTCAAAATTGCGCAACACTCACCTCAAGCGAGTTTAATTACATTCAAATATTAGTTAGCAACGTTTCAACATTGTTGAGTTTAATGTGGCCCTTCTTAGAATAGACATTATTATTACGAAATCCTTTACTAATTAAACAAACAGTATTATCTTTGTAAAGTATTGAGTTTGAATCCGACACACTAAAAAACAAAAAATATTACCTACATTTACTTATCAACACATCAAGAGCCGGCAGCCTCCATCCAAATTACTACCTGACCCCAAAAATTACATCAAAAAAGGTAAGATCAAAACGTCAACGTAATAAGGGTAGCAAAAAGGATTCAATGACAGCTCCAAAATCTCCGCAAAATTCACCGTAATTAGTTTAAGCTCTACACATTTGACACCTTTAAATTATATGAATAAAATATATGAGATCAGACACGGCTGAAAGGTTGGGCATAATAAAGGTATTATGTGTAGGTGGAAGCATTCAAATGTCAATACTAATTTTCTTATCAAAGATAGATAGGTACCCGTTGTGTATTATCGCTCGATGATGGTATATTATACCACCTAGAGGTAGACCAACGATCTTACCACGGTTAGCCGATGAGTGCAGAAGGCGAGCAGCCTCTCAAAGTTGAGCTCTATGGGGAGGCCTATGTACTGCAGTGGACGTCTTCGGGCAGATAACATACCACCAACCATTGATTACTAATAGGTACACCTATTACTAGGCGGTAGGACTTTTCTGCAAAGTTCGTCTAGGTAGGTGCCACCGTTTTGCCAGTTATTCTACCGCCAAGCAGTAGTGTGCACTACTGTGTTCCGGTTTGAAGGGCATTGTAGCTAGTGAAATTACTGGGCAAATGAGACCTGATTACACAGAGTAGTAATCTGATTACTAGACTGTGTGATGTCTCAGGATGACGTGCGCAGTGCAGTATGGGCAGCCGTATTGCTTAACATCAGGTGAACGACTAGCTCGTCACGTCATTTATTCTCATAAAAAAAAGAACCTGCCAGCCGTGATTATGGCCATTTATCTCTGGCTCTTCAATACAAGTACTTTCCTTTCCCGCGTCTTGTTCTATACAGCAAACAAAAATGCCGATTCGAGTAAGAACGTCTTCAATGCGCTTCATTTGCTAGAAGCTTTTCTATAGACTATGAAGACTGGGTTTATTATAAAGATCTCTTGAAACGGCTAAAGAATCACAGCTAAAACCACCTCGCTCGACTAAGTAAACTTTACTAAATCAGGGTCATTTCATCCCACATACCTATAATACTTTCACACATCCCATCGATGTTTCATCCGATTGGGATCTACGTTGCCACAACCAGACACACGTGCGGTTATTAAAATCATACTTAACCTAATCTAATTATTAATGTACACACCATTTTCAGTTACCACACCAAACCACACGCATCCCTGTTAACAGATAAAAGTGTGACGCAAAGGGAAAATACCAAACATATACTAAAACACTGACGAAATTCAATGGCTTAGTAAACAAAAGGCTCGATTTGGTGCAAACGAGCTTGTTTATTCAGTCCCTTGTCAAATTGTGTACGAATGTGGATAATGGTTCGTAGAATAGGCTGGAAAATGTGAAAATATGGTAGGGACGGGCGGATGTCCGGCCATTTTGCTTATCAGTTGGCCACTTTACCGGACATTTTCAATCGGCCATCTTTACACAGTGTTGATAAACCTCCACCACTTCCGGCCACTTCTAAATTAGGTTTTCGTACAGTAAAAGCATATTTTAATGTAATTTTTTAAGGAAAAATAAATTAGGCATTTTGCCACCGGTCATTTGGCTTAGTAGCGAGAATCGCAGTTTACCATGTCATCATCAGCCTGAAGACGTCCACTGCTGAACATAGGCCTCCCCCAAAGCGCGCCACTTTGAGCGGCTGATTGCCTCTTGCATCCATCGGTTACCCACGGTTCAGTTTACCATGTAATTGGTTTGTTTTGATTTAGAGAGGTATACCTACTAGCGTACTTACTTAAGATAATGTTTAGATTAATTACAATTTACAACGATTGCTATGGATCCGGTAGTTGTATTAAGTAAAAATTGCAACAGCAGTAGCAAAGCAACAGCAGTTAGCAACGCGACAGCGAACACTTAGCAATCGGTCGCAAGATCGAGCGCCACTAGCAACAGAACGGCAATAGATGGAAACAAAAGAATGAACTTTTTTTTTATATATTTTGGCTTCACACATAGTGTATTTAGCCAGTGTCAAGTATTATATTTTCATCGTGTTATAAAATATTTCACGCAAAGTCATGTCCTAGTCATAGTCATAGTCCAGTTTAAGTCAGGTAGTCATAGTTTAGTCTAAGTCATGCTCCAGCAAAATGGTGGCAACTTTACTAGAAGCTTCTAAGGAGTTTTGGAAGCAACACGAAAAATCAGGTTTCACCACATTATATCACTTGCCCTCACTCATGCTCGTAATTCAGCACTTAATGCGTAAAACGCCACCAATTTTAAACATTAACACTGGAAAAAGCAAAAGTTTTAAAAATAATACAATGCAACGACGTGAATTTTTCCGCGTTCCCGCCAAAAAACTCGAACTTTTAGTTCATCGTTTTCTGTCAAACGTCACTTCGCTGCCAAAGTCATGTTTGACAGCAATGATTGCGAAATTTACGCCTGTTGCAAAAGTTACGTAATAACCCCGCCGAATATCAACGGGTTCACAATACATTATTTTAAATATTTATATTCATTTACTCAAGAAACTTTGATATTATTCTTTCTATCTCTAATTACATTATTATGTTCACTATAACCCGAGATTAATCCAGTTAATGAATTCCGCAGAAACAAAGAACTTTTTAACCTACTTACGTAACGACTAACCTACCTCTGTTTAACTGGGCTAGTTCCAGGAAAACTCGTAGTTTTATATGTATAATTATGTCCTGCATTTAATTCGTGCTGTATTCCCAGAAAATAAACTAAGGGATATAAGCGCTCTGAAAAGTTAGTTCTCGCAATAAGCTAAGTACCTTCCTTTTCCTTTTCATTTGACTTGAAAGATAATAGTTTCTTAATTTTGACGTATTTCCTGTTAAGTATGTTTTTGTTTACGGTATATTTTTATCATTTACAGGTTCGAGAAAAAAATTTACTTAATTTTGTAATAAATTTTTTTTTAATATTAAATAATAATATTATGATTGGTATTGATAACTGGAGATATACTTTCCGATTGACATTCATCAAATTCTTTATACAGAAGTTAGCTTTTAAAATTAAAGTAACTGGATCAAGTATTTGGTATTTATTGTTTATTGTTTTATCGATTCTACAAGCGGTTTCTTTTTGTGATTCAGGAAGTTTTATTTTAAGCAGCAAAACTTGTGAACAACTTATGTAGCCAATCTGGTGAAAAATCATACACAGAATAATCATTAATTAATTCCTTTTAGATGATTTAAAAATACTTTTGCTCGATCGATGTCCTACCGCTTGTCAAAGCTTAATTATAGCCTTTAATAAACCAATGATTCCCTACGATTAGCACATTTATATTCGGTCTACCGGACTAGCAACGAACCTGTCACACTAAACGAGGGGATAAACCACGTTTAGCAGTTGTCAGAAATCAGCCAAACGATCGCTGTACGTACCTATACTGATCTACATACCTCGATCCGAGTGGCAATAGGCATGATGACAATTTTTTTTTGATAAATTAATTATATTCCTCAAAAGATAAACATTTGTGAAAACAAAAATTAAATATCTCAAAAAATGACCAAGTTACAAGCATTTTAAAAACCGGAGTAGAAAGAGATAGCTCAAACGGCCAGTGACGTCAGAGGAATGTCATTAGAGTACCTCATTACTAAGCTGTGTTAGCTTTTCACACAATCTCTTTGACATGTGACGTCACGAGTAGATTTTTCATAGTAACTATGGGGGCGCTCTGTTTCGCGAGAAAGGGACAGGAGATGCCTGCTGTAGAAACTTTAAAAGCTTATTACTCCGCGATTTATTTACCGATTTTGCTTATTTTTTCAGTTATTGCAGTCATTTTTAATGTTCTTTATGAAAGTAATATTTACTTGTTCATTTTTAATAGTAGTCATCATGCCTATTGTGTGTAGGCGTCTTTAGTACGTCTCCAATATGCCAAAGAACAAAATTAGCTTCTGTTATCAATGATTTAATTTGTCCCCCAATGAAAATACAGAGCATACACGTGACCAGATTTTTTGGGTTCTCTTTTGTAAAAGCAATTTTCCGATACGCCGCGTTTTCTTTTCTGACATTCATAAGTGCCTTTCTTTATGCAAAACTGAATAAATTATGTTAATTTTATTCGTGTCATCTTCTGTTGGCGTCTGTGTTCTTAGAATTTGTATTTAAACATATCTACATTGAATAATAATAATTATGTTTGACTTTATGCCTAAAACTGTGACGAGAAGAACTTTCATACTCAGTAGGTACTTAGTTTCAAGACAATTTCCATCTTACCTCTTCGATAGACTCACTTCTTTTCTTTCAAAGGTTACCTGGAAAGCTCCCTTTTTTGCGATAAAGTCAAAATTTTTTCAATTTTTGCAAATAGGTGGCTAATTGATTTTTTTGGTAACGATTATTTTTAGTGTTCCGTAACCAAAGAGTAAAACGGCCCTGATTGTGATTACTAAGGCTCTGCTGTCTGTCACCAGGCTGTATCTCATGAACCGTGATCGTTAAAAAGTTGAAATGTTAATACTAAAAAACAGAATAAAATAAATATTCGAGGGGGCTCCCTTACAACAAAGGTGATTTTTTTGCTCGTTTTTATAGTTAATCGTATGGAAGTTATTTTATTTTTCAATTGTTATAACCACAGAGCTATTAAACAAATGACGCTTCACCTGGGAGCGTTTTTTTGCTCTGTGGTTATAACCGTAATTTCTTAAAATATTCATCATCACCACAAATTGTGGGAGTTCAGTTGCTTAGCAACGACACGAGTTTAATGCAAGACGAAAGCACCTATCAATTACGACCGTTCGCGCGTTCCTCTCAAACGAGGCCCATTTACATGGTTATGTGATATTACCGTGTACCTACCTACTATGTAAAATGAGGGATTTGCATGTAATAATAACTGGCAACAGAGCAGAACGCTTTAAATAATCGGCGTCTTCAAAGCTAAAGATGTAATTTGTAGGTAGGTACAGCTATAAACCAGCCTGTCGCCTTTGCTAGTGTATTTAGTAAAAATTTTCCACCGTGATATATGGTATTTTGCGATCAGCTAAATAAAGCCTGAATGACCGCCAGCAGGGAAAGTTGGCGTGATATCGTAAGGCGAGCTAGGTACATCACCCCACCACTCTTCGTGACGACCACGACTGCTCTGTCAAGAGCGATACGACTGAGAAGAAGAGAGAAATAAAACCTACATTCGAGCAAATAAAGATTTCATTTATGCATTCATTCATAGAGATAGTATTGAATATATTGAAGTTCCTTGGTCGTGGATTTGTAACTTAATACTGTCAAGTATTAAGTTTATACCTACGTAGTATGTATTATGTATAAGGGACTTTGGTTTAGTCTGTAAAGTTGGTAAGGTACATGTTTTGTTGATATTCCTGTATTTACATATACGAGAAGTTTAGGATGTTGTGTGTGAACTAAATCTCTGAATTATGAATCTTTCGTGGAAGAAAGTTGGGATTTTCTGTTTTGTGTATCTTTCGATTCAAGGGCGACGTGCTGGCGCCCATGGTTGTCGCTGTAAATCCAAAGTTTGTAAGGAAATATTATGAACACGTTCGTGATTTAAATTGTTCCTTTTTAATGAAAAAAACCTTCAATTTATCATTGAAATTCACTATGATTTTGGGAACATAAACACGATACAATAATGTTATATAGTCTACTTTTATGAATAACTTGCATGAAAGAAAAAACCGTGTGCTGGTTCGACCGCAAAATTCAAAATCTATACCTAATTGACAGTTCGAAAGCACCTACATGGTGGTCTTTGTTATACTTTATTATTAAGTAAGATAAGATAGGTACGTAGTTTACTATTGTAGCTACAGTTTTAGAAATAATTTAAGCCAGATTTTTCACAACTCTCCCGGTGTACTTACATAGTTCATTAAAAGTAGTCTAACATGAGTTACTCATCTTAGTAGAAAGTCACCAAATAAATGATTATAATAACATTATCAGCTTTTTCAAATATTGTAATATTAAATCGTCTACCTACTTACATCGACGCAAAGGAGGAAATTTCATTCAATTTAAGTAATGAAATGCGTACAACGGGCACGGTCTTTTTTCAAAGAGAGTTCGAGGAGTATTAGATCCTGATTAAACTGGATGAAGAAGTATTATACCCTCTGGCCTCTTACATCTGCCTGCAGTCGATATCAAGGCTTTGATCTACAATAAAGTACTAGGAAGTAGGTTAGAGAGAGGGTTGGCTGATGTAATAACGACTCTATATTCACAGAGATAAGACTTATAATGCGTATTGGGTAGGCTATGTAAACTACTTTCTGGTTTTAATTATACCCTAGTATTCTATGTACAGCTATCTCCATTGTTTTAATTCAATAACTACTGACTTTTATTTGACTGTGGAGTTTTGGAGAGAAATAGGTAGGTACAAAAAGTCACGTTTTCTGGTCTATTATTCGTTTCGTATTAATTGTAGACGTTCACGAACACTTTATTACCTATTAAGCAAAATTACACAATACTAAAAAATACCAATTGTATTACCAGCTGACATTTTTCACTTTTCTGTCGAAACATTAAAACATCGTCATTATGAGCTTTTAGAATATCATGCTAATGTGAAGTAACCTGGAGACTTACCACAAACTGATACAAAACCATCATGGTTCGTGAAAGTGATGCTTCAAGGTTACAATAATATTGTTCGAATTTGTACCATGAACTTATAAAGTATTCCTGCGTGAGAACGAGACGTCTACATTTTTATACAAGGTAACCTTGAATTGATATGTTATCCTGAAAGGGGGTAAATCTACACCCCAAGGTAGACAATGTTTCTTCTACGACTTTTCTAAATTAATAGTTTTTCATTGAAGAAATGCCATGTAAAGTTTACGTTCAAAAATAGCCTTAGCGCAGCTGAGTGGTTGAACTTTTTCCTTGACCGAGTGCACATAAGTGAGTGTAACGACCTGTGTTTAGAAATGTATTTATTTAGTAGGTATCTTGTTAACTCACGTAGCGATCGCACGTGCAATTTTGCGAGTGGATTGATTTTTTACCATCGAAGTTTGGAAACACCCAGTTTCAAGTAAGACTCTCACAACTTGTAGGGTATCATGGTCCCAGTCCCCCATTTCGGGATAACATACTAATTCAAGGTCACCTTGTATAGCGTTATCATTGTCGCACGTTGGTGTCAACGTGATGTATTTGAGTGAACGATTTAACGACGTCATCAAAACTGCTCTACTTCAACAACATTACAGTATTCTTACTTTTATGTAATTGTTCAAAGTATGGTTGAAGTAATAAGGCTATAAGAGGTTGTGGTAACCCCCTGAAATAAAATAAATTTTATTATTTATTTTATGCGGTATATGATTTCTTGATTTGACAACCAAAGCTTAACCATGAAGAACAAACCATATGGTAATATTCCCTGAGTTTTAAACCTATGGACCTATGTATAGACTTCTTGAAAAACAGCCCTTTCAGTTGTAACAACGTAAATCTTATTTAACTTGGTACCGTAATATAAGTATAAAGAGCACAGAAATAGAGTAAGACATTTTACAGATTAGCTAAACAAACAAACGTATTATTATTAAGGTTATCAAAGAAATACCAACCACTAACAACATTCTTCAAGACACTGTCCAAACAATTAGCAGGTAGAGTCAACATCGTAGGGAGCTTTACAGTTCTGTTTTTATTAGAATCATTTATTTTTCATTTTAATACTATAAACAGTAATCAAAAAATTTGTAGTTACTATTGGTACCTATAATAAGTATAAACCAGTACATAAACACTATAATCATTATCATCATCATCATCATCATCAACAGTCTGAAGACGTCCACTGCTGAACATAGGCCTCCCTCAGAGAGCCACCTCGAGCGGCTGCTCGCCTCCTGCATCCATCGGCTCCCCGCAGTTTTCACCAGATCGTCGGTCCACCTAGTAGAGGGCCAGCCTACGCTTTGTCTACGAATTATTCGGCAAAAAGGCATAAGTACATGTAATAAATACTTACATGTTGCTGACCGTACTTTCGTGAAACCGTTTGATTTATTCCAGCCTATTTTTCATCGGCAATCCATCGACAGCAGACTTTGATTGATTGAAACGAGAATTTCTTCATGCAAATTGTTTTTGCCGTCTTTTATTATTTTGATTTGTAAGCATCTACAATTGCAGTGTTTACTTTTCGAATGTGTGTCTTCAAATAGATATTACAAGAATGCGTGCTTTGATGGGTTATTATAACGACGTGTATATTATTATGATATGATGAGTTTTAAAAGCATTTTTATATCTAGGTAGCAAACAAGTATACAGCCCTCCGGATTAGAATGGAAGAGATCACTGGACATTCTGTAAATATAAGACATGCCAACCGGAAGACGCAGCCTAGGCCGGCTCCCACCAGTATGTGGACTGACGACATAGGTCAGAACCGCGGGGAGCCAATGGATGCAAGAGGAAAGCAGCTCAAAATGCGGCACTCTATGGGGGGAAGGCCTATGTTAAGCAGTGAATTTCTTAATGCTGATGATGATAATGATGATGATGAAGACATGCTAAGAAGAGATACATATTACTGCTGATGGAAGCACAATAGTTATTTGTGCAACAAGAGAGCAAAGTTGATTTTTGTGTCGCGTGCTAATGTTGAATCACGAGCAAGCGAAGGATTCTAGTATTGCATCAGAGCGTAGCGAGTGATTCTAAGTTAGAATCCTGAGCGAGCGAGAGATTCAAAGGCACGAGGTGCAAAAACTTTGCTCTCGAGTAGCACATACAACTTTTCACCTCAGCAGTGAGAACATCATTAACAGGTAGGTACTTATTTACCTAGTAACGAAACACTATAGCGTTCCCGACAAAAGCATGACAGAGAAAAAAAAAGAAAAAAAAAACATGTTATCTTCAAAACTCCATATAAATGTAACCTAAAGCTGACTTACCGCAAAGTCATAATATTATAAAATTACTTTGTCTCACGCAGTGAGCAAAATACGATTTTGCACACTGTTTTCTCGGAACAAAGGGTGCCATTTTGAGCTGTTGAGGTGAAAAATAAATAATTCTTATAGTAGGTACTAAGTGGAAGTGCATACCGAGTCGAATCTTACAAATAAATACATGGAAATGTTACAAAACAAAAGCTGAACAGATAAAGAGCATTGTATTCTCTAACCGTCATCAAAAACGTATAAAATTTGATAACGTCTACCCATTTAAGCTCCATACTTAATTCCGTGGAAAACGAAAGATCATTTTATAAGCTGAAAATGCTGAATTTGTTCCGCTTTTCTCATCATAATTTCACCGTTATTGTGACATCTTCCAACTTGGCCATTAAATATTTAAAACATCAAAGTTAAAGAGGCTTAGGGTTGGATACAATGTATTTTATTTAGGTATGTATGTTTCATTTACTAAGCTATAGCTATATTGTGAAGTATCTAAGTACAATTATAATTTAACGGCTCTGTGAGAGGTAGCTGTGGGTATTATTGTGACATAATAAGACCATGTGAATAATTCTAAAGGCAGTAGGTAATAGACTAGAAAAAAAATTGTTCTTCTATTAGCGAGACCATTTCTGAGAATTGCTTATCAGTAAAGTTAAAATTTCTATGAGTATATAATTATACGGGTCCGTAAGCAGACAAAACATAGATTCAGAGTATTCTAAGCAAAAATACACATGGGTGTTCCCAAGTCATGGGAGTGCAAAAAAGTTTTAGTGGACTACTAACGCCATCTAGTTTCATTTACATGAACCAAAATTTATTAACTTGGGCCTAAACATAGTGTTTTGTACTATCATAAAAATATGCATAGGTAAACTGAAAAGGGCTACACGGTTCAGAAGAGTTCCACGTGTTCCACGGGAAAGAAACCAAACATTCTACGTTTTTATAAAATAGCACTTTTGAAACCCTAATAATAATAATAATAATAATATAAAACGGTCAAATCAGATAATGACGTGACCGGATCTGACCGAATCAAGGTCGAAATAGCTGTCAGTGGTAGGTAGTGGTTATTTTAGTCTGTATCATACAGCTGGGTGAAGTGACGATATTGAAACACAGAGAATAAGTAGTAGATCCGTGTCTTCACATGAAGGTTGTGAATGGAGACCAGAACAGAATTACTTAGAGTAGCTGCAACGTTAGAGCCACTGTAAGTATACCACTTGAATGGTTGCAAGTCGGATAATTGAAAGGGTATGCAAGAAGCTGACAATCAGGTTAACACCACGGGGAGCTAATTAATGCACGAGGTAAGCATCTGCTCAAAGTGGTGCTCTTTGGGAGAGGCCTGGTCATCTGTGAATGTCTTCAGGCTGTTGATGAAGCTGGGCATTTCGTACGTGGAATGGTGAAGTCACATTAGATTACGTCCTTGAGGCAAAAAAGTGAACTCAGAAGCTCAAAGTTAATATACTCAGAAGAGCAAAGATAACAAGCTCAACAAAAAAATTTTAGATCTGTGGCCTCAACTACATGTCTATTGATCAGTAAACTAGTAAATAGTAGGCAGACAGGCACAAGTAAGTAGTTTACATAAATATAATGAGTAAAACTTGCAAATCGGTCCCAAAAATTGTGAAACTCAATAGCTGGCGCTAATGGAAAACTCATTGTCGAACTATCAACGGAGACGCAGAATAGCGGTTTGTTCCCACGAAGTTCTAAACTAGGGTTCCGCGGGTTAAAGCTATTACGTTGTGTGTATAAGTTAACCGAGTATAGCGGCTTGCGGGAAATTTGAGATTCCGTATTAATTATCTTCTCGCTGTTGTGGGTGAATAAACATTTTCTAAATAATTTCAATGAATAGAATTGGATCTGTTACAGTTTTAGTATAAGTATAAGAGTATAGATAAGCGGTCTAATTAATAAACGTGGAGTAGCTTTTGATTGGTTGCTCCGACTTTTGTCTTGACAACTTGATTGAAAAATATTTATGATTTTTATAGCAGTACCAATAAAACTTCCTTGAGCAGTACCGCCTGCTCTACGTAATCTGCAGATTGAAAAAGACAAAAGGTGGTTTAACTAGTCCAAAGTGTTTGACTTTGTGGTAGCTGAGTACATACTCTAAAGGCATAAACGTTACACTGCTCTGTCCTGTTCGAAGATAAGACATGCATGCTTCATCATAACGCACCTACGGCGAGCGTTTGACTTGTCTACCCGACTCCAAGCAGTCCGATCTTAACAAATTAATAATTCTCATCTCATTATAATGTTATGAACTAGAACTAATGCAATATCCACGGATCATTATTAATATCTTGGCGTAGGAACATACATACAACTTCTGTTTACCACTACCTCAAACGTGATGAAACTCAAGCTCCATAGCCGTATCGCATCACGGCGTATTAGCCTAATATTACCATTTGTCTTTGAACCAGATATACCGGATATTCCGGAAGCTATATGAGCTAGGTATATTTACACACTAATATATTAGTACCTATATCACAGATAATATTAACCTTTCCATATTATGGTAAGTATAGATAGAAAAGCTATGGTATAGATAAATATTGAGCCTGAAGACGTCCACTGCTGAACATAGGCCTCCCCCAAAGAGCGCTACTTTAAACGGCTACTTGCCTCTTGCATCCATCGGGTCCCCGCGGTTCTGACCATATTAGGTCATCGGTCCACCGATGTGCACAGTGGGGGGCTGGCCTACGCTGTGTCTTCCGGTTCGTGGTCGCCACACGCCACAGAACCTTTTTTCCCCATCGGCTGATAGTTCTACGAGCGATGTGGCCCGCCCACTGCCATTTCAACTTGCTAATTCTGAAAGCTATATCGGTGAATTTAGTTCTCTTGCGGATCTCCTCTAATTACCCGACTACCAAAAAAAAAGAGGGTTATGAGTTTGACTGTCTATGTATGTATGTATGTATGTATGTATGTATGTTCATATGTTCCCTTGTATCTCCTAAATTACTTATTCTATTTCAAACAGCAAGGTGTCAATCGATAGATCTTAACACTCTGCGTGTCATAGGCTATATAAAGTTACATTAAATTTAATATAGCGAATTATATTAAAAAAATTCGCGGACAAAAAAATATATTTTTTCGATAAACATGTCATGTTTGGTATCAAATGAAAGGTCTTTATGAGTACGTTTAGAATATGTATAATTTGTATATCTATGTATAACTATGTATAGCCTACGTATAAAAATAGGCACCAATTTTCTGGTTTTGTTGTTCCCTGGTTGTGCCTAAACTACTCATCATATTTTATCAAATTTGATACCAATCGATGCGTATTGACACTCTGGATGACATTGGGTACATTAAATTATACTAAACCCAATATGGCGGATTTTATGACCTATCCATTTCACCTCATAGTACGAAAATTCGCTAAACATTAGGCAAACAGCCGAAATCATTCGTGTAGTCTTAAAAATTGACGCAGTTATACTTTGAAGGTATACTAATGAATATACTAAAAATGTCCGAGGGTGGGGGGTAAGTAGAGGGAGGGGAAAGGGTTTGAATATCACTTTTTTCGGATATTTGCTTATATCTCAAAAACCTTTAGGATTAGTATTACAATTACTTCTGTGAAATTAAATCATATTACATCCGCCATAAAAAAGATACTATTCATTTTTACTGTAGGATCAATACTTTAGGAATTAAACAATGTTGGAATTTGAAAAAATAGCTTCCTGCCAAATCGTTATAACGCGCAACTGCATACCGCTTGTAAAGTTGTAGCATAGATGATAGAAGTAGGTACCTACTTAAAAGTACAATTAACAAAAATAATTAAAATCTCTAGAGATTGGGTCATGTAACCAAACATTTTTGCACATAGGTAAGTGTAACCATTAGTTATACAATACAACACCCCTTAATTTGGGCGAAGGTAAAAATGCCATCATAAATAATTAGGTAGTCGGGTATTAGTTTTTGAACTCTATCTTGTTTTGAATCTTGTCTCGCAAGGAAACACGAAGCATAGCTGTCTCCATAGGTCGCTGCGCGACTTTGAGCTTTGGGCTCTGATTCCATCCATATCCTTCCTTTATTAACGAGGCACTTATAAAAGTAAATATCACTGTGTGTATATTTATCTCAGTGGTTTTCACGCGAAAACGTCTAAAGTGCTTTGCATTAAAAAACCACTCAGACTGTACACTTTACAGAAAAATACAAAGGGTACATTTCTATAAAAAAAACCACAAAATGGTAGGCGGAACCATCTACAAACTAAATTAATTTAAAAAAATAACCTGAGCAGATGAGGTAAGTACCTTATGTAGTTATGTTTTAGTGGCTAAAATAATAGGTCACCATAAACCATACAAACAATATCTATTGCTGATGATATCATTTGTTCCTTAATTAATCTATATAGGTACGGTAGGCTTAGTAATAACGCTAATGAAATCCTAGGTGTCGGAGTACTTACCTATGTTTACTTTCAATATCCTAAATTAGTAGCCCAACGTGCTATAGAGCGTGCCATGCTAGGTATCTCTCTGAGAGATAGAGTTCCTAATGTGGAAATCACATTACGGAGCTCAAATGGAGGTGGGCAGGACACTTGGCTAGGAGAAGAGACGGTAGGAGGGCGAACGCGGTAATAGAATGGTGGCCCAGAGATGCAAAAAGACCAGTAGGCAGACCACCAGCCAGATGGGTAGATGATATCGTCAGGATTCAAGGCAGGACGTGGACGAGATCGGCACAGGACCGGAAAAAGTGGTGTGATAAAGAAGAGGCCTATGTCCAGCAGTGGATTGATACAGGTTGAAATGATGATGATGATGATCCTAAATTAGGTATTATGGTGTAATTTTCCCATATTTTTATATGCTGCAGAGATGTGGACACTGCAAGAAATCATTAGCCTTTATTGGTAACGTTAGAGCCAAGGTAGACGACAAACTCATCAACAATTACTAAGTTCAGTGCACTAGCTACAACAGCCTTTTCGCACGATCCACCACCATTATCTTGGTTTTCGATTTGTTTACAAAAAGTCCTAGGGTGTTGCTTTATATTTAGTTTTCTCCATTGTACTACTACTATTCTGATACAGAAATATTTATTGTGATTCCGTTGAAAGACTTAATTATTGACGACATAATAAAAAGTCATTTAGGTATTGAGATTTGTAAATAAAGCGGGTTTCCACCCAATCGGTGGACCGACGATCTGGTGCAAACCGCGGCGAGCCGATGGGTTCAGGAGGCGAGTGGCCGCTCAAGGTGGCGCTCTTTGGGGGAGGCCTATGTTCAGCAGTGTACGTCTTCGGGCTGATGATGATGATGATGATGATGAACGCTAGTTTAGGCAGCTCGAGGCTAGTCTTGCACTAATATTAGACTGACTCTATAGAGGTAAAAAAAAAACTTAATAATTTAATTGGGTTTCGTAACTTAAATAAAGCGAGTGCAACAAATTCATTAAAAGTAGTATAAAATACAAATAAAACAAAGCTGGACAAGAAACACGTTTGCGTGTTAGAGTTAATTTTCACTAACAAGTCGAGTGTAATTAAGTAATTTATTTTACGTGGCCTTTTCACTTACTATGGCTAATTAAGCTGGCACTAAATTAATTTTAACGACATGCCTCGGACACTTAACCGAATTAAAAAGTCATCGGTAATTATCCTGAAATATTGGTGTCGATTGTAAGTCGGTCTTCAACGAAAAGTATCTTTGGTTTGTAAAGCTTTTTTATCTCCAGGGTTTGGCCCACATTTGCCCATCGACACAACAACAAACAACATTCAACACAACAATTCAATCAACAACAAACAACATTTCAATTATTTGACTCGTTGTGTTTTATTGAAAGTTAGGTTAACTTAGTATAGGTACTTTTTTTCATTTAGGTATAAAAATAATAATAATAATAATAATAAACGCCCAACGATCACATACATAGATCCTGGACCCTAACTAGGATTCCCTGTATCTAGGGACCCAGGAACTACGAGGACCATGGTCCCACAACACCCAGGCACAGAACAAGTATTTGCGCTTTTTTTTTCGGGCAAAAATACTTGTCCTGTCGCGGGAATCGAACCCGCCACCTTCGGGTTATGAGCCGACCTGCTCAACCACCAAACCACGAAGGCTGTCAAGGTAAAACATTACTTCTATAACCATATACATACTACGTTTTAAAATACGCACGCGCACTGATGTTTTGTTGCTTCGATAGGATAGATTTTTGGTTCCTAAATAAAGCTCTTGGTTTTTGTTTCTTGAATTGCGAATACTCCAGTCCAGGTATCTTATTTCTTCCAGGAATTTCAATTACTACTCCCCCATTCAATTGAAACACAGCACCGGTCACAAACAGAATTCTAATAATACACAAAGCGGTAACCAATTAAGATGAACGTTCGCAAAGGGGGGCCCCTTTGCAAACGTCTTTACTTGACGAATTTCACGTTTCAGTCCGGGTAACCTTTAAACTAGTAGTCAAAAGGTTTTGCCATAAATATCATTCTTTATTTATTTATTTATTTAATTCTTTATGCACAAAATGTGTACAAAGGTGGACTTAATGCTAACAGCATTTTCTACCAGTCAACCAAGGTGTGAAGAAAAGGAAGTAGATTAGGCGTGCACAAAACGGATATGAGCAAAATTGCAGATCATACTAAATATAAATAATATACAAAAGTATTAACTATTAAGATACAAGACAGTACATACATATAATTTTAAGAATTTAATAAAATACTGACTAAAATAACCGGTAATGTTTAATTATATAACTAATACTAATATAGATATACTACATAATAATAAATAAATACATATTCCTATATTCAGCTATATCAAGTTTAGAGACTTTAGTAAATGTTCTTTTACCTGGCGTTTAAAACTGTCCTTTACGTTACACCCCTGAATCTCATATGGTAACGAGTTCCAAAGGTGTACTGCTGTGACTTGAAAGCAGTTGTCTAAGACAAAATATTGTATGTCGTGGAGTTGCGAGTATAAGGGTATTTGAAGAGCGGAGTTGTCTTTCATGTGTGTCTGACAGGAAGGTAAACTTGTTTTTCAGGTAAGTTTGGGTCTTTCAAGACAGAAAAAAGGAGGCAGAGAATTCGTAGATTACGTCGCTCACGGATTGGGAGCCATTTAAGCTCGGCTCGGAATTTGGAGACGTGATCATACTTTTTATCCAACCGTATCATTATCATCATCGACAGCCTGAAGACGTCCACTGCTGAACATAGGCCTCCCCCAGGGCGCCACCTTGAGCGCCTGTTCGCCTTCTGCGTGCATTCATCAGCTCCCCGCGGTTTCACCAGTTCGTCGGTCCACCTAGTGGGGGGTCGGCCTACGCTGCGTCTTTTGGTTTATTCAATGTCCATAAATATGTTGCGATCGGTCTAAACAGATTTCGTTTCAGTATATTATTATATGTATACGAATGGACCCATGACTTCAAAGTGAAGTCAAATCGTTATTGGATTGGGTGTAAAACCCAATCCAATAACGATTTGACTTCTTCAGTTATTGATTACAAATCTATTTATCCTTGTAGGTACTTTAAAAAAAAATTGATTTATCAGCCCTTGTTTCAGAGTTATAAATATGTACCTACTTAGCGTGGGTTATTGATCCGTTAGTTAAGGCGCTGAATGCTCCCAAATCGACTATTTAGAACGCGATTATATCAAAACGTATACCATTTACAGGATTGAAAAAAATGCACGTTAATACTGGTCATATCTTCTTTCCATCTGCCGAAACCGAAACACGTTTACGAAAAGTTTTCTCGATAGAAAAAAATCGTGAAGTGACCTCTAAAAAATCATTCAAACGTCCTAAAATGTTACATTATAATAAATTGAAATAAATCATAGTGATAAGCATGTTTCAATGCATCCGTCTATAAGCTTATTTTTTTATAACAATAAGCATTTCTTTTATAACTAATTATTTGTACCGAAAAATGGAAAAGTCGTAGGGCAACGCAACGTAATCGCCATATTTTTGCTATGCATAAAGCTATCCTACAAGGTACAAAATAAGTTTTAAGTTTGTCTGCTGTAATAAACGTGCTCGCATTGGGTCCTGTCAGGGCCTTAAAGAAAGAAAAAAGTAAACTATAGGTAAAAGTTCTAACAAATTTTGACCATTGATTTTAATTTTTTCCATTGGTTACCTAAATTATGGATCCAAAATCTACCCTTAGTAGGTATGTTCGAATTCGAATTATGAATTACATAAACATTACTACAATTATTCGTCTGGAGATCTACCTATTCTACGATACTGTACTTATCCAATAATAAACAAAACGATGTTTTATAACTATTTATGATCCGGTTGTTTATAGTCCATTCAACTTTAGTCCACAATTCCATAGACGATAATATCATTGCACTATTAAAATGTTTTGCCTAATGGTTGTAAGGTGATTGCTTAATAAATTCTAACATTTTACGAGGTCTAGACTAGGAGGTATTCAGGGTTTAGGATTGGGGCAAGCCTAGTTAAAGTAATATCCATTTAAAATCCAACGGAAGAGGATTTTGATACTATTAACTTGATGAAAAATATTAAGTAATTATTATATTCTCGGCTCGGCGAGGCAAGAATGACATTCTACAACAATGATTTAGTGCTGCACTAGGCCTAATCTTGAAGCCTTCTTTAGTTGACTGTCTTTAAAATTCTAAAAATATAATATTCATCTCTTAAATTGCCGTCTATTTGACAAAGACAGCAATAATTTTAAGAGTTTTAGATCTGTCAACTAAAGCCTTTAAAATTGCCCCCAGTGTTATTTCAAATAGGTACATGTTAATAAACTTACGGCACTATTATGTTTTAAACAACAACTAGTAGCTCTGTGAGCTATAGACCTTGTGAGTCTGTCTGTGAAATATGCTCTGCCATAGTGGAAAAAATCCAAAAATACGATAAAATAATTGCACACAAATCAAACCTCTCCATAAAACTTGGATTTAATATTATGGCACAAGAAAGGCGACCTGTAGAGACAAACAGCCACACCACATCAGCTTGAAATATTTTTGCCCAGGCTGAAACAGAGACTTTTCGTTCACATTTAATAGGCAGGTGTTTATATCATATCCAATGCATTATGTCCTTAATCAAAGCCAATGCCCCATAATCATACAGCTTAAGTGGTATTATTTCCACCCTTACTTAAGTACGTCCCTGCCACCCAGTCTTCTTCAGGGCGTTTACCATTCATTATTGAGGTCGCAAATTAATAGGAAGCCAGGTTTTATAGACCAAGGCACGGTAGATGTTGAATAAAACGTGAAGTTAATACAATGAAGAAGTTCGTAATGAAAGCGGTGTTAAAGTAAAAAGGTAAGTTTCTATGTCTTCATTGTTCTTGGTAAACATGTTCTTTTACAATGTGTTAGCTTCAGCTGAAAAATTTAGAAAGTTATCCTGTCTGTTTCAGTTAAGTAAGTAACAGTGTAGTCTGAAAACAAATATGTGAAGTAAATAAAGCTCAGTCCAAGATAATTTACATCAAGCCTACCTTTTGATGTCTCGGAGAAAAATACTCAAGCGTAAATTCAATTAAATACACAATACCTCTACATTTACGATGAGTAGATATAACAAAATCAATTTCTTTTTTTAACAGCGTGAAAACGAAAGATGCATATTAATCAATTTAGTCTAAAATATTTAGGGTTAAGCAATTTAGGCTTTATTGATCGTGTTTTAAAGGAAGCTTCTTTTTACGATCCACGTTTTTTCCGGGTTCATGTTCCGGCAGGGTTCGTTCAGGGGTTCACAATCATCGTTCAATCACAGTTAAAAATTAGTAGATTTTTTTCTCTTATCTGTGAAATTGCCACATGTCAAAACCTCAATGACTGAAATGTCTACTTCTACAAATGCAAATGACTCTTTCTTAGGTCTTTGAAGAAAATCCGACAATGGCGGTTGTGAAATTTGAATTTATTTTTCAAAACTAGTGTATTTTGAACTTTAATGTGTAATAAGGGTGCATGGAGCCAATAAAAAAAGAGGGTGGATTATTATCCGTTAAGTGTTCGTGAACGTGCACGAGTATTGGCAAATGGTTGTAAGATTATACAACCATGCATTTTCGTTTTTGCTTCAACGGCCTTTTTTAGAGCCTTCAGTAAAATATCCTCCATTTTACTGTTGGCGTTTTGACTGACAAAATATGACTTTGACTTGACATAACCGTACAAATTTTACTCACTTGACATTGGCAGAATTATTGCAAAAAAGCGTTAGAAAGCCATTAAAGAAGAAGAAGAAGAAGACTCTTTCTTAAAATATTATTTCGAGAGTTTTGGCGGGAACGTGAAAAAGTTCACGTCGTTGCATTGTATTATTTCTCAAAACTTGTGCTTTTTGTTTTACGCATTAAGTGCTGAATTACAAGCATGAGTGTGGTCAAGTGATATAATGTGGTGTAATGTGGTTTTTCGTGTTGCTTCCAAAATTCCATAGAAGCTTTTTGTAAAGTTGCCACCACTTTACTTGAGCATGACTTAGACTGGACTATGACTATGACTAAGACTTGACTACGTAAAATATTCTAAAACTCGATGAAAATATACAATACTTGACACTGGCTAAATACACTATGTGTGGAGCCAATATATAAAAAAAAAAAAAAATTATTTCTGAGAAGGTCACCAGTTCTGGAAATTACTGCTCTTGGAATTGGCCACTTCTGTAAATGGCTATTTCTGGAAATGACTTCTTCATGAAATGACTATAATATAAATATTGAATTTTAGTTTAGCAAACACGTATGACATAAAATAATGAATAAAATCAAATAGACCAAAGTCACTATGTTCCGTATCTGACAATAAAGGTTTTGGGCTCTTCTTGAATTTTGCTTTATTTTTGCCATTTTTGCTATAGCATACCTACTTAGTACCCAATTATATAAATTAAAACATATATTACGTTGGAAAACATAATAAAAACAGAAGACACTGCTAAAGCTTTCTGAGAAAACCTTGAGCTTAATGGCACAATGTACTTACATGTATTATTATTGCAAAGTGGTTACTTTTTTGTACGTCGTGACGACCTACAACTTTTATAATGATTTGGTTGTTATGGAACTTAAAAATCATAGTTTGGAAGCTCTGAGTTTAAGATACGAAGTAAATAGATGTAATTATTGTGGACTGACCTGACCATGGGGAGCCGATGCGATGGATACGGGAGGCGAGCATAGTGCTGCTCAAAGTGGCGCTCCATGGAGGAAGTCTCTGTTCAGCCGTGGAAGTATTGATGATGATGACGATGATGATAAGATATATAATTATAAGGGTTTATAATAAGCTCACTTAGTCTAGCTAAGCAACTTAGCCTTTACTTACCTGGGATTTTTTTAAAGCTTTTTATGATAATAATATCTAAAACAAACCATCATAAATAAATTAATAATTCAAACAAAAAATTTTAACTCTCGTTTGTGAATCATTTTTGTTTTTATACATTGAAATTTCAATAATCAGTTGATTACGCTACATTACGTTAAGCAGGTGATGCTGCTATAAATCATGAATCTTGATAAGGTATTAACAATTTAAACACTTGGGTATAACGACGCAATTCAATTGCAGGTTCCAGAGGCTCACGTTAATTTGCGACGACTTTAAATGGGCTTTAATGACCTTAAAATGTTTTCGTAACGACTTCAAGTACTTCAGCTCTGTCCAAGTCATAAGCGAAATATTTTTTCAGTTAAGGTGCGTTTTCGTGCTTCGCTTCCGATCGCAACTGCGATTGATTGCGTGTTGCGGCTATAGGAATGTAAATATTATGCCGTGTCTGAGGTGTGCGAGAGACGCGTGCTGCCATGGCCATACATTCTTTTGCTTCATCAGCTGCTCGGGATCAAGCAGCAATGCACGGAATCGGACCTTTAAGGTCACAGCTCATTAGAACCACCCGGCACACTCTCCGCACCGCCTCGTCGCACGGCGTCCACTCGTTATCGAAAGTGCTCTACGGGTGGACGCCGCCAATAAACGTCGCGCGGTCAACCAGTGGACCTCGCTTGTTCCACGAATTTTCGAGTAGTATGTTAACAATTAGCACTAGGTCTACACGTGTGTTTCGTAATGTTAAATTTTACATACTGGGAATGAAAGGAGGGTGGGGAGCGGCGCATCGCCAAGTATCGCCCTCACGTGAATCATTCGCGGGCAGCGCGCGGTCCACTCGGAACCCGCGTGTTGGCGATGCGCAGTCAGCGCAAGGCAAGCATGCAAGCAGCGAGTTGTCCTCGAGTGGTCCAACCGCCGTCCACGCGTGGAGGGCCTACGACCGAGGCGATCCGGTAACGCTACGGAGTTGATATAGTGAGCGCATAAACATACAAAACCATATAAAGAATACTAGCCGCAGGAGGCGAGGTGGTGCGAAGTGGGTGCCGGGTGGGTCTAATGAGCTGTGACCTTTAGAGGGAGAGAGAAATACTTATTATGCCGTGTGGTCACGGCGTAAGAATAGGACCACTGTCTCCTATCTCTTACTGGTTGGGTGCTGTAAGAGCCGGGGAATGCATAAAAATCTACTGCGATCACCGAGACGATTTTTCGACTACTCCATAGTGAGTATTTTAGGTTAGGTATACTTACTATCAATATTAACTAGCAAAAGCTAAAACTGCTTAATTATAGCGAAACTGTCGGTCTGCGCTGCACTGTAGTGGTCAGTTTCTCGTAATTTATATTGGTTAGGTCATTTAACTAAATTATCTGATGGATTATTACCACATTGATGACAAAGCGGTCTAGACTATTACCTAATCTGTATGCTGAGCTGGGCCGTGGCAGAGTTAGAAATGTCTGAAACATGATGTGAGTTAACCTATTAGTTGGAGGTAAGTATTATATAAGTCATATTTTACCATCATAATTAAGTACATTAATTACTGCATCTTCAGTTGAAATGGCTAATTGCTCGTAAAACTGACAACCGATGGGAAAGAAAGGCTCTCGAGTGGCGACCACGACCCAAAAGACGAAGCGTAGGCCTGCCCCTCACTAGGCAGACTGACGATTTGGTGAAAATCATGGGGAGCCGATGGATGCAGCAGGCCAGCCGCCGCTTAAGGTGGCGCGGCGCTCTATGGGGGAGGCCTAGGTTCAGCAGTGGACGTCTTCGGGCTGGTAATGATGAATAATGATCACTGCATCTTCATAAAAAAAATATTTCACAACTTTCAAGTAAGTATAATTAATTATCCTTTTTGCTCTACACTTGGGCATTAATGAAATCAGAAACCCTTAGAAATTGGTTTGATTTCCAACGTTTATTTCCTCGAACGAGTTTACGTAAATTGTTATTGACATTTCTTTAATCAACAATTCTATTTTAATAGTTTCTCAGTTGATGAAAGTAATTTATACATTGTAATTACAACTTACGTGAATTTATAATTACTTGGCTATTCAACGAGGTAATATTGCGAGCAGACAGCGATTTTAACACGGTTTTTTGTAAAGTTTTAGATTTAGATACTCAGCTTATTTTAATTTTTTAATTTAGGTTTTATAATATTTTGTTTTATGTTGATTCATTGATTGATTGAATGATTTTTCAACTTCTTAGGTACAGCAGTTTAGCTTTCAGCTTTTTAGGAATTTCTGAACGGAATTAGTTTGTACCTATCTACTTTTATTCTAAATCGCTGCTTGATTAATAGTGCGATGGGATTGGGACCCATTTTTTGTATTGTAGGTAGGCATATTCTAGGCTAAGTGTTAAGACTTTCAATTACTTTTTTTGCTTGTGTGTTGAATGAAACTAATGGTTAGAAATTGTTCGAGTTTTTAACCATTGGTTACCTTAAAATCTATTGGTGAAAATACCGACCCTAAGCCAGCAAATCATCCAAAGCCTTTAGTGTTGCAGCTGTCCATACTTCTATAGGCTACAATTACGGCTGTCCATCAGGCAAGCCTTATGCTTGTTTGTCACTCATAGGTATTTATAACATTACGAAACCCAACCCAAAGTACTATTCCTAAAATACCAAATTAAAACTGAATCGCATATTATTAAGCAAAATCAAGCTTATTCACGTTTGATTTTGTAGTCAACTCTCATGGTACCGAAGTGATATCACGTGATATGACGTAAGTCGCGATAATGGGTTTCAGTTTAATGGCAATCGCTTCTAATGCTGTGCATGCCAGTAGCTTAAATCCATACTTGTGTGGTGTAGTTTAATCTATAGTGAGCGGTAAATTAGGTAGGTCCAACTTTGATAAAAAGGTCGCATGAGAATCCAACTCGGCTGGGAAAGTTCGGAAAGTTTCGACCTATCTTTTCGTCCAAAATACAAAACAAAAACAAAAACAGTAAATGTTTTCGAGCACTATGTATACCAGTGATAACTTTTGGAACCGAGCCAATTATTATCTCTTACTGTTCACCTCATCAGTAAGCCCAAAATCGTGCAACGAGCTATGGAAAGAGCAATGCTTGGTGTTTCACTGCGAGATAAGACCCGCAATGAGAAGATCCGAGATCCGCCGGGAAACTAATGTGACCAATATCGCTCTTAGAATTAGCATGTTGAAATGGCAATGTGCATGCTGGCCAGATCGCTCGTAGAACTGACAACCGATGGGGACAAAATGTTCCCCAATCACGACCAGAAAGCCTTAGGTGCACCAACAATCTGGTGAAACTCGGGGCAGCCGATGGATGTGAGAGGCGAGCAGCCGCCCAAAGTAGTGCCCTGTGGGGGACTATGTTAAGCAGTGAACGTCTTTAGTGATGATAATGATGATGATGCAATAAAAGTCAAATAGCCTATATTTCTGACGCTTTCAATCTATTGATCTTAAAGGATCTATTACTTCTATCTATGAGCCATTCCATTTTGTGAAATCGAAGTCGCCTTTGGTACTGTTAGTTCACCTAGTGTGTTATTTCCGTTGCCATAGCAACCGGGAAATGTGAAGAGCTCACACCGTGCAAGTCGTAAAATTGTTAATGTAGACTCGGAACTCGTGAAGAATTCCAATTCCAAACGTTTGATTCAGTTCCTTTTATCAACGTTTTGAGCCATTTTACCTTTTTGAATGCTAATTTGATGATTAACTACTCTTAAAAGATTCTTGGTCTATCTTTTCTTGTGAAAATTGATCAGGCCTAGTTTAGGCAGAGCTACTCTCTCTCTCTATTAATATTTGTTTGATATATTAAAATAAGTCAGAATTGGTTTCTTGAAAGTTAAATAAGGATTCATTGATAATTTAATTCCGGTTCGTCGTCACCATGCGAAAACCTTTCTTCCCCATCGGTTGTCAGTTCTACTAGTAATCTGTGGTTCTACGAGCGATGTGGCCTGCCTAGTACCACTTCAACATCATCTTCGCTATTTCTAAGAGCTATATCGGTGACTTTAATTCTCCCCACTAGTGAGACCAACGACCACGTGAGAACCGCATCCCTGCGTCGGCCACCCAAAAAGCAACCGCTTAAAGTTGTGCTCTATGGGGGCGGACTAGTACTTCAGGCTGATGATGATGATGATGATGATGATGATGATGATGATGATGATGATGGTGATGGTGGTGGTGGTGGTGGTGGTGATGTTAATAATACAAAGAGCATCAAGCCAATGTTGATTATTAATTAACCAGTCACGCAACTGCAGGCCAACATCATGCGTTTAATACATAACTAATGACTCTAATGAGCTACGTTAATGAATTGGGAATTGTTCAGAAATATCGCTAATGTACCTCTAAATTATTTTAATGCATGCATTCATACTGAAACAAATTCATTTTCTGTGGTAAACAATCTTAAGACGTAGATTGTTTGACGGGCCATATGCCTTTATTCCTCAAACTACTACAATAATAATAACTACACAATGTACTTTAGCTACACTATATTCTGCTACACAAACCATTTGGATTGTATACTAGATGTAATCGAACGGGTAGATATTTCTGTATCCACCGCGTCGTGACAGAATAAAAATAAATTACAAAATACTTACAGATTCCAAGTAATAATTATCCTTAACTGCTAGTTACAACTACAAAATTGCAATTACCTATTCCATAGAAAAATTAATTATATTAATAATTTCTATTGTATGATTAGTAAATATATTACAACTAAAAAACCCTATCTATTACGCACGACACGTAAATATATAAAAGCTATAGGTAATAAAGCTAACCCTATATTTTTCTTTGTTCACAGATGGATTGGAGTCATATCTCTTCTGTTTCCACAACCACTTGGATATGTTAACATGCTGTCGGCATACAACACCAGTGACAATAATGTGGGATCACCAATAGAAACCAAGCATGACATAACTGCTATGACCTTTAATGGATCTTCTTATAAGGGTGGAGGGGTCTTGATATTAACGAAGACGTTGACTGGAGAAACTGTTGAAGTTATCGATGATCCTAAAACGAACAAAACCCTCGACATCATCGACGTTGAAGTAGTTCAATACGCTTTCATTATCCTCTATGGCGTCATCTTTCTCCTTGGAGTTTTCGGGAATGTTCTTGTATGCTATGTCGTCTTCAGGAATCGAGCCATGCAAACAGTCACCAACCTCTTCATAACCAACTTGGCATTATCTGATATACTACTATGCATATTTGCGGTACCTTTGACTCCTATGTACACCTTCTTAGGAAGATGGGTCTTTGGCAGGGCACTGTGCCATCTCATGCCGTACGCACAAGGCACAAGCGTATACATATCAACACTAACGCTAACATCAATAGCAATAGACAGATTTTTTGTCATAATATATCCCTTTCACCCAAGAATGAAATTATTCACGTGTATTTTCATAATAGTATTCATATGGATGTTCTCACTAGTTGTAACATGCCCGTATGGACTGTTCATGGGCATACAGATAACAAACAACAATACTTATTACTGCGAAGAGAGCTGGCCTTCAGATAAATCGAGAAAGATCTTTGGAGTTTGTACATCAGTCCTGCAGTTTATAATACCCTTTTTAGTAATAGCAATATGTTATACATGCGTTAGTATAAGATTGAACGATCGAGCGAGGTCAAAACCTGGTGCTAAAAATACTAGGAGAGAAGAAGCTGATAGAGATAGAAAGAGGAGAACAAATAGAATGCTTATTTCCATGGTTGCTATATTTGGTATCTCGTGGCTTCCTTTGAACCTCATTAATATTTTCAATGATTTCTACGCCCAGATGACGGAATGGAACTACTACTTTGTCTCATTTTTCCTCGCCCATTCGATGGCGATGGCGTCAACATGTTACAATCCGTTTTTGTACGCATGGTTGAACGAAAACTTCAGGAAGGAGTTCAAACAGGTGCTTCCCTTCTTCGAGTCGAATGGAGGCGTGAGAAACAGCTATCATTCCGGACGAATGCCTACGCACAAGGCGGATAAAAATATATGTAATGGCAATGAGACGATACAAGAAACTCTAGTAGGGTCGTCTTTCAACAGAGGGCCGTCGATAAAACATCGAATATTAGAGGGCAACGGCAAAAAAGATAACGGGGTCGAGGTGGAAAGTATACTTTTAGAAGACAAGACGGTCACAGCTAGCTATCACAAAAACAGCGAAAGTGTTAACCTGCAGCTTATTGATGAAGAATCTCAGCTCAGTGAGCCGAAAGAGAAACCATCGATCTAAATTCAAGTAAGTATATTTGACCTATTCGGTCATGGTATATATTTTTTTAATAAACTACTAGGAGCAGGTCAGCGTTTAACTGCAACTCAGATGATGTCAAGTCACAATGCAGCTGAAGCTTCTATAATAATATATCTAAGAGAAAAGTGTAAGTTCTTTTGTATTAAACAAGTATTTTTTAATGTTAATAAATGGAGTTTGAAACAATTTCTTGGTAGGATACAATCTGGTGTAGGAAAGGTATTTGGTAAAATAAGCAGATTATCGATTTGGTTAAAAAAAAGGAATTATAAATTAATGCAAACAATACACGGTCTTATAATATTTTGTTTGAAAAAAAAATTAAAACATTCACGTCACTCAAATTAAGTTTTTCTGCAAATATAATGATGGTAGGACTTTTCTGCAAAGTTCGTCTAGGTAGGTACCGCTTTGCCAGTTATTCTGCCGCCAAGCAGTAGTTCCGGTTTGAAGGGCATTGTAGCTAGTGAAATATTTGGGCAAATGAGACTTTATGCCCTGATTACACAGTGTAGTAATCTGATTACTAGACTGTGTGATGTGTCAGGATTACGTGCGCAGTGCAGTGACAAGCGAAACTTTATTATTTGAAAGTTCCGAGTGACACTGCAACTGTTATGGGCGGCCGTGTTGCTTAACATCAGGTGAGCTACCTCGTCACGTCATTCATTCTCATAAAAAAATGTATTTTATCCAATCTCAACCCTGGAGCAGTTGACCAAATATTCATACTTACCCTTCTTTTTATTTGCGTGACAGTTCAAGTCTATGCAAACACTTCCTGCTTCCTGTGGAGTAAGATTAAGTCGAAGTTAGTTTCTTTCGTTAGCTTTCATACATAAAATTTGATTATTCATTAAAAAAGTGTCGATACTTCATAAACAAATTTGCACCAGACACAAGTTATTTTAATTTTGACAGCTCCCGTGGTGTGGTGGTTGAGCAGGTTGGCTCATAACCCGGAGCAGCGGGTTCGATTCCCGTGACAGGGCAAGTATTTGTGCATCGAAAAAAAACTCAAGTACTTGTTCTGTGCCTGAGTGTTGTGGGACCATGGGCCTCGTAGTTCCTGGGTCTCTAGATACAGGGAATCCTAGTTAGGGTCCAAGCAAGGACCTATATATGCAAAGTTTAGCGTATATAATTACTAAATTCACTTCACTATATATATATATCGATATAGATCGATATTATATAACCGGATCAGTACATTTATAACTAAATTATTTTGTTCCAGATATTTGGATTCCATGCGAAGAACAACGATGCCACTAAGAACACACAATACTTTAAATATTAGTTAGGTCAAAGAAAAGTAATGTGAAGATGTTCATTGTCCTTGTTAGACAAAGATATGAGTTATTTGTTAAGTAATATTTAGTACCTAATTTACTCGCCTCTAAGATAGATGAAATAGTGAATAAATGTCATAGAATGATTCTTTAAGCAAGTCGTCGGTAAAATTGTATAAATTTAACGAAAAACAGAACATACTAAGTAATGATCATTTTAGAAATTAGGTACATTTATAACGCTATACAGGATGTAATTTAATTCATTAGCATAAATTAAGCCTATGATAGTACATCATTTATAGATGATTATTAAAGAGTAAAGATTGTAAACGAAATAATTTTTATTGAAAATTATGAAGATTGCCGCGGCGCCTCACGCAGTTGACACATTTAAACGTTTCTACACCTTGTGTGTACTTATAAAAACTGTAATTCAATATTTTAATTAAATTTTGTAGCATTTGATTAAGTAAGTTATTCCATTTTTGGAGTTATTATTATTACCAAACCAATGTGTTAAAATTCAAAAATTTTGGTCCACACGTGACAGGTATCAGGAGTAGGTAGATAGTTTCAAAGGATGCTAATGAATTCAATTACACCCTGTATAAAATAAAGAGTTTAGCGCAAGTATCCAAAAGGCCTAGACTTACAAATTGTTGTAGATAAATGTTTGTAAATAACTAAGATATTATAATTAGCTAAATTAGCAGAAGATGGATGATTTGGGTTTCCCAAAAAGCTATTGAGCCCTATTTCAAACACGACACTATTACTTTATTTCGTATTGTGATTATCGAAAAAAAAAAAACATTTGAAACGAATAAGAATAGAAAAAAATGTACCCTGGTTTGCCATTTTTTAGTTTAACTATTTTTTGGAGCAGTAGATTTCGTATAAATGTAGATAGCTAGAGTACTATGATAAGTATATATAAAAAGACCTATCGCTGAAATCCAATCAACTTAAAAAAGTATATAAGTATTGTATCAGTTATCTGGTTCCCATAGTACAAGCTATGCTTAGTTTGGGGCTAGATGGCGCTGTGTGAAATGTCCACACATTATTATTATTATTATCAGCCTGTATTTTCCCACTGCAGGGCAAACGCCTCCCTACCTTCCTTCCATTTCTCACGGTCTTGAGCTGTTAGGGGCCAGTCTATTAGGTGGGAGTCGAGTTCGTCACGCCATCGCCTTCTTGGTCTGCCGCGTTGTCTTCTACCATTACCAGGGGCCCATTCGGTGGTTATTCTAGCCCAAAGTTCACCATGCATGCGTATGACGTGACCAGCCCAGTCCCATTTCAACCGAGTCCCATTCAACCCATTTCAACACATATTTATTTTATTTATTTATTTATTTTATTTATAGCTTATTATATAAAAAATTGTTTTAAATTAGCCTATACGACTATACTATCTATACCTATGTATAATTGTATTTCTCAAATGGAGCGATTGTTAAAGAATGACAAAACATTTTTATAACATTTTTAATACATAAATAAATGAAATTGTCTTAGAGCATTTACAAAGAAATTGTATAAAACTACACCCCTGTAGCGTGTGGCGAGCAGCCGCTCAAAGTGGTGATCTGTGGGGGACGCCTATGTTCAGCAGCGGATCTACTTAGTTTGTGGCAGTGGATGTCTTCATGCTGTTGACGATGATGACGTCCCTGTATTCTAGTATATTTCTTTTTAAACTTAATTCTACGGGCCTTTTTACTTACTATTAAAAGATCCGTAGAGCTATACGGTCTATACTCTCTACTTATAGACTTTTTGATCTCTTGACTTAGAGACCAAACAAGCTTTAATGTTCCCCGTGGTTCTATCTAGGCTTGACTAAGCATATTTCTTATTCTCTGTGCTTTAGTACCGGTACTTACTTAGTGCTTACCTATCTACAAATCGGATTTCATCAAAATCCGTTCTGTATGACAGCACTGAGTTAAGTCAAACATACATAACTTAACTTTTTTTTACACTATAATTTAGGAAGGATAAGTAATAAGCTAACTGTTGCTAAGTAGCAGATACCTATATTTTTTTATTTATATACCATACTTGTTATCATCTGAAATTAAGTAATATATTGCTGTTTGAAAATTAAGTTTTTTGGGATTCTCAAATCAGTAAATTATGTGTTAGGTATAATACTTACATTATAATAATTTTAGAATATAATTGAAATTAATAAAATATGTGTACAGTAGAAATAATGTTCTTATATTACGTAATTGTTATAATATTAAGAAATACTATAGATGAATGTTTGAAATAAAATTACTAAAAATGTAGGTAGGTATTTTATTAATGTATGGCAAAATCTGATTTGCTTCTAGAAACAAATAATTGGTGTTTGTTTTTCTGTGTTAAATTATGTAAATTAATATGGAGAAATAAATGAAGTTTGATTGTTATTTTGATTATTTGTGAAAGCATCTGAAATACCAGAATAACTGAGTATTCTGCCCCATTAACTGACCAAGAGATTGTGTTAATGTGGTGAATATATTATATAATAATATTAATAATACCGCAGCACACCTCTCAACACTCTATGCCACCCACACCGATGTTGCTTCCTCGGCACAAATATGCGACAGCCACTACAGGAGGCCCATTTAGTGGGTGGCAAGTCATCACCTGCCTCAAACATTTTGACAAGAGACAGAATTGGCAGGTGCCGTTATTTCATTCCATAGCCCAATCTCACCATCCATCAAAAGTTCACCGCAATAGCCCAGATTTATTTTATATCTATATACAAAAAATAGTATTTAATGCCACATCATGCCTTCTCAGTTGCAATTATTAATTTTTTACTCAAAAAGGCCTCTTGGTGTTAGCTTCAGCCCCACCAATGCCTTCTAAATGTCCGGGCTAGACCCGAAAGTCTAAAGACAAAAATATTAATAATATACCGAAACTGGACTACGCAAAGTCTCAAAACAAAAAAACAGTAATAAACCTAATGGGAAGAAAACTCTCAGTAGTCCTGCGAGTAAGACTGATGGGAATGGCCCGTATAGTACATAACATGTACATTATTACGAATGTAAAATGGAAAATTACATAAGGAGGTATTTATATATAAGTAAAAAAAAGCTGAGCAAATTCAAATACAAATACAAATATCCCAAAATATTTTAGACACAGGGTGGGTTTTTTGACCACATAGTTAACGTTAGGGTCGTTCCTAGCTGTTCTACTACTTGTTCTACCAATAGAACAAATAGGAAGAAAAAAGCCCACCTGTTCTACTAATAGAACAAGTGGGAAAATAATTCTCGGTTTTTCTACCAACACACACAAACTTTTTCAAATTAATTAAAAAACTTCTACAAATTCTAATTTTAATTAGCCAACTGATTCAATTATTTTTGAATAAACCCACCAAAAGTAAAGCCCTTTAGGCCGTGGAAAACTTAAAGAGAATACAGCAAAGTGCGAATTGAACTCGCGCACTGAGGATTTAATATACATGCAAGTACTTTTATTGCGAGTCCGGTTTTTAGGGTTCCATACCTAAACGAACCCTATTGCTAAGGCTCCACTATCCGTCCGTCCGTTCGTCTGACTATTTGTCTGTCTGTCTATCTATCTGTCTGTCCGTCTGTCACCAGGCTGTATCACATGAACCGTGATAGTTAGACAGTTGAAATTTTCACAGATGGTGTATTTCTGTTGCCTCTATAACAAGAAATAGTAAAAACAGACTACTGACTAGCACTTGGCCGGTTATTTGTAATCCGCCACCGTATGTATGCACATCGCTGGCTACGTTTTAGGTTAGGTACCAACTTTTAAGAAATTTATATAATAGGTCGCCTGTAGTAAGTACCTACCCATAAGTCGCTCGGAGGCTAAGTCATAAGACCCCATTTTTATATTAAAACCCCGAAAAATAGTGCTCCACACTACAAACGATAAATAAGTATAATACAGGTATTTTTCTAACTTGGAAAGAACTTCGAAGGTAAGAAATGGATTTCTTATGTTTCCATTATAGTTACCAACATCAAATTATTTGAAAGCATCTGTTGTAAAACTTCAAATAAATCGCATTTCCTACCGAGAAAATGTTTATGGCGCGAGTAATAGGTATAGGTAAAGTATTTTAACTTATATATCCACTTATCAGTCGCGCAATGATCTATAAAGAGAGCTATGCTCGGTGTTTCCCTGCGAGATAGGATCCGGAACGAGGAAATCCGCAGAAGGACTAAAGTGACAGATATACTTGAAACTTATTTTGTACCTTATAGGGTCGCTTTATAGCAAAAATATGGCGATTACGTTGCGTTGCACTTTGACTTTTCCATTTTTTGGTACAAATAATTAGTTATAAAATAAATAAGTTTATAGACGGATGCATTGAAACATAACTTATCACTATGATTTATTTCAATGGGGTGTTTTATTATAATGTAACATTTTAGGACGTTTGAATGATTTTTTAGAGGTCACTTCACGATTTTTTTCTATCGAGAAAACTTTTCGTAAACGTGTTTCGGTTTCGGCAGATGGAAAGAAGATATTATTAACGTGCATTTTTTTCAATCCTGTAAATAGTATACGTTTTGAGATAATCACGTTCAAAATAGTCGATTTGGGAGCATTCAGGGCCTTAAATAGCGAGTTGAAATGGCAATGAGCAGGCCACATCGCTCGGAGAACTGACAACCGATGGGGGAGAAAAGTTCTCGAGTGGCGACCACGAACCGGAAGGCGTGGCGTAGACACATCACCCACTAGGTGAACCAACGACCTGGTAAAAACCGGGGAGCCGATGGATGCAGGAGGCGAGCAGTCGCTCAAAGTGGCGCTCTCTGGGAGAGGCCTGAGAGGGAGCAGTACACGTCTACGGGCTGTTGATAATTATGATGATGGTGATCCACTTATAAGTGTTTGTTATTTTCTGTCGATAAAATTACTTCGAAGCAGTTACAACGAAGTTCCAAACATCTTAAGTTTCCAGGTCTGTTGTTATTGAAAAAAAATAGGTACCTACCTAAGTTTCTAACTTAAACTAAACTGTAAAAAATTAATACTTAATGAAAGAAAGAAAGAAAGAAAGAAAATACATTTATTCGAGACAGTAACACACAACATTACACTACCTACAAGGCATTACAAAAAAATATACACACAAACAGATTAGAAGCAGTGCAATGCTGCGCGGTGTCACGAATAGGCTCCGACTCAGCATACAATTAAGGCCCTAAGTAAGACCTTAATTACTGATTTTCAGTCGGAACCCATTTGTGGCACCACGTACGTCACAAAATTAATAAATTCAACAAAAAAAGTAAAATAACCAAAAAGAACGAAACAAGCAATAGACATGTAATATTTACATCATTTTACACATTTTATGAGGTATATACTCTTCTATAATACGCAGTATAAGAGAAGAGTATATACCTACATAAATGTATCTAAACAGCCATCAACATAGAATCATATGGACGGCGGACATTCACAAAACGACTGTCCATTTTCTGTTGGTGTGAGTATTTAAATATGCATTAGTATGCGTGAGTAGGGAAGTGACCCCTATTACACAATATATCGATATATAATAAACCTAACCAAACAGTGCTGCAGAATTTCGATACTTTTTAGTTTTAATACAATAAAGAAAATTTGATATTCGTAGAACCAGAAGACGCAGCTTAGGCCGGCCCCCACTTGGTGGACCGACGATCTGGTGAAAACTACGGGGAGCTGATTGATGCAGGAGGCGAGTGGCCGCTCAAGGTGGCTCTCTATGGGGAAGGCCTATGTTCAGCGGTTGACGTCTTTGGGCTGTTAATGATGATAATGATGATGATGACCCTAGTAAAAGTATATTGAAACATTATATGAAATAACGTTTGTAAGTAACATTTTTATATGTGTGTTGCCAGTGATGACTTATGGAACTGAGACGTGGTCTCTAACTGTTGGCCTCATTACTAAGCTCAAAGTCGCGCAACGAGCTATGGAGAGAACAATGCTCGGTGTTTCCCTGCGAGATAAGATCCGAAATGAGGAGATCCGCAGAAGAACTAAAGTGACCGATGTGGCTCTTAGGATTAACAAGTTGAAATGGCAATAGGCAGGCCACATCGCTCGTAGAGCTGACAACCGATGGGAAGAAAGGTTTTCGAGTGGCGACCACGAACTGAAAGACGCAGCGTAGGCCGGCCCCCTACTAGGTGGACCGACGACCTGGTGAAAGCCGCGGGGAGCCGATGGATGCAGGAGGCGAGCAGCCGCTCTAAGTGGCGCTCCCTGGGGGAGGCCTATGATCAGCAGTGGACGTCTTCAGGCTGTTCAAATAACATAGTTCCATAATAGTTAGTTTTTATATTACATTCGCGTTTTCTTATTCTATTCATTAAAATGATGGTTAAATTTGTAAAAAGGGTTCCGTACCATTATCTATAAAAACGAGCAAAAAATCACGTTTGTTGTATTGAAGCCCCTATATTTGTTTTAGGGAAAAATATAGGGGAAAAGGATGAATGGATGGGACGGGTGCGCCTGTCTCCCTTCGCCGTCCCATCTATTCATCCTTTTCTCCTATATTTTTCACTTTTGCTTCTCTCTTAACCATAAACAGGGTAAGGCATAAAACTAATAAACCCTTGCGGAACCGGGGCGGGTCAGCTAGTTTATTATTAACTAGCTTTTGCCCGCGGCTTCGCACGCTTGTGTTATGTTATTTTTACGTTATAGTCTAATAATAGATCATGCATTTCGTACCAAACAACAAAATCCACTAAATCTTTTCGAAGCTGAGCACAGTAACCTGTATTAGCATAGGTATAGGTATAACGCAAGCATAGCCGTGAGTGGAAGCTATTTAAGCCATTACCTAAAATTAAATGTTTAGAGTCTAATATAGATTTATAACAGTAAAAGAAGTTTCAAACAAAAAACTACAATTTTATAAGTACCTCTTCATATTACAACAAAAAGAAATCATCATCACTTCACTCAGGTCTTTAACAGAAGTTTCAGTAAGTTTTGTTTAGGTAGTAGTTACCTAAGCAGGCAGGTACAGTTTAGAAAAATATGGAAGAATCACACACGATGATCCTGTTTTGCTCAGTTTTACATATAATCCGCGCGCTTTTTGTTCCATTCACCACATTTTTTTTACCTTCTTAAGTTTGGTTCCATAAGTATTGAGTACCTAACTACCTACACATAGCCAGTGTCAAAATAATAAGTTTATAAATTGCTGGAGATATGCATTTACCTGTACGACGCGTACATAATTAATTTTCTTAATACTAATTAGGAATTACTGATACTAAACCACCACTCCTTAAAGAATCGACAGTTATAATTATTATTATGTCCACTATTTTCCACGCTGTCTCATTCCCAACATACCTACCTAGTGATGAAAGTGAGGAAGTAAGTTAAATCGTCATTACATAATTATTACTAACACCCAAAGTTACTTACCTACTATAACTCCTTCTTGAAGTAACCGAATAATCAATCATTTTGTGCTCCCGTGCTTTATTTAAAAGCCCACAGATCTAAAATATTTTAACTATTAAAACTTATTTGAACATGCAAGAAGAAGAAGAAGAACAAATCAAAAACGAACAAACGTTCCGCGCCATGTTGTTAATTCGAGGATACAATTTTATTGCCATAATGAATACCTACATATTAATTATTATATCTAAGTACCTACCCTTTTTAAACATTTTTCATCAAATATTTCGTATTATTGGCTAAATACAAATAATAGCATCTCCGGCTTACTTTAATGCCAAAATAAAAAAGGTTTAAAATGCGTAGCATTGATAAGGGTATATAACTTAAGTAGCTATAAGTACTACAGGGGGCAAAGATACCAACCACTAACGCTAACGCCAAACACTAACTCCGAAACTGTATTGAAATGTGGAATGTGGAAAAGTTAGCGATTTCCGAAATGTCATCCTAGTACATTTTGGAGTTGGTTTCTTTGCTAGACCCCCAGGTACCTTAAAACTTCCTTGGGGTTGATCAAGAATGTAGCAGTAGCGCAAAAATAATTTTATCTACCTAATTAGAATGGTAACGTGTAGTAAGTTTATGTAAATAATACATTTTACCAGATCGCCAATAAAGAACATTACTCCCGCCAAAACCCTATAAATCGAAACCTTGAATAAATATGTAAGCTTCAGTATTGGCTAAGTATGATAATCGCGTGAAGCCTTATGAATAATTAAAGTCTAAGTACCTACCCTTTTAAACAGTTTTCATAAAATACTTCCTATCATTGGCTAAATACAAATTTTGTCTAATGCCGAAATAAAAAAGGGTTTACAATGCGTAGCAAATTAATTTAGTTCTTAGTGTAGTTTAATTTAATAATAATTTCATATGTTAATATATGTACTCTGTGGAATGTGAATAGATGCGTAGCAAAAGCAAGGGCCAATGGGCACAGATTACTGAATATGTTGCTACTAAAGGTTAAGCTATAGGTACTATGAATACAATTTTAAGTACTTATTTCGAATGGTAACGCGTAGTAGATTTTTGAAAATTAATACATAATACCAGATCGCCAATAAAGAATTTTGCCCTCTCCAGAACCCAATGAATCGAAAACATGAATAATAATTTAGTTATGTTCCAATTTTGGCTAAATATGATATCGCGTGAAGCCTTAAAACTTATAAAAAAAAGTCTAAAAAGTTTTTAGTTTTCTAAATTCTTTGTTCTCTGTGTCGTGTTCATATTCAAGAAGGTTCTCATACCTATCCTCTTTTTTAGTTTGGACCACAGATTAACGAAAAAACTTATCTATATGTAAATACATATGATTTTTTTGGGAATAGGTACTTACATAATGAACACATTGTTTTTCTCTAATCTGCATTGCATCGAGCGCAGACGAAGTTATCGCGCGTTGTATTTCGCCGTAGCCCGAAAAGTGTGATACACTGCCGGTAATGCAGGCGCACCAATTGTTATTTACTGTTGTAAAACATGCATTAAATTACTTCCTTATTGATTAGTGCAGTGGGGATTGTTCAGAATGAAATACAAAAATATAGGACTTCCGTACTCAAAGAGTAAATCCTTATTACTGAACCTCAGCTGTCCGTCTGTCTGTCGGTCTGTCCACCAGGATGTACTCATGAATCGTGATAGTTAGACAGTTGAATTTTTCACAGATGATATATTTCTGTTGCCACTATAATAACCATGGTCCGTATTCAAAGGGACAGATAAACAGACAAATAAGAAAAAAATTGGTTTACTTCATATTGATAAGAAATTGTAAATTAAAACTATTACAATTTATTTTTGTAATCACAAATAATAATCTCATAGTGTGTAATACATATTTATTCGCCGACATGCAATATAACGCTACTGCTTCCTCCATTTTATTTAGCCCACGTCGGTCGCGCAGCAGGCAAACAAATTGACTGTGTGTCCAGGTTGGGGCGCTACAAAAACATCGAGGATAGTCAACAGAGATGTTTTTGCGCGCCAACTCAACAGCGAAGGTTCGGGCGTATATGAAGCCGTGCCATAATAGTAACAGAGTTTTTTCTTCAATCTGTGCATCCGGATAAACCCGAGATAAAACTACCGTCAGTAGCAGTGTAGCAGAGTAACATTTTTTTTTCATCTATGGTTAGTAGCCAAAATATAACTTACCTTTTGCCACTGGCTAAATACCTACACTATGTGTGGAGCCAAAATATAAGACAAAAAACTTACCTTGAGGCCTTGAAGCGGCCATCTTGTTAAAATCCCGTTCCGTTTCATAATGAAATCTTAATCATTTTCACCAAAAAAAAATTAACGATTTATAAAATTTAATATATCCTATGTTTCGCGCCGGGTTTTTCTAAGCTTATTAGTGAAAACCGCATGAAAATCCGTTCAGTATTTTCGGACTTGTGCCGTAACAAACAAACAAACAAACAAACAAACAAACAAACAAACAGACAAAATGTCTAAAAAGTAGCTTAAAGTGATCAGCGAAAAATTTCAAGCCAACCTGTGTCATTTTTTTTTCGATATCTTGCATTTACAGATTTTTTTATCTCTACAGTTTTATTATATGTATAGATTTCATAACTCATATTGAAGCCAGACGACACTGGCCTACCTATTGCATTTTATAAAAGTAGGTTAGGTGCCTATTTTTAAATTGCCAGATTTACACCTACTTTTTGATTCTGTTTGCACTTTGATCTAAATCCATTCAGCCACTTTTAAGGAAAGAGATTTTCTACTTTTTAATCTCCCCAAAACCAAAGTAATTTTGTGCAAATGTAGGAAGATTTACGAATATCGACAAAATGTAATGGACAGTGTAGGTACATCACTATTCGAGAGGCGTAAAATCGCCCATCCCAAAAATATCAATTAAAGCATTAAATCTTTCAGTAATTGCAATCGCATGGTAATTATACGGTGGAAAAAACGTATATTCCTAATATGAAATGCATATTTACTTCGAAACTTTGATGTTTAACATGAAAATAGTCAGTAAACTTTAACGTATAAAATGATGATTCTGGTTTTCTTTCGACTCCTCGGGTTACCCTTGATGCACAAAACACAGCACAACACGACACAATTTCACTATTGATACAATATTTAGCCCTAATAACAATATAATCACTAAATTTTCACGTTTTATGTTCTCGCATTTAATTTCATGACACACCAAACTGTCAGAACATGACACGCGGTGTCGGTAAGGCGACGTTGCCGTACCGACATTTGCTTTCTCGCATACTCTATGCGACGATTCGTGTATTAGACAGAGATACAAGACAGTATGTTTACACGAAGGATGCGGAGCGGCAACGCCGCATTGGCAGATTTTGGCTCTCTCCATAGACCTCCATGTAAACAGCACTATGACTATTCGCGATACGTATACATATTTTGCAACCGTGTGTGGTACTCTGAGGCAGACGAAAGTATACGTTGACAAAGTTAGTATCAACTGTCAACAATGAACAATGTCAACAAATGTCAACTGTCTGTCACAGCTGTCAGCCGTGAGCCGACTTGTAGCGTGCCACGTCAACGCCATGTTTACACAATACAAGCACACATTTTATTAACGCATCATCATCATCATCATTAACAGCCTGAAGACGTCCACATAAGCCTCCCCCAGGGAGCGCTACTTAGAGCGGCTACTCGCCTCCTGCATTCATCGCAATAATGCATGGATGGTCAAAAACATAATTATCACGAAGGATTGAAGGCACATCTACCTATATTATCGACATGGCAACCTATATGCTGAAGATTACATGCAACATTTGTAGAGTGTAGACTCTCTATGTGCATCATTTTTCAGAAGCACCATGGCTTCAGAAAATCTATGCACACTGGGTTCACCTTGCTGAACGACAATGCCCATCCGCTGGCTACAGATTGAAAATATTCGTTTTATCCGTGGCCAGCGCAGTCGCCTAACATGAATCCCATTAAGCATGTATGGGATTTGCTCTGTAGGGACACATTTGTTTATAATATTGACGACACCGGCGCCGACCTATATAAAGGGTGCGAGATGTAATTTAGGCAGTCGTCTCTCCACCACTACCGCGTCATGTAATAGTTTATATTATTTAGTTATATCAGTACCTATGTATCAGTTCAATTATATATTTATTTGTGTCCGTGAATCGTAGTTTCCTTGGAGTCCACCGCACCATGAATAGGAGCACGCCCGAGTATGCCAGGCAAGATAATATGTTTCCACATTGGTGACCCCGACGTGATTATGGTGCGGTTCGGAGCTCAGGAACACGTGTGCGATGAACTTTGAACCGGCAGAGTGCAGCGCAGGTTTTACGCGGCATGGGTTCACGTTACGTGGCGAGAGGCGAATCCCCGTCGATAATTTGCGACCCTCGACGGGTAAAGATGATCTACCAACGCAGCTTCAGCTCAAGGAATAGTCAGTCAAGGCAGCGAAGATCAACGCATATTATCCCTGGGCTATGTAGCTAGCTGATGACGCGAATAGCCCACGTAAAGGATATGCCGAAATGTCATCACCATTGCAGCAGCCGATGCTTTATAGAGCCAGAGACATCTGAGGTGCCAGCGCTGTTGAGGTATCCAGGCTGGACCTGCAGGTACTTTCACCCGAGGTTGGTCTCACCGTCCGAGGAAGATTCCGGAGGTGCATGCAGAGCGTAGACTTGGAGGGATCGCTCAGTCTCGCTTTACCATTGCCGAGTGACTGGTTTCAGCGGAATTGAAGCTGCACATCAATGGAACATGTGAGCTTGGTGCCGGCTTATGCTGGGAATGAAGAGAGGTTCCTGATTTGAGTTGTGTATAAAAGTGTCACCATGGTGCGATTGTGTTAATTACCTGCCAGTGAATTAAATTTGCCCACCTAGTTTTTTTGTAGAAGAGCAGTATTTTTTATTAAATTTTGGTAGATCGGTATCGGTTTAATCTGAATTAATTAAGTGTCTGATCGATATTTTTGTAATGTTTGGTATATTGCTTTATAATGTGAAATGGTATTTTTTGTCAATTTTGTGTTTTTGTGTTTTTTGACTGCAATATTTTTGTAATGTTTGGTATATTGCTTTATAATGTGAAATGGTATTATTTGTCAATTTTGTGTTTTTGTGTTTTTTGACTGCAATGTTTATTTTAAATTCGTTATATTCACAGATGTATTAGAATTTTTTTTTGCCACTCTGTTTTATTGTGTATATTTTATTTAGGTATTTTTTTTGTATGACTACGTTATTGATTCGATTTTATATTTTATGTGTTTACTTTTGTACGTTTTATATGTGACCGACGAATGAATAATGCTAGCGTTATATTGCACTGATTGTTTCCGGATAATATAAACAGTCGGTGTCGACTGTCGATGTCGGTGATAACTGAGACATATGCAATATGAGTAGGGTCGAATCAAGTGGAAGACTATGAATTCTTTGTTTTAGAGTGGATAACAATGAGGTACTATGTAAATCGATCGTTTTCTTTTGTTTGTATTAGTTAACGTTAGTAGAGTATTTGTGTATCGAATAACGTTATACTTGAGTTGGATTTTTGAGAATGTAATTAAAGGATGTTTTGTTTATTGGATCGTTTTAGTACAACTCTCTTTGTTCATTGTTGAAAGATTTTTTTGTGACTTTATTAACGTAATATGTGAATTTTATTGTCGAATTTTGTGCCAAAATTATTTTTTTAAGGGGGTTGATGTAGGGACACATTTGTTTATAATATTGACGACGCCGGCGCCGACCTATATAAAGGGTGCGAGATGTAATTTAGGTAGTCGTCTCTCCACCACTACCGCGTCATGTAATAGTTTATATTATTTAGTTATATCAGCACCTATGTATCAGTTCAATTATATATTTATTTGTGTCCGTGAATCGTAGTTTCCTTGGAGTCCACCGCACCATGAATAGGAGCACGCCCGAGTATGCCAGGCAAGATAATATGTTTCCACAGCTCCAAATAAGAGTCCTGATGTTCCTCGACAAGCTCCTCGGTGGGGTTGAACTCCATCCAAAGAGTGCTACTTTGAGTGTCTGCTCGCCACCTGCATCAATCCATGATCAAAATACTATTGATAGAATCCACTTAAACTAGTACTTATAAATTTAAAAAAAATTAAGTATAATTATATAATTAATTTACCATTTTTGACTTAAATAATTATGTACGTAATAAAATGAGATTTACTTAAGTACTTACTTACCAATATAGGCGTCTACTTTAATCAAGTTAAGGAACAAACAAAGTTTCTTCATTAAAATTAGAAGGGCTCGGACCATGTTGCCTGCAGACCTTTTTCGCCAACTAAATTAAGTCACGACTTTTGTGACAACGATTTTAGTCGGATGAAATAAGTTCAATACAGCTAATAACGGTCACATAATGTAATACTGCACTTAATTCAAATCAAAATATATTGGTCACTGTAAAGTTTCTTCGCAGTGTAGGTATGCCCTAGCCTTAGGTGGATCGATTATCTGGTGAAAACCGCGGGGAGCCAATAGATGCAGATGTCGAACAGCAGCTCATAGTGGTGAATTCTTCTTGCTTGATACAATTTTAAAGACTTATTCTAAGTGGGCATGAAGTTGACCACGTTCACCATATTCAAGATGACAATGCAGCCTATGGTTTTTTTTTTACGGGCAATATGCCTTTATTTTTCAAGCTAACTACTACAATAATAAAAACTAAACTAAACTAAAACTAACTACACTACACACTAACTAGCTACACTATACCTACTACAAAGAACATAAATGGACTGTGTAATAGACCACGATGGCCTATAGACAGGCCAAATGCTCCAGCCCACTGCCGCAGGTAGGTAGAGTACCCAACATGCTGGCAGCATTGCCTCGTTGGTTGAGCCAAATAAGTGCCAGCATTTTGGTCACGCGTCGCATCGACCAGGCGCTCTGATAGACTTTGGAAAACGCGGTGAGCTCCCGGTCCCCACGGACCCAGGGTCTCAACGCCAAACGGCACGACATATTATGGTTAATGTATGTAGTAAATTAGTACTGTGGTAAAATAGTAAATATCATTAAATCAAGTAACGGGACACCAAATCTCGAATCGATCAGATTTGTGGAAGTTTTTCGCATCCCTTCATCAACTGGCTGATAATCTTCAAACGGCTGAAAGGATTTTCTTAATAGATAAGAACACGACCTGTTAAGTCAATTTTCAATCAAAACATTAACATCAAAACCGGTTCATTACCAGTGCAGTTACAAGCACAGATCATCATCATTATCAGCCCGTAGATGTCCACTGCTGAAAATAGGCCTCCCCCAGAGAGCGCCACTTTGAGCGGCTGCTCGCTTCTTCAAGCACAGATGCACACGTTAATATTAAAATCTTTGTCAATCAAACAAACGCAGCTTTCTTAAATATCATACCTACGTCTGATTACATAATAATTAAGAAATAAATAAATAAATATGTGTGGTGGACATTTCACACAGCGCCATCTAGCCCCAAACTAAGCATAGCTTGTACTATGGGAACCAGATAACGGATATAGTACTTAGATACTTTTTGTTTGTAAATACATACATAGAATACAATATAACACCCAGACACAGAACAAACATCTATGTTCATCACTCAAATGTTTGTCCTGGGTAGGAATCGAACCCACAGCCCTCAGTTCAGAAGGCAGGGTTACTACCAACTGAGCTATCGGGCCCGTCAGAAAGATATGAAATTGCGTGTCATGTTGCTACACTAGGCGGTTCACACCGCGGTGTGAATTGCCTAAGTGTTATAATAGCAGGGGTCGATTCACACCGCGGTGCGAAAGAGCCTATTCATTTAGGTCACTTGGGTGATTCACATCGCGCCGCGAACCACTGGTGGTGTGAAACGCACACAAAAAGTAGGTTCGGTGTGGATTCACCCTATTATATATTAATTCTGTGACTAATGTTGATAATGGAAGCATAGTTATAATTTTATTAGGAGTTTTACATTGATGGCACTTACCTACGCATTATAAAAAACATGGGAAAAAAGGCCACCGGAAAACCGAGATATTAAAAATTGATAACAAATTATAAAAATATTGTATGTGGTTTTATTACTCACTGGTGTATGTATATAAAGCTACTCGTTAGCTCGCTTAGATATCAGAAAACTTTTGTCTAGTTTGGTGATTGTCCTCGTGCCTAAAGTCAAACAAGTAAGTACCCAGAATATTTCTTGTATTTTAATAGTTCCGTACTTTATCACCTTGTTCTACGTCTCTCTACCTATTTACCTGTCTGATTGTATATTCATCGGGCAACTCTGTTTTATGGAGATCTTATCAGGTAAAGAGGTGTTAGGCTGACATTCACAAACGAGTTCGAATTCGATCTCAAATTTCGTTATGCCAGAATTTAAGTTTAAACTCAAACTCCAATTGTGTCGTCATTCACAGTCGAGTTTAGCATCGTAGTGGAGTGGAGTCTAAGCTCAGCTGAGAATGAGATGGGATGAGCCGTGAAACCGATGACTCGAGTCTCAGTTACCGCCGTCTTTGTTATCACTTTTGTATTCTTACAGTTTAGTAGTATACATAATCACCAGCCTGAAGACATCCACTGCTAAAATAAGCTTTCCTCAAAGAGCACCACTTTGAGCAGCTGTTCGCTTCCTGCATCCATTGGTCCTCCAGTTTTTGAACAGGTCATCGGTCCACCTAGCGGGGAGTTCCTAACCGTCTTCTATTGCGGTCGTTACTCGAGAACCTTTCTTTATTCCCACTGACTCTATATTGAACATTTATAATTATACGTGATTATATAACAGCATGAGTGGAAATCCAGGAAGCACTGATACCACACCTGAAGCCGGACCAAGTAAAAATTATGGTGAAATAATCGTTGCCAATACTGGTACATTATAATTATTATATTTTTTTTTACAAAAATCCATAAGTTTTCCTGTACCTATCTAGGGACATAAGAATTACGAGGACCCCATGGTACTTTCCCACAATACCCATGCACAGAACACAGTATTTGCACTTTTTTTCCTATGCACAAATACATGTCCTGGCGCGGGAATCGAACCCACCGAATTTTGAATTTAGTTCTGCAGGGTTACTCTTGACACTCGATTTCAATCGTAATTTGGGATTTGGAACGAAATCGTGGTATTTGGTACTCTTGAATCCGATACTAGCGCACGATTGGAATCTTTGACCGTGGAATTTTATGAAACTAAATGGAATCGACTCATTTTTATACCATACGTTTTTTCGGTACTCTTGACGCGATTTGACGTTGACAAATTGAGCTTGAAGTCGAGTTTGCGATAGAATTTTTACAGTTTTCAAAAGTTAACTTTTTTGCGTTCGAGTGTGTTGTGTTCGGAAGTAAAATGGCACGTTTGTCTCTTATTTTTAATATTTTGGACAAATTTATACACAAAATATACACTCAGTCTTGTTGATGACACAAACACAAACACATGATAATTCCCATGGGCGGAGCGCAACAACCTTTTGCTATCCCTGGATTATCTTGTAAAAAATCCGCTAGATCCTCCAGCTGTTGGTAGATTGGCCTAAAGATATTATAGTCCTCAAAATTTTAGCAACCAGCGGGATTTGAACCCGTGCCCTCCTACTCACCGGATTAGACGTTCTACCAACTAGAGAGTTGGAGGGCGCGGGTTCAAATCCCGCTGGTTGCTAAAATTTTGAGGACTATAATATCTTTATAGATATACCTAAACTGTGGTTTACCCTTCAAAAATCATTCCTATGCGCTTTTATTTTCATGAAAGTGACTAAATATCATCAAAAGTGATGGTTTTTGGTAAAGTATTTTAAATTTAAGTAAATAAGTAAATAAATAAATAAATAAATAAATAAATAAATAAACAAATAAATAAATAAATAAATAAATAAATAAATAAATAAATAAATAAATAAATAAATAAATGAAATGTTTTCAACCAATTTTGGTATTAGTATTTTCTATTATGTTGAGTATGGCAGCACTTACATAGTGTTGTTATTTTGTGAGTCACAATGTTAAGTCGATCGCATATGCGATATCAATTTCCAGCTCGATTTTGTTCAAGGGTACCAAATTATTTAACATTGGAATTGAGATTGATTCGGATTAGAATTTTAGTGAAATTGGGATTGGATTCAAGAGTAACCCTACTGCTCTGAATCTCCTCATTCTTATAGGAATTACACCAAACCTTCTAAAAGAGGTGCCATCATGATATTCAAGCCGTTTTATGTTTTTAGATTTGGGTGTGATTCTTTACTAATATATTTTTTATAATTTAGCCAAAATGACTATAATTGGTCACGCATCGCAAGTTATCGAGGTGACTAACGACCACAAGTACATCCTGAATGAGAATGAACTAGCAAGTATCCTGATGAGGGAAGACATCAAGGACCTGCCGGTGGTGTTGGTCAGCGTCGCTGGAACGTTCCGAGCCGGGAAGTCATTCCTACTCAACTTCTTCTTAAGATATATGATGTCACCGGTATGATTCTTATGAATCGTATTAGAATAAGTTTATAGGGAAACTCATTTGAAAGTGAGGGTTCTTGCATCGAACTATTCTGTGGCGCACGGACTACACGGTGCGTTATAGGTTTTTTTTTTAATTGAATTATTAACTCGCTATGAGACGGGCCACTGTGTTGAAGGTTTTTGTTATATATAATAGGTGAGTTCCATACGCTACCGGCTATCACGAACCGGAAGATGCAGTGTTAGCTGGCCCCCCACTAGGTGGACCGACGATCTGGTGAGAGCCGCGGGAAGCCGATGGATGCGGGAGGCGAGCAGCCGCTCAAAGTGGCGCTCTCTGGGGGTTCAGCATTGTACGTCTTCAGGCTGTCGATGATGATGATATGCTTGCGCGACGAGGTGCGAATTAGATAGACTAAATAGGTTGTAGGATTTCTCTGTAGAGTTTGAATAGGTAAGTAGATCCCACCGCTTTGCTAGATATTCTGCCACCAAGCAGTTAAGTTTAATATAGTGTGCAAATATTACTTAACACAGAAACTTTAGTGGAAGATTCTAGACTGCGGAGATCAACCCCCCCTATTACGAAGGAGTCAGTAGCGCTGCTGACGCGCGTCTGCCGCTCAACTGCTGTCAAAATTGTATGAAAATTGACAGCAGTTGAGCGGCAGACGCTCGTCAGTAGCGCTGCTAGCTCGTTCGTAATAGGGGGGCTGGGGCTGTAATGTGAGTTCTTAGTGCGTAAACAGAGCCTATATTGGGTCGCTTGTCAAAATCTTAAAAAAGCAATCCAATGTAAGTTTCTGTTTTGAACCGCGCTAAGAGATCACAGGACGGTCCCAGATGATACTCTCATTAGCAGAGTTTTACTGTGCTAATGAGAATATGATCTAATTTCAAGTCTAAAACCTGTAAAGTTGTAAGTAGGTGCGAGGAGGCGAAATGATCAAGACGTGTAGCGAGTTCAGATGCTGTTTATTGACTAACTTTACTTATGGCTAACATCCTAATACCTACTACACCACAAAACTTATTACTAGACTGTGCTGATTTCATCCATTCAGGGTTAGGGCGCCGCATAATAAATTAAGTGCGAAGCCATGGCGGGTCAGATAAAAGGTGCATATTTAATTATTTTTTCCTAATGGCACACAAGTCTCATGCTCATTAAATAGACATAAAATACTTATAATTCCAATCTCAACAAGATATACCTAAAAAACGAGAACTCAATAATACAATTTTACGTTAATGTTACATTTCGAGACAACATTCTTGCATAATACTTGATCAGTATACGCAGGTACGTACCTTAGGGTTATTAAATATTTCAGTGACTTGCACCATTATAAATATGTGTCTGTTTCCTAATGCAGAAAGAGGCTCAAAAGAGCGGTTCCTGGATCGATGTGAACAGCAAGCCCTTGGAAGGGTTCAGCTGGAGCAGTGGCTCGAAGAGGAACACTACTGGCATCCTATTATGGTCGGAACCCGTAGTCTCCACCACGTCTGCCGGAGAAAAGGTTAACTTAGTATTAGTTTATACAAACCCACATAATACATACAGTCACATAACACAGACGCCTCCACACCGCTTATGAAGTCTGATGGGAGGCATAAGTAAACAATACTGATCAGAACTATGCTGGCAAGATCTGCCAGCATAGTTCTGGCATGAAACCTACACCTTCACTGCGCTATATTTAACTATGTTTTAGGTGGCTGTGGTGCTGATGGACACTCAAGGAACCTTCGACAGTACAAGTACAGTTAAAGACTGCTCCACTATCTTCGCGCTTTCGACTCTGTTGTCTTCCGTTCTGATATACAACCTGAGGCACAACATTCAGGAAGATGACCTACAACATCTTCAGGTGGAATGTTTATTTAAATTTTTGATATTTAAGCTGTAAACTTTTATACAAGGTGACTTTGAATTGGTATGTTATCCCAAAATGGAGGACTGGGACCATGATACCCTACAAGTTGTGAGAGCCTTACTTGAAACTAGGTGTTTCCAAACCTCTTTGTTAAAAAATAACTCGCAAAATTGCACGTGCGATCGCTACGAGAGTTAACAAGGTATCTTGTTAACTCTTAGATTCATTTCTAAACAGGTCGTCAAACTCATTTATGTGCACACGGTCAAGGACAAAGTTCAACAACCCAGCTGCGCTAAGGCTATTTTCAAATGTAAACTTTACATGGCATTTCTTCAATGAAAAACTATTAATTTATTAAAGTCGTAGAAGAAACATCGTCTACTTTGGGGTTTAGATTTACCTCCTTTCGGGATAACATACCAATTCAAGGTCAACTTTTATAGGGAAACTAAAGTTATATGTGAGAAGTTGATATTTATTAAAACTCATGAGCATGTATACTTGTATAGTAAGGATTTTTGAAGGACTGGCCAATCCTAATTCGCTTATGAAATTGTAATGATAGAAATGCGTTTCACTTTTAGCATCCAATAATACGAAGATTTCATTTCAAGTAACTATCTAGTTCCATAGTTGTGCCGTGAAACCCCAAACGGCGATGTGTTAAATATTGCTTGTCCGTGCAGTTCCGTGCTTCAATAAAATGTTAGCATAAGCGTAAACACACACACTCAACGTTGTATTTGAAGTAGGGACTTATTCAGGATTTTAATAACGTAAAGTTGAACTTTAACCACGCTTGTAATAATTGTATGATTGTCAAAATGTCATGTCTTGCAGTTGTTTACGGAATATGGGAGATTGGTCAACGATTCAAAGTCTGGAAAAGCCTTCCAGGTCTTAGAATTCCTTGTGAGGGATTGGCAGTTCCCATGGGAGTATGAATATGGGACAGCAGGAGGTGATAAGCTGTTAGAAGGAAAATTGAAAGTAAGAACTATTTACACTGCAAAATAGTTGAGTAACTATTGGGTAGTGTGTATTTTATTTCCCTGAACCCCAGCTAAAAATTTGATGAAACTGTATAATCTACGATTTTCACCAGAGTCGTCGGCTGCGTCGGAATCTGCGTCTTCCGGTTTGTGGTCGCCTCTCGAGAACCTTTTTTCACCATCGATTATCCTACGAGCGATGTGGCCTGCCCATTGCCATTTCAACTTGCTAATTCTAAGAGCTATATCGGTCACTTTAGTTCACTTTAGTTCACTTTAGTTTAGGATCCTGCGGATCAAAAAAAAAAACTCGCTCACCAATCGTAGTAGCAAGCAGTCGCTTACCGCGCCCCGGCACAACATCCAGCGACTACCAAACTTTTTTCGCGATGTTTACTTGCGGGAAATGCCATTCGAAAATGTCCGAGGGGCCCTTTTGTTCATCGTGCTCCCAGCATTTTGACTTCCAGTGTGCTGGAATTTCTGAAGTTGGCTTCCGTAAGTTGGGTGCGGAAAGGAAGTCATTGTGGAAATGTTCGACCTGCAGAGTTGTGCCTGCCGTTGTAGCCTCCACAGCTTTGCCAAAGAGTCAATCCACGCCTGACATGGAGACGATCCTGGTTGCCATCCAACAGCTGTCAGATAAACTGAAGCCTATTGACCGATTGGTCGCGGATATGGGTGAGGTCAAATCTGACCTAGGCGACCTAAAAACGTCGGTAGACCTGGCGCATTCATGGATGAAGGACTTGGGTGATACGGTGAAGGCATTTGATGGAAGACTCACCGCGGTTGAAAAAGTCACAGATGAGGTATCTTCACTCCAATCATCCATCAAGAAAATGGAGCTAAGTCTTAATGAGAAAGAGCAGTGGTCTCGGTTGAGTAACATTGAGATAAAGGGGGTGCCGCTGAAAAGAGATGAAAATCTATTCGGAGTGCTGAGCCTGATCGCCAAAAAAGCGGGTGTACCGTTCAGGAATGAAGACTTAAATTTTATATCCAGAGTCCCAACTCGCGTGAAAGATGCCCCCAAGCCTATTATAGCTTGCTTCAATAACAGATACCTAAAAGAAAATTTTGTGTCTGCTGTGCGCAGCCTAAAGGGGCTTTTGGCTGCCGAACTTGGATTTCAAGAAAACTCAAAGATTTTCGTGAACGATCATCTCACGGCAGCGAACAAGCAGCTTCTGTCCAAAGCCAAAGCTGCGGCAAAGGAGAACCACTACCAATTTGTTTGGGTGAAGCAGTGCAAAATTATGCTACGGAAAAGCGTAACTTCTCCGTTTCTGACGGTGAGGAACGAAGAGGATCTAAAGAAGATATGTTGAGCATTTTTCAATTCGTGTTTTTATTTTTGTTTATTGTTACGTCGTGTAAAAGTTTGAGAATCCTAGTTCTGTTATCTGCCTGTCAAGCGAACGCGTGCATGCCGCACCGCTCCGAAGTAAGGTATTTGCAGTGTTTGTTTGATGCTACGGACCAGTGTTTATCCCCAGCCCCGCATTCTAATCTGACCCGTACCACGGTGTCTTTATGTGTCATTATCTCCTGCATAAGAAGTTATTTACGGGCTAAACTTCTGTCATTTTTTCATATATTATTTCAAAATTATGCAGTAATCAATTTTTCTAAATTACGTAATAATGTTATATTAATTATTTCCATGCAATTTTTACGTTTTTCGGCCACGAACTCGCACATTATAGGTTATTGGAACCCAATAGCAACCGCTCATTGTACTCTATTTAAAATTGACTTTAGGCTTGAATTAATTGTTTACCTACTGTGTTACACCAGTTATAGTCCGGCGTTTATTAAGTTGCTTATGTTTTTTACAAAATATGATAACTTTCTTATTTCCACTATATTAACGCTACGTGGGCTATTTTTGCGATGTTTTTACTATGTGGAAAAGGGTATTAACTTACCGCGATTACGAATAATATACCTATGGTGTTGCTATTTGTATTGTAAGGATTCGAAATACTATAGACATTTTTATTGGTTGTGTCCTGTTAATGGTTTTAATGGCGTGGCATCGATGATCGTGTTAATAGCGTGTTATTTTATTCTACCTTCTGACTCCAGTAAGTATAGTGGTAATATATTTTTCTTTCTTATTTTATCTATCGATGAGTATGGGCTCAGCATAGTAGTAAATCCTAAGTATATTAATATCTTCTGTATTAATAGTAGTCGTCCCCAATTTATTCTATGTTTCCCGTGTTTATTGCATTGTAAAACCAATTATTCACAATGGATAACTTGAAGGTATTTTATCAAAACGTAAGGGGATTACGTACTAAAATGGATATGTTCTATAGAAATTTACAGCTTAATAATTATGACATCATATGTCTTACAGAAACATGGCTTTTGCCGAGTATAAAAAGCGAGGAGCTTTTTGATGATTCTTATATTGTTTTTAGAAGGGACCGCAATTATGAACGTACCGCACAGACGCTCGGGGGTGGGGTTATTATCGCGGTAAAGCGGGATCTTGCCGCTGTTGCTAACTCGGATTGGTGCTCGTCCGCTGAGGATATTTGGCTGACTGTTACTTTGCCTGGGAGTCGTGTTATATCAAAAAAATTGCATATTTGCTGTGTTTATCTTTGCAATCAAGGTCAGGGCTTCAGTGCGACATCGCAGTTGGGATTTTTTACCGATAAATTGCAGGACATTTATACACAGCACTCACCAGACTCGTTCCTTGTAGTAGGTGATTTTAATCTCCCTTCTATTAAATGGTCTCAGCAGCAAGCTGGCCAATCTGGACTCGCAGCATCAGCCGTATCGGGTGAAATACTTAGAACATTTATTGATACTTTAATTTTATGCAATTTGTCGCAATTAAATTTTATTGAGAATCAGAATAATCGAATTCTTGACTTAGTTTTATCTAACTTGGCATTAAATATAAACAGGTGTGTCGACCCACTTGTCCCTGAGGACGTGCACCATCCTTCATTACTAATCGAGCTGGATCTCTCCGTTCGGAAATGTTGCACTAATAAGCCAAGGCTTAAATATTATTATGAATCCGGCGACTACCCTAACTTATGTAAAGATCTTGACACAATCGACTGGCAACACAATTTAAATATAAATTCGGTTGACGGAGCTCTTGATTTCTTTTATAAGATCTTATATAAATTGCGTGATATTTATGTTCCTCATAAGACAGTGTCTGTAAGTAGCAGGCACCCTCCCTGGTTCAACGCAGGTCTTAAGAAAATACTTAGCGAGAAACATAAGCATATCCGCAAGTATAGACAATACGGGAATAGGTCTGATTACGTTTCTTTCTGCACACTGCGGGACCGTGCGAGGGTGTATGTGAAACAGTGTTATAACTCGTACATCACTAAGATTGAAACCGCAATTTCTCACACACCCAAAGCATTCTGGTCTTTTGTTAAAAGTAAGACTTCCAATTCAACTTTTCCTTCTACTATGACCTATGGCAATGACACTGCAAACACTGGTGAGGGTCTTTGTGAATTGTTTTCTAGGTTTTTCAAATCAACTTTCCTTCAATCGACTGGTGATAGGCCTTCAACTTCCACTTGCCACGTGGCTCATCGTACGGATAATCCAGTGAGCATTGGTTCCATTGAAATCTCATTGGAAGTTTTGGAGAAACTATTAAAGTCACTTGACACTAATAAGTCAGCAGGGTCGGACGACCTTCCACCCATTTTTATTGTTAAATGCTCACGAAGTCTTGTTCTTCCGCTTGGTATGATTTACACCAGGTCAATTCGAGAGGGCGTTGTTCCGCGCATGTGGAAATCTGCTTTAGTGTCGCCTGTACATAAAAAAGGGTCTAAGTCACAAGTCGAGAACTACCGCCCTATATCGAAACTATGTATTTTTGCCAAACTGCTTGAGAGGATAGTCTACACACAAACTTACGCAGCTTTAAAACCAATATTTATAGAGGACCAGCATGGATTTCTTAAAGGGCGTTCCACAACCTCCAATCTACTCCTCGCAAATGAATTTATAGTGGACCAAATGGCGTTGGGGCACCAGGTTGATGGCATATTTACAGATTATAGTAAGGCGTTCGACAAGTTAGATCACTCGTTGCTCTTAATTAAATTACAGTCGGCAGGAATACACGGTGATCTTTTTAGATGGTACTCCTCCTACATCAAATGTCGATCTCAAGCAGTGGTTCTCAATGGGTTTAGATCATCTTGGACTGATATAACATCTGGAGTCCCCCAGGGGTCCTTACTGGGACCACTGCTCTTTGTTATTTTTATTAATGACGTTAACTCCTGTTTCTTGCACTCAAAATTCTATTTGTTTGCAGATGATATGAAAATTCTTAAACCAATCAGTAGTTTTGTTGATACGATTAAACTTCAGGAAGATCTCGTTAGATTTAGTGATTACTGCCTAACAAATAAATTAGACCTCAATGTTGATAAATGTTATACGCTTACCTTCTCTAGGAAAAGGAACACTATTCAAACAAATTATTACTTAAAAGATAGAATATTAAGCCGAGTAGAAATCATGAGAGATTTGGGTGTGCTGCAGGATTCTAAGCTAATGTATATTCAGCATATAGATAACATCGTCACAAGATCTTTGCAAGCCCTTGGGTTTATCATGAGAGTATCTACACCATTCAATAGTATCAAAACGTTAAAGATTCTGTACTGTGCCTACGTCCGCAGTATCCTAGAGTACTGCTCTCAGGTGTGGAATCCACACTATGAGTGCCATATTTTGCGCATCGAAAGAGTACAGCGGAAATTTCTAAAATTTTTGCAATTTCGCTCAAAAACATTTGACATCAGTTATGAGCAGCGCTGTAGACGGCATCATTTTCTGCCACTTAAAACAAGGCGGACTATAGCAGATGTGACATACTATTTGAATATCTTAAATAATAAAGTAGATAGTTCTGAGTTACTTAACAAAATTTCCCTTCGTACTCCAACATTTAATTCACGCCATACGCCACTTCTTTCTGTTCCGTTAGCCAGGACAAATTACAAGCAAAATACTTTCTTCTGGAGAACATCTTCATTTCTTAATGACCATTTAAAGACTAATAGTAATTTTGACGTTTTCTTTGATGGGGTGCGTTCTATAAGGCAAAAACTGGCAGCAGATTTCTTCGGTTCTCAAACTTAGATGTATTGTTTCATTTAATTACATTATCGGTAGGTTTATTTATCTGCTCCATGTTGACTTCTCTATCTACTACGGATTTCTTGTATATGTTTTTTCTATAGGTGGAAACTTGTAATTGGCCTAGTTTATTTTCTATAATTATGTTACTTTCTATTGTTTATTTGGCTGTAAGTTTTCCTATGATGAAATAAAAATAAAAAATCTCATTGCGGATCTTATCTCGCAGAGAAACGCCAACCATAGCTCTCTCACATAGCTCGTTGCGCGACTTTTATTATTGTGTGATGTGTTTGGTTCTGTAGGCCTAGCACGAACATTAACGCGGGAGTAAGTGTAACGTTAACGTAAGTTAGTTGTATGGGGCGCTGATCAAATGCCATACAACTGGCTTACGTTAACGTTACACTTACTCCCGCGTAAATGTTCGTGCCGGCCCTCTGCTTAACTGACTGACAGATAACATACCTACAGCTCAAACTGCTTGTATTTATCTGTCTGTAGGACTACCTATTAGATATACGATATTGATGTGTTTTAGCTACCGTATGATAGTGATGTCTTAAGAAATTGTTTTAAATTAGTCACTCAAATGGGTCTTACGGATTTTTTAAAGAAACTGGGATGAAACCTTAATGTTTCTAATTAAAAATATATTAATAAGTGTTTTTTTTTCAAGGGTATACTTAACCAACGTTAGTGAGCAGAATTCCTGGAATTCCTGTACCCTGGCACTAGTTTACGTTATTTGATCCAGCCTAATGTAAACTTCTTTTTAAGGTTACTCCCGAGATGACGACGGAGTTAAAAGACCTACGCGAGCAAATTCGTGCGAGTTTTGAAAAACTATCTGCCTATCTAATGCCACATCCTGGTTTTGAAGTGTTAGGTCCTACATTTAAAAAAACGGGAAAAATTGCAGGTAAATAAGTCTCTCATTCAAGTTACGCACATTCAAGGAAGCACCAGGGTGTATATTTGTAACTTTCTGGAAATTCCTGTGCTAATATGAGTTTTATGAGATACGTCTGTGTTCAACAGTGGAAATCTTCCAACTGTTGCAGGATGTGATGTGCAATTGTACATCACCCTTACTGTACCAGTTGTACATAGGCTATTGCTGGTGTTGGAGGGGCAGGAGCTCTTGAAGCAGGAAGAAAATACTGTTGCTAGTGTACTGGTAACTTTTTATACTTGAAGCTGTTTACTATTTGGAGGCTGGAACGATACATGCCAGTAGCTGTTTTTATTTTTTTGAACGGGCTAAAATTGTTGGTCTCTACCGACCTTTATAGCATCACCGGGCGGGAGGGCAGGCGCTTACGGTACCCAGCCGACAAAAGTGGTGGGCAACTAGCTCAAGGGCACCCCTGGGGTGCGAGCCTCGGCTTGGGCTGTTGTCGGGATAAGAGGATCGAGAAGGCTACGTCCGCTGGAGGAGTGAACCCTATGGAAAGTCGCAACCATTCTAGCTAACCTACGGGGGGTACGTCGACCTCGCCGGTGGGGTCGGTGTCTGATTGTGTTACGCTGGTATCCTATACCGATGCCGAAATCGGTACCTGAGCCAGAAGGGCTACCACTGGTCCGGTGATCCTAGCGCAGTCGAAACAACGGCCGCTATAGGATCTTCCGGGTCACTCAAGACGTGTCTTGGGCGGCGACGACGGGGTGGTACATACCAGTAGCGGCTACGCGCTCTATATTTATACAAAAAAGCTGCGTTCTTATTCGCTAGCCATTTACAGACGTGCTCTTTAAACCAATTCGGAATTTTCCATTACATTTTCTGACCCTGTCTTTCTTTTTATGGAAGTTTCCGTATGAAATGACCAATCAGAGCTCACTACATTTTTCTATACAAATTTACTATTCAACCTCGAACAGCAGCATTCTACTATTCTAATGTGAAGCTTTACCTTGTGGAGAGTACCCTACTATTCTAACATGGATCTTTACTTAAAAGAGAAAAAACTACCCTAACATATAATTATAAACTATTTCTAAGCCCTATTTTCCTATCTATTCTTTATTAAATTGCAAACTGTCATTCATCATCATCATCATTAACAGCCTGAAGACGTCCACTGCTGAACATAGGCCTCCCCCCGGGAGCGCCACTCAGAGCGGCTGCTCGCCTCCTGCATCCATCGGCTCCCCGCGGCTTTCACCAGGTCGTGGGTCCACCTAGTGGGGGGCCGGCCTACGCTGCGTCTTCCAGTTCGTCTGAACTGTCATTAACTACATGTAACTACATATTTTGGTACTGATAGAACATATTTCCTATTTACCTAATGCCTATGTATCCATGTACCTATTTACCTACGTACCCATCTACCTATGTACCTATGCACTGTCTATTTAAACCAATCATTATTTATTGATTTACCCATTGAGACTTAATCTATTTTATCTTATATATTACAGTATAAAATAAATATTCATTAAATAGATGTTTCGACGACGTCGTCCGGCACCCTTACAGGGCGCGTACAATAATAATAAATCTGTACATAGAATATTTTTTGAAAATTTTGACTGCTTTACACTTTGTAAGTCAATATAAAATTAGAATTTTTTTTTTTAATTTTTGTCTGTCTTTCTGTCTGTCCCTTTGAAAGCATCACGCTGGAACTACTGAACGGATTTTGCTGAAAGGTATCATCATCATCGTCATCAACAGCCCGTAGACGTCCACTGCTGAACATAGGCCTCCCCCATAGAGCGCCACTTTGAGCGGCTGCACGCCTCTTGCATCCATCGGCTCTCCGCGGTTTTCACGAGTTCGTCAGTCCACCTCCAAAAGAAGAGAGGCAGGCGCAGCAGGTCCATTCATCCTTTTCCCCTATATTTTCTCTTTTGCTTCTCTCTTACCCATAAACAGGGTTAGGACTTAAAACTAATTAACCCGTGCGAAGCCGGGCGGGTCAGCTAGTTTTAAATAAAAGTGAACGTCTAATTCCAGACATTGAACCAATATTCAGAGAACATGTACATCTCTTGATATCTTCAATCTTCGGACCAGAAAAGCTTCAACCCAAAGTTATAAATGGAGAGAAAGTAAAAGCGAGGGAGTTGTTCACATACTTCCAGGCTTACATGAAGGTCTTCAACAGTGGAGATATTCCTTCTCCGCACAGTATAATGGAGGTACAAGTATAATCAGTGAATCTTATTTCTTTCCTCCATCATTTTATTAATTTCCGTTTTTACTGGATTTCATTTATATTATTCAATATCAATCGATACATAAGGGTTAACTGTCCTTAAATCTTTGTCTGTTTGCTACCTTTAAACGGATAAACAGTTTAGCCCACCGTATTGAAAGCTATGAGCGAACATAGCTCTTGAATCCTGAAAAATAATATAGGATATATTTTATCACTAAGTATCACTATAAACCTTCGTCTAAGCCTCAGAATTTGTGGGCAATAGACTTGTTGACTTGTTGTTAGATTTGTGTGATGAACACAGATGTTTGTGAAATGTCCACACATATTTATTTAATATTTATTTACAATTGGATGAGCTTTGAGCTTAGAACAAATAACATTTACCTACTTTCTGTGATTAAAAGGCGACAGCTGAAGCGGGCCTTCTATCAGCTGTGCACGATGGACTGGCAAAGTACGTAGCCGATATGGATCGTGATTGCGGTGAAAAAGCACCCAGCATTCCTGCTGTTGATGTCAAAGATCTTCACAACAAATACAAAAAAAATGCGCTTGATGCTTTTGATAACAAGAAGAAATTAGGCTCTGTAGAAGATGCCCAAAAGTATCACGATAAGCTCTCAGAGGTAAAGTTATATTAATAAATGAATAATCACTTATAATTATTTACTAGCTGATTTTTATATTCGGTGGCTTTTTTTTTTGGCGGCTTTGCACGGGGTCATTAGTTTACGCATTATCTCAGTCTTAAAGAAGAGAGAAGGAAGAGGGGAAAAGATAAGAGAGAATAAAATAGAGTAGAGCAGAGCAGAGAAATGTAGAGTAAAAGCTTAAATAAAAATAAAAACTAACCCTTTTGTTTAACAGGACATCGACAGCCGAGCGCAACAATTTTCGTCCGTTAATATTGTAAAACAGCTGAAGGCCATAGACTCTTCAAGGGAAACTTATGAAAAAGTAATCAAAGAAATCAGCAAAGATGATTTATTCTGCGTTCACCCGGCGGACCTCGAAGAGATTCATACATCGGCTGTAGATGCAGCACTCAAAAACTTCGATTCCAAACAAAAACGATACACTAAGAAAACTGATGCTGAAAGACAAGAATTTAAGGAGGTGATTCTGAATTTTAATTTCAATTACGTAATAAATTATGATTTAATACTATGGCCACCTATAATGTTTCTAGATTAGGTTAAAACTAGAAAAAAGCTATGATATGCGGTTAGGTTAACCAATTACTTGTTAATAATACAGATTAATACTTGATATAATTATTTCATGCCAAAGACTGTCTACCAAAAAGATGATGTTAAAAAACATATAACACAAAGTTTCAAAGTACATGCCTAAATTTTTGTTCACTAGCTCCATACAACGTAAAAGGAGATGCATTTTGACGTTAAAATCACAGAATTCGCCCTATTAACATATTTAAATATCTGAATCAGATAAGTCTGGTCACAAAATCAACAAAATCCGTTTCAAATTTTTTAAACCCCATTACAATGAGGCGAAACTAAATAATCTGATAAAAATAGCGTAAATAGAAAATACAACGAAGCAGAATGGTGGAAACGTACAGTAATTTAACTATAAGTAGTAACTACAGTCATTTAACTATACTTTAATTTGTATCATAGAGCCGGCTAAGGGAATATGTGTGGGTCATCTCTCATCAGCGTTCATCTCAGTCTTCATCATAGGTAATCTACTGCAATTACCTAGAAATCTGCCGAGCATGGCATTTGTATATAGGCTATTTTTAGCATTATAAATACTACTAAAGCCTTCAAACTTAGGCCTAATATAGGTTAGGTAAATTTTAAGTAGGTACATGTTGAATTAACTATAACGCAGAAGTAAACTTGTAGTGCAATCTTATATTACAGAGCTTAGAGAGACAATATCAATTATTGAAACATAACAATGATGTTAACAATACTCAAGTCATAAACGAACTTTCTACGCAATACTGGCTACACATGGCCGTCAATACCAATGGAAAAACCCTTAAAATTTCTGAGTTCGAGGACATACATAACGAAGGTGTTGCCAATGCAAAGGAAAACTTCAAAAAGCGAAGGAGCCGCCCGGATTCATACACACAAGACGTTTTCAAAACTAAATTGGAGCAGGTAGGTGATCCAACGTTCGTTGTATTGTATTGCTTGATGTTGCCCAAGAAGTTTTATTTTGGCACTGACACTTTCCCACCGAGGATCGTACACAGAGAATACAGTAAGTAAGGATACAGTAGAGGATACAAGTTCACTCATGATCTCATTCATTCTCTGTCTGCATCAGTAACCGTTCAAGCAAAACGTTTTATGTGGTTAGGTAAAGGATTTTATTTTGGTTGCTTATTTCATAGCTTTGAAATGTCGCAAAATTACTAAAGTTATTAGATACTAGCTGAACCGTCCCGACTTAGCAAGGATTAATTAGTTTTAAGTCCTAACTCTGTTTATGGGTAAAATAAGCCAAAGCATTTGACCGGGTGTGGCATAAGGCTTTACTGGCTAAGCTACCAACTTATGGGCTTTGCAAGTAGGTGGCAAACTTTTTGAATGGTTGAAGAATTAGAGCCGTTATTGATGGTGCTATTTCCGAGACCATGTCAATAAATGCTGGCGTACCTCAAGGTTCTGTACTATCACCCACGCTATTCATCCAGCATATTAATGATTTACTGAAATTTAACAGCCTTCATTGCTATGCGGATGATAGCACGGGTGATGCTCTTTACACAGGACGTGCAAACGCCCCACGAACAGAAGTCGAGGAAACCAGAACACTACTTGTGTCTCAAGTCGAGCACTTGCAAGCAAGTCTCTGAATGGGGTGTACAAAATCTTGTACAGTGTAACCCTACTAAAACACAAGCGTGCGTATTTACCGCCAAAAAGTCCCCGTTTACTGTAATCCCGCTGTTTCAGAGTGTTCCACTGACCTTGTCGAAGAGTCCATCCCCTCTGGGTCTAGGCTGAAAACCAGCACATACTGAGTCGACGCCCATTCAATACCTGTTTTATGTTTGTTTCTTATTCTTAGTTCATATTATGTAACATTAATATAACATGTTCTGTACCATAGTTTAAGCAAGTATTGAATAAATGTTATTCTATTGTATTCTAAGAGTGTAGGGATCTTAGGCGTAGACATTACTAGCGAGGTCCAGTTTCGGAGTAATTTGGAACGCAAGGCTAGCCTTACTGCCAAAAGACTCGGTGTACTCAATAGAGCTAAGCGGTACTTCACGCCGAACCAACGTCTTTTGTTATACAAACCCAGGTTCGGCCGCACATGGAGCTCTCATCTCCGGAGTGGGGCACCGAAGTGCTTATTGCATCCACTTGACTCCCTACAGCGAAGAGCCGTTAGAATTGTGAATGACCCCAAACTCACCGACAAGCTAGAGCCTTTAAGTTTACGACGAGATATCGGTTCTCTGAGTCTCTTCTACCGTTACTATCATAGGAAATGCTCTGAAGAAATATTTAACCTCATCCCACCTTCCCGATTTTATTATCGAACTTCTCGGCAGCGTGAAAAAGCGCATCCACATATTGTAGACACGTGGAAATCTCATACGACGCGATTCTTGCGGTCGTTTCTTCCACGAACCTGCAAGATGTCCATAAGCGGCGGTGACCACTTACCATCAGGTGGGCCGCCTGCTTGTTTGTCACTCATTACATAAAAAAAGATAGTAGAGAAAGGTAAAAAATAGGGGAAAAGGATGAATGGATGCGACGGCGGCCCAGCCTACCTTCTATTGCCTTTCTCTTCTATCATCCTTTCGACAGGATAAGTATATTTTTTTAATAATTTTTTGTTTATTATTTTTATTTTTATATAAATTTAATTTGGTAAACAAATATAAGTAATTATAATAGCCGAACAAAAAAAATCTTGAATAAACGTTACATCCTCATTGCTAGGGCAACCCGCACTTGGACGTTTTAGAAAAAAAAAGTATCCTAAATGTTCTGCAAATCTGTTTAGTAGTTCCTGCGTGATGACAAAAAATTCAAAAAAAATTGTTTCTATTTTTATAACGATTAAGAAACATACTACAGTCAAAATTTTCCAAAAATATTCAATGTACAGATTTAGCCCAGTTAGTTTTATTATATGTATTGATAAATTATGCTTATTTGATGATAAGGACCATTACCAGCTTAGCGCATAATTATATATTATTATCTATTGCAGCTAACGTACAAAACTTCCGTAGAGCGATTTCGTTATGGATTTATTTTATTTAAATCTTGGAATAAGTACTTAATTTAAATAAAACTCTAGCACTTTCTGACCTCGTAGTACGTGGTCTATTTTACATTTATTATGAAAGGAAAAGGAACAAAAAAACACACTCAATTTAAAAATTATTCAGACTAATTTTTTAATTATTTAATTATTTAATTTTATTACAGATGATTACAAGTCGTTACGAAGAACTTAAAAAGTTGAACGATGCTGGGAACAAAGAAGCAATTATGGCGGCAATCGCTAAATATACTGAGACCATCGACAAAGCCTGGGACAAGAACAAGCAATGCCTGCATCCTGACGACTTACTGCACGAACACCAAACTGCTGTGTGCAAGGCCATGGCCCTTTTCCGCCCCGAAAACTATTGTTCATCAGGCGAGTTCACAGCCATTGATGAAGATGAAGTACAACTTAAAAATGTAAGCTTAAGAGAGTCTTACATCACTCCGTTATCATCCTCATTCCTCATTGCTTAATAGAATACTTGATCTATAAAGTGTTCGGATAAAAGAGAAAAGTAAATAACCCTCTTAGGTACACAGTATCACGGACGGGTTAGCGTCGCTGCCGCAGACTTGCTGGAGCGCGTCTGCCGGTCAAGTGCTGTCAAAATGAGTGATTTGTGATCACGAAGGATCCAAAATGGCGGATCAACGCTCTACTTACGCTAACCTAACGACATTCAAACGGAAGTGAAGATTTTTATAGATGTTCAGTGTGACCATCAGTCAATCTCAAATTCTGTTCTAAATTAAATAGGCAAAAAAAATTGTTCTTTTTAGGGTTCCGTAACCAAAGGGTCAAACTGACCCTATTAATAAGGCTCCACTGTCCGTCTGTCTGTCTGTCTGTCTGTCTCTGTCTCTGCCTGTCCGTCTGTCACCAGGCTTGTATCTCATGAACGGTGATAGTTAGACAGGTGAAATTTTGCACCATTAAATTAAATTAAAAAAATTGTAAACCTATTGCGAGTGGTTTAATAAGTGTAGCAAAGTGACAATAATTTTATACCATTGAAGTTACAAACTATTTATGTTTAAATAAGAACACCTATAGGTGAAATCGTTAACAGGAATTATTACAAAAAGATTTGATGTGAATGTGACATTATAGACATTGACAATTATTATATATATTACTAGCTACTGCCCGCGGCGTTGCCACGCGTGGACTACATTACTTTTCAGGTTTCGGCTTGGGTAATGGCTTTATTTTTAAAAACTGATTTTCTATCAGCCACACTGAGTTTTCTGCTCGTATAATCACTTCCACGAAGTAAAAATGACATGTCTTAATCATGGATGAAATAATTAATTATAATATTTCCCAAAACAGCGTAGGTACGCTAATTATTATCCTTGATATTCCTGGACCAATTTTGATGAAATCTCCACTCATGGCTACTTAACTATAGAAAAATTTTCGATGATATTTCGATAAGTATCATCGAACTCATGACTAATTAAAACCTATATTATATTAAAATCTAGGCTTTCAAAACATTTTTACAATAGGGCAAAGTCTGGGGGTCTAGCAAAGATACCAACCGCTAACGCTAACGCCAAACGCTAACTCCAAAATGTACTGAAATGACGTTTCGGAAATCGCTAACTTTTCCGTAGCGAATGTCATTTCGATACATTTTTGGAGTTAGCGTGAGGCGTTAGCGTTAGTGATTGTGATCTTTGCTAGACCCCCAGGGCATTTTACATAACATGTTTCGTACACAGATTAGAGAAAAAAATCTACTTCGTATCATTCCAAAGAGTATTATTGTACTTCTGTATCATTCAAAGAGTATATAATTTATACGTAACGTAAGAGGATCATTGGCCCACTGCATTAGCCTATGGTAGTAATAGTATGCCCTCAGACCTGTGGGCCAAACATAAACGTCATGTAATGCCAAAAATAGGCGTAGCAAGGGTCAAGATTATACTCCCAAGGGTAAAGCTCTAATTATCACGGTTCATGAGATACAGCCTGGTGACAGACGGACAGACAGCCTGACAGACGTCGTCAGTCCGTTTTGGGTACGGAACCCTATTACTAAGGTTTCGCTGTCCGTCTGTCCGTCTGTCACCATCAGGCTGTATCTCATGAACCGTGATAGTTAGACAGCTGAAATCTTCACAGATGATAAATATATTTTTGTTGCCGCTATTACAAAAAATACAGAATAAAATAAGTATTTAACCCCTTAAATACTTATTGTATTCTGTATTTTAGTATTTTTTCTCTCTCATACATCAAACGTTTTTTTGCTAGTTTTTATAGATAATGATACGGAACCCTTCGTGCGCGAGCCCAACTCGCACTTGGCCGGTTATTTCTCTAATCTGCGGGCACTTAAGTATAATTAACATGTTTGTATCTTGAATGCAATCGATTCATACTACTTACATATTATTTGATGGTATATCTATTTTACTCCAAAACCCCCAAACAACCTGCAAGGGCTTAAATAGAAAGACTAATGATGGTTAATCAAATCTAATAAATTGTAAAATTTCATTCCACTGTTTAATGCATATTTACTACCAAAATTAACTCCTATTACTCTTTGTTCATGGCCTTACATACGTTTTTTTTCTTTAATCTGTGCCTCCAGATGGACTTTACGTGAAATATGTGAAATATTCAACAACAACACGACGAAAAATTACTATACTTAACACTGGCTAAATACACTATGTGTGGAGCCATAATACAACATAAAAAAAATTACTGTGACACAAACTAACCGTCAGTAGCAAAAAAAAATTCACCATGAAGCGGCCATGTTGTATAAAGTTCCGTCCGGTTTCGTAATGATATTTAATAATTTTGACCAAAATTTTTTAATGATATTTGTATTTTAATATATCCTATGTTGTGCGCTGGTTATTTCTAAGCATATTAGTGCAACCCGCATGAAAATCAGTTCAGTATCTAGGGATTTGTTCAATAACAAACAAACAAACAAACAGCTACAAATTATTGTTCCTAGATGGCGTTAGATACGATAAATTAGAAAATGTATAGAGAAGGCCATAAAGCCTTGTAGTCCTGCATCGCGGTTACGATATTTTTTGAACAATAGAACCTATGGGATAAATTAGATTTGACATCATTATGAGTATGTTCCGTAGCGCATCAGAATTACACATTTATTATATGTAGGGATCTTATATATATTATATATTATCTGTCAGTGGCAAAACTCTATCAAATTTGTAGGTGAAAACAACATTAATATTTCACTACTCTGTGGTGAAAACAATTTCAGCGTGATTTTTCGGCGGAGTTTTCCTCCAACTTAGCGACGGCTAAGCGAGGATTTGCGATCAAGAACCTTAGGACGTAGGAAAGTTCGGCGTCAGACGCAGCATAGACAAAAGGAAGACTGCTATTCATAATATCGCCAGAATAAAAAATAAATATTTTATCACACTAATAGGATATAAATCACTCGCAAATAGTCATAAAACTCGTGTATTTTGTCACCACCATTATGAAGATAGCATTACCTACACGATGTTCAACCCCGTAATTCTTGCAGAACGGTTTAAACAATAATGCATTTATATCTCAAATATTGTATTATTTGAACTGGTAATCACAGATGAAGAACATGAAAAAAGTCGACAGACTATCTAGGCCCACCACAGACCAACCACAGAGTAAAAATTGTAGCTCAAAAACCTTGAAAATTACAAATAATTCAATTGAAGCTTTAAAATACCTTAAGTACCATCGATCTTACGAAACATTATATTGTTAGAAACGTTTAATTTATTTGAAACACGAGCTTGGAAAATCGAAAAAATTGTAATTAGATGTTTGATGTCGTACCATGGATGCTTTATATTGAAAACATTAAAATTTATCTAGTAGTAAACGTACAATAAAGCTGCTATGGAGGAACTTTTGTAAAGCGTCGTATGGTAAGCGTTTTACAGAAAAAAGGATGACCAATTCACGTCCGTGCTTCCAATTTAGATATAAAACGTTACTTCCGGATAACGTCGGCGGCAAAACGCCGATCCGCCATCTTGAAAAATAGTTCAGTGGCGTAAATTAGCACCAATAAGAAGGCGTAGCGGTGCATGTCAAAGATCTCTGCAAACAATAGTATGAATTCTTGGAGTAATATGAACCAATCATAATTGCTTTCGTCTATGTCGCGGTTGACGCGGACTTTTTCCAATTTTGGCTCATCCGTAATTCCAACTTTTCGGTTTACGTTAGTTTAGCTCCACCAAAGGAAAACGTGAACTCAGCGTCAAGTGATTTTATTGAAATCGCCCTGCTGGTCAAGCGCAACGCGCGCGTGGCTCGCGAAGTGCGCACGTGTGGCAAATCCTGTACGCACCCTAAACGATCACGCCACAGGTATTTTGTCAATGTCAAATTCCGATATGGATTCGACGTTCTAAATTGATAAAAATGGAGTTTTGGCGGGAACGCGGAAAAGTTTACGTCGTTGCATTGTATTATTTTCCAAAACTTTTGTTTGTTTCAGTGTTAATGTTTAAAATTGGTGGCGTTTTACGCATTAAGTGCTGAATTATGAGCATGAGTGAGGGCAAGTGATATAATGTGGTGAAACGTGATTTTTCGTGTTGCTTCCAAAACTCCATAGATACTTGTAGTAAAGTTGCCACCACTTTGCTGGAGCATGACTTAGACTGAACTATGACTAACTAACTTAGACTGGACTATGACTATGACTAGGACATGACTGCGTGAAATATTTTATAACACGATGAAAATATAATACTTGACACTGGCTAAATACACTATGTGTGGAGCCAAAATATAAGACAAAAAAAAAATTGATAAAATCCGTTAATGCAAAAATATCAATTCATTTGTTCGAAATTTAGTAGTTAATATTTCGATTCTCCGATTGATGTATTTAAATAAATAGCTTTATAGGGCGTGTAACACAGGTAAATTAATTATATTGTTTCAGATGCTGGCATCGCGTTACATAGACTTGTATGATACAAACGATGTGACTAATACTGCCGCAATAGTGTCGGCAATGGTGGTTTACCGTGATACTTTAGAAGAACGTAAAAAGCCTAACTGGTGGTGGGCGCTCGGAGTTCCAATAGTCGTCTCCGCCTACAAGTCTGTCACTTCAACATATCACGAAGAGTCAAAACAAGATGCAATAAAACATTTTTACACTAAGAGACGGAATGATGGACCGGAAGCTACTGACACATACCTTTATATACTTAAAGAGGTACGTGCGTGAGGTTATCTAATTTCTCTTGTTTAGGGTACCGTTACCGTTTTAGAAGAACAGTAGGTGGTACCCTTTATCAGATCGTTTTGTAGTTATCGGGTAATGCTATACAGCGACGATCACGTATTATAGATTCTGGACCCTAACTAGGACTCCGTGTATCTAGAATTCCCTGTATCTAGGGACCCAGGAACTACGAGAGCAATGGTTCAACGAACGAAAATCACGGTAGTGTATATTATGTAGCATAAGGCACAAGAGATGTCTAGGAGCTACCGAAACCCTCGCGAAGCAAGTTGCACATCACTGCTTGTCTTAGAATAGGTTTATTATAATACTCTTTACGCTTCATTTTTAAACGCCTAGTGGAAAGTTCCAAACTTTCATGTTTAGAAAATTGTTAGGTAGTAGGATCAGGTAACTCTCTCTGGCTTCGTCAGGGTTACTTAATTTTCGAACGTCAGTACCTATACCTAGAGATGATTTTGGTAAGAGTGTTAATCAGCATAGGTATTTAAAGATAATATCTCTTTTCTTTTTCTCGTTTTGTTTCTTTTTACCTCTATTTAGAAACCTTTTATTCCGCTGCTCATGGTGAAATTTCCTCCGTTCCCCTTGCTTTCTTAACCTATGCCTATCTAGTCATTACTTGTAATATGCTGGTAAGGAAGGCATTTCGTCCAAGACCAGGGTAATACTCCAAAACACATAGGTAGCGTCAAAAGCAAATTGTGTGCATATATAGAAGTAACAGGGCCAAGTGTCTGACCAAGCGAGTTGAGAATGAGAACTTTCATATTATAGAAGGTAACGTAAGTATAACTCATAATAGCACGTAACCTGGCTTACTTTACGTACAAATGACGTCGATTAACTCGACCGGTGTTCGGGCAATAAAGATGCCCATCCTCATGGAGTATGCACGGCGCCGATGGCAGCTCTGCGATGACTGCGGACCAAGGCCCGCGCCACCCGCTGCGAGAGCGTCATTGTCACTGTCCGAAACGTCAACCCAAACAATTACAATGTCATTGACATACGCGGGTGCATCGTTCCAACTTCAGAGCACCTGTCGCCGCAATTTGCGTCTCCCGCACCGCTCTCGCAGCGGGCGGCGCGGGCCTTGGTCCGCAGTCATCGCAGAGCTGCCATCGGCGCCGCGCATACTCCGTGAGGATGGGCATCTTTATTGCCCGAACACCGGTCGAATTAATCGACGTGATTTGTACGTAAAGTAAGCCGGATTATGTCCTATTATGAGAACTTTCATCTTGCCCTTGTTTGTTATCAATGATTCATTAGAGATGAGATATGTTTTCAGTGTAATTTGATTAATAGCAAATTAAGTTTTGTGTTATTTTTCGCAAAAGATTATACCTATATATAATTATATATATGTATATTATAGATATACCTTAAATGTGCCTATTCAGACCGGGGTGGTATCCTGTACCACCCGCGATAGCGGTGTCTGAGTGGGTACGCGATAATCCGCCTGTTCACACGCAAGCGGGTAACGCTTGGGTAGCGGAACCCAAGCGGAATTTTTCACCTGGGGCCCGATTTAAAAATCAATAATCCTCACACCATTCCATCGCAATTTAGTTAACAGAATCATCTCCCAGCGGCCGTGTAGGTACTGCTACCGCGGGCGGTAGAGAAATACCGCGCCTATTTGAATAAGCCTTAAGTGTGGTTTACACTTTAAAAACGAAGGCTAAACTAATTTTTATTTTTCAGTGCGTAGAAGATCAGGACGGTTGGAAACACTTCTTCGAAAACATAAAAGAAGAAATAGCCCTGTACACTGAAAAAGCCAAAACAGCTGTTTTAAACTTTTTACAGTCTAAATTTTAGGTTAATATAGGACCTACCGACATGATTTGTTGAATCAACAAAACGAAAATTGTTATTTGAAAAAAGTTAATTTAACAATTGTCACTTTGGTTGTTCCAACACATTTTTAAAATGGATTCAACTCTGAAACCATAAGTTACTATAGGACCTACCTTTAAATTTTAGTTGTTATTAACATCTATATATGTCGCTATCACAAATAAATTAAAATTATTCACTTACTTTAAGTATTATTCACTATGTTTTCCTTTCTCTTCTTTCTACCCTTTGACAGAATGAGCACTTCCAAAGCCCGTGCGTCTATCATTTCCGAAATTCATCAGTGAACTGTATCTTTTTTCCCACCTCTACCCACCTTTTCCGCGTTTAGTATTTAATACCTTGTCTACGAAGAACTGAATAATGGAAGTGTATCCTACTGGGAAAGGATTTATTAGGTAGTAGGCAAAGGCCTAAGAAATGTACGGTACTCCAGCCTCGAGCGCCTGTTACGCTTGTATTCTTGTTGTTGCTTTGTATACTTTTTCTATATTCTGTGGTCCTGCTGCCAGTCACGCTCAGATTGGGAAAATGTATCGAGTATATTATATGAGTAGGTAATTTTATAATAACCTATGGTGATAATTCTGTTCACTTGGATGATCCAGTTTATAGAATTGTCTCCAATGTGCATAAGTATCTTTTGTTTTTCTATTTAAAGTAAGCTGTGCAATTAATAACTTATGTTGAAGTAAATTTTTGACCCGCACTCTCACCATGACTCGACTAACACCTTTGTGCGAGAACCGGGGTATGCTGAAAACCAGCCCTGCGTAGATTTCTTTTTTACGCAGCATAGTGCTGAGCCTACTCCTGTTGCCAGCTAAAATTATGTGTTTATAGTTGTTGTGTATTATGTTTTTATGTAGTTTTTCTTTGGCAATAAATATTATTTATTCGTATTTTATTCTTCTTATTATATTATGTATATGGATTATCAGGGACTAAGCTTCGTCAGCTTAACTCGTACACTGTTTATGTACTTATATTATGCTTGATTTAGGCACATATCAATAGCATTCAATACCCATTATTATTATTATAACATTGTGTGTGCTTTTTAGGTACCTACGTTGGCCCGGAGAAAGTCGTCCAGCCCTAAACTATATACCAACCGATTCTGTCATTTATGTATTAATCTTACCATCAAAACAAGATTTGTAATAAACTTCGCCTCCATTATTATTCAATGAATAATTCACAAAAGGCAATCTTGATGCCCAAAAATAGAAAAGTAATTTTGATTTTCAATTTATTTCATGGCAGTGTAATTAGCTTCTACAATTTGGTAATTTTGTAAGTTAGGTAGGATATATCTCGCCCGCTCTAAGTCTTGCCCGCGGATGAAATGCTCACTCTTAGAAGATGACTATGGGCATTGGGCATACAAAACAGATTTTAACAACGGGCTGGTCTTGAAATTGTTATGACCATATTCGCCCAAAGTAGATTTCGCATGGTGCTTGGTCAAATGCTTTATGGAATGCCTCGTCCACTAGGCGGCCCGACGACCTGTTTAAAGCCGTAGGGTGCCGGTAGATGCTGAGGGCAAAAAGCGGCTCAAACTGGCGCTCTTTACCCAACATGCTGGCAGCATTGCCCCGTTGAATTGCAAAGCCGATAGGCTTTGCAATTCAACCAAATAAGTTCCAGAATTTTTCATCGTTTATTTTATTCAAAACATAAATTTATTACAGTAGTAGGCAGGTAGTCAACTAGTAATTAGGTAATAATAACAATTAAGAAAATTAATTGAGAAATGTTTAATTTAGGTTAACAATACGCTAAAATGAAATAACTTTTCTTTCTTTCTTCTTTCTTTCAATAGTTAGTGGTTTGATGCCCACCTCATAGTCTGGGAGTATTGAAAATTTTCAGCTACTTCAACGCATTTATTATCTGAAAAATAAAAATGAAAAAATAAAGAATAACTGAAATAAGTAAATATTTTATGAATGTAAGCCCAACAAGGCGAGAATAGTAGATACCCGGAAATAGTAGATTTGTGCCACAAGGGACCAAAATAATGTATTTAGGGCGGGAGCGATTGTTTGAAATTCTACTATAGAATCCTAAGCGAAGCGAGGGATTCAGTGACGTCGCTCGAGGTTAAATCATTTTGGTACCGTGTGGAACACAGTGAGATAGTGATGGAAATTTTTACCTCTATCAGTTTACTGCGATACGTGTGTCGTGAATTTTATAATTTATTCTCACTTTTTAATATTAAGAGGTTGGTAGACTGTTTAAAAATACTATTTTGGTTGGCCACACTGGCGGAAGGAGCGTCCGCTGAACCATCAGCCAATTACGATGGCTGCCTTGGTAGTTCCGGTAAAATAATATTGAGGTTTAGGAGAGAAGTTTTGGAGGGAGGACAAGGTCCAAAAAGGCGGTCAATTCTGGTTAAGCTGCCGAAGCGTCAAGACGTATTATTGCTTCTGTTCGTTTATTGTGTACTTATTGTGTACCGAATATTTATAGAAGAAAGAATATACAAGGATTGAATTGAAAAGGTTCTCTGTGTTTTACTTCAATTCAGAAGAGGAGATGAACCCACACGATCAAGGTACCGTAATTTTTCTCTGAGAACCTGTGAATTTATGACCATGCCCACGATTGATCTTGATTTGTAACTGTAATTTTTACCAACGCCCGTAATTTAAGCTATACTGCAATATTGATAAAATAGTGAGATTATGTCAGCGCGGCCGGTCAGCTAGACTGAGACAATCCGGTTGTGTTAACTTAATCGAAACATAAACTTGATTTTATTTATTGAGATTGTGCAATTATGAAACACTGGATAACATACATCATCATTTGAATTTGACACTTGAAGTTTGAGAAGCATGGGCGGTCTGCATTGACGGAGTCTTCCCGCCCGTGCTAATTGAACCTGATAAAGTGTACTGTGTCGTGTCAGGGGTTTCATACTCGTTTGGTCAGGGCAACACTCCGACAACGATGAGGGAACTGCTGACTGGGCACAGCTGTTAAATTGGATTGATGGTAATGATTGTGAAATGGTGCTTAGACTGTAAAGTATTATCTTTTTCCAATACGATTGGGCTTGCATTTAAGACTTTAATTGTAATGCCTACACGATTAATCTCAATTGAGGGTACTCTAAGATTATTAAAAAAAAAATATTTAATAGTGAATATTAAGTAGAAATTCCTGAGAAGTAAGAATAATAGACGAATATTTTAATCATTATGACTTGTTGACATGGCCTTTCTCAGCGTAGTGAGTTTCACCAGCAGGTAATTTAACGTAGACAGTTTAATGGTGATGACGACGACGATGAAGATAACTGTGTTTTTCTTGTCGGCTGTTGACAACAGCGACCCTTTCCAATTACTTTCTACCACATGGCCTAATGTAGTTGTCTATAGAATTTTAATTTCAAATGTAGGTATCTATATCACACGCACACAACCGGTATACTGAGTCAAAAGAATTCGTTTACGAAAGCACAAAATAGAAAAGTGACGATTGTGTCTCAGGAGTCTAATATTTTAGTGTACTTAAACCAATAATAGTTAGCATCTTTGGAGTGAATTTGGTGTAATGAAGGGTGGTCAGCATTGTTTTAGATAATTTTGTGTATGGTCTACTAGCATTGTAACATGGGCCCCGTAATATCGCTCGCACACAACACACAATACACAACAAACCATCCACACATACAATTATTACACATTTAAGTATTGTTAAATTTTATTTGAGCATTGTAGAAAGAGAGAGCGATAGATATGATTTATGGTTATTGCATTATTTTACAATGAAATAAACCTGATGTCCAGTGGTCTATTCGTTTGTAGATTTATAAGCCTCAGAATCACTGGGAGGAAACTTGTATGTTCGACAAATTATTAGTGAAAACAAAGTTCCACGAAGTTTTTACCTAACAGTTACCAAATTGGAGTATTATGTTTTAAACTTTTATTTTATTTCATACGAGTAGTTATTTTATTTTACCCAGGTAGATAGGTATCAATAATTGGTTGCTATTTTTAATTTACTTAGTTTATTAGCATTTAACATTGTTCTGTCCATTTTATTGAGAAGGTATTGATAAATACTTTTTAATTTTCATATTTGTCATTTAAGTTCCCTGTTGAGTTTGACTTGATTACATTATCTTGAATTACATTTTTATATTTATGGAACCCATACCGCGATTAGAATCATTTCAGTTCCCGATGTTCCAATATTTGGTATATTATGATAATGCAATGAACAACCGTAAATGATTAAAACAACGATACTGTTTTTTTTTAAATCTGATCATCCTAAGACTTAGTCGCTGTTCTGTAGAAGTTACGTTTGCGTTTATTTCAAGTGGCTGTAAAACAATTAACTATTCACGAAATCCTGGCTTCAACTTCGATCGCCATCATCAGACCAGTTAGTAGAAGGTGCTAGCGGTTAAGCGTATAAAAAGGTAGTGCTAACACCAATAAGAAGTGCGTCATGCCACTTTCCCACTACTGGTTTTGCCAGTGTAAAGTCACACTGTATTATAAAATGTTTTAGTGCGAGTATTATTTCTTATTCATATTCATTTATTTGTATTCATGTGCCAAAAATATGTGAAGTCTACCCATCGACTAATTCACTACCTATTTCGAAATGGAGTAAACTCACACTAGTGCCACAATTTTGACGCGTTTGGAAAACGCGGTGAGCTCCCGGTCCCCACGGACCCAGGGTCTCAACGCCAAACGGCTCAAATATATAACCGCTACCGAGGTTACTATATTTGCGCCGCTTTAGCTGCTCAGCCAAATTAGCCGCGGCGCCGGCCCTAACGTGCGTTTCGGGAAGGTGTGACGACGCCATAGTGTCATTAAATTTTGATATTAAAAACAATGAGCAATCGAAGTTTGATAAATGATTTTGATTATTAGATTGAAAATGGAAACAAATTACTACAATTATACCTAGATTTCATTTTATTTATAGCTCCTCCTGTAGGTAGAAATATAAAATTAAATTTGTTTGTGGATTCGACGGTAAGTTCGTTTACCTACTTACAAGGACAGGGTCAGACATAGATTTTTGAAATAACAAAAGATTTTAGTTTTGATTTAAACATGTTACATTTTTTATTGTTTTAATATCGTTTAAGAGCTTATTAATCAGTTGCGCTTCTTCAAAACATATGTTTTTCTTGCCGTAATTAGTACGAGCTTTAGGTATAAGAATGTCATCGGCATTACGGAGTTATCTCTTTTTTATTTCTATCTGTAAGTAGTGAAAGTTATTTGAGTATTCATATTTTTATCTAATTGTTTTTAATACTGTAAGTTGAATGCCTGTAATCTCTAAACAACAAAGCCTTAAAATATTTACGGGACAATATTTAAAAACCCTTTTCTAACAAAAAAAGAATGTACGAAATCGGACCACGCGTTAGAAGATTTAAAATAAGTAAGTACACATTTTAACTTTCATCCCCTCTCCCGCGGGAACCATGCTGAGTTTTGGAATAAAAAGTATAACTTTTCCGAAAAATGTCTATTATTGCTTGACTAAGTGACACAGAGATTTTTTTTCTTATTATTTTCATAACTGGTATACCTTGGTCTCTCGCCCGGTACCAGGTTATCGTTGAGTTTTGGGACATCCTGTATACACACTTGAAACACCTGTTTACCTAGTAAACGTTTATAAGCTAGTTTTTTACCAAGATTAAACAGACAGACAGGCGGAGAAATTCCGTTATTATAACTATAGGGAACTCTAAAATGTAAGAAATGTTATACTTACTTGTCTAGCTTTAAACACGAAAAGACAGTAATAACCCAAACGGACTAAAGTTTTACTGACATCATATTAGTGAGCTAACGACTAGCTTATATAGGTACATATATCACGAGTAGGTAACTTTTTTTTTATTAATAGATAGGCTTGCACTTGACCACTATCTCACCTGATGGTAAGTAAAGATGCGGTCTAGGATGTAACGCGTTGAGACCCTGGGTCCGTGGGGACCGGGAGCTCACCGCGTTTTCCAAAGTCTATCAAAGCGCCTGGTCGATGCGACGCGTGACCAAAATGCTGGCACTTTTTTGTTGGGTACGCTACCTACCGGCAGTGGGCTGGAGCATTTGGACTGTCTATAGGCCATCGCGGTCTATTATACAGTTCATATGTTCTTTGTAGTAGGTATAGTGTAGCTAGTTAGTGTTTAGTGTAGTTAGTTTTAGTTTAGTTTTGATTATTGTAGTAGTTAGCTTGAGTAATAAAGGCATATTGCCCGTAAAAAAAAGTTATATCGATATATTTAAATTTTAATTGGTCATTTGTTTTTAATATTATGTACGTAAATTAAATGTAATTTCTCATGCAGTGAAATGTAATTTCTTTTGAGAAATCAAGTTTCTTTAACCGAGGTATTAAGTCCAAAGCCACTCCTAACCTGTACTATGGGAAAGAGAGAAGGGAGGGAAAAAAGATGGGGGAAAATCTTTACCCTTATATTTTTGAATATGATACAATTTAATGGTTCTGGTTTGGTTTGGTTGGTTTGGTTTGTGGTAAGAATCAGGTAAAGAGGAGGACATATATGTCTATTGAAGAAAGCTCTTGATGAGCTAAAGAAAGCTCCCCGGGTGTTGTGTGAGAAACTGGGCAAAGTTTTGTTAAAGATGAAAATGGAAAAAACATTTATTTGATAACAGGCTAAAATTAGATAATCGATGTTGGAACACCTGGCTTCCACACTAGGCTCAAAACCCGTGCTGCAGAAACCAGACTCTCGATAATTATATTTTAGTCTATTTGAGAAATGACACTAATGGATGGTTTCAATCGATGTGAAACTGAACCTTGTGTTTACATGAGGAAGAATTAATTTTTGTTGCAGTTCATGTTGATGATATTCTAATATTTTGGAATAATTAAAAGGAGAGAATATCGATCAAAGAGAGTTTCAAATAAAGTACTTGGTAGAAGGACCGTAGATGTTTTTCTGGGCATGAAAATCAAAAGTCAGAAGAACTTCATACGACTCAACTAAAGTGAGTATCATGAGAATATTTTAAAGCAAATTGGGATGTGTGATTGCAAGAGTGTAAAGTCTCTTGTTGAATGTGGGATTAAGCTTGTGAAACCACAACATGAGGAGTATGTTTCATCAAGTGAAATGCCATACAGGGAGTTAATTGGGTTCACTGATGTACCTAAATGGCTGCTCAAGACCTGACATTGCATATGCAGTTAGTTACTTAAGCCAGTTTAACTGTTGTTTTGATCAAGCATATTGGACAGCTGCAAACCGTGTGTGTTAGATGTTTGAACGAAACCAAAGAACTCTGCCTTATATTCAAGAAGACAGGGAGTAAGCTGGTTGGCTATGTGGATGCAAATGCAGATACGTGTGTGATAGAATATCGTATACTGGTTTTGTATTCACACTTGAAGGATGTCCTATAGCGTGAGAAAGTCACAAGCAAACGACAGAAGCGCCGAAAGAGCCACATATTCAGCATCAGCACAAATGTGGCTCTTTCGGAGGGATGCAGAGAGTCAGCTTTTTTGACCACGCCTCTAGCTGAGCTGAAGCTGTGAAACTAGTGCTAGTCTAGCTAGTGATAGACATTTCAAATTGCTGAGAATCAAATCATCAGAGAACCATTTAATTACATCCTGTATAGATGTGAGGCATAACTACATTATAACTATATTTTTGCTGTAAAATGGTGTTTTCAATAAAGAATTTATCTATCTATCTACATTCGTAAAATGGTGCGAATGGGAAAGGTTTAATTGGCCTAAAAATTAGATGCCTGCAATTATGCTGACGAAATGACTGCAGAGAGAGGCATAAGAGATGTCTGAAAAGAATGCAAGTTTGAGGAGGAGTTTGGACTGGCTCTAGTTACCACTCACTAACACTAGACAGTAAATAAAAATTTCACAATATTATTTGCTATTTTGTTTTATTCAAAGAAGAAGGGCAAGTACAACATAATTATTTAAAACACAGTAACAAAATGTAAGAGTTAAAAGTGTACTTTAAGTTCTATCTTATCATATTCATAATAGTGGGTACAAATGGACTGCTGCAATGCCCAATGGCTTCTAATCAAATGTGCGCTAATGGCCAGTTAAGGATCTGAAGAAGCGTTTCCAGCCATCTTGATCGTCAATGCTCTGAAAATAAATAAGCATAAGTGAGCATACTTAAACAAAAGCATAAGAGTTATTATGGTGCATCTACTCTGATGCTACTTTTTGGGGAGGAATATTTTACAAAACAGCATGAAGCAACTTTCTTTACTTATTGCCTTTTGTTGCAATTTGGTGGATGATGCTCATCACATTCTAGATAATTATTAATTAACAATTAAGTGATAACTACTTTTACAAAATCATTGATTTGATTGAGACAAAAAGAAATAGATAATCATGTGATTGCATGAAAAAGGTACATTTGGTTCTTATAATAACAATGCAAACTTAATTTATAGGTTGTTTCTGACAAAAAATTTATAAAATAAATATATCTTGCATTATTTTATAATACCTTAATAAGTTTCAGAAGCAATCGCTCCTCTCATTCACTCTACACCCCCCTTTTGGCTATTCGTTGACTGGGCTATATTAATTCTATACTTACATTTATAAGTCTATGGCGGTACGTGTCAGTATCTTCCGAACCTCTATTCCGTCTCTTGGTGTAAAAATGATTTAATGCGTCAGCTTTTGACTCTTCATGATAAGCTGAACTGACAGTCTTAACGGCAGTGACAATTATTGGAACGCCAAGCAGCCACCACCAATTGGGTTTCTTCCGTTCTGATAAAGTGTCTTGGTAAACAATCATCGCAGACACTATTGCGGCATTATTTGCCGCATCATTTTTATTGAACAAATCCTTGTAACGTGATTCTAGCATCTATAAAAAAAAAATTATGCTAGTAAAGCCTTTTAATGGTGACGATGATTATGATGACGATGTACACATATCGCCTTAACAATAAACATAAAGTAGTAACCTCGCTAGCGGTTATATATTTGAGCCGATTGGCGTTGAGACCCTGGGTCCGTGGGGACCGGGAGCTCACCGCGTTTTCCAAAGTCTATCAGAGCGCCTGATCGATGCGACGCGTGACCAAAATGCTGGTGCTTATTTGGCTCAACGCATCAGCATTGCAATTCAACGAGGCAATGCTGCCAGCATGTTGAGTACGCTACCTACTGGCAGTGGGCTGGGGCATTTGGACTGTCTATAGGCCATCGCGGTCTATTATACAGTCCATATGTTCTTTGTAGTAGGTATAGTGTAGCTAGTTAGTGTGTAGTGTAGTTAGTTTTAGTTTAGTTTTTATTATTGTAAAATTTAGCTTGAGTAATAAAGGCATATTGCCCGTAAAAAAAAAAAGAAAAAAGTAGTATTTATTTAGTTAAACCGTCTTTTATCTTTTTCGATCAAGTTCGGTATTCCAATGATAATTAATAAAAAGATATAAGTTACTGTTGGAGTAACTAATCAAAAGCTACTTCGCGTTTATTGGTGGCCGAAGGTATCATAAGGTAGGCATTGATGTTATTGTTATCCTTTATCAAAACTCTGTGTCTGTGTGTGTAATGTTAACCTCATACAATCACACATGTAATAGATTTAGAGAAGTCCATTAATGCTCACGCTTTTAAGTTTTTCTTCATCTTCGTCAGAAGCAGTGAAATTGCCTGATGAACAAAGTTTTTCAGGACGGAAGAGCTTAATGGCCTGGCACACAGCGGTTCGGTGCTCATGCAGTAAGTCGTCAGGGTGCAGGCACTTGCTCCTCTGGTCCCAAGCCTTGTCGATGACATCAGCGTATTTAGCGAGCGACGCCATAATTCCTTCCTTGTTCAGAGCTTTTTCATTCAACTCTTTAAGTTCTTTGTAACGTGTTGTAATCAACTGTAAACAAGTAAAATTTACTTTGACTCTCGCTATACTCGCACGAAGATCACGATTTGTAATAAATAAGAAGAGCGAGAGGGACAAAATGTGAAAAGATTTGTCCGCCGCCATGCTAACAAGCCCGCATCCTGAGCCAAAGTGGTACCCTTTGGCTCAGAATGCGGCTATAATTATGAGATATGTGGCTTACCACCATTGGTGTGCATAGTCGTGGTCGCCCTGTTAATACCTGACAACATTTGAGTAATACATGTTCAACAACATGAACAATGAGTACCTAACCATTGTTTCTGCCAGATATTATCTAAATTTTGCGATAGATGGTACCGCAGCAAACTTCCCCCTTTTCGAGGGATTAGGTTGGGTGATACTATGTCTAATCCGGAACGACTCCCACTAGGTGGGCCCCCCACTAGGTGGACTGACAACCTGGTGAAAACCGTGGAGAGCCGATGGATGCAGGAGGCGAGCAGCCGCTCAAAGTGGCGCTCTCTGGGGGCGGCCTATATTCAGCAGTGGACGTCTACGGGTTGTTGATGATGATACTATGTCTGATATGGTCCTGGTGTGAGTACTTGACCGCATGGCACGGCATATACCTTGACCAGATTGAATTTGAAAACATCTTCAGTGTATGAGTCAGGGCGGCTCCTTCGCTTTTTGAAGCTTTCCACCGCCTTGCCCATACCTTCCTGATGTATTTTCTCAAAATCAGGCTTTTTGAGGGTTTGTCCGAGAGTCTTGCTTGCCATGTACTGCCAGTATTCAATAGAAACTTCATTTATGATTTGAGTGTTGTTAGCGTCGTTGTTATGCTTCAACAATTGGTATTGTCTTTCCAAGTTCTGGAACATAATATTGAAATTAAGTTGCTTTTATATGTCATTTAGTTAGTTTAATTTATAACTATTTTATGTATTTACTACTCTCATAAAAAAAAGGAATGAAATCGGACCACGCGTTCATTACAACTAAGTACATATTTATGATTTGTATAGCAGTATCGCCTGCTCAGCGTAAACGACAGATTAATTTGTAAGGAAAAAATTAAGCCCGTAAGTTGGTTGTAAAGGTGAAGGAAAAATTCGGACATGAGACCACTTGTCACGGTAGCTTAAGTAAAGCATATCCCGGCTTGAGGGATGGATGGATGCCGGTTCAACTCCCGCTCGTGATTCTAATTTTTCCTTTGCAAATTAATCTGTAAGTACATATTTTTACTTTCATCCCTGTTCCGAGAAAATCGAGCTGAATTTCGGGATTAAAAGTATTCCATAACCTTCCTCATAATACTAGTAGTTCTGCGAACACATCATACATGTTAAAATTTTATTTCCATATACCTATTTGGTTTGTTTGCCGTTGATACCTTAACATTAACGCTGCAAAGAAATGTATCGGAGAAAAGGGAGAAAACGTAAACGAATCCAGTTTTAGTAAACTATTAAAACTCGTACTAGGGGTACTGAACTCAGGACTTAGCTTAGCACCTTAAATCAGTCGGTAAATGGTGCTACTGCCCCCCCCCCCCTTTTTTTTGAGGCAAACATCCCCTTTATCAAAAATCGCCCACATCCAAAAAAATCCCTGGACCTGTGTACAACCTGTGTACCTGTGTGAACTTTCGTCAAGATTGGTTGAAAAATGCGACATGTACAAATTTTGGCAAGTTTAAGCATAGACTTTCGCTCAATTCGTTCACTCGGTCAATGAACTCAAATCATGGCAAGTCTTATTTGAATCCATTCAGTAATTTTGGCGTGATTCTCAGCCAAGATACACACAGACCGACAAAAATAAAAAATATTACATTTTTGGTTTCAAGATCAATAATAACCCCCAAAAAAATTTTGAGATAGGTCTGATATAAAAAATCTATCTTATAAATATTACTGTTTTATTTAAGTAGGAAATTACCGTTTCGAATTCTGATCTTTCGGTGTTAGTCTTGGTGGTGTACCGTTTTTGAGCATTATCGAAGGTTTTCATTGCTGTCTCCATAGCCGATTTGTGGATAGCTTCAAGGTCCGCTGGGTGCACGCAGAATAGATCATCTTTCTTGTTTTCATTGATTACTTTTTCGTAGGCTGCCTTTGCTGCTTCCTTAGCCTTTTGCTGCTTTACGATGTTAATAGACGAGAATTGTTGCGCTCGGCTATCTATATCCTATTAGACAAAAGAACTAGATTATCATCTTAATAATGTTTTATGATCAATAATCCTGCTTTTTTATGATTTTGGCATAATTATTCTATAATAGGTAAGCTCAATCAGAGATAAAAATAATATGTCTTTAAAACTATTAGTGGTTCAGTTTTGAAATCATCCATATGCATTTCTCTTCTTGGTTTCCGCAACGATTTACATAGAAGTAGACGCTCTACTAATAATTTATTAATGTGAATTTATTCACGAGTATGTAAAAGTATTTTCAAGTCAAGCGTGCACCATTGTAGACTGCGCCATAAATTATCATAAGGAGGGACAGTAGTCAAATGATTTGGCTATACAATACAAAACCTATAAGTACCCTGAGTGGTACTTAGCATGCTAATGCCAATCTTACATATAGGCATATTCCGTGCTAATGTTATATTATTCCATGTGTTTAAATTTAAATTGTAAGTGAAAATATATATTCACCAAAAGAACTTTTAATGGCACGATGTATAACTTTACCTCTGAGAGCTTATCGTGATACTTCTTAGCATCTTCTGCAGATCCCATCTTCTTCTTTTTATCAAAGGTATCAAGTGCGCTTTGTTTGTATTTTTCGTGAAGTACTTTGACGTCAACAGCTGGTACGCTGGGTGTTTTTTCACCGCAATCACGATCCATATCGGCTACGTAATTAGCCAGTCCATCGTGTACAGCTGATAGAAGGCCCGCTTCAGCTGTCGCCTGCAACATTAAAAAATAAGATACATTGCTAGCATACCGACATTGCAAGCTAATGTAATCACACCTTTGCCACCTATACCTAACAGTTGCAAACAATAATAGGTCAGATCCGTTTAGTGGGATCTGTTAGGTTGGGATCTACCCACAATCAAAGCTACAGAATATAGCTAATTTCAATCCTAGCATATTTCCCTGCTTTCCCTGCAGGCACCCAAAAAGCCATGCGATACCTACTTTTGGTAGTGCAGCTTGTTAGTGCCATGGTTCGTGATCATGATTAAAGAAATAATATAATGCTTTGAAAGGCAGCAGGATAAAAAAACAGCTTTTATGATCATAACAGTTTACCTCCATGATGCTGTGCGGAGTAGGGATCTTATCACTGTTGAAGACTTTTAAATAAGCCTGGAAGTATGTAAACAAATCTCTCGCTTTCACTTTCTCTCCGTTTATAACTTTGGGTTGAAGCTTTTCTGGTCCGAAGATTGACGATATCAATTGATGTAAATGTTCTCTGAATTCTGGAGCAATATCTGGAACCGCCGAGTTGAGTTTTTTAATTCACTCTATTATTTCTATGTTATTCTCCTTAACAAGAATAAAATTACAAGCAATGTTCCTTTACTATAAAAATGTATTGTGTAAATTGCGCAATAATGTAGCTTTTTAATTATATAGTGCGAGACACAGCACAAATACATACAAATACCTACGTCATCGAGTACCTCAAAATAGGCTATCTTTAGATCGTTAGCTGACACTTAAACATGTAAAAAAACAGGTCTGCCATTTCCGGTCCTGTTATGAAGTTCAGTCAGAATTTCAGTCTCACTATAAAATACCGTAATATATGTAAATAGGGCAAATTCTGTGGTAATAAGTATTTTACGGTACATAGTTTACCTGCAATATCTCCCTTGAATTCGGGATTGAGTACTTTAAAACCAGGATGAGGCATTAGATAGCCCGAGATTTTTTCAAAACTTGCACGAATGTGTGCCCTTAGATCTTTTAACTCAGGAGACATCTTGTCGTCAACCTAAAAAAGAGATGTACGTGCTACAACTTCTTGTAATGTATCAACTTAACACCGTGCTAGTCTGGGTTTGCTATTATTCTAAAGAGCAAACCAGGGAATGTTAGCGTTATGATTTACAGAATATAATGTATCTATGTATATAAAAGTAGGTACCTACTCAATCATCAAATTCTCACCAAATATATGAAACTTGCCGAGTACCTAAACTTCGATAAAAAAAATCCTAAAAATTAACAACTGACGGATATAACACACACACAAAAAAAATGTCGCAATAAGCACGGAGCCCAAGCAGTGATAAAATAAGTCTTACCTTGAGTCGTTCATCTAACAGCTTATCACCTCCTGCTGCTCCATAAGCAAACTCCCAAGGGAACTGCCAATCCCTCACAAGGAATTCTAAGACCTGGAATGCTTTTCCAGACTTCGAATCTTTGACTAATCTCCCATATTCAGTGAATAGCTGCAATTTAAGTAATAATCAAAATATTATTTGTATGTGTTACTTTAAGTTAGAATCAGATTAAATATGTACATTTGTTTCATCACTACTTACAAATAAAAAGTAAGTATAATAAAGTTGTGTGTGTCTTTACTACCCCATTTCTTCCTTCGTAACATTATTGCTTAATGCCACGAACTCAATATCGAATATTTCTTATTTCCTCCATATAAATAGTGTAATGTATCAGGAAAATTTATTAAATCAACAACATTCAAAAAATAAACTACCCACCTGGAGATGTTGTAAGTCGTCTTCCTGAATGTTGTGCCTCAAGTTATATATCTGAACGGAAGACATCAGAGTCGAAAGCGCGAAGATAGTGGAGCAGTCTTTAACTGTACTTGTGCTGTCGAAGGTTCCTTGAGTGTCCATCAGCACCACAGCCACCTGTACCAAGCAGATAAACCTATGATTATCTTGACATACCTATTGTATAAGCAGACGGCTAAAACTTTCTTGGGATCTATCGCATAGTATCGCCATTTTTGTTCTTGATCCTAATTTTCTGTAATCTTATACAAGAGTATGAGGTACATCAGTTTGAAAAAAACATTGATGTTTTGGTTCTGGTCTAATTTTTTTGGGGTCAATGAAATATATGATTTTTTTCCTCGGTCAGCCGTCAACGTCTTTTCATTGATATCTGCTTAGGCAACCCCACCTGTTTTTTCTGTCTTTTCTTTCATCTATCAGTATATAGGCATATGCGATATATCTCTCTAAAAGAGAGATAATTATTGTATGAGAGGGATGACTTAATCCTAAACACAAAAGAAAACAATATAATATTAATTTTGTTCAAACTAGGTACGTAACCTACCACCACACTTGATTTGTGAATTTTCTGAGGATGTATGGATTTCTGTAAATTAATATTATGTTAACCTTTTCTCCGGCAGATGTGGTGGTGACTATGGGTTCCGACCATAACAGGATGCCGGTAGTGTTTCTCTTGGAACCACCGCGCCAGCTGAACCCTTCCAAGCGCTTGCTGTTCACATCAATCCAGGAACCACTTATTTGAGCTTCTCTCTATGTAAAAAATAAATTTTCATTAAGCAATGACATATTAAATTAGAAAAGATTTTTTTATTCTTCCACTTCCTTCTAAATATTGTGAAGCAACCAGTGGGGCTCACCGTGATAGATGCTCATCATCCCATTTCAGCTTTGGTTGCACTCCTTAAAACCCTTATAAGTACCTACTATTATAATTATTATTTTATATATAGCTGTGGCACCCTTCAACTCGGGTTGATAAACTTTGGCAGTAAAATGTAAAAAAAATATGCGGGCGGTTGACTTGTTTTATACACTGATACAATTTTTCATAGAGCTATGAAACAAATGACGCTTCGTCTATTATTATTTTTATGCTCTGTAGAATTTTTCATTGAAAATCACGAAGATACCAACTAATTAGAGGTGGCTCATTCCTTTCAATTCTGTTTATCCTGAAAAATATTGGGTACCTATCGCTTTAGGGCAGAAGTATGGATTTCTGTATACGGCTAACATACGGCTGGCTTCAGAAACATCGTTGGTTTGCATCATGGGCAGCTTCCCTAATAATATGTTTGCCAGGATGTCGTTTCATGGGTGGAATTTTCATTCCAAACGGTGCTCTCCTGTCATTAGCTTACATTTTAACATACTTACCTATTACTGAATTTATTAAAATGTGTAGTTACCGGTGACGTCAGATATCTTAAGAAGAAGTTGAGTAGGAATGACTTCCCAGCTCGGTACGCCCCGGCTACGCTGACCAACACCACGGGCAGGTTCTTGATCTCCTCCCTCATCAGGACACTTTCCAGTTCTCTCTCATCCATGCTGTACTTGTGGTCATGTGTCACCTCGACAACTTGCGAGCCATGACCGATTATAGACATTTTGCCTACAGTACAAAAATTCTTAGTTAATCAATCACCCTAAATTATTTATTTAACAACTAAACACTTCTTTTTTAATAAAACTGATTGACAAATGAAAGGACGATTAAAAGGACCCTATCCTGATTTTATCCAAGGAAAGAGCTTCAAAATTTTTGGTATATCAGTTATATTCGTGTAACTCGGTTATTCTCGGAACGTTATACATGGAATAACGTTATTCTACTTTGGTAAAATCGGGCCTAAATGTTATCCGAATTTGATAATGTTTTATTATGTTGTCCACACAGTAAAAAACTATGCTCTTACGTATTTTTTATGTTTTTTTTATGTAGAATAAGCCTGAGCTTGACTACATCTCACCTGATGGAATGCGACGAGGCAGCCGAAGGTGTAGCACGCAGGCTCAAGTCACTCTTGTGCCTGGCTAGTACGGACTTGATTAGCTGCTAAGAAGCTTGTTATTGTTGTGATATCTCTAATTTATGATCCTAGAACATAGCCTGTTTCTTCACGATGTCTTTCTTTACCGTTGTAAGAGCGAATGCAATTTCCGCACATAACTTAAGAATTCATTGTTGCAGAACCGAGTGGGATAAGAACCTGGGTCGTCGGTTTAAAGTCGCATGCGATTCTGCTGAGCCACAGATATCTTAATAGTACAAAATTACCTACTACTCTTTATTATTTTGAAGTTCCGAGTGACACTGCAACTGTTATGGGCGGCCGTTTTGCTCAACATCAGGTGAACGACTATCTCAACACATCAATCTTTCTCATAAAAAAAAATTATGTTACTAGTGGAATGTAGTGATGCAAATCGGAATTCCCACGCTAGGTAAATCATGATAATTTTATAAAAACGACTATTAACCGCTTTGTATAAAATGTATGCAAACAGCAAAAGAGCAATGGTCACTACTTACTTGGATCAGGTGTACCGCTGCCGCTTCCAGGAGAGTAACTCATGCTGTAAACATAATTATTTATATTAAAAGCTATTAGTCTCGATACTCCGGCCGAGATGCACACCGGATGCTGCATCATTTGCAAAGAGTACATAAATATTCCGACGATTATGTATCATCATCATCATTAACAGCCTGAAGACGTCCACTGCTGAACATAGGCCTTCCCCCGGGAGCGCCACTCAGAGCGGCTGCTCGCCTCCTGCATCCATCGGCTATTATGTATGGCTATTATGTACGATTATGTATGGTTTAACGAAAAGCCTCATAAGTGCGTGAATTGAGAATCACACAATATATTTTATAAGTATTATTCTTTGAAAAAACGGACGCAAATAATACAGCATCGTGAGCAGCTTTTTTGGAGGGGTTTATTACCGATGCTGTAGCCAATTTTCTTTAAATTTTTTCGATCTGTCTCTCTGTCTGTATCTTGGCTGAGCATCATGCCGAAACTACTGAATGGATTCAAATAAAACATATCATAATTTGACTTCATATTCCCGCGGGAGAAGGGAAGAAATTTAAAATGTGAACATATTTTTAATCGTGGACCGATTCCACTCATTCTTTTTTTTTTAGAAAAGTGGTTCTTTATATATTGTCCCGTAAATATTTCAATAATCAAGGTCGTCGGATTTGTGGTTCAAAAATTACAGACATCCAAACCTTCAGTACCTAGGTATTAGGTCCAATCCTATCCTGTACTATGGGAAACAGAGAAGAGAGGGGGGGAAAAGATAAGGGAAAAGGATGAAGCCGGGGCGTGTTAGCTAGTATTAAGTATAATAGAACTATAGTTGTGTTGGTTATGTACTGAACCGACCGACTTTAGGTCTTCTTTTGAACCGCGGTAACAGGTGACGATAATAATGTCCTAATATAAGTAACTTTAAGTACTTACATGTTTGATTTTAAACACGACTTGTTAAACAATCACTCAACATAAGTATGACTGACTAAATTTAGCTATCGACTCATTTTATAAACAGCACAATCAACCATCATTAACCGCATAAAAAATAGATATTATAATTTTCATTATATTTCATTCCTGATTATCTCGGTTTTCCGGTTGTGGCTTCCGATGTGCGTGTGACTTTGAAATTGGAAATACCATCTAGGTAACTTAAACTTACACCAATAAGGAGTATAGAGTGCTCTACGCTCTACTGATTCGCAAATCGCTACAGTTCGAAATCACGCTACTTGGAAACGGCGGTGAGGTGCCCACCTCTAAGTTGTAAAAGTAATTGTAATGTAATAAATACGTACATACTACAATACTATAATATATAAAAACTTATATTTAACCATAACCCAGAATTACATGTTGTCAGGGTTAGCAACGTAATAATCCTCCCAACTCTTCATTATTTCCAACTCCCTGGTACTATACGTTAACGGGACATTGTTTTGTGACAAATATAATCTGAGAGTCCAGGGACAGCCTTTGTAAATAAATAAATAAATAAATTAATTAATTAATTAATTAATAAATAAAAAAAAATTGATTAATTAATAAATAAATAAAAAAATAAATAAATTAATTAAATAAATAAATAAAAAAATAAAGAAATAAATAAATAAATAAATAAATAAATAAATAAATAAATAAATAAATAAATAAATAAATAAATAAATATGTGTGGACATTTCACACAGCGCCATCTAGCCCCAAACTAAGCAAACCTTGTACTATGGGAACCAGATAACTGATATAATACTAACATACGTTTTTGTTTGTAAATACATACATAGAATACAATATAACACCCAGACGCAGAACAAACATCCATGTTCATCACACAAATGTCTGTCCTGGGTAGAAATCGAACCCCACAGCCCTTCGTTCAGAAGGCAGGCCTACTACCAACTGAGCTATCGAGCCCATTGTGGGGAGAGATTACTACATCGTTTAGGTATCGTGTCTTAACCTACTCGTAAATAGTCGTGTCACCAAAAGGCGTTACGGTAAATGGATAAATAAATTCAACCTTGCTACATTATGCTAAGACATTTACTTACGTCAATTTTCCGTCATAAACTCTTGGAGAGCGCTTTTATAGCACGTTCATTCAATTTGTATCCCTCGCGTGTACTTACAGGAATTGGATTAGATTATCGTAGGTGAATATAATTTTTGCCAATTCCTCCGCGCGTCATTTGGCAAAATTTGGGACATAATCAAAGCATACATTATAGACGCTCATTTTTACATAGCAGAGTCAACAATATTCTTTTATAAAAGGGTCAATCTCAACTTCTATCATCTTAATTTGTTACTGAGGAGTTTGTATACGGTATCAAGCACGTGGTCAGTCAAGTCAGTGGTAGGTCCCTAAGTAGACCCCTAGCCTATGACTCTCAAAAGTCTATTCAAACCAGTGCGTTTTTCGCTGTGGGTAACGGTAAATACCGGGATCCCGCGCCGTATTTTATTGTCGTATGAAGATCCGCGCCTAGAGCAAATTTTACTGAACTTGCCGCAGGCGGTAGCGAGCGAATTAAATAACCCTTTGGTTTGACAGTTTCAGTAGTATATTTATTAATTCAATTTAATCTATTGAAGCTGGAATGATGATGAAAAAGGGTGACATGGTCCCATCCTAAACATACATGAAGAAGAAATGAGTCCTTACGTACCTATTGCTTTGATAAGTTTCCATTAGATTACTAGCAACCCTGACTCTAACCAAGTTAAATGCTTATTATAATTTTGTATATTAATTTGTGAATAGTGTCGTGGGTTGCATTACTGCTAAGTGTAGGTATCTGTTATTTTAACTACATATTCTTTGTAAACAGCTGTTTACTGTGTGTGTAAATAAAATAAAATATCTGGATACCGTGGATCCTAGATCAAGTCAATACCGTGGATACAGTAAAAAAAGTAATATTCATTGCGAAATGTGCATCAGTCCGTACCGAAGATATCCCGGAAGTCAGCCTGTACGAGATTGAAATGGCCCAAAAACAGCTTAAAAACAACAAGGCGCCAGATGAGGATGGAATTACGACCGAACTTCTGAGAGCGGGTGGTAGACCGGTACTTATAGTCCTCCAGAATTTATTCAATTCTGTCATCCTTGAAGGTACAACGCCAGATGCCTGGCACAAGAGCGTGGTGGTGCTCTTCTTCAAAAAAGGTGATAACACCTTATTGAAGAACTATAGGCCCATCTCTCATAAGCTGTTTTCGAGGGTCATTTCGAATCGTCTTGCACGCAGGTTTGATGAATTCTAGCCTCCCGAACAAGCCAGTTTCCGAAAAGGCTTTAGCACCATAGACGACTTCCATACGCTACGCCAGATTATATACAGAAGACCGAAGAGTGTAATCGGCCGCTATGCCTAGCGTTTGTGGACTATGAGAAAGCCTTTGATCGAGACTTGGGCGGTGCTGCAGTCCTTATAGCGATGCCAAATTGACTATAGGTAAGAAACGACCGCAAGAATCGCATCGTATGAGATTTCCACGTGTCTACAATATGTGGATGCGCTTTTTCACGCTGCCAAGAAGTTCGATAATAAAATCGGGAAGGCGGGATGAGGTTAAATATTTCTTCAAAGCATTCCCCATGATAGTAACGGTAGAAGAGACTCAGAGAACCGATATCTCGTCGTAAACTTAAAGGCTCTAGCTTGTCGGTGAGTTTGGAGTTGTTCACAATTCTAACGGCTCTGCGCTGTAGGGAGTCAAGTGGATGCAATAAGTATACTTTGTACAAAGTACTTTGGTGCCCCACTCCAGAGATGAGAGCAGTACTCCATGTGCGGCCGAACCTGGTATAACAAAAGACGTTGGTTCGGCGTGAAGTACCGCTTAGCTCTATTGAGTACACCGAGTTTTTTGGCAGTAAGACTAGCCTTGCGTTCCAAATGACTCCGAAACTGGACTTCGCTAGTAATGTCTACGCCTAAGATCCCTTCTTTGAAGAAGATTCTTTGTCTGTTATAATGAGGACAAAACCTTCTTTAACGTTAGAAGAACCGATTTTTTTACATTGTTGATTTCTCATATTTCCGTAATTTAAAAATCGTTTTTAAAATTATATCATCTTCATCATCATTAACAGCTTGAAGACGTCAACTGCTGAACATAGGCCTCCCCCAGGGAGCGCCACTTAGAGCGGTTGCGCGCCTTCTGCATCCATCGGCTCCCCGCGGCTTTCACCAGGTCGTCGGTCTACCTAGCGGAGGGCCGGCCTACGCTGCGTCTTCCAGTTCGAGATTATGCCAGGATATAATTACTTTCAGTTAACGTTTTTTTACGGGCAATGTGGCCCGCCCACTGCCACTTCAATGTGCTAATTCTGAAAGCTATATCGGTGACTTTAGTTTCTGACAACCGATCCGGGGAACCGGGTGAAGAAAGGTTCTCGAGTGGCGACCACGAACTGGAAGTCGCAGCGTAGGCCGGCCCCCCACTAGGTGGACCGATGCCCTGGTCAGAACCGCGAGGAGCCGATGGATGCAAGAGGCAAGCAGCCGCTCAAAGTGGTGCTCTTTGGGGGAGGCCTATGTTTACCATTGGACGTCTTCAAGTTGATGGTGATGATGATGATGAACGTTTTTTTTTGAACGAGGAGAACATTAAAAATTCAGTGTTTTAAAATTTCCATAGTAATCGATGTATTAGTACAGTACAAATGATCCCATAGAAATTTTTCTCAAAATCGGTTCAGTAGTTCAGTTATTAAATCAAAATAACTGGAAAACTAAATAAATAAATAACACCCAACGATCACATACATAGATCCTGGGCCCTAACTAGGATTCCCTGTATCTAGAGACCCAGGAACTACGAGGACCATGGTCCCACAACACCCAGACACAGAACAAGTATTTGCTAGGGTGTAGGTACTTTATAGAAACTGAAAGAAAATTCCACGAGAAACAGAGAAAATTACGAGTAAAACCACGGGTCATATTTAAAAGAGTGATTGCTCACCGTAAAGTTAATTATAGCCGCTCAGGCCGTTCTATAATTTATTCGAAAGTTGATCAAAGGAACGCTTGCAAATTAACAATCTACCATTTTGTGTAAGCGAATAACGTGACAAGTTTATCATTCAAGGATCATTTTCCTGATTTTAAACGCCACAACCACTGAACTAATTCCCGTCACATGTTCTATATAAAATGAAAATGTTAGGAAGGCTGCAGAGATATGTGGTGCATATAATGGCCACTAAACTTCTTTAGTATAAGAGGAACAGCTAAGGTAAGCACTAACATATTATGAGATCAGTTTTCATTGCTGAAGAAGACTTTGAAAGTAACGGTCAATAAATAAGGTGTCTGCTTTCCATTAGGGATGCAAGCATAAGCAAAAGAGACATTTTCACTGTTTTGCGTGGTATTATCAGCTCACAAATTCCCACTATGGAGATAGTATAGGCCATAATCCACGCGCTGGCCATGAGGGTTAGTCAATATGATGGCGCACCCGAATTTTTGTATTTCTTGACCGATTGGCTCTCTTTTTCATTTCCTCACAATGTTTACCTTCAGCTTTGTAAAAGCGAGTGAAAGTCGTGCAACGCAGCCAGTGGTTTTGATTTTTTGCCAAAAATGTATGATGCTGCTGCTGCATATTTAAGCAGCCGCTCAAAGTGGCGCTCTTCGGGTGAGGCCTATGTTCAGCAGTGGACGTCTTTGGGCTGATATGATAAGTGTAAATTATTATTGACTGTAAGTATTGTAGGTATACTTGGATTGGATCAATTTTGTCTAAGGAGTCTAAAGACTAGTTTGCCATTTCGTGCGATCAAAATTTGAGTTGGGTTTGACAGCTTGTTATCAATATTGGACCAGAATCTAGCTAGAGCTTAGTTCAGAATTCAATCAATTGTCATCTTAGCGTGAAAAGGTAACGGTCACTAACTTACGCTTTGTGTCCCGTGTCCTCTCATAGGATTAGCGGTTGAAATACACCACTGTTTTTGTATGAGGCGAAATTGTATCATTGGTCAAATAGATTTATAGTCATATAGCTGGTGGATTTATCCGTTGCTCTCTAAGCTAAGAGGAATTGGAAAAAATAAGGTGCGAAATGCCTCTTGTTTTACTTCCCCGCGTGACATGCAAGCACGCAACGCCTTTGCTCTCAGAAAATTAATACTTATGATCGATACTAATTCATCTAGTTTGTCTTTAGAATAGGCTAGCTATAGGTAATAATCTATAGGAGGAACAAAGCCTCTCCAAGCGTAGGCTAACAATGTAAGGGTCCTCAAGAACCGAACGAGGGCTCTCACCGTTGTGTGGAAGGGCTTAAAGTATATTATGCTATGCACAGTAGAATGTGTAGAGGAATGATTTCTGGTTAAATCCATCAAGGAGATTCTTACGATCTAGCTAGCCATTCTGATACTAAACTAACGACGGGCATCATAACTAGTTAGGCCCAGGATCTATGTATGTGATCGTTGAGCGTTATTTATTTATTTCATCTTAACAAAGTACGTATTAGCCATAGACATATATATATATATCTATGGTATTAGCACTAAGCCCGTCTATTAAACTTTGTCTTGGGCTAAAGTGTTTTCTATTCTAATTATGTACTTATTTACTGTAATTTTATTAATACCCTATAGTGGCATAATATAATAATGAAACAGAAAAAGTACTAACGCGGGCTGAGAGGATTTAATAAAAACGGATTACAAGATGATCCACAAAGGATTTGCGATATTAGTTATGCGGGATATTGACGTTCTTCTTACGAAAAATTCGATTTGATGCGGATTTTTGTATTATAAGTACGTTTAGTATTGTACACTTCTACAGTGTAGGAATGAGGTGTTCGTTACTTTACGAACGTTTGACGTGGAGAAACACACGACATCACCTTTCTACCTTTTCGATCCACCTTAAAATACACCACAGAGCACGAAAAGCAAATACATAAACTTCGTGCCGACATTAAGCGCATAGCGCAGCCTAATGTCATTTGCCATAATCGACTGTAATGTTTGTGTTTACTGATAGAGGTTTTATTGGAAGCGCATACTAATGTTAACAGGGCGCCTCTAATCTGACTTCTGGATGTAAAGCGTAATTTTTTTAGTGCTCTGTGAAATACACCATTGCATAGAAAATAACACTAATGTTTAGAAAACAAAGTTCAATTAGGTAACTGGGATTATAATTAGTTTTATGTTTCATTTTTTCAAAAAAAGCATTAATTGTTTGTTTTTACATAAACGTATATGCACGACGCATACGACGGAACCAACCAGCTTACAGCCCTCTCAAAGCCCGTTACCTTGTTTGTATTACGCTTATATTAAAGGGACAATGGATAGAAAAAATTGTTTAAATTTGCTTTTTGTCGTCTTAATTTTGGTGATTCCAAGGCTTGAGGCTCATTTTATTGCCCGACTAATGCAAAGAAGTGGCTTAAGCTAACCATTAACTTAGCTAAATGGTTTTTTTTGCTAGGCAGGTTGAAATCTTTCTACGAGCCATTGAGAGTGAATGCGAGATAAGATCCAAAATGATGAGATCCACATTAAGTATGCTCTTAGAGTTAGCAAGATTGCAATGTGCGGTCCTCATCGCTTGCAGAACCGGCAAAATGTTGAGAGAGAATGGTTTTTTGGCCGGAAGATGCCATCAGCTTCACTAATGTGGACCGACGTTCTGGGTAGAACGATGGGGAGCCGATGGAAGGCAGAGGCAAAGCCGCTCAACGTGGAGCCCTATATGGAAATCCAATGTTGAGTAGTAAACTTCTTCAGGCTGTAATGATGATGACTGGTTTTTGGTAGACGTTATGTTGGGCCTGGCAAATACCCTCCAAGTTCTTAACAGGCAGTGCCTGAGAGCCAGGTCCCAATACTCCGAAACCAGCAGGTGTCTGGCGGCGTCATATTTCACGACATCGTTTGGTACCTATAAGTTATAACCTATCTATCTATGATAAACCTAATACAATATAAAACTTTCGAAGTATTTGTATTGGTTTAGTGGAAAGGCTGTTTTTTGTTCAAGTGACCATTTCAGTCGAGTTTTGTTTTGAATTAATATTACCTACCGAAACATGTGCATACAATAAGCCGAGCTGTCACGCACATGGTCTGGTACTAAACAATTCATGTTTCATACCAACAATGGCCCTCTGTCTGATGTCAGGAGCACTCAGCTCGTGATTTGGAAACCTGCATTATTGTTTAAACTAGAAGCGTATTCTCGTGACAAGTCTAAATTTTCAGGGATGCAGTGAAAGCCAGTGTCATATTCATAATAAGTCGCTTATCTGATTCTTGAGGATGCCTTTGATAGTTTTTAATAGATAGGTCAAGTAGGCGTGGATGGCGTGAAACCCAGAACTATGAGAAATAGCGAAGAGAACTCAATAGAGCATCAGCAGGCCTGACTTTGATAAAAAAAATAAAGGTGACACATTGGATTTTTGAAAAATCAATATTCCTAACAAAACATTGAACCCGTTGATGTCGTCGTATATTGGCTAAAAAGAATTTTGGAAAGTTTTTGATGAAACAACTCATTTTAAACTAGCGGTTTTGCCATATGGTTCGACTCTCTGGTTAAAAGTTGCTCTATAGAAAGACCACAGGTCTTTCTGGTCTTTCTTTAAGTTATATGTGAGTCATGAAGTTCGAAGTTGGAATTTTGGAAGATCAAATCAGAAATGAGGTGCTCAGCTCAGCATTATAATTTTCTAAAACGTGTGCTATTAATTGAGTTACTTTAAATAGTATAATTTGGGTTTATTTGAACTAACCAGTTGACAGGGATGCTACCTTTAATTAAATTCCATGTGTCAGTTCAAATAACCCTAATTATTGATTAAGGGTATCCACATTAGGTGCGAAAGCGTCATATTTTTCAAATTTCTGTGAGGGTATCTCTTTCAACTGTCAGTCAAAATAACCAAATAAATTAAATTAACCAATGCAAAAAAATATCAACCAACACCTTGGAACAGGCAGAACCAAGGGGTCTAGCAAAGATACCAACCACTAACGCTAACGCCTCACGCTAACTCCAAAATGTATTGAAATGACATTCGCTGCGGAAAAGTTAGCGATTTCCGAAATGTCATTTCAGTACATTTTGGAGTTAGCGTGAGGCGTTAGCGGTTGGTATCTTTGCTGGACCCCAGGATTACTCTTGACACTCGATCTTCTTTTTTTATCATTATGTAGAAAGTGTGTGTGAAATAGTGTAGTGGGTGTGAAATAACCTAAGGAAATAACAATAGCAACGTTATCGCTATGCGCCAGAAAGGAAAGGATTCTCCTTTCAGATCCTTTCTAGTATAGTAATGGTTATAAGTAATTATTATTCTGCCATTGTAGAAGCTGTGGCTGTACCAATTAGTATTTAAATTAACTATAATATGATTAACAAAACAAAATTTTAGCAATGAAATACATTTTCCAGCCGCTACCTAAGTTAGTGCCATCGATATAAGAACAAAGCAGAAGGACATTCAAGGGAATGGGTCATATTTACATGGCCCATACAGAAACCAGCCGGGCTAGCACGGACGGTAGACAAAATTGTCTTTCCCTGTTTTATGTCAAATTCTTCATACAATTTACATGTCAAGTGGAGTAAAACAGGGGAAAGACAATTTTGTCTACCGTCCGTGCTAACCCTGCAGAATATATAAATAACTCACCTAGTTACACAAACGGGGATGGGTGGGTCGGGTATACTTACTTGAGAACTTTTTGTTAACGTTTTTATCTGTGACTTTGCATAAGCTCAATGGGCAGGCACATCGCTCGCAGAACTGACAACCGATGGGGAAGAAAGGTTCTCGAGTGGCGACCATGCGCAGCGTAGGCAGACTCCCTACTAGGTGGACCGACGACCTGGTAAAAACCGCGGGGAGCCGATGGATGCAGGAGGCTAGCAGGCGCTCAAAGCGGCACTCTCTGGGGGAGGCCTATGTTCAGCAGTGGACATCTACGGGCTGATGATGATTATGATGATGAAGCTCAATGCGCCTTTAATAGGGATCTTTGTACAAAAATCTACAAATCCTCATACGTTTCGTTTTATAGAACGCATGCAACCCTAAAAATAATCCGCCACTAGGTGGAACAACAATCGGACAGAACTGCGGAGAGCCGATAGATGCAGGAGGCAAGCAGCCGTTCAAAGTGACACTCTATGGGGAAGGCCTATTTTCAGCAACGGACGTCTTCAGAATGATGATGATAACGATGACAATGAACCCTAACAATAAATACCTAGCAACCACAGAGCACAACAAACATAAGACATAAGTAGAGTGTTTTTTCTAGTGCATTTTGGTAGCAACCTATCAAAAAGCTGTACCTAATGCAAAGTCCACATAGCAACATAATACTACACTATTAAAGAGAAGTTTATGTTGCTTCAGTTCTGCCTGCTAATTCTACGCTTTCCACCTACATAATACGATATGATTATACCTATCTAATTTTCCCAAGCACGATTTGGTAAGAAAATAACAGAACCCTGACATTTGGTGAGACCAAAATAGTAATTTCAATTTAATATCAACAGCCTTCGTTACGCATCCCTATTCCAGAGAATGGCTCGGTGTTGCTATAGCTACTTTAAAGTTGTCACCATATCCTCAATGGTAAGTATCGCCTACTATTTTAATATCTGTGGTGTTGCTATGCATTAGTTAGAGTGATTATTTGCCATTTCGAGTAAGTACCTACATTGAAGTAGATTTCTAACTTTCAACCTTTTAGTCAATCTGCCCTCGTAGTCTTTTTGCTTTTTAGGCAGTCTGACCATAAAAGAACAAAATTTGACTGCAGTCTGAATTTTTACGCTCCAGTGGCTCCAACAAGAAGATATTAAATATATCATAATAGCCTCTGTAATATTACAGATGTTTTAAAAATAACCCCTCCTCATCAACTTCAAATCGCCAAAGATAGGTTAATTTACTGGACGTGCTATTACATTTATTAGTAACTTCGTCATTTATGTGTAATAGGCATGATGACTACTATTAAAAATGAACAAGTAAATGTTACTTTCATATAGAAAATGAATGCAATAATTGAAAAAATAAGCAAAATCGGTAAATAAATCACGAAGTAATAAGTTTCTACAGGAGGCATCTCCTGTCCCTTTCTCGCGAAATAGAGCGCCCCCACGGTTACTATGAAAACTCTACTCGTGACGTCACATGCCAATGAGATTGTATGAAAAGCTACCACAGCTTAGTAATGAGGTACTATAACGACCTTCCTCTGACGTCACTGGCCGTTTTAACTATCTCTTTCTATTCCGGTTTTTAAAATGCTTTTAACTTGGTAATTTTTTTAGATGTTTAATTTTTGTTTTCACAAATGTTTATCTTTTGAGGAATATAATAAATTTTTTTTCGTCATGTTATCTGGTAAAACGTCACTGTACAGTAAAGTGTTATATATCAATGTTACCATGTGCATAAACTTTGCTAGCTCGTCACGTTACCTATTTATTAGATACTGTTTAATATAAAATATTTTAATTTTTTACTACATATCTCCTACATAATGCCAAAAAATACCCATGACCAATATTTCACAAATAACAGATTTATGCGCATTTTGAGATAAGAAGTCTCCGGCTTAGACTAACAGCGACATTTCTCACTCAACAAACGTGAAACGATTATTTTTATTGCCATAATAAATAATGAGAATACTTCAGTAAATAACAGAGAAATTGCCTACCTAAGCTGACACTTTAAGTAACGTGGTCCCGGAACCCAGTTTTGGGGTGTTGCCCCAATTTGGCAACACCATGCAACCTTGAACGCACCATTTACTGTATCCTAAGTAACAACATTGTTTGCAGAGCTAGCCTCTCACCTCAGACCATAGAACAACGACGGCTTACTCAGAATTAAAATAAAAGAAATACCATTTTCAAAGTCATACCTATACAAGGTGACCTTGAATTGGTATGTTATCTCGAAAGGAGGTAAATCTACACCCCAAGGGAGACAATTTTTCTTCTATGACTTTACGAAATTAATAGTTTTTCATTGAAAAAATGCCATGTAAAGTTTACGTTAGCCTTTAGTAAAATATCCACCAGTAAAATGGTGGATTGACTGACAAGATATGACTTTTACTTGACATAACCGTACAAATTTTACTCACTTGACATTCTCAGAATTATTGCAAAAAAGCGATAGAAAGCCTTTAATAAAAAGAAGAAGAAAGTTTACGTTCGAAAGTAGCCTTAGCACAGCTGGGTGGTTGAACCGAGTGCACATAAATGAGTTTAACGACCTGTGTTTAGAAATGAATTTATTATATCTTGTTAACTCTCGTAGCGATCGCATGTGCAATTTTGCGAGTGGATTTATTTTTTACCATAGAGGCTTTGAAACACCCAGTTTTAAGTAAGACTCTCACAACTTGTAGGGTATCATGGTCCCAGTCACCCCATTTCGGGATAACATACCAATTCAAGGTCACCTTGTATACATAACGAAACGGTAACCGACGACCGGTCAAAACCACGGACGGCGCGATGGATGCAAGAGACAAGCAGGCGTTTCTGGTGGCACTCTGTGGGGGAGCCTGTGTTCAGCAGCCACACCTTCAAGCTGATGATGATACCCATAGAGGAAATGGTACCTATTCATTAAAATCAAATAATTTTTCACGCATTCGCCTCATCAGTGATCAGAAATCGGTTCAATGTTCTTACGATTTGGTATTCCATTCTGGCTTCACTCTTGCAGTTCTAATCGTGCCATCTATTCTCTTTTTGTTGCTCTCACCTTGTAAATATACAGTGCAAGACAGTTTTTGCCAGCCACGCTATAAATTAGGTTAACAAAGTTTGCATATCTTGCGTAAATATTTCGCGCCATTTTTTCGCCCCTTGTTTACGTTGTCAAAGTGGCGCCTTTTCATTATTCTCCAGGGTTGGGTTCAGAAGCTGCAACTAAACGCCCTGCCAATTTTTTTCTATTTGTTTTTTTTTTTACGCTTATAAACTTACCCTTAGATAAGTTATTAAGTATGGCCTCAAGAATAAATGATCCTAGTGGAGTGTGTCAGGACCCAGTCTGTGAGGGCACAAATGCTAGCGCTGTACGGAGTAAATTCGGCGGACGTAGGAGTAATACAAGGTGTCTTGGCTTTTCCACTGAGTGGGGCAGCCAAAACCCTTTTCACGATGATTAAAGATGTATTTAAGTAGGCAGAATATAAGAATGTACATAATGGGGCTGACATAATCGCTATGCGACTAAAGCTCCCAAAAATTTAAAGATTAAAAAAAAAAAAGAATAAATGAATATTGCGGATAACGTTAAAATATAATGTAGTGTTGTGTTCAGTGGATTTAGTGTGTCTTGGCATACCTAAGCTGTAACAATAAGCATTTGATATAATAAAATAATGGAACAGTATTAATAGTTTAGTTTTAGACACAGATTAGAGAAAAACAATTGACTGTGATTTTAATGCGTTTTTCTATAATACATAGGAGCCGTTATATTTTTTAAATACTTTTATATACATTTGGGTAGAATAACTAAAATTATTTTAGAAAGCGCTAAAGCCACGGGCCATCATAGAAGTCTCATTAGGCAAATAAAATTAACATTAAAACTAGCTAGGTGTATAAGTATAAATTCTTGAATGTGTTTTCTTTGTAGTAAATAAGTATAATATAATTATTTAGTAGGTGTTTGTAGAGTGAAAGGCACTGTAATCTTTTTAAGACATAATTTATTTTGTTGTTTGTACAAAGGATGGGCTTCTACCTTAATTTATAATATAAATTTGACAACAGAATTGCGAGAAATTACAAACTGTTGCCAGGATATTAAAGTAATTTTAGAAATTAGGATCTAAATTAATAGCCGTTTTTCCGCAAAGTAGGTATTACTAGTTAATAGCTCGAGTAAACTAATGAAATAAATACTATTGTTACAATGTAATAGTTTATAACATGGACTATTTATTTTCTCTCTCTTTTTAGCATCACATTAATAATTATTATGAATAACTGCAATTATAAATAGGTAATTCTAAATTCGAATTTTACTAATTAATTACATGTTTTAAATACTCATAGGTAGTTACTTTGTTATTATTTTTTACTTATTATTTAAAGAATTTTAAAGAATGCAGAATGGGTATAAGAATACATCAGAATATAAGAAAAGAAATAAGAAATATTTGGTGTAATCCTTATTTCAAACGATCTAAAGTGAATAAATTACTTAATGTAATAACAATAAACATTATAAGTATTAACACACATTATAATTTAATAAAACTTTAATTATAATTACGCAACACACTAAAGTATAATAATAACAATAACAAAGTACTTTCATAATAGCTAATATTATAATTATTACTGCCTACTACAAAAAAATCACAAACCCATTTTATTTTTTAAGTCTGATTAACAGCCTGATTCATAGCCCATCTCTTTCATACTGAATGACGAACGAGACGAAGAGTGTAGATTCCAATTGTGCTGATACAGTCACCTTTACCCTAAAAGTACGGGTTCTTTTTTGACAAAAATTGTTGCTATTTTCATCAAAAAAATCAAATAGTAAATAAAAAATATGTTTCTGAAACAAGCTTATATTTTAATGATTCTATTTTTTATTTTTTTATTAGGTAAACCCTTTCATTTGATGCCCATGATGGGCGTGCATAAAATGTAGACCGCCATCTTGGTCCTCTAACCATGCATTGTCATACATAGGTACTAAACCTGTAAGTAGTTACGCAAAATTTCGTCTCAGTCGCTTGAAGATAACTGCTTTAAAATTCAGTTGTAAGATTTGACCCGAACAATACAAGTTAATAAAAAGCTTGAAGGCTTATTATCATTAGGTATATTATAAAGAACAATAACTATAAAAAACAGCTGACTATCGATGGTAATGTAAACTCCGTCTCACGTAAGTTGTCCCGCGGCCACGTCGCCACATTCGCGCTACGGAATGTTGTTGACCTCTATATTTTAGACTCCCCATAATTTCTATATGAAGTGATTTGTGAATATCGATTGTATTTAGTAAATAAAGCACTGTATAGGTAGGTAACACAGAATTCCCCCATTACAAAAGTCTTTGATAGGTACATAATATTATGTGTTGATGTAAATTACTGACTTTCAAAATTAGTTCCACTTTTTGCCGCGGGACAGCTTGCGTGAGACGGAGTCTAAACATGTTCTAAAGTTAAATTACTCTACGCCTGCCAATGTTTGTGCGCCATTGATTGTTATTGTTCCGGAGTTGGCAACTTAAAACCAATATTAACGTTTGTAGCCAATCCGTTGCTATCCGACCCGCTGATGTTGATATTGGTTTCCAATCATTTATGGATTAGTGATTATGCAGATAATGTTAGGACTGATTCCAATTGTTTATTTATTAAGTAGTTAAATCTTTTGTAGTACAATTGGGTGTTTTTAATTTCCCTTTAGTATTCACCTCTTGTTTAACCTCTGGAATACATCGACATTATCGACTCGCTGGGAGTTACGAGTTAATATTTGCATAGATTGGATATGGACTAGGATTGAATAAAAAAATAAAGTAATGTTAAATATGTGTACCTACTGGTTTACCTTTTGCTGGGTACGGAACCTTTAAAAATCAAGCAAGTGGCTTTGTGCGTCAATTATTGGGTAGATGCTTAATAACTAACGTAGTACGTAAAATGGTCAATAAAGTTATTGTTATTACCCCAAAAGTCCAAATACTAACGCCAAATGACCGACTCGTAACATGACTTTATAATGAAACTTATAGGCAAAATGACCAAGTATTAAATCACATACAATACAACCCTCTTTTACAAAAAAGTTGAACTGTCACTTCCAAAGAAAACATAAACCTGACAAGTTTAACGAAACCTGATTCGATTTTACTTCTTTTTCTTTTTCTATTTGGCCCACTGTGCAGAATTAATTTAAAACTTTCAGGCTAGACCGAAAAATAACAAGCCTGGCGACCCGGCTCATGTGTGCATACGATTGCTCAGAGAATAGGTATTAAGTAATTACATTTAAAAACTTTTGAATATTTTTATTTTTCCAGGACATCCTGATGTTTTTTTTTGTGGATATTTCACATAGCGCCATCTAGCCCCAAACTAAGCAGACTAAGCTTGTACTATGGGAGCCAGATTTTTAGTGTAAATACATACTATATAGAATACAATATAAAATCCAGACACAAAACAAACATCTATGTTCATCACACAAATGTTTGTCCTGGGTAGGAATCGAACCCACAGACCTCGGTTCTGAAGGCAGGGCTACTACCAACTGAACTATCAGGGCCGTCAATTTGGGTTGGTTCTAGTCAGATGCTAGCTAAGTAATGGATTGGTGATATCAAAGACCTTGAACATTTTTGTTACAGATCAGGAAACTATGCGCGATTGAACGGACTGTACTTGACTTCTGATACTGTAACATTGTTTTTACATATTATTACAGATGTTTCAATTCGGACGAATTTGGCGCTACAAGAAATTCGTTTTCTGGTGTAAAACAGGGTAGAGACATTAATTGATACTAAACTAACTAATTAATCAATTGTTCTGGATTAATGAGGCTACCACTAACTGATAGAGTCGATCACTGACGCTACCAGTAACTGATAGGTAGTAATGAGTCAACCATACAAACTAGTGATGCTACCAATAACTGATAGTAAAGAGCCAATCATTTTAGACTAGAATAGAATAGAAGAATGGCTTAGCAATATCAGTAGATAACAGATAGTAATAAGTCAATCATACTAGACTAGTGACGCTACCAGTAACTGGTAGTAAAGAGTCAATCATTTTAGTATAGTTATACTGCTAGTCGCTGATATAATGAGTCAATATTCTATACTAGTAACGATCATCATCATCATCATCAGCCTGACGTCTACTGATGAACATAGGCCTCCCCCAATAAGCGCCACTTTGAGCCATCTTGTCTCGCAAGGAAACACCGAGCATAGCTCTCTCCATTAGACTAGTAACGATACCAGTAATTGATAGTAAAAAGTCAATAATTATAAACCAGTGACGCTACCATTAAGTGATAATAATTAATCAATCATTCTGAACTAGTAACGATACCAGTATCTAATAGTAATGATTTAATCATTCTCGACTAGTGACGCTACCAGTAACTGATAGTAATGAGTCAATCATTCTCGACTAGTGACGCTACCAGTAACTAATAGTAATGAGTTAATCATTCTCGACTAGTGACGCTACGAGTAACTAATAGTAATTAGTAATGAGTTAATCATTATCGACTAGTGGCGCTACCAGTAACTAATAGTAATGAGTTAATCATTCTCGACTAGTGACGCTACCAGTAACTAATAGTAATGAGTTAATCTTTCTAGTCCAAAATACCACAAAGCCTGAAAACAAAAGTTTTCAATCAATTTGTGTTGCCAGTGATGACTTATGGAACTGAGACGTGGTCTCTAACTGTTGGCCTCATTACTAAGCTCAAAGTCGCGCAACGAGCTATGGAGAGAGCAATGCTCGGTGTTTCCCTGCGAGATAGGATCCAAAATGAGGAGATCTGCAGGAGAACTAAAGTGACCGATGTAGCTCTTAGGATTGGCAAGTTGAAATGGCAATGGGCAGGCTCGTAGAACTGACAGCCGATGGGGAAGAAAGGTTCTCGAGTGGCGACCACGAACTGGAAGACGCAGCGTAGGCCGGCCCCCCACTAGGTGGACCGACGACCTGGTGAAAGCCGCGGGGAGCCGATGGATGCAGGAGGCGAGCAGCCGCTCTAAGTGGCGCTCCCTGGGGGAGGCCTATGTTCAGCAGTGGACGTCTTCAGGCTGTTAATGATGATGATGATGAATCTTTCTAGACTAGTGACGCTACCAGTAACTGATAATAATGAGTCAATCATTCTCGACTAGTGACGCTACCAGTAACTGATAGTACTGAGTCAATTATTCTCGACTAGTGACGCTACCAGTAACTGATAGTACTGAGTCCATCATTCTCGACTAGTGACGCTACCAGTAACTGATAGTAATAAATCAGTAATTCTAGACTAGGAACGATACCAGTAACTGATAGTAATGAATTAATTGTTCTGGACTAATGACAGTACTAACTGGTGGCTTTGTAGCATTAATTGCCGTTTGAGTCAATTATGAAAATTAATTAGTCAATCGGTAACTGATATTTGATAGCTCAGTTGCCGAGGTTTGGTCTATCGGTTTGTTTTTGTTTGGTTTATTAATGTAACCCGTAAAAATGTAATATCTTGTTTATTAGAACAGTAAGTTGTGTATAATAGTCACCGTCAATTTGTAAGAATCGTTTGTTTATAAAAAAAACGCAGTTATTGATAAACTGACGACTTATTGCAAATGGGAAATGCATCTCACAATAAAACGGTCGATACTTCGGTTATTTATAATTAATAGGCATCGTTTCGTGTACTTCTAGTGTGGTTAAAACTCACCCAACCCTCCTCCTCCCTTCGCTCGTCCTCGTAACCTACTGGTTAGCCAGTAGTGACTCTAAAAAAACAATAAATTACAGCAAAAATTGGTGCATTGTTCACAATCGAACGCTACTAAAGCCCATTTTTTATAAACTCACCGCTGAGCACCGACTGTTTATAAATAATCAAAAAATCATCCATTTTATTGTAAGACAAATTGTCAGTTGGTAATAAATTGACAGTTTTTATTTTCGTTTTAAACATACAAACTGTTTTTACAATAAGACGGCGAGATAATTATATAGGTCCTTACTTAGCATGTAGCATTGTAAGTATTAGTGTAGTTTTAATTACTAACACACACTGGATCACACAGCTAACTACATTAATTCGTAAAAATTGGTAAAAACTTTTACACAACCTCCTATGAATAAAATTCTTAGTAAGTCTTAATAATTAGACAAATTATTTTATCTTAAACTATTTTGTGCAAGGGGTAGCTTTAACTTTGCCATAAATTGTATTCTAATTGCTAACCAAAAACCCATGATTTTGTGGTAAATTTGGACATTCTTAAGATGAGAACTTACGCATCAACTTGATTTTTTAAATCTAATAATGTTTGTCTGACTTTGTATTTTATACTAATTAGTTAATCATCTAATATTTATTACGTAGAAAATATATTGCTTAACATTGACTCACATTTATATTCGACACATTCATAATAATGCCAAAACTTTCACAAATTATTCTCATTCATTATTTATTGATCTGAGATGCATAAGGTCGGTTATAAAAACATCTGACCAAAATCATTTTATTTAATAGATGAATCGGGCTCTTTTCTCTTTCTACCCACCTGACAAACATATTTCTATCCCGTTCCAAATTTTGTTATTAGGTGTTCATTAACACTTTCAATACATTATCACTTAATAACTACAGTAAAATTATTGCATTACAGCTAATTATATTAATCCAAAGTTTACATAAAATACTAATAACAATTTGATAGCAGCTCTAGAAATCTGCTGAGATAAGAATTACTTGTGCGATGTGTATTTCTGTTTCCCTTGATTACTTTGTAGTTAATAACCCAAAGGATTATACATTTATTAATAAAAATATTTTAATTATTAAACAATAAAACCAATAATAATTAAAGCTTCTACATGAAACTACTTGCTCATAAAATTAATCAACTTTTGTAAATAATTTCCATCTAATAAAAAAAATCACAATGATACAAATAAATTAACGAGTATAACAAATACTTATAAATAACTGTTACATAATAATAATTACATTATTAAAGTTATAAAGCTAAGAATTTACAATACATAATTCGATTTAATCAACTACCTAGTTTAGAGAAAGAGTAAATTAATAATTCTTAAAGACTAAAGATTATTAACAATACGAAGATCATAAGAAAGATGCACCTAAGCATATTACTACATTTTTAAATACTAATAATTTTTATAGTTAGTACTAATTTTAGAAAAGAGGATTTAGTCGTTGCTATAAGTCTATTGACTTCATAAGAAAAATACTTTAAATCAAAAATAAGAAAGGTTTGAAAAAAGATGGTCCACTGGTGATCAAGATACGCTTAAAGAATTTTATTTATTCTCCTTTGGTTCAACTACGTTCTGTAGGCACAAGAGATCTTTGATTCGGCATAAGGCTGAGTTGCACCATAATCACGGTTAAAGTTACGGTCAAATTTTGACATTAGCCCGGCGTGGAACGGTTATAGTTAGCGTTAAAGTTAGCGTTAAAGTAAGCTGGTGCAACTCAGCCTTAGTCTATAGTTATAAAATAACTTCTTGGGGGAGGGCAAGCTGAAACGCAAACGATGAGTGATTCGGTAGGCATATTATAGATAGATAGAAGAAAGAAAATACATTAAATTTATTCAGGATATTATACCCATAAAAGTAGGGTTTAGTCACAACAATAGGTATTATAAGGGTTTAAAATTGATATTTTGTTAGCAATTATAATTAATCACTGTATCTTTTCCGAAATTAAAAATTAACAATTATTTACAATTTTTTATTATTAGGTACCTATTTATTTTGTTCAATTTGAAAGCGATATGATTTTAGACTCTGACCTATAATTTATGGTACCTTCTGTACATAATATGATGATACTTTCTGTAGTATGATTATATTCGATTGCTTTTGTCTATAATTATTATGTAAGTATGTATTTTCGACCGCATTCACCTACTTACTAAGTAGGGGAGACCTAGGAGGAGATTTGAAACAGAGGTAAGTTGAAACAGCCTCAATTTTCGGTGTCTATGAACGTTCGCGTTGGAGAGCTGGCTACGCGACTATTTTTACTTTCAACTAACGTGCGACCCCTAGCAGAGAACTCCAGTGCTCTTACGAAAGAGGCGGCGACGCAATGGAACTCGTACGAAAAAAAACACCAAAAGAATGTTTTTGCCATTTTTCTCATCAAGCTTTATTTTTCTTGTTTACTTGTTTAATGGAATATGGCTTGAATTGTTTCAACTCTCCTATGTATAATTGGTATATCCCTAGGTTTAAAACTTTCCCCAGAATCTTTCAGACCCCGTTCCGAGGCTGCGCCAAGAAAAAGAATCCAACAAAATAACACTGTTTCTTTCTTTGGTGTCAGCTTATCACATTATCCATAGTTTTGAACCACTTGCCTGCACCTACTGAATACATCAACCGTTGGACTGTTTTGTAATTCTGAATTGTAACACCTGTACTGTATCAAACGGGCCTTAAGTAAGTTAACTGAATGTTAGCAAATAATATATAAATTTCTAATTACAAGTTAAATTAAAATCATTATTCAGTATTTATCTAGCTTGAATATATACATTCCTAAAGTTATACCGTTGGATTATTTAATGTAATATATATATTTAATGTAATGTAATAATATATATATGATGCACCAATGTACCGAAGCGTGAATTATGTACGGTGGGTTGAATTATTATTATTATATATGTACGCATCAATAGTTCAGGGAATACATTAACTAGGGCACCCAAGATACAGGCTGTTGCCTAGTTTGGGGCCCGTGGGATACTTTTTACCTGTACTATAATTAATAAAGTCTGATTTTGTATTATTTGTAATGATGATTAACACTATTATTTTTTTCTGGCAATAAAAATTATTCTTATTCTTATTCTTATTCTTTATAAGAGCGAGTTCAACAGTTTAATGATGCTAATACTTGTTTTTTTTTAAGTAGGTTATTCGTGATCCTGATAAAATTTTTAAGCCTGAAAAAATGACCATAGATTTTAATATTTATGTTGATTTTCCTAATAAATATCATATAATATCATAAATATAACACGGTTTGTTTATTAAACTGTGTTTTAGAGTCATAGATTTTTTTTTTTTTTATGGGAACGAATGACGTGACGAGCTTGTCGTTCACCTGATGTTAAGCAATACGACCGCCCATAACAGTTGCAGTGTCACTCGGAACTTTAAAATAATAAAGTTCCGCGTGACACTGCACTGCGCACGTCATCCTGAGACATCACACGGTCTAGTAATCAGATTACTACACTGCGTAATCAGGTCATAAAGTCTCATTTGCCCAGTAATTTCACTAGCTACAATGCCCTTCAAACCGGAACACAGTAATGCTTGAACACAACTGCTTGGCGGCAGAATAACTGGCAAAGCGGTGGTACCTACCTAGACGAACTTTGCAGAAAAGTCCTACCACCTAGTAAAACCATACCATACTTAGTACAAGTTGTAGGGCGTTTCAACTCTCCTAGGTACGAGGAGAGTTTAAACAAAATTAGTTGTTGTGATTTAATGTATTTTTAAAAAAAAATGTATTCCTCAGAGACTATTCCAGTAAGAATATCATTAGACGATGAAAAATTCTGCAAAGAGTACTAGTTTCATGCCAATCTGCCTTTTTGATTACGAGATATGGGGTAAAACGTGAAAATTGTGTCAACTCTCCTAGGTCTCCCCTAAGTAAACGACCCTAAGTACTAAGTAATGCTTAGTACTAGGGTCTATGTATTTCACCTACTTGTCTCTTGTAAAATAATTTTTAAGATTATTTAGAAGGTTAGGTTTATACTAGTAATACAAATTAAGGTAAATACATAGTGCAAGGCAGTGTAAGGAAGTTACACTTATAATATACCTAATTTTAATCTATTTATAGGGTATTGTGCGAAGGTCTTGTACCTAGTTTCTTAGCGGACACATGAAAATCCTAATGGTCCTAATTTAGTCATTATTAAAAGTTGTATCTATCATTGGTTCTATTCCAGATTAGAGCCAAACGCATCACATTTGTTTTGATGTATTTTTTTACTTGTAGTTTAATATAAACCGCTCTTACGCATTTGTAACTTTAATGTCAGTATAAAAAACCAGCATAGAACGCATCATCACTTTTCATCAGGTGACAATCATGTTGTCAAACATGAGCATATTCAAGCATAAAAAATATGCGATGCGGTTGGTTCAGTCCCGTTCATACATCATAATATTAATTCACCTATGTCAGGTTTCACGATCCATAAATTAAGGGATATTACACATTTTTTATGTTTTAAACGTTGGCTTTTCCCAACGTAAATGGCGATATGGAAATTCGCCTGATTACCGAAATTACTTCGGGTTTGCCAAGGGATAAAAAGGGATCATTTGAATCCGGACTATAATACAACAAAATCAATAATTATCCTAAAGGTTTAGTAAATTCATAAGCGTAATGAAGTTCAGTAGTCACAGCATAGTAAAGATGTCGTCAGTACAAAATATATTTACTCCAAAAATATCGGGTTCTTATTTATCATTTATTTTTCAAAGATGGGAACGCTTCAGTCGTCGCACCTGCGAAAGAGAAATGATACTTTGTACTTAGATCAACAATTTTATTGGAAGTCAAACTTTATTCGAAAAGTTTTCGTAGTAAAATTTCTTCGGAAGGTAAACATACCTAAAAACTTTTCAGTTCTTGAATCTCATAAGATCTGCACCCTTTAATATGAAATGGAGACAGATTTTTTAATCCACTTTCGTGGAATATAATGTAGATAAAATGGAATAGTTTTATCTCTGATCCGTGCTAGAGCTGCTGATGTTGGGTACCTATTTATTAGCAAACAAGAAGATGTTCAAACAAATCAATTATCTACCCAAACAGAACACAACGTGGAAAAAAAGATACAAAAAGAGCACGCACGTACCAAAAGAAAATAGTGTTCATCTATCACGTCTATCCGGAAAGTGTTTAAGCGCGATCGCAATTAATTAGTGTTCTCACTTACCCGAGAAATCAACCGTTAGAATTGACTTTGCGACGGAGTCCCGTCGAACGACTCTTCATTAATCAGCCGCAGTTTTACCGACTCCCGCCGAAGGTTGTAGCTAGTTGAGATGTGGCAATGCTTCACATCTACTGTCAATAAATCCTCATTGAGCTCTACGCCACTTTTTTCCACGTCCGCTGCAGCACTTGGCTTCCTCTTGTGCCTAAACGAAGTACCCCTCTGAGAGCTCGAGTTCAGGTAGCTATCTGTTGTAGTGTTGCCATTAAACGTCTTTTCAGCGTTACCGCCAATTTGTTCCAACTGTATATTGCCCCGATTATTCGAAGAGTCAATACAAGGCATCAGTTGTTTGAACTCTTTACGGAAGTTCTCGTTCATCCAAGCGTAAATGAACGGATTGTAGCAGGTCGATGACATTGCTATTATATGTGCGATGAAAAATATCAAAAAGTAATATTTCAAATGTATCGCGTACATGTAAAAGTCATTGCAAAGGTTTATCAAGTTCAAAGGCAGCCACGACAGTCCAAAAACCATGACCATAGCTATCAACATTTGATTCGTGCGCCGCTTTCTATTTTTATCCAATTCCTCTTTCCGAGAGTTTTTACTCGCTGCTTTTGCTTTGGCCCGGTCGTTCAATTTGAAACTGACACAGATGTAGCAAAACCCTATCACAGTAAAAGGCAGCAAAAACTGCAGTATAGACGTCACTCCACCGAACAACTGTCTCAAATGTTCCGAAGGCCATGTCTCCTCGCAAAACCTGCCAATTTCAACATCATAGTAAGTCATGAATATAGCGTACGGCATCGTAACCGTGACGGAAAAGGTCCATATCATTAAGATAACGGTGATACAGGTTTCGATTTTCATCCTCGGTTTGAAAGGATAAATGATCACGAAGAACCTATCAATAGCTATAGACATAAGCGTTAAAGTGGATATGTATACGCTGCATCCCTGTGCGAAAGGCATTATGTGGCATAAGAGAGAACCCCAACTCCAGTTTCCTCTGAATGAGTAAAGGGGTGTGAATGGTACTGCGAAAATACAAAGAAAGATGTCGGAAAGCGCTAAGTTGCTGATAAAGAGATTGGTGACTGTTTGCATTGCTTTGTTTCTTACTACAACGAAACAGACCAGAAGGTTTCCGAACAGGCCCAGTACGAATATAACAGTGTATATAACGCAGAAGGTGGCCTGCACCCATTTAGTATCGATGATGTTTTCATGGCCAGGAAGGAGAGGCACAAGGCTACGCAGCGTCCCGTTCAAATACTTCTCTGTTAAGTTGTTTAACGTCGTGTAATTCACAGCCGTTTCGTTCATTGTTTCCACTGTGGTTTCTTCCGTTGTTAAATTTGAGATAACAATTTATTCTTGGCCTTAAAACGTCAGTTTTACGAGCTTCGACGGTCTGATTTATGTTCGGTGAAGCCTGTAACAAAATTTCTGAATTACTATTTAACATCACTCGTCTAATAAATTCAGTAATAACACGGCTTCAAAGTTTCATTATAACATTTTCCACATGAAATAACAACTGTATACGTAGTTACTAATTTGTTACGAAAGTAATTATTTTGTTAAACTCTATCGTTTATATAGTACCTACCTATTAGTTTTGTGTTTTGATGATGTCGTTAACATTTGTATGGCTATATACTGGGCGTAATTGAATTCATTAGAATCCTTTGAAACTAGGTACCTACTCCTGATACCGGTCACGTGTGTACCAAATTTTTTTAATTCTAACACATTGGTTTCGTAATAATAATAACTCCAAAAAATGTAATAACTTACATAATCAAACGGTACAATACAAAATTTAATTAAAATAATGAAATGCTGTTTTTAATTAGTACATACAAGGTATAAAAGCGTTTAAATGTATCAAAATCATCCGTGCCAACTGCGTTAGGCGCCGCGGCAATCTTCATAATTTACAATAAAAATATTTTCATTTACACTTTTTACTTTTCAATAATCATCTATAAATGATGTACTGTCATGGGCTCAATTTATGCTAATGAATTAAGTTACATCCTGTATACAACGGTATTGGTATATGAAATTATATATTTAGTCAACTTTATCATCACAGAACGTCTTCCTTGTTATACATGCCACACTGAGGGCTTACCTTCTCAATAACCATCGTAACGTCAGAATTTCCAGGCCAACCTTCTCAGTAGCCATGCCTTAACGTCAGTATTACTGGGCTAACCTTCTCATATACCTACCCATGCCTTACATCAAAATTTCTAAGCTAACCTTCTCATACAGCTATGAGTATTGCCTTAGTGTCAGAGTTTCTAAGCCACCCAAAGGATCCATGTTCGTACACGTGTAGTATACCTACAGTGAACAATATACGAATGTAACAGAGTGATTAAACCGTCGTCATCACTATCACGAACATCACACGTTTGTGCTATAAAAGCAAAAACCTGCTATTTGAATAAGGGTCAGAATTGACAATCTATTACCGACATCTGGTATTTTCATAGTCAGTAATAGTTTTAAATATGACAAAAGAGTTTTTATCAAAGAAAATATATATCTAATCATTGATATAAGCGGTATCCTGCCTAACTGTGCACAAACAAAAAAATCTTGCTTGTTATTAAAGTTTTTAAAATGTGTAATGAACATTCGCTGGCCTAAAACATTCGCTGATCACATATTTTTAGGTATTTCAATCCTCATAGGAAGCTTGGCGAGCCTGATAGATGTTGACCCTTAGATAAAGTCGCATTTCGACGAGCGTGCATGATGTTGGCAATACGCCAAGTTCTGATTGCGATATTCCGTAATACAGGTTTGAAACGATCCACCCCTATAATGCGTACCTATACCTACTGTAATACTTACTAGTCAAAACAAATGGGTTAAGATGACGTTCGCACATATCTACTATAGAAACTCAGCATAACTTTGCGCAGATTATAAAGTTAAATTAGATGTCTATAATTTGTGCCATAGATTGTCTAGCTATGTAAACTTTCTAACTTAGAGATCGCTAGTATTGTTATTCGAGTAATAATACAAAGTCAAGAAGTAAACTAGATTGTGTCTGAATTTGTCTATCACTATATTGAAGAAGTCAGCCAAATTTATTTAAATGAAATAGTTATTTGTGCAACAAGAGAGCAAAGTTGATTTTTGCTTCGAGTGCTGACGTTGAATCCCGAGCAAGCGAAGGATTTCAGTATTAAATCACGAGCGTAGCTAGTCTAGTAGTAGTAGCAGTTCTAAGTTAGAATCCTGAGCGAACGAGGTATTCAAAGGCACGAGGTGCAAAAACTTTGCTCTCGAGTAGCACATACAACTTTTCACCTCAACAACAGAGCAAAAAAAAACGCTTCCCGCGAAGCGCCATTTGTTTGCTCTGTGACCTCAGCAGTGAGAACATCATTACAGGTAGGTACTTCTTTTTCTTATATTTTGGCTCCACACATAGTGGATTTAGTCAGTGTCAAGTATTATTGGATATTTTCGTCGAGTTTTAGAATATTTTACGTACGTAAAACGCCACCAATTTTAAACATTAACACTGGAAAAAGCACAAGTTTTGAGAAATAATACAATGAAACGACGTATTTTTTTTGCGTTCCCACCAAAACTCAGGTAGGTACTTACATAGTAACGAAACGCTTTCGCGTTCCCGCCAAAAGTATGACAAAGAAAAAAAACTAATTTTCATTTTCTTTCCACAACTTCATATGTAACCTAAAGCTGGCTAAATACGCTTACCGCAAAGTCATAATATTAAAAAATCACTTTGTCTCACGCAGTGAGCATAATACGATTTTGCACACTGTTTTCACGCAGCAAAGGGTGCCATTTTGAGCTGCTTAGGTGAAAAATAATTTTAATAACACCAAAGTTTGCAAAAATGCCATTAATAGTCATAGCGTTTGGTCCGTTTTCTTTAAAATTATACACAGAGAAAGACTATTGCAACAAAAAAATAATATTAACCAAAAAATATGCTGCCTACAAAATGGACTGATTTAAATACGCTTTAACAACATTTTGCCAAAATCACATTGAACCTTTTTAGGGTCCTGTCGATCCTGTAAAAATAAATTTACCCCTCAAGTTGGAAACACCTAAGATTTCGTTAAATTTAATAGAAACGTATTGATCTTAAAGAAAATGGACTTGTGAATGAATGAAAATAAATAAAGCCGTTTTATAATGCTACTGTTTGAGGTTTTACAAAAATAATCAATATTTCTATATCATAATATTATATGTGTTTTAGATTTAGCATTTGGGTCCACCATCCTTAATTCTTTGTTTTTATATTCAGGTCTATGTAAGACTCCTTACTAGTCAGTTACAGAAATATAACCAAAACATAAACTCACAAATTATCATTCAAATATGTCTTGTCGTCGAAAAGAAATACCAAAATTAAATATTTCTTTCCTATAACCTAATTTAACACTGTTTTGCATATTGGCTCATAATTATTATACTATCTAGGATGCCGGTTTCATATCCGAAACAGGATTTGACACAAAAAATAACCATTTGTTCAGAGTCTGGTTGTTATATCTAAATTGTATGGTCCTTATTGGAAGGGAATTCTAGTTAGCAAGGGGGCCAAGATCTACTTATTATGTGATTGTTCGGCTTTATTACATATTAATAACATGAGACAAAAGAATAACGGTACAGTCCATCACCAGTGCCACTGGAGCAGCCGTGCCAACAGCGTAATAATAGAGACACCGGACAGAGGTCTTACCAACTACGTATGTACATTGTACACGACAGAACATTCCGACTGGCACTGTCAACCACAACAAGTATCTACCGCTCGTACAAAGCTGGGCACTCAAAGTGAATGCACGTGTTTTGTAATAAAAATTATGAACCGAAATGCTATTGTGCGTGCTCAGATAGTCGATGAACACAAAGACGTCGCTTTCAGTGGCTAGATTCGTATGAGTAAAAGTATCTACCTACCTCCGTCCTGCTAATCCGTCCGTATTGTGCATTTCCCCCGTATCAGGATCGAAAGAGATATATGTAGGTATACCATATGGTATATATAGGTACCTACACAGATCTCTTTCGATGCTGCAGATCTTTCTTCTTATTTCGTCTGAGTATGAGCAAAAGTATCTGCCTACCAAGGAAGTTATATGTATACTACCTACCTATACTGGCCGGCCGGCGTATACTCGCTGTGGTCGACAGTGCCAGTATATAGATGACCTGTATAGGTATCCAAAGAGATCTGTAGGTAACCCGTATCAGGATCGAAAGAGATATATGTAGGTATACCATATGGTATATATAGGTACCTACACAGATCTCTTTCGATGCTGCAGATCTTTCTTCTTATTTCGTCTGAGTATGAGCAAAAGTATCTGCCTACCAAGGAAGTTATATGTATACTACCTACCTATACTGGCCGGCCGGCGTATACTCGCTGTGGTCGACAGTGCCAGTATATAGATGACCTGTATAGGTATCCAAAGAGATCTGTAGGTAACCTAATACCATATGGTATACCTACACAGATCTCTTTGGATGCTGGCGGGGGAAATGCACAATACATCTTAAGTGCAGAATTTTATTACCCCCATGAGAATAATATATAAGAAAATCGGTCGGTACAGAGTAACACAACCTTTTGCAACCTTTTTTCGCTTCACAAACTGCAAACTCACACTGTGATTGTATGTACATATGTGTGTGTGTCTGAATAAAATTACGTAAATGTTCCCGAAATCTCTACTGTACGTATGAAACCGTGCCACCGGATTTAGTTTGCATATTCAAATGTTATTCGTCGCGTGTCGCTGATAGTTAATGTTTTTACATTCATTTAGGTTTTATTACCTGCCTTTTTGCCTGGGCTTTTTACAAATGAATATTGCGGATAGAGTTTTGTAAAAGCATTTATAGGGCGAATTCTGTGTGTAAAAGATTGAATATTTTGTTCGTTTAACTAAATTGATTTGTTTAGGTTTTTGTTGGTATTATACGCAGCTTTACTCTTACTCATAAGATGATATGATTTAACTAATGTTTCTTTTTTTTTTATAACTATAGGCCCGCATTTGACCGTAATCTCACGTGATGGAAAGTGACGATGCGGTCTACGGTGGTACATGCTTGCCTAGAAGATACCTATTCACTCGCGACTTGAAGAGCTCCAGATTGTACTTATCGGGAAACAACGACGCAAAGAATGTAGACCTAGATAGAGTACAAAACCCCAAATAAGTTAAATAAAACAGCTTGTTTATAAGTTTAGTGTTACTTATGTGTTATTATAGAGATACCCCCTTACAAATTAGCACTGCATAACAGTTGAATAAGCTATTAGTTATTGAGTAGCTACTCAGTGTTTTCTCTTGTTTTATCATTACCCATTTCAAACTTAACAGAGAAAGACAAAACATAATATAACTATTCTTCCATTATTATAGGATTACATGGGTTGTTTTGGTCATAGGTAAAATATCAATAGCTGTATTATTAGAATCACATTTAAAATAAAATGTCAGTATCGGTAGGCCTAGCACGAATATGTACGCGCGCGTATTCGTAACTTTATCGTATAGTTGTATGGCATTTGATCAGCGCCCCAATACAACTACCTAACGTTAACGTTACACTTACGCGCGCATAAATATTCGTGCTAAGCCTACAGAACTTGCTACTTTTATTTATTTATTTTTATGAGAATGAATGATGTGTGTGACGAGCTAGTCGTCCACCTGATGTTAAATAACACGGCCGCCCATAACAGCTGTAGTGCTACCCGGAGCTTTAAAATAATAATGGTATACATATGTTATTCTGCCTCTAAGATGATTGCGTATAGATATTACAAGCACTTTGCTACTGTAATCTCAACAATCATCGTACAATTATGTGCTCTAAACCTTAAAACATAAACAACAATATCCTACCACGACTATAATTCGGACTTAGGTCCCATTGTCACATTGTCTGTAAACAGAGTTGATGAAAATATTTCTCATCTTTGTTCTAGATTCTAAAGACCCCATCGATTTAATTTAGCTACACAACGTAGCTTTCAGCTGCCTACAAATAAAGCTTAAAGTCTAACTAAATAAATGTTGATACAGACATACAGTCCTGACTAATAATAAGTCTATATACGTTTGTATTAACAAATTAGTTAGCTCCTCTTTAGCGAAAACATAAACAAGACCGTCAGAATAAAGCAATATCGGCCAACAAGAGCAATTTGTGAGGCTCTAATTATACGCCCCAACATCTCAAAGGAGAAACACGTGTACCTATCGTTTCATATCACTTGACCTTTTGGGCTCACTACATTTCTTTTGTGTACTAAGAACTGTCGTAGAGATCGTCATTTGTATACCTACAATAATGTTAATGAAAATTCGAAAATTCAAAGCCAAAATCATTGATTGAACGAAAGTCATGAAAGAGGTTATGTAGGCCTGCGTGACCGAGTTTTAGTTACTCACAGTAAGCGAAGCGTTAGTCGAAGCTGGGGCACTGCTTTATCACATTTTGTTAACAAACAAACTTAAATTGTTAAACCAAACATTTATTAATATTTTTTGTTTTGGATGAGTGAGCGACGGGTATCGTCGGCACATGCGCGGTTTTGACGCACATGCGCTGTGGGACTTCAAAGGCAATTATCGTGAAATTTCCGTCTCAACGCTTTATCGGAAATTTTTAGGGCTTGCCGTATTCCTGTCTCGAGAGCGACGTTTGTTTTGCGAAGCCGAATGGGTCTCATATTTTTAAATGTGATTTGGTGGCTTGTTAATACGATCTCCTATAACACGAAGGCTATCGATTGCGAAAATATCACAAAATCTGCATAGCGATTCAGGAGACTTCAGCGCTGAGGCTCAGCGCTGAGGTCTCGATTCAACCAACTTGTATTTGAAAATAGAACGGAAATAGCGTCATCGTTTCTGCAAAAGGCATGAGCTAGGGGAGAGCTTTCCGTTCTATTTTCAAATAAAAGTTGGTTGAATCGAGACCTCAGCGCTGACCTCTCAGCGCTGAGGTCTCGATCCTGAATCGCTATGCAGATGACGTTCACTGCTGAACATACGCCTCCTTTATACCTACAACGCCGCTTTTGATGCTTATCATAGGTTTGCCATAATCGATTCTGAAATGAAAATTTTAACTGTCTAACTATATACAGCCTGGTGACAGACGGACAGACAGAAAGACGGACAGCGGAGTCTTAGTAATAGTGTTCGGTTTACCATTTGGGTACGGAACCCTAAAAACGATTACAAGTATGGAGTTGTTGATATACTTATCATCATCATCATCATCATCATCATCATCATCATCATCATCATCATCATCATCATCTTCATCATCATCATCATCATCATCATCATTAACAGCCTGAAGACGTCCACTGCTGAACATAGGCCTCCCCCGGGAGCGCCACTTAGAGCGGCTGCTCGCCTCCTGCATCCATCGGCTCCCTGCGGCTTTCACCAGGTCGTCGGTCCACCTAGTGAGGGGCCGGCCTACGCTGCGTCTTCCAGTTCGTGGTCGCCACTCGAGAACCTTTCTTCTCCATCGGTTGTCAGTTCTACGAGCGATGTGGCCTGCCCATTGCCATTTCAACTTGCTAATCCTAAGAGCTACATCGGTCACTTTAGTTCTCCTGCGGATCTCCTCATTACTTACACCTAACTCACTACTTACGTATACTTATACCTAAATTAAACAACTATAGATATACACCTATGGCAATGGGCAGGCCACATCGCTCGTAGAACTGACAACTGATGGGGAAGAAAGGTTCTCGAGTGGTGACCACGAACTGTAAGACGCAGCGTAGGCGTGCACCCCATTAGATGGAACGACGACCTGGTGAAACCGTAGGGAGCCGATGGATACAGGAGGCGAGCAGCCACTCAAAGTGGCGCTCTCTGGAGGAGGCCTATGTTCAGCAGTGAACGACTCCAGGCTGTTGATGATGACGAAGATGAGGTACTCGCCACTTTCAATGGTATACTTAGAAATACAGGTTAATGGTTTAAAAGTAAATTACAGACGTCATCAATGTTTACGTAACTAATTAAACACCAACGCTTAGGTTGCTTGTTAATTACCTTCAGTAGTTCATTAAAGTCACATCAGTTAATTAATTGAATTAATCACATGTTCATTATTGAAAGCCAATTATATGAACATGCCATATTACACCGTACAATAATGGAAATAAGGCTTCCTTATTCACAGTGGAGTAATTGATTTTGTCAGCTGTTAAATTCAAAGACAGGAGAGCTTTGCATAACCTTGTTTTGCCACTTTGTCATTGGTCTGCCCGGTCTGCACTAAAGGTTTACAGCTCCTAAGTTGGCACTTATCTCTCTAGCTCCCAGTTACTTGTATGTTTATAAATAAATGTATGGACATATCATACAGCGCCATCTAGTCCCAAACTAAGCATAGCTTGAACTATGGGAACCAAACATCTGATACAATACTTTGATACTTTTATTTGTTTGTAAATATATACATAGAATACCTTGTTTGACGTGATCTGAGATAGAATAAATACAATATAACACTCAGACACAGAACAGACACCGATGTTCATCACACAAATGTTTGTTCTGGCTGGAAATCGAACCCACAGCCTACAGTTCAGAAGGCGGAGCTAAGTACTACCAACTGAGCTAACAGGCCAGTGAAACTCGTGTCAGTTAACACCCTAAATACCGGTTGCTCATTGGTTGAAGACAGTCGATGATCTACAACCAATAAACGTTCAGTATTTGGTGTACCAAGTTGACACGAATTTAACCACAAGAAAAGGGAAGGTGGTGCTTCGCTAAGTTATCGGATTTTATTAGAATTTAGTGTAACATGTCCATAGAATACAGTGATCTCTTCCCACTCGGGAGGACTCAGCGCTTATTTGCTATAGATACCATAGCATAAACAAAAATAAAAAATTGGAAAGAGAAAAATAAAAATTGAATACTTACAAAAAAGCGATGTGTGATGAACATAGATGTTATTTCTGTGTCTGGGTGTTATATTGTATACTATGTATGTATTTACAAAACAAAAAGTTATCTAAGTATTGTATCAGTTATCTGGTTCCCATAGTACAAGCTTTGCTTAGTTTGGGGCTAGATGGCGCTGTGTGAAATGTCCACACATATTTATAAAAAAAAATAGCGAAATGCTCACATGACTCTAGCTTCACTTGGTACAAATCTCGGCGGCAGTAACACATCGTTTCCGCCAGATATCGAACACGGCACCTCACTTGCCATGCTTTACATTTACAGTCGTTTTTATTAGTTTCCCTTTGTTTTTATTAAACTCTCTCTGTTATTTGCTCATTTTATTCACTATTAAAGATCTCTGGTCGACCACTTTTATGTTTATGATGAAACTCGTTATTACATCATTTTTACCAACCCACTTTATCTGTACATCATACGTTACTTAAAATATTGATAAGCCACAGAACTTTATGAGTATCGCCAATCCATCATCATCAGCTTCATCATCATCATCATAGGCCTCCCCCAGAGAGCGCCACTTTGAGCGGTTGCTCGCCTCCTGCATTCATCGGCTCTACATGGTTTTCACCAGGTCGTCGGTCCACTTAGTGGGGGGTCTGCCTACGCTGCGCCTTCCGGTTCGTGGTCGCCACTCGAGAACATCATCAGCCTGGAGATGTCCATTGCCAAACTCTGTAATTCTGATAACATTGTCAACACCAAAGATTATAGTCAATGGTCAACATAAAAGTCAGAGAGAGATGAGTGGAAGGAGGAAGAAAAAAAATCATTGAAAGTATTTTTAATTAAGTCTTTAACAAAAAGCTCCAGCTGTGTTACAGGAATAGTTTAAAGAACAATGGAATATTCTAGGCATCATATTTCAACTCTACTGGAAATTGTTCCACTGCTGTTCCATTTGTCGCTATTGTTTCATTGTTATGAAAGCTAGTGAATTAAATAGAACGACTAGTAGGCGACTTTAAAAAAGTTCTAGGTCACTGCAACGGTACCAACATATAATAACTTGTAGTCCAAACCATTCGCCCATCTGTTTTTTAGGGTTCCGTAGCCAAAGGGTAAAACGGAGCCTACTCAGACTCCATTGTCCATCCGTCTGTCAACAGGCTGTATCTCATGAGCCGTGATAGTTAGACAGTTGAATTTTCACAGAAATGATGTATTTCTGTTGCCGCTATAACAAGAAATCCCAAAGAGCTCCCATATAACAAACGGGATTTTTTGCTCAATTTTATAGATAATCGTACGGAACCCTTCGTGCTTAACTTGCCCGGTTACATTTATAACTGCTATAATACTGCTAATTTTGCAAAAATAAATATATTTACGTCTGCTTTAATATATTTCAGACTTTTAGAATGCTAAAAATATAAGCAAAATTAAAAATCAAAGTGTGAGACTGAGCTTTCTGAAACCTTAGCCAAGCCCAAAATATATTTACACAAATACATAGAGAAATATGTGAAGCCGTAATTGATCATCATCCGCCTACCCTTTATTCAATGAAACGGTCATACAGTAAAGATGCACATGATAAACGCTGCTCAATGATTGGCTCTTTTACAACCAGCAGCCTGATTGCCTTACACCACGAAGTAATCAAGAGAAATGAGGTCGAAGTTATCATCGTAGAGTTATTATCAAAATACAACCAATAACAAGTTTTTGATTATAATAATCTTTCCAAACTTTATCAGAGGGTTTTGGTGATGTGACGCGTGACCAAAATGCATTTAGCACAACCAATCTGGGGGTCTAGCAAAGATCCCAAACGGTAACGCTATCGCCAAACGCTAACTCCAAAATTTACTGGAATATTTCGGAAATCGCTAACTTTTCCGCAGCGAATGTCATTTCAATACATTTTTGGAGTTAGCGTTTGGCGATAGCGTTAGCGTTTGGGATCTTTGCTAGACCCCCAGCATTGCATTTAAAAGGTATACTGCCAGCATGTTGGTTAGGCTATTTACTGGTAGTGGGTTGGAGCATTTTGAACTGTCTATCGCCGCTAGTGTATACAGTCCAATCAAAAGTCAGCATACAGTGTTTATAGTGGTTGTGTTTATTGAGTAGATAGTTTAAAAAAACGGCACATTTCCCGTTTAAAAAAATACTAGTAATGTGTTTTAATCCACGGCAAACTAATGAATAACTTAATCCATGGAGCTACACATGAATTATTTAGGACAATAAATCATAGCCCCATGTCACAGAGCAAGATTGTGCGCAATAGAGACCGTACCCTTGTCTAAATATTTGACATTAGTGGAGATTGAAGACCCATATTTTATTCCACGGGTAGATTTATAATGTTTCAGTATTTTGATATAACGGACAGATATATTGAATACGTAATGTTATAATAAAAGGTCGACGTTTTGATGGACTTTCAGACCAAAATAAAACCTCAACGGTCCATTTTACGAGCTTTGTTTATGCATCGAGTAAGTGCGGTATCTACCATATGGTAAACCATTATTATACGCGGCTTTGTGGATTTAATTTATATTCAAATTAAGTATTTAACCCAAATCCAAAAGAAAAACTTAAGCCAAAATTATACCTTCCCCTCGTCACATCAAACAAAATAAATGGTCCGGACAATGAGAGAGACGCGATTTCATTTTCTCATAACGAAGTGAAGCCGCCAAAGTTCACATTTTTCTGAGCCTATTCTAAATTAATGACAGAGATGAGGGAACTTGAAGGGCTCGTTATCAAGTGAAATTAGGGCATTCATGACGAACCGAATTGAGAGCGCTTTAATCCGTCCATCTATCATTTTACATGCCGCCATCATCATAAATCTTACCCATTGTTTGCAGAACAAATGTATTGTTTTTGGCAGATATTTCTGAATGCTATTTTTAGGTGTGGTCGTCAGTTGTTTTAAATGTAACAAGCAGAGTTAAATGTTTTTTTTTCGGGCAGTTGTGGTGTCGCACTATTGTGCGTCATAAGTTCGTGTGTCGTAGTAAAAGTAAATGAAAAATAAATAATTTTTTCGTGTTTCTTGGAAATAAACTACGATAAAAATTAAAAGTTAATTATCAACCCATCAAAAGGTTTAATAATCATTAATATTATGATTATTATCAAGCAACCCTAGTCAATCCTATGAAAACAAAATCTTGCTCCAAAATTTAAACACAGATGAGACAATATTAGTCACTCTTTGGATTTACCTGACTTCATCTTCGTCATCATCATCATCATCAACAGCCTGAATACGTCCACTACTGAACAATAGTCCATTCCCAAAGAGCGCCACTTTGAGCGGCTGCTTACCGCCTGGATCCATCGGTTCCTCGCAGTTTTAACAAGATGGCCGGTCCACCTAATAGGGGGCGAGCCTACGCTGCGTATCTAACATAACCACAAAACATGTAAGTACGAAAAAGAAGACCGAATCTGCACTTATCACATTTATGGCTAAAAGAAAAGTGTTTTGCAATAACACCGCAGAAAATGAGAATACGTGTGGGCAATCCTACAGGAAAATTCAATTATTGACAGTCTTCAAAATCTTGAAGTGGAAAAATGGCAGCTGTTACCGGAGGACGTGACGTGACCACGTCTCACGTAGCTGACTGTATAAGTGGCCACGACAACATGGCCTCGTTTCGAATGGAATGTAAGTACAAAAGGGGTTGGCCCCTTCTGTGCTTACGGTGTACTATATTTTAGTAAAATAGCAGCGGTGGTTGTTATACAAATGGGCACGCGCCTGCTGCCAGATTATGTTATTGTTATTGTGCCCAAAGTTAAGTTATAAAACCAACGTTTAAGTTTAGGAGGAAAGAATTTAAAACGAAAGTCATTTTTAGGGTTCCGCACCCAAAGGGTAAAACGACCCATATTACCAAGGCTCCGCTGTTCGTCCGTCTGCCTGTCTGTCTGTCTGTCAAAAGGCTTTAGGTGTGTCGGGTTGTGTGTGTGTGTAGGCGGTGGCGTGATACTTAGTTGAAATTTTCACAGATGATGTATTTTAGTAGCTAATAAATACTAAAAAACAGAAAAAATTAAGGGTTATTTAAGGGGCATACAACAAACGTGGGTTTTTACTCGTCTTTATAGATAATGGCCCTCAACCCTTCGTCCGCGAGTCCGACTCGCACTTGGCAGTTTATTTTAAACACCAAAGAGTGCCTACCTACAATGTTTTAGTTGAAATAAAAAATTAACCTTTTTTGTTACTTTTTAAAGCTCTTAACTGCAGCTGGTTGTTCTAGATCAACCAGCTAAAGTTAAGAGCTTAACTGTAACTTAGTTTTAAAGAAAAGTCGTTACTAGATAGGCTCAATGGCGTTCAAGCTGTTAAAACAGGGAAAAGGTTGATACGTCAACAAACTTCTGTAACAAAGTACGGGCTGAGCTCTATTTCTTTACGCTTGATAGGATTGCGTTTGACCACTGTCGCTCCTGGGCCATTTTTTTGTATCGATTCCTTACTTCGAAACCACGCGAATTCCTTGTTTTACATAAGAAATCTGCAAAACTTTATTCTCTATGAAACGATAATAAAACCGCGGGAAATTAATTTGGAATTGGCGCGATTTGAACTGTCAAAAATTACATGTTTTACAGAGATGCGTTCCGAAACATCAACCACATCAAAATATATGACCTAAAAAAATAGAACAAAAATAGACAATAAACCAAGAAATAGTATTTAAGTGCTAATTTTTTGTTCACAATACTCTTTCGAGCCTTGACGCCTTTATCCGCCCAAAACAAGCGCTATCTCTTCATCCAAAGATTAGATAGCTCGTTCCCCATATCCGCTCGACAATAAATGTGAATTCATGTAGCGCAATTCTGTAAATAGTATTAGATACGGTACGGCGACGACAAACAATGGAACTAAATTATAGTTTCCTTTGTAGCTAGGCTCGTATTCTAATTTGCTAATTCCGAATTTACGTGGTTCGTTTTAGGGGCGAATCTTTCACAGGGGAACTGTGTGATAAATGTCTCAGCATAGCCGTACAGTTTTCACGTTCGGCCGCAGAATGTCTTAATAGTAATGCGAGATCCCACAGTAGGAATACCTACGTCATCGAGTACCTCAATAGGCTATCTGTAGATCGTTAACCGTGTAAAAAAACAGGTCTGCCAATTCCGATCCTGCCGGGTCATAGATATCCGAAAAACTCTTTGACTTTTTTTTTATTTTAAAAATTCCGTCATAAAGTTCCGTCCCGAATGAAAATGCTGATAATAAGTTAACATTGATTAATTACATAAAAAAATTGGTTTGCCATCGCACATCCTGCCGGAAGTACCTGGCAGTTCCTTTTTCACCATATACCTCAACGAGTACCCCGATGAAACCTATGCCCATTAATAGCCAAGGTATCCCTGATAATAGATATAAAGGCCTGCCAGGTCTAAACTTAGTGTTCAACGGCAGGACCGGAATTGGCAGACCTGATTTTTTTTTACATGTTTAAGTGTCAGCTAATGATCTAAAGATAGCCTATTAAGGAACTCGATGACGTAGGTGAATTTGTGCAGTCGGATCTCGCACTATAATGATAAAAAGATGAATCAAAAAACTGGCTCGCGTGGAATAGCTAAACATAACAAGCAGACAATGTTTCATTATTATATTAAAAGTAAGGACTAGTATATAAAAATATCACATTACAAGTAACCATAAAAAACTGTGTATCCAATTTCATGCACTCTTACAGAACGGTGCCGATAGATTTTTTTACGCTTGATAGACTTGCGTTCTTGCGTTCTTGCGTTAGGTTCTCGAGTGGCGACCACGAACTGGAAGATGCAGCGTAGGCCGGCCCCCCACTAAGTGGACCGACGACCTCATGAAAGCCGCGGGGAGCCGATGGATGCAGGAGGTGAGCAGCCGCTCTAAGTTTAGCTCCCGCCGTTGAGTTTGATCACATTTTACACAATGGACGCGAAACTTGAATTATTAAAGAACAGCAAGTCTAGACCTCAATTTAGGTACGGAACGGAAACTCCATTTTAATTATTCTGTATTCTTGAGAGAACAAAAGAGTAATCTACTGCTGGCATTATAAATATTATAGTTTTTTCCCGCGGGGACGTAGCCGAGTCGTCATTTCAGGCCCGTGTCTTCTTATTACAACGACCGGCAACTGTATTACGTAAAAATTGCAACAGCAGTAGCAATGCGACACCAAACATTTAGCAATCGGTCGCAAGATGTCCGCCGTTTGCAAACCTGTCGCTGAATGTACTTTGGCCTTAGACACTAGCGCCACTAGCAACAAAACAGCAATAGATGGAAACAAAATAATGTTAGTTTTAGTTCCTCGATTGTCCGACAGTCGAAAATCTAGCGCTCGATCTCGTTCTGCTCTGTCAAAATGACGTTTGACAGCAATGATTGCGCAATTTGCGACTGTTGCAAACGGATTGCGAGTTACGTAATAACCCCGCGGGACCGGTTTAACGTACTTCCGACGACGATAGCACTTCACTGTAAGTAACACATTATAGCGGTCACCTATCCAAGCAAAAGTTGCTTAAAAATACGATTTTCTTTAAAGTTCTACTAAATACTCGTTGCCGATACCAATACCGCTATAGGGATTTGCGGAAGTTTTTTTTTAATAATTACTCCAAAAACAGCACTAATATGGATCTTTGAAGGAAACGTTTGGACTACATACAAACAAAAATGTTCAAAAATGTCAATACCACACGCATAAATGTGAAGGATAAATAAAACATTGCTTTACTGGGCAAAACAAATGTCTGTGTTTAGTTGTTTAATGTAATAGGAACCGATGTTTACAAGATTGGCTTTCGTAATAAGACTGGAGAACTCGCTATAATTGGTAATTACTGTGATTATGATGTAGAACTATCTACAATAACATCCAATATGGAATCAATTTCAAAGTGTAAACCACATTTTAATGACCAACAAAACAAAGATCTACAGATCGACAGCCTCCGTGGTGTGGTGGTTGAGCAGGTCGGCTAATAACCCGGAGGTGGCGGGTTCGATTCCCGCAACTGAACAAGTATTTGTTCCCGAAAAAAAAACCACAAATACTTGTTCTGTGCCTGGGTGTTGGGGGACCATGGTCCCCGTAGTTCCTGGGTCCCTAGATACAGGGAATCCTAGTTAGGGTCCACGATCTATGTATGTGATCGTTGGGCGTTATTTATTTATTATTTATAAAGATAGTATTAAAAACTCTTAGGACTACTCTCAGGATCAAAAAACGAAAATAGAAAAATTATATAAGAATATACCTACAGGTTGTTCCAAGATATTCTATCATCATCCTCAACCACCTGAAGACGTGAACTGCTGATTATTGCCTTTCCCATAGAGTGCCACCCACTTTGACCGACTACTTGCCTCCTCCGTCCATTCGGCTCCCCATGGTTTTGACCAGACCGTCGCCAGAACCTTTCTTCCCCATTGGTTGTCAGTTCTACGATCAATGTTGCCTGCCAATTCATCATCATCATCAGCCTGAAGACGTCCACTGCTGAACATAGGCCTCAACCAAAAAGCGCCACTTTGAGGGGCTGCTTGCCTCTTGCATTCATCGGCTCCCCGCGGTTCTGACCAGTTCGTCGGTCCACCTAGTGGGGGGCCGGCCTACGCAGCGTGTTCCAGTTCATGGTCGCCACTCGAGAACCTTTCTTCCCCAACGGTTGTCAGTTCTACGAGCGATGTGGCCCGCCCACTGCCACTTCAACTTGCTGATTCTGAAAGCAATATTGGTTACTTTAGTTCTCTTGTGGATCTCCTCATTTCGGATCTTGTCTCGCAAGGAAACAAGCATAGCTCTCTCCATAGCTCGCTGTGCGACTTTGAGCTTACTCATCAGGTGAACAGTAAGGGACCACGTCTTAGTGCCATAAGTCATCACTGGCAGCACACACTGGTTGAAAACTTTCGTTTTCAGGCTTTGCGGTATTTTACACGAGAAGATCTGCCTGCCAATTACCATAGCTAATTTTAAGAGTTACATTGGTAATTTTAGTTTTTTGTTGTTCTCCTGCGATGTCCTTATTTGGGTGTTTCAAGATAAACATAAAAAACTAAAAACTATGTTTCTTGTTTATTTAAAGTTCCCCATAGATAACTGTATTCTATCCCCATATCATCAATATACTCCACATCATCATTAACAGCCTGAAGACGTCCACTGCTGAATATAGGCCTCCCCCAGGGAGCGCGACTTAGAGCGGCTGCTCGCCTCCTGCATCCATCGGCTCCCCGCGGCTTTCATCAGGTCGTCGGTCCACCTAGCGGGGGGCCGGCCTACGCTGCGTCTTCCAGTTCGTGGTCGCCACTCGAGAACCTTTCTTCCCCGTCGGTTGTCAGTTCTACGAGCGATGTGGCCTGCCCATTGCCATTTTAACTTGCTTATCCTAAGAGCTACATCGGTCACTTTAGTTCTCCTGCGGATAGTAGGATTTGGCGTAATAAAACACGGTCGGGCGGTACAAGACTGATTTATTCCCTCGTGGGTGGGTATCACGACAAAATAATATATTATAAATGGATTACCTACAATCCACAATACCCAACACGGATCTCCTCATTTCGAATCTTATCTCGCAGGGAAACACCAAGCACTGCTCTCTCCATAGCTCGTTGCGCGACTCTGAGCTTAGTAATGAGGCCAACAGTTAGAGACCACGCTCTCCATAAAATACTGGTTAGACACTACTTTTAAAAACATTTCCACTTCGACAGCATTTTGGAACCGTTCCAAGTGAATCCAATTCCTATCTATGGTAACAAATGTTCCAATCTGATTCTAGGTTTAAATACGAAGTGCACTGGTTTAATTACACAGACCTGCAACTTTTTTGTTACACTTTTAATTCTATTCTGGGTTTTTTTGGCGGGAACGCGGAAAAGTGCACGTCGTTGCATCCAGGATGAAAAAATAAAAAAAAGAAGGATTGAATTTTTTTGACATCGGACTGATGTCGATGTTTATAGACCAAAAATAAATTCTCTACTCATTTGAACAATATTCGCAAACATCTGGTCAACCATTGTTCAAACCAGGGGGGTTATTCGCTATGACACATGAGATTCCTTGCCAATAACGCGTGACGTGTAACATGCTCCAAACGTAAATGCGGGCTTTAACGCGCCACGACATGAACACGACACGTGCGTGTAACGTGTGTTGTCGTATTTGTCAAATTTGGACAACGGCATACAGAATAGCATTTTAAACCCAAAACCATTCCACGAAGATATCTTAACGCGCCGCGTTACATGCGTGAATGGTCATACGGAATAAGGGCCCAGAATTCTGTAAACATTTGTTCCAACCGTGCTTTTTAAAGTGACCACTAACACCATTACAACAAAGTATGTATTTGTCTGGCAGCAGTTTAAATTTCCGCTGCCCGTATCCAAATGGCCCCACTCTCAGCTCATCGCCATTCCTTGTGCCCAACTTCGCATTAAAGTCTCCCATCACAACGGTGAAGTATGTTTCGGAAGTATGCATGGCTTCTGATATATCCTCATACATAGCTTCTACTTCATCGTCGGAGTGTGCCGAGGTCGGTGCGTATACCTGGATGACCTTCAACGAATACCGTTTGGTTATTCTGAGTATCAGGTACGCTACCCTGGTCGACACACTGTCGACTTCGACCACGTTGTTGACGAGAGACTTGCGGACGAGGAACCCGACACCACCTTGGGAGAGTTGGTCTCCCTCCCGGTAGAAGAGTAAGTTACCGGAATTTAGGATTATCGTGTCCTGTCCCTGTCTTCGGACTTCTGACAATCCCATTACATCCCAGCGTAACTTACTCATCGCCTCCTCCAATTCGACCATCCTTTCGTCAGCCCTCAATGTACGCACGTTATACGTTGCCAAGGCCAGGGGTCGTGTTTGGTGGGGTTGATAGCCGGGCGTCTTCCGGGAATTCTTCGCACCCCCTGCCCTGCCGTTACCGTTGTGGCAGTGGTAGCCACATGATACGGGTGCTACACCGTGACCGCTACCGGAGCCACGGGATAGCAGAGCCGCCGGGGACTGGGGGCCGTCTCTATGTGTGCTTGTCATTAGGGGGGGGGGGGGGTTTGCCATAATCACCACGCTTGGCAGGCGGCTTGGTGATCGCAGTAGATTATGATGGTGAAGACCAAGGAGAATGCTGCAGCCCATTCACTGGATATTCCCTTAGCCGACTTTTACGGCACCCACGGGAAGAGATGGGGTGGTCCTACTCGTAACCGGGACCACACGGCAGAACCGGGACCACACGGCAGCGGAACCCTCGGGGACATAGGCTGGCTGACTTCATGGAGAAGGAGGGCCTCTTTATGATGAACTCCTTCTACAAGAAGCGGCCATCCAGGAAGTGGACGTGGATAAGCCCCGACGGTTCCACGAAAAATGAGATAGACTTCATGATGACGACCAAGAAGCAAATATTCGATGATGTCTCTGTGATCAGCAAGGTGAAAACCGGTAGCGATCACCGTATTGTAAGAGGCACATTGAATATCAATGTCAAGCTTGAAAGGTCGCGTCTGGTGAGGTCTACGCTCCGTCCAAACGCTGTCCAAATCCAAAACTCAGAAGGCTTTCAGCTGGAACTCCAAAATCGCTTCCAGTGCCTTGCCGATTGCAACACAGTGGACGAGTTGAACAACGGGTTGGTGGAAACTGTCCCTGTTGGAGCTGAGTTCTTCAAGACCCAACGCCGAAAGAGTACTCAGAAACTCTCAGGAAACACTCTTAAATTAATGGCAGACCGGAGCGAAATGAAACTACAGTCTTCAGTTGATATGTCAGCCTACGGTGAACTCAATAGACGTATCTGGAGTTCCATGCGACACGACTTGCGTGCTTTTAGTACTTCACGTATTGAGGCCGCAATTGAGCGGAACCAAGGCTCTAAGGTATTCGCAAAAGATTCGTCTATTGGGCAAAGCCAAATGACAAAACTGAAGACCGAGAATGGTAGTGTCATTTCATCCAAGCCTGAGATCCTGAGAGAGATTGAGAACTTCTATGGACAGTTATACACCTCGACACGTGAGCCCGCTACTAACACAGCTAAGGACACCAGAGCCAAGTTAGTCCGACACTATATCGAAGATATCCCGGACGTCAGCCTGTACGAGATTAGAATGGCCCTCAAACAGCTTAAAAACAACAAGGCGCCAGGTGAGGATGGAATTACGACCGAACTTCTGAGAGCGGGTGGTAGACCGGTACTTATAGTCCTCCAGAAGTTATTCAATTCTGTCATCCTTGAAGGTACAACGCCGGAGGCATGGCACAAGAGCGTGGTGGTGCTCTTCTTCAAAAAAGGTGATAACACCTTATTGAAGAACTATAGGCCCATCTCGCTCTTGAGTCATGTGTATAAGCTGTTTTCGAGGGTCATTACGAATCGTCTCGCACGCAGGTTTTATGAATTCCAGCCTCCCGAACAAGCCGGTTTCCGGAAAGGCTTTAGCACCATAGACCACATCCATACGCTACGCCAGATTATACAGAAGACCGAAGAGTATAATCGGCCGCTATGCCTAGCGTTTGTGGACTATGAGAAAGCCTTCGATTCAATCGAGACTTGGGCGGTGCTGCAGTCCTTACAGCGATGCCAAATTTACTATAGGTATATCGAAGTATTGAAGTGTTTGTACAGTAAGGCCACTATGTCAGTCCGACTACAGGACCAGAGTACGGAACAGATCCCATTGCAGAGAGGCGTGAGACAGGGAGACGTTATTTCTCCGAAACTGTTCACAAACGCATTGGAGGATGTTTTCAAGCTCTTGGAGTGGAAAAGATGTGGCATCAACATAAATGGCGAGTATATCACTAACCTTCGTTTTTCCGATGATATAGTCATAATGGCGGAGTCGCTCGAGGATCTCAGCACCATGCTCAACGACCTCAGTAGAGTCTCCCGACAGGTTGGTCTTAAGATGAACATGGACAAGACGAAAATCATGTCAAATGCCCATGTTCCACCTATACCGGTAATTGTTGGGAACGATACTCTCGAAGTTGTCGACAAATACGTCTATCTAGGGCAGACTGTCCAATTGGGTAGGTCCAACTTCGACAAAGAGGTCGCCCGAAGAATCCAACTCGGCTGGGCAGCGTTCGGGAAGCTTCGACCTATCTTTTCGTCCAAAATACCACAAAGCCTGAAAACAAAAGTTTTCAATCAATGTGTGTTGCCAGTGATGACTTATGGAACAGAGACGTGGTCTCTAACTTTTGGCCTCATTACTAAGCTCAAAGTCGTGCAACGAGCTATGGAGAGAGCAATGCTCGGTGTTTCCCTGCGAGATAGGATCCGAAATGAGTAGATCCGCAGGAGAACTAATGTGACCGATGTAGCTCTTAGGATTGGCAAGTTGAAATGGCAATGGGCAGGCCACATCGCTCGTAGAACGTACAACCGATGGGGAAGAAAGGTTCTCGAGTGGCGACCACGAACTGGAAGACGCAGCGTGGGCCGGCCCCCCACTAGGTGGACCGACGACCTGGTGAAAGCCGCGGGGAGCCGATGGATGCAGGAGGCGAGCAGCCGCTCTAAGTGGCGCTCCCTGGGGGAGGCCTATGTTCAGCAGTGGACGTCTTCAGGCTGTTAATGATGAATGATGATGATGAATTTAAATTTCACTTTACGCCTCTTCCATTTTAAGCATTAATTACTTTTCCGCTTTTAACTGTAATTAACATCCTACGTCAAATATTGTGAACCGTGGTTGAATATTGTTCTGTTGGATAAATGACTTTTGGTAAAAGTGTTGGACGTGTCGTTATTTAGATTGTAATGTTAAAGATAAAGATAATTTTATTGTAAAACATGGTAGTTAAAAATAAGAAAATGTTGCGCACATGTTTGGCCTAGTTTGGCATACAAAAGAATATTGGTCAATACAAATGGCCATACAGATATAAAATTAAAATAAATGTTGTCTTTATTATTTACATATATAGGGTTAAACGGTAAACCCTATTAGAGTAACAACAAATACTACAAAACAGAATAAAATAAATATATAAAGGGTTGTATATGTCACCGTCTTATTGTACAAACCGTTACTTTATAAAAAAAACGCTGTTATTTATAAACTGTCGATTTATTGCAAACGGGCGTTGCATCTCACAATAAAACGGTCGATATGTCAGTTGTTTAAAACTAATCGGCATCACTTCGTTTTATTGTAATTGTGTACTTCTAGTGCGGTCTAAACTAACCTAACACTCCTCGCTTCGCTCGTCGTCGTAACCTACTGGTTAGCCACTAGTGACTCTAAAAAAACAATAAACTACCGCTAATATTACGGGATTGTTCACAATTAGACGCTACTAAAACCCGTTTTTTTATAAACTCACCTCGAGGCACCGACTGTTTATAAATAATCGAAATATCATCCGTTAAGACAGATTGTCAGTTTGCAATCAATCCACAGTTTACAAATAAATGGTTATATTTTCGTTTTTTTTATAAAAAAAACGGTTTTTACAATAAGACTGTAATATATAGATCTCATTGTGAATCTTTAAAATTATTATTATTATTATTGGGTGGTAGACGAGCAGCATGACTGCTGATGTGTCTATATCCACAGTGTTGGATTCACTTCTAAAGTTCATTTTTGTAATTATGCGCGTAAAATGGAACTGAAAAGCAATTTTACGTTTTTGCTACGATCGTTACAAGCTTCGTAGCATCTCGTAGAGCTCCGTAGCACTCCGGCAAGGTTTGCAAAAAACCGGCAAGTTCGAAAACTAGGATGCAGAAGGTTCCTTCCTTTATTTTTGTATAAATATTGGTATAAGCTGTTTTTACAATACACATGCTTTATTATTTGTACCCTTGGGGGTCACTATTTTTTTTTTTTTTTTTTTTTTTATATTTATTCATTACACATTACACTACATTATCAAAAACTTCGCACCAAAAAACCACGGTAGGTTTGACATGGTGCTTGCATTCATTACGCCCGCTATGATTTAAAGTAATTAACTAAGAAATGAACTAGGTATACTTAGATTAACAATATTAATTAGGTCATACTTCGAATTTCATTTTACAGACGTGAGAGGGTACGTACGGTTTGAGAGCAATCATAATCATAACATTACAAAACCTAAAAATAAAATAAGTGCGAATTCGCGTACAAACCGCGCGCGAGCCTCCGCTTGGACGCTCCCTCTCTAACCGGTTCCCAAGTCTAGCCGACTGGAACGTAAACAACACGTATACAGGATGATGTTCCCTTAACTTGACGATGTTGGTCATGTTGTTGCTAACTATGCTGATGAACGAATATTATCTTAATTACCTACAATTAAGATTATAGGACACCTACATTTTTTCTCAAGAACAGAGGTGTCCGTTCTTTGTCAGGGAGTTACATTGCATTCAGTCTTTACGAGCACAAAGCGTTCGTTCAGGCATTCTATCAAAATATCTAGGTATGTATCTACTTTATATTATCATAAAAGTATTTTTTATATATAAGCTTATAGTTTTTACTGTTAACGCTTCTTTTCATTTAAATATGTTGGGGCCCGTTTGGGCCAATAACACAATTAAATTCTTGTGCTTTTTAGGGTTTTACTAAGACTCCGCAGTCCATCTGTCACCAGGCTATATCTCATGAACCATGATAGTTAAAAAGGTGAAATTTTCACAGGCGTATTTCTGTTGCCGCTCACAACAAAAAATACTAAAAAACAGAATAAAATAAATATTTAAGGGGGCTCCCATAAAACAAACGTGTATTTTTTCTTCATTTTTTATAGATAATTGAACCCTGCGTCCAACTCTCAGTTAGCCAGTTATTTAAATTCATCATCATCATCATCATCAACAGCCTGAAGACATCCACTGCTAAACATAGGCCTCCCCCAGGGAGCGCCACTTAGAGCGGCTGCTCGCATCCTGCATCCATTGGCTCCCGTATTTAGATTTTTTTTTATTAATTTGAATTAGAGTGAATAGGCTCCTCGTAGGCCGACGTGATACTACACGGTAAAACCTATCCTATTGGTACATAAGAAAATAAATCAGCCTGAAGACTTCTACTGCTGAATATAGACCTCTCCCAAAGAGCGCCACTTTGAGAAACTGCTTGCAGAAAATAATATTTTAATGAAAAGCAAAATTATATTTCAAAGCTGATGCAAAACGGAACTACAATCCCGGAGATTGTTAGTTTAACAGAGAATGCATAATAAAGTACTTGATCCGCTTTGCAATGCTAATAGGCATGATGACTACTATTAAAAATGACCAAGTAAATATTACTTTCATAAAGAAGATTAAAAATGAATGCAATAATTGAAAAAATAAGCTTTTAAAAATAAGCTTTGGTAAATAAATCACGGAGTAATAAGCTTTTAAAGTTTCTACAGGAGGCATCTCCTGTCCCTTTCTCGCGAAACAGAGCGCCCCCACAGTTACTATAAAAAATCTACTCGTGACGTCACATGCCAAAGAGATTGTATGAAAGCTACCACAGCTTAGTAATGAGGTACTATAACGACCTTCCTTTGACGTCACTGGCCGTTTGAGCTATCTCTTTCTATTCCGGTTTTTAAAATGCTTGTAACTTGGTCATTTTTTGAAATATTTAATTTTTATTTTCACAAATGGTTATCTTATTAGAAATAAAGTTAATTTATCCAAAAAAAAATTTTTGCCATCATGCCTTTTGCAATGCTAAGGAGTTCTTGGCAGTATACTATACAGGTTTCTTGTAAATACGAATTACATTAATATTTTATAGCATAAAAACTATTTAAGTTCTTCTTCTTCTCGTGTAGGCAAGTGGTCAGTCCTGATGTCAGAATTTTCAGGCCGCCCGAAGGCTTCTGACTTGGCTTAACGACTATTGTCTTACGACAACAGCCAGGACCGGCGGCTTAACGTGCCCTCCGAAGCACGGTAGCGCTCAGTTCTAAATACCAACTTTTTGCTGTAGCGGTCACCCATCATAGTAGTGACCGCAGCGAACGTTGCTTAACTTTACCGATCGGTTAGGAACGGCTAGTCGTGCTTCGCTATGAGCGCTAATATTTACGTTGAACCGAACGAAGCTTAAGCGCATACAGAGCATAGTGATGTGGGATAATTATGTAACATTGATGGATATGTCACATACAAAATCATATTTCTAATTATGTCGTTTCTTTATTCAATAAAAATAAACAAAAACAATACTGCCTCCCTTCGCCGTCCCATCCATTCACCCTTTTCCCCTATTCTTTACCTTTCCCTCCTCTCTTACCCATAAACAGGGTTAAGACTTGAAACTAATTAACCCGTGCGAAGCCGGGGCGGGTCAAGTAGTGTTATTTTAAGTTTCTTAGAAATAAAGTTATATGTTTTTTTAATAAAGGATGAACCAACACAAAGATATTTGCAAAAAAAGTATTGATTTTCAAAAACACTATATTTAGGGCTCCGTACTCAAAACGTAAAGCGAACCCTATTACTAAGGCTCTGCTATCAGTCTATTCGTCTGTCACCAGGCTGTATTTGATGATCATGATAGTTAGACAGCTGAAATTTTCACAGTTGATGTATTTCTGTTGCGCGTGATTTTTTTGCTCATTTTATAAATAATTGTACGGAACACTTGGCCGGTTATTTTATAGAAATGAGAAGATCTATTTTCAAAAACACAATACTTAATTTATTTTTAATTGTCAGGTGATGTTTTTGTTGTCTGTACAGAAGTTTATCTAAGGCATAGTTTGCTGTCTTTGGCAAGATTACGTTTCCTGACTGGAATACATCCATCAAGTTTTAGATAGACAAGTTTCTACATGACGTGTGGAATAGTAAATACCTAAGCTTCGATTAGGTATGCAACTAGATTTCGGGGCACATACAAACTAAAACGTATTTTCTATCTGCGTTTACATATACTCTTCTTCTTCTCGTTTATGCAAGTGGTCAGCCCTGATGTCAGAATTATTAGGCCGCCCAAAGGCTTCTGACTTGGCTTCAATAGCCGTTATCGACAGCATAATGTGCCCTCCGAAGCACAAGTAGCACTCAGGTGTAAATACATATACTTACTTATACAGCTACATTCGTTTACGAACGAACTGAGACCTAAGTTTCAAGTTCAACCTAATCATAACCACAGTACCTCGTAATAAAGTTGCCAATCTTTAATACATTACCATTATTCGCCACAAGTAGTAGTAATACAAATATAATAACCAAAACAATAAATTATACCTGTCTCTTTAAACTGAAACGACGTAAGTTAAGTAACAATAAAATTATTATGAAATCAACCTTAAGAGCTTACGTATAAACTACTGTTTGAAATGATTCGAAATAAGAGCTCACGCCGCAAGTGAGCTCTTACTTGCCGAGGCGGTTTTTTTACACGTCTAGGGTATACCTGATCGAAGTACCTAAGTTGAGAATGTAGTCTCGACTTAGTACCCTCGATCTGTGAAAGCATAAAACAATTAATGAACTTTTCTGTATTTAATTAATCTTTGAAGCAAACCCAACTTACTGAAACCACTCGACTCGAAAGGGAATTAAATGTATAAAGTTACTTTTGTTTTCTACTAAAATTAATAAATTAGTAACCAATATTGTAGTATTCATAGCGAACCATGTAGCAGTTCCACGATCGCTAAAGTTTGCAACGTTCACTGTGGTCACTACTTTGATGGATAACTGCTACAAAAGGTGGTATTTACAACAGAGCCTTATCGTGCTTCAGATGGCACTTTGGGTGGCCATGACCACTTGCCTTTACGAGGAGAAGAAGAATAACATTGAAGAATGCAGATAAAAATATTTTATCATCAGAACAAGAGTTTCTCGTCTCATCAATCGTTAAAGCTCGAAAAACTGCTAGGGTAAATAGATGTGTTCTTCATTCGAGACCGTGATAAGTATCCAAATAGTGTATTTTTTATTTATTAGAAAATCAACAGCTTATTTTAACAAAATAATAACAGCTGATTATTACGATTATCCATATTATTGTCTCATGTCATCTATGTCCATCCAAAGGTGTCTGGAAGAGATCGCTCTTAGCGATAAGACCGCCCATTGTACCGATTTTATTTGTAATTCTCATTTCTACATGTTTTTATGATATTGGTGTCAATAAAGAGTTATTGTATTGTTGTATTGTATTGTTTATACCGTGTTTACTTAAACATTGTCTAACTCGATCCACATGTTTTAAATAAGGTGACATTATACGAAACGTTTCATTCCGCGCAGAACTCATTTTATAAATCCAATACATGTTAGCGTCATAGCTGTGACCATAGAAAAAACGGAACGTTATTAGCGTGAAGTTTGACTGTGTGTGTTATGGTGACAGCGGCAGTTAAACACCTCTTAAACTAAGGGTTGAGTATGTTTAAATTTTAGCACGTGTTTAACGCCCGTCTATCTTAAACGAGTGTTAGGCGCGGATTTGTGGTATGGAATTCATGAAACAACTGTTCAACAAGTGTTTAAGGCGCGTCTAAATCTTTTGTGGTAAGACGGTTAAAGTTTCTACAGGAGTCATCTCCTGACCCTTTCTCGCGAAACAGAGCGCCCCCACAGTTACTATGAAAAATCTACTCGTCACATGTAAAGAGATTGTATGAAAAGCTACCACAGCTTATTAATGAGGTACTATAACGACCGTCCTCTGACGTCACTGGCTGTTTTAGCTATCTCTTTCTATTCCGGTTTTTAAAATGCTTGTAACTTGGTCATTTTTTGAGATATTTAATTTTTTTTTTTCACAAATGTTTATCTTTTGAGGAATATAATTAATTTATCAAAAAAAAAAAATGTTAGTCATCATGCCTATTCTATTTTTCTTGCCCTAAATTGTTTTCAGAGCAAATAACATTACTTTTTTAATCAAATTCCATCCTACGTTTTGGTGTTGCTCGTTTTTACGCAATATTTTCTGTACGTCTGGCGAACACGCGGTATGTAGGTTATGACGGATTCCTGAGCAATGCATGTGGAAACAGATTGGTGGCAATATATTTATCTTTTTGTTTTGTATCTATGCACCATTTACTAGGTAGTAAGACTTTTCTGCAAAGTCCGTCTAGGTAGGTACCACCGCTTTGTCAGTTATTATGCCGCCTGACAGTAGTGTGCAAGCGCTACTGTGTTCCGGTTTCAAGGGCATTGTAGCTAGTGAAATTACTGGGAAAATGAGACTTTATGACCTGATTATACAGTGTAGTAATCTGATTACTGGACTGTGTGATGACTCAGGATGACGTGCGCAGTGCAGTGTTATGCGAAACTTTATTATTTAAAAAAGTTTCGAGTGACGCTGCAACTGTTATGGGCGGCCGTGTCGCTTAACATCAAGTGAACGAAAAGCTCGTCACGTCATTCATTCTCAAAAAAAAAACCATTTTTTATTACTGACAAACCTTTACTTCAAGTACTATTGCAATTTCACTCACAAAGTAAAATAAAAGTTGTTACAATATGTCATGTTGTATCAACCTTTATTTTTGGGAATAAATTATCCCAGATAGATTTATAATCTGTGTACAACATTTAATCCTAATCAGTTTTGCCCCCCGTTTAAGATTGAGCTAGCAGCGCTGCTGACGCGCGTCTGCCGCTCAACTGCTGTCAAATTTTTTAGAATTTTGACAGCAGTTGAACGGCAGACGCAGCACTGCTAGCTCAATCGTAATAGGGGGGCAGATAGCCACACAGACACAAATAAACAATTATGTAACGTTTTACATGTTACCTAATAAGTATGTATACCTGGCATCAGTCGGCGAACTTATTTATTATCCTCATAATTTACCTAAATCCTTAGTGGCAAGGATTAGGTACATGACAAATGTACATACAAAATGCTTTAGAGTTTTACATTAATCAACCAACTTCACCTCGTATTCTGAGTTTGTTATCCGCACTAATTCTGAAAACAAACAAAAAATTCCTCGCTTTGGTTCCACTTAGTTAAGTATTCGTATTCCTATTACGGCGGACTTTTTTCGGTAAATTCAAAAGTATCTTTGATTATCATGCCTTTTTTATGACGAAGCACAAAAATAAACACATAACTGCGTCACTTACCATCTGCATAGCGATTCAGGAGACCTCAGCGCTGAGGCACAGCGCTGAGCCTCAGCGCTGAGGTCTCGATTCAACCAACTTTTATTTGAAAATAGAACGGAAAGCTCTCCCCTAGCTCATGCCTTTTGCAGAAACGATGACGCTATTTTCGTTCTATTTTCAAATAAAAGATGGTTGAATCGAGACCTCAGCGCTGAGTCTCAGCGCTGAGGTCTCCTGAATCGCTATGCAGGTGAGTTGTTGTCACACGTATGCCCAAATCAGCATAAAAAAATCTTTAAAAAATTCAATCTAAATACCTACGTGAACAAAATGCTTCTATTTTGCCTAAAAGCTTATCATTGCCATTGCACCACTTGCATTGTGTACACGTAGCCTACTGGTAGCGGCTTCTTGATCTTCTTTTCGAATCCAACATATAATATTTTTAAAAATAATATACTAAATCAAAAGGAACTTAAAAACTTCAAAGTAAACTCTCTTCAGTCCTATCATAGAACTTAATCTTCCGTTTTTTCTTTCTTATAATAAACTCAGTATATATTTACTAGGTTGGGTGTCTGTCAGGTCGTTGCTTGGTATCATCATTAGCCAAATACGTTCTCACTATTGGGACATGAACCGACTCACACGGAGAGTGTAGGCCATGATTCACCATCATTGATGACTGTTGTCGATGGATGCAATAGGCATGTAGCCGCTCAAAGTGATGCTCAATGCAAAGGCCTATTTTCACCAGTGGCCTCCAGGCTAATGATGATGATTGTTCATGATGATGATTTGATGAGTGAGATGAGTTAAACTGAGTTATTTCTCATATTTATTGGCATTTTCATTTTCTCCAAGTGAAGCCGCGTGGACGTCCTGTATAGTGCATAGAATGAAATTTAATTGCGTCTCTCAGACAAGATCTTACCTTTATATTGCGGACCTGTCTGGCGGATTTCAGATATTATTATTACTTCAAAAAGGTTTGAAATGAACCGTTCATTTTAAAATATACTACAGTTGTGGTGACGTCATCATCATCGTAAGCTTCAGGGGATTAGTCATTGACGTCAACCATACAGATTAAACAATGTGCATGCTAGTAGGAACAACTTCCTCAGTTTATATCAATTATCGTGAGTCTGATCCAGCGGAGTAGCACCGTGACACCCAAGCGTGCCTGAAGGGCCTACGGTGCCTGGGATAGGAAACTAGGTACGCATACCTAGCCACCAGGTCGCATGGAATAGCCAGGATACCCTGACTCCTTCCACCGACTACGTTGTACTCATGATCCTCCGAGAGAATCCGCATTTTGGGGGTTTCCCCCCGACAGGCCTCCTCGCACCCCTTACAGCCTGCCCTCTCCTCCAGGGGCCGCGGTCCCAAAGACGAGAAGACTCTATAAGCACTATAGACTAGCATCTTCTCGCCGTTATGATCGAGGGGCCATTCCAAGATCAGGTGTGGTGCCGCCATTCTAACACCCTTAAAGGTGCTAGCCATGCGAACACCACCAAGAGATAATTCAACGTAGGCCGGCGGCTGGTTGACTCTTTGGACGCGCACCCCGTTGAGCTACAACATGCTACTTTCTCAATGCCAACTCACGGGCCCAAATGATGCAATCGGTGGTCAACACCGCTGTCTCAGATCACACATGATCTAACGTTTTAGCATAGTAATAAGATTATCATCATATGAATGTAAGGTCTACTCACCCATTACGGCCACTACCGTACCTTGGGCAGCCACGTGCTTGTCGGCTACGCCCGACCTCACGTTACCTTACCCAGGAGTCTCCGCAAGACTTCCTTCGCACCACGTCTGTTCTCATCACAAACCGGAACCTACGTTCCGCCTTCATCGCACGTGGATCGACATTTTCTTACTGCTCAAGGTATTCTATCTACCCTAGGTATTAATACTCATTACTTATTCGTAGCGTCTACTCTCTGGCAGCCTACCTTTAATACTGAGAATAACTTGCCAGTCACAACTGTCAATTTACCCGAAAGTCATTCGTTTACCACACCGATAGATCGCGTTCGCGACACGTCGCGACAACAGTATCTAGAGTGAGATTTTAAATGTATTACTCGCTCATAGCGAAGCACAACTAGCCGTTCTCAACCGATCGCAACGTTCGCTGCGGTCACTACTATGATGGGTGACCGCTACAGCAAAAAGTTGGTATTTAAGACTGAGCGCTACCGTGCTTGGGCGCATTAAGCCGTCGTTCTCGGCTGTTCAGAAGTCAGAAGCTTTTGGGTAGCCTAAAAATCTAACACCAGGGCTGACCACTTGCCTACACGAGAAGAAGAAGAGGAAGAGGAAGAACTGAAGACTTTGTCATCAGACGTAAATGAACATTAGGTATATTTGAGTATCGGGAACCTTTCTTCCCCATTGGTAGTCAGAACTACGAGCGATGTGGTCTGTCCAATTTCATTTCAACTTGCTACTCCTAAGAGCTAATATTTACGCCGGAGTCAATCGAATTGGACTATATAATACTCCGTACACTTACTATAGTTCTTGCTAAGAACTTCTTGGTTTTATAGTTCCGCGTTCTCGAAAGGCCCATCATCGTCATCATCATTAACAGCCTGAAGACGTCCACACTGCTGAACAAAGGCCTGCCCCAGGGAGCGCCACTTAAACCGCTGCTCGCCTCCTGCATCCATCGGCTCCCCGCGGCTTTCACCAGGTCGTCGGTCCACCTAGTGGGGAGCCGGCCTACGCTGCGTCTTCCAGTTCGTGGTCGCCACTCGAGAACCTTTCTTCCCCATCGGTTGTCAGTTCTACGAGCGATGTGGCCTGCCCATTGCCATTTCAACTTGCTAATCCTAAGAGCTACATCGGTCACTTTAGTTCTCCTGCGGATCTACTCATTTCGGTTCGAAAGGCCCGCTTTTGATAAATTTGCCCGTAATGTTCCGTTCGTTCACCGCTGAGGTGCGAGATGAACTATTTTTTCCGCGCTGCCGTCAAGTGGCAATTGGTTGCATGAATAGAAGGCAATTTTCTATGCTTCTGCCCGTGACTTGACTGAGAGAGTGGTTCATATCTGAGGCTTTTGTTCTTTTTTTTATTATCATTGGAATTTTTGTTATTATTTGAACACAAAATTATAATTATTAAGTAATGTAGAATAAAAATAATAATTACAAGAGCGTGATACAGATTTAAGCCTTGCATGGATAAACTAAAAATAAATTACATAAAACTACTTCTCTCTCCAAACAAAAGCTTATAAAATGTTTCTTGGGATTATTTTTAATATTATTACTTATTTAATTTTGCTTAAATGCACCAACGCGATAAATGAAGAATCAAATAAACTGACTTTAGGGAAATTGGTTTTATTTTTACGTTCAGAGATTTCGATCACAGTAATCTTTATGTCGGTCAGCTCTCGGCTGTAAAAAAGGAATCGGTGTTAGGACGTACGCCATCCTTATTTTTGGATTCTTTAAATCCAAAATGTTTTTTGTATTATTCAAATATTTATCTATTTATTCAGGTATTCATTCATGCAGGTCCTATAATTCTCTACAGACAAATAAATAGGTAAGTACGTACAGTTTACAGTTACAGTTTTCTGAACTAAACGACTGCATAGGAAACAGCAGTTAAAAACATTGTAAAGTTGGACTGCGTGAATTGCGTCGTGTCATGTGAGTTCCTAGCTTCTATTTGCATTTTAAATAGAAAGAAAGATAAGGAATTTATTTATTGAGGAGACACTTTTTGGTAGAAGGTACTAGTCAGTGTAGCTAGTACTATTTAGTAGTAGTTATTATATTTTTTTAAAGACAAAATTTGCAGAAAAGTCATACCACGTATAAAATAATCATAACACCAAACTGATACAAAATAATTTATAAAATACTGCTCAAAATCTTTCGTGTGTGAACGTGGGCTTATATGTACATTTTGCGTATTGTACATTTTTCTCCGAAGCGAAAATAAAGTGTCAACTAGTAGGTGTAGTGCTTACATTAGCATCGAAGCTGACGCAAATCGCGTAAAAAATCAATAGCTTTTAGCGAATGGCATAAGAATTCGTAACCCGTAAAATAAACCAAATTGGTTTAGTCGTGAACGCACACGTTAGCCGTAGGAAATCATGTTATATTGAAAAGATTCTGATCGAGTTTTGTAGCACGTGATTCATTTTGATTTAGGCTAATTTTGACTTAGGAAAATTCAAAGACTGAATGGGTTAACCATTCGTATATTAAAATGGAAAGGGGTCCCTGCAGGCAAATCTATTAATCTCAGAATTAAAGAACAGCCTCTTCTAGCATTATTACTTCAACCATACTTTGAAAAATGACATAAAAGTAAGAATACTGTAATGTTGTTGACGCAGAGCAGTTTTGACGACGTCACGTTAAATTGTTCACTCAAATACACTCCGACAGCCTCCGTGGTGTGGTGGTTGAGCAGGTCGGCTCGTAACCCGGAGGCGGTGGGTTCGATTCCCGCGACAGGACAAGTATTTGTGCACAGAAAAAAAAGCGCAAATGCTTGTTCTGTGTCTGGGTGTTGTGGGACCATGGTCCTCGTAGTTCCTGGGTCCCTAGATACAGGGAATCCTAGTTAGGGTCCAAGATCTATGTATGTGATCGTTGGGCGCTATTATTATTCACTCATTTATTAGTTTTTCTTAGGTTTACGCTTTTTTACAATATTGGTATAAAAATAAAATACAAAAATACTATAAAAAAACCTAAACCTAGTGTCCCGCCGGCAGCGGGGCAGGGCCCAAGCTACCGGTGGTCAGGGCTGCAGAGTGAGGAACCTCCCGACAATACGTGCCGTGTCAAGGAGTACCGCCTTCTGAATCTGACCCTTGATCCAGCCGTCTAGCGAGAGCCTCTCGAGGTGTTGGTCGAGGCTCTTCGCTATAAGACCGTTCGCTGAAACGACTATCGGGACAATGCTTGTTGAGTCAACATTCCACATGGCGGTAACCTTGTGAGCCAAGTCAAGGTACTTGCTGAGTATTATTATTATCATTACTGTTACGAACCATGATGGTTTTGTATTAGTTTGTGGTAAGGGCCCTGAGGTCATATTTGTTAATCGGTTGCTGCTGTCGACTGGTATTGCTTTCATATCAAATTAATTATGTTATTCGATTACCGTGCCAAATTATTTTATGCTTTAACTATAACGATGTAACGTACCGAAACGAAACGTAATGAAACGTAGCAAAGTAACGTAGGTACCGAAATAAATTACAGCATGCACCTAACTATGCCTGGTCGCAGTAGTTCCATACAGTTGTTCTATGATGGAACAACTGGGTTTTTTTCTCTCATTAGTTCCATGGAACTAACATTTATCAGATAATTAATCTAGTCTCATATGGACAAGTGCCTTCTAATTAAAAAAAATTTACTCATGCAATGTCAGCGTATCTTTTGAGTTATTAATTTTTCAAGTTCTATTACCTACTATTAAGTTGTATTACATTTCCAAAATTTATTATTTTTATATCCTAGATTTTCTGTCATTCTGTCGGCAGTTAGTCTACGCGTCTTTAAAAAATAGGTATCAGCTAGATGACCTTGTTCGCATAATAGACTAGGCTAGACAGTGCAAAGTGCCTAATTAACAGGCATATCCATTCCATTGGGGCATTTGGCACATGTTGGCACAATCGGTAAACCTTATTTTAGAAGCTAGCTCGACTGTAGTTGCCAAACGTTTATTTATTACTGGCTAGTATATAGACGTGGGGAAGGCCTATATTCAGAAGTAGACGTTTTCAGTCTGTAGATGATGATGATGATATTTACGTGTGGCTTTGAACGTACTTGATTTGAAAGATATGTTAGTGTTCGACCAGTTTCAATTCTTCATCAGCCAAATACCTTCCCACTGCTGGGACAAGGACTTTCTATCACAGAGAGAGAGTATGTATAATCCACTATATACGTTTAGTCAAGTGCAGGTTGGTGGATAACACATATCCTCGAATTTTGTAGTTCTGAAACGTGCCAATTTGGGCCCAATAACTGGTCGACACTTTCTCTAATTGGCTACTTTAACTAATTCGGTATATTCCCTAATTCGACACTATTCTTATTGGAAACATTTTGTTACTTTGGTACAATCATTGAGAAAATAACCAAGACACGCTTATTGCACAGAATAGATAATAGTACCATGGGGGTACATCAGGTACAAACGAAAAATAGCCCGAACTTGAAAAAATGTAGTAATCGTGTCTAGAGAGTTACTAGTTAGTGTCCAGGCCCAATACTTCGCTAACACGCAATCAATGTCGCTTGATAAACTTGCGTAATGCAGAAATAAAATAATTCTAAAATAGCCCGTGTTATTCCGTTGTATGGGATGAGGCATCTGTACTATAGGTATTCGGGCCCGATAGCTCAGTTGGTAGTATCCCTGCCTTCTGAACTGAGGGCTGTGGGTTCTTTTCCTACCAGGGACAAACATTTGTGTGATGAACATAGATGTTTGTTCTGCGTCTGGGTGTTATATAGTATTCTGTGTATGTATTTACAAACAAAAAAGTTTATAAGTATTGTATCAGTTATCTAGTTCCCATAGTACAAGCTATGCTTAGTTTGGGGCTAGATGGCGCTGACTCAAATGTCCACACATATTTATTTATTTATTTATTTATTTATTTATATTATCTGGGATAGTACCTACTTCTTCACGATGTTTTCATATACCGTTGTAGGTATTCAGCGAGTGGTTCTGCACATAACTTTTAGTCATTGGCGCGGGGCCGAATGCTTCGCGGTTCGAAGCCGGCTTTTCACTGTGGTGTAAGTATAAATTTTCTATACTCTCAAAAGCCTATGCTGGGTATGATATGGCCATCTCACCGTTTTAGTTCTTACAAATTGGCATAACTAGAAAGAAAAGATAAAGAACGCGAGAAGGAGCACTTAAAATATTCCACAAAAGATATTTTGAGTACACAATAATAAAATTCTATTGGAATAAGTATTGATAGGTACACAAACTCGGAAAACATGTAAATCGTAGCTCGCTGCTTTAAACCGTAAACACAAATCTTCGGATATACTTTACGTCCGTACATCCCCGTACAATGCCATCATCGGAAACGAGAGAAGGAACCATTTATATTCTTGTATCTATAGGTGGAGAGCTAAGGTTTCGTTTAGGCAAGGTGTTTTTACATTTTATTTTGTTTTGTTTTGACGGGCTGTGGGTTCGATTCCTACCCAGGACAAACATTTGTGAGATGAACATAGATGTTTGTTCTGCGTCTGGGTGTTATATTGTATTCTATGTATGTATTTACAAAACAAAAAAAATATCTAAGTATTATATCAGTTATCTGGTTCCCATAGTACAAGCTTTGCTTAGTTTGGGGCTAGATGGCGCTGTGTGAAATGTCCACATATTTATTTTTTATTATTATTATACATATAATGTTATTCAGAAATGGATGCTACAACAATGGTTATCTTGAAATGATAAGCTGTAAAAAGATTAGTTTTTTTTTAAATAATACCTAGGTATGTTTTTTCGACTGAGGATTTATTTTTGTGTGCATTACAGTAAAATAAAACCCAGTTCAGAGCATAAGTTAACCTACCACTTTTTATCTGTGGTGTAGATATAGAAAAAGGGTTACAATTCACCACAATTCAGAGTAATTAATATGTTTCCAGCATTGTAATGTAGGTACAGTTTCTTTGTGAAGCTTCACAAACAAACTGTACCTATCGCGTATTGGTAGATACCGATAACCAATAATAAGGCAGTCGCTTCAAATAAAGCGCAAAAACCCTTTAAATCTTTATTGGAGTTTAAAGAAATATTCTAGTGTTTACTTACAGAACAGCACAAATATTTGGTTTCTAGTCACAAAGGGTTTCTAGTGTTGGGACCACCTTTCAGTAAAAGATGGAAGCTCTTAAACTAACCCTCGAGCGATGACCGGATACGTGAGATACGAGCTAGATACAATGAAATACGAGGAAATGGATAAAATTGTTTCTATCCCGTTAATATTGATCTAATCTTGAACTAGCGGATATTTTCTTGATAGAATAGTATTAAATATGTCACATATATGTCACTATAAATATCAATAAAAATAGTCTTGTTTTATTTGATCCGTTTTGGACACGATAATCTACACCAATGATAATCTAGGTGGACCGACGATCTGGTGAGCGCCGCGGAGAGTCGATGGATGCAGGAGCCAAGCCGCTTAAAGTGGTGCTCCTGGGGGAAGCCTATTTTTAGCAGTGGACGTCTGGGCATATAAGAGACGTATATGGCGTTTTTAAACCCATTTCAGCATCAACAGCCTGAAGACGCTGCTAGTTTTGGCGGGAACGCGAAAATGTTCACGTCGTTGCATTGTATTATTTCTCCAAACTAGTGCTTTTTCCAGTGTTAATGTTTAAAATTGGTGGCATTTTACGCATTAAGTGCTGAATTACGAGCATGAGTGTGCAAGTGATATGATGTGGTGAAACGTGAGTTTTCGTGTTGCTTCCAAAATTCCATAGAAACTTCTAGTAAAGTTGCCACCACTTTACTGGAGCATGACTTAGACTGGACTACGACTATCTGACTTAGACTGGACTATGACTATGACTAACACTTGACTTTACGTGATATATTCTTTAACGATGAAAAATTACAATACTTGACACTGGCTAAATACACGATGTGTGGAGCCAAAATTTAAGAAGAAAAAAAAAAGACGCTGCTGAACTGAGGCCCTCCACAGAGCGGCACTTTAGCTACTTATTGCTTCCTGCATTTATCGGCTCTCCGCGTCTCATGACCAGCTAGGCGATTATGTAACTTGATTGCAACCAACAGAAACACAAAAATGTATGGATTTGACAGTTTCAATACGCAGTTTATGTGCATAGCAGTCAGTTAAACCCGTTTTTAAGAAGGACATTATTTTCTAAAGGTTTTCGAAGAAGCTGTGATTCAAATTAATATTACTAAAATAGCTTTAATATTAAATCTACCTCAAACAAAGTTAACTGAGCTCTTCAAGGTTCCCTTTTGACATAATTTCAGATTAAATTGCTTTCACCGAAACCAAATATTTGATTCAAAAGACAACCTTAAATACGCTGTGATATTTGGGCAAGGTTATCAATTTAAACATCCACTTCAAAGGGCTGGTGATTTCTGAAATCTGTGACACGTTACGGCCGCTATAAACGTAGTAATTACTCAAAGTACAATCTACCACACAAATATGAATGAATGAATGAATAATTTATTTCAAGGATTTAAAAATATCTCTTTACAATCTCATCATCATCATTGACAGCCTGAAGACGTCCACTGCTATACATTGGCCTCCCCCAGAGCCCACCACTTTGAGTTGCTCCTGCATCAATCGCCTCACCGCGATTTTCACCAGACTGTCAGTCCAACTGGTGTGCAGCTGGTTTACCTAGGAACGATACACGCCGTAACTAACCCGCAAGATGCCACATTCAAGACCGCGAGCGTAATTTGAACAGACTAAAAAAATGACCAATCGATCGGAAAGAAAGGTTCTCAAGTGGCGAACACGAACCAGAAGACGCAACGTGCGTACGCTCTTTATTTACGCTCGCGGTCTTGAATGTGGCATCTTGCGGGTTAGTTACGGCGTGTATCGTTCCTAGTATTAAACACCTACCTACTTATTTTGTAACTTCCCATTCAAGTTTCACATTCTTTTATTATTTTCTTTGTACATCTATTTTTATTTGATGCCATACTGTAGAGAAACTTTTAACGCTTATTGTACCATCTCATATTCACAAATAAACAATGTTTCAAAGTTTATGAAATACTTAGCACTCGGTATGATGTTTCCGCCGAAATAATGTTTAAGCTGAGTATAGGTACCAGTCTATATATATATTTTTGCCGCCAAAGTTTAAGCGTCTTTTAATAGGAATAGATAATTAGAAAGTTTAGGGTTTACATTGTGTCGCTATTGATAGATGATGATGATGATGATGAAAGAAGTGTGTTTGGACTTATTGACCAAATAACATCGCTTAGTTTTTTTTCGTTATTTTTTCTGTAGGAGTTATACTAAAAGTTACAGAACTTTCGTTTAAAAATAAATCTGCAGTCGCACAACTGATCGTTGTTTTATATAAAATGAAGCAAAAATATTTCAATAAACATGTAAGTAGACAACCTAAGGGTCCTTGTTTGCTGTATTTATTAGTTTGTAATGGTTTTAGGCAACAAAGTTTCAAATAAAAGCAACGGGAGAGTAGTTCGTGCCCCGAGGGATTCGATCCCTACATTATATACCTAAAAATATAATAAGTTTAGTTGAATCAGTCTGTGAGCGAGTCTTGAAAGGTCCCTTATGTATAGCTATCTCTATCCCTGCTAATATGTTAAAATGAGACTTTGTATGTTTTTTTGTAATATCTATTGTTAAACGAATCGAGGAAACTTACAATAAAACTCCATAGCACACATACACGTTTCTTTTTTACTTTAACAAAAAAAAGTCTGTACTTTAACCACACGTTCACTCCAGGCCAGCTCTACATGACTAAACTGCTGCCAAGGACTACCATCCCCACCATCATAAAGTAGAAGTCAAATCAATAGTAAAATGGAAATGGAATTAATTAAACCATTGACTACAAATCCATCTTCCATCTTGATACTTCCCTCATACGAAAAATTAGTGATATTTTTCAACCGCTAATCCCCCCACTAGGTGGACCGACGACCTGGTGAAAGCCGCGGGGAGCCGATGGATGCAGCCGCTCTAAGTGGCGCTCCCTGGGGGAGGCCTATGTTCAGCAGTGGACGTCTTCAGGCTGTTAATGATGAAAAAAAAATGAATCATACGAGAGGAAACGGGACACCAAATGTGTCTTTTGTTCCATCCTGCTCTGTTCTTTGTAATTTGGTATGACGTTGTCTCTTTTTTTTTATTATTTATATTTATTTATTTATTTAATAACAATAGTTAACACTATATTGTGTTTGTCTGTCTTTGTCTTTCACGCCAAAATGGCAGAATCGATTTGGCTGAAACTATACCCACAGATTGCTGACGCTACCGAAATCATCATAGCGTACATTTTTTCTAGAAAATTTGAGATTTCCCGTGGTAAATCGGGTAAATAGTGAGTTAAACCGCGGCAAGCTTATATGGTGTAACTTTTGCTTAGACTCCTAAAAAGGACTATTACCATACAGACATATTAACTGCGCCTCGTGTTCTAAGTTTGCGCACCTAATTTTGCGTTTATTTTGCAGTAATATGTAACTCCAAAGCAAAGGGGCGAATATTCTATAACAGAATTCAAAATAAGCTGAATTTAGTTTCCAGAACGTTCGCAAACAAAGTGCAACTGCACAGCCATTTTCCTGCATACAGTGTGCTTATTTCTCATGACATAATGTTACAAAAGACAAGAGTCTCTGGGGTGCAAATGCTGCAGTTTGTGAAATGAAATGAAATGAAATGAAATGAAATTGAAATGAAATTAATTTATTTGCACGAAATATCGTAAATGTAGGTGTTATAATATAAAATGATCAGCATATTCCACCAGAACTGGCATACAAAAATTATTACAAATGATAAATGTTAGGTGTATAAAATAATTCAATGTTAATCCATTTGGTAAAATAGTTATGCAGTCTACGTAAATAACATAATAAAAATTGTTTAAATAACAATGATATTGAACTCAAATTAATAAAATAATAATTAGGATAAAACATGTCTAAAAATAAAATAATGTTTTCAATTAATTATTAATAATGTCTTAAATTCTAGCCTAAAAACACCAATTATTATAATTTACATTCGAAAAATTCTTTTAAATTGTAGAAACATTTCTCAGACAACCATTTAAACAACTTAATAATATTTAAATGGCAGTTCCTTGATTGTCCTTGGTATCTTATTAAACACCTTTACGGCCTTTATGGCCTTTATGGTGCAAGAATTCTACTGTGTTTTGAGAGTACTTATACATGTAAACTGGGGACGTACTGTGAGCTCTTAGCGGATTCAAATCAGAGCGTATATTGGATCGCAATGTTTTTTTTGTATGAATATTTTGACACGTGACTCAAAATAGGCTCTCTTTTGAATCGCGCTTAGAGCTCACAGTACGGCCCCAGTGCTCTTTTATAATATCTGTGTGCTTTTTTTTTAAATAATTATTATTAATGTTATTTATTTGTGATGGAATGCAGTAACCATTTTTCTTGATACACTGAGCAATAGATAGGTAGTGTCTAGTGTCGAATAAATAATTATAAATGTAACCCTTATACAAAGAAATTACGTGCAGGATTTATATAAGTAAAACCTAGGCTTTTTAAGGAATAAATCTTTACCGATTCGTCTATGAAAATATTTTTAGAGAAAATTCTTGGTATATGTTCCAATACGTAACCTCTTTATATTAAAGGTCCAGACGACGTTGTAATATGGAATCTCATCACTTATAACGTTATACGGAATATCTGAAATCTCCAATATCTCCTACTAATATCGTATTCCCGTTATTTTTGAATGGAGGAGAATCAGAACTAAAGGGGTTTCCCACTTTTTTGTAATTCTATGTAGATACCTAATAACAATACCACAGAGCTAGAATTTTTTCATATGGATAATACAATAAAATGTAAATAAATCACTAAAATGCATATTATTGGTAAAGTGTGATTTTGTTTTAAGCCTGAACCATTTCTATTCTTAAGAATAATGAACGATTAGCATGCTGGGTTTTTTACCTTGTAGTTATTGTGATTCATGAAATGGTAAAAAATGGGTTTAGATCCACGATTTTTGGAAAACATAGATTTTCATATATGTCGGCGCAACGGAATTAAGCGTTAATAAAAACATTAATGGTTGTGAAACGACTCAAACGGTTACGTCGTTGAGCCCCGCCTCTCCGTGAATCAGGCGGCTAGTGGGAGGAGCGAGAGCGTAATATAAGCGCTAGGCGCGCGGCGTACCGGGCATTCTGCGTTCGGACGTCGAGCGAACCACTAGTCTTAAAAGTGTTTAAGTTCTCGCCTGAATCACAGTAATTGTATATTTAATTAATTCAATTGTAATTTTGCACATTGTTTAAAAGTAAATAATTCTTTAAACATCGAAGAAGTGTTTTATTATGGAAAGCAACGAGTTTCAAGAAAGGAGCTCGTCACCAATACTTCAGTCAGTCCCTCCAATTTCTGACATCAGAAGTGAGACGAATCGGTATCGGCGCCCGGACCATCCGGCGAAAATGGAGAGGACTTAATCATCATTGATGCTTACCATTCAGCATTAAAGAACTTTGGATGGTACAAAGCTCTTGCCAAGATTCGTGATGAAAACTGGTTCCCTGAGATGTCAAGCACTGTGGGGTTATTTATTGGTGACTGTGTGATATGCAAGACGAGCGAAGGATCATCAGGAGCTAGACAAGTACAGCCGTATCCCATAGAAAACGAGCCTATTCGGTTTCACACTGCTTCTCACAACACTGGTTGGATAATCCCACCATCTCTTTCAGTCGAAAAATTCATGGTCCAGTCAGGGACTTTTTTGACATGTCTGCTTCCATGTTTTTAGTTGGCTGGTGTTTTGCTCCAAATACTTCATCCTTAATGCGGTCCCTTATGAAATGCATAATTAGGCCTATGTGCTTTGACTTGGTGGAGACTATGGGGTTCTGACATGGCTTTGGTGCTGCCTGATTGTCATTCCAGATGGAGATCTTTCTTTTGTTTATACCCAGGTCTTTGAAAGGTGCTTTTAAATGAATAGCTTCTTTTGCAGCTTCGGTTGTTGCAGTGTATTCAGCCTCTGCCGTTGATGGCGCAGCGCTTCTCTGTTTCCTGGATGCCCAGTTTATAGGAGCACCTGCAAACTTAAAGCGGTGGCCGGAGGGGACTTTACGGTATAGTTTGCGGGCAACCCAACCGGCATCTGCCATGCCTTTTGGGTATTTTCCAGTTTTTTTAAATATAAAGCCCACATCTTTGGTACCTTTTAGATAACTGACGACTCTTATTGCGCTTTTGAAATGCGTGTCATCATGGCTGTCATTGAGTTGTGATGGATAGCTTACTGCAAGTGCTATATCTGGTCTGGTGGCTGCGGCGAGGTACATGAGTATTCCAATCAGATTTTTGTGAGGTTTGGGTTGCTGCTGCAGGTCCTGTTGCAGATTTTCGACAAAATCATCATAGCTTGTTTCATCGTGTTCATAGTACATATTGTTCATGACTTTTACATCCCTGCCACAGTCACAGTGTTTCTTCAGGTTTCAAATTCGATTACATACTTTGCGTATACAACAAACATTCCTTCTTTAGCTTTTTGGCTTAATTTTCCCTTCCTATTTTTAATCAGGGTAAAAACTTTACTTCCGAATACATAAAAGTCATTCGCAGATGGTGTTCGGCCAACCCATTTTTATATGGTGTATCTCCGCTTAGGGCTTTTGCAGGACTTCTATTAATCAAGTGATTAGCAGTAAAAACTGCCTCAGCCCACAAGCTTTTCAGAGTGTTTGCTTCTATCATTAAGCATCTGGCTTTCTCCATCAAGCTTTGGTTTTTACGCTCGCTTATCCCATGTTGTTGCGGGATATTATGGTGCGGTCAATCAGCTTTCTTCGGATACCTATTTCTGTCAGATAGTCGTTGAACTTATTTTTGATGTATTCTTTTCCGTTATCTGATTGCAGATTTTTGGTCTTTTTATTTGTAAAGTTCTCTACTTCATTTGCGTATTCTTTGAACTTCTCTAATGCTTGACTTTTTCTTTACATGCAGTATACATAGGCGTATTGCGTGTAGTCATCAATGAAAGTCGCGTAGTGTTTGGATCCGGCTAGTGATTCGCGTTCGAGTGGGCCACGTGCGTCAATGTGAACGATCTGCAGTAGTTCAGTTGTTTTTATTTCGTCATGTTTCGGGAAAGGAAGCATTGCTAATTTTCTTTTTATACAGGTTTCACAATTGTCGAGTTTTTCAAGTCCTTTTCATTTACGTGTCCGAATTTCTGATGCCATTGCATAGTTTTGCTGTCGGTCCTAGGTGCGTGGTTTGCGGTCTCGTCTGGTGTATCGGGTTTTATATAGTGCAGCCCGTTCTTCCGGTTTACTGTTCGAAGTACTTTGTTGTTATCTCCAAGTATGGGGGGCTTGTTTTTCAGGAAATGATTTGTTTTCTATGTTTGTTGTTCTTCCGACTGACAGGGGGTTGGTTGTCAAATCGGGTACGTATAGGATCTCTGTCATATTGAATTGGCGTTAGTCGGCTGTCATGGTGACTTTACCTTTTCCTTTAATAGCCATTGTATGGTTTTTAGATGCCAACTTAAGAGTTCCCATTTCTGAGGTTGTGTTGGTGAGTGGCTTACTGTTTCCACAGATGTGCGACGAGCGGCCGCTGTCGGGACACCATACTTCTTGTTTCGTGTCCAGTTGACTTGTGTTCATACACACATTGGGGTTGCTTGGTTGTTGTTTTTGTTGGTTTTGTTTTTCTTTTGTTTCCCTAGCATGCTTCCGTGCTATGGCCGTTCTTTTCACAATTTTGACAGTGCTTTGTACTCTTCTTCTTCGAGAAAGGTGCACCATCGCTCTTTTCTGGATCATTGTTTTTCCGAGCTTCGCTTTCCTCTGTGATCTTTATTTTCGGTTCTTCGGGTTTGGGTAAACTGTCTCGGGATTCCACTGCGATGTGGACTCGATGATCTTTGTTTTCGGCTCTTCGGGTTTGGGTAAGCTGTCACGGGATTCCACTGCGATGTGGAAATCCTTATGTGCTGCTGGTACTGTACAACATCCTGATGCTCAGCAAGTCTGGATGAAGGTCGGCATCGTGTCGGCGAGTTTGTCCTCGATGTCCATAAAATTGTTTAAATGTTCGCGGAAATCATTGTTTTCAACCTGTTTCAGGATTAATTGGTTGAGTATTGCCTTTCGTGCGGGCCTGTGCTTTGATAGATATTTTTTGGTTTGTCCCACAGCTCATACGACGTTTAGCGGTTTTGATCTGACACTTTGATTCAGATGGGGATGTAAGCAGCAGCGGCTCAGACCTCGCTGGCAAATCTTTTTGCGTTTACTTAACTTTTTCGTTTTTCTTTGACGGCGACGTTTCGATGCCACTGGCGACTTCCCACAATTCATTTTTGATCAGGATTGCTTGGGCTTATGCGCTCCGTGTGTCGTGGTTTTCTTTGGTGAGTGCATCGATCCGATGCACGTCATTTTTATTTCATGGTCGCACTTCATTGGAAACTATATCTGAAATAAGCGGGGAGCCGTGCTCTGCTACCACTTGTAGGGGTGGTTCTCATGAGGCGTAGCATTGAGCGAACAAAGATTCCAGAAAGAAAGAAAGAAAGAAAGAAAGAAAGAAAGGCGAAATGGCAATGTTTAAAATAAACCCAAGAACCCAAATAGGATTAGACCTTGAGTACCCAGGTGCTTATGAAATTTGGAAGTTACTGCCAAATGATCGCTACCTAGTAAAAAAGGGTACTTGGAAGAGGAATACCCAAAAATGTGGCACATGATCAACTCCGACTTGCACCGAAGCCAGGGATGGCAACTCGAACCGTGTCGGCAGTAGAAGATGATGTTTCAGAAAGTAATCAAAACCGTAGTGACAGAGATTTCAATGGTCAATTATTAATCGAAGATTATTTTGGAAAGAGATTGGAGTCATGTTTTGTATAGCTTTCTTACAACTTTCATGTTGTTCAAGTTTGTTGAGGACAGGGGCCTCCAAACTCTGGTATTTAGTCCATGTTTGTTGAGGACATGGGCCTCCAAACACTTTTATGTAGTCCATGTTTGTTGAGGACAGGGGCCTCCAAACACTTTTATGTAGTTCATGTTTGTTGAGGACAGGGGCCTCCAAACACTTTTATGTTGTCTAAGTTTTTTGAGGACAGGGGCCTCCAAACACTTTTATGTTGTCTAAGTTTGTTGAGGACAGGGGCCTCCAAACTCTTTTACTAAGTCCATGTTTGTTGAGGACATGGGCCTCCAAACACTTTTATGTAGTCCATGTTTGTTGAGGACAGGGGCCTCCAAACACTTTTATGTAGTTCATGTTTGTTGAGGACAGGGGCCTCCAAACACTTTTATAGTGTCTAAGTTTTTTGAGGACAGGGGCCTCCAAACTAGTTTTGATAATTATCTTTTTGTCTAGTAATGGGATTCTAATCTAGTTGATATTTTTTGATCTGACAACAGTTCAAAAGTGAGAGGTTTCGTCAGAATAGAAGCCGAGCTAGATTAAATTCTAATGCATTGTTTTATGTTCGTTTTCATAAATTCACGTCGAGCACGACATGCAGCAGAATGGCCGTGTCGGCGCAACGGAATTAAGCGTTAATAAAAACATTAATGGTTGTGAAACGACTCAAACGGTTACGTCGTTGAGCCCCGCCTCTCCGTGAATCAGGCGGCTAGTGGGAGGAGCGAGAGCGTAATATAAGCGCTAGGCGCGCGGCGTACCGGGCATTCTGCGTTCGGACGTCGAGCGAACCACTAGTCTTAAAAGTGTTTAAGTTCTCGCCTGAATCACAGTAATTGTATATTTAATTAATTCAATTGTAATTTTGCACATTGTTTAAAAGTAAATAATTCTTTAAACATCGAAGAAGTGTTTTATTATGGAAAGCAACGAGTTTCAAGAAAGGAGCTCGTCACCAATACTACAGTCAGTCCCTCCAATTTCTGACATATAGCAGCAAATGCATTGATACCTGTAATTCCCATTGCCATTTCAACTTGCTAATTCTAACGCGTATACCTACGCGGATAGCAGCCAGTAATCCGTAATCGACAGCTTTACACTAGGTGGTAGGACTTTTCTGCAAAGTTCGTCTAGGTAGGTACCACCGCTTTGCCAGTTATTCTGCCGCCAAGCAGTCTGCAAGCACTACCTACTGTGTTCCGGTTTGTAGGACATTGTAGCTAGTGAAATGACTGGGCAAATGAGACTTTATGACCTGATCTCACAGTTTAGTAATCTGATTACTGTCTCAGGATGACGTGCGCAGTCCAGTTGACTGTCACGCGAAATTTTATTATTTTATAGTTCCGAGTGACACTGCAACTGTTATGAGCGGCCGTGTCGCTTAACATCAGGTGAACGACCAGATCGTAACGTCATTCATTCTCATAAAAAAACTTTATTTCCTAAAAGCCGCGGTACCCCACAAGAGTAGTGTTTTTATTCAGTTTTTCTCGCAGTGAACGCGACCCGATTAATTCCAGTGCAATCAAGTTTTCTATTTTGACTGTTTTCCATTTTTTGTCAACACGAATACTCGTTTGGATTTCGATTTTTATTCATTTTTTGTCTCTAAAACAATAGGTGGTTCGATTTACTCGCAGACATCTAAAACTTACTAGTTACGTGTTTTGAATTGTATGAATAAAACAAAGATTACCTATCATTTAAAATAAAATAAACAAGTAAGTACTGAATTTTATAATTATAATCACTACAAAAACAACTTTTATATCAGCTACTAATTAATTGACTAAAAATCACAAATCATTATTAATCAACAATTAATTCTAAATGGCATTACTTAAAACATACACAACGAACCTATGATACTTGAAGTTATTTTTTAATTACTGTTATTAGACTTATTTAAATAATTAACTCTATATACACTATACAATGTGACTTTTTTACTGAGAAAGTATGGGCATAGTTAGATCAACATCATCAACAGCCTGGAGACGTCCACTTTGAGCGGCCGCTCGCCTTCTGCATCCATCGGCTCCCCATGGTTTCGCCAGATCGTCAGTCCACCTAGTAGGAGCCTACGCTGCGTCTTCCGGTTCGTGGTTGCTACTCGAGGAACTTTCTGCCCCATCGGTTGACAGTTCTACGAGTGATGTGGCCTGCCCATTGCCATTTCAACTTGCTAATTCTAAGAGCTATATCGGTCACTTTACAAAACAGCTCAATATTATAGAAAACTCGCATAACCAAAAAAAAACGACGTCAAGACCCTTGCCAAAATCGTTTTCACACAAAATGAGTAAATGTTTCCTATTCCTATGCAGGTTTCCAGTATCTCCCCTATGTTTCCGTATTTTTCGATACTGCCCCATTAACAAAAAACATCATGCTTACTCTATAATTATAAATACCTACATATTGTGCCAAATACTACACAAAATATGATGATATATAAATTAATACTATTGTATGAGCTATCTTTTCCAAACCACAGTCATTAAATTTGGATCTGAATCTCTTAAATAACTATTTAATCAATTGAAGTAACAATGATTCAGTCTTCAACCTGTTTTACTTGTATATAACCCTTTTCATTATCACTCGGATACTGTTTCTTCAGAATATCATCTTCGGAATGCCCGAACTGGTACCCTCGGGAGAGATATTGGAATACCACTATAGAGATAAACATCAGTCCAGTGTAAATGAAGAACTGAGTTTCCTGTAACAATAAAGGTTTTCATCTATATTTGCTGTTGTTTATTGTGCAGTGTATAAAATAAGGTATACTCGCCTCCTGCATCCGCAGAATCTGATGGGATCTGATGATCAGATCCCCGCGGTTTTCACCAGATCGTCGGTCCACCTAGTGCGTCTTCCGATTCGTGGTCGCCACTCGTCCTCCTGCGGATCTCATTCCGGATCCTATCTCAAAGGGTAACACTGAGCATTGCTCTTTCCATAGCTTGTTGCGCGATATTGAGCTTACTCATCAGGGCAACAGTAAGAGACCATGTCTCAGTTCCATAAGTCCTCACTGGCAACACACACCGATTGAAAACTTTTGTTTTCAGGCTCTGCAGCGCTTTGGGCGAAAAGATATCTCGAACTACAGTATCTTACCTGAGGATAATTAGAGAACAGCCTTGTGATGATGATGATGATGACGTTTCCAACAGCTTCCGTGAGCAACCACACTGATGTCATCACAGCCTTCATGCTTTCTGGAGCTTCTTTGAAGGCGAACTCATTTCCTGTTACTGCAAACAGTACCTAGACCAAAAATGAAAAAGGTTTAGAAATATACTAGAAAAATCTCATGGTTTTAATGTACCCTACACTAGCAGGCTAGTGTTCTGCTATTAAAAATTTACAAGTTATTATTTTCATAATGTATAAAGTAATAAGCTTTTAAAATGTCTGGGGGTATAGCCTGTCTTTTTCTCCTAAAACAGAGATTCCCCACAGTTACAGAAAATGCACGGTGTGACCGCAGTCGGCAAATTCCAAAGAGATTGTTTAAAGCTCCTACAGCTTGGTAATGAGATTCTATGACGCAGCAAGAACTGACCTCACTGCACGTTTGTGCTGTCTCTTTCATGAATGATAATTTTTTGAGATATTAAATTCTTTTTCACGACTGTTTATTTTTATAAAAATAATATTAATTTTTGCAATATAAAAAAGCAGGACACATAGCCTATTGTGTACCTAAACTGATTTAAAAGTTCGTCGCCCTCTTGCCCTGTTTCCATATAATTTAGGGTTTACGCCGTACCTTTTTATTTTTAAATCATAAATTCGTGAAAGTTGTAAAAACTTTACAGAACGCGACGACTTTTATATTTTGCATGATTTACGCCCAACGACTCGAGTTGGGAGATAATTAGTTCTATTTATTAACGACTTACAAGGATGTGTTAATAATACTGACCTCTCCAGTTGATATGATGAAGAATTGGGGTAGTAACCACGCCATTGTTATAGAGTTAGCTTCCGTAATCACAAATAACTTTGATTCCTGAAAGTATATTGGAATATTAGAATATAGTATACAAGGTGACCTTGAATTTATATGTTATCCCGAAAGGGGGTAAATCTGTAACCCAAGGTAGACAATGTTTCTTCTACGACTTTTCTAAATTAATAGTTTTTCATTGAAGAAATGCCATATACAGTTTACGTTCGAAAATAGCCTTAGCGCAGCTGGGTGGTTGAACTTCGTCCTTGACCGAGTGCACATAAGTGAGTGTAACGACCTGTGACCTGTGTAGCGATCGCACGTGCAATTTTGCGAGTAGATCTACTTTTTACCAACGAAGTTTGGAAACACCCAGTTTCAAGTAAGACTCTCACAACTTGTAGGGTATCATGGCCCCAGTCCCCCCATTTCGGGATAACATACTAATTCAAGGTCACCTTATATAGGTAAGTACTTATTCTAATATTATTGGTTAAAAACAGATTGACACAAGCCCCAGTGACTTTAAAAAGCTTTAGGACTGTGTTTTTCCTCAGTTGATATTGCGTCAAATCCCATGAGTCGGAAGGCGCGGGTTCAATCCCCGCATTGCCATTTTTTTAGGAATAAATATTACCTTTGTGATATCATTTTTTTATTATCTGAAAGATTATAGGGAACAAGAAGTACCTAACATCGTAAAATTAAAATATAGGTTGAAAACGGTACCGATAGCTCAGTGACGGGCCCGATAGCTCAGTTGACGGGCCCGATAGCTCAGTTGGTAGTATGCCTACCTTCTGAACTGAGCGCTGTGGGTTCGATTCCTACCCAGTACAAACATTTGTGTGATGAACATAGATGTTTGTTCTGCGTCTGGGTGTTATATTGTATTCTAAGTATGTATTTACAAACAAAAAGTATACATAAGTATTGTATCAGTTATCAGGTTCCCATAGTACAAGCTATGCTTAGTTTGGGGCTAGATGGCGCTGTGTGAAATGTCCACACATATTTATTTATTTATTTAAAAATACAACGCTACAAGGCTAGCTCGCTTTTACGACCTTCATAATAACAAACATCGGTTTTGTGAAGAGTAACTCTCTAGTCTATATTCATGCACTTTTTGATTTACAGGGATATAAAATAAAATATTGAACAATCCTTAATTGAAATGTTCTTAAAATTATGAGCACTTTATTGACCATAAAATAGTCTGCTATGCCTATGCAGGAATCGACTGACAAAATAGTCCACGAACCGTAAGAGCCAGCACAGGCCGGCCCCATTAGGTGGACCGGTGATCTGGTGAAAACCGCGAGCAGCCGATAGATGCAAGTAGCGAGCAGCTGGTGTAATCTGGTCCTCTTTGCCTATGTTCATGTTTTTGGCACCTGGGAGATTTTCTAGTCCAGGTGCCAACACACCGCGATACTCAGATGAATAAGCATTCGTAATTAATACGTACTTACCTACTTACTTCTGTTTGTCATACTTTAAATCTAACCTTAAATACCCTGTCTTATGCATATTGATTCATGTAAATTCTACACACTTAATTTAAAAATTGAATCTCCACTGATTCCCAGGATATAGATGTCTTGGACTGGATATCAGTGTGATGTTTTATTCAACTACCTTTTAATCATTTTATTAAATCTAATTTTGCATGCGCTATTTGTTTAGTAGTAGAAAATTATGATTGTTAATTAGTAAGTGTTTATTTATTTATATGTAATACCAGAAATGTCAATAAATAAAGGATTATGTTCAGGAGTGGACGTCTTCAGGCTGCTGATAATGATGATGATGATGATGATGACGAATAGTCAAACCCAATAAAATAAATAGGTAATAAATTAGAAATACAAAGTGGTGAGCTGTACATAAAGGAAGTGCTATGCTGTACCTATTCCCCATACTCACATATTTGCCATCTTTTTCCCCCACGAGGATTGCGTAGACTCCCCCACTCTCCAGCTCAAATCCCTCCATGACAGTATCATTGTCTATCTTCAAGGAGTAGGAAGATGCAAAGGCTTCTATCTGCTTTGATATTCCTGTGGTATTGAGCTGAGCTTCTGTCTCGTTGCGCCTGTCATTGTGTAGTATTATCGTGCTGTTCGTTGATATGAGAAATCTGAAAAATGGAACGAGGTCATTCCTGCCACAGACCTGCAAGATGTGGAATAAGCTACCTTCTGATGTTTATCCACCAAGCTACGACCCGTGGTACTTCAAACGGCTGGTAAAAGAGTCTTACAAGGTAGGCAACGCTTCAGTAGCCAATGGTGTTGTAGCTCTCTAATAGGCGATGGTAACACTTTGGTAACTGTTACTGTATCAGGCTGGCTGTCAACTTGATTGTGTGTCCGTATTATAAAAAATCGAAGGTTAATGAAGTCTGATGGAAGGATAAGCGTACCGGCAGACACATAAAAAAACTGTTGAATCAATAAAATCCTTAAACGGCGAAAATGAATCACTGCGGGAGTATTGCCATGTTTTTTTCCGTTTGGATAATCTAGAAATTATATGCTCCACAAAATTAGCAATATCTAAATCGCTGTATTTTGTAATTCCCTTTTTGATAACATTTAGGTGTAGTATAATAATATACCACGCAAAATGCCAGCCGACAAGCTAAAGTCCTTGTAAATCCACGTTCCCAATCAAGAATACCTTCGAATCCTCGCACCAAATTGGTATTGAATGATCAAAGAATCAGCCCGCACAAAGAAATGATTGGAAAAAGGCTAAAGCTCGCGCTAGAGAAAAGATTAACAAACCTAAATCGAATGTAGCCATCGAAATTTTTATTAGATTTAAGGTAAGGTAGAAAGTATCATGGAAAATAAGGTTAACTCTACTATGTCTCTTCTGAGAACCGATATCACAGTAAATAGTAAAGCAGTAAATCAGCTTATTACCTAACTACTTTAAACCCTTCCTTATTCCTTTAAAAACATCAGTCAATATTATTGTAAGAGAAGAGAGGAATTACCGGGTGCAATTAGTGGGTGGCCGTGACGCTTAACGCCAGGCGGACGACTGGTTCGTCACGACATTCATTTACATGAAAATGTGTAGATAGTTATACTAATACATCTCCGTTCCAGTCAAGTACAGTAGATCCAGTTCAGTCCAGTTCGTTCATTAGTTTTAATACGATTTCAGTAATTTCTAGGTACTTATTATACCCACATTCCAACAAACAGGGTTGTCTGATAGATAAGAGATCACTTTAAGTGAAAACTGACCGGAGGGAACAGTAATACCCCTAGTATACTAGGGCAATAGGGGTATTAGGAACAGTAATACCCCTAGCTAGGGGTATTAAGTACTGTTCAGTATTTACACGCAAGTTGTCAGTTTCACTCTAACCCTAATAGCTAATAACGTTTCCGGTTCGAGGCCTCCACAAAACGAAACAATTTCCGCTTGATTTTCCAGGAAAATTGAACTTCCGATTCATGTCGAACGTTTTCCGGAAGAAATAGGATTCCATTTGATCGCTTTGACCAACCAACAGAATTATATTGTCGAGTGGTATCGGGAAATAGGCTTACTCTTAGAAGTATAAGAAGTTCTGATTGTATATATATATATATACAATCAGAATCAGAATCTAACCATAGACTTAGAAGAGTAACGAAAAAATTAAAAGTCACTAACGATTAATAACCGCGTAGTAGCTTTGAATTACAGTTTATCAAAAATAAGAAGTGCAGTATGAAGTTGACATGATTAGTGATTGACACTGTCAGATTAACTGGTCTAGGGATGTAAACGAAATAATCGCTATCGGATAAACCCGATTTTAATGAGAAATCGATACTGATTCTACATATTTATTTAGTAATCGTTTCGTTTTTTCATATGACCTCAGTAAGAGAACGACTGATTGTAATACTTATAATGAATTATATCAGCATGAAATGTATGCATCGAAAGGTTAGGTATTAACTAAATACCATATTGGGTATATTCGCCTTAAGTTTAAGTGTTAGGTATATAGACCTCTGAATGCATATATATATTTTAAATAAATAATATACTGGGTTCGAGAATAGTCATTTAATCAGATTCACTACTGTTTATATTACTTGAAAAATCATCATCATCATCGTCGCAAACATTAATAATTATTCGATTGTCTATAAAACTGCCGAAATGCACATCTCTGTCAAAATCATGCATTACCAGACCAGTCATCTTAATTTGTAATGTACGAACAAGCTTTCTTCAGCAAAGTTTCCATTCTCTTTACGGTAAAGGGTGGCTTAGTATTGTGAAGTACTGCTTAGCCTTAAAGACACAAGATTATTTTAGACAATGGTATAAAGAATAAATAAATAAAATATGAGATATATGTAGTAATGATTATAAGATATTTAATATATTCTACTCTATCCACGCGAAATTGACGAAGTTGTGGCCCCGCAGGAGCCATATATTAAAAAGAAGTTTAAGTTGCACAATAATAATCATTGCTACTCATGGTGTTTAAAAAAATAGTGATTATATATTTATAATATCAGTGTTTAAAACTAAATTGCAGTAGCCGCCAAAGAAAGAAATATCATCGAATTGCTTTGGCGAGGAAAATTTGTTTGTACCGATATTTTTACAAAAAAAGTCAAGAATATCATTATTAATATTATAATCACACTTTCGATGTAGATCATTCGCGAACTACACAAGATTATCTCTCTGAATTATTCGCGCCCAAAGATTTGATTCGATTAATTACCTTATTCTACAATTTCACCGATTAATCGGTTGTGTAATAATCGCAACACTAATTTCGAAAAAAAGTGCTGCCAGCTCCTGAAGAATGTTCTCCCTAGATAACTTAAAACCCCTAAGCTTTTTTGTATTCCTAGCATACTTTGATTAGGTTTACATCACTTAGGTCAAAAAGGTTTTTGTTCTGCGGCATAGAACGTTACGCAATCTTGGCAAAAATGATCCAACTGATCATTTTATAGAAAAATGACCATTTATCTTGGTGAAATGTATGGAACAGCTGATATTTTTCTTATTTTTTTAACTACATCTAAGACGCAAATGTAGGTTATCAACAGACACTTTTTTATGCTGCCACCATTACAAATACCGAAATATATGCATTTACTTGCTGTGCCACCCGGTGTCTCTCTTGGTTCAAAAGTATTCTGTGTTAATCCAGTGTACAAGATATCTCTATTTCAAACATCCAAATTCGTAGCGTGAATAGGGCACAAACAAGCACACACAACCTTCGCTTTTATAATATTAGTGTGATAGTATGATTCTTTTTTAGTATAGGAAATTCATCCTGACTTCACCACCTAAAACACCATCAAAAATATTAATCCCCTAAGAACCCCCATTCCCCTTTTACCTCAAAATTTAGGGAGAAAATCTCTAGCTTGGTATCCCTCGAAATGTCAAAGTGTACCTATTAGAATTGTGCAAGTATAGTTAGTTACTCCATGTTTTTCTTTTTTTTGTCATGGAATATCAGACTCGATCGAAAATGATAAAATCTGATTTAACGAATCCAAAACTCATAATTATTATCAACAGCCTGCAGACGTCCACTGCTGACAATAGGCCTCTCTCAGAGAGCGCCACTTTAACGGGCGCTCGCCTCCTGCATCCATCGGCTCCCCGCAGCTTTCACCAGATTGTTGGTCCACCTAGTAAGGGGCTGCTAGATGGATGCGAAAGGCAAGCTGCCGCTCAAGGTGGCGCTTTGTGGGGGAGGCCTATATTCAGCAGTAGGCGTCTTCAGGCTGTTCATGTTTGAGTCCATCCGACTAGCGGGCTTTTCATAGAATAAATGGTAAGTTTGTTTAGCTTATAATGAGCCTGGCCAGTTCATTGGCCAAGAATTTTAAAATATGTGATAATCGTAAGAATAAAAATTCTCACAGGCAGTACAGACATCATGTGATTCTTTAAACAAAATAAATGGGATTCTCATGATAATTGTCCAATTGTCCATCCTTATTTTAAAACCACGTAAAATATCTTTATAATTAAAGAACAAATACGTAATATTATAAGGTACTTTTTTTTTACTTTACAACAGATCGGAATGTTCAAAAGACGAAGGGATGTGTATTTCATTAACTTAATTGGATTTCGGCGGTTTTATTGAAGGGATAGCGGGTAGTTGCGTGAAAGACCTCGCTAATGAATAGGTCAGACAACTTGTTCTTTGACAGAACGGAAATTACACCGGACAGAGGAAGAGCTTTCTGATAAAGTAATCTTAAGGGACAAGACCTATTTAACATCTACATTTAATCATGAATGTTGATGGTTAATTTAGCTTATCTATTATAGTAGGATTAATGAAAGCAAAAATGATGCTGTTGAAAGGTAGAGAACAGATATTTATTTTACCACTTACACGGTTTATGCCAAAAAAGGAGGAGGGGAGAGACAAAAATAAAAATATTTGCTCCTACTTTAGCCCAGATGTTTCAATACATTTTTAAGGATACAAACCCATTTTTATGGATGTCCAATGTGACACGATGACTGGGTTTATAGCTAAGATGTTAGTTGCTTTTTGAACTGCTTTTGAGCACATGCTGAGCCGACGCCCATTCAATACTTGTTTTGTGTTTGTTTCTTATCCTTAGTTCATATTATGTAACATTAATATAACATGTTCTGTACCATAGTTTAACCAAGTATTGAATAAATGTTATTCTATTCTATTTAACTGTAGATTGTTACTTCGATTCGCACCCAGGACAAACATTTGTTCGATGAACATCGATATCTGTTCTTTGTCAGTATAAGCTTAGTTTATGGCTAGATGACGCTGTCAGGAGTACCCACATTTTTTTTATTTTACGTACTGTAGCTAATGTACCTATCTAAAGTGCACAGTGCGTCAGAATAAGTCTCTACTTACCTGACCAAAGGTAATCCAGACTTGCTTTTATCCACTTGATCCCTGTACCGTATAATTTCAGTCCCGATTACATAAAATGATATAGCTTTCCTCTCCTCCAACTCAAACTGCCCATCCCTCGGCTCGACGCAACTTCCTCCCATTCTCAAAGTCAAGTAAGAAACACCTTGGACTGGTATATTCTTTTTTGTGTATTGGGAGAACGGAGGTATCGTATAGGTTATGTTCTGGTTTGTGTTCTCGATGGATAAAGCACATGGGTTGCTGTTGTAGATGCGTAGTTGTGAAAGCCCTGGTTGAGGCAGATCTGGGTAAGTAGACTGAAAGTTGAAATACACAATTGTAATTTATTAGTGAGAGAGCGCTGGCTTAGCAGTCGGTTATGCCGCTTGCAACGTCACCGACTAGTTTGAAGTTATAATCCTTTCGGCCCCGCCCTGATGACTAACCTAGACAAAATACATGTACCCACAATTATACAACGAATTTTTTAACTCGTTCCATTAGAACTTCTTTCCTGGTGAAAACCGGGGGGAGAAGATGCAAGAAGCAAGGAGCTGCTCAAAGTAGCATACTATAGGAGAGCTTTGTGTTCAGCAGGGTCGTCTTTCATGGTGGATGCAAGGAAACAGCCGCCCAAAAAAATGCTCTATGGGGGAAGCCCTATGTTCAGCTATAGCCGTCTTTTAGGCTTGACGATTTTAATGTCTTTTAGTTATTATGAACAAGGTGAGCATAGAAATTGAGTTTGTTCAAAACGTGACTTGGGTCTTTGGACTTAATAATAACCCGGCCAAACTTATTTTTAAACACATGATTGCCCAACTGATATTTTGTATTTTAGATGAAATGAGACTTGAGACAGAATACACATAGCGAAGTTCGATTAGCCATTCTTTAACCGATCAGTAAAGTTATGTAAGGTCTTAAGTCATTAAGTTCTCTGCAGGCACTAAAGAGAACATAACCGATGATACTACCTTGATGGGTGCCCGATACATATATGGTACCTATTTAAAAATGAGCGCTATATCATGTAGAGCCGTCGGTTTTGACTGCTGCCTTATAAGACAACAGTCAGAACGTCAGAACCTTTTGCGGGCGTAAAGATTCTGACCTATGGCTGACTACTTGCCTACACAAGAAATAAACAAAACGCCATTGCCAACGATCAGACCATATAGGTACATAGACGCTGGACCTTAAGATTCCCTGTATCTATAGAGACCCAGGAACAAATTAGGATAAAAAAGGAAGGACACCCAATGTTTGGCTACTTATTACAGATTTTTAGCTACCTGGCATTTTTTCAATTTTATATCAGTTTCGCCCACACACCCCTCTTGACAAACGAACGTCCTCAATAAAGGATAATCTCCGCGGGCCGGCCCACTCACCGGCCATATTAAAATATCCTTACAAAGAACTTCCAACCAAATGTCTTTATTGAGCCTGTTTGTACTTATTTCTCTGAGGTTTCTTAGAAATCTCCATCGACGTATAAGAAGCCCTGGACAAAAAAGCAGGATTAAAATGAATCGGGAAAATAGAAAAATGGAAAAATATAAGTAATTTAATCTAATGCTAAACGGAACCGTCTATCATAATTGAGAGAAACCTATTTTCCTATCCTGGTTATAATAGTGCAGGACAAGTAGGTAAAACCGCTCTCTGGGGGAGGCTAATATCTAGCAGTGGCCGTCTTCAACCTGTTGATGATGATAATGATGATAAAGAAGGTACCTACCCTGATATAAATCTCGACGAGGCCTGAAGCGATGAAGGCCAGCCCAGCCAGCACACCGCCCAGGGACAGTTTGTGAAGAGGATTCGTCAGCATGTCACGACGCTCCAGGTATGGATACACATACTAGAAATAAACATAATAAAAAACCGGTGCTGAGTTCTTTGCCTAAAATGAAACATGCCACTGCTGCGTGCCTCTACAATGACTAAATAGTCTATTAGTACTATGTAAAATACATATTCATCATCAGCCTGAAGACTTCCACTGCTGAACATAGGCCTCTCCCGCAAAGAGCACCACTTTGAGCAGTCTGCTCCCCACGGTTCTCGATCAGGTCGTCGGTCAATCTAGTGGGGACCCGGGCTTAGAGCATCTATAAATGGAGATGTTAACGTTATAATCCGCAAGCACCATTTTCTGCCAATTTCTACGGGGGAAGAGTTAACACGTATAGCGTTTACACGCGCGAAGCACACCCGCACACAGTTATATAAACTAGCGTAGTTACAGTGTCTACACGCACATTAAGTATGATATTGTAGATGACCAAGTAACGCCATATGACCGGCAGAGGGGAACGCCTTGCCACCTCCTTTTATGAATGCTCTAAGGGGGCCGGCTTACTTACATAATATTACCTACTGTATATTATACACAGGTCATATTCGTCTCTTATTGTGGAAAGGTTTTCGAGTGGCGACCACGAACTGGAAGACGCAGCGTAGGCTGGCCCCCCACTAGGTGGACCGACGACCTAGTGAAAGCCGCGGGGAGCCGATGGATGCAGGAGGCGAGCAACCGCTCGAAGTGGCGCTCCCTGGGGGAGGCCTATGTTCAGCAGTGGACGTCTTCAGACTGTTAATGATGAATGATGATTGTGGATATCACGAGCTCAGGCGGAAAAAATGCATTAATCTATTTAGTCTAGAAAAGCTTTAAAACAATATATTATAACGAATGTTTTCTTAACAAACATTTTCCCGTTCTAGTTGCCGACTAATAAATTAATAGATAATACCGAGCTCTGCGAATTTGTACAAAAACAAAGACTGCAAAGCCACAGTGTAACGTTACGTACCCACACAAGGCAGCTCTTAGATACAAGTGAGTAATACTTTTGCTATAGAATATAATTTCCAATAACTTATGTTACTTTCAGTGATTCTAATTCTGTATTGTAATTAGACCCAATGCTCAAAATAAATAATAGTACTTGCCATCCGTGCATCAGTGCATGAGCAGCTTAGATTATTACGATTTTGATAGTAACGGCATAACATATTCGGTAATCCGATGACCTGGTGAAAGCCGCGGGGAGCCGATGGATGCAGGAGGCGAGCAGCCGCTCTAAGTGGCGTTCCCTGGGGGAGGCCTATGTTCAGCAGTGGACGTCTTCAGGCTGTTGATGATGATGATGATGATTCGGTAATCTGTGGTATTGCACTTATGTCATGTTACTGGATTAGGTACCTGCTCGCTTGGTAGGTTAGTTCAAAAAGGTTCTCAGGAGCTAGGTACTTATCGCTTTAATTCGGATGGCTTACTAACATTTGATGTTTGACCACGTAAAGCTAAGAAAAAACTTTCGGCTGTTCAACCTGAACCAACAGGCACAATCTTGGATCGTCCCTGGCATCTAATGACAGGTCACGAACTGTCATTTACATACCTAATACACCACCGCCCAAGGAAGCATAGACACCTACCTAATGGAACCCTAGGGTGTGGTTTACACCAAAAAAGTTTCTCTTCTGCTTTTGCTTACACTGTGCGAAAGTAATAAAAGCAATAGATCGCCAAAGCACTATAAAAGGAAGTTTCCAATCGTTTTATGAGTGCAATCATTTTACCGTGTTTTCCTTGGTTAGCTGTTATTCTGGTACTAGATTCTAGGCACTGGAAAGTAGATCACATCTAGATAAAGTAATTGATATGCGCTAGATCGTATAAGATTTTTTCTAGTTGAAAGAAAAAACAGGTCGCAATCTTACTGAGATAGACTTCTTTTAGGATTTTTTTTGTTTACGTTTCGGAAGTACTAATGTTTTCCATGTGATCCCTAGGTACCTAAAAATAGAATCACCCCCAAGATTTTTTTAGTTGTTTGTAATAGACGAAAAAAAACGTTAAAATTTAACAAATGAATGTCAAGTATATCTTTAGCGATTTTCAAAGCTCGAAATCGCTTTTTGGTTTAATTCTACGCTTTTTTAATGGACGTAGAAATAACGCTCGTGCGAATGAGATCGGTTATTTTTAAATCACTTAGCTGATCCAGTTTTCGTACAAAAAGACAAATTTAAAGTAATATCTATGGGAATGGTTTTAAAGTGTAAACCACACTCTATAACGCGCGTTCATAAAAGCCCGCCAAAAATGGGTGAACTCGTTGACCAATGCGACGCCGCCTCAGCGCTCCGTCGAAAAAGTAGCGCCATTCCGCCCTCTGGCGGCAGTCGGCCGCATCGTGAAAAAAAGATGCCCGCTCGTTTCTTGTAAAAATTGTAATCTATTGGAATTTAACTTGTTTTTTTGCTTATATAAATGAAAAACGTGTTTTTTAAAGTAATAATAGGACCGTGTTATGCCAAAATGTTCCAACCCACAGACAAGCCAAACTGAGATATCAAGCGATAAAGGGTTAGACGTAATTTCTTCGTTGTTCCACTAATTTTACGATATTACATTGTTCTAACAATTTGAAGAGTATCGAATGGGGCTATAAGTAGTATATTCCATTTTATTATTTTGCAACAACTTCCTGAGATATTGACAAAAATAGACGTCTGGAACATTTCTGCAAAAAAACATTTTGTATGAAAATGATTTTTAGCAATTTATGCAGAAATGATCCAAAATAAATTATTTTTTTGTTAATGCTTGTTTAATGGCTTTTATCGAATGATAATGAAATGAAAAGCAACAAAGTAGCTTTATTTGTTCATGAACTCTATATACGCTGAGTTTCATCCAAATCAGTTCAGCTGTTACAGCGTAACTAAGCCACAAAAATAACATCTACCCCTACAGGCAAAACAACATTAAGGTGAAGTGACTCCTGAATCAAACTTTAAAAGTTTTAATGTAATCATTTAACTACATAATAAAACAGATAAACTAGTTAAAGTTAAAAATCTAAATACTCTTCATCTGCGACTTCGAGCTCCAGCACGCCAAAACAATTATAAATCATCATTCACTCTTTGCAAACCTTTTGTTTCCTAGTAACCGATTCCGTCGTTTGGTATAAGATCCATAATTGCCTGCAAGCCTTTGGCTTTTGTCTCTGTGATTCCTGTCGACGTGTTCCCTTACTGTTGGCGTCCTTATTAAGCTCAAAGCTCAAAGTCACGCACTAAGCTATGGAGGGAGCTATGCTCGGTATTTACCTATGGAGGAGGAGAACTAAAGCGACCAATATAGCTCTCAAAATAAGTTGAACTGGCAATGGGCAGGCAACGTGGTGACTACAATCGGAAGATGCAGCGGAGGCCAGCCCTTCACTAGGACCTGGTGGTTTCAGGGTCCATTTGGCAATAGCTTTTTTAGATTTTTTTCTACCCCATCGCTTGCTTGCAGAACTGACAACGAATGGTGAAGAATGGTTCTTGAGTGGCGACTACGACCGGAAGACGTATCGTAGACTAACCCACTCGCTAGATGGACCAACGATCTGTTAAAAACCGTGAGGAACCTATGGTTTCAAGAGGCAAGCAGCTGCTTAAAATAGCTTCTTGTGGCCTAGGCCTATGTTCAGCAGTGGACGTCTTCAAGCCAATGATGATGATATTCTGTACATTTAGCAATAGCCTTTTGCAATATATTTTATGGAAATAAATATTTTCTGTCCATTGCTAAGGGATTTATTACTGCTCTACGTTATTGGTTGAATTCGATCAGATTTTCGGATCCTACCTTGAAATTCTGTTTCGTCTCTGCGGGCACTTTGGTGTCTATATGGCGTAATAAGTATGAACCTACTTCTTGTACCCCTCTATTCGCTTCGTTCTCAACCCACATGTAGCAATACCCTCTGTTATCAAACGATAGTCATGTATCGGATGAATCACTCAGCATCAACATACTACTTACTTAAATGATGGAGGCAGCTTCTATGATAATTAAAAACCAGAGAGCTTTAAGAAAATTTTCAAAAGTCCTTTCTAAGGGTAAGCAACGCACAGGCAATGCCCTTGGTGTTGCAGATGTACATAGGCGGCAGTGACCACTTACCACCAAGTGGGCTGGCTGCTTGTTTTCCACTCATTACATAAAAAATATAATGAAAGAATGCAAAATAAGAATCTTTTGCAAGTAATACAAATGGAATCTCACAATTTCTTGATCTCTAGTACAAAAAGACAGTCAACAGAAAGCTTTTTGTTAGCAGAAACAAAGTAGACTGGCTGATGACTCAGAAAAGATTCTAGAGGCTTCCTTTTTAAAGAGCCAAATATAAAGTAGAACAACCAACAGAAACCAGTAGTATCGTATCACTTAGCAATAATAAGTAGAGCCTTAGATCCAATACGGCCAAATAGACGGGAAATCATAAATAAAGCGTGGGAGGATGATGCATCTCATACTATACGACACAGTCTCTCTATCTATCGATTTTAATTTAAACACTAACCGTCTTACAACAAAAATAATTTTAAACATCGCTTAGACACATGTTTAGTTAGACAGCGTCTAAAAGTTAAATGCTCCTTAAACGGATGTTTTATTTTTGTCACTACAAAACCATGTTTATACCGTGTTTATTTAAACACTGTCTAACTCGATCCACATTTTTTAAATAAGGTAACATCATACCAAAACGTTTCATTCCACACAGAACTCATTTTGTAAATCCAATACATGTTAGCGTCATAGAAAAAACGGAACGTTATTAGCGATTTATTTAGAGTTATTAGTCGAGTCGTGATTCATATGCGCTCATAAACGCAAGCGTTCAACGACAGCTATCGAATTGCACAATTCGCGAATAGCGCGGCTCTCGCCGCTGCTAGCTAACCACCACTATGAGTGATAAAATCGTAGTGAACGAACTCCTAGCCTTTCTCCAGCAGCGCCTGGACGTCATGGACGAGGTCAGCATCGTACAGATTTGCCGGACAAGTTTCCACAAAGACGAGATCCGGAAAACGAAGACGTTGCTCTTTGATTTATTGGAGAAGAGTGACCGAATGCCAACTCGCAGAAGAGATGAAAAAGGTGAGAGGAGCCTTCAGGATATCATATCGCTTCTGAAGGAGACCGACCCTGACGACGTACCTACTTTTGTGGCGAAGGATCTCCACCGGGTTCCTCCTGTCACATTCGACCACGTCGACGTCAGCAGGCTGCTGAAAGATATAACATCATTGAAGACCAGCCTTGCAGAATTGACGCTCAAATTCGAAGCTTCACAGAATACCATCGCTAAGCTGCGAAATGAGGTTAATGATTTGCGTAGCAATGGAACACCGTTGCCGAGTCGCGAAATGTCTGAATCGGCGCAATTCAACTCGCCGATGCATGCCATCGCTGACGACACAACATGTGATACACTGCCCCGCCCCGCTCCCCTTGTGACGGTGGAGCCGAAAAATGCAATCGCAGCAATTCCTCGTTGCGATTATGCAAAAGTCGCTAAGGAATCACCGAAACAAAAACAGCGGCAAACATCGAAGCTGGAGATGGCACAACCTGTTAAAGGCGTATCATCACGACCCAGCGCTGAGACGGATAAAGAGGGTTTCACTAAGGTGGAGCGAAAGCCGAAGAAACCGACTAACCGCAACCAGTGCGGTACCGGAGCGACCAGTGCTAACCATTTGTTGCGTCCCGCTGAGCCGACGACTCTAATGTATGTGTCGCGGCTGCATTTTACCACTAAGGAGGAAGACTTAGTGCAGTTCATGCTGGTAAAGACAAAGCTCAACCTGAGGGTACAGCTTTTGAAATCTCGCCACAACGTCAATTTTAAATTCTTTGTCGTGCGAGTTCCTACTACCAACCTAGCTGTCTTCACCAAGGAGGATTTTTGGCCTAGAGGTGTAATGTACCGCATGTTCCGAGGAAGGCTACGTGACACCTCCAGCCAGCTCAGCACGCCGACTCTACGTGCTCAATGAAGTTTTAGTTTAGTGTTATAAAGCAAATCACCCATCTGCTTCAGGTACCACCTTGATGGAATAGTTTTAGGTCGTGTTGGTGCTGTTCGTGATTTGGGAGTAATGTTTGATTCTGCACTTTCCTTTAGGCCTCATTATGATTTTATTACGAACAGGGCAAACAGAATGTTGGGGTTTGTCTTGTGCACAGCGAAACCTTTTAGAAATAGCGCTTCGTGGATTATTTTATACAATAGCTTAGTAAGGTCTATCCTTGAATATTGCTCGTCAGTTTGGTACCCCATATACGATTTGCACGTTGACAGAGTCGAGGCTATTCAGCGTAAATTTTTGAGGTCACTGTGCTCTAGACTCGGTTTGAGGCGTAAGCTTAAAGAATACTCGGATAGACTAGATAAATTCAAGATCAAAACGCTTGAAAGCCGTAGAAATATTACGGACTTGTGCACCCTGTACAAAATTGTCAATGGTACGTTTGGTAGTGAACTTTTAATGAATGTCAATTTCAAAGTACCCTCACGTTCTGTACGTAATTTTCAGCTATTTAACATGCCACCTACCTACAACAACGTTTCACGGAATGATCCTTTACTTAGGATGAGTCGCACATATGACGGATTAACCGATCCCAGAGACATGTTTTCGTGTAGTCTTATATCTTTTAAGTTTGCTGTCAATAGTTTATTTAAGTAATTAATTCTGTTCTTTACTCACACACAGTTACTCGCTACTGTATAGTTAATGTAACGCAGTTACATAGTGTCAATATGTCTATACTTATTTAAGCTGTGTACGGTTATTATTGGACTTTAGGTTTATAATGCTGTGTTAACGTTGGTGGTGTATATTGTATCTAATAGCCTATTGTCTGTTACCGAACCAATTGTAATAAAATAAAAATAAAATAAAATAAATAAAGTATGTATGTTAGTCTTTAAGGTATCTATAATATGGGCCTATGTTTATTTTATAAGCTTGCCTGAAATAAAATGGGTTTATTATTATTATTATTATTAGCGTGAAGTTTGACTGTGTGTGTTATGGTGACAACGCTGGTGTGCGTGGGGTGCTCCAAAAAAGGGCAGGTCAGGTATGCCTCGCTCGCCCCGCCATTAGTATTTCTATATTGTTCTTTAAGGATGGTCACTGACAAAGTGTGACGTAGGATAATAATACGTGTGTTCAGTTCAGTTTTAGGATGCATTTTTAAGCCGAGCTTATCTATAGATCCACCACGAGGATCAAATTTTACCCGATCTAAAGTTATTGTACGGGCGAAATCTATTGTAAACTGGTATCGCTTTTTAAAAAAAATAATCATCATAATATTGAAACGGGTAAACTTGTTCACGATGTTTATTAATATAATAATAAATATCTCTATTTATTATCCAAAAACTACACGATACTTTTTAAAGTAAGTAGTTATTTTATTCAAAATTGTGGTAAGACGACAGTTAAACACCTCTTAAACTATGGGTTGGGGATGTTTAAATTTTAGCACGGGTTTAATGCATGTCTATCTTAAACGAGTGTTAGACACGGATTTGTGGTATGGAATTTATGAAACAACTGTTCAACAAGTGTTTAAGGCGCGTCTAAATCTTTTGTGGTAAGACGGTAAAACGTTCCAAACTAACATACTTCTCCAATGCACTGAATTTTTTGAAACATTTATACAATTCTAATATACTCCAAACGTCTTTGGATCGTTTTGGCATATTTTTTCATGTCGTCACAAAATGCTCCAGGTGTTTTGGATCATTGTGGCTTAAATGTTTTCTCATTTTCTAATTTGCAAAACGTTCCAAACGTAATTGGATCATTTTGGCTTTAAAATTATCAACATAACCCCTACATGTGGGTTGGAACACCATGGTCTATGCTTGCCTCTGATACAGATTATCGAATGGGTGTCTTCGCCACATGAAAATAGGGCTTATTTTAGATCGAATGGCATACTCAACTTAATTTTGGCCAGTTTGTGGATTGGAACATTTTGGCATAACACCGTCCAATTGTCATTTTGGCGCCCATAAAACTATTATATTTTGTAGAGAGTGTGTTTTTCTTGTGAAACTCCCTCGTGAGGCACCCTCACGAAAACTTAAGGTAAAGTATATCTAATTTTGAGGACTATAATATCTATATAAGTAATATTTAGTACCAATTTAAATAAAAATAAAATGTAATACTCGATCTTATTTTTGACCTTATTACCATCATGGTGTTGATTTAAATTCATACATACGTTTTGGAAAAGTGGTATCAAAATGAGGATGAATATTGGCGACAAAACTTGCATCTGGTCTGGTTTGATGGTGACGAAACCAAATCTACCATCCATTTTGGTAGCTTGCAATGTCCACCGGGAGCCCTGAAAGTAACGAAAACCGTGAGATAGTTATCTACGTAGCTAACACTAAGTAAATAACTATATAAATAAATAACGTCCAACGATCACGTAACGCACGTAGGTTCTCGAGTGGCGACCACGAACTGGAAGACGCAGCGTAGGCCGGCCCCCCACTAGGTGGACCGACGACCTGGTGAAGGCCGCGGGGAGCCGATGGATGCAGCCGCTCCAAGTGGCGCTCCCGGGGGAAGGCCTATGTTCAGCAGTGGACGTCTTCAGGCTGTTAATGATGATGATGATGATGATCACGTAACTGGACCCTACTAGGATTCCCTGTATCTAATAGGGACTCAGGGACTACGACAACCATAGCCCGACAACACCTTGACACAGAACAAGTATTTGAGGTTAGAATAGGTACAGTTAAGTACTCAAGTATTTGTGCTTTTTTCCTTTGCACAAATACTTTTCCTATAGCAGGATTTGAACTCACTGCCTTGGGTTACGAGCTAACCTGCTCAACCACCACACCACCACAGACCACAGAGGCTGCCTCTGACACTATACATATAGTTGATCAACTTCTTCTTTAGGTCGTTGTGCATACAGCCATGCAGACATAAAAGCTAACGACTAGCTCGCCACGAAAATAAAAATAAAAAGAATAATTTGGCGGCGCCTGCTCGTATTGTTATGTCTCATGACAGCCTCCGTGGTGTGGTGGTTGAGCAGGTCAGCTCATAGCCCGGAGGTGACGGGTTCGATTACCGCGACAGTACAAGTATTTCTGCACAGAAAAAAGTAATTGTTCTGTGTCTGGGTGTTGTGGGACCATGATCCTCTTATTTCCTGGGTCTCTCGATACCGGGAATCCTAGTTAGGCACTAGAATCTATGTATGTGGTCGTTGGGCGTTATTTTTATTATTTATTATTTCTTAAAGTTTACTACTGCACTTACCATCTGATCAAGCAACGCCCAGAAAACAGGAAGCACCGTAAACAACATTAGAATGGATAGAGTCTTCTTTATATCCCTGATGAACCTTTTGTCATACTCATGCTGGGTCGTGTCCAGCCAATGCGATGTCTTCTCGGTTCTGCCGTGGTTTAGCATAGCGTTTTTAATGCCAAGCTAAAGGAAGAAAAACTGTGCTTAGTTCTTTTTTATTGTCTAGTTTTTGCGAATTGCGTTTTAAAACTCATTCCTACTTCTTTATACTTATAAACCAAAGCATATTGGGAAAATTTTGTAAATAGAAGAAAATTATGAACAAAAAATTCTTGGAGTATACTTATTGAAGCAAAATTACTAGAAGAGAGAGAGGAAGAGGACCATTTTTAAATTCTAAAATTTCTTTTTTTTTTCTGTTTTTATTTAGTAGAAATAAACCTACAAAGTGTTATTTAACGTAAAACTTACCGACACGCATTTGATGAAATCAGCAATGATATTGCCTTGGGGTCGCTTCATTACATATCGGGTCTTAGCACTTACAAATATCACTGGAAATAAGACAAGAATGAATCAAACTTCGTGATGAGGGTTCAGGCTATATCCTTTTTCTTCTATGTCTTTAAGAGAAGCGTAACCTATACTCTCCCTCTTGTCCATAGAGAAAGTGCCAACGGTTACTCTAAATCTGTTAATGTTATCCGGTTTAAGATGTTTTTTATATGTTGATCCAGTATCAACATAAAGTCTTAAGTCTTTCGTTTTAAATCCAAAGATTTTGTAAGTGTTGTTTAAGTGTAAGTGTATCTTCGTTAAGTTTGTTAATAGTGCGAGATCCGACAGCACAAATCCATACAAATACCTATGTCATCGAGTACCTCAATAGGCTATCTTTAGATCGTTCGTTAGCTGACACTTAAACATGTAAAAAACAGATCTGCCAATTCCGGTCCTGTCGGGTCATGGAAATCCAACTTCAAATGCTTTGAACACTAAGGTCCGGCAAGTTTAGACCGTGCAGACCTTTTAATCTATTATTAGGGACACCTTAACTAAAGACTAACTACTAACTAAATTGACCGATGTAGCTCTTAGGATTAGCAAGTTGAAATGGCGATGGGCAGGCCACATCGCTCGTAGAACTGACAACCGATGGGGAAGAAAGGTTCTCGAGTAGCGACCACGAACTGGAAGACGCAGCGTAGGCCGGCCCCCCACCAGGTGGACCGACGACCTGGTGAAAGCCGCTCTAAGTGGCGCTCCCTGGGGGAGGCCTATGTTCAGCAGTGGACGTCTTCAGGCTTTTAATGATGATGATGATGATGAGGGACACCTTGGCTATTAATGAGCATAGGTTTCATCGGGGTACTCGTTGAGGTAGGTAAATGGTGTGAAGCGCACTTCGCAAGGGTCTGCCAGGTACTTCCGACAGGATGTGCTATGGCAGACCAATTTTATTTTACGTAATTAGTCAATGGTTAACTGTTGCCAGGATTTTCATTCGGGTACCTTATGACGTAATTTTTAAAATAAAAAAACGTCTGAAATTTTCTCGGATTCCTATGACCCGGCAGGATCGGAATTGGCAGACCTGATTTTTTTTACATATGTATGTGTCGGTTAACGATCTACAGATAGCCTATTGAGGTACTCGATGACGTAGGTATTCCTACTGTCGGATCTCGCTCTATAAGATTTAGCATTTTAAAAAATCAAGGCGTACAAGTATGCATCTAAATGTTTCAGGAACGGAGCAGAATCGGTCCAGAGGTTGTCAAAATATAAGGCCATGAGGTCTGAACACGGGACGTAGGTATAAGTACAACACCTTGGCGCGTGGATGCAAAACCGTTTGTCTGCTCGCGAGGTCTAGCGTTCGTAGAAATACTAGATTATAAGGCGTTAAAAAAACGAAACTATTATACCTAAACCTAATATTTCAAAAGTTATCTGTTTTATTGACTATTAATTTGTAGCCAATAAAGTTATAATAAATAATTTATTCTTTGGTTTTGTGAGCGACATTAGACTAAAAAAATATAAAACCGTATGCACTATCTATTAATTTAATATTTGCTATTACTTACTAACTTTGGAAATTTACTTTACAATTCACATAATAATACATCTTGAGACGGAGGAGGAAAAACTCTATTGTAGTTACAAGCGAAGAAACCTAAAACTGAAGTGATATAATAAGTGATGTTGACAAGAGTAAATACAGGGGTCTTTCTTTTGTGCAAACATTTAAATTATCTTTTCTTGGTTGTTTAAAAATTCGTTGTTTATTTTGCAAGTTTTTTTTTTGGCATGAATACTGGTGAATAACATTTGCAACCTAAGGCAATTCCTATCATTTTGACACGGGACACGGGAATCATGCCCACAGCATCTGGGTTATGGAGCCGACATATTCAACCACCACACCAACAGAGTCTGTCACAACCGTTTAAATCACCAATCATAGCTATAGCTAATATATAGATAGCTAGAATAGATAGAATAGATATTTAAACATACAACAAATGTAAAAAAGTTTACAATATTATGGTAAAAAAATGGTTAAAAGGTTGTCTGGAAGAGATCGCTTTTTAGCGACCCGCCCATTATAACCTACTGGTAAGATTTCCTGTTTTTTTTTTTTTGTTATTTTGGTGACAATAAAGAGTTTATCTATCTATGACGTCACATAACAAACAGATAAAAGTGAATTAAACTAACAGCTGAACGACAAAGATAGCAAACATTTTGTTGACAAAATGCATTATAATATAAATTGCCATCAGTTACGGAAACAAACTATAATTAAACTAGCAAACAAGGCGAATGATATCGTCTATTTATAATAACAAAATCAATAAAACAAGGTCAACGGCACTACTTATTATGTATCTAAACTCGTTCTTTGGTGGAAAATGCAAAAATGCTTATTTTTACCAGGGCGGCTGATAAGTTCGCGGCCTAGGTTACTTAAAGGAAGAAAAGTTTAGTTTTTAATTTTTATTTTTCAATATAATCACCCTCAAGTGAAATACACTTCTCACATCGTCAATACAATGCCTTTAAACCATTGAAAAAATATTCTGAAGATTTCTCTTGAAAATGACTCTCCACGGCTGACTTCATTTCGTTGTCATCCGAAAATCTTCGCCCCCTTAACTCCTTTTTCAGTTTGGAAAAAAGAAAAAAGTCACTGGGAGCCAGGTCCGGACTATAGGGGGGATGGTCAATTTCTACGAACCCAGTGGCTTTTAAAGCATCCCTCGAAACGCGAGCGGTGTGAACGGGCGCGTTGTCTTGCAGAAACAACACACCGCGCGCCAATTTGCCACGTCTCTTCTGTACGACTGCTTCACGTGCCTGACCCAATAAATTGGCGTAGTATTGACTATTCATAGTAGTTCCTTTAAGCAAGTAATCAATTAGTAAAATTACCTCGCAATCCCAGAAAATAGTCGCCATAATCTTAGAGGCCGACTTTTCCACTTTAAACTTCTTTGGTGGTCTTTCTCCTTTTTTAATCCACTGCATAGACTCTTGTTTGGACTCCGGATCATACTGACGAATCCAGGTTTCGTCTACTGTCACAATGCGGTTACAAACACCATCCAAATCGTTCTGACACAACTCAAAAAACTCCGTACAAGTCGCCAGTCGTCGTTGATTGTCGAATGGTGTGAGCATTCGCGGTACCCACCGCGCACAAATTTTTTTCATGTGTAAATTTTGGTGTAAAATTTCTCCGATTCGCTCTTTACTAATCTGTAACTCTTCAGCAATCTGCCACAATTTTATTCTTCGATCAGCCAATACTAATTTTTCAACTTTTTTAACTTTACTTATGCTCAAGCGACTGCAATGGGTACTGAAAAGCTATCTCAGGCTCCACGTGCTGTAGTAACTACAGACAAAAAATTGGACGACATACTAAAATTGATGACATCATTTGACGACAGACTAAAAAAGATAGAAAATAGCGCTAGAACAGCTACATCTAAATCTAAACCTATAAAATGATTAACACACTCAAAATAATGGCATGGAACTCAAACGGACTACAAAACCATCAAAACGAGCTTCAAGTAGTCCTTGATATAGAAAATGTTGATGTGTGTCTCGTTTCTGAGACACACTTCACTAAACAAACGCATATTAAGTTTAAAGGCTATAAAATTTACCATGCACTTCACCCAGACAATACTGCAAGAGGTGGCAGTGCGATTATTATAAAAGAAAATATGCAACACTATGAAGAGACAAAACATGAAGAGAGGGATATCCAAGCTGTAGCGGAATGTCTGAAAACTAAACGATATCCTCTAACAGTAGCAGCCATATACAGTCCACCTCGGTATATGATCAGAAAAGAGGAATACATAAACTTTCTTAAGACCCTTGGTGACAGATTTATCCTAGGTGGTGATTTGAATGCTAAAAGCACTTACTGGGGCTCCAGACTATCTACACCTAAAGGCAAAGAATTATACGCCATAAAAGAAATGAGATGTGATGTTATTTCTATAGGAACACCGACGTACTGGCCAACAGATCCCCATAAGATACCTGACCTGATAGATTTCTTCATCTACAAAAATTTATCGTCAAGCTATCTAGAAACAAAACAGAGCTACGATATGAACTCTGATCACACAAAAATTTTACAGAAAGAAAAGTCTTTAACCCTAGTGAATAAATACACAGACTGGGATAGCTTTAAAATAAGTTTAGATAATAGCATAGACCTAAAAGTTCCACTTAAAACTCAGGAACACTTAAATACTGAAATAGAAAATTTCATAAGGCAAGTTCAACAAGCAGCTTGGGAAAACACACCGAATATTAAAAATAAATCTAAGGGTCATACCTACCCGCACAAAATAATACAGCTTGTTCATCAAAAGAGAGCACAACGAAAAACATGGCATCAAACAAGAAGCCCAGAAGACAAAAGAAAGCTAAATAACATCACAAAAAAATTAAAGAGGGCCATACAAAACTACAACGATGACTCCAACAAAAAGCACCTTCAACAACTGACCAGTGACCGAAGTACCGATTACTCTCTGTGGAAAGCCACTAAGAATCTGAAAAGGCCAATTGTTCATATTCCTCCTCAAAAAGATGAGAATGGAAAATGGGCAGTTAATAATGAGCAAAAAGCTAAGAGATTCGCAGAACACTTAGAAATAATATTTCAGCCCAACGAGGGTGAAACAATTGAAGTACTGTCTTTCGATGGTAATAATTTGATGTCATGTCAAAACGACGATATAAAACTAGTCACACCAAAAGAAGTAGTGCGTGAAATAAAACAAAATATAAGCCAGCGCAAATCTCCTGGATACGATTTAATATCAGGAGAAATACTCCATAATTTGCCAAGAAAGGCAGTAGTCAAATTAACAACTCTTATTAATGCCGTAATAAGACTTAAATATGTACCTAACCTATAGAAAGTTGCTGAAGTTATTATGATTGCAAAACCAGGGAAACCACCACATGAAGCAGCATCATACAGGCCGATTTCCCTACTACCCATAATGTCGAAATTGATGGAGAAGCTGTTGCTCAGACGGTTGAAACCAATAATCGACCAATTAGATATAGTGCCAGAACACCAATTTGGTTTCCGGGAAAAACATTCCACCATAGATCAAGTTCACAGAATAACAGATGTAATAGAGAAAGCTTTGGAAGAGAGAAAAGTGTGCTCAACGGTATTTTTAGATGTAGCACAAGCTTTCGATAAAGTATGGCATGAAGGCCTTATACATAAGCTAAGAAAGCTGCTACCTAAACAGTTCGCTGATATCTTAGAGTCATACATTTCTAATAGGGTATTTAGAATAAGGCAAGAAGATGCCTACTCAGAGCTTAAAGAAATAAAAGCTGGCGTACCGCAGGGTAGTGTGCTAGGTCCGGTCCTGTACCATTTACACCTGTGATATCCCAAAATTAGAAGATAATACCATCGCCACCTTTGCTGACGACACTGCTATAATGGCTTTAGGGAGTACCCATGCAGAAGCGGCAGAAAAGGTACAAACAGCTGTCAACAAAGTGTATGATTGGACCAAAAAATGGAGGATTAAACTGAATGAATCCAAATCTATTGATATAGACTTTAGTAATAAGAAACAACAGTATTCTCCGGTTTATATTAATAATAAAGTAATCCCATACGAGAATACAGCTAAATACCTGGGCATGACCCTTGACGCAAAGCTCCGCTGGAAAGTTCACGTCAAGAAAAAAAAGGAAGAGCTAGAACTTCGATTCCATAAGATGAACTGGCTGCTTGGAAGATACTCCTCGCTGTCAGTACATAATAAGTTATTACTATACAAGCAAGTCCTTATGCTCGTATGGACTTATGGCATACAGCTCTGGGGCTGTTAATTATCCTTTCATAACACTTCAAAAGACCGCTGGCTCTTACAGCATTACGTACTTTTTTTTCTTACTTATATTTTGGCTCCACACATAGTGTATTTAGCCAGTGTCAAGTATTATATTTTCATCGTGTTATAAAATATTTCACGCAGTCATGTCCTAGTCATAGTCATAGTCCAGTCTAAGTCAGGTAGTCATAGTCCAGTCTAAGTCATGCTCCAGCAAAGTGGTGGTAACTTTACCACATTATATCACTTGCCCTCACTCATGCTCGTAATTCAGCACTTAATGCATAAAACGCCACCAATTTTAAACATTAACACTGGAAAAAGCAAAAGTTTTGAAAAATAATACAATGCAACGACGTGAACTTTTCCGCGTTCCCGCCAAAACTCCCATTACGTACTTAATTATGTTCTTCAAAGTCTGCTTTTGACTTGAAAAAGTTCAAAAAATCATCATGTCGAGGTTGCATCTTATTTGTATAAGGAAGGGTACAATGCTACAAAATTATGGAAGTAAATGAGTAGTAATATGGCTCTATTCTAAATAACCATCAATCATGACGTTACAGAACACTGAGAAAGCCTACTCACCAATAGACGCAAGCACAATGAAGCCAGGAGCGCCGAATGCCAGCGAATAACAGTCCTTATCCCCAAGGCAGTGCACCTCCGACCTTAGTATAGGAGACACAGTCTTCGCTATAAGACTCCCCATGCACAAAGTAAAGTATAGAACGCTGAAGTAGACTGACAAGTGGTGGGCTTGTTTAGGCAGCTCGAACTGGTCTCCTCCAAACGCTGTGACGCAAGGCTTTATGCCGCCAGTTCCGACTGTGATCATGAAAAGACCGAGGAGAGTGCATAGTCTGTGGAAGATCAAAGGAATTACCACAGACCTATAATATTGTCAATATGGGAATAATACTGCTGTATGACAACGTGACTAATCCACAGACATTTAATAGTAAGCAGACCTAACATTATCTTTACTACTACATAGACGAGTATATATAATATATCTATGTTTTTCTCTCCTATTAAAAATGTATAACTGTACCTCTTTCCTTTTTGTTGTTGCAATACTTACGCACACATGGACAAATAGGAAAGCGTGCTCAAAAAGATCTTGTTATTTCTATGTTACCATGGCAACTTTGAAACGTCAATAATGGCGAAGTAAACAATCAGCGTGCGGTCTGTGTTTGTTACAATAATTTCGTGATATAATTATAACAAAGTGCTTACTGCAAAAAAATAAAATGGTAAAATGTAGTGCGCCTTTGTGCGGCAACCTTTCAAATAGGAAAATACCCAAATTATCATTTCACCGGTAAGTTTTTATGTGCATGAATTTCGTAACGTTTTTTTGTTAGTGTTTGATAAATAATGATCGTTCGGCATGTTAAAAGTTGTGAATAGTTGTTTTATAGCGCAAATTACGTAAATATGTAGGATTGGGTAGTATTGTGCAGATTCCTTTGATATACTTATCAATTATTTATTACCCCGATTACGTTTGACGTTCCATTTTGGAGGAACGTATTCAGGGCTATAACAGGGGTACCTATGCTTTGCGATGGTTAATATATTCTCACTGCTGGGACATTGGCCTTTTCTCACACTGTGAGTGTAGGTAGTAATGTCCAATTCCATAAATAAACATGGTGATAAAATTATTTTTCAGTTTTCCAAAAGATGAAAGACTAATAAAATGCATGGTTGCATAACATGAATATAAAAAGTTGGCAGCCACAACCAACAAGCGTGTTATGTTCCAATCGTTTCGAAGCTAACTTAGTGGACCGAAGTGGCCTCCATGCAGTGCTCACTCCTGGTGCGATTCCAACTAAATTTGATACATCATTTATAGAGGTAAGTAAGTCTGTATGCCACAAAAAGAATAAATAGAGAATTTTCAGAATATAATATCTACACCATCATTAAAAAACCCCCTAAAAAAACTCTGTGCTTCCTCAACATAGGTATTAATGTACCTAACTGATATTATATTCAGCGAGGATACTAGGTTTAATTGTTACCTTGAAAATTTTATATATTCAGAAAGTGATTTTGAAATTTTTGATTTTCAGAATTCTGCTGCACCACCAGGACTAGAAGTAGTTAAGTGTGTGTTCCTGGGAATCAGGTTTTAAGGAATGTGCAAAATTTACTGCCTACTACTGCAAGCGCTACTCTACATCATGCATGTATCTACACCTATTTACCATTATGGTACCATTAGGTGATTGTCAAATGAAACACAGCTCAAAACAAACCAACATATCAGAAAGAAATTACTTAAAAAAAAATACTGTTTAGAAATAAATGAGTAGGCACAGAACGGGCGTATTATTTATTATACCCTGTCCTCATCTGTCGTCATTTTACCTCATGTAGGTACTGGCCACCAAGCTTGTGCGCAGTACATGCCCATTGCCCCTGTGTGCCTGAGTTTGACCTGGCTTATGTCACTGTGTGCGTGAGATTTGTATGTTGTAAAAAGTGGCACGCAATATTTCTCTTATGTTAGGTCTGCTTACTGTATAGTATTAGATGTCTGTGGACTAATCTTATTTCTCGCAACACGACCAACGTCAATCCGTCCAACAGGGTTAACGGGATTTAATTTGATACCTACCTATTATGAACATAGATGTTTGTTCTGTGTCTGGGTGTTATATTGTATTCTATGTATGTATTACAAAACAAAAAGTATCTAAGTATTATATCCGTTATCTAGTTCCTATATTACAAGATATGCTTAGTTTGGGGTTAGATGACGCTGTGTGAAATGTCCACACACATATTTATTTATTTATATAATAGGGACTTATTGTAGTTCCAAGTACCTACACTGATTAAATATTCCAACAGAAGTTAAATAAGTTTTACCTTCCTGGAAGAGCTAGCTGAGGTATAGCAGTCACAGCAACGAGTATATTCCCTGCTGCGTACACAAACATCATGTACAGGATTGTCCTGGAAAACAAACAGTATCTTTAGTCCATCGGTGCCTGGCCAAATCACGGGCACTTATTTAGCACGACAAATCAGCATTGCAACTCAACAAGGCAATGCTGCCGGCATGCACTTTGGTAGTAGGAGACTGGAATTTGGAGTGTCTATAAGTTAGCGTGGCCAATACTGTAGGTAGTGTAAGTAGTTAGTAGTGTTTAGTATTAGTAGGCGGTAGGTAATAATTACGATTTTATTGCCAATGGAAAAGTCATATTTGGTAGACGGTAAGCATCTAAATGGCTTTCCGCCCCCACATGATGGTTTTACCGTGATGTGTCATTGTGCCAAAGCCTTTGAAACTAGATCATATGAGTAAATGAAATCTCACTAGATCCATCACGGATCTGGCCCATGGATCTAATGAGAATTAACCATAACTACGTTCTACCCACAGCAAACGATCTAAATTTAAAAAAATAATGGCCCAGAATCCCAAAATCATTCGAGCGTTATTCATAGATTCTACAAGGAACATCGGAATCCCATTAACTACACTTTATTATTATTTATTTGCTCATTTGTTACTTCCTCAGCTACAGTTATTTGATCCCGCCTATAACTTACAATATGCAATAATAGTTAAAATAAATGGGAATAAGTACGTCATAAGCCCTAATACAATAAAAATGAGTTAATATAATTGGAAAACGTTATATGATTGTTACAATGTATTCTGATAATATTAAGTCATTTTTATAGATAGAAGATCTTGTAAGATTTTTGTTTGTTTATTTGTTAGAGTTTCCTTATTGGTGAAAATAAAATAAATGAAAATATAATTATGAAACAATAATACTCAAATCACATAAAAATCATCTACCAAAATCATAGATTTGTGTTACCCACAGACATCTAATACTATACAGATAGTAATAGATGTATGTAATGCCGTGTTACCTATATAAACAAATATTTTTTTTATAACTGAATAGGCCCGCATTTGACCGAAATTTCACCTGACGGAAAGTGACGATGCGTCTACAATTTAAGAAACTAAAATGTTAACAAAATAAAGTAGTGACAATATTCTAGATCCGTGGCACCATGCTATCTGTTTGTCTCTGTCTACTTGATACCTTTCCACCACAGACATAATTATAATGCTTTTCACGGCGGCTGTACCGATCTTTATGAAATTCGTAATGGAGATAGTTTAAACTTCGGGGCACGATTTAGTGTACTTTTATTGCAATGAACAACGTAGCCCTTGCTAGCAGACTCCAGGGAGCATAGTATGGTTATAATTTACAAAGTTAGCAGTCGTAGCACTTCGTAGAGCTACGGAAGTCATAGCTTAAGGTTTTAAAAATTCCGTGCGTATAAGGCCATTCAGTTACGACTCGGCCGACTTGCGCGTTCTCTCTAACCTCGTGTTACCTGAATAAATGCCTAACTCGGATTATTTCTGTATTTTATCTTGCACGCATGGAGCTAATAAAAAATTATTTCATCCATGCTTGCACGTTAGAAAATTGACCACTTATCCCGTTATATATTTAACCCGGTAATTTGACATGTTGATTCATCCTTAAGCGGCTTTCACATACTAGGCAAACAGCGAACACCAAATAGCAAACACGAACTTGAGGATTTGCCTGTTTGTAAACACACACCTATCACTGGCAAACGCCAGTGATCGGTATCAGTGTCGGATTTGTGCATAGTTCTAAGGATTTGACAAATACGTTTGTCGAACGACAAAGCTGTTTGTGATGTATTCAAACGTTTGACAGTATAGTACGCGAGTACCGTTGCCAACCATACATTAATATATAGAACTGCAATATATTTCAAGGCTGTGTGCTGTGTGCGCAACTAGTAGGTTCTATATATCTCTTCGAATACTGCCCGCAAATAATTGAGTTTATTTCAGTATCCTATGTGTTCCAGTATCCAGCATGAAATATAAGCTATAGCTAGCATGCTACACCTTCGATCGCATCGTCACTTTCCATCAGGTGAAAGCGAGGTCAAAAGTTAGATATGTCCAAAGTAACAAAAAATTTTGTCATCAAAATTTTTTCAGTAGTTACGGAGTTTAAAGGTAACAAACACGAATACTCGCAAACCTTCGTATTTATAATGTTTTTATGACTAGGGGCAATAATACGATATTTTCAAAGCGATCATGAGAGCTCGCTATTTAAAAAAAAAAACAAGGTAGTGGGCAGCAGCTATGCCAATATATTCAACCTTCTTCATTTAGGGCCCTACTTATAAACGCCGCTTAAAGTTAGCCATTGCTTAAAACCTTCTGTCAACTTTTGACTGATTTGAAATGTCACGCGGGAAAACACTGACTAACTTTAAGCGGCGTTTATAAGTAAGTAATAATAAAGTAATGTCGTTCCTGTTTTCTATTCCCGCCATATTCACACGAAGGAAATTTCGAGTTATGAATTTAAAATGGCGGAGAACAAAGAAACAGATAGTTATAAATAGCCCTTTTGATTTTAATTAATGCATATTTTATGATACTTTTATTTTAAAGAAAGACATTAGAAGTTTAGTGTTTATAAAAATGAATATTTGATAAATAATATTATATTAGTTTATCTTTTGGTTTTGGCTTTTGGTTTTGGTTGTTGAAAAGATGCTATATATTTCCCCGAATAAAATGTTGGCAGCCCTAGCAAGCTCGTCGCCCGCCATTTTTTCCCATCCATACCTAGCCTTTTTGACTTACCTATGGATGCAGTGTATGTGTTAAGTAATTTGTGGTCGGTGTTTGGGGGACTGGGTGTTTGTGGCAAACATCAAGCATGTAGAGGCGGCTTTAGGTATGTACGTTTTATCAGTTTTAAATTGACACTGGCCGAAAATGTTCTATTGATACCTCTCCAAGAAGTTCTATAATATATGAATAGTACTTATATTCCATACTAACTGGAACAAGCACATCGAACAGAAACGATAAGTTTTTCGAGACGTTTGTTTTGTGTCTCGAGTTGTGAATGAGTTTAAAATAAAATAGTAGGCCCGCAGTGTCATCTCTTCAATCTCATAAGAACCGTGTTTAAGAATCCTATGCTATTGCATACATGCTATAAATAGGATTCTTAAGTACTTAACAAACAACAAAGGTACATTACATACATTACATTACAGACTGCTAAAGGCATGCGTCGCTCTTCCTCCGGTAGGTGGTATATTCCCAGTTGCCCCCACATGGATCGCCCCCAGTTCGGTACATTGCATGCTACAGCTTCTAATTTTACTAAATCTGATAAAATTCAGTTGAATAATTTACGAAGTAACGGTATTATGCTATCACATAGAAAGTATCATTTCTGTGCGATGAACCACTGTATTGTTTTTATTACCTGTTTTTTAGTACAGTTTTAGTACAAGTAAGTAGGTAAGTCAGTTTGACCTAATTTCATTATTTTACATTCGTCGAGAATTTACGAAGTTTTTTTTTTCTTTTTATTTATAAATAGGCCAACATTTTACTGCAACTCACCGCGTTAAGCGACGATGCAGTCGAAGGTGTAGCACGTTGGCCCATGAGGAGCCTATTCACTCTAGTCTTAAAGAGACCCAAATTATATTTGTCAGGAAACACAGAAGCCGGGAGCGAGCTCCATTCCCTAACAGATCGCATGATAAAAGAGTCCGCAAAACGCTTGGTTCGACATGTTGGTAAATCCACCACGTAGGGGGAAATGACTCCCCGCGCCTTGTTGTTCTATGTCGAAATGGAGATGACGGAATCATCTCATGCAGTTCTTGTGCGCATTCCCCGAAATGCAACCGGTAGAAGATTGATAGACATGCCACCTTTCGTCGATGATCAGGACTATACAGCTTCTTCTCCATCAGCGCCTCGTCAGTTGAGTTTATTATGCATTCCCATGAAAACAGGTTAACTACCTCCGATAATAAGACATAAGAAAAAGACAGACTACTCCCTGGGTAAACAACGTACTATCTTCTTCAGACCTCTCTCCAAACACGATAGTCTAATGTAAATTTTACGGCCTTAAAATTAAAGTTTAGTTTTGTATAATTTACGATGCTATGAGCTTATTCCAGTTAGTATAGAATATGTATACCTTGTACCTTTCAACTTCAAATACATAAGTCAGGTGTAATTTTTGTTTACTCTGTGCATTGAGCCGGAGGTTCACCAACTTAAAGCCCGTCACACACGTAGCTATAATATATATTAATATATTTATAGCTAGACATATTACCATATGTTTTCTATACAAATTCTCGAGGGACCGCACACGCAGCTATAATATATATTTCTGTGACCAACCTATACCGTAATATATATTATGGTATATTTTTATATCATTGTATATTAATATATATTACTAGCTACTGCCCGCGGCGTTGCCACGCGTGGACTACATTACTTTTCAGGTTTCGGTTTGGGTAATGGCTTTATTTTTAAAAATTGATTTTCTATCAGCCACACTGAGTTTTCTGCTCGTATAATCACTTCTATGAAGCAAAAATGACATGTCTTAATCATGGATGAATTAATTAATTATAATATTTCCAAAAACAGTGTAGGTACGCTAATTATTATCCTTGATATTCCTGGACCAATTTTGATGAAATCTCCACTTTCAAAACTTTTTACAATAGGGCAAAGTCTGGGGGTCTAGCAAAGATACCAACCGCTAACGCTAACGCCAAACGCTAACTCTAAAATGTACTGAAATGACGTTTCGGAAATCGCTAACTTTTCCGTAGCGAATGTCATTTCGATACATTTTTGGAGTTAGCGTGAGGCGTTAGCGTTAGTGATTGTGATCTTTGCTAGACCCCCAGGACATTTTACATAACATGTTTCGTACACAGATTAGAGAAAAAATCTACTTCGTATCATTCCAAAGAGTATTATTATACTTCTGTATCATTCAAAGAGTATATAATTTATACGTAACGTAAGAGTATCATTGGCCCACTGCATTAGCCTATGGTGGTAATAGTATGCATTGGCCCTCAGACCTGTGGGCCAAACATAAACGTCATGTAATGCCAAAAATAGGCGTAGCAAGGGTCAAGATTATACTCTCAAGGGTAAAGCTCTAACTATCACCGTTCATGAGATACAGCCTGGTGACAGACGGACAGACAGCCTGACAGACGTCCTCTGTCCGTTTTGGGTACGGAACCCTATTACTAAGGCTTCGCTGTTCGTCTGTCCGTCTGTCACCATCAGGCTGTATCTCATGAACCGTGATAGTTAGCTGAAATCTTCACAGATGATAAATATATTTTTGTTGCCGCTATTACAAAAAATACAGAATAAAATAAGTATTTAACCCCTTAATACTTATTGTATTCTGTATTTTAGTATTTTTTCTCTCTCATACATCAAACGTTTTTTTGCTAGTTTTTATAGATAATGATACGGAACCCTTCGTGCGCGACCGATATATTTTTGTTGCCGCTATTACAAAAAATACAGAATAAAATAAGTATTTAACCCCTTAATACTTATTGTATTCTGTATTTTATTATTTTTTCTCTCACATATATCAAACGTTTTTTTGCTAGTTTTTATAGATGATGATACGGAACCCTTCGTGCGCGAGCCCAACTTGCACTTGGCCGGTTATTTTTCTAATCTGCGGGCACTAAGTATAATTAACATGTTTGTATCTTGAATGCAATCGATTCATACTACTTACATATTATTTGATGGTATATCTATTTTACTCCAAACACCCCAAACAACCTGCAAGGGCTTAAATAGAAAAACTAATAATGGTTAATCAAATCTAATAAATTGTAAAATTTCATTCCACTGTTTAATGCATACATATTTACTACCGAAATTAACTCCTATTACCCTTTGTTCATGGCCTTACACACGTTTTTTTTCTTTAATCGTTGCCTCCAGATGGACTTTACGTGAAACATGTGAAATATTCAATAACAACACAACGAAAAATTACTATACTTAACACTGGCTAAATACACTATGTGTGGAGCCATAATACAACATAAAAAAATTACTGTGACACAAACTAACCGTCAGTAGCCAAAAAAATTCACCATGAAGCGGCCATGTTGTATAAAATTCCGTCCGGTTTCGTAATGATATTTAATAATTTTGACCAAAATTTTTTAATGATATTTGTATTTTAATGTATCCTATGTTGTGCGCTGGTTATTTCTAAGCATATTAGTGCAACCCGCATGAAAATCAGTTCAGTATCTAGGGATTTGTTCAATAACAAACAAACAAACAGCTTATCGTATCTAACGCCATCTAGGGACAAATTATTGTCCCTAGATGGCGTTAGATACGATAAATTAGAAAATGTATGGAGAAGGGCAAAAAGCCTTGTAGTCCTGCATCGCGGTTACGTAATTTATTGAACAATAGAACCTATGGGATAAATTAGATTTGACATCATTATGTGTGTGTTCCGTAGCGCATCAGAATTACATATATAGCGAGACATATTTTGAATGTACAGCATGTTTCAACATATCCGACGCGCTCGTCGGACGCTTCTCCTCTCTTCCATTCTTGCCGCTTTGCCTGGGGGTCTAGCAAAGATCCCAAATGCTAACGCTATCTCCAAAAATGTATTGAAATGACATTAATCGCTTACTTTTCCACAAAAGTAAGCGATTTCCGAAATGTCATTCCAGTACATTTTGGAGTTAGCCCGAAGCTTTTGGGATCCCGAACGATCCCAAAAGCAAAATTTGGCGATAGCGTTAGCGTTTAGAATCTTAGCTAGACCCCCTGGGCCGCCTCCGCCTGACCAGTGTGGTCAATTTAGGCGATATATCGCCATTTAGTCTACTCGGGACTAGGCATCGGCGATGTAAAAATCTGATTGGCGACTGGTCACTTTTTGTACTACCTCAGGTACAAGTCATTTAAATTAGCCAAATTATAAATAAACTACTTTTCATAAAAACTACATCCACCTTATTAGGAGTGTGTGATATTAATCGGAATGGTCGTCTGAAGAACTATCAAGTAAATCCAATAACAATGCACTTCTTGTTGAATTCATAATTACCTACTGTGTTTTGAAATCAACCTTTATTACAAAACACGTGTTAACGCTAGGCCGACCATCAATGAAATGATGGAAAATACATATTATAGCATCGTCTTCGTGTGTGGTAGCTTGCTATAATATATATTATAGTACGGTATATTAATATATATTATTGCTACGTGTGTGACGGGCTTAACCCCTGTCAATATTCCGAACGTGCAAGAGAAAATGTCTGGATATTTCTGTTTACCAACTTAACTCAAATTACTAGTTCTGGGTTAACTATTCAGTTATAATTTTAACCCGAGAACGTGCAAGTGGGCCATAAATTTTATTATAATCGAAACTACCACAAAACTTTCTTGAATCTAAACAAAATAAAAAAAATAAACTGAACAAAAATTATAAGTACCTTGAGAACAATTTCTATAAAGAATCGCATGGTGAAACGCATTTGCTGCGGTCATAATTTGGATGAGTGACAAAAAATGTGAAGCAAATTGAATGGATCGCTCGCAGAACTGATAAACCATGGGGAAGAAAGGTTCCTGAGTGGAGTCACGAACTGGAAGATCAGCCCCCCTATACTAGATGGACCGATGACCGGGAGCCGTTGGATCCGAGAGGCAAGCAGTCGCATAAAGTGGTGCTCTGTGTGGTGGTGGTGGGGGAAGACTATTTTTAACAGTTGACGTTTTCAGGATAATGACGATGATGAACCTCTATCGAGGAATAAAGAGTTTGTCTTTCTTCCCAGGTTTCTTACCTGAATTTCCCGAAGTAATTGTCAGCCAAAATGCCCCCAAAAATTGGAAATACGTAAACAAAGGTAGTGAAAACATGGTACGTCTCCGTGGCTTCGTCATCCGAATATCCAAGCTTACTGCGCAGGTAGAGTGTTAAAAATGCTGAAAAAGTTTACCTAATAATTAGTCAGTAGTTGACGAATATGTCAGTGATTTTTGAACTTCTTGACAAGATTAGGTACTTAGTTTTTTCTTGAGTTTACGGAATGTTTCACTTATTTCACCTTTGAAGAGCGAGTACACACATGTCATTTAAAATGTAAATAATTTATTTACTAACATTACAGATACTAAAAACATATAGGTATACCTACATTCCAACTCAATGACCACTGTATAGCCGGCGCAAAACACTGCGCAGAAGCAAAGATGTGCGCGGGAATATGTATAAGCTTCTAAGCGGTGTACACAGCGTGTACGGGGCTTGCAGCGTACTTCACAGCCGCCATTGAGTTCGAATTGTACTCTACCTAAGTGAAGTGATGACGTCTTACCTCGCATGCCAGAAAACGAGAATCTCTCGCAGAATTCTGTTAAAATTATGATAATTACTATCCCAGGGAAACGGCTGTTGATCTGAAAGATGCATGTATTTACATAGAAAAACAAACACTTCGCCTTCCATTTAATTTTATACCAACCACCAAGACTCAAAGAGCAATATTCCCTGCTATTTGTCAATTCGAGAGAATGTTATCCACTTATCGCTGAGGCCATGCTCTGAAGCCAGGAGTAGCGGGAGTAGCGGGATAGTAATGTCCATGATAGCCGTCAAAGGGGAATATTCCTTTCCTATCTTCGTTGCCGTGATAATAAATGTGGAGAGGGGATTATTTCACCTGTCTACTGGTACTTAAATTATTGTTACCAGAATTTTAAGGACTAGTCATCCTATTTAGGGTGAATTCTGTGGATGTAGGTAGTTATTTTGCGATTTTGTCTCTGCGATGTCAAGGAAGTAAACCTGCTATTTAGTAAGGTGTAAAGGTAACGCCACAGACACTACGATGATGAATCGATGGCTTTTTTAACTATTACAATTACAATCATCCAAATAGCACAAGGAATACACACCGGTGGCCGTTGCACATTAGCCTTACACTCTACATCTCGCCCAGGAACTTTATCGAACTCTGCACTCATTGCACTGCACTGCACTGTGGTAAATAATTACTAAAATTATTGCATTCATTTTGCGACTTTATATTGTTTCTTTAATGTTTTCTCAGCAAATATCTCCTATCTTTGCGGCTTTATCAATCATCACTAGACGTAAACATTGTTTTCACCTCACAAGCTCGGAGAGATTCTATTTGCCATTCGAAATCTCAGATAGCAATAGGGATATATAATACTAGTCTAAAGATTCGAAATCTGCGTGCGAAAGCACGTTTTACTCGATATAGCGTGGAAAGTGTTTTTACGCTGGACTTCATATTGACCAATATTGACTGAAACCATTTGATTTTAGCCATTTTGTTTTGACAATGTACCATGCAAAAATGCTGTTTTAACATCCATTTGTTCAATGAAAATGTTTTCTTAGAAATAGAAATAGAATTTGTTGGCGATGACTATTAAAGTTCTGAATGTTGATAGTTTTCCTACAGGCGCTATGTCACCTCATTCTGTGCGTTCGTATTCTTTCGCAACGAATCTTGCTTTGAATACCCATCGACTCGCTCTATGCGGGAGGCCTATGTTCAACGGAGTATCAGGCTGTTGATGATGATGAAGTTCGCGCTCTAATTTTTATCCGGTTATTTATGCTTGCATTATGGCAGCCCTGACCAAAACTTTCAAATGCCTCTACTTACAATAGTCCATGGAATTATAACGAGATATTTTTAGAGGACATAAAAGAGCTCATCAAGCTACCTCTGGTGTTAATAAAAAAACTGAAGTCTGGAATAAAAACTATTTTAATTTAAAACGTTATATCTCAGAAACGAAACAAACGGACAAACGGATTCGGGTACGGAAGGTTCTCGAGTGGCGACCAGAAACTGGAAGGCGCAGCGTGGGCAGACCCCCTAGTAGGTGGACCGACGACCTGGTGAAAACCGCGGGGAGCCGATGGATGCAGGAAGCGAGCAGGTGCTCAAAGTGGCGCTCTCTGGGGGAGGCCTATGTTCTGTGGACGTCTACGGGCTGTTGATGATACTCTGGAAAACGGATAATGTTAAATATTCAAATATTTTTTACCAGATCAATTATTTAATATTTTCTACGGTTTATGAATTATAATTTCTTGTGATTTTCTGGATAAAATTTTAGCAAGTTTCAACAATTTATTGTTCAAAAACTATGCGTCTAAAAAGCACGGGAGCTCTACGATAGCCCGTATCGTATTAGTAAAAGCTATTGAAGCTTTTGAATTATAGCTTATGAATTTGATATTTATAAAAAGACTAGCTACTGCCCGCGGCGTTGCCACGCGTGGACTACATTACTTTTCAGGTTTCGGTTTGGGTAATGGCTTTATTTTTAAAAACTGATTTTCTATCAACCACACTGAGTTTTCTGCTCGTATAATCACTTCCACGAAGTAAAAATGACATGTCTTAATCATGGATGAAATAATTATAATATTTTCCAAAACAGCGTAGGTACGCTAATTATTATTCTTGATATTCCTGGACCAATTTTGATGAAATCTCCACTCATGGCTACTTAACTATAGAAAAATTTTCGATGATATTTCGATAAGTATCATCGAACTCATGATTAAATAAAACCTATATTATATTAAAATCTAGGCTTTCAAAACATTTTTACAATAGGGCATAGTCTGGGGGTCTAACAAAGATACCAACCGCTAACGCTAACGCCAAACGCTAACTCCAAAATGTACTGAAATGATGTTTCGGAAATCGCTAACTTTTCCGTAGCGAATGTCATTTCGATACATTTATGGAGTTAGCGTGAGGCGTTAGCGTTAGTGATTGTGATCTTTGCTAGACCCCCAGGGTATTTTACATAACATGTTTCGTACACAGATTAGAGAAAAAAATCTACTTCGTATCATTCCAAAGAGTATTATTATACTTCTGTATCATTCAAAGAGTATATAATTTATTACGTAACGTAAGAGTATCATTGGCCCACTGCATTAGCCTATGGTGGTAATAGTATGCATTGGCCCTCAGACCTGTGGGCCAAACATAAACGTCATGTAATGCCAAAAATAGGCGTAGCAAGGGTCAAGATTATACTCCCAAGGGTAAAGCTCTAACTATCACGGTTCATGAGATACAGCCTGGTGACAGACGGACAGAAGGACAGACAGCCTGACATACGTCGTCAGTCCGTTTTGGGTACGGAACCCTATTACTAAGGCTCCGCTGTCCGTCTGTCCGTCTGTCACCATCAGGCTGTATCTCATGAACCGTGATAGTTAGACAGCTGAAATCTTCACAGATGATAAATATATTTTTGTGGCCGCTATTACAAAAAATACAGAATAAAATACTTATTTAACCCCTTAAATACTTGTTTTATTCCGTATTTTAGTATTTTTTCTCTCTCGTACAACAAACGTTTTTTTGCTAGTTTTTATAGATAATGATACGGAACCCTTCGTGCGCGAGCTCAACTCGCACTTGGCTGGTTATTTCTCTAATCTGCGGGCACTTAAGTATAAGTAACATGTCTGTATCTTGAATGCAATCGATTCATACTACTTACATATTATTTGATGGTATATCTATTTTACTCCAAAAACCCCAAACAACCTGCAAGGGCTTAAATAGAAAAACTAATAATTGTTAATCAAATCTAATAAATTGTAAAATTTCATTCCACTGTTTAATGCATATTTACTACCGAAATTAACTCCTATTACTCTTTGTTCATGGCCTTACACACGTTTTTTTCTTTAATCTGTGCCTCCAGATGGACTTTACGTGAAACATGTGAAATATTCAATAACAACACGACGAAAAATTACTATACTTAACACTGGCTAAATACACTATGTGTGGAGCCATAATACAACATAAAAAAAATGACTGTGACATAAACTAACCGTCAGTAGCCAAAAAAATTCACCATGAAGCGGCCATGTTGTATAAAACTCCGTCCGGTTTCGTAATGATATTTTAATAATTTTGACCAACATTTTTTTAATGATATTTGTTTTTTTAATATATCCTATGTTGTGCGCCGGTTATTTCTAAGCATATTAGTGCAACCCGCATGAAAATCAGTTCAGTATCTAGGGTTTTGTTCAATAACAAACAAACAAACAAACGAACAGCTACAAATTATTGTCCCTAGATGGCGTTAGATACGATAAATTTGAAAATGTATGGAGAAGGGCGATATGGAGTTTTGGCGGGAACGCGGAAAAGTTCACGTCGTTGCATTGTATTGTTTTTCAAAACTATTGCTTTTTCCAGTGTTAATGTTTAAAATTGGTGGCGTTTTACGCATTAAGTGCTGAATTACGAGCATGAGTGAGGGCAAGTGATATAATGTGGTGAAAAAGATTGTTCGTGTTGCTTCCAAAACTCCATAGAAGCTTCTAGTAAAGTTGCCACCACTTTGCTGGAGCATGACATAGACTGGACTATGACTACCTGACTTAGACTGGACTATGACTATGACTAGGACATGACTGCGAGAAATATATTATAACACGATGAAAATATAATACTTGACACTGGCTAAATACACTATGTGTGGAGCCAAAATAAGAAGAAGAAAAAAAAGGGCGATATTTTTTGAACAATAGAACCTATGGCATAAATGAGATTTAACATCATTATGTGTGTGTTCCGTAGCGCGCCAGCATTACACATTTATTATATGTATATAGGGAGGGAGGAGGGATGTAGGGATAGGGAATAGGGAATGTAGGGAATAGGGAAAAGGGATAGGGGATGATGTCACAAAATCGATTCGGGTCTTTCGTCATACTGTACGCTGTGAAAGAGGAATGGGGGAAGAAAAAAATTAACTTAGACGGATTAATTGAAATATTATAGAAGAGTTTTGCAGGATAAATACCTCTTTAAATGTTCTCTGATGAAACAAAATTGGTTACTGACTTTTCCATAAGCTTACCTTCCCGCTTTTATTTATTTATGTAAGTATGTATGAAACTTTGCATTTCTCATAATTAGGTGCTGAACTAAGTAGGTAAACTCCGTCTCACGTAAGTTGTCTCGCGGCAATAAGTAGATCAAATTTTTTTGAAAGTAAAGTAATTCACGACACTACATAAATATAATTATGTACAGCGCTTTATTTACTAAATAAAATCGATATTCACGAATTACTTAATATTGAAATTTTGGGGAGTCTAAAATATAGAGGTCAGCAACATTCCGTAGCACGATTTGTGGCGACGCTGCCCCGGGACATCTTACGTGAGACGGAGTCTATTATATTATTTCTGCAGGAATTTTCTTTTACTGTCACCCATAATTAGTCTAGATATCTATTTATGACATATGCAGCTGTATAAATAGCTTCACCCCACAGCTCTTTCACTAATCTATAATTGTTGTGAAAAAGTAACCTTGTTTGTCGACCTTCAATAGGTATAATACAGGGCAACATAATTATGCAGTAATCTGTGCAGGGTTAACACAGTGTTTTTTCATTTAATATTCACAATTTATTTAATTTCTATTTTTCGGACTGTTTTTTATTTATTGCTGTAGAATATCTGAGACTGTCCTTCGGAACTTTTCTATTTGCTATTTTGTTAGTCTGTTTTTGGAAAAGTCTATACAAGGTGACTTTGAATTGGTATGTTATCCCGAAAGGGGGTAAGGAGTAAACAATGTTTCTTCTACGACTTTACTAAATTAATAGATTTTCATTGAAGAAACGCCATCTAAAGTTTACGTTCGAAAATAGCCTTAGCGCAGCTGGGTGGCTGAACTTCGTCCTTGACCAAGTGCACATAAGTGTTGTTAAATCTCGTAGCGATCGCACGTGCAATTTTGCGAGTGGATTTATTTTTTAGTATGGAGGTCTCAAAAGTTTTAGGGTATCATGGTCCCAGTCCCCCATTTCAGGATAACATACCAAGGTCACCTTGTATATTTCGTCCTATTTACAGTGGTCTAAAGCAATTTCTTGATTTATTTTATTAATTGCTTCTATTGTTCTGACAACATTGTTCTATATAACAGGCATTGAAAGCAACAAAAATTATAGCATATAATTTCACTTTCAGAAGGCTTTGCATCCGACCCTTTCAGCTCACGAACCAACATAACAAATCTTACCAGAATGAGTCCAAAGTATGATCCTCGTTGTATTTTAGAGTCAATAGTCTTTTTCTTAGCAGAAACTGAGGTGCTATACCTTTTCGGTTTTTTTTAAACGGGCAATGTGCCTTTATTATTCAAACTAACTACCACACTAACTAGAACTACTATCACACTACCTACTACAAATAACATTTGCACTGTAAACTAGCCAGGATGGCCTATGACAGTCCAAATGCTGTAGCCCACTACCGGTAGGCAGTGTACCCCATTTCATTGAAATGAATAAGACATTTTCTGCACCATTTCTAATTACCTATGGACGAATCACAGAGCTTTGAAATATATATCGGAGGTGAAGCGTTTTTTTTGGTCTGTGTAGTGAATAATCATGTTTTTCACTTTAACATTTTTCTTCCGTTCTTCCTCTGTATATTTTTCTAATTTTCCATAATCCCCCTCCTACTTCTCTTCTAAGGTTTCTTGTAAATTCTGTTCTTTTAGAACCATCCGCACGCAGAAATCAATTTCAAATTCTCTCAGCCAAGATTCCGTGTTTGTTAAATTTACACTCCATTTTTTTGCATAAACTGGGCCCTTAACGTGGGAGTCTAACAAAGATTCCAAACGCTAATGCTAACGCCAAACGCTAACCCCAAAATGTGTAATATAATATAAATGTACCACGTCATCACTCACCATCAGGGCCATTATTCCGTATCGATTCCTTACTTCGAAACCACGCGGATTCCTTGTCTTACATAAGAAATCTGCGAAACTGTATTCTCTATGAAAAGAAAACAAAACCGCGCGAAATGAATTTGGAATTGGCGCGATATGAACTGTCAAAAATCGTATATTTTACCGAGACGCGTTCCGAAACATCAACACATCAAAAGATATGACCACTTATGTCAATATATTTTATTCAAAATAAAGATAACTTTAAAGTAAAGTGAAGGTGTATCTGACGCTGTAACACGATTTGAACAAGACGTGATAACGACGTGGTTTCGTATCGTATGGAATCTGTGTTTCCATAGAGAATAACCGCCCTGGTGAGACAGTGGTTAAATGATATGCCTATAAATTAATTAAAAAAAATTGTGTGTTCAATGTAAGTAAGGTTTCAAAGTTATCGCTGTATAATATATGATAATATGTAGATAGACCCATTTAATCCTGGTTGCTATTCATTCCCAGACCTTAGAATATTTTCGTTAGATACTCTCAAGCACTTTTGGCGCACGCATACATTAATAACAATAAATCAAGACATAATATATTTTGACAGCCATAATCCAGCAGACCACCATGCTGTGCAAGGTTAGTGTCAGCCTTAATACGTAACTGTAGGCATACTTAGTTTACGCGTCGAAGGTGGAAAATGTATATATATACAAGTTTCAGATATCAACTTATCACAAAGCCACCAATTAGGTATACCTTAGTGTCTTATTGCAATGTACTGTCATTTAATTGGAACAGAAAAATGTCGAATCCCATAATAAATACTGAGCAGGGGAAAATCAAAGGTGAAGTGACGAAAAGTGATAGTGGCGTAAATTATTACATGTTCAAAGGAATACCGTATGCGAAGCCACCGATCGGTGAACAGAGATTTTCTGTAAGTCAATTTTGTTATCGTTCTAATAAAATATAAGTAGTAGGTAATTTAATTAGCTAATTTAAAACACATGATAAAAAAATCTGCTCACAAAATGCAAATCAATTTAATAATAATATTATTCAAAAAATCGAAATTGATTAGGTAATCTAATTGAGATCTAAATATTATATCTTTATCATTGGTATGGGTAGGTTATAATTTTAATTACACCTATGTATTTCATCATCATCATCAACAGTCTGTAGACGTCCACTGCGCACCACTTTGAGTGGCTGCTCACCTCCTGCATCCATCGGCTCCCTGCGGCTTTCACCATGTCGCCGGTCCACCTAGTGGGGGGTCTGCCTACGCGTTGTGGGGTCGGCTCATAGCCCGGAGGCGGCGGGTTCGATTCCCACGACAGGAAAGGAAGTATTTATGCACAGAAAAAAAGCACCAATACCTGCTCTGTGTCTGGGTGTTGTGGGACTGATATGGTCCTCGTACAGGGAATCCTAGTTAGGGTCCAGGATCTATTATGTGATCGTTGACCACGATATATCTTCAGACGAAGCCTTCGTAAGATAGAACCTCACGTACAGGAAAGTTCGTTTAATCATTAATTATTTATTAAGTATTATTATTTTGCAATATCACTATAGTACAAAATGTTTTTTTTATAATAAGCACAAATGGTTTTTTTGTGTAGGTACTTAGTCGTTACCCTCGTCACATCTATATTAATATGACTCTAAACCCTACGTCAGACTATCTTTGATATATCTAGGATATATGTTTATTTATAACATGCTTTCATACAATGTCATTTAGTGTAACTAAAACTATAATACCTAGTCCTAAATATTTCATTGTATGAGCCCTGTGAGGGCGTTGTACTTCAGAGTGGAGCTGGAGCGTACATATCCTTTAAATTATTACATTATTACAACATTTACATTATTACAATATTTATACTCTAGGTATAATTATAGTCCTGATAAAAATAGAGCAAATTATACATAGTTTAATGTTGTTTACAAATTTCGTCATCTTATATAGATACAATTTAGGTCAATTTGTATATTATCATTCATTGTCATTATTCTAAGTCAATTTCAAATATATTCATTTTTATGGCAATTGTTAGATTAATTATTTATATTAACTACCTACTTTGATATTTATATTTTTAATTTTTACCATTTCCTACAATTGAGTGTAACAGGACCGAGCGAACTAAAGTTTATCTGCTTTAAATCCTGCGACTGAGTAATAGCCTTTTTTTAGTAAAAGTTATTACGATTGTGATTACTACAACTGCATACAATAGGTATAGGTATATTTGATAAATAAACTATCTGAGAATGACTATTTTGTTACCATTAAATGTCGATTAAAAAAACTCTAAACAATAAAATTACTCGACTGCTGATGTCTCAGGATGACGAGCACAGTTTATTGTCACGCGAAACTTTGGATTGTGGATTATGATTATGGGTGACCGTGGCACTTAAGGCGCTGAATGCTCCCAAATCGACTATTTTGAACGTGATTATCTTAAAACATATACCATTTACAGGATTGAAAAAAATTTACGTTAATACTGGTCATATCTTCTTTCCATCTGCCGAAACCGAAACACGTTTACGAAAAGTTTTCTCTATAGAAAAAAACCGTGAAGTGACCTCTAAAAAATCATTCAAACGTCCTAAAATGTTACATTATAATCAGACACCCCATTGAAATAAATCATAGTGATAAGTTATGTTTCAATGCATCCGTCTATAAGCTTGTTTTTCTTATAACAATAAGCATTTCTTTTATAACTAATTATTTGTACCGAAAAATGGAAAAGTCGAAGTGCAACGCAACGTAATCGCCATATTTTTGCTATGCATAAAGCGACCCTATAACGCACAAAATAAGTTTAAAGTTCGTCTGCTGTAATAAACGTGCTCGCATTGGGTCCTGTCAGCACCTTAACATCAGCATTCAATAATGTATAGGCCATCAAGCCATTCGCTCAAATAAAAAAGTTAAGGCACGTCTTACGCACAGATTAGAGAAAAAGAAGTCTACGTACTTTTTTGTTTTTATTTAGGTAGTTAATAGTTATAAACAGCACAGCCACATCACATATATTAACTTAAAACTACACATATAACATTAATACAAATAGGACTACCCCGACGGGCCCGATAGCTCAGTTGGTAGTATCGCTGCCTTCTGAACTGAGCGCTGTGGGTTCGATTCCTACCCAGGACAAACATTTGTGTGATGAACATAGATGTTTGCTCTGCGTCTGGGTGTTATATTGTATTCGATGTATGTATTTACAAACAAAAAAAAATTTATATAAGTATTGTATCAGTTATCTGGTTCCCATAGTACAAGCTATGCTTAGTTTGAGGCTAGATGGCGCTGTGTGAAATGTCCACACATATTTATTTATTTATTTATTTACTGATATGTACGACAAGTACGCCGTGCATAACTTTGGCCACATGTAAGTAGAACTCATCATTAAGAATAATTAAGAAAAATTAGAAAAAAATTGAAAAAAAAAGAAATACTTTATTATAATTTACAAAGAGAACTATGTGTTTGTGTTGTGTTGTTTTGCTTTTGTGTTTTTCAATAGACATAGATATATAGAAACCCTTTATATACATTCATTCTTTATAACTTATTACCATCACTCATAATAAGTACTTAATTCTATGAGTTCGTTACCATTGAGATGATTAATAGGTAGATACATACCTACACAACAAGTACGCATTTCAAGCGCAAAACTATTTCTCAAGATATGTACAGATTGATACATAGATCTGCTGAAAAATTATCCGTCTTACCACAAAAATAATTTTAAACATCGCTTAGATACATGTTTAGTTAGACAGCGTCTAAAAGTTAAATGCTCCTTAAACGGATGTTTTATTTTTGTCACAACAAAACCATGTTTATACCGTGTTTACTTAAACACTGTCTAACTCGATCCACATTTTTTAAATAAGGTGACATTAAACGAAACGTTTCATTCCGCGCAGAACTCATTTTGTAAATCCAATACATGTTAGCGTCATAGCTGTGACCAAAGAAAAAACGGAACGTTATTAGCGTGAAGTTTGACTGTGTGTGTTATGGTGACAGCGTCAGTTAAACACCTCTTAAACTAAGGGTTGAGTATGTTTAAATTTTAGCACGTGTTTAACGCCCGTCTATTTTAAACGAGTGTTAGGCGCGGATTTGTGGTATGGAATTCATGAAACAACTGTTCAACAAGTGTTTAAGGCACGTCTAAATCTTTTGTGGTAAGACTGAGAGTCTCCCATTTTCTTCTAAGCGTCACTATAATTCTTGAGCCAGTATTTATTATTGTTGGATTTAATAAAATGATAAAGGTATTAATTAATCAAGTAGTTTTTTTTTAAAAAGCAGTCATTTTATTAAGATGCTAAGAGAGAGAAAGCGCGCGCAGAGGGCGCTAATAGCGCTTTTTTGTATTAACACAGTAGTTTGCGTCACATATCTCAACAATTATAACCTATAATACTTATATCCTGAGAGTACCTGTACATAAGCAAGCTATGCTTAAGCTGTACTAGAATAAATTCAGTACATTGAAGATATTTTGAAAAATTCCTTTGTAGGGATCCTATTATCAATGCTGAAGCCAAACTATTTTTTTTTCATTATTGTTTGTCTGTTTGACTATTTGTATCTTGAGCATCACACCAAAACTAGGTACTCAATTATTAAAATGAAACTTGGCATTATTTGAGTTCATATTACGAGGTAGGCTTTATAATACTTTTAAACCCCTAAATTCAACATGGTTCCCTCGGCAGATGGAACGAAAAATAATGTACTTAGCTGTAATTCATTAACACGTCCGATTTCATTCCTTTTTTGTTAATTCTTTAAATATTGCCCCCTAAATATTTCAACGTCATCGGCATTGTGGTTCAGAAATTACAGACACCTTCAGTATTAGGTCGAAAGCCACTCCTATACACTACACTAGCACCTGCCTCCTCTCACCTTCATCCATTCATCCATCTTTTTTCAACTTCCTTTTTTCTTCCTTAAGACTGAGTGCTCTCAGTCTCACTCCCATATTCTAAGTCGTTACCACGAGATTACTCCACTCGGCTCAACCTCGAATTAACCTCATTTTTGTGTTTTGGTATTTTTAGTTGACAATATATAATCAACTTGACATTTCTGTGTCAATTTTTCTTAAACGAGAGAAGCGAAGCAACTGTCAACTCAAGGTACGTCGCGATATATTTTGAGTTTCCCTCAAAGTTAAGTAGAAGTCAAGTGAAGGATTTTTGGTGAAATGTGTTTTTGGTAAATAAAAAACCGCATTTAAGTCCCTGTCTGCGGGTAAGGTGCCCAAAAAGCTGGCGACATTACCTCGTTGAATGGCCAAACTTACCCCTGTATTTCCAAACATTTCAACAAAAATCCTTCTCTTGACTTCCACTTAACTTTGAGGGAAACTCAAGGTACATCGCGACGTACCTTGAGTTGATAGTTGCTTTGATTCTTTCGTTTGAAAAAAATTGACGCAGAAATGTCAAGTCAAGGAAGTTGTTATTATATATTTTCCATTAAAAATATCAAAACAAAAAATGAGGTAAATTCGAAGTTGAGTCGAGTGGAGTAATCTCGTGGTAACGACTTAGAATATGAAGGTCAGACTCAGTCTAAAGGAAGAAAAAGGAAGAAGGAAAAAGATCGATGAATGAGAATGTTAGACTGAGATAGCGTAAAACTAATAAACCCGTGCAAAGCTGGGGATTGTCAACTAGTAGGTAAATAAATTAGAATATTGAACAACCGTACAGCAGAACCTCACCAATATTTTTAATTATTAATAATCATTATGCTTTTCGTATTTATTAATTTAGATGCCGCAGCCACCAGAACCATGGAATGGAGTGAGGGATGGCACAGCTGATTGTAATATTTGCGCTCAACTTAACAAGGCGACTGGAGTAGTTGTAGGCGATGAAGATTGTCTGTTCCTCAATGTCTACACTCCGAAACTACCGGACGACTCCAGTCCTCTACTCGCTGTGATGGTGTTTTCTCATGGAGGTGGGTTTAAAACCGGTGATGCCACTGACACCGCACGTCATGGCCCAGAATTTCTTATCGAAAAAGGAGTGGTGCTGGTATCAATGAACTATAGAGTCGGCATTCTAGGGTTTTTAGCACTAGACCGGAAAGAAGCTCCCGGAAATATGGGAATGCGAGATCACGTTGAAGCGCTAAAATGGGTAAATAAAAACATAATTAACTTTGGAGGAGATCCTAATAACGTGACCATTTTTGGAATAAGTTCCGGGGGTGCTGCTGTTGAGTACCTGCTCCTATCTCCAATGGCCAAAGGTCTATTTCATAAGGCTATATCACAGTCTGGATCGTCTCTAATGCATTGGGCTCAAAATAGAAATATCAAAGAACTAGCCTACAAGATTCCTGCGATGAAAGGAATTACAATAAGAGATGATGATGACCTAGTAAACTACTTAAAAGAAATGTCTATTGACGATCTGGTTAAAACTTCCTTAGCTGCCATTCGAGCAAGTAAGAAAAGAGGAAGGTTTCACTTTGGGTTTGTTCCTACAGTTGAGAATCCGACGAACTGGGAACCGTTTCTATGTAAATCAACATACCAGTTGCTTGCTAATGGTGAGTTTTCAAAAGTTCCGTACATGACAGGCATATGCTCACGTGAAGGGCTTCTAATGGTGATCTATGGCAGAGCTGTTTTAGATAAACTAGTGAAAGAAAATAACTTTTTCGATCACTTCCCATTCAAAATAGATGACTCAGAGAAATCGGAGCTAGAATTTAGATTGAGCGATATTTATTTAAAAACAGAAGCAGCTTTTACTGAACCTGATGCTTTTGCCATTAATTTCTTCAGTGATGTCGATTTCCTTGGAGCAATTTATACATCTGCTATGCTCATTTCTAAGCACAGTTCTCCTGTATATTTCTATGAGTTATCCTACGAGTGTGCTTTAAATTATGTGAAGAAAGCTTTCAATATAACCCGTAAAGGTGTTTGTCATGCCGATGATCTTGGCTACCTGTTCAAAACTGAAGAGTATACGGATGAAATATCTGATACTGATAAATACGTTAGAGATGTTATTCTGGAACTTTGGACCAACTTCGCAAAGTATGGGTGAGTGAAAATGATAAGCTAAAGTAGAAAATAATATTAAAATTAGCTGAACGTCGAATCTCGAAAATTTCGAATTTTATAAACATTTTCCACGCTAACTTTTGCACGCAGATTTCGAATAACAAAGTATATATTTATTTCTCTAATCTGTGAATCTTTTCGAGCTAGTGAGGTGAATAATTACTCTTATTGCTTAGAATTTTTTTAAAGTAGGTTTTAAACATTCGCATTAAAATAGATGGAATAGGTACTTCAGATTCTAGATTAAAACTTATCCTTATTTCAGTGATCCTAATCCAAAGACAAAACACTTGATTTCAACGAAATGGGAACCAATAACGGCAGAGCATGGGACAGCTTGCTTCGTCATAAATGAAGCTCCTTACATGAAATACGAAGTCTACCCGATGAGGGCTAAGTTTTACGAAGAATTATACGACAAAAAATGTGGAGTTACACTTTTCCCACGCTTTGATGGCAGCGAATAATGTTTGCCTATTTATCCTATAATAAATTCGTATTTTTACCAGTACGAGACACTTTTTCATTATTCACCTATTCGTAGTCATGCTCCTCGAAAAGCGAAGAAGCTGTCTTCTGAACTGTACGCTGTGGGTTTGATTCCCACTCAGTACAAACATTTGTGTGATGAACATCGATGTTTGTTCTGTGTCTGGCTACCTAGAGCAGACTGTCCAATAAGGCAGGTCCAACTTCGACAAAGAAGTCGCAGGAAGAATCCAACTCGGCTGGGCAGCGTTCGGTAAACTTCGACCTATCTTTGCGTCCAAAATACCGCAGAGCCTGAAAACAAAGGTTTTCAATCAGTGTGTGTTGCCAGTGATGACATATGGAACTGAAACGTGATCGCTTACTGTTGGCCTCATTAGTAAGCTAAAGTCGCGCAACGAGCTATGGAGAGAGCTATGCTCGATGTTTCCCTGCGAGATAAGTGGCAATGGGCAGTGTTTCCGCATATGCTATGTCTTGCGCTTAGCTATTTTAAAACCATTAAAAGAAAAACTTGGAGAAAAATTCTTCCTTTATTATAGCGTTACCATGGTTATTACATATATATAGTTTTTAATATTGACCGCACGACGGCGCCACCATACCACATAGAACCTTCGTGGTACAGTACTGAACATGTCCCCGGCCTTGGAAAATGTGGATTTCCAAAGTTACATAGCTCCATCCTCATCAACCAGGGGACAGATGCGTGTGTAGGCTCGCCTTAGTACTCCTGATGCCGTCTGGATATCTGCGACTCTGCATATAACATCCTTGCCAGGTATTGTTCTGATGATTCGGCCCAGCTGCCATCGAAGTGGAGGAAGATTGTTGTCCTTAATGATGACCATAGTGTTGAGCTTCAGATCTGTTTTATTGTCTCTCCATTTGGCCCTTGTTTGGAGTTCAGAGATATATTCATTACACCAACGTTTCCAGAAGTTTTGGCGAATTTGTTCAATCCTCTGGTAGCGTGACAGTCTGTGTATAGGCACTTCGGTGACATCATCGCAAGCGGATGCAGTTAGAGGACGACCAACCAGGTAATGAGCGGGACTGAGTAGAGGATACCTAGTCTTGTGAATTAGCCATAAGTGTAAGAGGTTGGGAATTTAAAATAGCTTCTGCTTGTGTCAGTGCCGTGGTAAATTCCTCGAACGTCAAAAGCGTGTCACCAATGGCAATAACACAAGTTAAGTGAAACTTACAACTACGTAGGTACTCCACCTTCCCATAAACCACCAAAATGAAGCGCATAAGGAGGGATGAGGCTGAATTTGATTTGTTGACTAGTGGCGAAATGTATGATATTCTGACTACAGTGAGCAACTAAATTAGTGAAAACGTTCATTATTACGACGAAATTCTGCCGTTATCTGAAACTATCTCATACGCCTGTCACGGCGTGAAATAATGCGCTTTAACGCGAGTAAGTAAGCATCAATGGTAAGATCACTTACCAGTTCTAAATGTACTGCGCGTGTGACAAAACAAATAAATAAATAGATGTAGCAGTTTTAAGAGTTTTGCGCCTCTGCCTTTGTGATTCAAACCAACACAGGTCCCGTGTAATCTACCCCGCTGCGCATGAAAGGAAAACTCGGCGTTATCCTCTCTTTGGGTAAATTACCTATCATAGGAGTCAAAGTTTGACCTGTAATGCGCTTACATGTGACACATTTGTGAGACACTGTTCTAGCCAAATTTCTAAATCCTATGGGCCACCATGATTCACGTGAATCAAACATTAGTGTCTGTGGACCTGCGTGAAATAGCCTTTTATATCTATGCTGAAACCATAAAATGCCATTTATGATGTTTATTTGACATCAGCATTGGATGATTTTAATTGTAGCTGAAGTCATTTGAATAATAAAATTGATCCACATCGCATAAGATAATCGTCATCTTTTCAAAACGCTTTAATTATATGATTAATTTTTCTAAATCAATCCGCGACATTGCAATAAATCGTAATCAATAGTAATGATTCCAACTGAGACCACCTGACCAAAGTATTCAGATAGTATCAACTCACTGGCACTCAGACCACTGCATCGCCTATCATGTTTATTGCGCGCATTGTGTAAAACCGTAGCATGTATAGGCAACATATAGACAGCGCGTCTCATACAATCGAAAGATGAAACGGGAATACAGTTTCGTCACGTGAATCCTCGTCTGTCGTGACAGCGGTGACAACTGATTTCAACTCGGACAAGTCTATTAACGTATGTGTGAAATAGACCAGTTGGAACTTCCAAGCATGAAAAATCGAGATTGAAAAGAAGTTCCGTAAAATAAACGTAGTTAAAAGAAAAACAAAACCTACAGACGTAAAAACAATATAAAATATAAAACGCGTAAATCGTAACGTAAAATTGACGTAGCAAAACTGACCTAAGTATAATAACAACCAGGTTTGAACTTAAGAGTCACCCAAGTTTTCAGGACCTTGTTAAAGAGATGCATACACTGAACCGCGCGTAGTTGTGCGAACCAAGTGGTCTTTGCATGCACGCTCCTCATCATCGCGCATGTCCCTAGTTTAGGTATCTCTTCAAGCTTCTAAAATAGTTTAATTGCGTACCGATCGATCGAATAAGTTACACTGAGTTAGTCCACTACTGCCCGTATTGTAGATAGGACCTGAAATGACCCAGCCTAACCTTGTATCATGTAAAAAGGGACCGTTAGGCAACCTCATTTTACCATCTTTGAGCAGGCTCCAAAACGTATCAGCACCTATCAGAATATCAATCTTTTTCGTGTCTAGGAACTGTGGGTCTGCTAGCTGTATGTAGTCTGGAATACAGAACCGTGCGCTTTGTTTACATACAGCTGGTATAGTTGAAGTGATTTGCGGTAAGACATAGCAATGTAGTTGTGTAGTGTAGGTATTTATTCGCGATTTAATCTCGATATCACAAGCCTCGACGCATTGTGTCACCGAGTTACCTACCCATCGAATTTCGTGTGTGGACTGTATAGTTTGTGCGCCTAGTAATTCGCATAGAGATTTTGTAACAAAACAGTGCTGGCTTCCACTGTCTAGTAATGCGCGTGCTGTGTGCGGAATGCCGAGCTTATCAGTGACTTCTACAATAGCCGTAGATAGAAGCACTTGCGTCGGATGCACCCCTGCAAGGTCTGCGCGTTGCGTGTGAATATGTGCTTTGTTTACCTGAGAGGCAGAGATGTAAGTTTGGGTAATCGAGTTAGCAAAAGCAACCGGACTGCTTGCGGATGGTGAGGGCGGAGTTGGTTCATTCCGAGGTGACGTAGATTGCAGACTCATGGAATGGCCCGCTGTATCCTCAGTGTGAATCAACGTGTTGTGTTTTTTCGGACACTTCCGGCACGAACCAAATCTGCAAGTGTTAATAGAATGCCCCGGACGCAAGCAGTTCTCGCATAATTTATTGTCGCGCACTAGCTTTAACTTAGCATCAAGACTAGCGTTAATAAACTTGACACAAGAATAAAGCGGGTGATTTTCGCTACACATTAGGCATTTTTTATACATTCGTTGAAATGGCGCTTTATTAGACGAAGCATTACAATGCAATGACGATGACGTCATGACGTATTTTGATGCGTTTGGTTTTTTAGCGTCATTGCCGTGATTATTATAATCCTTATGCGACAATTGTAATGTTTCTAACATGTCAGCTCTGCCTTTTAGGAAATACATCAAGTCGTCAACCTTCAGAGAAGGCGTTTTGTCATTTTGGGACAACAAAAAACCTTTGTGCTGTTCCCATTCGCGCTCAGTAGTTTTATCTAGTCTGGAAACAATTATATAGATTATAAGAGTGTCCCACGAGTCTGTGGGCTCACCTAACATCTTTAAAGCGCGTAAATTTTTCAAAATTGTGTCAATGAGCTTTCGAATGGCGACTCTTTTGGCAAGGGTTGGATCGTAAACAAAGCTTTGACGTGATTGTGTACTAATAGTCGACAATTATTGTACCTATTGAGTAGGAGTTCCCAGGCAACTGAGTAGTTATGAGAGGAAAACTCTAATGCGTCTATAACTAACCCTGCGCTACCTTTCAACGACGACTTCAAATAGTGAAACTTCTCGATGTCATTGATTTCGGTTGAATTATGTACTAACGATGAGAACGTGTCCCTAAACTCCAACCAGTGCTCGTATGAACCATCAAAGGAGGGCATTGTGATTGTCGGCAATTTCACTGCAGCTAACCTGCGATGCTGCGTGCTTACCGGAAGGTCACTGACCTCACCACTTTTCAGCATTAACTCACTCTGCGCCAATGCATTATAAAAACTACCTTCGAACTGTTCGCGCTGGTTTAGTTGCTCGTCTAAATCATGTTCAGGCACCGTCTCTTCTAACGTTGTTTGTACATGATTAAATTCGGAATACAAGCTCGTAGCACCTTGCCTGCGTAGCTTTAAATCGGTGTGAACTTGGGGAGACAGCTCCTCGCTATCTATAGCGTTTATGTAATTTATAAATTTCGTAAGCCTACCTTTAATTATCCCACGTTTTTTAACGAGAAGGCGTATTGACGATGCTTCGTGACTTTCGTCAATAACGCTCCTAGCGGGCAGAGTAGGTGTGGGAGACTTGTCCCGATATTTACTCGCGGTAACGTTTGTATCAGGGAATATGGGCATTTTGGTGGTCAGTGAAAAGTGGAGTACTCACGTAGGTATACCCCGCGAAGGCAGCAAAGTCTAGCAACGGGCTCTGCGGTACGACGCGTAGAAGCTATAACCCAGAGGTCGCTCGCAGCGGCGATTCACTGAAACGTAGCACGGTATGACACAAGAGAAGGAAATGGGAAGTGGAAGGAAGGACTGGCTGATCGTACCAAATAGCGCGCTTGGTTGACGAACTGCTGCAGGCTCCTTCTGCACTCTCACCGGCTGTGGCGAATCTTCGGTTTATGCTCTCCGTTCTCCTGTATTTCGGATCGTTCAAGTCGAGTGCGTCTCGATCATAGGTCGCTGGTGATATTCGTTATACTTGCGTATCTCTCCGGCTCGAAGGATATATTATCCTTCCGTATTTCTTTATCCGGCTATGAAGGATATGTTATCCTTCCGTATTTCTTTATCCGGCTCGAAGGATATGTTTCCGCATATGCTATGTCTTGCGCTTAGCTATTTTAAAACCATTAAAAGAAAAACTTGGAGAAAAATTCTTCCTTTATTATAGCGTTACCATGGTTATTACATATATATAGTTTTTAATATTGACCGCACGACGGCGCCACCATACCACATAGAACCTTCGTGGTACAGTACTGAACAGGCAGGCCACATCGCTCGCAGAACTGACAACCGATGGGGAAAAAAGAGTTCTCGAGTGGCGACCATGAACCGGAAAGCGCAGCGTAGGCAGACCCCCCCCCCCACTAGGTAGACAGACGACCTGGTGAAAACCGTGGGGAACTGATGGATGCAGTAAGCAAGCAGCTGCTCAAAGTGGCGCTCCCTGGGGGAGGCCTATGTTCAGCGGTGGGCGTCTACGGGCTGTTGATTATGATGATGATAGTTATTTCCCAGAAAAAGCAAAACATACTGAAAAGAGGATTGAGCTAAGGACGTCTATTCTACCCTTGCTTACACTACTGGTCTTGTCTAGATAATTTTCTTCAGACTAGATTAGATATAACATAAAAAATGCTCAAAAAATTAAAACAAGCGATGGCAAGGATCGAACCCTTGACCTTGGTTTTTTCTTTACGGGCAAGGGCTTACATAAGTCCATTTAGGATAATTTTTGTGGTACCAAATTAACAATCATTTCAAAAGGAAATTAAATGTAAGTACACAAAATAAAATCAACCGGTGGTGAGGATCAACGAACCCTTGACCACTAACTACCCTTGCAGGCAAAGGCCTACACCGCTGGACTACTGTAGGTATTAAATTATCCGGCGCTGGACCTTTCTAGATAATTTTAGAATGACTTCAAAAGAAAATTAAATGTACACATGATGTACACAAAATCGAAACAAGCGAAGGTGAGGATCGAACCTTCGACTCCTATCTTTGCAGGCAAAAGCTTACACCACTGGTCCATTCCAGACATTTAAAATAGCACCAAAATAAGAAATGCTATTTTACATGCATAAATTTTGTACTTTTGATAGAATAAGACCTTTGTATGTGTGAGTGAATAGTTCTAGAGTCTGGCTACTGAAAGTAGAGACTGAAAAGGCGCGGCAAATTTAAAAAATATCGGCATGGCAGCCTAAACTACGAAGAAAGCTTGGAACAACTCACTTTGATTCCTTAATAAAGTTTATGTTTTACAGTTCTTCCATAAATATTTTCTAGTTTTCTTAGTTTGGGCTGCCATACTGAAGTTTTTAAAGCCGCGCGTTTACTTTTATTAGCCAGACTCTACCGCCAGACCGCTTTGGCGATAATGATACAACACAAATAAAAGTATTTATGAAACTTAAAACACATTTTTGGATACATTACAAATAATTATGCAATTAGGTACCGTTAAACATAAACTTAAAAATTAATATAAATACGCATTTTCATTTATAATAAAATAAAAGACGTAAATTAGAACATCAACGCCATCTACTGGCACGTGTTGCTTTGAGGAACGCCCTTAAACGAGTTCTGTTTTTAGTAATGAGTTCGTTTATTTATTTCAGTATCCACAGAGTAACTATACAGAATGTAATTTAATTCATTAGCATAAATTGAGCCCATGATAGTACATCATATTTTATAGATGATTATTAAAGAGTAAAGAGTGTAAATGAAAATATTTTTATTGAAAATTATGAAGATTGCCGCGGCGCCTAACGCAGTTGGCATGGATGATTTTGATACATTTAAACGTTTTTATATCTTGTATGTAATTAAAAACAGTAAGGCCCTCTTGCACGTTCTCGGTTTAAAATTATAACTGAATACCTAACCCAGAGCTAGTAATTCGAGTTAAGTTGGTAAACAGAAATATCCAGACATTTTCTCTTGCACGTTCGGAATATTGACAGGGGTTAAGCCCGTCACACACGTAGCAATAATATATATTAATATACCGTACTATAATATATATTATAGCAAGCTACCACACACGGAGACGATGCTATAATATATATATTTTCCTTCATTTCATTGATGGTCGGCCTAGCATTTACACGTGTTTTGTAATAAAGGTTGATTTCAAAACACAGTAGGTAATTATGAATTCAACAAGAAGTGCATTGTTATTGGATTTACTTGATAGTTCTTCAGACGACCATTCCGATTAATATCACACACTCCTAATAAGGTGGATATAGTTTTTATGAAAAGTAGTTTATTTATAATTTGGCTAATTTAAATGACTTGTACCTGAGGTAGTATAAAAAGTGACCAGTCGCCAATCAGATATTTACATCGCCGATGCCTAGTCCCGAGTAGACTAAATGGCGATATATCGCCTAAATTGACCACACTGGTCGGGCGGAGGCGGCCCAGGGGGTCTAGCTAAGATTCCAAACGCTAACGCTATCGCCAAATTTTGCTTTTGGGATCGTTCGGGATCCCAAAAGTTTCGGGCTAACCCCAAAATGTACTGGAATGACATTTCGGAAATCGCTTACTTTTGTGGAAAAGTAAGCGATTAATGTCATTTCAATACATTTTTGGAGATAGCGTTAGCATTTGGGATCTTTGCTAGACCCCCAGGCAAAGCGGCAGGAATGGTAAGAGGGGAGAAGCGTCCGAGGAGCGCGTCGGATATGTTGAAACATGCTGTACATTCAAAATATGTCTCGCTATACCATAATATATATTAATATACAATAATATAAAAATATACCATAATATATATTACGGTATAGGTTGGTCACAGAAATATATATTATAGCTGCGTGTGCGGTCCTTCAAGAATTTGTATAGAAAACATAAGGTAATATGTCTAGCTATAAATATATTAATATATATTATAGCTACGTGTGTGACGAGCTTTAAGTTGGTAAACCTCCGGCTCAATGCACAGAGTAAAACAAAATTACACCTGACTTATGTATTTGAAGTTGAAAGGTACAAGGTATACATATTCTATACTAACTGGAATAAGCTCATAGCATCGTAAATTATACAAAACTAAACTTTAATTTTAATGCCGTAAAATTTACATTAGACTATCGTGTTTGGAGAGAAACGTGGTCTGAGGAAGATAGTACGTTGTGTACCCATGGAGTAGTCTGTCTTTTTCTTATGCCTTATTATCGGAGGTAGTTAACCTGTTTTCATGGGAATACACGTAGGATTAAAAATCTGATAAAGTTTATGAACGGACAATCTAAATGTAAAAAAGGTGTGAGAGTTTATGAACGAAGGAAGAAAGAGAGACATGCAAGATGTGAATGGAAGACGTGAGAGTTTTTTTCTGCGGTGTTAATAATTAAAAATAGTTTTGTCGGAAAATATAGAAGACTTTGCTGCCTCAAGCCTGAAACGATGGGGTCGTTTCATTTTCACGAGCACCAACCAGATTCTACATGCATAATAAACTCAACTTCGTAAATTCTCGATGAATGTAAAATAATGAAATTAGGTAAAATTGACTTACCTACTTACTTTTACTAAAACTGTACTAAAAAACAATACAGTAGTCAATCGCACAGAAATCATACTTTCTATGGGATAACATAATACCGTTACTTCGTAAATTAATCAACTAAATTTCATCAGATTTAGTAAAATTAGAAGCTGTAGCATGCATGTACTAAACTGGGGGCGATCCATGTGGGGGCAACTGGGAATATACCACCTACCGGAGGAAGAGCTAGGCATGCCTTTAGCAGTCTATGTATGTAATGTACCTTTGTTGTTTGTATTCATAGCACATGCTGTTTAAGCATCTTATGCTACACACGGTTCTTATGTGATTGAAGAGATGAAACTGCGGGCCTACTTATCTTAACTTATCGTTTCTGTTCGAAGTGCTTGTTCCAGTTAGTATGGAATATAAGTACTATTATAGAACTTCTTGGAGAGGTATCAATAGAACATTTTCAGCCAGTGTCAATTTAAAACTTATAAAACGTACATACCTAAAGCCGCCTCTACATGCTTGATGTTTGCCACAAACACCTAGTACCCCAAACACCGACCACAAATTACTCAACACATACACTGCATCCACAGGATAGTCAAAAGTGCTAGGTATGGATGGGCAAAAATGGCAGGCGACGAGCGTGTTAGGGCTGCCAACATTTTGTTTCGGAGAAATATATAGCATCCTTTTAATATAATAAAAAACAAAAGATAAAAAAATATATTATTTATCAAATATTCATTTTTATAAACAATATCTAATGTCTTTTTTTAAATTAAAAGTATCATAAAATATGCATTAAGTAAAATCAAAAGGGATATTTATTACTATCTGTTTCTTTGTTCTCCGCGATTTTAAATTCATATCGGAATTTCCTTCGTGTGAATATGGCGGGAATAGAAAGCAGGAACGACATTACTTTAAGGGTCTTACTTATAAATGCCGCTTAAAGTTAGTCAGTGTTTTCCCGCGTGACATTTCAAATCAGTCAAAAGTTGACAGAAGGTTTTAAGCAATGGCTAACTTTAAGCGGCGTTTATAAGTGAGGCCCTAAATGAAGAAGGTTATATTGGCATAGCTACTGACCGCATGTTGAAACTTGGCAACAGGCAACTTGAAAGTGACGATGCGATCGAAGGAGTAGCATGCTAGCTATAGCTTATATTTTATGCTGGATACTGGAACACATAGGATACTGATTACCTCTTTTATTTAAGCCGCAGCGAATAATCTCAATTATTCGCGGGCAGTATTCGAAGAGATATGTAGAACCTACTAGTTGCGCACAGCGTTTAGCACACAGCCTTGAAATATAGTGCAGTTCTATATATTAATGTATGGTTAGCAACCCTACGCGCGTACTACTGTCAAACGTTTGAATACATCACAAACAGCTTTGTCGTTCGACAAACGTATTTGTCAAATCCTTAGAATTATGCACAATTCCGACACTGATACCGATCAATGGTGTTTGCCAGTGATACATGTGTGTTTGCAAACAGGCAAACACCAAAATAAAAATACACACACCCCTCCTCAAGTTCGTGTTTTCTATTTGATGTTCGCTGTTTGCCAAGTATGTGAAAGCCGCTTAAGGATCAACATGTCAAATTACCCCCGGGTTAAATATATAACGGAATAAGTGGTCAATTTTGTAACGTGCAAGATAAAATACAGAAATAATCCGAGTTAGGCATTTATTCAGGTAACACGAGGTTAGAGTGAACGCGCAAGTCGGCCTAACTCATTATTTTAATTAAATTTTGTATTGTAGCATTTGATTAAGTAAGTTATTCCATTTTTTGGAGTTATTATTATTATTACCAAACCAATGTGGATTGCGAAAGAATTCAAAAATTTTGGTCCGCACGTGACCGGTAAGTTATCTAGTTTCAAAGGATGCTATTGAATTCAATTACACATTCTCTAATCTGTGTCAGTATCTTGCTTGTTAGCTCTCGTAGTGATCGCACGTGCATTTTTATGTAAATATCATAATTATAATAGTAAATGAAAATTCTGAAAAATGAAAATAGGATGGTGAATTTTTTTTATCGCGAACGGGATTTGAGCTCGCATCCAACCGTCCCTAAAGTCACAGTGAAACAAAAAAAAAACAAAAAGAAAACCTATACTTACATAGAATAGATTGCCTAAAAAGTTCAGGAAATGTATGAAATTGTATTTATTTTAATATAATATATACTTTGACTAGGTATTCTATACAATAGGTACCGAATCATCAACTTTTAGTCATTCGTAGGTAGGTACATAAAAATGAGGCATGAGTCATTTAACCTTTTATGTTTCGAATAAAGGTATTAGGTACCTACTGAAATGTATTTTTTTTTACTATCTATATAATATGAGTTCGTGACCATTAATAAGTTTATTATTATAGCTGCAGACTTCCACGGCACCTATGAATTTAAAAAACAACGTCATTTCTCAAAATAGGCACAAATTGCTCAAAATTTACGTCATTTAGTAGGTATATTCGCTAAGAGTAGTTCTTGACGGCAGCTTGTGCGATCAACATAATGCTGGTGCACCTCAGGGGTCTGTTCTTTCTTCAACACTGTTCTTAGTTTCTTTTCTCCACAAAAACGATCTGCTAACACCCGGCACCTTTGGGTCAGTAGTCACTACTCGGTGCGCTTGTACCTGCCCCCCTATTACGAAGGAGCTAGCAGCGCTGCTGACGCGCGTCTACCGCTCAACTGCTGTCAAAATTGTATGAAAATTGACAGCAGTTGAGCGGCAGACGTGCGTCAACAGTATAGCTAGCCCCTTCGTAATAGGGGGGCAGACATGATAAGAGACAAAATCTACTCCAGCGTTTCCAAGATATGCTTTAAAAACACCGGTGCGTGGCGGCGCTGCCACAGAAAAGTTGCCGTGAAGTTATAACTTGGCTTTAAGTCGCTTCATGTAGTTTACAGAGTACATGGGGTGTAGTGTTAATGAAAAATTATCGGGAGGACCCGGCATGAGAAATTCCGAGATCGGCCCAGGGGGGGGGGCAGAGTATATAAAACAATAATGCAGGGGGGCCAAAACTTTCAATAGTAAGACTACAGATTTAGTCTAGACTAGGTGGAAGTTGTAATAGTATTATAAACAATATTATCTATAAAACAGTGTTTTTAATCCAAAACTAATATCGTTTCGGTAAATTTTAAGTTAATCATAAAGAAGCGGGGAATTTCAGAGAATACGGTGTTTTCTGACAGCTGATTAAAAAAAAAGGTTCATCTAGGTGGCCTGGATCTTGTTTCCTGAGTCGGGTTGCTCGGAAACCCAGCAGCTGCGCAACAGAGTCGTAAGTGAAGAAAGTTCTGTGGGGAGGTGGCGTGGCTCACTCAGCAGTAAAATACAACGTGCGATTGACCAGTTTATTATCTCATGATAAACATAGAACAATGCGCACACAAACTTATAAAGGATTACTCTAATAACATGTAATAACATTTTAGGAAAAATAACATCTTACTTTGATGACGGATACACCGGAAAAGAGGGAAAAGAGTGACACAGACACACATAATCAAAGAGTAGAATACATTCCGAACACAGACTATACAATGAAAATGTTGCCCGTTAGAACGGCTACAAAAGCACCCCGAGATACAGTAGTCGGTCATGGCATCGACCTACATACAATATATTTAACACTGGACACGACCCGAACTTTTCACAAACCAACCAGACTTCATCACTGCGTAACCGGAAATGAAATAGCACTATTTCCTTAAAGTGTTGCCACTTTATAGCTTTCGTTTATATATATATTTTTTCACATAAACCTAAATGAAATAATCATTTACACCTTATTGTGCCAAAGTTTTGTTGTTTCATTGAGTAAACTACATTTTTAAGACTTTCGAGCACTATGATGAGTTCAAGATATTTTATTTGACATAGTTTGTTACGAACACGTACTTTCGTTACAAGTATTTTGCAATTGCAAATCTGCTACAAATGGTCACACTGGTGAATGAAGTACGTAGTATCTCTTAGTAGTCTGTGAAGTAAACTAAGTGACACTGAGAAGGTGCGCTATGACAGGGGCAAATAAATGTCACAATCCTGTGGAGTGTGGTCACAATCAGCCACAAACGGAAAAAAACGGGTCTCATTTACGCCATCTATCTTTGGCTTTAATGGTTTCTTTTTAATAATGATTAATTATTATCATTTATAAGGGAAATAATAGAACAATTTTAATAGTAAGTATTTACTTATATTTATTTTTAAATCAATAGGAATCCAAAATTCATATAGGAATGATGAAAACAAAACGAGGTTAATGATTATTCATCTAGCAATGTCAGATTCATATTTATCTTTTCTCATGAGGGCGAAAACGAAATCAGCTTATAAATTGGCAATAAATAAAATGGACCCCATAATCATAGAGTTCAACGAATCCCAGAATAAGGAAAGTAAGTAGGTACCATTTGAGGATCATAAGCACAGATTACTATTTTTTTCTTCGTTTGATAGCTTTCTGTTACTTGCTTATCGCGATTATTCTTCCAATGTCAAGTGAGTGTATTTTATTGTTTTAGTTTAGTGTTATAAAATATGTATGTTAGTCTTTAAGGTATCTAATCTATATTATGGGCCTATGTTTATTTTATAAGCTTTTTACCTTTAATAAATGGTTTATTTATTTATTTATGTTACCTATGTCATGTCCGAAGTCTTGTTATGTCAAAGTCAAATACCACAGCAATATGGTGGATATTTTACTAAACGCTTTATAGAAAACCTTTTTTTTTTTTTTTCATATACTTTGGCTCCACACTTAGTGTATTTAGCCAGTGTCAAGTATTGTAATTTTTCATCACGTTAATCATGGAGGTATTATCATTCTATGTTGATGATATTAATAGAATATTTCACGTCAAGTCAAGTCATAGTCATAGTCCAGTCTAAGTCAGGTAGTCATAGTTCAGTCTAAGTCATGCTCCAGCAAAGTGGTGGCAACTTTACTAGAAGCTTCTATGGAGTTTTGGAAGCAACATGAAAAGTCACATTTCACCACATTATATCACTTGCCCTCACTCCTGCTCGTAATTCAGCACTTAATGCGTAAAACGCCACCAATTTTAAACATTAACACTGGAAAAAGCAAAAGTTTTGAAAAATAATACAATGCAACGACGTGAACTCTTCCGCGTTCCCGCCAAAACTCCTATAGAAAACCTTAAATAGAAAACGAAAAGGGTTTTGGAGCTTGCACCAGAAATAATTATAATATTTTTTGTACATTGGAATTTGGATACACTGACTTAAGACAGGAGATGTCAATGCGGTAACTACAGTTCCAACCAAATAACTAAATATCTAAGTCAGCGAATTAAGGTTTCGTAACTATGTTTCTAAAATTTACTTCAAACTTTTAAAAAACTCCAAAACTGCCACCATTTTCAATCATTCAATTTTTATACCTTGTGTTACAGTGTAAATGTGAATAGTAAATCTGCCAAAATGGCGGAAATCTGCCACAAATGGGCACCTGGTGAGTGAAGGGAACCGAGAGACACTGGAGCACTGCGCTATTACAGAAGCCAAAGCCAAATTGCGAAAAACAAAACGTCCGGGTCATGGGCGGATCCAGGATTTCATTTTGGGGGGGGGGGGCATTTTGCCAAGATTTGGAGCTAGGGTAACTAGTATTGACGAGTGCAGACTGTAGATATGAACACCACTGTAATAGGAGGAACGTATACCAATAAAATAAACGTGAGTGAAGCGAGCGCGAAGATTTATGATACATGACCTGGCAGGTTTAAAAAAAATAATTAAGTAAGCAATGGATAATAATTTTGCTCAATCAGAAAAACAGAGAAGCTCACAAAAAGGCAGCGCAAGCGCAGCGAGCGCGAAATTTCAGTGCATTTGGACTGTAGAAATGAACGCCACTGTAATAAGAAGGGTATACTAATAAGAAAAGCGCGAGCGAAGCCAGCGGAAAATTTTTGAAACATCCTGACAGTTTTCAGGCGAATAAGTTTGTAATGGATAGTAGTTTTGCTCAATCATAAAAACAAGGAAAGTGTGTAAAACGATAGTGCAAGCGCAGCGAGCGAGGAAAATTAGAGAGTTTGGATTGTAGAAATGAACGCCACGGTAACTGAAGGGACGCACACAAGCAACGCATGAGCAATGCGAGCGCGAAAATTTTTTATACATGTCCTGGCAGATATCAGAAATATAACTATGTAATGGGCAGTAATTTTGCTCAATCAGACAAACAAGGAAGCACGTAGAATGACAGCGCGAGCGCAGCGAGTGCGAAATTTCAGTACGTTTGCACTGTAGAAAAGTACGCCACTGTAATAAGAGGGGTATACCTACTAATAAAAACAGTCCGAGCGCGAAATATTTTGAAACATAACCTGGCATATTTCAGACAAATAAGTATGTAATGGGTAGAAGTTTGGCTCAATCAGAAAAACAAGGAAAGTTTGTAAAACAATAGCGCGAGCGTAGCGAGTGAAAAAATCAGAGCGACTTACACCGTACTTAGCCGTCTCGGTGTGAACTATTGGACTACGTACTAAATAACTAACGGTCTGGTATTTTGTAAAGTATAAAAGTAAGAATTCATTGACAATTTGAAACGGTGCGTGTGATATTTGCATTTAATGCATTTTTCTTATTATAGAAAACTGCAGTAGTCCAGCGATGTTCAGGCCAAGACATTGATAAAGACGATTGGAATTGTTTGAACAACACGTAATGCTGCGTGGCTGCCACAGCTCCCAAGCATGCAGTACTCAGCTGCTGATTTACCGCAGTCCATTTTTCACTCACGTGTGGAACTGAGCTCTGGGGTGAAGCGGACACGAGCATTGATCCTGCAAAAAATAGGCTATCTGTGTTAAACCCTGAGTCATTTGTATGCTTAAAGATGTGTGTTTCGTTCGTGGACCGGGAACCTGAACGATGCCATACACGTTGCTGAAGGTAGGAAGAGATGGCGTGACATCATAAAGAAGGCCATTGAAGGTGGAAGTCACGACCCTCAGACAAAAGGAATACGAATCAAGGAGGAGGGGGAAGGATAAGAAAGTTAAAAGTTTTACTGTCGAGAAAAGCCTACTATTGCATTGCAGATTTTAGCATTATTATTTTGTATACTAAGTTTTTACTTTAATTTTATTTTTTATACCATTCAACTCTTTCATCAATCAACTTTGCATACTTGTATCATAATGTACTATTTCACAATTTATAATTTTTATATAGTTTCTACAATTTTCGATTATAAGTATAAATATAAATATAAATATGTGTGGACATTTCGCGAAACTGACTACACTGACGGAATACACTATACTCGCGGACTACTGATGGCAACTACCGCGTTACATGCTCTTCGGCAACTACAATGGCAACTACACGGGCGACTACCCTGAGCTACCACGAATCGGGCGCTTATAAAGCAAGTAAAACAAGTTTACACCCGCGCACTCCAGAGGGCAGCACTAGATATTTCTATCGAGCAATTATCATTTAATTAACATTCATAATCAAATTAATACATACAAAAATATCTACATTAACACATACAATATATCAATACGCTTAACTAAAGTCTTACATAGTAGTTCCTAACTAACCTTATCATCTATACTCTTGGTTAGAACCTACTCCATCTAGAATAATACATACTATACCTATGACACTTATAACAGTTATAACTATACTATGAGACCTAATAACATACATACAGGATATATATTCTTTAGGGCATGTGAAATTACCACGATACCTAACGAACTTAGCTAGCCGTACATCGTGGTAATTTCTCTATGCAGTTCTCACGGTCTTGAGGCCATAAAATATAGGTTCATTTCGGCGTAGCCTATAGAAAACAAAAAAGCTTTGCCGCTTTCTTTAGAATGCTTCCTATAATAAACGCATTCCGCCTTTACTACTAACTAACGAACAATAGACCTTCGAAATACTGCTCTAATCCAGCAATCCCGAATGTCATTGTATTCGGCCGACCTTGGAGAATCTATTGTTACTTTAGTTACCAGCCTGAAGATCCATTTTATAAACGATTTTCCGGATGATAATAAAACTTAACAAAAAATGGAATAAAAATTCACAACGAAACTGCACAAACACATGGCAGAGAACATTCGCGTTTGAGTTTAGATATCACAGACATCCTAATTTCAGTATTAGGCTCAAAGCCACTTTTATCCTGTACTATGAGAAAGAGACAAGGGAGGGGAGAAAAGATAAGTGAAAACGATGACGGTGAAGGGAGGCAAGCGCACCTGCCTCCATTCACCGATTTATCCTTTTCCCTTATTTTTTCCTCTTCCTTTTTTTTTACGTGATGAGCTTGTCGTTCACCTGATGTTAAGCGACACGGCCGCCCATGACAGTTGCAGTCCCTTATACTGAGACGCCTAATAAACCCGTACAAATACGAGGCGGTCAAAGTTCGTCAAAATACATATTTTATTTTATTTAACGATGTTTTGACATTTGGGGATTGGACTACTTTTTTAGGCTACGGAACCTGAAATCCGGCTACTTTAGGCTACTTAAGCCGAGAAAAATGGCGATTAGAGGTGAGTCGTACTAGGTAAATCGAGATACTAGGTGACGCAGTGACTGTGACTTGGTCATACCTCTGACAAATACCTGTGAATAAATACTAGCGAGTATTTTTTACTCGGGGCATAAGTCACGTTTACAGGACGTAGATATATAATAGGTGTCTCTTTCTCTGGAACGATACTGACGCGATGTGAAAAATGAATGCACCTATTACTTTTGAACTCGCGGCTGGCAAAACATGTCGCTGTCACAGCTCCTGTGAAAAATATACTAGGTTTGTCCCTCTCTGATACGCTACAGACGCCTTCGTGAGAAAATGAGGCACCTATTACTTTAGCACGCTCTCATAGACTCGCGCACAAGTCACAGTGTTGCTGCTCCCGGAGATAATATTTTGTCACTGTGACTGACTGTGACTTTCATTAATCAGTGACTTTTACCTGTGACGATAAATACGCCTCACGCCTAATGGCGATATTAGTCCCGTCGTCGTTGGCAACACAGTTGGTAATTTAAAATAACGGTTTTATTTTTTTTGCAGAGGTTTATTTACCAATGTATTCATTTATATCCGAAGTTTCTTGTAAACTCGAACTGTGACTTGTTTTTTTTTTGGTTGTCGTTGACCGAAATCATGAAATCGTAGTCAATCAATACTGTCAAAAATATCAAATGTTTACTATTTTACCATGGTATTTTACTATCATCTCGTAGCACCATACGTGGTCCTAAATAAGATATTAGTACTTAGATTTTAGCCTTTGCAAACAAACGTGAAAGTGAAAATGTCGAGTTTGCGTATCCCATCCCCCGCCCGATCCGAGTGCGCAGCCGCGACGACGCTTCATCAGAAGCCCCGCAGAACCGGCAGTGTTGACTCGCCAGCGCTCTCCAACGTCTCTGACAGGCTAACATCTATGATACAAGAGAGGAACATGGGATCGTTTGTTCTATCACCATTGGTGAGAAGATCTATGTTGACTGATAACACTAACATTGAAGAGCCTGCACGTGAGTATTGTATAAAAATGTATGCATCTTGCAAGTAGTATCTATGGTATGTCTAGATTACTTAGTAAATTTTTGCACATTAAAATGAACATCAATGCAATGTGTCTGCTAAGTATGGTAAGTTGACTACCACTTCAGTTTGATAATTCAGTCTTATTCCTGTAAATTTTTAACTCAACATCTGCGCGTGGTCAGCTTTTGAGTGAGGCGATATGAGCTCATGCCCATACAAGTTCATTATAAAGAATACTTACCGCCAGAGGTGAGGTGTTGTGGGTTGGGTGCCAGGTGGCTATAATGAGCTGTGATATGGTATCCTTGCTTCTTTCTTCTAAGTACAGATACAACATGTAAATAATGCACATAGAGCGGGTGGGAATAGTGGGAAACAATCGGCTAGTTTCAGCTTTGTAGAATGTGGTCTCAGTTGTATGGAGCATTAAACTGTCATGATCTACCAGGAGCACACAATTGATGCTTCTCTTACAGACGTACATGTAAATGGCTATTTACACCTCAGGCCTTCTGACTTGACCTAACAACTTACCAGACTTCAAGTTGTGCTAGCCATAGCTCAGAAGAGTAAACTAAGGCATGAGAAGATAAAGTAAAATAATTTTAAAAAATTAGGTGTATTCAAGTTTAAAAGATACATGACCATATTGATTTTTAAACTTAATCTAGTAGGTTCACTTCCCAAGCCTTATTAACTTGAAGGTTTTCACAAGTACAAGTCGTATATTATAATCTGGTATCCAAAATCTGAATTAAAATATCAGCATTTAAATTAATCAACACATCCACAGCTGAACATAGGCTGCCTCCATAAAAAAATTTTGGATGCCTATTAAAAATTTTGGATGCCTATTGTAACCACTACTCACAGGTTTACCAGAATCACCATGCTGGGCAGGTGGCTTGGTGATCACAAAATGTTAACGTACTGAAGAGATTGCTGCTGCCATTCTTTATTATTACCTTAACCAGCTTTTAAAGCACCTGCAGGAAGAGATGGGATGGGGTGCTCATATTCAAACACCGCTGGGACCACACAACAAACTTAGCTAGTATATAAAATCCTTACTTATTTTTCAGGGAAAAGTTGGTGGAAAATACTGGATGAGAACTCAAGAGATGCAAACGAGCTGCTCGAGGGCAATGATGATGCAGACCCCAATAACATTCATGAGGAGATGGACATTGAAATATTGAGGTATGCTGAATTTAAATTAAAAACATGCATTACCATTTTACTTGTTTAGAATGAATCTTCTATACCTATGTATGTCAGTTTTGTTTTATTTCATTATCTTCAGAAAACTTACAGCTAACTAAAAGCATCATGTATAAATAACTTAAAGCTTAATTATGAGTTTTCAGATTTATGTAACTACATTATTTTATCAAAATTGAACATTATGCCATTTTAATTATTTAATCAGGCATCTCACGATTCTAAGGTTTATGATTGTTATAGTAGTATCGCCTGCTAAGAACTGAAATTGCTCTATAAATATGTGCTTTAGGAAATTTTTAATATCAACGGAACTATAAATTTAGCTGTAATGCAGTATATGTACATGCAAAAGTAGCACATATTCTATGTCCTTAAATAGCCTATTGTGTTTTTATTAATATGTAGTAGAACTAACTACCTTCGGATATTATATTAACCCCCACACTTTATTATTTTAAAGTTCCATCAACTGTTATGGGAGGCCATGTTAACATCAGGGCTAGCAGAGTTCGGGCCCTGATGTGTAATTGTGTGCGTCATGTGTAATTGTGTCATAATGGTTCACGAATAAATAATAGTAAATAAATAAATAATGTTAGTCTACAAACCATAAGTGGACTACCCTTAGTCTCTAAATCTGTCATTATGGCACCATTCATGAACCATTATGGCACAATTGAAATAGCAGACTTCAGGCCCTGCTAGGCAATTATGTAACTTGATTGCAACCAATAGAAACACAAAAATGTATGGATTTGACAGTTTCAATACGCAGTTTATGTGCATAGTTACAATGAAAGTTTTCATATTCGGAATGAAATTTCTCCTATTATGTAACTTGATTGCAACCAATAGAAACACAAAAATGTATGGATTTGACTGTTTCAATACGCAGTTTATGTGCATAGTTACTATGAAAATTTTCATATTCGGAATGAAATTTCTCCTGTTGCATTGCTGTCAAAGTTACGTAATCACCCCACCGTTGTACGACTTCACGTCACGTCATTCATTTCCATAAAAATAAAAAACACACCATAATACTCTCTTTCCATTTCATTACATCTCACACACACTTATTTGCTAAAGCAGAGACAAATATAATTTCTGAAGCATAAATAGGATGTTTATTTATTGCTCTATTTTTTATTTTAGTTAAAGTTAATAATAATAAATAATAAATGTTTATTTCCAAAAAGTAACTTAACTATTACAAATTGCATTACACAGTTTAAAAATGAAGACTTAGGTATATAAAGATAAACCAGCGATTCCCAAACTAGGCGAAGAGCCTGTATCTTGGGATTCAGAGATGCGATTATTACATAATGTAATGTAAACAGATTTACTAAACACAGGAAGTGTAATTTAATGTAAGATTTGGTTTATAGATATTGAATAAAATTGTTACATTAAAAAAGTGGAAAATTACTGTATAGTATGTATGTAGGTAGATATATGCCAAAAATATGAATGTGACAAAAATCGGGCAGTTTAGGTAGTATACTAATAAAATTACTAAAAGTTATGAAATGGAAAAAAATTAGATATAAGTAAACTAAGTACAATGGAAAAGTAGGTCAGGTGTATCAATTGTACGGGTGTGGAGTTCTAGTAAACATGTATTGTGTATGGACACGAATTAGGTAAATGAATGTATGGTATCAAGTTCGAGAATAAAGCTGAATAAGATTATTATATTAGTTTAAAAGACAATATTAGAGCAAAATGTAATTTATAAGTAAAATTACAGTGTGTGCGTTAAAGTGTAACAAAGAGTATGTGTGTGTGCCGAAATTAGGTAGGTATCATGTGATAGATAGCAGACATGAGGACATGAAGAACCTTTAGACTACAAAGACGATATTCTTAAATTAGGTTATCAAAATATAAATTCGCTTAACAGTAGGTTAGGTAATATAATTAAATTGGTATTCATAATCATGTTGTTTTTAAAAAGAAACAACAGGTAAAGATGTGTTCATGTTTCTATGTGGGTGAAGGGTAGAGCAAGCGTTCGAAATCAGTTGATTATCATCATCATCATCATCATTAACAGCCTGAAGACGTCCACTGCTGAACATAGGCCTCCCCCAGGGAGCGCCACTTAGAGCGGCTGCTCGCCTCCTGCATCCATCGGCTCCCCGCGGCTTTCACCAGGTCGTCGGTCCACCTAGTGGGGGGCCGGCCTACGCTGCGTCTTCCAGTTCGTGGTCGCCACTCGAGAACCTTTCTTCCCCATCGGTTGTCAGTTCTACGAGCGATGTGGCCTGCCCATTGCCATTTCAACTTGCCAATCCCAAGAGCTACATCGGTCACTTTAGTTCTCCTGCGGATCTCCTCATTTCGGATCCTATCTCGCAGGGAAACACCGAGCATTGCTCTCTCCATAGCTCGTTGCGCGACTTTGAGCTTAGTAATGAGGCCAACAGTTAGAGACCACGTCTCAGTTCCATAAGTCATCACTGGCAACACACATTGATTGAAAACTTTTGTTTTCAGGCTTTGTGGTATTTTGGACGAAAAGATAGGTCGAAGCTTCCCGAACGCTGCCCAGCCGAGTTGGATTCTTCGGGCGACCTCTTTGTCGAAGTTGGACCTACCCAATTGGACAGTCTGCCCTAGATAGACGTATTTGTCGACAACTTCGAGAGTATCGTTCCCGACAATTACCGGTATAGGTGGAACATGGGCATTTGACATGATTTTCGTCTTGTCCATGTTCATCTTAAGACCAACCTCTCGGGAGACTCTACTGAGGTCGTTGAGCATGGTGCTGAGATCATCGAGCGACTCCGCCATTATGACTATATCATTGGCAAAACGAAGGTTAGTGATATACTCGCCATTTATGTTGATGCCACATCTTTTTATTAACAATCATTATTAACTTTCACATATTAAATATAGAAATAATCCATTAAAGATATTATAGTCCTTAAAATTCAGCCACCATACCATACCACAGCCATACCATAGCTCAGTTGATAGTGTCCAATCTAGTGAGTTTGAGGGTACGGGTACAAAAATCCCACTGGTTGCAAAAATTTTAAGGACTATAATATATTTATAGATACACCTCAAGTGATTTACACTTTAAAAAAACGTTCCTATGAAATAATCTCTTGATTTATATTTAAATAGATAAACTGTCTCCTTTCAGTCAAGAAAAGAAAGACTACACCTTCGATCTACCAGAAAGCAGTGACAGCGAATCTATTAACAGCATAGTCATACCTCAAAGAAGGCTGTTTACAGAGAAAGAAAATCAAGTCCAAAGGAAGTTTGGGCAGTTTGGAACTAGAGATACGTTGAATAAACTCCATAAAACCAATACAGCTGCTAGTGATGATATTGCCTCAACTGGACCTAAACAACTCTTTCAAAACAAACCACGTTCTAAGCCGTTTTCAGCGGCTCTCCTCAACATATCTCCAAATAAAACCACAGGAGATAAAACTATGACAGTTGTTGAGCCGAAAGGACAAACTCGTAATATCTTCGGCTATCGTCAAGGCACCAAACGAAAAAATATGTTTGCCGACTTTATTGTGTCTGAGAGTGAAGATGAAATTCCTGATATACAACCAAAGGTTTTTGGGTTTCCTAAAAAGGCTGATCCAATAAGACGTGGTGGTTCCTCCTCTCGATGTATTAGAGACCCTTCCCCAACATCCAGCATCACTACCGACATGGAATTAGATCACTGGAAGCTTCTTCCATCCTCTACTATGGTAGAAAATCAATTAGAAGCAATGATGGTCAGTGATACACCGAAAAAAGCACAATTGAGTAAACTTTCGGAAGCTAAAGAATCAGATGATGGAACAAATAGTACTGAAACGGCAAATAAAACAAAGCATTCAAATAAATCTATTTCATCAAAAACCATCACTAAAAATAATACTAAAAAAAAATCACCTGACACATCTGTATCAACAAGGAGTAAATATAACAAAGTGTCTGAAGATGAAAATAAACAAATGGACGAAAATGAAAGCAGGCTTAACAAATCACAGCATACTAGTCCAATAAACGATTATAATAATTCACAGACATCAGTAATGACCAGAAGCAGAAGGAAATCTAATCTGGTTGATAAAAACGCTTCTTTCAACATCTCTCAAAACAACTCTCATAAAATCAACACTTCAATACAAACTAAAAAAAGTAATGAAAAGTCTAACATATCAACAAACGAAAATCTTACTAAAAACATGCAAAACGTAAGCAATCGTGAAAGCGTAGCTAATATCACAAACTATAATCATGATGAAACTAAAAATGAAGCAAGCAACGACAATATTGCCAACCAAGATGAAAACTGTATTATTGAAAAAACGCCTGAAGAAAATGAGCCAAAAGCTGGTACAGAAGTTGATGAAATTGGTGACATGGAACAAAATAAATTAGTAAATGCAGTTCAAGTAGTAAATGAAAACCAAAATGCAGAAATCGTAAACCAAGATGTGACACGTGAAAACGACAATGCAAACAAAAGTAAAGAATCAATTAATGAAGTTAAGAAATATGAAAACAATCAAAGTCAAAAAATTGAAACAGAAGATGACGGTGATAATATTGAAGAAAAAAGCCAAGAACAGGAGCTAAGTCAAAAACTACAAGATGTAAGCCGAGAAGAACAAAATGAAAATGAAAGCGAGGAAGAGCAAAATATTGGTCAAGAAAAACAAAATGAATGCCAGGAAGAGCTAAATATAAGTCAAGAAGAACAAAATGAAAGTGGTGAAAAACAAAGTAAAAGTATGGAAGAGCTAAACGAAAATCAGAATGAAGAAAATATAAGTCAAGAAGAACTAAATGAAAGTCAGGATGTGCACAACGAAACTCAAGATGAGGAGAATGAAATTCCGGAGGAACAAAGTGAATGTGAAGAAGAAGAAGAGCTAAGTCAGAATGAAAGTCATGAAGAACAAAACACAAATCATGAGATACAAAGTGAAAACGACGAAGAGGAAAACGAGAGTGAAGCAGAAAGTGAACCCGAAAATGACAGCCACGAGGTTGAAATTGAAAGTGAAGATGAAGAACAAAATATTAGCCAGGAGGAAATTGTACAAAATGAAATAAGTCAAGAAATTGAATGCGATGAACAAGACAACAGTGAGAACCAAACTGAACAAGATCAAACTGATATAAGCCAAGAAATGGAATATGATCAAGAAAACGAATCAGATGACGAAGCAGTAGAAAGTGATCAGAATGAATCAAACAACCATGAAATGCACAGTGAAGATGGGACACATGATAGCACTGGAAGAAATCGAAAAAAGGTCGAATCGCCAGAAGTTGTCCGACACGACACGAAAACCCAAGCTGATTCTTTCACTGTACGCGGACGAAATACGAGCGTCAGAAAAACCAGAACCATCGAAAATTTGGACATCAGACCGAACCTTGAACCTGTTACGGAAAGCATAAGTTCTTTTGAGGCGAGCAAGAACTCAAGTGCGGAAGGTTCCGGTTGGGACTCTCACAGGACTACACGCAAAACTCTACGGCAAACCTTCGGAAAAGATTTCACGCCGAGGAAATCGTTACGAGCGTGGGTGATGGAAAAGTCAGCTAAGAGACACACCATGGCCAATGAGGGCAATATTACAGGAGTAACTGGAAAGTTCCCGCTCGCTAACTCCACCGAGTTAGCGGGTCATTCATCACCTCATGATGACGATGGTACAAGTCCTGAACCTCTAGAGGATCATGAAGTATCTAGCGAGATGACTTTAGAAATGTGTTTAAAGATGGTACAGCAGAAAAATATGGAAAGAAGACTCAAAATTGTAAGTTCTTAACGTTATTTTTACAGAGTAATTTTTTTATAGTAAGTAGCAAAAAATATATAAATAAGCACCCAAGTTAATATATCATATTTTTTGATGTAAACTATAGAGTGTTTTATCATTGGCTCAAATCGCAATTAATTTTATAGGAAGATGCTGTACTACATTCTTTGAAAGCGCCATCGAAGGACACAGTAAATCCGTTTAAAGTACCAGCAAGGCCAGCGTTCCTACGACGCCATATAACTAAACCAGCCAAACCCAAGGCTAAAAAACGAAAAGCGTTGGTACCATTGGAATGGTTACCTACAGAAGTGGTTGAGGACATGAAGTACAAGCCTCCGAAGAGGTTCCAACCTACCAACGCCGCTTGGATCAACAAAAGATTATACAAATACATTGAGACCAAGTTGGAGCCCAAGTAAGTTGATTTCAATGCTATGTAACAGATAATATCATTTATAATAATTATAGAAAAAGAGTAGTACTCATAATAATAATTAAATCTTACAACTAGTACAGTGCAAATCAAACTCAATGTCGCGTGAAGTGGTTAGCGGTGTGCGCAGCGTGTGGAGGGCTTGCAGTACACTTTACAGCCGATAATAGAGTTTGAATCGCACTCTAGTGGTATAGTTCAACCACTAAACCTATGCGAGGAAACGGAACACCCTATTTATCTTTTGTTCCATCTTACTGTTCTTTTTAATTTCGTATGACTGTTTTGTTTTGTTACTTCACCCCTTGCCCGTGCAAGTGAGTCGTGTTTGTAGAAGAAATTATGTTCACGAGCTATCAACGGGCTTTATAACCTTTGGTGCTAGGGCGGGGTCTGGCACTCTTAACATTTGTTCCCAATTCGTCCAGGTACGACTACAAAGCTCGCGTCCGAGCTGAAAAGTTGGTCGAAAGTTTGTACCACTTCGCGAAAGATTTGCGTCGGCGCGATACCGCTAGTTTGGACTCCGTCAGCAACCTCAAAAGGGAAATGGCGCGCCTTAAAGTAGTCAACACGCATTTCCAATTCTACGAGTTCGTCCGCGAATTTATGCCGAAAGAAGTGAAAATCAAGGTGAGTGTGGAGTTTCCAGATTTATTGCATGCCTAGTAAAGGCCCTAATTCCCTGTATTATTTTAGTGGGATTCTAAAAAGTATAGTTATTATACAAATTATTCTATCAGATGTCTGATTCCCGTAAAACAAATAGAAAGCCTAGGAGTTTTACTCAGTCGTAATCCGAACTCAATTCAAGATTTCATTCATAAGCTGATGTTTTGTGAATGAAATCTTGACTTGAGCATCGATCGATTGCTGGGCCTTGTCACCTTGCCATACAGAACAACGCTCAAGAAATCTTATTCTGAGAAATAACTTTGGCCAAGTGTCATATTTTTCAAAGCTCTGTGGGCTTTCGTTTTAGGGTAGATGGTGCTGTTTGAATAAGTGAAACTGGACGTTGGCATTTCCGCAATTATAATTTTATCAATCAGAAACAGATTAAAGAAAAAATAACACTATATGCATGCATACAAATGTTGATTGGTTCTTCATGAAAAGTCACTTTGGACCCTTATCTTAAAGGGGTTTGCCATAATCATACGCATTGCAGTCGGCCTTGTGATGGCAGAGTTAAATGTACTCAGGAGAATGCTATCCATTCCCAGTATATCCCCTTAGCCAGCACCCACGGGAAGGGATGGGGTGGTCCTATTCACTGCCGGGACCACACGGTATTTATTATCGATATTATTACCATGGGGTCCCATCAGGTACAAACGAAAAAAAAGCCCGAACTTGAAAAATTTAGTAGAGAGTTTAGTAACTCTCTAGACACGATTACTACATTTTTTTCATTTTTAGTTTTCAGTGTATTCATGTCAGTGTAATCTTGCGTTATGCAGAAATAAAATAATTCGTAAAATAGCCCGCGTTGTTCCGTTGTATGAGATGAGGCATCTGTACTGTAGGTATTATATTATCTGGGATATTACTAATTTGATTCTATTATTTTCAGGTTGTACCAGATGTGGTGAACAACATACCTCTTCCAAGAAACGGAGTGTTTTCTGAGATCTTGTGACCTAAACATTACTACCATATTAGAATTTAATTTAATTGTTACGTTAATAATAGTTAGTTTTAAAATAATAATTATGAATAAAGTTTATTACATTATCGAATGTCATCACTCTTGGTTTTATTTCATATAACAAATATTATCGGAGGTGGTGAATTATTAAATGATTGATAAATCGTTTGTTACTAAGCTCAAAGTAATGCAGCGAGCTAAGGAAATAGTGTATCCCTGCGAGATAAGATCTCAAATGAAGAGAACTAAAGTGAGTGATATAGATCTTAGAATTAGCAAGTTGATTTGGCAATATGCAGGCCACATCGCTCGTAGAACTGACAACGGATGGGGAAGAAAGGTTTTCGTGTGGCGACCACGAACAGAAAGATGCCGCGTAGGCCGGCCCCTGACTAGGTGGACCGATGATCTGGTGAAAACTGCAGCGAGCCGCCGCTCAAAGTGACCTATGTTTGGCAGTGGATATCTTCACACTGTTGATGATGATTATTCGATGTGTTTATGAATACCCCTTGCAAATACTACCGCACCGCAGAGTATATAATTTACTACGTAGACCGCACCGCTGGGTGCCAGAGTATGCAAATGAGCACCGACGATTAGCAGACATAGCCTTCCAGGTAGTGGCTGCTAGAAAACATCTCGCTGAAATGAACGCACCCGCTTAAAATAGGATATAAATAATTTCTGTAGGACCCAATGTGTGAGTATATGTAATAAAGCAATGGCTCTGGATATCTAAGAATTGTTTATTTCGAAAATAGTAGGATACAAATGTAAACCTATGTTACAATGGAGCACCATTACACAAAATTATATTGCAATCATTATTGGTATAATACATGGTTATGAAGCAACAAGAGACCACTAAGTAAAAACAGACCAATTATGCCCGTTATTATTGTTATGCAAACAGTGAAAAGATAGCCAGCTTTTTGTTAATATGCACACTAGTTCGTCTAGGTAGGTACCACCGCTTTGCCAGTTATTCTGCCGCCAAGCAGTAGTGTGCAAGCACTACTGTGTTCCGGTTTGAAGGGCATTGTAGCTAGTGAAATTACTGGACAAATGAGACTTTATGACCTGATTACACAGTGTAGTAATCTGATTACTAGACTGTGTGATGTCTCAGGATGACGTGCGCAGTGCAGCGTCACGCGAAACTTTATTATTTTAAAGTTCCGAGTGACACTGCAACTGTTATGGGCGGCCGTATTGCTTAACATCAGGTGAACGACCAGCTCGTCACGTCATTCATTCTCATAAAAAAAAAACACTACTAAAGGCGGAATAAATTGGAATTATTTATTTCTTCCTTCAAGATTTGCCGAAGATAAAAATTGAAGTAATTGTCGAACTTTGGTTATATCTAAGAAAAATGATCTAAATGCATAGAGATAGAACGTAAACGAATTCTAGCTATGTCTAAAAATTCATATTAAAAATAGACAATTCAAAGAAATCTCTTGTTGGTTCCCATACAAGGTAAACGTAATAAAAAGTCATTCATCTCACATGGCTTAACTAACAGGTATGTATAGAAGGGGTATTTATAAAGGCCAAGCATTAGTCTTACTTTGATCTGATTGGGGCTTAATTATTGTTTACACCTTACAACTATCTCCTTATATTAGAGTCGAAAACAAACTGCCAACATTACAAAATGTACAGTGAAATATTTGTTGTTACTACGGAGAACTGGACGAATCAACCTTTTAATAGGCAATATTATGTATAATTGTAATAGAGCATCAGCAAAAATTGATGCATTGTTCACAATTAAACGCTACTAAAACCCGTTTTTTTTATAAACTCACGTAAGACAGATTGTCAGTTTGCAATAAATCGATAGTTTATAAATAACCGGTTTTTAATTTCGTTTTTTATGAACAAACGGTTACTACAATAAGACGGTGACATATTATAGATACAGTACATGATGCATTGCTAAATTAATGAATCTCAAGATCATTATAATTAACTGAAACTGACAAATAGTTAATTGAAAGCATTTCTTTTAAGTACATACCAGTAATTTGATTTTACTATCAAACACTGAAGCTACATGTTCTTTTTGCAACGTGGAAATAAATTGCCTACTTCATTTGAGCTTTCATAATTAATGCTGTATAATTGAAATAATATGAATGCCATTTCATTTATTGTTCAAAAGGTTGAAACGTCCAAGTGTGATTCAAACTCAATGGCGGCTGTGACGATCGCTGCAAGCACCCTGGGCTCAACTCTGCCCGCGTATATTTCATTTTTGTTACTGCGCTACAGTCCGCGTCGACTTCCGCCGCCATTGAGTTTAAATTGGACTATACCAAGTTGAATAGTATATTGTTTGCACCATACACAAACAAATTGATATGATTTGATTGGTTCTTCAAAAGCTATTTTTTATTAGTGCGCGATAACATTCTTTACACTAAACTGGGCTAAAGACCAAAATATACATTCAAATACGTAATATTAAATGCGAAGTCAATATGTAAAACACTAGGCAAAAATAAAACATAACTACTAACAAAGTAGACTAGCCCGTTTTAAAAAGTTACACAATCGTCAATCTACTGAAGCAGAGATCCCAGTTGCTACAACAAAATTCCTGTTTTCCACCCGGGGGCAATCCATGTGGGAATATACCATTTAATTTACAGATTCATTAATAAAATCTCAACTTGAGTACTGATCGACGACTGGGTATCTATTTGTAACACGGGCAGTTACGAGTGTTGCAACTTGCCTCGAATAACATAGAAAATGTAAATAAAATCACAAAAATACAGATTGTGTAAGTATAATTAGCAAAAACCTGTAACGTGATAAAATAGTTTTTAACAAAATAAGCAATATCGGATCCTCTATTTCGCTCGTGCATTGGCACGTATTTTGTCAAAAATGTCGCAATGCGCGAGCGAGACAGAGGATGCAAGAATATACGGGCCTTAACTCTTTTGAGTAGTATTTTATGGCAGTATGACACGGTGGACTACCACATGACTATCATACAAGGTTCGTAATGAATTAATCTAGAGTACGTAAAACAAACAATCCATATTGTGACTTGACCAAAGTTTCAAACCAAAGACTAGGCCACCAACTCGCGGCAGAACATACTAAACTCTACTTTAGGTGCGATTTTTCAATAATAATAACAATAACACCCAAAGACCACATATGTAGATATCCTGGACCCTAACTAGGATTCCCGGTATCGAGGGACCCAGGAACTACGAGGACCATGCTCCCACAACACCCAGGCATGGAACAAGCTTTTTTTTTTCGTGCACAAAAACTTGTCCTGTCGCGGGAATCGAACCCGCCCTCCGGTTTATAAGCCGACCTGCTCAACCACCACACCACGGAGGCTGTCCAATAAATCGGATAACAGCTATTCATTGGATAAAACAAAACAGTGAAAAGAAATGTGAACTTTATAAACCGTATACTGAATGAGTAATGTTTTTGGTTTTAGTCGGTTTAGTTTGTTAGTTGGATAACCTTTATCTAGTCATTGAAATATCACCCCTAAGGCTCATTTAATATACATTTATTAGAACTATATTAATAAAATTACACAAGTTTTTAAAGTTCAAAAGTATTCCAAAAGTCAATTTTCAGTTCAGCTAAAAGGTATTTAATTAATTTTTGTGACACCAATAATATTAGTGACCTTATCTCAATATGCTATAGGGGGTAAAAATTCGAAATGGTTTAGATTTTTGGCACTACTAAGACACATTTCTTATTAAATTGCTAAAAAAGTTGCGGTATTTTTTATTATATGGCGTTTCTTGTTATAAAAATGGTTTGCCAAACATTATAAATATCGTTAAATCGACTAATAATTTTACATTAATATTTTTTCTAAGTACATCTAATTAGTATAAGCTAAAGAAATGCAGTCTAATCTAAAAATTAAAGCAGTCAAAAATATTAAAATATATAAAAAATATTTCTACATTTTTTCTAAGCAGAAAATATTATAACATAATAAAAGAAATCGATTTATAATTTTTTCTTAATACACAATAATTCCACGAAATAATACAAAACTTTGCGACGTTTCATAAAGAAATTGCAAAACAAATTAAGTCCCTATACTTACAATAGAAAATATAATTACATTGCTTTTGATAATATAAAATTCACAACTCAAGAAAACGATATTATGACTTAGTTTAGTGACACACACACACACACACAGTCATATCAGTGTAAATTCTTTCGATAAAGCCTCCTAAAATACCTCCGTCTCTCTTATTTCCCCTATATCGAAAGAGTGCCGACATAGTAAGTTCAGTTTAGGACATACGAGACAGAATCCACGCAAATACCATAAAATCGTTTACATTTAATCAAAATCTTCCTGGAAATTCATCAAAAATGCGCAAATGCAAAATATAAATCACAATATGTCTCTCAAATAAAACCATTTCATGTCAACGAATATAATTACATCAACTTTTAAACACAAATTACTACTTAGTACTTCTAACAGATTGTGAAATATGGTGCTGAATTTTCCCAATAAATCCCAGTGGGGTCGGTTCAAGTGGGACTTGTGAGGAACAATCCAACAGTACTGTAAATGTAGCCGACATCGGCTAGGACATCATCACAAATTATGTAAAGTTCATGAATACACAATGCATACCATTTAATAAGTTGAGTACACAATAGGCATGATGACTACTATTAAAAATGAACAAGTAAATAATACTTTCATAAAGAAGATTAAAAATGAATGCAATAATTGAAAAAATAAGTAAAATCGGTAAATAAATCACGGAGTAATAAGCTTTTAAAGTTTCTATAGGAGGCATCTCCTGTCCCTTTCTCGCGAAACAGAGCGCCTCCACATTTACTATGACAAATCCCCTCGTGACGTCACATGCCAAAGATATTGTATATGTAAAGCTACCACAGCTTAGTAATGAGGTACTATGGCGACATTGCTCTGACGTCACTGGCCGTTTGAACTATCTCTTTCTATTCCGGTTTTTAAAATGCTTGAACTTTGTCGTTTTTTGAGATTTTTTATTTTTGTTTTCACAAATGTTTATATTTTGAAGAATATCTTTAATTTATGCAAAAAAAAATTTTAGTCATCATGCCTATTGTAAATTCAAAATTATTCCTTTCATCACACAAGTGTGATAAAAATTAACTTAAAGCTGAAAGCAGTAAAAATAACTAGTAGGTAATTCATTTCGGAGCATAGTATTATTGCAGTCAACTTTTTCAAACCACTACACACGTTGTATTGGTGGGGCAGACCACAACAATACATTAGAACAAGCACATTGGTCGATTCGTCATTTCCCAAACGTAAACTATTATTTTTTTGTCATTACAATTTGGGATTTAAACTAAATGTCGTCCACAACGAGAATAAGTTATAAAATTTGTGCGAGAATATGTGTCGCTACTAAGAATATAAATAATAATATATTAGACATAAACCAAAACATTTAACCATAAAAGAGGGTACATTACATTACAGAGAATAGACGATGTATTAAAAATTGTAAATATTTTCATGGTTATTGTACCAACTTTATAATAACATCGAACATTTTAAGATTGGTTTGCTGTTAAATCGGTTTTGCATAAGTACTTCTGTATTTCGTATAAAGAAAATACTGATTGTAAATTACACAAAGGCAGAAAAGTTGCCATTTTCATATTTCATTGAACATTATCAATATTTTGCCGGCAGTCTGAGGTTAAAATAAATGTTTCAAAAACTACTGTATCACTAACTCATTTAAGAAATGCGACGAGAAATATTTGGCTAAAAAGACACATTTACAATTTTCCAAGTTTCATTTTGTCCAATTTTCCAAGTTTCATTTTGTCCAATTGCAACAAAATGCAAACGTAATAATACTTAATCATAGTCCTATACTTTTTTATGTTATCTGTACACTTTTGTCTAAAATGGTAACGACACTACTGGAAGTGCGGCTGGCTTTGCCAATAAACGAAAGATTTCGGTATTCATAGCTATGGGCCGAAACGAGACTCGGTCGAAACAGTCAAATGGCAATAAATCTCGTCAAAGCAGTAAAATGTTCCAACGTAAAAATACTTGAATAAATATTTAGGAATGGGACGAAACGAGACATGGACAAAACGAGACTTGGCCGAAACGAGACTTGATCGAAACAGTAAAATGAAAGGGATAAGCTGTGAGTGTTACCGATGTCCTGGTTGATGGTTAGCGCGGCGCACAGGGCAGCAGCTCCACATAGTTGGCGGGGAAGAGACCGAAGACTCCTCGAGGGCCGAGCCCCTGCCACCAACCTGCGTCGATCTGCTCGATATGCGTTATTATATCGCCGGGGTCGAATGTTATTTCCGATTCGTCCGCTAGAAAAAAAAATTGGTTTTATGATTATAGTTATCTGTGCTGTAATACGTTTTTAGGGTTCTACACCGAACGGATCCTTTTACTAGGACTCCACTGTCCGTCTGTCTGTCTGTCTGTCAACAAGCTGAATCTAATGAACCGCGTGATAGACAGTTGAAATTTTCACAGATGTATTTTTGTTGCCGCCATAACAATCAATACTAAAAAACAGAATAAAAATATTGTTATCTGATTCCTAGTGACTGAGGAATGTGATGGGTAAATATTTGCTACAAAAGGGTAGTTAGCCATTTTTAATACCGTTATTCCTTTCTAAAGGAACAGAACAGGAGATTGCTTGTGCGTGCGGATAAATCGAAGGGATATTCTCATTTGTATGAGAGTCACACACAAATTGCGAGCGCTGTTTAAAACGTGCTCTAGCCCCAAATAATTACATTAATTTATTATTTATTTTCAAGAGCAGTGGTCTGAAGTTGCGACCTTTGCTCAGCAGTGGGACAATATAGGTTAAGGCAAAAAAATTGAATTCATTTGATATCTCACCGGCTTGGTAGTCGTAAAGCGCTCTTGCGGTGAGTCCAGGGTCATCGTCCAAATCTTCGTATATCGTGCCTTCCTCTTCCATTCCTTCAGGAGATATATCTGGAACATTACATACAAGGATTTAGCTTTAATTCATTTTGAGGTAGTTCGAGTATGGAGTTATTAGAAAACATTAAAACAATAAGGCCTTCGTTCTCTATATTCGAGTAAAGTTCCGAGTTGGCTAGCCACCACGTAATGTCACTTGTAACTGCAGTAACGAATTCCAGAATGTCCGAGTAGCGCTAGCCGACCCGTAAACCGGGCTGCTACTTACAGGACACATCAGCTGCCGATTAGTACGGTTAACCGACGGCTATAGCAAAACTTGTTGCAAGCTCGCATGTGTTTGTAATTTATTATTATAGTTTGCATGCCACAAATACTGAGATCTACGGAACTGTAAACTACCAACCCTGTTGATTCCGCTACTGCTATAAAAACATCGACTATTCCTGTTTCTATTTCGGGATCAGATAGTTATGAATATAGAAATCAAATCATTGTATTTAATTAGTAAAACAGTCCGCTCAGAACCGCGGAAAGCCGATGGATACTGGAGGCTAGCAGCCGCTCAAAGTGGTGCTCTTTGGAGGAGGCCTATGTTCAGCAGTGGACGTCTTCAGGCTGATGATTATGATGATGATGACTACTAAAAAGTTTTTGTTCAATTATAATATGTTAAATACTTATATAATATTATGATATTTTTGTTTTGTGTTGTTTTAATTATTATTATTGCGTCAAGATAAAACCATATTTCAGGTACCTATAGGTATTACTTATTACATTTCCCGTTGAACTAAACAATGTAATCTAAATTCGTATTACATTCCTCATTACATTAATTTAATTAGTTGATACCCTTTTTTGTAAAGGTAAATCCTTACCTACTTACTGTTTTTAGGTAGGGAATAAATACTCTTTGAAGGGCACCGACCGCACCGCAGCATATAGCTGGCACATAAACAAGTAAAAAAAAATAAAAAACGAACCCAAAATGGCGTCACCGACAGCAGTCAGGGTGACTATTGAACGAACGAAATGAACAGTTGACGTTGCTACAGATCACCCTAAATTTTTACCCACTGAGTAGCTGATCGAAACTCTGTTTTCGTTCGTGAAACTGGGAAGAACTACTCGACGCCTTTACGCCCCGATCAGTATTACTCACTGGCCAGCCAACTCGGATTTTTACTCGGATATAGAGAACGAAGGCCTTAGTTTAAAAAAAAGTAAAGTAAAAATGTAAAGTTTATAATTAGCGTAAAAGGCCCAATATCTCGCACATTTTTTAAAGTTAAAGTCATGTTAACATAAAAATACTGATCGCTCATTGGTTGCCTGCTGATCATCGGCTTTCTTCAACCAATGAGCATTCAATATTGTGACCTGCAACCTCAGTTGTATGCTGAGCCGGAACCTATTCCTGACATGACATAATGTTACACATAATGTTCCTACCACTGTAATTATTGTCATATCTCTATTGTACTTATATAATTTGTGTTGCATTGTGTATGTCATGAACAAATATATTTCATATCATTTTCATTTCAATATTAATAATTAAAATATTTTTAAGGTGACATGCGTTTAACTAACATTACTAAGCTCAGAGTCGCACAACGGGCTATGGAGAGAGCAATGCTCGGTGTTTCCCTGCGAGATAAGATCCGTAATGAGGAGATCCGCAGGAGAACTAAAGTGACCGATGTAGCTCTTAGGATTAGCAAGTAGAACTGACAACCGATGGGGAAGAAAGGTTCTCGAGTGGCGACCACGAACTGGAAGACGCAGCGTAGGCAGACCCCTCACTAGGTGGACCGACGACCTGGTGAAAGCCGCGGGGAGCCGATGGATGCAGGAGGCGAGCAGCCGCTCTGAGTGGCGCTCCCGGGGGGAGGCCTATGTTCAGCAGTGGACGTCTTCAGGCTGTTAATGATGATGATGCGTTTAACTTTAACAAATGTACCAGAAACCAAGGCTCAATGTATGTGAATGATACATTGAGAACGAGATCACACGTCACGATATTGTAAGAACAGGGACTTTAAGTACGGATGGACGCAGATCGCGATTCAAAAGTTACTAATCAATATCCGTCAAGGCCAATCATCGCTGACTATTACTAAACTTGTACTACATTTACTAGGTGGTAGGACTTTTCTGCAAAGTTCGTCTAGGTAGGTACCACCGCTTTGCCAGTTATTCTGCCGCCAAGCAGTAGTGTGCAAGCACTACTGTGTTCCGGTTTGAAGGGCATTGTAGCTTTATGACCTGATTACACAGTGTAGTAATCTGATTACTAGACTGTGTGATGTCTCAGGATGACGTGCGCAGTGCAGTGTCACGCAAAACTTTATTATTTTAAAGTACCGAGTGACACTGCAACTGTTATGGGCGGCCGTGTTGCTTAACATCAGGTGAACGACCAGCTCGTCACGTGTTTAATTCTCATAAAAAAAAAAACATTCATTTATCACCATAACAACTTACCATCAAGCGTAGTCCCATTGGTCTCTTTCTTAAAGTGAACATTCTCTATTACTGTATTCTGCCTGCTCAACTCCTTTTCCCTTCCATCCTCAACACTATTCTTACTGTACGGCGACCGCTTTATGGTACTAAACTTGTTATCACTGTCATCATCGTCATTTTCGTTGGAACTCGAATATGAAGCGTCGAACATATCATTCTCTAGAATGTTCTGTTTTATCATCGGCTCGCTTTGCTTCAACCCATCGATGTCCCGATACGCCTCGTTCTGATTGTATTCAGAATAACTGATGGCACTAAACGAACTTGGCTCGTTTTCTGTACTAGGACTCAAATCCACCGACGGATCTATGATCGGTTCGTATTGAATCTGCGAAGGGCTTTCGAGACTAAGTTTAATTTTGTCAATGTTTTTCAACGGACTCGTTTTGGGTTGTTCCTGGTTGTCGGTTGTTTTTGGCTCGAGTTTGAGAGGTTTGACGGGCGATGTGGGTTGTTGTGTCGGTTGTTGCGAGAATGTGTTGATGCGTTGCGCGATTACGGAACTCCGGACTGGCTTTTCTGGTATGCTGTTCGATCTGCAAGTGGAAAAATCTGTTAGAATATCGATTTATCCGCAGCCTGGGGTCTTTATTTATAGTTGTTTTTATTCAGTCTTATCAGGCTGCATTGTCCTCGGTACATTAAAATCTGCAATCACAAAGCCACCTGCCAAGCATGCTGATATTGCAAATCCTTTCTACGATAATCGTGCAGTGGAGTTTTATGGGGGAGGAGTTCAGCAGTGGACAGCAATGTAATCGGTAAAAAATCCTAATAATATGACTATATGCGAAAGTTTGTGCGAATGTATTACCTTTTATCTCGGTAACTTCTAAACCGATTTTGAAGTAATTCGGAATGCCGATGATTCAATATTAACACCTAAGATACTTTTCATCCGCGCTTCTTATCTGCTCGCGGCATCTATTGAACTATGTGGGCAGACAAAATATTCCCAAGTTAGGACGCTCACGTTTTGTTCTATGTGATGCCGGTATCTGTGGTAGTACCTATACTATTATAAAATATATGCCATCATTTAACCATGTTTAAACGAATGTGGCTTTTTTTATGAGAATGAATGACGTGACGAGCTGGTCGTTCACCTGATGTTAAGCTATACGGCCGCCCATAACAGTTGCAGTGTCACTCGAAACTTTAAAATAATAAAGTTTTGCTTGACACTGCCCTGCGCACGTCATCCTGAGACATCACACAGTCTAGTAATCAGATTACTATACTGTGTAATCAGGTCATAAAGTCTCATTTGCCCAATAATTTCACTACGGCTTGCGTCCTAAAAGCTTTCATGTGAATTAAAATAACGGTTTAAATGTTTTTAAAAGTAAATAAACGAGTGTATTACCGTGAGTTGATCTGTCCCTGCGCCAAGTTCTGTTGGAACAGTTTCCTGGCGGCGGCGGTGGAGGCTCCGATCAGCTGACGCGCCTCCGCCGACCGCGCGCGCCGGAGCGCCTCCGCCCCTCCGCCGGTCGGGGCTTCGCCCTCCGCACTCTCTACTGGAGCGGGGACTGCGCTCCTAACACGAGTTACATGCGATGAGGATCCGTAACGTTTATTGTTGTGAATAAATAATAAATAAATAAATAAATAACGCCCAACGATCACATACATAGATCCTGGACCCTAACTAGGATTCCCTGTATCTAGGGACCCAGGAACTACGAGGACCGTGGTCCCACAACACCCAGACACAGAAAAAGTATTTGCGCTTTTTTTTTTCGTGCACAAATTTTTATCCTGTCGCGGGAATCGAACCCGCCACCTCCGGGTTATGAGCCGACCTGCTCAACCACCACACCACGGAGGCTGTCCAAATGCAGGTTTGTGGAGCCAAGAAATCCTCAAAGCGAAGGGTAGGGCCCTTAGAGTATTTATAAATGGAAGTGGCAGGCGTACCCATCTTCCCGTCATATGGCGCTATTTGATCATAGACGTTATCATAGTGTGTGTGTAGACACTGCGTAACTACGCGTGATTATATAACAGTGTGCGTGTTTTAAGATGGTGTGCGGCGTGCGTTTACACGCGCGGTTTGCGCGTGTGCTGTACGTGTCTACCTCGTCCCCCGTAAATGTCAGCAGAATAAAAAGCTGGCGGATTATAACGTTAACATCTCCATTGGTTAAATGCTCTAAGGTAGGGCCAGATAAGCAGGTCGGATTACGTTCAAAGAAACATCGACCTTAACATCGTAGACTTAAATACCAATTCCGTCTTCCGCGTGGCGCTGACAATAAAGACAACGCACGAAACGACTGATATTGGAGGTTGAAAATGTATATCTGTTAATATAATATCTTTCAAAATTATGAAGTCATCACATTATGTTAATATTACTGGGAAACTGTATAAAATGGGTACAACCAGATTTTTTGAGGTATGTTTGCGATTTTTTTCTATATAACTAAACTTATTTACCTTGTGTTTGCGTTCATCGCAAACAAGTTAACGCAACGAATTACATCATATATTAAAATCAAAGCTCCACCTGCTCTAATTTCGTCAGGAAACGTGCCAAAGATCACCTTATTCGCCCTACCCTTCGCCTTAACATACAGTGCAAAAATTTTTGCTCTACGACAAAAACTGACGAACTTATTACCAAATTACTAGCGTAGATCACTGAGTCGCCGTGACGTGCGCTCAATGAACTTTTCCCTTCATCATCATCATCATCAACAGCCCGAAGACGTCCAATGCTGAACATAGGCCTCCCCCGGAGAGCCACCTCGCTGCTCGCCTCCTGCATCCATCGGCTCCTCGAAGGTTTCACCAGATCACCGGTCCACCTAGTGGGGGGCCGGCCTACGCTGCGTTTTCCGGTTCGTGGTCGCCACTCGAGAACCTTTCTTCCCCATCGGTTGTTACTTCTACCCTCCCTTTCTTACCCATGCAAGAAATTACACAAGTTACCTGCCGACCCTACCGTACACTCTATAACGACACAAACAGCGGATTTATACGTAAATCCAAACAATACAAAGAGTTGGTTTTAGTAAGCCAACGAAGCTGTGATTTACATTTCGGCATTTATCCTGTTTGCTTCGTTTATAATATTGCCAATCGCATTTATTTGTAAACATTTTTAAGAGCATGTTAATAAACATTGTGTAGCATATTTCTGACTTTTGTCTCTGTCTATCGAGCTTCAAATGAGCAAACATAAAACGAGATACAACACTGTTGTATCGCCATATTATATTATCTATAAACAGTAATGTATCTGTAGCTGTGGTTACTGTCAGCTTGACATTGACAGCCCGCCATTTACTCTACAAACACGTTCTCTCTGGATCGCATGGTTGCATCATCAATTATTAATTGATTATCATTATGTAAATGCAATGTAAGACTCAACAATTTACTATAAAATACAACAAACACTTTATAATTCTATTGTTAGACAGTGACTATATGGCTTTTTTATGTTCACGAAAGAATACTAACTTTTGTTGTTCTACTTTTGCTCTTCTTTCGGCTTCTAATTCATCTCGTTTTCTCGCTGCTTCTTCCATTTTAGACTTTTCCTGTAAAGAAGAAAGATAAATCAAAAAAGATTATTACCTAAAGATGTAACTATAATTAGGCAATATAATAAACAATTATGATGAGAATGAAGCTGACTGGCTTTATTTTATGCATCCACACTCATTTTTCGGTTTTTCTTTCTTATATTTTGGCTCCACACATAGTGTATTTAGCCAGTGTCAATATTGTAATTATTCATCGTTACAGAATATATCACGTAAAGTCAAGTCTCAGTCATAGTCCAGTCTAAGTCAGGTAGTCGTAGTCCAGTCTAAGTAATGCTCTATTAAAGTGGTGGCAACTTTACTAGAAGCTTCTATGGAATTTTGGAAGCAACACGAAAACTCACGTTTCACCACATTATATCACTTGCCCACACTCATGCTCGTAATTCAGCACTTAATGCGTAAAACGCCAACCATTTTAAACATTAATACTGGAAAAAGCACAAGTTTTGAGAAATAATACAATGCAACGACGTGAACATTTCCGCGTTCCCGCCAAAACCCATCTTTCGGTTTTTCTTTTTTCTTTTAATTAAAAATTATAAAACGTACCTCGTCCCTTCTCTTTCTTTCTGCTTCTATCCTCTTCTTCTCTTCCTGTTCTTCTTTCATCCAAAACTGATCCCTTTCTTTTGAGTTGATTTCTTGAACTGGAATGAAACACCTTTGGTTTTTAATTATAAAATAGTTCTGATTTGTCAGCTCTAAAAATGTTGCTGTCCCATTCACATTCGTTTGACTTCAGGTCGAAATGAAAGGGATCGCTATAGTTGTAGAACTGTAGAAGTTTGTAAAACAAAATTGGCACCTCCTATGATTATGAGTTATCCACTCAGATTCAAAAAGTTAAACCAACCAAATTATTTTATTTATTGAACATAATTTTTTTTTGTTTCAAAAAATCCTTAGTCTTAGAAAAAAAAATGAACCGCTAGTAGATAATCTACCTCTGCGAGTAATTTTTAACAATATCAAGTGGACCAGATGACTTTAAAAAATGGAAGACCAGCGCTGGGCGGTTATTCTGTATGGAAACACAGATTCCACACGATACGAAACCACGTCGTTATCGTGTCACAGCGTCAGATATACCTTCACTGTACATTCAAGTTATCTTTATTTTGAATAAAATATATTGATATAATTGGTCATATCTTTTGATGTGTTGATGTTTCGGAACCCGTCTCGGTAAAACATACGATTTTTGACAGTTCAAATCGCGCCACGTCCAAATTAATTTCGCGCTGTTTTGTTTTCGTATCATAGAGAAAACAGTTTTGCAGATTTCTTATGTAAGACAAGGAATTCGCGTGGTTTCGAAGTAACGAATCAATACGGAATAATGGCCCTGGTCATATGCTGAGTTGGGACCGATTTGTAGCAATAGGCCAACAACACTTTATTTTTGTATTACTTTGTATATTTTGTCATTCGCATGGTTTATTGTGTGGCTTTTGTCATGATTAAATGATTATTCTGTTCTGTTCTAATAATAACACATTTTCAAATGTAATACCTCGTCTTAGATTACACTTTCTTCTCTTGATCTCTTCGGCAACTTTCATCATCACGTCGTAACATTGAGACATTACAACACTCGTCATTTTAATTTTTTTATAACACTAAAATATTTAATATTTCTTTTCAGACTTACACAACTAATTTGAATAAACGAGTTATAATCGAAACATTAATGAGCAAAGATAAACAAAATTATTTTTCAGTAAATTAGAAAAAAGTTACTTTAATTTTAAATTTTTTTTATTTTTTTATTCCTTGGCTAACAGTTTATAAAACTGTGTTGCACCGTATGACTAGTACTGCAAATAGCCAATATAGCGTTATTATGTTTACACGATCGATCGCTGCGACGGTAAACAAGACCTTTGTGCTCACTGCGCTGTTATTCCTGGTATTTTAAACAAACTGTCGAAGGTTATACCAATTTCATATATAGTGGTATAGTTTCGTGTATTCTTGCTTTGATATTAACTATGAAGGTTACATGAAGCCTATTTCCCTTGAAACTTTGAAGGTAACTTCGTGATACGAAATGCGAATTTCGTTTGTATGATTCGCTGTTTCTTACTCAAATTATTAATGAACACTAGATCATGTACTAAAGATTTCATTACAACTGCAACTTACCTGGGTTAACCTTCTTATACGTAGTCCCGACTGGTCCACTAGGTGGTAACTCCTCCGGTTTACTAGACTTAAAGTTGAAGGCTGAGCCAGCTTTCGCCACCTTGTCCAGTATAACTCTTTCATCGAGGTCATCCTCTGTTCGCGCGTGCATAGTCAGATGGAACCCCGTGAAGAAACTGGCCACTTGCTTGATGTGGTTCGCACATGTTCCCTTGCGGACTGTTGGCGCGCCTTCACCCTGTAACGAAGAAGGATAGATGATAGTTAAAGCCACAAGAGGATGCAAGAGGCAAGTAGCATGCTGAGGCTAGTTGCTCAGCAGTATACTTACGGCTGTTGGTGTTTTACAAAAAAGTACCTTATGTACGCGCTAATCTCTGGAACTACTGATCCGATTCTAAAAATTCTTTCACTGATAGAAAGGTACACTACCATTGAGTGACATAGGCTATGTTTTATTGTGATACAAGCTACCGCCCGCGGCTACACTCGCTTTAAATCTATTACCTGATGCGATGTCGAAGTGCGTTAGTTAGTATCAGATAATTCAATTCACCCCACTAGGTAACGTCGTCTTAATACTCTACGTTACCTAATGTAATATTAATGTTCTAGGAAGTAACTAATACGGTACAAGTCATTTGTTAAACTTTGCAATGAAATGGGACTAACCTGCCCATTTTTTTTTTCTTAATCATTAGGTAGGTAATGATATAAATAGGTAAATTAGGTATCTCTTGAATAATCTGTTGAATTGTTGAATCTATTAGCTAACAGAATCTTAAGTATGAGACGACAGTTCATTAAAATGTTTTCTGTAAGTAAATACTATTATTTTCAGATTTAATAAACAGGCAAACAAAACAAGCATTGAAGTGTTAATATTTCACTTGACAATAGGCAAAGGAAAATTAGATGTATAAATAATAAGGAAAACTGTGATTGCGGAAATGAAACGAGTATTTTTTCTCACAGTTATAAATAAAATAGAAATAGGTACACTATAGAGTAATATATACTTAGTTCAGTGTGTAACAATGACTGATAGAATTTTATTATTCATCATCATTAACAGCCTGAAGACGTCCACTGCTGAACATAGGCCTCCCCCCGGGAGCGCCACTTAGGACGGCTGCTCGCCTCCTGCATCCATCGGCTCCCCGCGGCTTTCACCAGGTCGTCGGTCCACCTAGTGAGGGGCCGGCCTACGCTGCGTCTTCCAGTTCGTGGTCGCCACTCGAGAACCTTTCTTCCCCATCGGTTGTCAGTTCTACGAGCGATGTGGCCTGCCCATTGCCATTCCAACTTGCTAATCCTACTTTATTATTAATACCTAGTAATTTAAAAGTTAAAATTCATCATCATCATCATCATCATCCTGAAGACATCCACTGCTGAACATACCACTGCTGAAGGGCTCCCCCAGAGAGTGCCACTTTGAGCGGCTGCTCGCCTCACGAAAAATTGCACAGTGTCAACATTTATTATCGTATGAATTGAGCTAAACCGAGATAAAACTCTATAAGAAATGCAATCAGTTTTCTAGAAAGGTATTATAGTGCCGTGACGTTGCCGTGTGTTCTCGCCGGTGTATGAATAGGATCACCCCATCTCTTCCCGTGAGTGCCAAAAGATCCGGGTAAGGGAATACCTCCAAAGCGTCCAAGTGGCCTGTTATGGTGAGGCCTGTGTGGACCTCTTCCGACTGTTGATGTTCTTCTTCTTCTCGTGTAGGCAAGTGGTCAGCCCTGAGGTCAGAATTTTTAAGCCACCCGAAGGCTTCTGACTTGGCTTAACGACTATTGCCTTACGACAACAGCCGGGACCGACGGCTTAACGTGCCCTCCGAAGCACGGTAGCGCTCAGTTCTAAATACAAACTTTTTGCTGTAGCGGTCACCCATCATAGTAGTGACCGCAGCGAACGTTGCTTAACTTTACCGATCGGTTAGGAACGGCTAGTCGTGCTTCGCTATGAGCGCTACGGCTGTTGATGTTATTGTTGTATGATGTCATGAATTTTACTGACACTTTTTTTTATATTTATTTACTAAACTAATCAAAACATTTGGCAATTAAACATATTTGATGACAGTATACGCCATCACTGTTGTTTTAATCATAAAGGCGTCATGATCATAATTATGACATCACCTACGATATCTTTGTATAATGAAATAATATTTATAGACGTGAACTCTGTCTGTTATTATCACAGAGCTATGAAACAAATGACGCTTCTTCTATGAAGAAGCGTTTTGTTTGCTCTGTGGTTATCGTAAATCTAATAATACCACGAAATATTTAGTCCTATATAAACGAGTATGTAGCCTATGTTATCTTGTTAAATAATGATTGATAAAATCTGTTATCGGTTCGTATGAATTGATTGTTTAAAACAAGATATTTTTGTAGCAAACTCTACCTAATCCAATCCTATCGTAATTCGTTTTATCAACTTCCTGCCCAAAAATCTGATAAATCATGTGAATTTTGGATTAAAATATAATTCAACCCACATAATTCACTCTATTTACATATTCAACCATAGAGATGGAAAAAACCTACGCGCGTATTTGGAAAACAAGCATTTACCCAAGCCACATGATATACTGAATATTATGTCCCAATTGACTGATTTATATAGTCACTAATACTGCCTTATCAACATTACCATCTCTTACCCTGTCCTCCCCAACCAGTTCCGGCTAATTTCTATTCTCCCGTTTCTCTCAAAAATAATAGAATCTGTTGTTCATAAGCAAGTGACGGAGTATCTCTGTAATGCGGACCTATTAAACCCGTTTCAGTCAGGATTCAGAGCCGGACATAGTACAACGACTGCCTTGCTAAAGGTGACTGAGGACATAAGAGTTAGCATGGAAAATTCGCAAGTTACGATTCTTGTTCTAATTGACTTTAGTAATGCGTTTAACGCAGTTGACCACGACCTGCTGTTAGCCACATTAGGTCATCTAAACTTTTCCTCTCTTTCTGCACGTTGGGTCTCCGCTTACTTGAAGGGGCGCAGGCAGGCGATCCGAGCTGCCCAGAGTTTCTCTGATTGGCGCGAGTTGGAAGCGGGCGTCCCTCAAGGGGGAATACTGTCGCCGTTGCTATTTTCTTTATTCATTAATATGCTTTCTTCCTACCTTCGCTGCTCTTATCACTACTATGCTGATGATCTCCAGCTGTACCAACATTCTATTATTGAAAACTTAGGTGATGCTATTAGCTCTCTCAATAATGACCTTGTCCAACTGCAAACCTGGTCCGAGCAATTTGGCATATCAGTCAACCCAGATAAATGCCAGGCCATAATAATTGGCAGCTCAAGAAGACTGTGCAAAGTTGACTTTGCGAATCTTACTCCGCTGTTCTACAACGGCTCTTCAATCCCTTTTTCCCAAACAGTCAAAGATCTCGGTCTGCTTATTGATTCTAAATTGTCCTGGTCGCCCCAAATAAATGAAGTTTCACGTAAATTCTACGCTACCCTCCATTCAATCATCCGTTTCAAAAATTTCCTTCCTATGAGTACTAAAATATCACTTGTCAACACCCTCCTCTTGCCAATCATTGACTATGGTGACATCTGTTATCTCGATGTAACCGAAGAATATCTTAACAAACTGGATCGCTTACTTAACACTTGTATACGATTCGTTTTTGGGCTGCGTAAGTACGATCATGTTACTGAATATCGCTCCAAGCTGAAATGGCTTCGAATCCGTGATAGAAGGAATGCTAGAATTGTTGGCTTACTTTATTCCATACTAAATGATCCTAAATCCCCTGTTTATTTAAAAAGCATCTTTAAGTTGCAAGAGGATGCCCACAATCTTAACCTGAGGTCTACAGACTCTCGACTTCTTGCTATGCCTAAGCATACCACTTCTTTTCGTGACAACTCTTTTGGGGTTGTGGCAGTACGTCTATGGAATCAACTTCCACCTAAAATAAGAAAAGCGACGTCTAAGGAGGTGTTCAAAAAGTTAGTTCGGGAGCACTATTACAACAATCCTTCCAAATTAGTTTAATAATTTGTCACTACTTATTTATTGTATATATATAATAATTAATGTATTCTTCTGTAGTATTTATCCCACTTTGGTATTTTCTGTTTTTGTATTTATGATATAATATAATAGTATATATCATATAATAGGTATTTATTAATATTTAGAAAATTGTAATAAGTAATGGTTTTTTTTTTGTTTGTACAAATTGTTCATACTAATTTTGATGCACGCCTACATCCCTATTTCTTAAACTATGTGTGGAATGACTGGTAGAAAATGCTTTAGCATTAAGTCCTCCTTTTGTACTTTTTGTGCAATAAAGAATTAAATAAATAAATAAATAAATAAATATGATTGACATAGAGTAAGTAATAAGTATCCATAAATCAATACTTACCTACTCTTTACGCAGAAAGACTAAAGTGACCGATAGCCCTTAAAGTTAACAAGTTGAAATGGCAATAGGCAGGCCACATCGCTCGCAGAACTGACAACCGATGGGGGAAGAAAGGTTCTCGAGTGGCGACCACGGACCAAAAGGCGCAGCGTAGGCCGGCCCCCACTAGATGGACCGACAACCTGGTGAAAACCGCGGGGAGCCGATGGATCAGGAGGCCAGTAGCCACTCAAAGTGGCGCTCTTTGGGGGTGGCCTATGTTCAGCAGTGGACGTCTACAGGCTGTTGATGTTTTTTTTTATGGGAATGAATGACATGAGTTAGGGTCCAGGATATCTACATAATATGTGGTCGTTGGGCGTTATTGTTATTATTATTGAACAATCGCACCTAGAGTTTAGTATGTTCTGCCGCGAGTTGGTGGCCTAGTCTTTTGTTTGAAACTGGTAATTTTTTTTTTAATGTGAATGAATGACGTGACGAGCTGGTCGTTCACCTGATGTTAAGCAATACGGCCGCCCATAACAGTTGCAGTGTCACTCGGAACTTTAAAATAATAAAGTTTCGCGTGACACTGCACTGCGCACGTCATCCTGAGACATCACACAGTCTAGTAATCAGATTACTGTTGTATATGTATTATGTGGGTATGTAAAAAATTAATAACAAACGGCAGTCTGTGTTCGCCATCTTGACGTTTTATTTCATGGTGACAACGGTGCTAAATAAAATTAGATATTATATGGTTAAAAGTGCTTGTTTCGCGCTAAAAAGTATACTAAAAGAAATCTCTGAACTCAGTGCCTGCTAGATTGCAACGAATGATGCTTAGAATTCAGAGATATGATTTTACGGTTGCATATAAACTAGAGTTGCCGCGAATACTCGCTATTATTTGGTATTCGGCATCACTCGTCATTTTTTTTATATTCGTCGAATACCGAATAATAGCTAGTATTATTCGGCATTCGGCGAATAGTCGTCGAAAATAAACTTTTAACGAACAAAAGAACTAATGAGTCAAAAATAATATTTTGACTCATTAGTTGTAGCCTGTGCCTATCATATTCATGAAATTAAATTAGTAAGGCTTTTTAATTATTATTTAAAATCCAACAGAGGCAGATTGTGGTGCAAAAAAACATTTTTTTCTGCAAGACTGGAGCAAGTCGGTTTCGTTTTTCCTCGTAAATTAAACCTGCCTCGGAAAATAGTCTTATATGTAGGTATGTATAACATGAAACAGATTTCTTTAACTTTCTTGTTTTCTTTTCTCACAGCCTTAGAAGAAATTAGAAATATTTTTAAAGTGTTTAATGTTTTTTTTATGTCGAATAGTAATGTCGAGTTATTCGACTATTCGCCAAAGTGAATGGCGATTAATCGATATTCGACTATTCGCTATAAACACTATTCGCGGCAACTCTAATATAAACCAGGCAAATACATGTATATCTCGGACGCTCTCTCGAGGGCCCCACTCCCGATCTGATGTCAGATAATGTTACGGAGGAAGTTCACAGCCAGTCGTGCTATCTCGTAAGCAGTGTTGCATTTAGTGATGAAAAACTAATGCTAGTTAGGGAACACACTAAAACTGATGTAGTATGTCAGTTGTTAATCAAATATATATTCACAGGATGGCCGTTAAATAAATATCAGACCGATGAACGTGTGAGGCATGTGTGGGAACACCGACAGTCGTTAGAATATTATGAGGGAGTGCAATTCAAGGATGACCTAGTATTTATTCCGGAAGCGCTACGCGCGGAAATGCTAACGCGGGTGCATGAAGGCCATTTAGGTATTGACAGGTGCAAGAGGCGAGCCCGTGAGGTCATGTACTGGCCGGGCATGTCGCGTGACGTGGAGCGCGCCGTTCGCCGCTGTCGTGTATGCACCTCGCACGCCGCCATGCCGCAACGCGAAACATTAATTCCTCATCAAATACCCAGTCTACCCTGGACAAAAGTAGGCTCTGACATCTTTGAATATAACAAAAGATATTTTCTGCTATTGGTCGATTATTTTTCAAATTACATTGAGGTGTCTGCTCTGAGTTCTATCACGTCAAAAAGCGTAATTAAGGCGATGAAAGATCAGTTTGCACGTCATGGAATACCGAATGAACTGATATCGGATAACGGTCCTGCCTACGCATCGAAAGAATTTCAAGAATTCACAAAAAAGTGGGGGTTTAGTCACAAAACATCATCACCAAACTATCCACAATCCAACGGTCGATCAGAGCGAGCAGTTCGCACGATTAAAAGCTTACTAATCAAGTCCATTAATGACAACTCTGATTTCTACTTGAGTTTATTAAATTACAGGTCTTCTCCTAGGGATGGTATAGCAAGCCCAGCTGAGCTTTTAATGAGTCGGAAACTCAATACGCGATTACCAATACGCCAAGATAAATTACGCCCGGCTAGAGATAATTCTAAAGATTATAACAACATGTTACGCAAACAGGGTGTAGCTAAAAGTTATTACGACAACAGTGCTCGCGATTTGCCAGATCTGCAGGTGGGTGACGAGGTGATCGCGGTAGACGGAACTAGGAGGCGGGAAGCGCGGGTGACGGCGCGCGCCGCGCAGCCGCGCTCCTACTTCATCGCGGACAATCCGGGCAAGCGGTATAGGCGTAATCGTAGGCACCTTCTCAAGCTGAACTCTTCTACATCTCCTGATAGAATGGTGATGGATGCTTATGATTTATCCTGATTTATACAAAGAAACGAAAAAGCCATTCCTGGTAGTTAGGTATATATAAGGTAGGTATAGATATACAATTGATTATGCATGTAAGTATTATGAATTATCAATCGCGTCAATTTATTATATTGTAAAACTCATTAAATGTATAACGTTTCAATCTGAGGTGTTTACCTACATAATATCTACCTAGGTAGATATTATAGTTAGCGAAATACATATTGGTGAACAACAAATTAATAAAATATTCACACAGGTACCTACTTACAAAATTAATGTAAGTATATGATAGGTATACCTATAAATTATTTTATGAATTAATCTGTTAATAGCATAGCACGCTGCTGTTTAGAATTCACTAATTATTTCATTGATTTCTATGTAAGATAATTACTATAAGAACTCAGTAAAAATAATGAATGTACTGATTTTTAAAATGAGCTATTGAATACCTACGTATTGTGTTTGTGTTTATTTTTGTTATGGGAAGAGATGTTGTATATGTATTGTGTGGGTATGTAAAAAATTAATAATAAACGGCAGTCTGTGTTCGCCATCTTGACGTTTTATTTCAATTACTACACTGTGTAATCAGGTCATAAAGTCTCATTTGCCCAGTAATTTCACTAGCTACAATGCCCTTCAAACCGGAACACAGTAGTGCTTACACACTACTGCTTGGCGGCACAATAACTGGCAAAGCGGAAACCATAACGTCTGCAAATGACATGAATTGAATATGCCCATATTTCGTCATGTCATCATTACCGTTCTAATTTTAGATGGGCTACTTTTTATTAGGTCCTACGCTTTGTTTATATTTGGAGTGATATAATAGAATATAGAATGGAGTGATATAATGGAGTATGCCTGAATCAGATTTCAGCATAACTTATTCTGAAATGATCAAACCAGATCAAGAGCCAGACATAAGGTTGAGGGCAGATGTTCCATCAGGAAGATATTTTGATTTAGATTATCCTGTTATTCCAATGGGATGTTGCAAGGCAGACAGAACATACCTGCCCCAGGAGTCTGATGTTAAGTGCTGCCTATTTCCAAGTGTATTCACACATTTTGGTGTCAGCCACCAAGACATGTATGAGAAACAAGCACCAGCAGTTGTGAGGAGAGCATTTGAGAAGGCCGGACAAAAATTCTCAGATGAGAAATTTGAAGCTGTTTGGAACATTGCCAAAAAAGGTCACTCTCAAGATTGGGTATGCTTTGAAACTTTTCGCAGGGCTCTAAAGAAGGTTGATCACTATCAACCTTCTCTAGAGCCCTGCGAAAAGTTTCATTTAAGTTTCAGAATTTAAAAAAAAGCATAAGTAAAAATAATAGTAAACTTAGATATATAAAAAGCAACAACAAGCAAGGTCAATATAAGCCAATAATTCAATCAGCTTTCATTTTTAGAATTACTCATTAGATTCCACAAACATAGTTATTAGGTTAATTCTTAATTAATATATTTTTTTATTTAGTTTCGAATATTAAGTATATTATTTTTTAGATTCTACAATTTAAAAAAATAGAAACCTAATAGGATCAGTTTGTTATATTGTTGCTACTTGCCATTTTATCATAAAACTAATAATAACAAGGTACCTACCTACAGTATGTTGTTTTATTTTATAATGGTAGTTTTAATTAAGAATTCATAACTTCTAAACTTGCCTAATATGCTGTAATAAACTATTTTTTAAGCTTCATGAGTACATAGTATTAACATTAACTAGTATGTAGTGCACTAATGAATTAATATGCAGCATAGACTATATTACCTGCCAGTTGATGAGGACATATTTGGATATACTTCCATCAGGGAGATCCACTTTCAAAAAGGCATACTGTATTTTTCCACTGTTAAAATCATCAACCAGTTCCATTAAACCTCCATCTCCTTTTCCCACAAACTTGAGATCATTAGTCATGCCATCATAACCAAACAAGGCCCTGTAAATGAAGGAAAATAAAGCCTGGCTTGAATTGTAAAACACAATTATTTAGGAATATAGTTGATTATTTTCATAATATACTTATTGCAATGCACAATCTCCACTTTTTTTGTGAAACATTGCATGACAGCAAGCCACTATGCTCGCAATTGAAGAAGGATGAAACCAGCTTTTACTTAATTGTATTTTAAAGACTTAGAATACATGGCCCCCACCCATTGGCGAGATTTATTAAACGCTACCCTTTGTTAGAAAATGATAATCAAACCTCTTTTATCACACTGTAACATAGACCATGGTGCCTGAGCAGCGATAGACGTGGATTCTCTTAAGCAAGTAGCCACTTTAGGTGGTGTTTTAAGAGGCCTATATAATATAAACATAATAATATAATTTGTTGCGATTGCTTAAAATTCCCACAATACAAGGCCTTTGCATAGTGCTGTTACTAAACAAGATTAAACATTTTTGTTGAGCTTTGTGGTCAATTTACCACTTTCCTAATATAAAACCCAGGGCTACAAGGACCCAGGAGCCTATTTAGTGTTATCACGGTGTACCATCAAGTACAAATGAAATAGCCTGAACGTGATGAAATCATGGTGAACGTGTCGCAAGCGTTACTAGTTAGCGTCCAGTGTATTCATTTGGCCCAATACTTCGCCAACAAGCAATAAATATCGCTGATAATTTTGCGTTATGCAGAAATAACATAATTCGTAAAATAGCCCGCGTTATTCCGTTGTATGGGATGAGGCATCTGTACTGTAGGTATTATTTTATCTGGGGTATTATTAAATGCAAAAATGTTTGAGTATCAGTATAAGCCAAGCCCAAACATGCGTGTAACAACATCTTTTTTGATCATATCCATTCCAATAAAGCCAGCCTATGGCCAGGATCACAAACCGTACATAAAACGCATCGATGCATCAAATTGTACCAGTACTTGAAGTAACACTTGCAGGCATTGTCACGTATAAGGAACAGTAATTGTGGATGCTATCCAATTCAATTTTAATCAGGAGCGTGTGTTTATTTAATTTCCCGAGCCAAGTAGGTCGGTAACATCGATGTGTTGCACTCACCAGTTGGTCTCAGTTTTCTCGTCGAGTACATCTTTCCAAGCAGCGATCAATGCTTCTTTATGCTTATCTAAGTTTATAGCCATTTTACATTATTTTATAAACTCCAGTTTGGTTTTATTCAGTCGAATTAAATAAAAATCTAAATAAAACGCCGCAGTCTCGCCTGCCTGACTCACAACAATTAACCACTTTGTCATTGACATTGACACATGACAGATAGGCAATTACCTGTATTGGCATTTTACAAGTTGACAGTGAAAATACATATGGATTTGATTGACACGACACATGGGCTAAAAGAAAAGAAAAAAATATTCCACAGACAGAGTAACTAATAATGTTTTCTTTAATCTGTATTTTTGGCGGAACGAATAACCTAGAAGGTTAAAATGTATAAATAGGTACTTGCCACTTGGCCGCCAGTATTGGGAGTATTATTTTCTTGTGCCTATTTAGGTTAAATAGTAAAGTCTACGCCGAACTTATAAAAGCAGTTGTGAAGTCGGCGCGGAACGCTGTGCCATCCAGCGGCGCTGTAGCAAAAATTAAATATGCGCGGGAAGAGATAAGCACGTGCGTAGCGTATGGAGAGCTTGCAGAGCACTTCACAGTCATCATTGAGTTTGGGGCAGAATCTACCAACATAGGTATAGGTCCCATTCTGCTCTGCGCTAAAAGTAAAAACGTGTCTCTCCTGCAAAGTTCCATTGAATCATTCATTCATCATCCAGTATTAAAGTACCTACTATACTACTATTTTTCTGGAGCTTGACTGAGATTTGAAATAAAGTACGTGTACTTAAGTAGGTAGATACTTAGATTGCTACCTACATTATAAATTATTAGGTAAGTTGCACATGAACATTACAATACATTACAATCACAGAATTCGCCCTATTACAGATGCTAATAAGTCTATGATTACAATATAAAACACAAGTAGGTAAGTTCGTAACTGTGCCTACCTTACCTACTTATTGGAAGTGAAACTGTAAGTATACGTACAATACGTAGGAACCTAACTGTGATCTACTGTATTTTTCTACTTAAACTTCCTCCTTGCGCGCGCAATTTAAGCTCGAGTAAAAGCAATCGGCCCTTATAGCACGTTGTATTATGATATTTACAAGAACTTTCATTCATCACTACACGAGAATCAGAGCTCGGTAGTCACGCAAGAGGCCGCTTGGCGTGTTCACGCCGCGGCTCCGCGACATGGCTTGTTTTCGTTCTGCTTTTAAAAACAAAACCTGAAATAAAATGTGGGTAGATGTAAGCAGGCGCGAAAAGCAAAATTACATGTCTGCTGCCAATGGATCATTCATACCCGGGTAAGTTAGTGACAATAAAAAAATTGACCACTTTTATAATAAGTACTTACAAGTAGGTAAAGGGGGGAAAGGCTACAATAAAATCACGTCATTACTTTTAGGGTTCCGTAACATACCCAAAGGGTAAAGCGACCCTATTACCATAGTGTAAGTATTTATTACACTATGCTATTATTACTAAGGCTCCGCTGTCCGTCTGTTTGGTTTGCCTGTCTATTACCATAATTATGTATCTCATGAACCGTGTTAGACGAATAGACAGTTGAAATTTTCAGAGATGATTGCCGCTATAACAAAAAATACTAAAAACCAGAATAAAATAAATATGTAATGTGTATGTGTATGGGGGCTCTCATACAACAAACGTGATTTTTTGTTCGTTTTTATTTTTAGAAACTGGTATGGAATACGGAACCCAAGCCCCTTCAGTGCTCGACCGACGACGGTCGGTGCGTACGTCGGTCGCGCTTGTCATTTGTATGAAAATTTACAAGCCTTCCCAATTCCCAACATTATGGGCCTTACTTATAAACGCCACTTTAAGTTAGTCAGTAGTTTTTAATATTCCGTCTTCCGTTTTCCCGCATGACATTTCAAATCAGTCAAAAGATGACATTTTTAAGCATTGGCTAGCAGCGTTTAAAGTAAGGCTCTAAATTTTTGTACATGAATGCAAATAAATGAATCCGTAACCCTTCATGCATGAGTCGCAATTCACACTTGTTTATATTTTGTTCGTTTATATTTAAGTACCTACCTACCTACGTACTATTATACCTTAATATGAAAGTGTGAAACTAACATAATGATCAATAGGTACTTAATTACAAAGATTCATATGAAACAGCTAAGAGAAAGTATTATCAAATTAGCATATTTATGTGCATCAAGCACATGATTCAATCGCATCAGACCCCTTACCTTACTGAAACATTTACTAGTGAAAACTGGATCGGTTGTTCTCAGTTGCACGAAGACTCGCACATTCACCAACAAAAGTGTTACGAGATCTTTTTTTCTCTTAAATGGAAAACTTTATCATCAGCAGTATTTTTTTTTGGTTTTCCTGGTAAGGTACCCATCACAGTTCTAGCACGAGACATGGCCATAGTACGTAGCTACGTAGCACCAAGTATTATTTATTGAGGCCACAGTTTAAATTCATCGTTAATACTTCACAATAATATAACTTAGGTAACTCAATTCAGTTTCAATTGGAATACGGAAAACGAAGAAATTATAAATGGTGTAGACTTTGACAGGCATAAATAAGGGAATGGATTCATATTTTATTCAAATAACTGCATACTCAATTACTCAACTGATACATTATAGTTCTTATAAATAGTAATAACTTTTGATTCCCTACTTATAAAAATTTACATGTTATATAGAAAAATTGCCGTGTGGTCCCGGTTACGAATAGGACCACCCCATCTCTTCCCGTGGGTGCCGTAAAAGTCGGCTAAGGGAACATCCAGGGAATGGGCTGCAGCATTCTCCTTGGTCTCCACCATCATAATCTACTGCGATCACCAAGCCGCCTGCCAAGCGTGGTGATTATGGCAAACCCCCCCCCCCAAATGACAAGCACAAACAATAACGGCCCCCAGTCCCCGGCGGCTCTGCTATCCCGTGGCTCCGGTAGCGGTCACGGTAACGGCAGGGCAGGGGGTGCGAAGAATCACCGGAAGACGCCCGGCTACCAACCCCACCAAACACGACCCCTGGCCCAGGCAACTTATAACGTGCGCACGTTGAGGGCTGACGAAAGGATGGTCGAATTGGAGGAGGAGATGAGTAAGTTACGCTGGGATGTAATGGGATTGTCAGAAGTCCGAAGACAGGGACAGGACACGATAATCCTATATTCCGGTAACTTATTCTTCTACCGGGAGGGAGACCAACTTTCCCAAGGTGGTGTCGGGTTCCTCGTCCGCAAGTCTCTCGTCAACAACGTGATCAAAGTCGACAGTGTGTCGACCAGGGTAGCGTACCTGATACTCAGAATAACCAAACGGTATTCGTTGAAGGTCATCCAGGTATACGCACCGACCTCGGCACACTCCGACGATGAAGTAGAAGCTATGTATGAGGATATATCCGAAGCCATGCATACTTCCGAAACATACTTCACCGTTGTGATGGGAGACTTTAATGCGAAGTTGGGCACAAGGAATGGCGATGAGCTGAGAGTGAGGTCATTTGGATACGGGCAGCGGAACCCTCGGGGACAAAGGCTGGCTGACTTCATGGAGAAGGAGGGCCTCTTTATGATGAACTCCTTCTACAAGAAGCGGCCATCCAGGATGTGGACGTGGATAAGCCCCGACGGTTCCACGAAAAATGAGATAGACTTCATGATGACGACCAAGAAGCGAATATTCGATGATGTCTCTGTGATCAGCAAGGTGAAAACCGGTAGCGATCACCGTATTGTAAGAGGCACATTGAATATCAATGTCAAGCTTGAAAGGTCGCGTCTGGTGAGGTCTACGCTCCGTCCAAACCCTGTCCAAATCCAAAACCCCGAAGGCTTTCAGCTGGAACTCCAAAATCGCTTCCAGTGCCTTGCCGATTGCAACACAGTGGACGAGTTGAACAACGGGTTGGTGGAAACTGTCCTAGCTGTTGGAGCTGAGTTCTTCAAGACCCAACGCCGAAAGAGGACTCAGAAACTCTCAGGAAACACTCTTAAATTAATGGCAGACCGGAGCGAAATGAAACTACAGTCTTCAGTTGATATGTCAGCCTACGGTGAATTCAATAGACGTATCTGGAGTTCCATGCGACACGACTTGCGTGCTTTTAGTACTTCACGTATTGAGGCCGCAATTGAGCGGAACCAAGGCTCTAAGGTATTCGCAAAAGATTCGTCTATTGGGCAAAGCCAAATGACAAAACTGAAGACCGAGAATGGTAGTGTCATTTCATCCAAGCCTGAGATCCTGAGAGAGATTGAGAACTTCTATGGACAGTTATACACCTCGACACGTGAGCCCGCTACTAACACAGCTAAGGACACCAGAGCCAAGTTAGTCCGACACTATATCGAAGATATCCCGGACGTCAGCCTGTACGAGATTAGAATGGCCCTCAAACAGCTTAAAAACAACAAGGCGCCAGGTGAGGATGGAATTACGACCGAACTTCTGAGAGCGGGTGGTAGACCGGTACTTATAGTCCTCCAGAAGTTATTCAATTCTGTCATCCTTGAAGGTACAACGCCGGAGGCATGGCACAAGAGCGTGGTGGTGCTCTTCTTCAAAAAAGGTGATAACACCTTATTGAAGAACTATAGGCCCATCTCGCTCTTGAGTCATGTGTATAAGCTGTTTTCGAGGGTCATTACGAATCGTCTCGCACGCAGGTTTGATGAATTCCAGCCTCCCGAACAAGCCGGTTTCCGAAAAGGCTTTAGCACCATAGACCACATCCATACGCTACGCCAGATTATACAGAAGACCGAAGAGTATAATCGGCCGCTATGCCTAGCGTTTGTGGACTATGAGAAAGCCTTCGATTCAATCGAGACTTGGGCGGTGCTGCAGTCCTTACAGCGATGCCAAATTTACTATAGGTATATCGAAGTGTTGAAGTGTTTAAGTGTTTGTACAGTAAGGCCACTATGTCAGTCCGACTACAGGACCAGAGTACGGAACAGATCCCATTGCAGAGAGGCGTGAGACAGGGAGACGTTATTTCTCCGAAACTGTTCACAAACGCATTGGAGGATGTTTTCAAGCTCTTGGAGTGGAAAAGATGTGGCATCAACATAAATGGCGAGTATATCACTAACCTTCGTTTTTCTGATGATATAGTCATAATGGCGGAGTCGCTCGAGGATCTCAGCACCATGCTCAACGACCTCAGTAGAGTCTCCCGACAGGTTGGTCTTAAGATGAACATGGACAAGACGAAAATCATGTCAAATGCCCATGTTCCACCTATACCGGTAATTGTTGGGAACGATACTCTCGAAGTTGTCGACAAATACGTCTATCTAGGGCAGACTGTCCAATTGGGTAGGTACAACTTCGACAAAGAGGTCGCCCGAAGAATCCAACTCGGCTGGGCAGCGTTCGGGAAGCTTCGACCTATCTTTTCGTCCAAAATACCACAAAGCCTGAAAAAAAAAGTTTTCAATCAATGTGTGTTGCCAGTGATGACTTATGGAACTGAGACGTGGTCTCTAACTGTTGGCCTCATTACTAAGCTCAAAGTCGCGCAACGAGCTATGGAGAGAGCAATGCTCGGTGTATCCCTGCGAGATAGGATCCGAAATGAGGAGATCCGCAGGAGAACTAAAGTGACCAATGTAGCTCTTAGGATTGGCAAGTTGAAATGGCAATGGGCAGGCCACATCGCTCGTAGAACTGACAACCGATGGGGAAGAAAGGTTCTCGAGTGGCGACCACGAACTGGAAGACGCAGCGTAGGCCGGCCCCCCACTAGGTGGACCGACGACCTGGTGAAAGCCGCGGGGAGCCGATGGATGCAGGAGGCGAGCAGCCGCTCTAAGTGGTGCTCCCTGGGGGAGGCCTATGTTCAGCAGTGGACGTCTTCAGGCTGTTAATGATGATGATGATGATGATAGAAAAATTGGTAAAAAAAATTACCTACTTAAAGATATTTATTGCATTCATGAACGGCGTTTTTTTAATGGTGGCTCAAGAGTCGCCAGTCTTCTTTAATAAAAATAAGCAAAAGAGCGTAATTTTGAGAGAACCGTGTCAACGTCGCGTCGCGTCTTCGTGGTAAAAAAATATGCCAGCTTATAAATGAAGTTATTGTACTCAAGTTATAAATAGGTAGGTACTTAAATAAATCACTGAGATTGGACAAGATGTCACAGTCTATATCGACCTGAGTAACTGCCACTAATCAAAATTCAGAAGGCAAAAATATTAAAGTCTGAATTCTAAACACAACTTAAGTTAACCTTGATTTAAAATTCATGTCGACGAATCGATTAGCTTCGTTCATTGGGTATGTTTCATAAAATTCATAAAAAATATAATGCGTAACATTTCTGTTTATATTCAACTATATCTTTGTCACGCAATGCTTTGTGTAGACAGCGGAATAACTTAGCAACTTTCCTGTTCAGATCGTAAGCATGACAGGAAAAAATGAAAACTGATGTACTTAGGTAAGCCAAGGACAGAACCAAAGTTGCAGAAAAAATTAAACTCACATTACAACGGATTACGGTTATAAATATACGGTTGTTTGTGTAGGTAGGTATATTTATGTAGCTAAAGGTCGATTTGGTTTTTGTCATGTTAGTGCGCAGCGGTGTTGCTGGATATTCGAAAGAAAAAGTTACGCTTATTTTTCAAATATCATTATGTACCTACCCCACCTAGATAACTCTAGAAAGCTATGCCCGAGTTGCGTTAATTATTAAAAGTAGGTAAGTCATAGATTTATATATCAGGATATGCCCGAAGGAACATTTTATTTTGTCAAAATGGCGTGGGAAAAGTCAGCGCCATCTATTAGATTTCGCGTGAACTACGTCAAGTTGAGAAAATTAGGTGCCTATCGCTGCCATTATGTCCGTCAATGTTTATGTTTACAATGATTATTCCAAATATAAATTCGATTATTTTGTTACAAAACAGAGTGTAATATTGAAAATATTGAATTATTTGAGGTAAGAAACTTGGTCTTTCTTTTTACTGCACTTTTGAGTATAGATTGTGCAACCCTTCACAATACAACTTGGCATATTTTGTTTGTGACATTCGACCGATGCCTTCTAACTTCCATCACAGAGTGAGCGTTAGTGGATGCCAATCTGTGAGATTGGCTCCCACTTTGAACGACGCCGACGTGTTAACCTGTTATTAGGCCTGTCCTTAATATATATGTCTATAAGGTAGGTATATAGTTACCGATTGTACTATTTGTCCAAGAAAGCAAGAAAAAGTTCATCATTCTTATTTTTCTTGAATAACGTAGCGCGTCTGTTTGCTTTACCTATAGCAACCTATGTAGGTACGTGAAAGATACGTGCGTGTAAATACCCAATCTGACCAAGTGCTAATAAATGCATTACCTATTCATTCATAATTTAGCGGCAACAACGCCAATAAAAGAAACCAACGATCTTCCCAAACAACACGCACGGCAAACGTTGGGAAAAGGTACGCGAAACTCCCGGAAGCTATCGTCTTCCAAGTAGATAATCTACCTACCCTACCCTTATCTAATATCTATGAGGAATCTATGGCGCGGTGCCATGCCAATCATACCATGCAACCCCTGCGATTAAGCCCTGGGTAGACTTTATTGGAAATCAATTTTAAAACCGTTTCCTTGTGGAAATTAGAAAACAGATTATAATATTTTTCATTCTATTATTCTGTGACGTAAAAGTTTCCACTCTGAAGTCAGAAACTCACCCCCGTATTCTAAAACATTTCACCAAAAATTCTTCACTTGACTTCCACTTAACTTTGAGGGAAACTCAAGGTACATCGCGACATATCTCGAGATGACAGTTGCTTTGCTTCCCTCGTTTGTGAAAAATTGACTCGGAAATATAAAGTTGATTATATATTGTCAATTAAAAATACCAAAACACAAAAATGAGGTTAACTCAAGGTTAAGTCGAGTGGAGTAATCTCATGGTAACGACTTAGAATATGGGGGTCAATGTTTTTACCCGAGTTATTAGCAGGTACCTAAGTACCTACCTACTTACCTACCTACATTCTATCGCAAACCTAGAGTTTTTTACATTACTTTCTTACTATAGTAGGTAGGTACTATAGATACCTACTTACCTATAGGATTTTTATGATATAGTTTCTATGATCATGAAATCATGATAGTTTTGCGCGTTATGCATTACAGGATTTTTTTTATCGAAGAACCTTAATTAGCGACCACTTTCCGTGAATGTAAAAGTAAGTATGTAAATATACTTACCTACTTTTGTTAATGCTAGTTACAAACTTTGATAATTAAACAGGGGGTTACAAAAAACAAATAAAACTTTAAGCTTACGTAAGCATTTGAAATTGCCACCGAGTGAGAGTGAGACTAAAATTCGTTTTCAACACATTTCTTCAAATCATGGTAGGTACCTAAATGCGCATAGCACTTCCATTTATTAGGTAGGTAACTACCTTAGCTACATAAAATTAAGGTGAAGGCTAGGGCGAAAAACGGACCAAAGGGAAGTGTTTTAGACACGTTTCCTGGCGCAATGAAATGTAGAGGAAGAATTACGCTTTCTTCCAGGTAGTTCATCTGAGCTCTCTTTTATGGCGGTAGGTACAACCCGCCCCCTAAAATCACGTCCACGGGAGAAATGTCTATACCTTTATCTTTTTGTCTTCTCTTTTTGTAGGCTCTGGGCAGTTTCGCCCAAAGTAGATTTCGATCAGCTGCTACGAATAACGTTTTCAAAGTCTCGCCACGTCACATTATCAGTTCACAACTGTTATTCAAAACGTAATTACATTTCAAGTTAGGTACCATACATTTATGTGGAGAAATCCAATGATTGTGATCAGTGAGGTGTGATCATTATCTCAATGTTGCTGATGTTTTCACTCAGAACTTTATAGGTAACCTGTAAAGGCTGCAAAATGAAGGCCAAGTTCACCATTTACACAAGTTATACGCAACCAAACACACCTTATCTAATACTTACATTTCCATTGCCTGAATTGAAATGTTATTGGGTATCGAGACACACGACTATAAGCTATTACGTAAAGATAAGCTTGTAAGCTTGTATCACCTACAGGCAATGTAGTAGGTACTACTAGGTAACAGTATAGCCTCAACTCCTGTTACCGATGCTATTATGGAGCACGAGTGTCGGTGCCAGGCACTACTGTCTGCTGCCAGGTCTGGTGTAGATTTTTCTAGATTATTTTGAAATGAATGTATTTCTTATAAAGGTATAGAGTCCAATTTTTTTATTTTTCAAGCTTCTCAACTTTTGGCAGCTCGAAAAATAATATAAAATTGAATTGAAAACTATTTTGGTTAATATAACCATGCTATTACTACACTTAGGTATTAGGTATATTGTACACCATGGTGTAAGGAAGGTGCTACGGGTGCCAGTTATGATAAGTCGTCTCAAAATATCCCATTACCTAATAAAGGATAGATAAATAATAGGTAACAAACGTTTCAGAATTTCACGTATTTAGCGCTAAGTAGGGCAGTAGTTCGTGACACGAAACCGTTTGCCTTGCCAACTCGCTCTATGATCCCCACTTAACGTATGATAAACACGTTAAAACTTTACAGAGGCTCTTGCCCAAAATAGATTGTTAGCCTGAAACTTTGTTGTTTCAATTTTAGTATCTATGTGGGTAGTTATCTACGTACCTACCTATCATTAACAATATTGCGGCTGTGCTGTGGGTATAGTCTAGTCTTAAGACTAGTCTATTCAATTTCCTTTAAGTATAGTTTTGTTTGAGGCATCCTTCTACCAATCTCATTACATGCTGCATGTCTCGACCATATTTATGTGAAAGGCAAAAGTCACTCTTGTAGCGTCGGCATTGTGTGTGGGAACTCAATAACTGATCACAATATGGCAATGTTTGGAACCAGTGTACGTAAAGCTAAAACTCAAAGACCTAGCCGTTTCATTCTAAAAAGAAATATCACGGGTATTATAAAAGAACTTGAAACAGTTGATTGGTCAAACTTTAGGGCTAGTGATGATGTTAATGAAGCCACTAATATTTTTACGGATATTTTAATGAACACCATAGGAAAACATACACGCACTGTGAAGGTATCCAGGTCGACCTACAATTTAAAACCCTGGATAACGCCGGGAATAATGCGGTGCATGCGCCATCGTGACAAGCTTCACATGCAAGCAAGGGCTAATCCAAGGAACAAGATTTTGCGACTCTCGTATACCAGGTATAGGAATTTTTTCATTGATTTATTGCGCAAATTGAAGTCTGAATATGAGACTGCTGAGTTAGAAGCAAACAAGAAGAACCCTAAAAAACTTTGGAAGACCATCAAAACTGTGTGCAACATTAACCCATCCAAGACTGAAACTACCGAACTTTTATCCCTTGAAGGCACAAATAACGAACTAGAATCTCTAGATATTTGTAACACTCACTTCACAACCTTAGGACAAAAACTGGCAGATTGTATATTGCAAAATTTATCTAAGTCTGAACACGACTTGGCAAGTTCTGTTAGGATCTCCCATACGCCAGCCGATTCCTTTTTCATGGAGCCAACAGACTTCAAAGAGATTGAGAGCCTGATTCTAGGTCTCTCAAATGATAAAGCGCCTGGTATAGATGGTTTAAACAATTCTCTGCTTAAAAATCTTAAAGATGTGATAATTGAACCTCTGACAATAATTTTTAATAGCAGTATGGCGAGTGGAATTTTTCCGGATGTTTGGAAAACTGCATTAGTATGCCCGATTCACAAGAGTGGTCACAAAAATAAAATCGATAATTATCGACCCATATCACTCTTGTGCACCTTTTCTAAGTTACTTGAAAAGCTCGTAAATAACCGACTTATAAAATTTGTAGAGTCTCGAAATCTTATTTCTGATAGGCAGTTTGGATTTCGTAGAGGAAAGTCCACAGAGGATACTGTATCCTTACTGACGTCTATAGTGTCGTCACGTTTGAATGAGAAAAAATGTTGCGTAGGCGTATTTCTTGATTTAGCTAAGGCCTTCGACACTGTTTCCACCCCAATTTTATTGAAGAAGCTGGAGAGTATGGGTATTCGCGGAAGTGCTTTGAATTGGTTCAACAGCTATCTCAAAGAGCGGAAACAGTGTGTTAGGGTTGGCTCTACTATTAGTGGATTACAAGGTGTTCCGTTTGGAGTCCCACAAGGAAGCATTCTGGGGCCGACTTTGTTCATACTGTATATCAACGATATTCATGAACTCCGAATAGCAAATGCAGATATTTTGTGCTATGCTGATGACACGGCAATTTTATTCAATGAGACCACATGGCAAGACACTTACTCGGCCGCTGAAGAAGGGATGTCTAACATCCAGAAATGGTTACAAGGTAATCTTTTGACATTAAATACACAAAAATCTATGTACATTTGTTTCCACAAAACCCTAGCTTCAGCCCCGATATCGCCGAGCATTACAATACACACTTGTAATGGCAGCGTCTCAGCATGCAATTGTGAGAAGCTGAAAAGGGTTAAAGAAACCAAGTATCTTGGTGTTGTATTGGATGAAAATCTTTCATTTAAAACGCACATTCACACTTTGTCTGGTCGGATCAGAAAGATTATCAATGTCATGAGGCAGCTTCGGGACGTGGCACGCTTCGAGACCCTAAAGTCTGTGTACTACGCGCTGTGCCAGTCTCAGATAATGTATTGCATCACCTGCTGGGGGTCTGCCGCAAAAAGTATCTTAATAGAAGCAGAAAGGGCTCAACTAAGCTAAAAATCGGTCAAGTCTGCCCATTAAAACGAAAAAGTTTGAACCAGCATTTAGCGATAGAGTTAAGAAGAGTATTCACCCAAACTCCCACAACCCCGCTCGATTATTTCCAAAACAACTATGACAATCAAGCCAATCGCGTAAACGACACAAATTATAAAAGCACTTACTACCGTGGGATCATTTCGACGAAGAACCATTTCTTGGACTATTGTGCATGGAACAATGGTGTCGTTCATTGCTCTTCTACTTTCTTTTTCGCTTGGAAGTGCATTCGATTATTACAAACGATGTTTAGTTCACAACAAGACATGTAAGTTAATTTTTATTTTGGGTCGGTTAAGCAAATAAGTTGGCCTTGCCTATAATTTTTTTTATGTATTCAGGCGTAACCCTCTGCCCGCACTTCATGCATCCGTATCATACGAGGTGTGACCGAGACACGGTGTCCCAAAGGACATGTGAATCACCTGAAATATATACACTGGGTAAGCAAAACAAAATAGAATTCAAACTCAACAGTATTGGCTGAAGACACAAGCTCAGTTTTGTGTTATGTTTTTATCTGTGATCTACCACGTTTTGTGTTTTCGGAGTTTGTATACGCCCAGTAACTTGCCAATTTTTGTCTTTATTTATTTTATTTTATTTATTTTATTAATGTTTAAGAGAGCGACCCTAGACCAGAGGGTCGTCTGATCAGTCATACGAGATTTAGGAATAGTATAACTTGCTAATGGTTGGTTACAAAGAACAATGTGCTAATCATAGGTCAAGCATAATGATAGAAACCAAACATGTTTCCTAGCAACATGCAGACGATTTGATAATTCCCAGGGTACACATGTGGCTGGTCCCGATGCGACTGTAACGGAGAAAAGCTGCTGGACGAAAGGACAATGCACTGCGTACCCCTAGAGAACTGCCCAGTACTTCACCACCGGAAACCGGAACACCTTAGAGTACGCAACCGGAAAAACCGTCAACACAGGTCGAAGAAGGTCGTTGTGTCAGATGACAGAGATCTTATTGATATTGATTAAGAATTACGTTAGCTTGGAATAAATAAACGACATTGCGGAAATTGTATCTAGGTACATTATTTATCTCCCCTAACCTTCCTTTTAAGATAAACTTCTGAACAGATACCATTATCCCTATAATGCGGGGTCCGACCAGTGGAGTGGTGATACTACAACCAGACGCCTGCCTCACGTTAACACTCCTTGAGAACGTTCGACGGTGGAATATTCCCACCACATTTCTCTGGGTGTGTCACAAACTTATTCTCTAGTCCCTGGATGATGATAATAATATCCTGGTCTCCCTTCACATGTCACTACCTAACTCGGTGAAAATAGAAGCTAACGGACTATTTAAAAATAGATCCATGGAGCTATTAAAAAAAGAAGGAGGGAATCCCGTCTGATCCGAAACTGAAGCACCCTTAGGAAGCCGGAAAGCTTCGTACGTACGAGTGGAACACGCACACACTCACATCATACGCAGCCGGTCGCCCTACTTTTATCTGACACATATATGTAATATGTCCGCCATTTTGGGCTTCAGTTCGATGTCAATCAAAACTCAATCCTTCTTTTTTTTATTTTATCCATGAATAGATCAATTAAAATATGCCCTAGCAGGGTTATGTAACTTGTGTAGCTTGTATTACCTTATTACATGATGCAATAAATGACTATTTATCATCTGTGATGATATAGCTACTAATAGTTATAGGTAACTTCACTATACTGAAAGCGCTAGGTACCTAATGTTGGCTTTCAAACGACCTACATCGATAAATCACCTGCTGATCTGATAAAATCTAGCATAAACCTACATGGCAAGGTCGATGTATTGAAGGCTTGGTATTGAGAAATTATACGTCCTGTTAGTTCTATAATAGAACTTGACATCATCGAAAAATGGGATGAAGGCTGTTCCATTACCTGACGTAGTACCTACATAGGCTACCGTACTTAGTGTTATACCATTTAGGCTTTTTGGACTATACTGCAACATGCTCAAAGTAGATTTAAAAAAAAAAACTTAACAAATATAACAAAACATTTTTTTTTCTACCTACTTGTTTTAAGCTCTTCTATTGATATGTTTCTTTTTGTGTTGATAGTGACAATAAATGATTTATTTATTTATTTATTATTTATTTATGCATACAAAAACAAAATCATGGTTCAAAAAATACTTTAATTCGATGTGTTTATCTTAACAGAAGTTTCTACCATAAGTTTAGACCTGTGAAGGTAATGCTTTCCCTAATATCTCTGTGATAAACGGTAGGCACTGTCAAGTCAACAACATAGGTCAACAGTCTTCAGTCAAGAAACACAATGATACCTGAACAATTGAAGATACTAAACAACGAAACGTAGCAAATGAAACACATAACAGTTCGCAATCACCCTTCATTCAGTTCAGTATGTGAGGTAGTAGTTCTAAAGACAACACCGAAAATGCGAAGAATCATTTTATTGATTTCTTTGGTTAAAGTTATAGAGGCTCTGTATTACGGGACAGTCGGAAAACCTGGATGCCTTAACTTTAATAACACATGTAAGTGAGAAAGTGAAGTGATAGTGACGGTTGGTTTCAGATATGCAAAGGTGTAAGGTTCGGCAGGGCTTCGATCTTTGGATTATAATTTAAGACCGAAGACCAGTTTTGTTTGATTTCTGTTATGTTTTACAGATTTTGTCGCAATATTCATTGCTAATACCACCACGTTCATTTTTGAGATTCCGTACCCAAAGGGTAAAGCGAACCCTATTACTAAGGCTCCGCTGTCCATCTGTCTGTCTGTCTGTCCGTCTGACTCACCAGACTGTATCTCATGAACCGTGATAGTCAGTTGAAATTTTTTTGATGATGTATTTCTGTTGCCGCTATAACAACAAATACAAAAAAACAGAATAAAATAAATATTTAAGGGGCTCCCATACAACAAACGTGATTTTATTTGCTCGCTTTTTATAGATAATGGTACGGAACCCTTCGTGCGCGAGTCCGACTCGCACTTGGCCGGTTTTTAATCATAATTAGATTGGCATCCCAAATCCGTGTAGATAATATAATCAAATAAATGAGTAAGTAACTACTTACATTTTCTCTTTTTTAGGCGTAGAACAATGCCCTGAGAACATGCATAGATATGACAGCCAATGCCGTTCGACGCCGTCGCAGAGGACTTGCGACGAGCCTGTCGCACTGTCCATGGGCATGATCTGCGACTGGTCGCGGTGCGACTGCGACTTTCCATTCGTGCTTCACCTGCCTTCAGGATACTGCTTCGCGTACGAAGATTGCCCGTGACAAGACTATCATCGCGAAGCTTTGCCAACAATATAATTGTAATCGTACTTGGTCGACCAATATTGGTCATGGCCTAAAATGAATGATGGCTCATCGTCAGCGATTTTCGTCATTACTGTTGTGTCCATTTTCTTAATTAGATAAGTCATTATTAAGTAGTAATGTGTTGTACAACTAAAGCTTAATCATCAATCAATAATTTGGCAAAAAGTTTGTAAACTTTTTGCCAAAAGTTAAGTAGAATGAATTGCTCTACTAGATTTATGCAATTCAAGTCATAAGGTTATGATTGTGTGGTACAGTGGTACGTACCTTTATGATGGTAGGTTATAGTAATGTATTAGGTAGGACTGAGTAATGACCTACTTTCGCCCACACCCAATAATAGCCCCATTTTGTAATGTAATTTTATTATATTCCGTTCCATTTAACGCGTGATTTGAAAATATGATATTGAAGTGGTTGAAGGAGAAAATAAAGGTTTGATTATGTTATGTCAGTGTTTCATTTTCGGGTCTGACGCGGTGAGATTGAATTTGTGTTTGCGTTTGCCAGAACCCTCGTCATACGATTCGACACGTTTTATCGAACGTGAAATTTGTTTTTTAAATGAGGTAATTATGTGTTTAGGGACTAGAGGATCAGAAGTGGAAGACAACTTGCAACTATCGAGGTCATTGGGAGCAAGCCTCGGGTTGACTTTGAGCCGTTGTTGCAGGATGGCCGCGAAGAAAGTAATAGATATTGAATGACAGTGTCAAAATGTGAACGAGTTTATGAGTGGGGAAATCCACCACCGTTCTAGATAACCTAAAGTTAACCTCGTCGGCGAGAATGGTATTACGCGCGCCGGTATCCTCAAATATGGTGCCGAAAACGATATTAGAAGAGCTAAAACCTACACCGATCGGGTGATCCTAGCGCAGCCAATATAATGGTTACGATTGGATCCAAGACGTGACACAAATAGCACCGAAAGACACAGCTATAAAATACTACTACTTAAAATTATCATTTCTGTTTGTTCCCAGGTACACTGGCCATTGCCCCATGCTCAAATTCCGGTTCGGAAAATGCTATGGAGAAAACACTCGACATATCTTGAAAGAAATTCGCTCCAAAGGACTTTTTAAGTAAGACTACCAAACATTATACTTTTATTCGGGCCTTTTTACTTGGGTGGAAGTAATTAAATAAGTTTCGGCAATTTTCCCAAGCATTAATCTATTTCTAACTGGTTCACATTACATTATATTAAAATTACGGAACGTCCCAGGAGAATGTGCTACAACTCCTTTGGCGTCGTGTAACCTAAATCCTCACTAGATCCATGTTAATTAAGGGTCAGCTTGTACTAAATCAGCCGTAATTGCCTCTATAGTGGGCTTATGGGTGATGCGAACTTGCCAAGATCTGTTGACGTGGTTAATTAGGGCATTGTACATGAAACTTTCTAATAAATAGACGGGTACTTAGTAGGTTCAATTAGTTATATTATTTGGTAGGTATTATTTAATTTAAGTGAAGAAAATGCATGTCTTTTTATTCCAGTAAGCCGTTAGAATACCGTCCAGGCGACAACTACGAATTATCCAATATGCCGCGGCGCGACAGACCGAAACACGACGTGTACGACGGCATGCGACAACGACAACCTGCGTACATGACTGGATATACTGGCTACGTACCGGGTATGCACTTCAGGTAAACTAAATGTTCATAAAAAAGACTTTAGACTGTGATGTGTGCTAAACTGTTGATTAGTTAAAAAATGAAGCAGTCAACGAAAGCCGTTTCATTGGAAACCATAGCAACTTGGTCAAGTTCAATGGTACGTAGCGTTAGCTAGCGATATCATTCCTATACAAAGACTGCATAAAAGATTAGCGTATATCGTATACGTACGGTACGCCAAATACCATGGCAACGAAAACACGCAAAACTGCTTGCATTGTAAAGATTTTATTTCATCGAAATCGGAAGTGTAAGTCGATATGGTGTATGATTTAAATATCAACGCAATGCTCTTATTCAGTAACAATTCCTTGCAGATATGGGAAATCATACGGCAGAGCTGCAGACGATTGTATGGCTGACTTCTCAGACAACCAACGAGGGCTGCGACGTAAAGCCGACCTGAACAGAAGCTACGTCAGGTCCCGAAGCGCACCCAAGATGGAAACCATCCACTCCCGGGACGAAATACGACGCGATCTCAGCCGCTTTAGAGAAATTAACAAGTACAAAGGTGAGTTGGACATCTGAAAAGCTTTGGACTGATTTAGTTTATAGAAATGTGAAAAAATCTTATTAGAGACTAACTTTACATTAACCTTTTCAAATTAATTCAATAAAAAAGAAATAAAAAATGCAATTGACTTTTTAAAAAATGCGAAATTAATTACTTTACATAAAAACCAAAAATGTGCACCACAAGGCAGCAACTTAAGACCACTCCTTCACTAGTTAACAAACTGTTTCAGAGAACACCATATCGCCCGAATTCCCGCCGATAGCAGGCTACACCGGTCACATTCCCCGCATTAAAGGATCTGAAGCATCTCTCAGCCAAAGATACCACTGCGCCGCGAAACGAGGACTCGAACTGATTAGAATGGAGCGGGATAAGAGGAATGAACTCCAGAACGCTGATTCTAACATCAAAGCCATATTGAAAGACGACCATAAGAAGTATTCCTATTGGAACTGGGGATAGCATACGGGCAGAAGAATGTTCTTCTCTAAATGTAGATGAGCGTTCTTCTATAAACGAATGTTACATGAAACTAACAGTATTTTTGCGATTTTAATGACATGTTTAGGTAACGTACGACATGTAACGTCACGATATGGATAATAATATTAATAACTCTGTTAATAGATTAGAATTTAACTGAAATTTTACGAACATGGAAGCATTTAATAATCCGTAGACAGCTAAGAGGCATGTAAATAGAAACAAATTTTTCGTTATAACAATAGTAACTTTTATAAATATTGTGTTAGTCTCTTTAAATTCTATTGATTTTGAAATAGGCAAAGATAATACAAGAGAAAACACTTACCATCACCACCATAACAGGGGAACAGTTAATGTTCATCTATGTGCGTATTAGCAAGGTCAATCGAATTTCATACTCAAGTGCCTGATTATTCAGGGAGGTTTTTGTAGTATGTAATTATTTTTGTTTTTATATTGACTTATAACTATAATAAAGATGCCTTTCAATCATCAATTTCTTAGGAAGTATCTAGCTCTAGTAATGCTCGTAGAAGTAGAAGGTATTCAAAGAGTATTCCACTATACTTCCAATTTGCTAATACCTCAAATAAGCAAATTTGAGAGTTCTATTCTGTCTATATCAAAATATAGAGATATATTTCTAAGCTTAATGTGGAATGGAATCATTGTTTAAAAATTAAAAATTTAATTTATATTGTTATTGCTTGTTTTATTTTGTTAAATCAACTTATTATTATAATCACTATAATTAAGTAAATAAAATAGCTTACCTAGCTAATATTTAATATATTAGAAAAATATATATTCTGACATAAGAAAATACTGACTTAATAAATTTGGCTTCATACTTTAATTATAATATTCCTATAATTTCTAACTTTAAGATACTGGCTGTCAAATATACTACACATACATTATTATTTATAACAATGTATAATTATGTATTATGAGTATATCCTATATTAGTTTTAATGTCATGTTCAACACGACATTATCTTTTATAATTTATGCTAGATAATTAGATATTAATAACATACGATTTGAGGCACCTGGCACATTATAAGGCACTAGAATGAGTAATCAGTAATTAAAAAAATAATTAAGTAACCATGTATGAAAATATAATATTAGGTAGTAGTTATTATTACTTTATTACACATTAGTACCTACTTAAAATTAGAAACCTAAATGCATGTTTGCTATCAGTTATATTATCTTAAAAACCAAATTTTTTGATTCCTACTTTATTGTAAAATTTAATACAATCAGCATAACATTTACGTAGGAATCAACGTTTTCCATTTTTATTTCCTGTTTCGATTACCTATTCTTCACAATTAAATTCGTATTAAAAACAAATGACGATCTACTCGATGAGGTTCACCTCAACTTTCACTAGTAATTTCAACCATCTTACCTGTCCTTTCATCAACACCATCAACTATTATGGGTTTTTCATCCTTTTCATCATCTATAACCGGCGGCGGTCCCTCTACCGGCGTGTTAACTTCGTTTACATCTATTTTCTTATTACTGGCCAGTTCTAGCATTAGAGTCTCTAGTTTCTGCGCCTTTCTAGTTTCGTTGTGAGTGATGAGAGCACAGAGATGCTCCGTCAAAAGTTCTTTCTTCTCCTTTTCTTTTTGCAGTTGTATTTTTGCTTGTAGGAATTCTTTTTCCACTCTTAAATATTGCTTCCTGGAAAATAACATACAATGCTATGTAAGCGATGATTCAATTTCTTAATATTTTCATCTCTACAATCATCTTAATATTATATCTCATACTATAGGGACAAACTGGGAAGTAATTAAATGGGAAGCTAAAGAAATAGGTCTAATTTTTAGGAATGTATTTTTTTCCTTGCATAGAATACCTAGTCCTTTGAACTTTTAACAGTTTTAACCCAATAGAAAAGCTTGAGATGTCTACTACTCACTCTGCCTCTGAATAGGTAAGACAGGCTTGGTCTATCTTCTTCCTAAGAACATTGACATCCTGAGAGAACTGTCCATCTAAAACTTGGAGCTCCTTTTTTATTTTTTCTAATTTCAAGACCTCTTCTTCTGTTTGCCTTGTCCTGTAATTAACGAAATTTAATGTTTTAGTAATGATAAGTAATTTTTCAAATAAACATTGTTTGACATATTTAAAAATATTAAAATCAATTTCATTTTTCATTTAGTCATGGATCAAGTTAGTTTATTTGATTTGGCTCAGGGCAGCGATGGAGAGAAATAGATGAGAAGTTTACTAACTGACAGACAGAGATATAAAAATGTAATAATCCCTCAAGTCTAGTAAAAAATATGATAATCCCTACATATAATAAATGTGTAATTCTGGCGCGCTACGGAACACACACATAATGATGGCAAATCTAATTTATCCCATAGGTTCTATTGTTCAAAAAATATCGTAACCGCGATGCAGGACTACAAGACTTTTAGCCCTTCTCCATACATTTTCTAATTTATCGTATCTAACGCCATCTAGGGACAATAATTTGTAGCTGTTTGTTTGTTTGTTTGTTTGTTATTGAACAAAACCCTAGATACTGAACTGATTTTCATGCGGGTTGTACTAATATGCTTAGAAATAACCGGCGCACAACATAGGATATATTAAAATACAAATATCATTAAAAAAATTTGGTCAAAATTATTAAAATATCATTACGAAACCGGACGGAATTTTATACAACATGGCCGCTTCATGGTGAATTTTTTTGGCTACTGACGGTTAGTTTATGTCACAGTAATTTTTTTATGTTGTATTATGGCTCCACACATAATGTATTTAGCCAATGTTAAGTATAGTAATTTTTCGTCGTGTTGTTATTGAATATTTCACATGTTTCACGTAAAGTCCATCTGGAGGCACAGATTAAAGAAAAATAACGTGTGTAAGGCCATGAACAAAGAGTAATAGGAGTTAATTTCGGTAGTAAATATGCATTAAATAGTGGAATGAAATTTTACAATTTATTAGAATTCTTTAACAATTATTAGTTTTTCTATTTAAGCCCTTGCAGGTTGTTTGAGGTTTTTGGAGTGAAATAGATATACCATCAAATAATATGTAAGTAGTATGAATCGATTGCATTCAAGATATAAACATGTTACTTATACTTAAGTGCCCGCAGATTAGAGAAATAAACGGCCAAGTGCGAGTTGGGCTCGCGCACGAAGGGTTTCGTATCATTATCTATAAAAACTAGCAAAAAAACGTTTGTTGTATGAGAAAGAAAAAATACTAAAATACAGAATAAAATAAGTATTTAAGGGGTTAAATACTTATTTTATTCTGTATTTTTTGTAATAGCGGCAACAAAAATTTATTTATCATCTGTGAAGATTTCAGCTGTCTAACTATCACGGTTCATGAGATACAACCTGATGGTGACAGACGGACAGACGGACAGCGGAGCCTTAGTAATCGGAACGGACTGACGACGTCTGTCAGGCTGTCTGTCCTTCTGTCCGTCTGTCATCAGGCTGTATCTCATGAACCGTGATAGTTAGAGCTTTACCCTTGGGAGTATAATCTTGACCCTTGCTACGCATTGCTAAACCAATTTTTGGCATTACATAACGTTTATGTTTGGCTAACAGGTCTGAGGGCCAATGCATACTACCATAGGCTAATGCAGTGGACCAATGATACTCTTACGTTACGTAATAAATTATATACTCTTTGAATGATACAGAAGTATAATAATACTCTTTGGAATGATACGAAGTAGATTTTTTTCTCTAATCTGTGTACGAAACATATTATGTAAAATGCCCTGGGGGTCTAGCAAAGATCACAATCACTAACGCTAACGCCTCACGCTAACTCCAAAAATGTATCGAAATGACATTCGCTACGGAAAAGTTAGCGATTTCCGAAACGTCATTTCAGTACATTTTGGAGTTAGCGTTTGGCGTTAGCGTTAGCGGTTGGTATCTTTGCTAGACCCCCAGACTTTGCCCTATTGTAAAAATGTTTTGAAAGCCTAGATTTTAATATAATATAGGTTTTAATTAATCATGAGTTCGATGATACTTATCGAAATATCATCGAAAATTTTTCTATAGTTAAGTAGATTATTATTTATATTATAGTGGAGATTTCATCAAAATTGGTCCAGGAATATCAAGGATAATAATTAGCGTACCTACGCTGTTTTGGAAAATATTATAATTAATTATTTCATCCATGATTAAGACATGTCATTTTTACTTCGTGGAAGTGATTATACGAGCAGAAAACTCAGTGTGGCTGATAGAAAATAAGTTTTTAAAAATAAAGCCATAGCCAAACCGAAACCTGAAAAGTAATGTAGTCCATGCGTGGCAACGCCGCGGGCAGTAGCTAGTTTAACAATAAGTGCAAACTTATAAACTTATAAAAAATCAGCATACCATATTGTTTTAGTAATCAAATGATAAAACTTATTGACCATTGTAAAATATTGTCATAATAAAATAGTTCACTTCTTTCTTAATTTTCAACATTTGTACACATGGATAGATACTGGACTATTGATAAGAATTGCTAAAGCGTTTGTCATTGCATATCAGATAACTTATAGAGATAAACAGATCCATCACAGATAACTTGTCTGTTGTTAGTCATAGAATTCTTCGCCTGTATTGGTAGTGCAGTTCAGCATGCAAGTAGTAGCTAGAGAAACCAGTATTTTCGGAAGATATCTCGCAACACAAATTGTTCACGAAGCTAGATGAAGGACCATACTAAATTCCTTGATAATATTTATTGAATGCTGAAAATTGTAGGATACTAATATTTATCTGGGTGTTATATTGTAATCTGTGTATGTATGTATTTAAAAAAAACATCTGAGTGTTCTATCAGTTATCTGGTTCCCAAGGTATGCTTAGTTTGGGGCTAGATGGCACTGCATGAAATGTGCACAAATTATTTATTTATTTTCCCTAATCATGGTAAAATTGGGGTTTTGTTTTAATGTAGTTAAATGTGCGGGTAGTTGTGACAATATAGTACTTAAACAAAAACAACTTAAACATTTGAATTAGAGCCTGCAGTGAAAATTTTAAACATGATTATCTCCAATAGCACAACACTTTTTTTAATTATAGGCATGGCATTAATGTTGATAATGCACTGAACTCAGTCTCGGTTGGAGGTATATTTATAATGTTATAGAAGTCTCACCTATCAGCAAGAGCCTTGGACAGCATTTCTTTTCTTTTCTTGTTTTGTTCTTCCATTAACCTCTGCTTAAGTTGTAATTCTTCCAATTTAGCTCTGTGCGATGCCAGCTCATCTTCTGTCAGATCCACACCTCGCACTATATCTGGAGGCACATCCGAGCTATCTTTCCTCATAATGTTTCTTGAAAACATGTCTTCTACTTCTTTTATTTCTGGATTATCCCATTCATTCTCTTCATTGTTCGGTTCAATGACACTTATATTGTCATTTTGATCTCCATGCCTTAATTTTTCACTATTATTATAGTCTAAATTATTGTTTTGTGTGGTTGGAGATTTCATACTAAGTCTGCATTTGTCGAATAGCTTTTCATCAAAAGGTTCATCGGTAATATGTTTTAGTGTTGTGTCTTTTAATTGGAACTGTTTGTTTTTTGATAAGTATCCAAATTTTGCTGGTTTGATCATGTTTGGGTGCTCCACAAATAATGTAGGCTCTGAAAATGCTGAAAAATACAAATGTAAAGTTGAACGACAATTGAATTTATTTTCAACTGTAGGTAACTTGACACGAAAAACAAACAAGCTGGCTATGATTCATTTTTAAGGGATAGGGTTAAGACAGGAATAAGTAGGTATAAGATAACAAGCATCATTACATTTGTAAATGACTTTATAAAGAAAAACATGGTAAAATAAAAATATAAATTAATATATTAAAAATAAAATGTAAAACAGCAATTGAATTCTGAGAATTAATCAGCTATCAACATCCGGTTTGTTATGTAAGTACAAAAGAACACTAACATTCAATTAAGTTCTACACAAAACAAAAATGTGGACAATTTTAACTAATGTCAACAGGTGTTTGTATGTCCCATTTTTAATTTTGTCATTTTTTTAAGTTTTAGAATAATAGTATTACTTAGATTTTCGCAATTTGAAAACATAGTTTTACGTTTCACACAGGACAAGAATATCTCAAAGAATACAACATGTTAATATTCTGCACCGAGTAATTTATTTAAACAAAGTTTTTGTACATGTCCATTTTCTCATAGGATTAGAGTTGCATCACTTGCATTGTATGATGATATCATGATTATAGTTACATCGTCAATACAAAAATTAATAACATCATCATGTGAGACATGTAAGTGTGAGGTAATAATAGAAGTTTTAAACTAAGCACAAATAACATTATGGGCATAAATGATTATGTTCTCATCTCTCAGACTATTTGTTCTAGGGTAAAAGGTTAACCAGTTTGGGGTTGCAGGCCTATATAACAAATTATTGGAAACAAACACAATCTGAATGTATTGTGACTGAACTATATAAAATAACTAGCTGACGCGACGCGGCTTCACACGGGTTAATTAATTTTACACCTTGAGTTACATTATTGGAGTTGTAGTAATGATGCCTAAATTTTTGGAAATATAATATAGCCTATGTCACTCGGAGATAGTGTAGCTTTCCAACAGTGAAAGTATTTTTCAATTTAGTTCAGTAGTTTTGGGGCCTATTCAATGCAAACAAACAAACAATCACTAAATTTACAAGTACCTCTAATTACTTGAGTGAGTACAATCAAAATGTAGGTAACATGGTGTAAATACACACTTAACAAAGGTCATAATTTCAATGAATATTCAAGGCAAAGTTAAAGATATCGTAGGCTATCATTCGTCCGCTTGACAATCAGGACTAAAGGAGAAGTTAAAATGTGGGAATTTATATTAATCGCATAAACTTTTACCGTTGCTCGGCCGAGTTTCTTCGGACTTAATTCGTTGCAGGTCCGCTTCACTAAATCCAGTGAAAGTAGACATATTTCTGTTTTAAAACAAGAGCTGTGCCACAGTCACAATTTAATTTATATAAGTAAAAAATACATGGCTTATTGGCTTCGCATCAGAAAATCTGGAAATATTTATTTATTTTACACGTAGATAGAACCAAAGAGTATATAATTTAAGAATACCATAGATAAAATTAATATATTGGCACAGAGTAACTTTTTTTCTCTAATCTGTGTATATTGTATTGGATAAGAACCACAGATTAGAGAAAAAAAAAAATCTATGATAAGAACTCAAAGAGAATATAATACCTATAAAGAACCAAAGAATAGTAGAATCTATTATAGAAAAATTATGGAAAACTTCTTGAACGTGAAGCTGGCAGAAAGTCAAAAAGACAATGTGTAATGATATTCGAAGAGTGTAATCGATCCGCAAGTAGGATTGCATCGTTTCGATTCGATCCGAAAATCAATTGTGTCGTATGCCCACGATCCGATCATCGAAAAGATCGGATCAGATCGGCGCATCGCTATTATTTGATTGGTTTGGTATATACTATATAGTAGATTTTTTTTCTCTAATCTGTGGTTTGGTATTGGTATGGTTAGTAGCGTACGTAGTAAATTATATACTCTTTGGGTAGCGTATAAAATAGCGGCGTTTGTTTGTTGGAGGTTAGAATACTTCGACATTCCCTTTTATTTTGGCGTAATTTGAAGGTAAGATCTGAGTGGTCGGAGCGTAAGATTGTCGCTCTTTCATTTCAAACACAGCCACTTTTGTGTACAATCTATGATTACCTACATTAATTACAGAACAGAACTAAACCTCGAAAATGGCGGCGGCAATGCCTATCAACCCCAAGCCCTTCCTCAATAGTCTAACCGGCAAATCTGTGCTTGTAAAACTAAAATGGGGCCACGAATACAAAGGTTTGCTAGTGTCTGCTGATGGTTACATGAATCTACAGCTGGCTAACACAGAAGAAATTGTTGATGGATCATGCACAGGTTAGAATCTTAGCAATTTGTCATCGTCATTTAACATAATAACTACTATTGGTTCTTATTACAAATTACCTCATCAACTGTATTACTCTTGTCTGATCTCCAGGTAATCTCGGAGAGGTTCTAATCAGATGTAACAATGTACTGTATGTGAGAGGGGCAGAGGAAGAAGATGAAGAAGGAGAAATGAAAGAATAATGTACTTATAGATTATTTGGTGTAATTCTAAACTAAGTGTATATTGCTTTTCAGTAGGTAATGAAAAAATGGGTAGTGTAATTCAAACTCAATGATGCCTGTGAAGTGTGCTGCAAGCACACTGCTCAATGCTGACATCCAACATGCAATCTAACTATTGGGACAACACAGCTTTTCTACGGTGCCAATGAGTTTGTATCACACTATTCCTAGTGTGGTGCAAACTTAATGGTGGCTGTGAAGTTGTCATAAAACAATTAGCAGTAGCCAAAACTATGTGTGCAAGGCAAGAGGTATGTGGTGTGCGCAGCGGAGCTTGCAGTGCACTATACAGCTGCTGTTGTGTTTATTTCACTCTATCATTTTTTATGATTCTGAAAATTATAACCAAGACTATTTAGTTTGGTTGAAATTAATACAAGTTCTACATATAACCTCAGGGACTCGGAGTTTATATGCATGTCAACACAGACGAAATTTTGATGGTATGAATTCTGTTAATTTACCTAATTAATAATGATAAGCATTTGAGGTGATACACAGTGTACTGTTTCTACATTTCCATACTTACCAGTACTAAAAATTAAGAATTAGAATATAAGGATTTGCAGAAACCTTCGTTTTATTTGAGCATTTCACCCTAACCTTGTTGCCTGGGATAAATCTTATGTCAATCCATAACTAGTAACTTATGAGTAAAATTTCACCCATTTGGTATGAAAACCTCGGCTCTTATTTTATAGATATAATAATTGAGTTAGATATTATATTGAATTTCACCAGAATAGGGGGAATGTAGACTACTTTTGTATTTATTAGGGATCTTAATAATTATAGTCCATAAAATTAGGTGTCATTTCTTTATTGCATACACATATCTTTATTTACAATAATCAACACATTTATAATCATCAATGACCCAAAAGATTTACATAATAAATGCCAGCCCAAGTATAATAACTATGAAGCAACAGGACATTATTTACTGCATCTTATTATATAGTATTATTTTGCTAAAGTAATCATCTCACCCACACACACACACTGGAATAAAAAGAAATAAAAAATTTCCTACACATAGATGAAATAAAAAAAAGAAGGATTGAGTTTTGATTAACATCGAACTGAAGCCCAAAATAACGGACATATTACATATGTGTCAGCAAAAAGTATGGCGACTGGCTGCGTATGATGCGAGTGTGTGCGTGTTCCGCTCGTACGTACGAAGCGTTCCGGCTTCCTAAGGGTGCTTCAGTTTCGGATCAGACGGGATTCCCTCCTTCTTTTTTTAATAGCTCCATGTTCCTACATTTAAAAATGTTTTTGTAGAAACAGGCAAGGGGTCTTTGTGTGGATGTTAGTATTGGGCTTGGTGTGTGTAATGATTTAACTAGTATAAAGTAACAGTGATGTGATTTCAGTCTATTCACAATGTAACATACCTACCATTACCATCTGTAAGCATTGTACCTACAGTTCATAATATTTAAATTATAATTTCACAAAAAACAAGATGAACTAACATTTTGAGAACTGTACCCTATGTACATGGTGAAACCGACATATTATGATTACTTTAAAAAAAATGTAATATACGAACCTAACCTTGACCAAAACGTGACCGTAATACCCATTACCATCACCATTATTATCTGTGACCAATTGAACAAAAAATAAAAGGTGGGTCTAGGTAGCTAGAAGTTTTGGATTAGGTTGTCATGTAAATACTAAGGATAAGGGTGAATCTATACTTGAGCATCAATCAATGACAGCATAGTTCTGTAATATGGACCTAAGATTACAAGGATACCATAAAAATGTATCTCATGCAACACACTTTAAACTACTTCATAGTACTTCATTACTAAGCTGTGGTACCTCCATAGCCCATGTAATTTCTGTGACATGTGACGTCCCGAATCAATAAATTTATAATACCTGCGAGGACAAGATATCTGTATCGCGTAACTATTCTGGACATGGACATCGCTTGCCATTCTGCACGCGCCAATTTACAAGTCGGTGAGTGTGAGCAAGAGACACGATGACGCATCTGCATCAGACTTACGCGATAAGGCCCATGAAACTTTAAAAGTGTAATATTATACTTCGCCTTCTATTACAGAATTTAATTTTACTTAAAGAAAATAACATTTCCATGTACTTTTACTGTACAATAAAAATAATAGGTACATTTGTACCAAAAGTAACAGAAATAAAATCAGAAACACACACACTCTGTCACAATTAAAGAGAGAAATAAAATAGAAATCGTCAATTGAAAAAAGGATGGCTGAAGAACTTGCATATTATCTTATAAACTAAGATACTAAATATACAACCACTTCATGTATTTATTTCAATACACTTACATTCATTATAATGCATAAAACCGGTTTGAAACAGCCAGCCAATTGGATTATTGTTCTGCGAACAGATTGCCAAGTAGCAGGACATAACAAAAAAAAAACTTACATTCATTTATACTTAGGTATATAACGACTGAACACTCCTCAGTTTAGATATGAAGCTACCAAAACATTAACCGTCTTACCACAAAAATAATTTTAAACATCGCTTAGACACATGTTTAGTTAGACAGCGGACCGTAACGGATGTTTTATTTTTGTCACTACAAAACCATGTTTATGCCATGTTTACTTAAACACTGTCTAACTCGATCCACATTTTTTAAATAAGGTAACATCATACGAAACGTTTCATTCCGCGCAGAACTCATTTTGTAAATCCAACACATGTTAGCGTCATAGCTGTGACCATAGAAAAAACGGAACGTTATTAGCGTGATGTTTGACTGTGTGTGTTATGGTGACAGCGACAGTTAAACACCTCTTAAACTAAGGGTTGAAGATGTTTAAATTTTAGCACGTGTTTAACGCCCGTCTATCTTAAACGAGTGTTAGGCGCGGATTTGTGGTATGAAATTCGTGAAACAACTGTTCAACAAGTGTTTAAGGCGTAAATCTTTTGTGGTAAGACGGAAAAGAGCCGGTCCGTTCTGGTTAAACATAACGCGGCAGATAGAGACAGTAGATGTGCTTTAGAAAGAGAAGCGACTAGTAGTAGGTTACAATTTTAGGCTCGCGTTGTACGAGCTGAATTGGACTTTATTGCGTTATCACAAGAGTTGCTATTTACTTGAATATCTTTTTGGGGTAGACTTTCTGTTTCTGTGGACACACATTCACTTGACAACATGCATACGTAATTATTTACTATAATATAACATCCCTGAATATTATTTCTCTCAATTTAAATAAGCTTATAGTTGGATTATTTGAGCTTGAAATAAAATACTGTCGATAGTGACCTTAATATTAAACTAGTAGAAATAAGCGGTTATCGCAACGAATCTCTTGTCCAAATAGCTTTGTTCGACTTCCACTGAGCCGCCCACTTTTTTGGCCAATGAGAGGATCTGAAATTGTATAGTTTTACTAATTAAATTGTAACCCTTATTAGGTACAGTACTAATACATCAACAAACAGTAAAATTAAAACTGACAACCGATGGGGAAGAACGGTTCTAGAGTGGCGACCACGAACCGGAAGGCGCAGCATAGGCCCCCCGTAAGGTGGCACGACGATCTTGAAAAATTTGGATTACGAACGGGTTTCCAACCCACATGCATCTGCTCCCCTATTCCCAACCTATCGGAAACCTTTCGATTCGAAATCTACACTTTCCATCTTCTTCATCTACATTTAGAATGAAAGAGACGGAGAGTGTAGATTTCGAATCGAAACGTTTCCGATAGGTTGGGAATAGGGGTGCTGGTCCGGGACATAGCAACCCCGTAAACTGATAGTAAAAAGTTATGGTAGCTTTAAGTAAAGCAAGTCCCGGCTTCGGGGAAGGATGGATGCGGGTTCAAATCCTGTCAAATTCTTTTACATTTAAAATTAATATTTTATTGGTCAGCTTACCTGATCGGGTCTAGTGTTTCTCGGTAGATACAGAGATATATTGGATGAGATAGTCCGAGCGACACTCATTAGTTCCGACGCCGGTCTCGGCTCCAGCATCGTTTCTATGTCGTATTGAGCGTTCTGAAACAAATAAAATATCAAGTATAAAAGTACTTGTATGCAACAGAAGTAAAAAAAGTAAATGTAAGTAGGTACAGTAGAAGAATGATTATACCTATCTGTTACAAATCGGGCCCCAACTCAACATGGTGCTAGTTCTTACGAACTAGCGCTATAAACCTTACGTTGGGACCGCTAATAAAATGCATTTTTTTGCTTTTTTGGGCTTTTATTATCTTTTTGTCTGCACAGAGCACGAAAAAAAATACGCTAGGTGCGAAGCGCCATTTTTTTCAATGCTCTATGGTTGTCTGCAAGGGATCGCTTTTTGCGAAAAGTCCGCCTACTGTTACCACATTTGTAACAATGTTAGTTTTTAATAAAGTTTTCTAAATAATTGAATTATACCATCATAGACAAAATATGTAAATTATATTTTGAACACAGACAGATTGCTTACTCGACCGGTATACCTCATTTCATCCCAGAAAATTTGGTTTCCGGGAAAAAAAACATATTAGCTTGAAAGTAAAAACTTACATTAGAATAATTAGGGCCACCCCAAGGTGGGCTCAGGAACACCGTGTCCGCTTGCAGTGAAGGCGCGAGCTCGAAGAAGTCTCCCACTATGAACTGTATGCGATCCGCCACGCCGTACACCGCTGCGTTGTGACGCGCCATTTCCACTTTCACTGGATCTATGTCTACTGCTATCACTGGAGAGAACATTGTTTTTTTAATTTAATTTCACACCTTTTATAACATGCATTATTTCAAAATGATACTTATAAACTATGGCATAATACTAATTCAAAATTATAATTCACTACGGGCCCCAAACTAGGACAAGGTTGTATCTTGGGCGCCCATGCAATTGTTACCAGAACTAATTGCGCATAACCATTGTGTACAATGTTTACTCCCGGTCCAACTCGTACGAAGTACCAAAGTGCTTTTATTTTATAAATTATAATAATAAGTATACAGGGTGTAATTGTATTCATTAGCATCCTTTGAAACTAGGTACCTACTCCTGATACCGGTCACGTGTGGACCAAAATTTTTGAATTCTAACACATTGGTTTGGTAATAATAATAATAACTCCAAAAAATGAATAACTTACTTAATCAAATGCTACAATACAAAATTTAATTAAAATAAAGAAGTACTGATTTTAATTAGTACCAACAAGGTATAAAAACGTTTAAATGTATCAAAATCATCCGTGCCTACTGCGTTAGGCACCGCGGTAACCTTCATAATTTTCAATAAGAAATATTTTCATTTACACTCTTTACTCTTTAATAATCACCTATAAATTATGTAGTATCATGGGCTCAATTTATGCTAATGAATTAAATTACATCCTGTATAATACAGCTAATAACAACGATAATGAGAACTAAGATGACAATTATGTGTTTCAAGTGGGTACGTATACGTACCTACAGCTCAGTAATATGGTCCACAGTAGTAAAAATTATAGAATATACATAGGTAATACTTATTCTATGAGTAAAAGTACATTTACCAAGTACGGATGCGTAAGCATGTAGGTAGGTACCTATACAAAGGCAGGTTAAGTACTTATCTCTGGGGAGTCGTGGAATCCAGTCAACTTTTAAACATTGATAGTCTATAATGCGTGAGTCATCTGTGTCTGACAAAATTACCTTTCTGGCGGTAAAGTGGCCTATACTCTCTGATACTGACAACGATGACGACAATAATGATGGCAATGATGAAAATGGCGATAGTGACCGCAATAATGACGTTTACGGAGATGATTATATTAAAGTTTTACCTTTCTCAGCGGTGATGGCGAATTGTATGGAGTTACCGCCCGCGCCGCAAAAGGCGTCGAGTACTGTGCCAGGGTTCTCATGGCGGCGAGCGATGTGCCGCGCCACACTCTCTGGCGTCACACTGAACCAACTTTCGCGGTCTAAACGGATGCCAGAGTCGAATCTACGACGGATACATTTACGGACATTTAAAAAAATCGTATTGATTTACTAGATTTGCAAGAAACAGAAGAGTTACCTAATATTAACTCTATGCTCTGGGCACTGTGAGTATTATATCATCTAAGCTTTAAGTAAGATTGGTGGTGTAAGTAAGGAACATGTTTTTTAAACTATCAAGCCTTGGAATTTAACTGCGAATCACTCATAAAAACTGTTTATGTACTTTGCATTATTTTTTTATTGTAAAGTTAATACTTACTGCCACAAATATACGGGATAGTATGAATAAAAAATCAGTGGTCAAAATAGGGGCAGAAAACTGAAAATTTTAATCTTCCCAATAATTAGGTGGTAGGGCTTTTCTGCAAAGTTCGTCTAGGTAGGTACCACCGCTTTGCCAGTTATTCTGCCGCCAAGCAGTAGTGTGTAAGCACTACTGTGTTCCGGTTTGAAGGGCATTGTAGCTAGTGAAATTACTGGGCAAATGAGACTTTATGACCTGATTACACAGTGTAGTAATCTGATTACTAGACTGTGTGATGTCTCAGGATGACGTGCGCAGTGCAGTGTCACGCGAAACTTTATTATTTTAAAGTTCCGAGTGACACTGCAACTGTTATGGGCGGCCGTATTGCTTAACATCAGGTGAACGACCAGCTCGTCACGTCAAACATTCCCATAAAAAAAAAAAAAAAAAAAAATTATAATGTTAACATTATACCTGTGGAACAGTGAATGCCTTTTCTTCCAGTACTTCATCATCTTGGGATCGTCTCGTAGTTCCACCGGAACATTCGACAATTCTTCTTCATCTAACTTAGCAAACCGCTTTTGGCGACGCCGGCGTTTTGTTGATTCCACACTTTGAATAACTAAAAAACAACAATACAGCTAGACCTTTATTTTTCTTGGAGAAATAATTAAAGCAAAGAAAAGCCAAATAGGACTTTTTATATTTTTAACAAGCGATTGTAAACAAAATGAATGCACGTTTTTAATAGTACTTACGGGATATTTACCCCGTTTATACTATATATATCCCGTAAGTACTATTAAAAACGTGGTAAACAACCGTGAAAGTTTAAAAATGAATGCATACCAGCATTTTCTACAGCTTCTGGTTTCGTTTCATCACTCGACTGATCCAAATCATCAGGTAGAGGCACCCTTGACGCTTCCAATGCATTACTCTCATCACTTCTTTCAACTATATTTTCTACATCATATTTGTGAAAATCATTTGATCTCTCATCTATTTCATTAGTAGATTTATTTACTTGTTCTTTATCAACTGCTTTTTCAGAACCATTGTCTATGACCTCTTTTGAGTCCGAATTATTAGAATCAGAATTATTCAGATCTACATTCATTTGTTCTAGATTACTGGCATCTTTAGAAACCCCCTCTTTTTCTACAGGTTTCTTTCCAATAGTAATTCTTTCAGTTGAATAAATTGACTTTGCGTCATCTATGTTCATGTCTTCACTTCCATCATTATTTTGTATTAGTAAACCTGAGCTAGAACTTTGAGATTTATTTTCATTTACATCTTCTGATTTATCCGCATCTTTATTTACACCAACATTTACACTTACAGAATCATTTGCATCTACGTTCATATCTTCAATTATGTTTCGGTCCCTATTTTCTTCTTGTTCATTATCTATGTTTATTTTTCTTTCATTTATTACATTTTCTGACTCCCTTGTTTGTATTTGTTCGTTTTGATCTTTATTTGTTACGTCCTCTGTCTCGTTTTGACTTAACGTGTTTAATAATCTGAGGGCTTCAGATTTGAAATCAGGACAAAATAAGTCGTCACCTGTTTGCATTTCTCTTTCATCCTGCGAATCCTTGCTCTGGAAAATATTAAAGTAAGGGCAAAAACATTTATATTATAGTCATTTTATTCCACTAGTAAAACTGAGAATGATCTGACCTGCTCTGCTTGTATAGGATTCCCATCTTCATCAAAATAAGTTTTTCTTGGGACTCCAAACCTCTTAGTATTCTTATACCTCGGGGGGCGAAGTCTAGCCAATTTTTTCCTGTACACCATTTGTCCTTTTGGAATGTTATTGTCTTCTATAGAAAAGCCCATTATTTCAAACGTTGCTTTAATTTTTTCGGTTGCTCCTTCTTCTTGGTCTTCTGTTTCATGGCTGGAATGAAATGATTTTAGTTCAATACAATAAATAATATCCCATACACTCTAGCATTTTTCACATTTTCAATTGGGCTTTGTTTTTTATTTTAATTTAGATTTTTATTTATTTAGGAGAAGATCAACTGGTAAAACAATTGTTATTTATTATACCTATGATTTCTAGGTTTCATCCCAGACAATATAATACCTACAGTACAGATGTCTCATCCCATGCAACGGAATAACGCGGGCTATTTTACGAATTATTTTATTTCTGCATAACGCAAGAATATCAAGCGATATTTATTGCGTGTTGGCGAAGTATTGAGCCAAATGAATACACTGGACACTTAACTAGTAACTCTCTACACACGATTGCTACATTTTTTTCCAGGTGGGGGTATTTTTCGTTTATTCCTGATGGTTTCATGTAGAATATTTTTATGAAGGTATCTAGAGTTATCAGTCTTAACCAGAGTTTGATATATCTGAGTAAAAAAACATCATGAAATACATATATATTTTACCTTCTCTTCAAATTGACATGCGTCTCTTCAGGTGGGTCATCATCACCATCATCATAACTATATGAAGTAAAGTTGGTGTTGCTAGCAGATTGTTGCAAATCAACGCTTTTGTTTTCCCCTGAATTTTCTGTTACAGAATTCTCAGTGTTCTGTTGGTTTTTATTATCCGCATCATTTTCCGCGGCATCTGTTACTTCTACATCTTTATTATTATCCTCTATTACTTCATCTTTTAACAAGCTCTGCAGTAACACACCAACAGAACCTAAGTACTTATTAGATTTCTTTTTTCCGCGTTTCTTAGCTTTAGGGGCAGGCTCTTGCAGTTTCAATTCTTCCACTTGAGCTTGTACTTCTATTACTGTTGGCAGTTCTTGAGAATTACCTTCGCTGTTCTCACATTCAATGTCCAATACCTTTTCTTGGATGTCTTTAATTTCTATAACTGATTTTTTTGTCTCATTGTCTTTGGGAGTGGTTGGTTCTATGTTTATAATAGGTAATCCTTTATCTTCATCATTATGACTTTCAATATAGTTAGCATAGTGCATAGCATACTGCTCTCCGAAATGCTTTTTCCATAGAAACTGCCAGTATTGATCTGTGTCCATATCATCTACTGATGTTGGTTCTGCATTTTCAATATTTGCTATTCTAGTTTGATCATTTGATTGGTCATCAGAATTTGAGGATGACACACTATAATCATCTGTTGGTGAAGATTCTGAAGTGACATGGCTTGAAGTGACATCATAGCTAGAGAGAGTAATCTTAGTAACATTCGTCATTGAATCTGTTGCAGCTAAAGTTCTAGGGCTAACTATTCTTTCATGTTCTGAACAAGATCGCCTTCGAGAGGGAGAGGGCAACCAAGTTTCATCTTTACTATCACTCTTATCTAATTTTTCAGTCTGGTTTTGGCTGTGTCCTTTCTTATAAGGGTTAACTTTGGAGTCGTAGGAAAACTTCCTTTCTCTAATATTATCATCTTCATTCCCATCAGTTTCCTTGTAAATCTGATCAACAGACTTTTGCTTGGTAATATTTTTGTCATCTACATAATCACTGTTATCATCCATATAAGCTGGATTAATATAGTCACTATATTTTTTGATCCATGATGCCCATATGAGTCTTTCGCCGTTGACAGCCCAAAACTTGTCCCATGTGCCTGCAGTGAGATAGTCTTCATCTGTTAGATGAGGGATATCTTGTTCCATATGCTCTAGTTTGTCTGCATTTGTATTTTCAGAGTGACAGTCTTGGTACGTGAGATCGGCACCACTGTCGCTGGGTTGGAGGCCATGGGATTTGGCATGTATCTGGCCAGCATCATGTTCATCGGTTGAGCAACAGTTATCTGTGTGAGAGGCACTGCAGTAGCAGCTTGCACCTTCATCCTTCTACAAAGAGCCTACATGTTATAAATAATCATTAACATCATCAACAGCCTAGAAGACGTCCACTGCTGAACATAGGCCCAAATAAATACAAATGTTATTTAAATAATGCAGAATCATATTTTATGGATTCTTTATCTGAATTCAAGTTGAATTAATGTAGAAATCAATAGTGTGTCAATGTATATAGGAGTATAGAATGTTGTACAAATCACTAAAATAAATTAACGCAAAACCAGCTAGCTATCTTAGCACTGCAGCTAAATTTAGACAAAATAAATAGACCTGATGACATGATGACTTATATAGTTTAGAAATGCATGACTTACCTCACACTTCACCTTATAAGAGGTGTCTAATGAGAAGTGAACATGTGATTGATCTTCCCACTCTTGAGATCCCGAATCGCGAACTACGTCCATATCACTCTCGCTGCCATCCTCTTTATCTACATAGTTTTTAACACCATCTCTGTTGATGTAATAAGTTTTGTGAACAAAAATCTACAATGTACATTGTTGCCCTCAAGAAACAACAATGACCAAAGTATGAGTGCCTGGTTGTTGCGACATGTAATCAAAATAGTGTCACTTATTTGGCTCAATGCATCAGCATTGCAATTCAACAAGGCAATGCTGCCAGTATGTTGGGCCCACTACCAGTACCCTCTGGAAGTGGGCTGGAGCATTTGAACTGTCTATAGGAGAACCAGGCTAGTTTACAGTTCAAATGTTATTTGTAGCAGGTACTAGTTAGTTTGAGTAATAAAGGCACATTGCCCGTTTAATAAAAAAAATGACTCAAAATATTATAATATTGAAAGAGGCAATTATATACAGTTGTGGTTTAATTCACCTCATATAATATAATATTACGTAATACATTATAGATAGGTAAGTTTGGACTTACCTACCGTGATTTGGTTTGCCACTCTAAGTGGCACTCCCTGGGGGAGGCCTATGTTCAGCAGTGGATGTGTTCAGGCTGTTAAGAAGTTTGGAACTGTCACTAGGTGGTATGTAATTTATATTTATTACAAGGTACTCCTTTCCAAGTTCCAGACTACACGGGGTTGGTAGCAGTAAAGTATAGTCCAACTAATTCGCTCATTCAACACCAGCTGGCAAAATATTTGTTGAATTACCATGGGTCTCTTATATAGTGTGTGGTTGATGCAATGTGTGAAAATGCAGGCACTTATTTGGCACCAATCCATATCAGCAATAGTCAGTCATAGTAGGTAGGATACCCATACTATATACTGCTAGTGGGCTGGAGAATTTGGACTGTAAACAGGTCAGCGGTACCTAATGTAAATGGGGTGAATTTTGTAAGTGGTAGCATTACACAATGCAAATGTTTTATCTAGTTGGTAATGGTATGATTGTAGTGTTTAGTTTGGAGAAATAAGGCAATAAAATTGATACAGGACTCAGAGAAACGATGTACGAGGATGAAAAGAAAATGGTATGGTTATCAGTGTCAAGTTGTGGAAAAATGTGAAAAAAACGTATATATTGGGTAATGTACATATTTATTTCAATCTTTATCCTTAAATTATATGAGAAACTATAATTACCTGATATAAGCCCTGCTGCACAAACAGTATAGAAAATTATCATCGTCAAATTCGTCTTCGCTATCATTTAGGTTGAAATGGAACTCTGCAAGTGGCTCCCAGCGATGGTAATGATCATAAAATTCGGACATACTACACACGGGGAAATAATTAGTGTCGTTAATTTTTGAGCAGGGTTTTTGCTTATGTTATTATAACTCCATTATGAACACAGAATACTATTACTAATACTTCTCCCGAGATTATGAAATTGAATAATAAAATAATATATTATTTATTAGCCATCGCATTGGCAACACCGAAAATGGCGTTGGGGAGAGCGGGCACAGGCTATATAAGAAGCAGAAGGTGTGTGATATTAATAAAGAAGAAAAAATGAAGATAGAATGTTGATGTTATGACGTGAACAGTGAACACGACTATTAGCCATCGCATTGGCAACACCGAAGATGGCGTTGGGGAGAGCGGGCACAGGCTATATAAGAAGCAGAAGGTGTGCGATATTAATAAAGAAGAAAAAATGAAGATAGAATGTTGATGTTATGACGTGAACAGTGAACACGACTAAAAAAATCATTTTTATTGATTTTGTATTGTAAAAGCTATGTAAATAAGGCGAATTTTTTGTAAAAGTAACTTGAGCGACTGGCAAAAGTTAGTCGTTCTGTCAACATAATTCACAGTATAAATCAAATAGGTTTAGCCTACCTATTATCTGTAAAGTGTTAAAATCTTTAGTAAAAAACTGGTTAAAACTGGTAGCTTGTGGACGAAACATTATTGAACTATACCCCATTCCAGAATCTTAGATATTTTATGTAAAAAATAAATGTCACGAAAAGTTACAAGTGACATGCCAGTCGTATAAAACATTTTTCCCTTGTGAGAAATATTTTTTATTTATATTGATTCTTAACAACTCAGCTGCTTGTTTGTACAGTTATCTTATGTTCAAACACTTCCCACGGCCGCTTTTTTGACTGACGACAGATTTTCTGTTCTTGACAACAACAAGGTCTTTGAGGTTGACAGACTGGCTGAGGATCCATTTAACAAACGAATTTCATTTCGAATTTCGAACAAACGAAACGATGAAATTAATGAAACTTAACAAAAATGGACCTAACATTCATAATAAAATTGTGCAAAAGCAGAAGACATTCGCGTTCGAGAGAGAAGGGAGGGGATAGATATGGGAATAGGATGAATGGGTGCAGGTTAAGGCGAATTCATCGATTCATCTTTTTCCCCTCTTCCTTCTTTCTTCCTATTATACTGGGATAAGGCATAAAACTAATAAACCCGTGCCAAGACCCGCCCGGGTCAGCTATTAAAAAAGAAAGTTCGTCAAAAACTACTATTTTACTTCATTTTAATTTTATAAAACGATATTTTAACGTTTGAGGCTTAGGCTACTTTTTTTAGGCGACACGACCTAAAATTCGGCTACTTTAGGCTAGTTAAGGCGCTCTGAGTGGCGCTCCCTGGGGGAGGCCTATGATCAGCAGTGGACGTCTTCAGGCTGTTCAAATAACATTGTTCCATAATAATTAGTTTTTATTTTACATTCGCCTTTTCTTATTCTATTCATTAAAACGATGGTTAAATTTGTAAAAAGTGTTCCGTACCATTATCTAGTATAAAAACGAGCAAAAATCACGTTTATTGTATTGAAGCCCCTATATTTATTTTAGAGAAAAGTATAGGGGAAAAGGATAAATGGATGGGACGGCTGCGCCTGTCTCCCATCGCCGTCTCATCTATTCATCCTTTTCCCCTATATTTTTCACTTTTGCTTCTCTCTTACCCATAAACAGGGTATGGGCATAAAACTAATAAATCCGTGCGAAACCGGGGCGGATCAGCTAGTTTATTATAAATTTCATAACTCATATTGAAGCCAGACGACACTGGCCTACCTACTGTATTTTATAAAAGTAGGTCAGGTGCCTATTTTTAAATTGCCAGATTTGCACCTACTTTTTCATTCTGTTTGCACTTTGATCTAAATACATTCAGCCACTTTTAAGGAAAGAGATTTTCTACTTTTTAATCTCCCCAAAACCAAAGTAATTTTGTGCAAATGTATGAAGATTTACGAATATCGACAAAATGTAATGGACAGTGTAGGTACATCACTATTCGAAAGGTGTAAAAACGCCCATCCCAAAAACATCAATTAAAGCATTAAATCTTTCAGTAATTGCAATCGCATGGTAATTATACGATGGAAAAAACGTATATTCTTAATATGAAATGCATATTTACTTCGAAACTTCGATGTTTAACATAAAAATAGCCAGTAAAATTTTACGTATAAAATGATGATTCTGGTTTTCCTTCGACTCCTCGGTTTTCCTCGGGTTACTCTTGATGCACAAAACACAGCACAACACGACACAATATCACTATTGACACAATATTCAGCCCTAATAACAATATAATGACTATACTTTTTTGTTTTATGCTCTCGCATTTAATTTCTTGACACACCAAACTATCAAGACATGACACGCGGTGGTAGGTAAGGCGAGGTTGCCGTACTACAGTCGCTTTCTCGCATACTCTATGCGACGATTCGTGTATTAGACAGAGATACAAGATAGTATATTTACACGAAGGATGCGGAGCGGCAACGCCGCATTGGCAGATTTTGGCTCTCTCCTTATACCTCCATGCTTTGCTCAATGTTTTGTTAATATTATCGAGCAACTTTAGGAACCCGATAAATATTCGGTACATTCGATAAGATCGACAAGATTAAACCGATCACAGATGTCAAAATTTAGATCCATGCGCGGTTTAATCGATATAGAACGAACATATTTGTTAAGATTTATCGAATTTATATCGTCGTCGAAAAAATACATTCCATGCTACCGATTTCGTTTTATCGATAATTTATGTCAAATTTGACATGAAAATTCGTTAAATATATCGATCGGTAGATCGGTGCTTGCACTGCTGTACAGTAGATTTTTTTTCTCTAATCTGTGTCTAAGCCTCAAACATTTTACCAATGTACTCTGTGTCACTGTCACTGTCAAACGAAGTCTATATGTACTCTGTGGCCTATATTCTCTTTGGTGCGCTGCGTGTGTGAATGGGAAATGTTATAAATTTTTCAATTTTTTCATATATACTGATCTACATATTAATTTCCCTAAAATATTTTATAAAATGGGAAAGAAAAACAAAGAAGGCCTTGGGCGGTCACTCATAAAAGACAGATTTTCCAAAAATCGCCACAAGAAACATGTTGAAGACAACACAATGGTATGAGTTTATATTTTTATCTCGTTTCATATGATAAATTTGTTGAAACTCAGTTAATTATTGTCTGAAAGTAGTTGAATATAATAAAATAGAATATCACAGTATAATAGAATAGCACGTATTATGTGCTAATTAGTACACAGGTCTATGTAGAGTTGTAAACATAACCTGTCAACACAACAAAAAACATAAAATAGAAAACAAAATAACGTATGTTATCAACTTATCAGTATTATTTGTATTTGCTACGTTCAATATTTGGTGTGCCAAGTTGGCACAAATCAAACACATACACCTGGGAGTGGTTTCTAAGTTATATTATTGTAGCCAACTATTTAACACTGGGTTGTCCATTGGTCATAAATGATGTTTTCTAAGCTACTATTTAACTTTGGTGGATGATCCCTTGAATTTAAATTTATACACAATCTAACTTAACTTATTTTAGCTCCACACAACTGAAGTGAATGATGGCTATGAATGGGGACGTCTCAACCTCCAATCAGTTACAGCTGAGTCTTCACTTCAAGAGTTTCTCTCAACAGCTGAGCTCGCACAGCGTGAGTTTACAGCTGAGAAGATGAATTTGAAATATGTAATGTCCGTGCCTATGGAAGTGGCAGTGGTCACTTCACAACCCAACTTTGACGAACCATTGACAGTACCAAGAAGGTACCTATTCATGATAATATCATCTTGAAAAAGGAAGGTTGTAAACCAACATCGGCCACCATCACCATCTGAAAGCATATTTTAATTATTTTGGAAACAGTGGTAATAAAGAAGATGCCTCATACACACCTTGCTCCTTTTGTTGTTAGTTATCGTCAATCCATGTGAGGTTATAAACAGCTGCTGTTTTCAAGAAAATATAAGATGCTGGACGGGAATGAGCATAGTTACCAAAATATTAAAAGCTCTTGTTATAAAACCAAGTTATAATTTACTCTTTATTAAAAAAATCTAATTTTAATTATCTGTATGTATAAAATTTTTATTATGAAATTATGTATTAAAAACTTGTTTCCAGACCACCATGGAAGCCAGGTATATCAGCTGAAGAACAGCTTGAACATGAACGAGACACTTATTTGGACTGGCGTCGGCATCTGAATGAACTGCAGGCCAAGCTTGGAGCAGCAGTGACTCCATATGAGAGGAATTTGGAGCTTTGGAAGCAGCTGTGGAGGACTTTGGAGAAATCTGACATTGTTCTGTTGCTTTTGGATGCTAGAAACCCACTTTTATTTAGGTATGTGCATCCTTATTATATCAACTTATTGAATCAGAATCAAAATCGTTTATTGAATAACTGACATAATAATTATAATCCCATACATGCAACCCTAGATAAGGAGTAAATATTTTATTGCTGTTTCACTCTCATACACTTTTACCATGGTATGAGTGAGAAAGCTGTATAATACCCGACTGTTTTTGTTAAAATGTTTTAATAATACATTTAGCACATTATGCATGTTCTATATCTTTTCAAAATAAAAAGTATATCATGTTAAGGTATGATCCACCTATGATGAAATAAAAGATCTTATGTGAATATTATTGAACGGGCCCAATAGTTCCGTTGGTAGTAGCCCTGCCTTTTGAACTGAGGGTGGTGGGTTCGATTCCTACTTTCCTACCCAGGACAAACATTTTTGTGTCTGGGTGTTATTATTTTATTTCATGTATGTATTTACAAACAAAAAAGTATCTAAATGACTTTGGTTCCCTGGAGGATGGGGTGGCCTTTAGTATGGGACGCTACTTGCGTCGACACTATGGCGGCGTCACACCTTCCCGAGACGCACTTTAGGCCCGGCGCCGCGGCTAATTCGGCCGAGCATTTAAAGCGGCGCAAATATAGTAACCTCGGTAGCGGTTATATATTTGAGCCGTTTGGCGTTGAGACCCTGGGTCCGTGGGGACCGGGAGCTCACCGCGTTTTCCAAAGTCTATCAGAGCGCTAGGTCGATGTGACGCATGACCAAAATGCTGGCACTTATTTGGCTCAACGCATCAGCATTGCAATTCAACGAGGCAATGCTGCCAGCATGTTGGGTACGCTACCTATTGGCAGTGGGCTGGAGCATTTGGACTGTCTATATGTCATCGCGGTCTATTATACAGTCCATATGTTCTTTTTAGTAGGTATAGTGTAGCTAGTTAGTGTGTAGTGTAGTTAATTTTAGTTTAGTTTAGTTTTTATTATTGTAGTAGTTAGGTTGAGTAATAAAGGCATATTGCCAATAAAAAAAAGTATCTTAGTATTACCTACTATTTTAATATCTGTGGTATTATATATGAGTTATCTGGTTCCCATAGTACAAGCTTTGCTTGGCTAGATGGCACTGTGTGAATTGTCCACACATATTTATTTATTATTTTATTCACAGATGTGCTGATTTAGAGAAATATGCCGCTGAACAAAAATGTAAAGTAATACTGCTTTTGAACAAAGCTGACTTGACCAGTGAATATGAAAGGAAATGCTGGGCAGAGTATTTTAGCAAAGAGGTAAGATTACATGTACAAGCTCTCAAAGATCGGCTGTGTGTGGTTGCTCACAAATTGCACGAATGGTTCCGTTTCAACGGTATGGCCTTGAACTTGGACAAGACTTGTTTTATGCACTTTAATCTAGCCAACAAAAAACAGACTGCCTTAGCAGTGGGCTTGGGTGGGGCCACATTACAACAAGTCTCGCAGGTCAAAATGCTGGGCTTTCACATTGATAGTGCACTCAAGTGGGAGTCGCACATAGATCGTCTTTGTTCTCGGCCGGGCCAAGCCTGTTTCGCAATTAGTCGGCTTGCGAAGACAGCACCTAGACACGCGGTACGAAGTTGCTATTTTGCCACAGTTCACTCCATACTTACGTACGGTATCGAGCTGTGGGGAGATGCAGCGGAGTGCCAGCGTGCCTTTATTATGACGGCCCAATAGCTCAGTTGGTAGTATCCCTGCCTTCTGAACTGAGGGCTGTGAGTTCGATTCCTAACCAGGACAAACATTTGTGTGATGAACATAGATGTTTGTTCTGCGTCTGGGTGTTATATTGTATTCTATGTATGTATTTACAAACAAAAAAGTATCTAAGTATTATATCAGTTATCTGGTTCCCATAGTACAAGCTATGCTTAGTTTGGGGCTAGATGGCGTTGTGTGAAATGTCCACACATATTTATTTATTTATTTTACAAAAATGAGCCATTCATGCAATTGCTTGCATACCATGGGATGAGTCTGCCAAACCCCACTTCACGGAACTGGGATATCTGTACCTTCTCAACAAATGCTACTTCAGACAATATGTTTAAAAAAAAGCTCAAGATACTGTTGATCGGTAAGGCTCACTACTCAGTCAATGAGTTTTTCATAGACAAATTGACTGTATAATATTTAGTATATGAATACCATAAACATATATATTAAGGACAGGCCTAATGACAGGTTAAAACGTCGCTTCAAAGTGGGAGCCAATTTCACAGATTGGCATCCACTAGCGCTCAGTCTGTGATGGAAGTTAGAAGGCATCGGTTGAATGTCACAAACAAAATATGCCAAGTTGTATTGTGAAGGGTTGCACAATCTATACTAGAAAGACAAAGTTTCTTACCTCAAGTAATTCAATATTTTCAATATTACACTCTGTTTTGTAACAAAATAATCGAATTTACATTTGGAATAATCATTGTAAACATAAACATTGACGGACATAATGGCAGCGATAGGCACCTAATTTTCTCAACTTGTCGTAGTTCACGCGAAATCTAATAGATGGCGCTGACTTTTCCCACGCCGCGCCATTTTAACAAAATAAAATGTTCCTTCGGGCAATACTCTTAGATTTATCTAAAATACAATACAATACAATACAATACAATAATACTTTATTGAACACCAATAAACAAGATGCACACAGATACAAATTTATAAAAGAATGGTAGAACAACGGGCGGCCTTATCGCATTAAGCGATTTCTTCCATATATATATAATATTATTAGTTATTATGATATTGACCTGTAAATTATTTTTTACCAATAAATTCTGTATTCTGTATTCTGATTATCTTTTCTACCTTTTCGCCACTGATTTATTTGTGAAACTACCACCTGAATAAAAATTAGCGTCCAAGGTTATGCTTTTATAAGTACCTAAAACATACAGGCATTTTAATTAAAGCTTTAATGTCCTGGCAACATTTCCCAAATGTGAAATGAAATTCAAAAGGGTATATTCTATATTATCATAATTTTTTTTATGTTTCCCAGAACATTTCCATAATATTCTTCTCAGCAGCCAAAAATACGAATGCGCGCAAAATATCTGAAGCCAGTGATGAAGGTTCAACTAAAGACAACGATTCAAATTCTGACACTGAGTCCGCCAACTCAGACCATGAAGATAGTGGCAATGAAAAAGAAGCCTTAAAGTCTACAGAGGAAGATATAGAATTATTTAAAAAACAAATAGGAGACCTAGACAAAGCTGTAAGCACCACTGCTGATAGATTTGACAGGATACAAGAGGCTTTAGACAAGGTTATTGAGAACTTGAGGCTTGGAAACCCGATAGAACCTTTTGAAAGTCAAGACACACAAACTGAAGTTCATAGTTCAAACAATGAAATCGGTACAGATGATGATAAAGTACAAAATTCTTATGAAGTCTTTGACAGGGATATGTTGTTAGAGGTACTAAAGAATCAGACTGTAGAAAAGAAAAAGAATCCGCCAAGATTAAGTGTTGGTATGATTGGATACCCTAACGTGGGGAAATCTAGCACTGTCAATATACTAATGCAAACTAAAAAGGTAAGAGGCCATTCAAAATATTGCAGAAATAGTATTGCATTTTGCACCTTAATTTTCATACTGTGATATAAATTTCAACTGGTTCATTCATGTATAACAATTCATGTATAGTCTGTAGCTATTTGTGGTTTTATGGAACTACTGAGAACTGTAATTCCCAAATTTTCCCTGTAATCCAGGTAAGTGTGAGCTCAATGCCGGGCCACACTCGTCACATCCAGTCCCTGATACTGGACAATGATATAGAGCTGCTGGATTGTCCAGGATTAGTGTTGCCAGCGTATGCCGTCGCGCCCGATCTACTGCTCACCGCTGTACTACCTATTGATCAGGTATGTGTGATTTATGATCTTTCTTCTTTCACTAGCACTAAGCCATCAATAGTTTGTTTAATTTGGTCATGACATCACCTGTAAAATGTCCCAGCATTAAGAATGGATAGTAGTTCAAATCTTGTCTGTGATTTAAATTTTACATTATAAATTATCTGTAAATGATATTTTTTTACCTACCACAACCATATCACCTGATAGTATGGGAGGTTACGGCTGAAAGTGGCATCACGTTAAACCTCCGTTGAGTTACTGCACAACAGAGGTTTAATGTGTGTAACAAAATAATCCCAATATGGTAAAGCTAAAACAAAGATCCCGTGAGAACTATTAAAAGTGTACCTAATTTTGTGTTATAAAATAGCGTTCTTTCTCTTCCGGTCGTTCAGATTATCTTGTTTCCACCTCACTAATAGTGCGAGATCCCACAGCATAAATACCTACGTCATCGAGTACCTCAATAGGCTATCTGTAGATTGTTAACTGACACATGAACATGTAAAAAAATCAGGTCTGCCAATTCCGAGAAAATTTTTGACGTCATGAGGTACCCTAATAAAAATGCTGGTAACAGTTAACCGTCAATTATTTACGTAAAAAAAAGTTGGTCTGCCTTTGCACACCCTGCCGGAAGTGCCTGGCAGATCCTTACGAAGTGCTCTTCACACCATTTACCTACCTCATTGAGTACCCCGATGAACCTATGCCCTAATGGGCCAAGCCAAGGTGCCCCTGATAATAGATTAAAAGGTGTGCCAGGTCTAAACTTAGTGTTCAAATCATTTGAAGTTGGCTTCCATGACCGGGATGGGCAGACCTGATTTTTTTTTGCATGTTTAAATGTCAGCTAACAGTCTAAAAATACTATTTTTAGACCTATTGGGGTACTCGATGACGTAGGTATTCGTATGTATTTGTGCCGTGGGATATAAGACTTTGAAGAGCATAAACAATAACAATATCTATTTTCTATAGATAGAGTTTATTAAATAGTATGTTTTTTTTTTCAACGGGCAATATGCCTTTATTACTCAAGCTAACTACTACAATAATAAAAACTAAACTAAACTAAAACACACTAACTAGCTACACTATACCTACTACAAAGAACCATAGATACTTAGATACCATATCATCAGCCTATTGATTGAAATAGACTTCACCCAAGCCCACATGATTTTACCATATTGATATCGAGTACAGTAAACTTGAATGAACTTGCACTATATGCCAGACAGACGTAAGCAAATCAACCTTTTCCCTTAGATGCGCGCCCACGACGCCGCAATGGCGCGCCTGTGCGAGCTGGTCAGCAAGCACACGTTCGAACAACGGTACGGCCTGCTGTTACCCGAGGAACAAATCGCCAAGGAATCTATGTATAAACAGATACTGACGGCCCACGCCTGTGAGTATTACCTAGTCATCTACACCCGTAAGAGATCTATGGTACTATAGCCGTTGAATGTGCTTTAGTTTCTGTGCTATATTGCTGCGACGCCTTCCCCTTTTTAATTATTATCTCCCTTTAGTTTCTGAGATCTATGTCTACATCCACACCAGTATAGTACATTCTTTTTGCATTTTGATTTGCATCTGGTCATCAGCTGGAAGTTTTCCACTGAACATATGCCTCCGCCTCTTTAGACGCATATAATGGAGGGGTTTTTTACATCGGAATTAGCTAGCATTTGACCACGCTGTCACGATGGAAAGTAACGATGCTATCGAAGGTGTAGCAGTGCATGTGAGTTTGCGTAATTACTAATAATAATATTAATAGTAACGCAGGGGCGGCTTTGTGGCGAGCCGTCGGTGAGTGGCGACACCGCGTACCCTGATTCCAAGGGGCTAAATGAGACCCCTGACCTCTGGCTTGCCTTAACCGGCTGTCTGGGGGGTGGAAGTCGCAAGAGCTAAGAACCTAAGCCCCAGGGTGGAAGTGTTAAAGGGCATAACGCCGCGAGTAGCGTTCAGTGAAAGTGCAGCACACCTCTCGACACCTTAAGCCACCCACACCAATGTTGCTTCCTCGGCACCAATATGTGGTAGCCACTACAGGAGGCCCATTTAGTGGGTGGCAAGTCATCACCTGCCTCAAACGTTTTGATATGAGACAGAATTGGTAGGTGCCGTTCTCTCATTCCATAACCCAATGTCACCATTCATCAAAAGTTCACCCCAATAGCCCATTTTTTTTTACCTGTATTTACAAAAAATAGTTTATAATATGCCACACCATCCCTTGTCAGTTAAAACAATTAATATTATATTCAAAGGGGCCTCTTGGTGTTAGCCTCGGCCCCACCAATACCTTCCAAATGTCCGGGCTAGACCCGAGAGTCTCAAGATATAGAAGAAGTAATAATAAAATAAAAATACACTAGGTGGTAGGACTTTTCTGCAATGTTCGCCTAGGTAGTGTAATGCTACATGTATGTATATATCATAATATATTACCTGGTTTCTATTATTCATTCACAACTTTCACATCACAGCACTTGACAGTCCTTTTCACAGTAATTTAAGCACAAAAAAACTTGATTTTTCTCAAAAATTTTACATCACTTTATCGATTTTGCGCGCGGGTCACGGGCCCGATTTCTAGACACGACTGCTCGGATGGCAGTTGTTTTGAAACTGTTTTTTTTGTTTCGAATTTAGTTTCTCTTCAAATTCATATTTTTCTTTTTCTACTGTCAATTTCAGTGAGGTATTTTATAGTTTGGCCATGATTGTATGTATTTTGACTCTAGATTTATTTTTTTTACTATTCTGTATTCAAAATTTTGAAAACTGCAAAAATCTAGAACCTTGGAATGCTAGCGAGGTTTCTTTAAAAAGCTGTCGCTATGGAATGGCAGTCTCAATTTACTCCTCGAACGAGGAACACTAAATTGATATAAGGCCATTCCCGGGCCAGGCAAGGCCCGGGAACTCAAGAATGCCTTCAAAAACCATCTTTGGCTATCCAACACCAAAATTGTGAAGTGAATCTCCATCTACGTCAATCGCTGCGCCACGACATATCCATTGTCAAATCGCCGATCGCCGAGCTACATCCGCTACAGCCAGTCGCGAAACTACGACGAATCTATCGCCGAGAGCTGATCGCCGAAACTACATCTGTTGTCACCGTCGGCCGCCGTATCTACCACGACGAATCTATCGCCGAGCGTCAACCAGTGAGACGACCGGCTTGCCTTTTTCAAACATTGAGTGGCAATATAACTTCATCACCATGTTCCGGCCCGTCGTCCGTCAAAGCTTTGACGACTAATACCTGCGTGTCTCCTGCTCCTGCATCTTGAATCTGAGCTGCGTAATAATACTTCATCGACGGTGGAAGGACGAGAATCTTCTTCTGGATCCAGAAGCTAATAACTGAATGAGCTAGCCGCTGAACTCTGGAAGTCGGACAAACTAAAGGCAACGAATTCCTCAGTCTCTATAACGACAGTGGGCCTTGTTTGAATAAAGACCCGGAAGTGGGCCTTGTTTGTTTGAAGACCCGGAAGTGGGCCTCGTTGAAGACCGGAAGCGGGCTTTGTTTATCTGAAGACCCGGAAGTGGGCCTTGTTTGGATCCAATAACATTCTAATTCTACCGTGATAACTTGTAGGCCGTAAACAACTTAAATTTCGCGTTCTTCCGCATCATCTAGAGACTCTTTTTTTTTTTGCTTTCTACAAAGCTTGTAAAATTTACGAAAATAAATATCTGTTACCAATTCCTTTTTTTCTCTTCAGCTCTTAGGATCCTGTCAACCTAGGCACTGTTTAGGCAGGGGAGGAGCTGCTCATTAACTTGTAGCGTTCCATTCTACCTTTTTCACGAAAGGAACGGATGTAACGTGACAGTTTGGCGCCCAACTAAAATGAACCCTCTAAAACATTCTTCTAAATTCTAAAATAATACTTACTCAAGTAGGCTAAAATTTGATATTGACTTTTGGCTCTAACGTAATATCTTAGGTACTTGCTTAATTTATTTTTATACAGGCAGGACACGCGGAACATCACACTTACATTCTACAACACTCGCATAGTACTTAATACTTAAACGAACTTAAACTTGACTTGATTTTATCCTTGACTATTGACTTCAACTTGTGACTATGGCGAGACCAATTAAATACTCGTTTCTAAACAAACTTGAACTGGAATATGAAGTGACTATCAGAGGTGAAAAACCAGCTGACACTTTGACAACTCTTAAGGAGCAGCTGGCAAAATTGAGTCACATTCAACCTGAGGACATAAAATCTTCTCCAATACCTCTCAAACATGACCTCTCCCAAGCAGAGATCACGTTTAATTACGTCGAGGGTAAAATCTCGCACCTCGAAGCCACGGATGATAAAAGTAACCTGAGGAAAGTTGAATCTTTCGTAAATCATCTTCATTATCGCCTCGAACGCTTTAACGCCGTTCCACCATTTGTTGAGTCATGCTCAAACATACGATCTCGCTTCTTCACGCTCCAAAAACGGTTTGAAGTCTTAACTTCAGATTATTCAGGATCTTCTGAAGAAGTGTTAGTTGACATTCACAATCCTTGTCCTCAGACTCAGCCTAGCCCTCCCTCGATTTATCAATTACTACCTATGACTGGAACCAATCAAACTTTGGAAGTACTGAGTACTCCTCAACCCACTTTACCTTCAAGCATTCTGACTAGTATACCACTGGCTTCCGAGTCTGTACAAAACTATCACACTTCGGATAATTTTGTGAAGGAGCTCAAAACGTTTTCTTTCAATGGAAAATCGTGCCCTACATCATTTCTTCAAAGATTGGACGAGTTTAGGATTTCTCGAAACATTCCGGAAGGTATGCTTTGCAAGCACGCCTTTGAGATTTTCACAGGTGATGCCCTTCATTGGTTTCGTTTTCAGTATAATCGAAATCCTACCTTATCGTGGAAAGATATTTGCACATTGCTGATTCGAGATTTTGGTATACATGATTACGACTATAAGCTGTTGGAAGCTATAAGGAATAGAACGCAAGGAGCAACTGAGACCATTATCGTTTACGTCTCAATTATGTTCGGTATGTTTGCTCGTCTTTCAAAGAAACTTAGCGAGAGCGAACAATTAGAGATTTTACTCCATAACATAAGACCGTGCTATTCAGTTTTTGTTGCACTTAAAGATATTAAAACGGTAGATTCTTTAATTTCTACTTGTCAAAGTTACGAACGCATTTCTGAATGAGACAAAAATTTTCATGAGCCTAGATCTGAAGACACTTCTTGTGCTGCTGAATTTGCCTATCTTCCTTCATTTTCTAAAGCTTCACTTCCTAAAGCGTCTCCAAACGTAAGGTACACTAATGCAGTGCAGGAAGATAAACATCCACGCTCGTCATCTCAAACTAATGACATTTCTAAAGAAGAATTCTGTTATCGCTGTCGTATCACAGGCCATTCTTTACAAACTTGTACTAAGCCTAGATACCTCATTTGTTTTAAATGTGGTCGTAAAGGCGTGAGAATCAGCGAATGTCCAAAATGTGCTCCATCAAATCAACAAAAAAACTAGCTGACGACTTGAATGGTTTCACTAAATCACATAACAATAATTTTGATCTTAACGACTGGAATCAATGGTTAAATACTATTCGAAATTTTATGTTTTGCTACAAAACAACTTCTGTTTTCTACGACAAAGAAAAAGACTTTAACAGACCTTTTATTAACGTGTCTATAAACAATATACCTTTTTCCGGTCTTTTAGATAGTGGAAGTTGTATAACTATTTTAGGTAATAACTCTCATAAAGATATCCAAAAGTTAGGCTTTAAACTATTCAAGTCTCCAACTCAAGTTATGGTTGCTAATAAACAAAAAGCAATGTCTTCTGGTTATTTTCATTTGCCATTGAGATTTCATAATCAGACACATGTTATCAAAGCTTATGTTTTCCCTGATATTTATCCTTCTTTGATACTTGGGTGGGATTTCTGGAAAGAATTCGAACTCTCCCCAAAGATACTTTCTCTTGAACTCAATCTCGAATCTAAAGATCATACAACTTGTGCTGTTGAAAATCAAATATCAACATTTGATCATCTGTCTGGGAATCAAGTAGAAATTGCTAATGACATAATCAAGCGTTTCAAAAGTATTTCTTTTGAACAACGAGGTAAATTAGGCCGTACTAGTTTAGTTAGTCATCGGATCAATACTGGTGATGCTTTACCTATAAAACAACGTTGTTATCGTCTCTCTCCAGAAAAGCAAAAAGCACTCATCAATGAGGTCGATAAAATGCTAGAATTAAAAGTTATAGAAAAATGTGAGAGTCCTTGGTTATCTCCAGTACTTATCACTCCAAAAAAGAACGGAGAATGGCGTTTCTGCGTCGACAGCAGAAAGCTGAATGCAATTACTCGTAAAGATGCCTACAGCCTCCCTTTTGTTTCTGAGATACTAGATAACCTCAAAAATGCTAAATATTTGTCTAGTATCGATATAGCAAAGGCTTTTTGGGAAATTCCATTACATCCCAAAGACAGCGATAAAACTGGTTTTGACGTACCTGGTAGAGGAATGTATAGATTCACTGTTATGCCCTTCGGATTGACAAACGCTCCAGCAACTCAACAAAGACTCATGGACGGTTTATTCACTCCAGAGTTTGAGAATAAAGTGTTCTGTTACTTAGATGACATAATAATCATAGGTGCGACATTTGAGGAACATATTTCACTCCTACTTAAAGTTCATCAGAAACTTTCTTATGCTGGTCTAACCATTAACTTTGAAAAGAGTCAATTCTTTCGCAAAGAACTGAAATATCTTGGCTACATAGTAGATGAGCAAGGATTGCGGGCTGATCCCAGTAAAATTGAAGCGATTCTAGCTTACGCTGCTCCTACCTCTAAAAAAGAAGTAAGAAAATTTTTAGGTACGTGCAGTTGGTTTCGCCGATTCATACCTAATTTCAGTACTATTGCTTCACCACTCTGTAAATTAACGTCATCTGGAAAAAAATCTCCAAAAAAATTTGTCTGGAATGCTGAGGCTGACTCTGCTTTTGCTAAATTAAAAGAATGCTTGACTACAACACCAATACTATCTTGCCCTGACTTTGACTATCCATTTTCCGTTCACTGCGACGCTTCTAACTTTGGGATAGGTGCTATGCTGACTCAGGAAAAAGAAAATAAAGAAGTTGTTATTGCATATATGAGTAGATCTCTAAACAAGCATGAGCAGAATTATTCAACTACAGAACGTGAGACTTTAGCTGTCATTACTGCACTTGAGCATTGGCGTTGTTATCTTGATAACGGTAAACGATTTACAGTATACACTGACCATGCAGCATTAAAGTGGTTCCAAAATTTGTCTAATCCTTCTGGCAGATTGGCACGATGGAGTCTTCGTCTGTCTTGTTTTAACTTCGACCTAAAACATAAAAAAGGAAAAGAAAATGTTGTCCCAGACCTTCTGTCGCGTCATAAAATACCCGATACTGCTATTATTGGTGGTGTTGAACCCATATCTAGAGACAATGCATCACAATTGGAACTATATAATAGACTTTTTACTAACTGTCGAGATAATCCTGATGCTTATCCAAATTACAAAATTCTCAACAATAATTTATACCGTTTTAATAACTCACCTGATTATCTAAATGAAGATTTTGCTTGGAAAGAAGTTCCACTTCCCTCTGAGAGAATGAATCTCATCAAAACTTGCCATGGTGACTCAGAAAGTAATCCCCATACTGGCATTTTCAAAACATACAAGAAGCTTTCTTTAAGATACTATTGGTCTGGTATGTTTAAAGATGTGGCTAAAATGTGTTCTTCTTGTGAAACATGCCTCTCTTATAAGCATTCGAATCATTCTCCATATGGTCCTATGGGTAAACCAAAAATTTGTTCAAGACCTTTTCAAAGCCTCTCATTAGATCTAATGGGCCCTTTTCCACTCACAAGACAACGTAATCAATTCATACTAGTGGTTACATGTTCTTTTTCAAAGTATTGCCTTATTTTCCCTATCAAGCGCGCTACATCTTCCAATATCATCATGTATTTGGAAAATAATGTGTTTCTGGTACACGGTGTGCCACAAACCATCATCATGGACAATGGTTCACAATTTCAATCTAATGAGTTTCAAAGTTTTCTGAATAAGTATAAAATTCCTTTTATATTTTATTCACCTCGATACTGCCCTCAAGTAAACCCCACAGAACGGTATAATAGAACAATTATCACCGCACTTTCACAGTTGGTCGGAGATGATCACCGTTCATGGGACAAACATTTGCAGAAAATCCAATATGCACTCAACAGTTCTGTAAATTCTACAACTGGGTTTTCTCCATCCTTTCTGGTCTTTGGACGTGAAACCATACCATGTGGTTCACTATACACTAACTGCTCCAACCTTGATAATTTCATTTTTCTTCCTCGTGACATCTACGCCGCTAATTTAGGATTATTATCTAACATCTTCGATAAAGTACAGGTTGCATTACACACTGCACACACAAAAAATGCTGCTCATTACAACACGAGACACACCTTTAAAGAGTTCAACGTTGGCGACACAGTCTGGCGTAAAAATTACGTCCAGAGTAACGCTGGTGCATATTTCAGTTCAAAGTTGGCTCCCAAATATGTCAAATGCACAGTTGTTGAGAAGCTCTCACCTCTCGTCTTTATTTTAGAGGATCCTAACGGCTTAAGAGGAAAGTGGCATGTAAAAGATTTTAAAGTGTAAATAGTGTAGCGGTCGTATTCTGTTTTTTTCTCTAAATTGTATACTTATTCTGTAAATAGCTTTAGCGTATATTATTTTTGTATTGTACAAGGAAACTAGACCCTTTCGGCTTATTTTTTTTAAATCCATTTTACAAACGTTATTTTTTTTCACTCTTTTTGTTTTATCTTATAACACGAGTCGTGTGGGTAAGAAGCCATTGTGTTTACTCATTTTTTTTTATACTTTCTTAGTTGCACATGTTGTTACTCTAATCTTAATTTCCTTGCGATTTCTTAAATACAAGGTTCTTGAATATTAATTTCCTTGACGTCTTCAATACCCAAGGGTGTGTGTAATATTCTTAAAGAGCGGTACACAACTCGTTAAATAAGCCTTTGTGTTGTACATTTTCTTAATTGTAAATACTTATTATCTTTACTCGGGTTTTCAAAAAGGTGCGGATAACGACACCTAATTAAAAAAAATAAGCCTTCGTTATGTATAATGAATAGTTCCTTGTGGAGTATGCGTCATCAAATATGTGAACCATATCCCCTAAGTATGTTTGTGAGCGAGTAAAAGAAGAAGTGCAAGATTTAAGTATGAAAGAGCAAGGTTTTATTCCTAACCTTCAAAATTTTCAATGGAGTTGAAAATTTTCTGGGGTCGTGGGGGAAATATGTAATGCTACATGTATGTATATATCATAATATATTACCTGGTTTCTATTATTCATTCACAACTTTCACATCACAGCACTTGACAGTCCTTTTCACAGTAATTTAAGCACAAAAAAACTTGATTTTTCTCAAAAATTTTACATCACTTTATCGATTTTGCGCGCGGGTCACGGGCCCGATTTCTAGACACGACTGCTCGGATGGCAGTTGTTTTGAAACTGTTTTTTTTTGTTTCGAATTTAGTTTCTCTTCAAATTCATATTTTTCTTTTTCTACTGTCAATTTCAGTGAGGTATTTTATAGTTTGGCCATGATTGTATGTATTTTGACTCTAGATTTATTTTTTTTACTATTCTGTATTCAAAATTTTGAAAACTGCAAAAATCTAGAACCTTGGAATGCTAGCGAGGTTTCTTTAAAAAGCTGTCGCTATGGAATGGCAGTCTCAATTTACTCCTCGAACGAGGAACACTAAATTGATATAAGGCCATTCCCGGGCCAGGCAAGGCCCGGGAACTCAAGAACGCCTTCAAAAACCATCTTTGGCTATCCAACACCAAAATTGTGAAGTGAATCTCCATCTACGTCAATCGCTGCGCCACGACATATCCATTGTCAAATCGCCGATCGCCGAGCTACATCCGCTACAGCCAGTCGCGAAACTACGACGAATCTATCGCCGAGAGCTGATCGCCGAAACTACATCTGTTGTCACCGTCGGCCGCCGTATCTACCACGACGAATCTATCGCCGAGCGTCAGTGAGACGACCGGCTTGCCTTTTTCAAACATTGAGTGGCAATATAACTTCATCACCATGTTCCGGCCCGTCGTCCGTCAAAGCTTTGACGACTAATACCTGCGTGTCTCCTGCTCCTGCATCTTGAATCTGAGCTGCGTAATAATACTTCATCGACGGTGGAAGGACGAGAATCTTCTTCTGGATCCAGAAGCTAATAACTGAATGAGCTAGCCGCTGAACTCTGGAAGTCGGACAAACTAAAGGCAACGAATTCCTCAGTCTCTATAACGACAGTGGGCCTTGTTTGAATAAAGACCCGGAAGTGGGCCTTGTTTGTTTGAAGACCCGGAAGTGGGCCTCGTTGAAGACCGGAAGCGGGCTTTGTTTATCTGAAGACCCGGAAGTGGGCCTTGTTTGGATCCAATAACATTCTAATTCTACCGTGATAACTTGTAGGCCGTAAACAACTTAAATTTCGCGTTCTTCCGCATCATCTAGAGACTCTTTTTTTTTTTGCTTTCTACAAAGCTTGTAAAATTTACGAAAATAAATATCTGTTACCAATTCCTTTTTTTCTCTTCAGCTCTTAGGATCCTGTCAACCTAGGCACTGTTTAGGCAGGGGAGGAGCTGCTCATTAACTTGTAGCGTTCCATTCTACCTTTTTCACGAAAGGAACGGATGTAACGTGACAGTAGGTACCACTGCTTTGCCAGTTATTCTGCCGCCAAGCAGTAGGGTGCAAGCACTACGGTGTTCCGGTTTGAAGGGCATTGTAGCTAGTGAAACTACTGGGCAAATGAGACTATGACCTGATTACACAGTGTAGTAATCTGATTACTAGACTGTGATGTCTCAGGATGACGTGCGCAGTGCAGTGTCACGCGAAACTTTATTATTTTAAAGTTCCAAGTGACTGCAACTGTTATGGGCAGCCGTGTTGCTTAACATCAGGTGAACGACCAGCTCGTCACGTCATTCATTCTCATAAAAAAAAACACCACGCTAACACCAGGTGGCTAAAACCCTTGTGATAAAAGTTCAAAATGTCTTTTAGGAGCAGCATGTATTTTGTTCTTCACCATGTAGGTTATTGTTCCAGATAACCGAGGTTTCATGACGGCAGCCGGCCAACCGGACCAGTCCCGTTCAGCGAGGCTGCTCCTCAAGGATGCAGCGAGCGGCAGGCTTCACTGGGAACAGTTACCGCCCGGATACCAACCGGAACCGGTCGACGATATGTTGGAGTCAAGGCGGAATGAGAACCGGAAACCTACGCCGATGGAAGCGAGGATGGTTGAGGTACGTTTACCTTGTCTTGTTAGAGTCAAGATAGAATGGGAACAGGATCACCCTACCTCTTTCTGTGGGTGCTCTAAGAGCTGGTGCATTCAGCATTCTTTTTGGCACATGAAAATCTTCTGAGATCAACAAGCCGCCTTCCAAGCGTGGTGACCCGCTCCCCCACTTATGATAACCGTTCAAAGTGACGTTATGTTGAATGCCTGTGTTCAGCAGTGGACCTTTTCCGGCTGTTGTGTGATGTTGGCTGTTATGTTGGTGTCAAGATGGAATGAGAACCGGAACCCCAATGGAACCGAGGATGGTTGAGGTAGACTTAGTTTCTTTAACTATCCACTGCTGAACATAAGCCTCCCACGGAGCGCCACTTTGAGCTGCTTCTCAGCTTCGCATCTATCGACTCCCCGCGGCTTTCACGAGTTCGTCGTTCCGCCTAATAGTGGGAGGCCGGTCTACGTTGTGACTTCCGGTTCATGATCGCCAACCGAGAACCTTCCCCGTCGGTTGTCAATTTTGCACAATAGACAAGTTAAAAATAATCACCGAAATACATAATGAGTTATTATGCTTTCGTTATGTGATTCTCATAAACATTTTTTTGTTAGGGTTGGAAGAGTACGTCTGCGGAACTCGACAGCGCTTTCTTCGCCATGCAAAAGAGCGCAGCCCATGTGAAAGGAAAACCTATCATTGGGTATGTATCACACAGCGCGAGCGCCATCTAGCCCTAAACTAATCATAAAGCTACAAATTATGACGAAGAAAAGTATGTATTAGTTGGGATCAGAACACGGAACATATTTAAAAAATCTAAATGTAAAAGTATAGATTATAATCCAAATAAAAAATATAACCAAAGGATTGATACCAAAATCAAAAGTTTTGGTAAGGTTTAGAGGGTGAAAATGAAAACCGTTGTTGGTCTTATCGCTAAAATTTATGTAAATTTAGTTATGGCTTGTCTCTATCATACGTGCGAATACCGACGGCAATTACATTTTCAAATACCAGGACATTCCTCTTAAGCATGTCCCGGATTTAGGGTTATGAAGGTGGAGTTTATTTGGAGTTTCGGGTCTAGAAGCAACTTCACTCAGCAACAGCTGACCGGAATTAAATGAAATTTGAATGGAGATAAATAAACGCTGGCTTGACACATAGGACATTTATCAGCGATTGAATCCTTGAGGCGCAGTTTATTGACTATTGACTAAAAATCCAGTTGAAACAATCCAACATCCAATAATACAACTTCCTCTCGTACGAAAATAAGTAGTGTATTTCAACTGCTAATCCTACGAGAGGAAGCGGGACACCCAATGTGTCTTTTGTTTCATCCTGCTCTGTCCTTTGTAATTTCGTATGACTAGGTGAGGACGTAGGTGAGTCGTGTTTGTACGAGAAATTATGTTCACGAGCTATCAACGGGCTTTATAACCTTTGGCGCACCTAGTTATAACCGAGATTAAGGTAGGATCCCGAAAAATCGTGCTTTTTGCCGGAAAATAGGTAAATACCGCGCCTCGATATCATCTGTCTAAATATCACAGTCATGTTGAACAACTCCACTCCGTATTTATAAATCCAGAAATACCAATCCTATAGTAAGAGAGACATAAAACTTTTTATACCGCATTCAGTATCGCGCGTCATAACCCCGGTTACTGGGTACATGATCTCAACCGACCTCCAAATGTAAAAATAAATCGAGTTATACTTGCCCGAGATGAAAGATATAACAGTTATTATCAATTAGCTAAAGGAAACCTAAATAAACCGCGATGTCGGAATCGAGTGTAGTGGGCATGCTCTTGGTAATTAGCATTGCGCCTACGCACGAAATCTGGACGGCGATTTTACCCCGCTGCGAAAGAAAAAGACTTTTGTGATTAACAGTGGTAATCATAAATAAAGGTTGAACAAACCCCCAAAATCTATCATTCCCCTTTTACCTAGAGGTGAAATGCTGAATCATCCTTCTTTCACTTTCATAAACAAACGCTGGAGAAACCCCTAACTGAAAAGCATTTTAATTAAATACTCTATGATTTCAATCAAGTTGTCTTTGAAAATTCTGTCGAGTGTCATTTTGACACAACTTTTGAACTATCAAAAGTCGCGCCAAAATGTCACCCGTCACTCATTCACCAAAAAAGTTAAAAGAAATATTATTTTTGTATATTTGGTGTTAAATATATTATTGTAGCTGGTAAATGTTGAAGAAACGGTACCGATATACCTTATTCGTATTTTAAATATCACGACACTTCATAAAATAATAAAGCAACACGATTTGAAAGCAAGGAGACCGTTTGGTTGACGAAATTCGGACGATCAGCGTCCAGCCTCTGATCATGCCAGATTGGGGGCTGCTTTTGTTTATGAAATGCATAAGGCTAGAATTTGCCGCACAACGCCTGATTCATCATATAGAGGAGCCTTGACTATGAATTCCAGTGTTAAACACTCACCCCCCTTACTAAACATTGTGCAATGAAAGAATAGTTATACTGTGTTTTCTTTCTTTCTACAAAGTTGGAAATTGGTAAAGTCAAAACAAGAGAATATATTGAAGGCCTTATTAAAAACGCTTTGGATTAGTTACTCCAACCTTTGTCATCGGAATAACGAACTCGATCGCAAAGACAAAAGGTGGTTTAACTAATCAAAAACTATTCCACGTTTGTTAATAAGGCCGTAAGCACCCAGCTATTCCATTGTTACACGGTGTTTATAGTAAGATAATATATGTGTAGACTAATAGTCGCGCTAATATACCTAAATATTATATCAGAATAATTTCCTACTAGGAAATTAAACATATTTTAAAACAAGCTTATTTTGAATTCTCTAACACAGGAATTCATAGTCAAGGTGGGGGCTCCTCTAGAGGATGATTCAGGCGCTGTGCGGCAAATTCTAGCTTTATGCACTTCATAAACAAAAGCAGCCCCCAATCTGGCATGATCCGAGGCTGAATGCTGATTGTTCGAATTTCGTCAACCAATCGGTCCACTTGCTTTCATTTCGTGTTATTTTATTATTTTGTGAAGTGTCGTGATATTTAAAATACGAATAAGGTATATCGGTACCGTTTCTTCAACATTTACCAGTCAAAATAATATATTTAATACAAAATAGGCACACAAAATTTACAAAAATAATATTTCTTATAATTTTTTAGTGAGTGAGTGACGGGTGACATTTTGGCGCGACTTTTGATAGTTCAAAAGTCGCGTCAAAATGACACTCGACAGAATTTTCATAGACAACTTGATTGAAATCGTAGAGTATTTAATTAAAATGCAGTTCCGTTAGGGGTTTCTCCAGTGATTGTTTATGAAAGTGAAAGAAGAATGATTACGCATTTAATCTCTAGGTAAAAGTGGAATGATTCGGGGTTTGTTCAACCTTTGTTTATGAATACCACTGTAAAACTGTCTGTATATCCGGCTCGAAGGACCAACATATTTAGTTACTTTTAAGGGGGTTAGACTAAAAGAACAATAATACATAAGTGCGCTCAAATTTAAGAAAGTGGATCCAAAAATAGGAATACGAAATCACGTTATGCATTATTCTAAACATTCTAGAGCAACCCGGAATGTACGTCTAATCCCTAGTCTCAAACGTCTAAAACGCACTTCACCTATCTAAGATGAAGTGCGTTTTAGACGGCTTTAGAATTTAGGCAGATAAATGCGCTTTAGGCGGCAGCTAATTGTTGCTGGCGAGAATGGTTCATTTTGGCAATATCATATAATTTTCTGCTTTGGTCGATATTTGTTTTTCTATTCTGAAGTTTATTTATATGCGGTTGATAGTTTCTTTCTTTAACACTATGTATTAGACTGGGTTTTGTGATTTGGCAAACTTATATAGCAAAATAGTATACGCTGTTAGCATTAAGTCTACCTTTGTACACAGTTTGTGCAAAGAATTAAATAAATAAATATATTGTAGGACTTCGACAAGCATGTGCCATCGTCGACCGCGTCATCACTTGGCATCATGATGGTCAAGTTCCTATCATAGGTTAAAAAAGTATTCCCAACTGGCCCCGCCTAAATGGCCTCACTGGGGCTCTATATACATATATTATATAGTTACCGATAATGCGAAGCCTGGGGTCGGCATTTCGGGTGAAAATTCTAAGAATATAATAGTGGATATAGTGGATTGGAATAGTGGAGTGGTAGAAATAATACTTCCAAAAAAAATTTATTAACCCATGTAAAAATGGAATCTTCCATTTTCTTCCAGGGTCAAAGAAGCGCAGCCAGCAGCCCAGATCGGCAAACCCTGGAAACAAGAAAAAAAACACGCAAATAAGAACAAACGGGAAAAACTTAGGAGAGTCTACGCGCATCTGGACGAACACTAAAATGAGTGAGATAGACATATTTTATCTTTGATTCTTAAAGGTACACTAAATAAGATGTTAAAGTAGGATGGATGTATTGAGTTGAGTTGAGAGATTGTCTAATCTTTAGATTCTTGTTAAAAATTATGTATCGACTGTACTTGGACTATTATTATACTTATTGATGTTACAATTTGGTGCTATAGTACTTTATCGTAGAGAATTCTTATCCCCGCGGAATAGAGTTGAAAATGCCGTGTTGGCTCGTTTGAACAATAACCATTGTCGTCTCCTAAAAAATTACTTAAGACGCGACTCATTGCGTATTTGGAATGAGTTTAATTTCGCAGTTGCTCAATTTAACAGCAATGTCTGTTGTAAATTAGTTCGCCGTATGGCCGCATAACGTATAATGGCATAATGGTTCTAAGACATGTAATGTTTATTTATTACGACAGAGTACTGTAGCTATAGGTTCATGAACCAAGACTGTGCGTATAATTTATAGGTACTATGTATATCCTAAATTGTTGGTAAGCAACATTAAACTTTAATGCCTTGTTTTATGATATTTTTATGAATTAAAAAAGTCATACTTGCTGATAATTTACTTATGTTTGTTCTTTCTGAGAAAGCCAATTTTCCCGCTAGGTGCGCCACCGATACGAAGTAAGCAAAAGTAACTCAAATTATAATCTCCAATCAATTAGATATGAATATCGACAATACCCTACAAAACGAAAACACATAGAACTTAAATAAAAAAATATACTATAGATTATATAGTCTATGAAAATCAAAAAATGGAGCTGGATTGGGCACACTTTGCGTAGAAATGTGAACCATATACCCAGACAAGCCCTAGATTGGAATCCGCAGGGCCGACGCAAACGTGGTCACCCAATACAGACCTGGCGAAGATCAGTGATAGCGGAGGCGAAGGATATTGGGAAGACCTGGAGTGAAGTGAAGCGGGCCGCCCAAGACAGAACGGAATGGAGAAGCCTTGTATCTGCCCTCTACCCCGATGTGGGGCCGTAGGAAATGAAGAAGATGAAAATCAAACCCTAAGGGGGACTCTAAACTTGCACAATTCTAACTTATACAGATATTCATCCCAGCCCGTAGATGTCCGCTGCTGAACAGGCCCACAAATATATACCTCTCCTTAAATAAAATAGTCCCACAAGCGGTCGATTCATTTAAATAATATACCATAGCAGTCTGTAATAGCGTTACATTACTTACATTTACTTCCATTAAACGTGGTCACCCGCGACTGATTACAAAACAAGGCATATGCTTTGTTTCGACCATTGACTATAAATCTAGCTGACCAATGATACAACTCATACGAAAATTAGTGGTGTATTTCAACCACTAACCCATTGCGAGGAAACGGGGCACCCAACGTGTCTGTTATTTTTGTAATTTTATATGACTGTCCCGTTTTGTTAGTTCGCGCCCTGCCCGCGCAAGTGAGTCTTGTTTGTAGGAGGAATTATGTTCACGAGCTATCAACGGGATTTTATTATCTTTGGTTTTGACGGTGCCGTTTTCAAGGCGCCGATCGGGGATTTACCCTATATTTCATTGCAGACATAGAATATACAGGATGTAATTTAATTCATAAGCATAAATTGAGCCCATGATAGTACATCAATTATAGATGATTATTAAAGAGGAAAGAGTGTAAATGAAATAATTATTATTGAAAATTATGAAGATTGCCGCGGCGCCTAACGCAGTTGGCACGGATGATTTTCATACATTTAAACGTTTTTATACATTGTATGTACTAATTAAAAATCATTATTTTAATTAAATTTTGTATTGTAGCATTTGATTATGTAATTTATTCCATTTTTTGGAGTTATTATTATTACCAAACCAATGTGTTAAAATTCAAAAATTTTGGTCCACACGTGACCGGTATCAGGAGTAGGTATCTAGTTTCAAAGGATGCTAATGAATTCAATTACACCCAGTATAAAAGAACTTCGTAATCTCAATTGGCTAAGAGTGGAATGTTCTAATCTCCCCAGTTTCCCCTCGAGTCTGGAAACTGCACACTGGCAACAGCGAACGCTGTAGCCATAGCGTAATGAACGTTGCCCATTATAATAAACACGCAGTTACAGAAATATTTGCTATTCTCGTGGCGTAACGGTGGCCCAAATCCCTTGATTTACGGCCCACGCGCTAATTTAGGACTGGTGCTCGAATTGACGCGGTGGAAGAGTATTCTATGTATCGGTCCTGATTCTAAAATGTTTTGGTTACGGTATAGAATCCTTTTAATACAGTGGTTGAAACCTTATAAGTAGATAAGCAAGATTTGGAAAAGTAGCCACTTTGAGTCTGTCGAGATGTTAGTAAAACATCGGTCCTGATTCTAAAATGTTTTGGTTACGGTATAGAATCCTTTTAATACAGTGGTTGAAACCTTATAAGTAGGTAAGCAAGATTTGGAAAAGTAGCCACTTTGAGTCTGTCGAGATGTTAGTAAAACACTTTTAATCTTTCACGGCTATTTAAGTACAGTTTTAATAGTTTATTTTTAGAAAGAAGATAAGATAAGATTTATTTCTATATCATCATTAACTTACACTTAAACAAAAACAAAACAAAGATCATAATTTTGGCCGACAGGTGAGTAGATAATATCATTAGCAAAGATACCAACCACTAACGCTAACTCCAAAATGTACTGAAATGACATTTTGGAATTCGCTAACTTTTCCGCGCACTTTTTTTTTTAACTATAATGATATGAAACTAAACCGAGTACTAACTGATTGTAATAACTTTGTGCTACATGTATTGTTTGAAGTAATGAATAGTTATACTTAGTAATAGAAGCCAAAGTTAATGTGTATCAAATAAATGTATTTAAAAAGAAAGTTCAGTGAGGTTATACAATATAGTATAATATATAAAATATCAATTTTATCAAATTATAAAGTACAATAGCAACATTTATCTATTTGTCTATTTAAGAAGAAGAATAAAATAACGGGCCAAGTGCGAGTCAACTCGCGGACACGCACGTCTGTTGTATGGGAGCCCTCTTAAATATTAAATTTATTCTGTTTTTTAGAATTTTTATTATAGCTGCAAAAGAAATACATCATCTGTGGAAATTTCATTTGTCTTAATATCACGGTTCATGAGATCCAGGCTGGTGACAGACGGTCAGACATACAGACAGGCTGACGGATAGCGGTGCCTTAGTAATAGAGTACCCTTTCGGTACGGAACCTTAAAACAAGAAAATAATTAATGTACTAAAATTTCTATTCCCATGTGATATATACAGAAATACCTACCTAACTACACATTTGTTTAAGCCCAGCATCACCAATGCATATAATTCGCAGACCATTATTATAAGTGCATAAACTACTTGGCACCGCAACTAGAGGCCGTTACGCTTAACGTCAGTGAACGACTGGCTCTTTACGTCATTCATTAACAAAAAATGCCGTTTTAATTTAAAATTCGTACAATAAAATACGCTGCCTATATAACTTCTAAACTAAAAGTCCGCTACAAAACTCCTAAGTACCGATAAAATAAATGTGGCTGTATACTGAAACAGAATGAACCCGAAACCTCGTTGAATACTCCGCCACTATAACCCGACGACACTAGACAAATCGCGCGCGGTAGGGCGTCCGATGCTTCCTTCCTGCCAACACGACACGGATTAATCGCTGTGTCAAGTTTCTACAAGCTGTGAAACGAACTCAAAATACGTCTCTTGTCAGCCAGCTGTATTTTTTGTGTAAGACGTAATTTTTTTTCAAAAATACTAATGAATAGAAAGCTTGTTTAGCATATTTTGTAACCATGTAAACTCTTTCGCGTTTCGGCCGCACACCTTTCTAATAACGATTAAAATAACAAATATGTCCAGATATTCGGATCACATATTTTAACGACTAATAGTGTATTCAGGCATTACTGAACCACTTCTGTACCCACTACCCACGTATGTCAATAAATAATCATCAAGTGGCCATTTGATCTACTGCATTATAGAAACAAAGTAGAAAAGTACTCTCTTATCTATAATCAATATTGACGCTCCATCTACATAAATCATCATTAAGTGGCCTGAAGACGTTCACTGTTGAATATAGGCTCTCCGCAGAGAGCGCCACTGTGAGCGGCTGATCATCTCCTGTATAAATATCTACGAAAATCAGTTACACCCCTTCAAAAATAAGAATAACAGAGCGTCAAAGACAATAGTAAAAGTTGAACCGAATCCTGATTATCGGATTATCTTATTTATTAATATCCTATAAATTAATAGACAAGATAATCCGTATTCGGTTTGCAGACCCTAAACTTCAAATTCATTAATATGGTTAAAAATTAAGATTTATTGGATTAAGATGTATATTCACTATTGATAATATTTAATACATGTACTGTTGGTGTTTCTATATAAATAAATAAATAAATAAAAAACTTTATCCAGGACGGTTTGTATAGGACGACAACATTAGTCAAATCGCTCGGCGCCGAGTTTCTTCCTTCCTGTGACGACCCGGCAGCGGCCGACGTTGTAAATTAATGCTGTCGATTTATTATAAGCCATGAAATAACTAAAAATAGAGCCGCTATGTTAGCAGCATGTATAGAACGAGATCCATTTTAGAAAACCAGACAAATAAGTAAAAAGTTGGGGTTTAGATTAAATGATACCGCTATAGGCCTCTTACCTAGTTGCCCCTTTTATACCCCGACTAAACGATGTTTTCCACACCACCACTGTACACTTGTACAGTGTACATACTTTTTTTTTACACTTGCAACACACATATTATTAGAAACTAATAAATCACTGCACACCAGGCTTATAGATAAGACAAGAATATATTTTAAATTTTTATTGGAAAAACGTCAGAGCCTGCGATGTTTTACAAGTGAATCATCGCAGCGCTCTGGATTTACTTGTAACGTTATAACCATAAATCTAGATCACTCATGGCTGTGTTAATATACTACGAAAAAATAATAAATAGTTTCAAGGAAAACTGTATAAATCAGCATTCTATCGAGTTTATGAAATGTTCTCACTAATAATAAACTTTAAAAACTCAGACTAAATTATATTTAGAGAAATATATTGTGCGCCAATATCATTTTAAAAATGATAATGTCGAAATGTAACATTAGTTTGGTACTTTTAAATAAATAGGACGACTATTTGGCAAAGGTCTTTACTAAATGGTTTACGATACAGCGTTTGAAGAGGATTTAGTGACAATGGCATGTGTCGTTAACAAATGTAGCCATTTTAATAAACCAACCTGGCAACATTAGCAATTTTGTAATTGTTTCAATGACTTCCAGTGACGTGTTCTCAGATATTTATTGGGGATCGGTGATAAGTTTCCAATTTATGTTTGTATAAAAAATACAAGTGTAAAGGTAAATAAACTTATTTGAACTAACCTACTTATCAAATGCTAAAGATACTAATTTTTATTTGTATTTAACTCGCATCTTGGTCAGGGAACAGGGGGTCTAGCAAAGATCTCAACCAATAACGCTAACGCCAAACGCTAACTCTAAAACAGTGTCTTTATTCTCTATCGATTCCTTACTTCGAAACCACGCGAATTCCTTGTCTTACATAAGAAATCTGCAAAAGTCTATTCTCTGTGGAACGAAAACAAAACCGCGCGAAATGAATTTGGAATTGGCGCTATTTGAACTGTCAAAAATCATATGTTTTACCGAGACGCGTTCTGAAACATCAACACATCAAAAGATATGACCACTTATGTCAATATATTTTATTCAAAATAGAGATACCTTTAATGTAAATTGAAGGTATATCTAACCCTGTGACACGATTTGAACAAGACACGATAACGACGTGGTTTCGTATCGTGTGGAATCTGTGTTTCCATAGACAATATCCGCCCTGTATTGAAATGACATTCGCTGCGGAAAAGTAAGCGATTTCAGCGTTTCCAATACATTTCGGAGGAATCTTTGCTAGACCCCCTGATCCAAAGATGCCCCCTGTTAGTCCAACCTCTATAATGAGGACAGAACAGCAATTTCTGTAAAGCTGATGTTTTACAATGACTTCTTTGTTCTTCTTTTTTCGTTCTTGATCAATGACTGGAGCTAGTTCTCATAAAGGAGACCTTTTCACTTTGCTGTTGACGTATTACAATTATCAGCAGCAAAGCGGAAAAAGACAAATTTATAGGGAACTTTGACTTCTTACTTCTACTTTTTTGCTTCTTGCTTGACTGACTTGATTGACGAAATATACATACAATACTGCATCAAATTTAAAGGGAGCGAGCATTATTTTTTCTCTCGCTCTGCGTGAAAAAACCACGTTAAGGTATTTTTAGCACTTTTACAAGTCAAAAATTACAAAGTGCTAACAATAGTTAAAATTTTACGAACGTTGCCCCCTGTAGATTTCAATATACTGTAGCTATTAGTATACCTATGTGGTCTTATTAAGAAACATGGAATACCTTTTGACTAGTCGAACCACCTTTTGTCTTTTTCGATCAAGTTTGATATTTGAATGACAGAAAAAGACAAAAGTTTTAGTAAATAATCCAAAGCAACTCTACGTTTAATAGGTACTATAAGTATATTATAGTACCGTTTTAGTTACAAAAGTTTTGCTTATTAACTTTGGGTTAAAACCTTATTGCACGATGTTTTACTAAACCTTTTGATTACAATGTATGAAAATGCCGAGGTATTTATGAAATTGTATATTATCACAAGGAAACGGCTCTTGGCAGTGCAATGGGCATCCTATTTATAGTGGATTGTATATCATTGCGCGCTAAATGTAAACAAAATTACAATTTGGGTAAACTACGGGAGCGAGGCCGGACTACGGAATGGTTGACTGTTGAGTTCAGCCTTAGGTACTCTAATTTTAAATCAACTGGTACCTAGTGCTAGCTATAGTATTGGGTGATGTATAATATCTTCATCATCATCATCATCATCATCAACAGCCTGAAGACGTCCACTGCTGAACATAGGCCTCCCCCAGAGAGCGCTACCTCGAGCGGCTGCTCGCCTCCTGCATCCATCGTCATCAGTTGAAATGGAAATGTAGGCCACATCGCTCGTAGAACTGACAACCGGGGAAGAAAGGTTCTTGAGTGGCAACCACGAACCGCACGCATCGTAGGCCGGTCCCCACTAGGTGGACCGACGATCTGGTGAAAGCCGTGAGGTGCCGATGGATGGATTTAATTAATCTAAATAATATATTGGTTCATTATGTTGATAGCAACACAAGTATATTTATGATCTGTGGCATTTAGTTTCTCTTTACTCTCATATTATAATCTGTGCTGTGACACAGCTGTGAGAATACCATCAACATTCAGAGTCTCCAGATTGGGGGTTTTTTTCGCAATTCTGGGGAAAAATAAAGTTTTGGGGAAGTTTTGGGGAAACAAAAATCTTGGGGAAATATTTGGGGAAGAAAATTTCAAGACCGGGGAAATTGGGGAAGTATTTTTCCACCCATCCGTACGTCTAATGTCATCTCATATATTTATGACGCTCATAATTGTATGATTACAACCGAAAACAAGATAACAATAATAAAAACCGTGAAATCGCTCAAGATGTCTCAAATTGGTCTTAAAGTAGTGGCAGCCAATGCTAGACTAAAACATCGCTAAAACCGACAGAACTGCCTATTGCTAAGATCTAACGTGCCACTCGTGCCATATCAAAAAGATACAGAAGCATCTGATCTATTATCTCCTTCTGTAATGGAGATATAGTTGTTCTCCCCTTTTCAGGACTACTTATTTTGTATTTATAATAATTGTTTTATTCCTATTTTCTTCAATAGGGATCTTTCAGGTGCATGATGATGGATGAAGTGAACAGATTTTGTTTTTTTTAATTGAGTAGAAATTTCCCTTGCTAGATTTTGGGTTTTCTTTTTTCTAACATTAAGAGCTTATTGTGGTATTGTAAGGATCTAAAAGTGCCTTTAGTAGAGCAAATATACATTTGTGGACATGAAATAATAATACAAAGAAAGCAGAAACATCAAGGGAAAAAAATTGTGGACATAGGTCACACTTTAAAAAGATTTATTTTACGGTAAGATTTTTGCAGCTAGCGGTCTAGTGACCATAGCTTAGTTGGTAGAGCGTCCAATCCGGTGAGTTGGAGGGTGCGGGTTTGAATCCCGCTGGTTGAGGAAATTTTGAGGACTATAATATCTTCCGTTGGAAAATTCCAAATAATTAATACTATTCAACAAATTAAAAAAAAATTGAACACCTAACGGCTTTTACGCGAACTTGTATTTTCCAAGTAGATCACCGCGCACACCATGTTTGCTAACCCTCTACCAAACATCCTGTATAAGGTGTATAATCACCAAAATGATTACGCAGGTAGTTTCAAAATATTTGGGGAAAAGTCTGAGAAATTGTATCATTTTGGGGAATTTTTTTGTCACCTATGGGGAAACTTTGAAAACTCAATCTGGAAACCCTGTCAACATTATACCTCCATGCAAAATACACTCGAAGAATAGGCTTAACCGCGCTCTGTCTATGTATATGTAGTACTATGTACCATTTAAATTACCGTAGAAAATAAATAAAATTGCAAGTGGTTTAATTGAAGCAGTTCTACAGTCCGCGCTCTTAACGCATTATAATTAACTTCTTTAAAAAAAACGTGCGTCGCGTTTAGCATTGACCAAAAAATGACAAGTTATTGAAACTATGCCCTTCTGCCCTAAAGTTTGACCTTAAGTTTACACTTATCTCAAGGGTGTACCCAAATGCGTTGCAGTAGGTAGGTACGTCATAGAGCAATACGTTCGAACTTAGGAGCTGTAAAACTTTTAGCGCAAACGGGTCACAATCTTATCCCTTGATATACGATGTCTCTGCGTCGGTCAGTGTGGGGAGAAGTCAAAGAAAAGCAATTTTCGTTTCTTTTTCGATAATCTTTAACACTCTACATTCAATTTATTATTTTGCAAGTAGGTAGGTAACTATTTGCAAAATTTAGATCCACTAAAACCCATTTCAAAAGCTATTGCGGCGTCTATATCGATACTGTAAACACAAACTCCGGAGCGGATGTCCTGCGTTCAACAAAGAGAATTCCCACTTCGCAATTCACGACCTATATTTATCCAGAGCTTGGACGAATTAAAGAGATATATTATGACGCTATACATCTTACTGGATCTGAAGAAAAGTAGCGTTTAAGAAACAATAAACAAAACCCAGCGTTTGCGAAGGTATAAATAATTGTTAACAGCATTATGTTGAGTTTTTTATTATTACAACATTTTCAAAGAACTTGCTGCAAACGAATTTAATCTTCGTTGGGTTTCTTTACAGACTTTCGAAAGATTTAATGATAGTTAATGCGTGTTTTATCGTTTATGTTACAGCACTTGAATTAATGACTATCGACACTGAAAATCTTCAAAGTATTAGGTATTTTGTATAATATCGTTTGCCCACATCGGGCCTTTGTAGCACTGATTGAAAGAAATTATTATTATTTATTATTCAGCTTATTCCATGTTTGCTTGTTTTTAAAGTTGTCAGGGAATGGCTCAACTATTGAGCTACTTTGAAGTGGATGTTGAATTTAAGTTTTTAATTTTTTCTTTTATCAATGACTAGCGTTTGACCACCACGTTGTGGTCAGTGGTCTATGTTGTATCTAGAAATGTTTTTTTTACGATTTATAGGCATTTGACCACTGTCTCGCCTGAATGTAGAAATAAAAAAATACTTTTATCTAGAAATGTAGGTATAAGATTTACTTGTTTTAGAGCTTTTGCGATTTGCCAGGACTGCCTATTATACCTATATCTATAAAGGCATTCATTATTGATATAAATAATTTTGATAATTGAAAATATGACACTGCATAAATAGATAACATGGCAAGAAAACTAAAAATGATTTTTGAAAATAACCGTAACTTGGCAACGTGCATTTGAATTTGTGGAATTTTTTGCATGAGCAAATGTAGTGTGATATATTTTATCCAAAGTGCATTAGTAGTGGGTGTATAAATATCCACGAATTAAATTGTTTCAAAACATGTTCTTTTGGTTTTAGTTTCCATTAAGAGTGGGTTTATTAACTCGATAGTTAGGATAACCAATAGTTAAAAACTCTAATAAAATCTAACCAATGGTCAATATAGTGAGTTTAGTAGAGTACCTATAGTAGTTATTGATATTTAGTAGCTATTTTGCTCTGGGAATTTGTTAATATTTGCATCAAACTGAGTGCTATGCTTAAATTATTATTTGAGCATGCTTTGCATTGACATAATAATAGTAGGTACCTACCATTTAAATCTATGCTTCTATGGTATACGATCTCACTGAGCTGACGTCCTCTCCTGGCATGTTATATGACCTTGACATGATTTACAGATAAGTTACTCAGAAGACAAAATATGACTGTACAACTACTCAGATAAAGTAAATCAGAAATTATTATGTCTAGCGTGCGTGATCTGCAGCTATAATAAAACGCGCCACGTCACGAGACATCGTCACGGAATTCAGTCTTAATTATAATTTAAGAACGTTTACGCCAATCCAAGATTTTAAGGTGACCTGGGCCGTTGTATAAATCTCGCGCCAGAATAATTTATTTTGTCTCCCTTTCACAACAGTCCGTATTATATACCATTATCTCCCCAAACATAATATATTATTCGTGGAATACCTATATCTACATCTTATGTACCTTCAAGTACAGAACTGCTTCTTTACGATTATGTTTTCATCAACTCTCAACACTTTGGTTTTTGCCTTTGATCTTTGTATTCTTTATACCACGTACACTCGTACAGTTCTTTGAATAACTGCTTTAATACATTTCATCTTTTCCTCGTCGTAATACGATAGAATATCTCAGAATCGGTATAACATGTTTAAATTATGTTACCGTGCGTGAATGTCCGAAGCTATATGCTGTATGTGTTTGTTATATACGATTTTCAGTGTGTCTGTCTGTTCTCTCCACACTAGCTGCTGAAATACCGGTATTTATTATTTTCTTAGCAATTCCGTCCATTCTTCAGTGAATGTCTCGATAAATCGACGACTTTGTTCATCTTAATTACATTATTATGGTCGAAATTATGATGACTATTACCTAAAGATAAATAAGCTTTATTTCTGAGTAGTAAATTACTTAATGCAACAATTTTTGACTTCCATCGAAATAATTGGTGATTGTCAACTACCTTGGTGTTGTGTATTATCTTACTTCATGCCCTACCTAATTTTGAAATTTCAGTCCAATTTGGTGGGTAAAGACGATTTTGAACTAAGTTACGTCCACAGACTTAGAGTAAACAAAACATTCTAGGTTTGTGCTTAGGTCCGATTATGAATTTATTCAATTTTGATTGGTCCGCTCTTCTCCGAGCCAGCATCAAATCCCCAGCATCTCTACTACTTGTGTACCCGAGTGTACGGTTGTACAATGTGCCTACATTTTAGCTAAGAAGCTCCCCACTGGCGTCTATCCAACAAAGATACAGATACAGGTGGGCCCGATTCAACCATTTATTCGTCAGTTTTAAATCTGTAATGTATTTTTGCACAGTCTGCCTGATCGAGGATCGAAATAGAACAAGGTTAAACTTCAAATAATCAAATGTTCGAAGGAGGCGTAGGTTTTGAGTTCAGATGGATTTATTGGAACACCATTCGGATAGGGTTTTCACCGTAAGATTCTGAGATCTGTGATTTTACAATAAGCCTAGAGATAAATGAGTAGCTGGGTTCCATTTCACAGATATAATTTCCTCGAATTAAGAAAAGGTCTGCGTTTGTGTGGACTGTTGATGGAGATGTTGCCAAAGGCAAACCCATCAATAATAAAAAAAACTGGTTATATTTATAGGGATGAAGTCCGATACTTATACTACTCTGTGGATGAAGTTCTCTAATATTAGCTATAAGAAGTACCTATAGTTCCAGAGGAAATGACAACCCTAGTCAACCAAACTAATTTATTTAAAGACCGCACACACAAATCTATGATGTGCGTAAATTAGACGTATCCACGTCATTCAAAAAATATTTAGAATCTTGAAAAGTGGATCTTAGATCGGCCGGTGTTGATGGATCCTTCGTGCGTGGTTTGGTTTACCTCATTTACGTGAAACTACCTATTGCTTCTAATGTTTATGAATGGTTTATATCAGCGTTTTAGTGTGTAGGTAAAGAGTTTTGATAGGCAGGTGAGGTAGAAGCTATTTTCCTATTTATCTGTATGGCTCCGAGAGACAGAAAGAGGATCTCCTTGGAGATTTAAAGTAAGTCTGTAGCTGAAGGCACACCTACATTATCTCAGACTGGAGAAGAACAAGCACTTATAGCAAGTTCGCACGCACACGCACAGTTCGGTAAGTTGAACCTGGCTTTATTATGGTTTCTTTGAATCTACTCACAGAATTAATCGCCTTAAATTATATTATATTATATCAAATTATAATTATTAACTTAATAATTCTGCCATGTAAGTCATCGATGTAAGTACACATACCTACATAGTCGATGTTATGAAACGTCGCGTCCTATATCGCATCAAAATCGCCATGCAACATTCCGCCAAGACTGACGCAAGCGCATCACTCCGACTGCTTTTGTTTATACGCCGCATACCAGAAACTGTCGAAAAATACATTTGCAGTGTGTTATTGAGCTATAACAACGTAGAGAATTTAGAAAATCGACGAACTAAGCGGTCCAATTTACCGAAGCTGCGTACTATTCTTATGTCTCCCCAAAATCTTGAGCAGAGGAACCTCAAGGCACTCGCTGCTTGTGTCAGAATTTAAACCGTAAAATGGCTTGTGTGTGGGGTAAGTTCCTTGGGGGTTGCATCGGAATATTTATAGTTTTTTTTTGTTTGATTGTTATTTGTATCTGTATACTTTCCTACCTATAATAAGTCCGAGACTTGTTACGATACGAATATACGATCAATAAGAGGATTCCTCTTAGGCTAGTTTTTTACAGGACGAGGCTCAATCGGATCGGTGAAGTCAAAACGAGATTCCATTCATAAAATGGTGACTTTGTGAATGAAATCTCGACTTGAGCAATGATCCTCGACTGAGGGGTTGTCAAAATAAAATTCAGTGGATTCAATTTATTGCAGGCTGAACTCCTATTATTACCGTTCATAATATGCATGAAGAGTGGAGTGGAGACACTATAGTTACAACTGCATAAAGCACGTAGTACATTCTGCTTACATTCCCGGATATAAAGCCTCTACTCCGACTTATCTTGACTTCAAAATAGGAATGATTCGATGTCAATGAACATTCAAGTCTTAACGCCTCAAGCGCCGTCGCGGGGCGCTGCCTACACACGTGTCTACGGGACACTCGATCCGAAAATAAACAAATCCGCTGGAATTTTACGAGCTTCTTCCTACATCTATTTCCGAATTCCAGTGCCACGTCAGAGTTCATTATCCAGGGACATTTCCACGGAATTTTTTTGGGAGTCTTCATGTTTTAAAAGTCCAAAGAACAAGTAGTGTGTTTTGTGCTTTAGGTGTCTATGACTAGCTTTTAGGCCTCTGTGACTAATTGTTAGCCCCTTACCGGAGGCATATGATTTTTTATTATTTTTTTAATTTTGTGGAGGGCGTGGCATGCAGTTTCTGCGTTACGCAGATTCACCCCCGTGGAACACGCACACAACCGCAAAGCTCTGTGATATCCAGGCTACTATTACACGTAGTACGTGTATTTTGCATATATCTTGAGATACTATATATATTGCCGTAAATTACAGTGTGACCAGTCCTCAAATCCCTTTCAACAGACGCCCAGACCGGCTGAATTAGCTTTACAGCTGCTAAAGTGAATCTAGCAGTTAATTGTAACAAATCACCGACTAATGGCTTCCTGTAGAGTAGACATCCATTTGGCATCTTAGCATCGGAAGCTTATACGTGACGTAAATTCACGATGTAGTAGCATAGATAAGTACTTATACAAAGGTCTACTAAAAACTCGGGTACCTACTTAAATAGGTAAATTTAAATAGACCACAGATAATTTGTAATGCTATACTAGTAACAAAACAAATCTGACACCAGGGCTGACCACTTGCCTACACGAGAAGAAGAAGAACAAACAAAGAGGCTAGTCATTAAAAATTAACTATTAAACTCCCAGCGACTCGATATCGAACACACATGCATTGTTATTCTCACTGATCCTATAAAGTTATTCAAGTTAAAATCCACTTTAAGTAGCTCTATGTCCAACAATTTTTGATGTAACCTCAATTAATTATGTGGTCTCATTTCAAGACATGGTCATGTCAAAAGTAGTTAAGTAAGTAGGTAGTCAAAGGTAAGTAGCCGAACCGAACCTGCCGAAACGTCGTTTAGGTGACACAGCAAGTAAGTTAATTGTAGAAGAAGTTGAATTAGCATGGGAGAAGCTAAATCTTGACAAAAAACAATATGACAAACGACAAGGAAAAGGTGGGGACCGTGCTTGTTATGAGGCAATGGGATGGGACGAAATATATTACACGCCATGATCCCAGTCAGTTCCTCATATTCATCACTAACCCACTTTCTGTACCAACAAAATATTAAGAAAATTTCACGTCTGACGGCCGCCGCGTGGCGACAGATTTGTGCATTCCAGCTACAGAAATCGTGTCACCTATTTCAGTTTGATTACAGAAGCCGTATAAAATGCCGATATTATTATGTTATTTTAACAATATTTATGGTGTGGTTGCCATCGTCCTGTTTTATGTTTCCGCTATAGAGGCGGTAAAAACGTATCTAGTTGCGTAGACTCTCGATATTAATATTTTATTATTTATCTCTTAATTTAAATAAAAATATTTACTTAGTATTTTTTACATTCCGTTGAACAACGTGCGTATAATATGCACAAAAATATTTCACACTAAAATGGCACTTACATCAATTTGGTTGGAATTTTGTATACCTCCCGACAGATTACTAAGAGAAGAGAGATCAACATACCAAATACACTATACAACTATACAAATTATTTTACTATTAGGGAAAGTAAAAAGGTCGCTTTTAAAATGATGTAGTTTTAGTTCCGAATTAACAATTTTCTCGTGAAAATACAGCACGGAAGCGACAGATTCTAGACTGCATTAGCCGGTTAGTTACGGTGCTTAATCTATGATTAGCTGCACGACGCTTTGCACTGCATGGCCTTTCGTACCAATCTCAGATTTGAGATGAAAACAATACTTCGTTCATTCTCTTAAAGATAGGTACTTTAGAAACCCAAAATAATAATTCAGCACACGGAGGAAGAATCTTGATTTCCAAAGCTGCGGGGCTAATAACTTATACTTACCCCAAAGAGGTATTTGACGTTGTGCGCAGTATTTTCAAAGGTTTACGATTTTGGTCATCAACATAGAATAAATTTTGGTAGTATTATTAGCCATCGCAACGGATGCGTCCGAGGAGAGAGAGGACAGACTATATAAGAAGCAGCTAAATGGGCTCTCGTTCTCTTACTTCACCTGACATCGTGCTAAACGGACGTAGTTGTGCTCGTGTGGCGTTTCTATGCTATCTTCGGGCATATTTTCGGTCAATATTCGAAATAATGTTTAACTGTTATATTAAAGATCTTAAATGTTAAAAAGTTGTTGATTTCACTTCTGATTATAGGAATATTATATTCAAATTGCAATTAAAGTCATCGTGTCAAGTGCACGTAGGCAATGCCAGCCGAATTTCTTAGCCGCCCGTCTGCACGGTGTTCGGTGTCGTCTTACTTTCGACGGGCTTTTAGATTTGTTTGCAACTCGTTTTTAGATGATTTAATAATGGATGACTTTCAGATGTACATACATTTATGTTATGTGTCTGAAAAAAGCTTATGACGCTTGTAGAAGACGGTTATAGGAAGGAAAGAAGGCGAGTTGAAAGACAAATGACGCACATCGGACGCATTTGTGCGTGGTAGGTACCGGTTTGTTATCGTGAGCACGTTTTGGTGTAACTTTCTATGTGAAAAAAAGGAAACATTTAAACAGAATAGAAAATAACAGTTTCTAAAATTAATATGTTCTTATTTCTGAAGGAATAAGGCTTGATTTTGGCTGAAGCCATTTGTCCTTTTAACGAAAAATTGCGTAGTGTTTCGTCTCCAGTTACCTACTTATGGGATATTTTCATCTAATCATTGTTCACGTCCATGACCGCTTGGCAATGTTACTTCGGACACCAATGTCACAGTTTTAAAAATTGTCTGTCGTCTGTCTACGACAAAAGTGTGTGGATTAAATGCGTTAACGGCTGGATCGATTCATTTTCCACAGTTTAATTTTAGTTATTGTTATTGTAAATAGGCTTATATTTTTCTGAAATGTGCTGGACCTATTTTTCTATACCAGTTGGTTATGGTATATCGAGTCTGAGTTAATAATATTACCTACAAATGTTATTATACCCACAGCTATATGCAACCGTAAATGTACCTAGATCTAAGTATAGTACCTATACCTACCTACGTAATATGTATGGCCTATGCTATGGTAAATCAAGATTTCCAGTGGCTTCTTTCTGTAATCAATATACTTTACTAACTAACCCAGGGGGCGTACTATGAATTCATATCGCAATTCAGAACAGATCGTATATTGGATCGCTTTATTTTTTTGGATGAGGATTTTGACAAGCGGTCTAATATAGGGTTTGTTTTGAATCGCGCTAAGAGCTCACAGCACGGCCCCAGGACTAACTCAAAACAAATAGAATCAAGCTTGTTAAATCCTGCAAGAAAAGTCTTATTCTAGAAATCGATCATAAAGTTTATAATGAATACATAAATAAATAAATAAATAAATATAAATGTGTGTGGACATTTCACACAGCGCCATCTAGCCCGAAACTAAGCAAAGCTTGTACTATGGGAACCAGATAACTGATATAATACTTAGATACTTTTTTGTTTTGTAAATACATGCATAGAATACAATAAACACCCAGACGCAGAACAAACATCTATGTTCATCACACAAATATTTGTCCTGGGTAGGAATCGAACCCACAGCCCTCAGTTCAGAAGGCAGGGCTACATGGGACATCTAACGCCCCTGGGTATGTTAACCTATTTAATTAATTCTAGTTCTACCATTTCAACGTTATGAATGAACGCATATGCACCCTAGAAATAACAGCTAATGAGCATGCGATTTATACTTATTCTCGTCTCAATGCGGTTCATTCACTGGAAACCTACGGAAGTGATGTCATCTAGGGTTTTGACATTTTCAGGAGAAATGTGTTATGCATTGGCAATTTGGCATTGGTGAAGCGAGATTGGTTAGAGCACAACAAGTAGGTACTTCGGCTCGGTGGGCTATAGCCAGCTCAACCTTGATTAGCTTTCAGCAGATCTGAAGAGACAAACTACAAATAAAAAAAAATTACAACATAGCTCGTTTTTTTTTTTTTTATATGTTGGCTCCACACATAGTGTATTTAGCCAGTGTCAAGTATTGTATATTTTCATAGAGTTTTAGAATATTTTACGTAGTCAAGTCTTAGTCATAGTCATAGTCCAGTCTAAGTCGGGTCATAGTCCAGTCTAAGTCATGCTCAAGTAAAGTGGTGGCAACTTTACAAGAAGCTTCTATGGAATTTTGGAAGCAACACGAAAAATCACGTTTCACCACATCATATCACTTGACCACACTCATGCTCGTAATTCAGCACTTAATGCGTAAAACGCCACCAATTTTAAACATTAACACTGAAAAAAGCAAAAGTTTTGAGAAATAATACAATGCAACGACGTGAACTTTTTCACGTTCCCGCCAAAACTCCATAGCTCGTTTTGGATCCCCGATCAGTTTCTAATGTCTGAAGGTTGGCAGAATTGAAATGAATCTATCAACCACCTAATGTTTCTTCTCATTTCAAAGTTGAAATGAAGCATCAAAGCATTTCTTCGCCTCTCAATAAACGTTCAATAAACAACCGAACCAGGAAACATTGTGCTGCGTTACACACACCGGGCTAAATTTAGGCAAAGGGTAACGCCCCTAATATGCTTGAAGTTCCTGGAAGGAGCACGTGAAGTTACCTTCCATTAACTTTGTAAGGCAACCTAGTAATAAGGATTTCACAATATGCTGTGCGTAGTAAATAATACCAATAAAACACCGAACGATCACATAAGTACTTACATAGGTAGATTCTGGACTCTCTATAAGTAGTGTATGTTATGTAGGGACCCTGGAACTACGAGGATCATAGTCCCGCAACACCCAGACACAGAACGAGTATGAGCTTTTAGTTAATAGACATGTAGGTAATCATAGCTGTTAATATTAGTATTTAGTATTTACGGTGTAACGAACTGCGTAGCCTATGTAGGTAGGTAGCCGAGTAGATGCCTATATAGCTACCTGTCTAGCTAATCTATTGTTCGAACATTAAACAAAGGTGCGACATCAGGGTAATTATTTGACTTTCTTGGGTTGTAAGTTATGGATGCATCTGACCATTTACGAAGCGAACGAAGGTGCCAAATATTAGGCAAGTAAGTAGAAGATAGACAGTCGGTTGTGTTTTCTTTGTATACGTCCATATTATACAGAACGACGCCCAGTCGTGACTTGACTAATCATTTTGTGCAAGAAACCTCGACTCAAGCTGTGATATGGGCTTAGAAGATCATGGGAATCCGAATAGGTGCCTACCTACTTGCCTAATACCCAATGAAAATTTTTGGAGGAAATCAGAATGAGTCAGCACATTATTGCTACGTCCGTTTGCAGTTTAGATGGTGTACTTCAGTGCACCTCTACCAAATACTATAGTCTACACTTCATGAATTTCTTGCTACATTTGTTTGCCATGTACACAATCTTGCCATGAATTTACGACACAATCTCATTTGTTTTAACTTCTAGCTTACAAGTCATCAATGGCTCTCAGAAACTCGTAAAATAATGTTCAGTAGCTCCAGCGATCATTGAACAACTACTAGCTTGATTATAGCATTTTTGTCAACGGAGCCGTAGTAACATTTCTACTATTATTTCATTCTGTGGGGACATTAATGGGTCGTCATCTGTTTGATCGCGTCGTTTTTTAGCGTTTGTTATGATGACAGAGGATTGTGGAATATTCAGCAACACATTATGTCGGTAGGCATTTCTGTGTCTATTAAATTTATCGGAGCTTTGAAAGTCAACGAGACAGGCTATTTTAATGTCCCGTAGCGGGACCAGACGCAATTAGTTTTAAGAATGACATTGGCAAGAACGACGAATTGTAGGTAAACGGGTTATTGACCTGTGGTTTTGTAAGACTCTAACTGAAAAATGCAACTGCAGTTCAAAGTACCTAAGTACCTATAGTACGTAATAGTAGTAGTAGTAGTAGTAGTAGGGGTAACTCAGTTAGGTCCTAATGAAAAAGCTTTGTAAGTAAGTATATTATTTTTCCCAATGCATGAATCTTAGGCCCGGTTTCCACCAAAGCGGAGACGAGAGGAGATTTGTTTTGAATAGCCAATCAGATGGCGGGGAGTGGGCGTAATGACAATCATGACGTCTTCCTTTCGTAGATAACACAGCTCAAATATCTGCTACGCACAGCTCACATCTCATCTCCTCTCCGCTTTGGTGGAAACGGCCTTAGCCTACACTTCGGCCGGTTTGCTTGACTTCTTAAATTGTCCATTTCCAATATAACTGTCCTCTTCCTAACTCCTCCAACGTCTTTCTGTAAGACGTCAGACTACAAATACAAAAGAAATTTCTAAATATAGATTAGATACCTCTATGGTATTTGGGCGCCTACTTAGATGAGCGCCGAAGCAATTATTGTTCATGTTGTTGTCTCATAACAACGCCTGTGTAATTGTGTATGCTCCGGAAATAGCTAATTATACAGCTTTTTGAGTTATCTCCAATGGGATAAGTGGGATGTCAGCCCACACATCGGTAAATGTCTATTTTGATTTTTGAATGTGTTTTATTTGTAGTTTGGTTGGCTACAGTCGTTAGGTAGGTAGGTATTTTGGCGTTCTTCTTCTTCTCGTGAAGACAAGGATTTTTTAGGGCGGTCAAAGGCTTCTTTCGACAACATGCACTACCGACGGCGTAACGTGCTCTCCGAAGCACGGTAGCGCTTAGTTGTAAATACCACTTTTTGCTGTAGCAGTCACCCATCAAAGTAGCGACCGCAGCGAAAGTTTCTTAGCTTTGCCGATCGGTTAGAAACGGCAAGTCGCGTTTCGTTGTGAGCGCGGCGTTGACGAATAACAGATAACTTTATATACTTAATAGGCAAGCATGCATGACTGCTGAGGATGGCAGCCGGTGCTTATTTAGGTACCTATTGTGCTATTTTAGGCAAACAAAAGTCATTCGTTATTTTCTACGCTCTTCAAAAAATTTCCACTGATTTTTTAACCAGTTAGCACCCATTATGCTCAAAGCTTACCGAATGTTTACAGCGCTCCACATACGAAAATACCGATGGAGATCGTCAGAAAAAAATGGGCTGCTGAAATGTACTCCCCACGCGCCTTGACGGATGTTTGTATATGGATTAAGAAAATATGTATATTGCGGAACATTCAACACTATAAAGTGTTCTAAGAGCAAGTACACCTACTGAGACAAGAAAATGTTTGAGACCGAATTGTGAAACTTGGCTCTGGAAAACATTTGCGCAAGTTCTTGTTTACTTATTAATTTTCCGGCAGCGAGGACTAAAATAAATTAAGCCCGATGTAGGTACGTGTAAAGAGTTTATAAATCATGCCACGTAAGTATGTGTCATAGGTTCTACTACATAGGTACTCAGTACCATTAAAGGAGAGTATCTACCATATCAGTATTTAGGCAGGTCATAAAATGGACAAATTCTCTACTCAATATCCTAATCAAGTGTGGTTTCACCTTACACCTTAAAATAGAGAACTTTCTATAGCTTCCATTAAAAGGAATTGCCATTTTTCTCTACCTACCTTTACAGCGTCACCAAGTGGAAGAAAGGGGTGCGACGCTCGGTTTAGGCTTGGGACAAGAGGATCGAGAATAATACGTTCACTGTAAGACGTGGACCGTAGGGAAATACTAAACCGTTTCAGCTAAGTTGGGGAGGGTACGGAGACCTCGCCAACCAGTATTTATGTAGAAAAGTACTTTGTGTCTGCCGGCGAGGGTATAGAGTCTGGTATCCTATACCGGTTCCGAAAGAAAACCTTAACTAGAAGGGCTAGAGCTGTGGGCCTATTGTCTAGTACCGGTCGTCTTCATCCATCGAACTTCACCATGTTTCAATGATCTTCATTACGATTATTTGATGCCGATTAAAGGGGATTGTCTATGAGCTTGGATCGTAATGGACATGAAATGAACTACCAGAATTGAACACAGAATGAACCCAATTCGCCCCCGATTTGCGTTTCGTTTCAGCAAATAAAAAAATTAAGGAGCACATGGGGCTTGACATGGGGCTTTAAAATATTGTCGAAAGATGTGGAACAGAGAGTTGTAATATTAGTAACAATGTTTATTAAGCTGTAAGATGAGCTAAAGTATGTTATTATGTCTACATTTGCCATGTAATGCGCTTCAAATTTTTATCCCGAAATTATAGTAATATCGAAACGCTTTTTCTGTACTGACTGTCAGTGTCAAAAATGACCTACTGTTCTTGTCAATCTTCTTTTTTTATTTTTGTATTATGCGATATGCGTATGCTGCCAGTAGATGAATAATTTAGCTCAAAAGGCCATCTTTAGCTATAATTTGAAAGTAAATAACTTTATTATTATTAATTATATAGATTTATGTATTTTCTTTACCTACATCGAAAAATGTGGCCGAAGCTATAAAATTCACATTATTTTTATATATCAATAACAGATATTTTGTGGTTGAAAAAGTTTGTGCTTTTGATTAATTTATTATTATTTAGGCCCGGCTTTACACTAGTCGTGGGTGAATATGAATCATTCGTATAATCGATTTATTTGCTATTACTAATGTTTATAATCGATTATGAAATTAGCAACTAATTCACTTTCATAATCGAATTACGTTACCTATTTGTACTACTAATTCTGTTTTAATAAGTCGAGAGATCGATAGGTACGACAGTTGCTTTTCACAGAACAACGTCGTATGTTTTGTTTTATTCTAGTAGTAGTGAAAGCCGTGACGCTGTTTTGGCGGATTTATTTAATACGAACTTTACTTAATTTAGTTTTTTTTTTATTAATATGTTGCTATTGATGACATGATGATCATTGATTGGGGAAGAAAAATCGACTTTTTAACCATCGATTATATCATGACTAAAAAAACGACTATTCCAAAAACGACTTTAACGAGAAATAAATCGAAAATCCTAAAATACATATAAAAAGTCGATACAAATATCGGTTTTCTTGTAATGCAATATTGTATGTAATATTCGATTATTTATAGAACTATATAGTCATTTAAAAAAGATCGATATAAAAATCATTTTTAAAATAAAAAATTGATTCACGATCGTTTGTTCTAGGGATGTGACCTAAGGAGGAAAAAACTATTTATTCATAAACTTGTTTTTTTTTGTTGTTTATTATTCTTGGTAGATGCTTCAATAATAAGTATATAAAAAAAACTTGAAGTACCTACATAGATAAATTATTTTCAGTTTCACACCTTTGGTTCCATATTCGCGATGTCTGCTCCATTCACTGCTCCACTACCATATTCAATCAAAACCAAAACGTTTGTTTTGATTGAATATGATTGAGTGATGTTTATGTTGCCTTATTATAATATTATCCCAGTAGAAAAAATTGAAACCAGAATAGTAAAATCTATTTTAAAATAATCGATTTTTTGATAAATTAATAGACCAATAAAAATCGATTTTAAATAGTAATCCACTTTTTAATAAATAATAATTGACCATTAAAAATCGATTATTTTTAATATCCCTAGACTTGTTCTCAACGAAATATTGCTTCACTGCAACGCACCGTAACACGCATTTGGCCGTTTTACATAATTACTTAGCTATTCTATTGTTTTGTTGACTTGGCAACACTAGCAAATTAGGCAATAGCAAGAATTGTTTGCAAAATGATATTTTAGAACTTTTCTATTAAAACTCTTACATCTAGTTAAATAATTGGGTTAGTGTAGGTAATTAGGTGATAAGGTATTCTCTTTCAGCTTTTATGAAAATACGATATGTGATTTAAGTGAAGCATTCAAATGCTGATGGCGTTCAATATCACTGGGCGGCGTTATTCTTCTATGACGAGGCAGGCTTCTGATTCAACATGATTTGTCCTTTTTTCACATCGCAACTAATTATACTGTGACATGGCTGTGACGACGCACTTGCAGTGCTGATTCGCTCAGAGGTTGTAACGATAAAAGGAGCCCTTCCGAATGATAAAAGGCCATAGGCCAGAGAACTATACATTGCATTCTGAGTTTTATAAAGCTGCAAGTCTTGCACTTGTAGTAAAATACTGGCAGCACCACACGGGTGTTTTCTATAGCCACAAGACAATTCAAGCGGGAAAACGAGACGGAACATTTAAAACACTGACTAACTTTAAGTGGTGTTTATAAGGCCCTATTTTGTTGTAGGTATGGATTAGTATGACTGCACCTGCATTTCTATATTCTGTGTAATAATTACAGCTGCACAATGCGTTCAACTAGAAAGTTGGTGTGCTGCGCTGGCAGGGGGATTTAGGAAATACATAGTGCATCTCATACCTACCTTCACATCTTCATTACATAGATAGGTACTCCTATTCTATGAATATGTAGGTACCTCAATAAGCTATATTTTGTTACAGGTATCTGAAAAAATACTATAATTATAGATGTTCGACTATGGATTAGTATGACTGCATCTGCAATCCTATATCATCATCATCATTAACAGCCTGAAGACATCCACTGCTGAACATAGGCCTCCCCCCGGGAGTGCCACTGATGAGGAGATCCGCAGGAGAACTAAAGTGACCAATATAGCCCTTAGGATTAGCAAGTTGAAATGGCAATGGGCAGGCCACATCGCTCGTAAAACTGACAACCGATGGGGAAGAAAGGTTCTCGAGTGGCGACCACGAACTGGAAGATGCAGCGTAGGCTGGCCCCCCACTAGGTGGGGACCAACAACCTGGTGAAAGCCGCGGGGAGCCGATGGATGCAGAAGGCGAGCAGCCGCTCAATCCTATATGCTGCCTAATAATTATAGACACACAATGCGTTCAATCAGGAAGTTACTGTGCTGTGCTGAAGGAAGATTTTGGAAATACAGAGAGCACCTCCATATCCCTATGTCAGTGCATTGCAGTCATGAAAATCTAGAAATGGTGCATTCTAAGTATCTTAACAATTTCATTCCAGTATTTAAGTCTAGAGTACAAATTGATATTGTAACTTACCTACAAGGATAACTAAAACGATAAATGATATTATTAAGTAACCAAATTTAATTTATTTAATTAAACCTAAAAAAAATTGGTTTATGGAAACAAAAAGTATATTGTTTTACTTTAAAAAAATAATAAAAATAACATAGAAAAAGCCTTTTATTTCTTGCATTTCTTCTAAGTAGGTACCAAACGTGGGAGCAGCTAGTTATGTTCATAATTTGTATTTTTAGATTATTACTTTATTGATTACATAATTATTAATATGTTATGAAAGATTTGATTTGTTTTACTTACATACCTATTAATTCTTTATCTTTTTAACATGTCCCTGGTTCATAAAATAGGCAAGGCAATTTGATGTAGGCAGCTAATTCTACCCAAGTACTTTTAATTTTATGGCTGTATAGTTTTGGCTTAGTCGCATCAGTCTTTATCGACACCAGTGCCTGCACTGTAGTCAAGATAGTAGAGGTGTGTGTGTGATGCCTGAAATATAAGTATATTAATAATTGTTATATTATTTTTGCAATATTTAGTCAAAAAGGGTTGTCAACACATCATAGATTTGATTATTGTCTGGGAAGTGGGGCCTGGCAACCTGACAGACTGTTTATGCCTACATCAGGCATCTTACACATAGGTTTGCAATATGTATTCTAATAAATAAATGATTAGGTATTTGTAGGGTTAGTATCCTACTTCCACTTACTATCTATCATGTGGGCTGCCTGTCTGCACCTTTACCACTCATAATACCATTAAAAAAATAAATAGGTATAGTACCTACTAGTATTCAAAGAAGTAGTATACATAGCCCGTCTATTCTCAGTGGGGCTAGCACGGATGGTAGAAAAAATTGTCTTTCCCTGTGCTATGTCACATTTCTTCATGCAATTTACTTGTCAAGTGGAGTAAAACAGGGGAAAGGCAATTTTGTCTACTATCCATGCTAACACTGCAGTAGTCCTTTTAACAATTCAATTGATTGAACTACTGAGATGTTTTAAAGCCAGCCTCTTATAGATTGGCTATTTACATTAACACTACCTCTCTGCTTTTAGTATAGGTACTGGTAATGTAGGTAAAAAACATAAATATATCAATAATTTTTTTATCTGAATTATATTATAAAATGAATGAATTATATTATCCTGCATGATGATTATGAAAATGTGAAAGCTTGTGCGGGTAAACTGTATACAGTATCTTTGATGGTTTAACAGTTTGATATGTTAACTAAAGATTTTAAGCTAACACAGGATTTTTTAAACTGAATGTTTTAGTTCCACTGACTATTAATACTTTGGAAAAAATTCACTGATAGAAAGCTACCCAGTTGCTCCCACACAGATACACACTATCTACCCATCTTTGAATAAGCTTAACATTATAACAGTTTGATGAAGTTGGTGTACTTACCTGTGTATACAATAAGTAGGTAAGTATAGATTAATACCCTTAGGTACAATTAGTAGTAGCAGAGGAATAGGTAGTTAACCAAAACTCCAAAGAAAGCATGTATTAACTATTCCAATTTTAGGCAATGTTTACCTATAGAAGGAGGTTGGTGCAGAAATAAAGACTAGGTACTTTTATTATAATATTACCATGCCTGCAAGTACTGCAAGGTCTTGCTTGAGCAAAGTTTACATAGTATACCTACCAGCAACTGTGGTTTTTTCAACAAGTTAATTGCTATTTTTCATCATTGTGTTTAAAGTCCTTGGACACTCATAACTGCGATTTTCATAGATGAACCCACAAACTTCGTTTCAGGCAAGAAGATATATCGTCGTAAAGCCACAGAATTCACCATATATACGTATAGAGCCCCCGATCGATGTTAAAAAGTTCATGGACATTAGAAGACTCTTCTGCAACTGTTATTGACATTTTATTCATGCAGCTGTAAATTCCACCATAAGTTTCTGTCATTCTGTGGGATAGGTATGCAGGGAGGTAGACATACTTAAATGGATAATTATTATTTATAGTGCTTATTCATTGTTTGTTTGTATTCATTGGAATAGGTAGGTACCAACGTCCATTTTAGTTCGATGTTTTCCATATGTTTTCACTTTTTCCATATATCAATGTCGAGATGCTTAAAATATCACAATAAATCTAATCAAACTTAGACCTAAATCTACACTCGTCAAATGAATAAAAAATGGAGATATAACCGCGAAAACATATAATAATACTTGAAGCCCATACCGAAATACCTGCCAGTTTCATTTGACAGATTGATTCCGATTGAGTACTGTCATTGGACTTAGACGGTACGAATATCTGTCAAAAACACTGCTTTTGTTCACTCACTCTGAATGGAGTTCGATGCCGATCGGTGGAAATCATAGCCGGTACGCTGAAGCCGACTCATCGCTTGTGATTGGCTGGCCGGCAATGAACATCAGTACGATGAAGATCGGAATCCTTCCGCGGTAAGCCCGCTGGTACGACGATCCTGGCGCAGCCGATACGGTTGCGACTTGCGATAAGGATCGTATCTAGGGCGACGACGACAGGGACTGGAATTGCAGTGGTAATGTAGAGGATAATATAGCAGCACAACGTTGGTTCCAGAGTTATATTATACCAGTCCGATAAGGTTACCGTCATTTAAATAAAAATGCAGCATAAAATTAAATATAGTTCCGTACATTCTATAGAGCTTTCAAATAAAACTTTCAGACCTACATTATTATATTCTTCTACGGTACCTATTATGTATGTAAGTAAATCTATACCTAAGCGGCCTTCTTTTTCAGGAATATAATATGACGTGGATACAACCGGTGAACCGACACATAACAGCGAATAGAATTTGTTTACACAATTTTTGAACGGGTTTGGTTTGTTTCTTTTAGCGTTCGATCGGATTATATTATATTTAAATGTTGCTGATATTGGGGTTATGCGTTCCAGATACACATTGGGTGTTTCCTATTTATCTCTGCGGCAACGAATTTTCTCGCATGCATCGCCACTGAGAACCTATCTGGTAACTTCTTCTCAGCCTTCACATGTGGCAACGTGATCTGTATTTTTTCTAGGTTAGATTGGTACCTGCAATGGTAGTACCATCATAAACAGCCTGAAGACGTCCACTGCTGAACATATTAAACTCCCTAAAGAGCGCCACTTTGAGCGGCTGCTCGCCGCCTGTTGGTAGAAGGTACTATAATATATTCTGTGGTACAGGCACGCACACTGTCACACTTAACTAAATATGTCACTACGCCGTAAACTGTGTCTCTAATAGGTAGGTACATTAAAGATACCTAGTAAGGTGAACCTTCCTGTACTTAGGCCTAGCACGAATCTTTACGCGAAAGTAAGTGTAACGTTAACGTAAAGGCAGTTGTATGGCATTGGATCAGCGCCCCATACAACTGCCTTACGTTAACGTTACTAACTTGCGCGTAAATATTCGTGGTAGGCTTCAGTTCAGTTTTTTATGGGAGGCAAAAAGCAGACGGCCGTCCTGATGGTAAGTAGTCACCGGTGTAATGTAACATTCAACCATCGAAATAATACTAAACTGAGAAACAGCCTCTACGGTGTGGTGGTTCAGCAGGTCGGCTTAAACCCCAGAGGCGGCGGGTTCGATTCCCGCGACAGGACAAGTATTTGCGCACAGAAAAAAACCCCTAATAAGTACGCACTTGTTCTGTGCCTGGGCACAGAATACATATGGTATAAGTACTAAGTAGTACTATTTTAAGTATTGCCTGGGTGTTGTGTGTTGGACCACTCCTGGATACAGGAAATACGAGGACCGCATGGTACGGGACGGGATACAGGGAATCCTATTTGAAGGAAGGGTGCTGGACCTAAATAGGATGGACAATCACATCCAATACCTAATCAAATAATCCAATGGGGTGCTTAACCCGTATGATCTAGTTTAGTTATCAAATCCAAAACCTTGTAGGTATGTACATGGATCGAAATTTGAGTTATGTCAACAAAAACCCATAGTAGGTATAGGTACCAAAGAACACGACGGAACTAGTTAGATCTAACTATTACCTACGTATTTCAGATGCGTATGACCTAAAATCACGCTCTAAACTGAATTGAATTGTGCTCGAGTCGGGTCCTAACCATTGGATTGAACTCCATGACCCTAAAATCCTCTCCACAGAACGGCACTACTACTCAAGGATTGTGCGTGAAGCGATGAGATGCATTAATTTAGCGAGATTAAGAAGCATACAAATTTTAACCGGGATGATGGTTTTAGGTTCGCTTCGTCGTGGAACCCAGTGTTAGGCAAGTGTTTGCGTCGCAGCTTACGTTCGGACAAGTCTGATACTGTTAGTGTTGTGTGCCGTGACAATTAACCGTATGTTTACACCATCGAAGTTGAAGTGTGGGTAGTTTTGCATAAACTGCTCGCTCTATTGGCACGGATACCCGCATTCTCCAGTCTTCTCGTGACCACGGCCAATGAAACTTGGCCGAAACGTCGAGGTAAATAAATAATGTTTTTAGCGCGATTAAGTCCTGTGTGAAACGTGAAACTATGAATTGTCTCAGTAAACTAACCGTAACGCTGGCGACTGCGAACTCCGTTCTGCAGTGCTTTTAATGGGTTTTCAACGAACGCGAGCCTTTGAACAGTTCCGTGAATTATATTATTTTTACTACATAGTAGGTACCTACTTATAAATATCATCATCATCATCATCATCATCAACAGCCTGAAGACGTCCACTGCTGAACATAGGCCTCCCCAGGGAGCGCCACTTTGAGCAGCTGCTCGGCTCCCCGCGGCTTTCACCAGAGCCCGAAGTCTGCTATTTTGGCGTCATAATGGTTCATGAATGGTACCATAATGACAGATTTTGACACTAATGTTAGTCTACAAACCATAAGTAGACTACCATTAGTGTCAAAATCTATCATGATGACAGATTTTGACACTAATAGTAGTCTACAAACCATAAGTGGACTACCCTTAGTGTCAAAATCTGTCATTATGGCACCATTCATGACCCATTATGACACAATTGAAATAGCAGACTTCAGGCCCTGATAGCCGGTCCACCTAGCGAGGGGCCGGCCTACGCTGTGTCTTCCGCTTCGTTGTTGCCACTCGAGACGAGAACCTTTCTTCCTCATCGGTTGTCCTACTTATTATTATACTAAGTAGGTAGGTATGTAAAGAATTTAGTCACTAATTAATTAATTATTATTAAATTTTATAATTGCTGTTGATTTGTCGTGTGATCCCGGCGGCGTCAGTGTAGGAGAAACCCATCTCTTCTCGTAGGTGCCGGCTAAGGGAATATCCAGGGAATGCGAAGCAGGATTTACCACTACACCAATACTACCAGCTCAAGCATGGGAAATGGGGATTATGGCAAGCCTCCCCATGACTAGGACAGTTTATGCAAGAAGCAAGCAGCAGCTCTTCAAAGAGCCGTCAAAAGGCGCAACGATTTTAACCCCTAAATACCCGATTTCGATGATTTGTTTGTGCTTACGTGCAGCAGTGGACGTCTTCAGGCTGATCATGGAGGAATTTAGCGTAATAGGTATCTAGTTAGTGCGGTAAGTATATTCGGCAATGGAATCGGGTTAAGTACTTTGGTGTCAGGATGCATGAAATGTGTTTTCTGGGAATAATTTGTGTGTTACTGTAAAGTTAATGTTAATTACAGATTGAGTTATGTTTGTTAGTTCAGTACTAGGTACCTACTTATTTATACTTAAGTACATATAACCACTGCATTACTAGGTGTGTTTTCTAACATGGCAAGCAAGAAATACATCGAACGAATCGAATCCACACAGAATTCCCCCTATTACATAGGTCTTTATTTATAAAAAGTCTTTGCGAATCCAATAGAATTAATTGTTTTTTTTATGAGAATGAATGATGTGACGAGCTCACAGAGCTATGAAACAAATGATGCTTCGTGTAGAGGGAAGCGTTTTTTTTTTGCTCTGTGGACGAGCTAGTCGTTCACCTGTTTTCACAAATCGTGACATACGAGCTCATAAATTATTAATGGCTTGAGGTGTGGTAATTTGTAAAATACGGTTTTACTGTTTTTAACTTTTTACTGGTGCCAAGCATAACCTAGCTATTTGTATATTTTACGATAATTTTGCTGTGCTGAGTTGATATCACGCATATGGGTAGGTACAGCCTTAGTGTGCGAACTTATGCCATCGAATTTTGGTGCAGACGGACATTAGTCTATGATGTTCACTGTACTTTTGCCATAAACCGAACCTGCTACATCCAGAATTTGTCCTTCACCGAACAACCGTTACCCAGTAGTACTTTTATAAATATGACGGCTTTATAGTTTTAGTAAGAACATATTGGACATTATAATGTATTAAGTAAATTAAAACTAAGAACAACTAGCTTAACTGTATGTATTGCGTTCTATTTATACAAAGAAAACTTCGGAATAAGTGCATGATTAGTATTTTGGACCTGTTCTGACAAATTTATTTGTGCTAAAACGGTTACACGGAGTTTAATGAATTTTAGTGTGTAAGTAGATCTTGGAATGACACAAAAGAAAATGTTATTATTATAATTATAAAGGAACAGATGCAAATAGGTAGTTACAACGTCGTTAGCTTCACAAACGGCCGTAAAGTTAAATTCCAGAAGCGGCAGATGAGATTCGGTGTTCTGCCAGAACATTTCATCGTAAAACTTTACGGCCAGAACGAAAGTACTGAAAACTCACAAAAATAACTCGGTTGGTAAGCTACATAACTGTGGAGATGTTGTAGCTATTATCATTATTTATGAAGTCCACTTTTTCACGAGAATAAATCAAAATTCAGATGGGCGAGCGGCGAAATAAAAATAAATGTGAGGCGATCATTTTAAATTATGAAATTAGGTGATTGGTTTGGATTTGAACAGAGAACTAAAAGAATAAAGCTGAATATTAATAACAACAATTACAAAATGTCGTTCATATCAAACTTAAAAAAATCAAAATGAAAAATAAAAAATTACAGCCAAGGAATTTAATGGGGGGTACCTACCTTACTTTTCTACATTTAAGAACTCCAATGCAGATTTCTTTCTTCACCAACCCCCGAAGAACAATGTAGGTAGATACTTACCTATCACAACAGCAACAAAAATGTAGCTACTTACATGGAATACCTAACACACACTTTTACACCACTACCTGCGCTCACGCACGTCACGGCAGCGCCAAACTCTATCCCGATTTAATTTTAATATAAAAATCTCGTATCGAATCATAAAAATATAATTTTAGGATGGTCCGCGCGCGCCACTGCGAGCTCCGTCTGCCCATTGACGCATTCGTTTCAAACTAATTTCGGTGCAGCGCTATTCCGTGATTCTGTAAACACCGCAGCGGTGGTAAAACACGACCAGAATTGCTTGAACCGTCCAATCTTTGACTTCGCTCCGTTTACATCTCCCGTAAAACTCCAAGGAAGCAGGGTAGCGGATCATATTATGCTGGAACATTGACTACCCTGCTATTTCATAAATACACATTGAATGGGCTTTGAGTGTTGGGTATAAAGTTGAGTTTCCTTTAGCGAACGATGCAATGAAAATGGTAAGCAATAAGTTCTGTTTTGGGCACGCCGTGAGTCAGCCGGGACGAGGAAATGCGTGCAAGCTATAATTTCGGCGCGGCCGACATTGTTGATAGATTTTATAAATCTCGCAGTAAGGTGCGGTGGGTGGCAACACTTTCTTTTTCACATGTAAAGTCTTATAGGAATTAAAAGTGTTCTGAGAAGAGCAATAACTCATCGGGATGGCGAGTCGGCTTTAATCATAGCGGTCGGCTTGAGCTAATTCCATTGGGATTGGGATATTATTTGAAGAGACGGCTTCCTGAGAGCTGTCGGAATAGTTTTCGCTGGGAGGTTAATTATTTCTTTGTGATGCTCTTCTAAGATATGCCCTTTCCGGGCTTCAACTCTGTCTTTTGATATCGTTTTATATTTGTAATTAGTACAGTTCAAAGGATTTTTCTAAGATCAGACATTATTTTTTCAAAGGGATATTACTACATTTTATGAGCTGTTAATACTACCACAGATAATATAATACCTGCTGTTATAATAACAACTGTACTCTGACTGCCTTATCAATAGTATAGTAAACAACAAAATGAGTGTACAAACAAATTTATTCTACGGTACTTGGTTTTAAACATCCTTATTTTAATTTTGACACTTTATAAACCATATTCTAATGTAATTACTAGCACTACCTACTCTATTTTTTAAACCTACGTTTTTTTTACTTTAATCAGTGGCAATGCAAATCTGCTAGATGTTTTTTAACATTGGTTTTATTAAAAACGAACGACTAGCCTTTCAAGGAAATCAAAAACCTTACATGGCTACTAAAAAAGTGATCATAAGTCCTAAAATAAAATGCTATTTATTCCTTAGCTGAAACTTACATTTCTAACATTTCCCTAAAAAGTACCTTATATTATTTACTTTTATCATATTATATTATCGCATAGATTATGCGATATGCGATCTATTCTATGGAAGTTTTGGACCATCCTTTGTGATATTAATTTACACTTCTCCATAGGCTGTACTTTTAGTATAATTAAGTATAGTATTTCGTGTCTTGTTTTTATTTTGAGGAGTTATAAGTAGTCAGTTATTTTTTGTGGTACAACGGGCGTCATTATTAATTAAAAACCCGATTAAGGCTTAGAGCCAATGGTCATGATGACTACTATTAAAAATTAACTAGTAAATATTACGTTCATAAAGATTAAAAATGAATGCAATAATTGGAAAAATAAGTAAAATCGGTAAGTAAATCACGGAGTACTAAGCTTTTATTTTCTGGAGGGGGCATCACCTGTCCCTTTCTCGCGAAACAGAGCGCCTCCACATTTTCTTATTACTATGAAAAATCCACTCGTGACGTCACATGCCGAAGAGATTGTATGTAAAGCTACCACAGCTTAGTAATGAGCTGCTATGAACTACCCAGCTCTGACGTTACTGGCCGTTTGAGCTATCTCTTTCTATTACGGTCTTTTAAATGCTTGTAACTTTGTCATTTTTTAAGATATTTTATTTTTGTTTTGAAGAAACTAATTATTAATTTATTCAAAAAATATAGTCATCATGCCATAGATCTATATATCAGGATATGCCCGAAGGAGCATTTTATTTACTCAAAATGGTGTGGGAAAAAGTCAGCGCCATCTCTTAGATTACTCAGGAACTACGATGAGAACGGCCCTATCGCTGCCATTATGTCCGTCAATGTTTATGTTTAGACTGATTATCCCAAATATAAATTCGATTATTTTCGTACAAAACGGAGTGTAATATTGAAAATATTGACTTACTTGTGGTAAGAAACTTTGTATTTCTTTTTATTGCACTTTAGAGTGTAGTTTGTGCAACCCTTCACGACACAACTTGGCATATTTTCTTTGAGACACACGACCGATATCTTTTCACTTCCAACACAGACTGGGCGCTAGTGGATGTCAATCTGTGAAATTGACACCCTCTTTGAAGCGACGGTTTAATCTGTCATTAGGCCTGTCCTTATATATATGTCTATGCATCATGCCTATTTCACACACATACATATCTACAATGTGCATTTCACCAAATAGGCCAACATTTGACTGCAACTCACCTGGCTTACACATTAATTTAATACACCTTGTATATTTTTACATTCTACCGTATTTTATTAAAAATCATTCACAAAACTCGTTCCTTCAGTGTTCACAAATCATTTATTCAACTTCCTCCTACAGCGTTTGACCGGCCGTCATTTCGCGCCTCTCAAAGCTTCGCAAGCGTCCGCCATCTTTAATCCCTCCATTATGTATAGAAGGTTCTCGACGGACGCGTCTTCGTCATCATCGAACCAGAGTTTGAGCATTATCTTAGCTCGGGAATCGTCCGTAGCGTTTTCCGACTCGAAGAATTGTATCTCGTCGGGTTTGTAGCCGAGTTTTGAGGCTAGTTTCTTCCAGTCGGTCAGTTTGGAGGAAACTGCGTCTAGTTGCGCGGGAGTTATCATGGTGACGCGCGACCGGCTCGCTTTCTCGTAGTCGTCTTCACCAACTGCTGTTGAATCTGGCATCTGGAGGAAAGGTTTTTTTAGAAACATCTAGAATTTTTAGAAAATTATGGTCAATTTCCTGGGAGACATTTATGAAACGGCTAGTTGTTAGGGTTCCGTACCCAAAGGGTAAAGCGAACCCTATTACTAAGGCCATTCTCATGGACCATGATAGTTAGACAGTTGAAACTTTTACAGCTGATGTATTTCGGTTGCCGCTATAACAACAAATTTCCATTTCTACCGATTCCCATTTCTACAGATTCCCATGTCTGCAGATTCCCATATCTACAGACTCCCATTTCTACAGATTTTGATTTTAACAAAATCTTATGTTTACCGATTCAACGAAGCCAACTTTTCTAATTGAAATATTAGATATCTGTCAAAAATGACATCTGTCAAAATTGTAATTATGGTTGTTGTAAACGTTAAGTTGTAAACTTTGAATTGGGTGACTGTAATGTATCCCCTACCTAGTCTGTGACTGTAATTGATATTTGTACAATTGGGCTTCTGTAAAATTGGGAATCTGAAAATGAAGAATATGTAGAAAGAGGAGTCTGTAAAACTGTAAAACTGTAGAATTGGGATATGTTGAATTGGGAATCTGTAATGAACATCTGTAGAATTGGGAATAACTCTTTTATACCTGTTCAATATCGTTAGCGAATTCTTCTTTAATGAGATCCGCTTCCATCTGGTCTTCAGTCCCTTGCGTCATCTCTTCTGTGCTCTGCGCCATCTCTTCCTCTACATTTTCCTGAATTAATTATATCACAGTAAAAAAAAAAAAAGTACTAAAAAAGCAATATACAGGATGTAATTTAATTCATTTGCATAAATTGAGCCCATGATAGTACATCATTTATAGATGATTATTAAAGAGTAAAGAGTGCAAATGAAATAATTATTATTGAAAATTATGAAGATTGCCGCGGCGCCTAACGCAGTTGGCACGGATGGTTTTGATACATTTAAATGTTTTTATACCTTGTATGTACTGATTAAAAACAGTAATTCATTATTTTAATTAAATTTTGTAATGTAGCATTTGATTAAGTAAGTTATTCCATTTTTGGAGTTATTATTATTACCAAACCAATGTGTTAGAATTCAAAAACACGTGACCGGTATCAGGAGTAGGTACCTAGTTTCAAAGGATGCTAATGAATTCAATTACACCCAATATAAACCACCGCTCAAACCAACCGTTTTTTTTCGATTAAAAATAATACAAAACACAAAAGTTTTCTTTAAAATTAGAATCTAGCCTATAAATGACTAATGATAAATATGAATTTAACCTAAAACCTAAACAAAAATAGCAAGTATGGTGGAGCAAATGTTACGGATGGCCGCATCGCTTAACATCAGGTGAATGACTAGCCTGTTTGTTTTCATTTTGCAATCATTATCAACATAGGCCTCCCCCAGAAAGCGGCACTTTGTGTGGCTGCTCGCCTCCTGCATCGATCGTCTCCGCGCACTTCGCAATAAAACGATGAAATCTCTATTATAGTCCACATTATTCTTCTTCTTCTTCTCAGAGGCCTACTTGCATCAACAATTGCGACATAAATTCCATTGGAATAAAATGTTACAATGTTTTTAGCTCACAGTTTTGATCTTGTCGACGTTTATCGAGCCTCCGTTGGTAGAAGCGGCGGCGATCCTGGCTGCTTCCTCACGTGCGATGCGATCCACCTGAGAACATAACAATTATATGCAAGTCTTAGATAGATTCCCTCCATGCAAAGGTTCCCTGGAAGAGAGTCAGCAAAAATTATGTTATTACTTTCGCCTGTATCTGTTTCGTGCTCCGAGTCTGAGTACCTCGCACTCAGTGACTGTGTGTTGTGTCATCTCACCATAGCGTCCAGATAGTCAGCTTGCCTATACCATTGTTACCTTACACCTTCTCTTACTTTTGTTTGTTTGCAAGTGCAGGCAAATGGCAAATAACAGCAAAATGATACACATCGGTTGTTCCCGCTATACAGATTAATTTAAACTTTAGTAGACTTACACATCACCATCCGCCGCAAAAATATTGTTATTACCTATCGGGCTGTTAATGTGTAACTCTATCGTGCTCCGAGTCCGAGTGCCTCGCACTCAGTGACTGTCTGTGTTCCCTCACCATAGAGTCGAGGTAGTCCGGCAGCCGGCCTGTCGGGCTGTTAATGTGTAACTCTATCGTGCACCGAATCCGAGTACCTCGCTCTCAGTGACTGTCTGTGTTCCCTCACCATAGCGTCGAGGTAGTCCGGCAGCCGGCCTGTCGGGCTGTTAATGTGTATCTCTATCGTGCACCGAGTCCGAGTGCCTCGCACTCAGTGACTGCCTGTGTTCCCTCACCATAGCGTCGAGGTAGTCGGCCAGGCGGCCGATGGGGTTGTTGGTGTGCACGAAGAAGTGCGGCGAGCGGCGCGCGAGCAGGCGGAGCGCGCGCCACCCCCACCCGCCGCACGCCGTGCGCCGCCGCCCGCCCGCCGCCGGCGCCCCGCCCGTGCGCATGTACGACTCTGGAACATTCACGCGAAGGGTAGACCAAACAAGGTGATTTTTTGGAACGTTTCCGGACGAAATTAGAGCATGTGGAGCTTTGAATTGAATATTTCATGTGATTCGTTTCATTAACTTGTTTGTGATGACTGATGACCGCAAATATAAGATAAATATATTCAGCTCTATAGAAGAAGAATCGCAAAAATACCTCAAAAAATTTGGTTATACCTATTTTATACAGTTTCTTCTCTGGAATATATTTTTACAAAAAAATAATAATAGTGCCCAACAAACGTTCATATAATGTGACGAAGTCATAACTATGAAAAAATAGTATACAAAAATAGACATTAAATAAAAACCTCCAAATCAGTAATTTCGTGCGTTGTCTTTGTAGTAAGCGCCACGCCGAAGTTCAGGTTGAATCGATATTTAAGTCAACGACGTTAAGGTCGATGTTTCTTTGAACAAATTTCGACCTGCTTATCTGGCCCTACCCTTCGTCTTAAACACAGTTTATTTACCCAAAGGAAATTTACATTTCATTACATGAGAAATTACATAATAAATCATCGGACCTGGTTCACGCCGCATTTTTTAGATATAAATCTACAGATACCCGAACGGTGGGTCTGGACGGATTTATTCTCTGCGCGCTGCTGCTGAATAATTAGATAATTTGCATGGAAAGCATGTTTTTTCGCGAATTCGAGTTTGGTCTCGTTCAGTCTCGTAGTAAATGTAATAGGCATGATATCAAACGGACAGTGACGTCCGAGGAAGTCGTATTAGTACCTCATTACTAAGCTGTGGTAGCTTTTCTTACAATCTCTTTAGCATGTGACGTCACGAGTAGATTTTTCATAGTAACTGTGGGGGCACTCTGTTTCGCGAGAAAGGGACAGGAGATGCCACCTGTAGAAACTTTAAAAGCTTATTACTCCGTAATTTATTTACCGATATTACTTATTTTTTCAATTATTGCATTCATTTATAATCTTTTTATGAAAGTAATATTTACTTGTTCATTTTTAATAGCAGTCATCATGCCTATTCAATATTGATTACACAAAGGCATTATTTACTCACCCAGTGAAGGCATGAAATCTCGTTCCTTGGTGCGACACGCGGTAAGGTTGTCAGGGCACAGATTCCACAGCTTAGTAAGTTCATTGCTGAAAAAATCACGTTTAGAGTTTTTGATGGTAATCGCCACAGAGCACGAAAAAAATTACGCGTCGCTCCCAGATAGAGACGTAATACTACAAGAATTTTGCAAAGTAAGCCATCGCCACATAACTACAGAGGCTCTGTGTCTGTGAGTGCTTATTTACCTTTAAATATTCAATACAACATAACATTTTATGGTTTGGTTTTATAATTAGGCTTTTTATTGAGGAACTATAAATAAATAAATATAAATATGTGTGAACATTTCACACAGCGCCATCTAGCCCCAAACTAAGCATAGCTTGTACTCAGATAACTGATACAATACTTAGATACTTTTTTGTTTGTAAATACATACATAGAATACAATATAACACCCAGACGCAGAACAAACATCTATGTTCATCACACAAATGTTTGTCCCAGGTAGGAATCGATCCCACAGCCCTCAGTTCAAAAGGCAGGGGTACTACCAATTGAGCTATCGGGCCCGTCAGCCCTGTTTTAAAGTACATGATTTTCTATGTTATTTGAATCGTCCGATACAATGGGGGTTGCGGAAATGGGCTTTGCTTAAATGGCTTTCAATATTAAGTACGTAAACGATACCATATTAACAACATCCTGTGAGTAGTATCCAGATGGTCTAGCATGAGCACCGCGAGAACATTTGTCGTCGTGGTTTTAGAGTGAGACGCACTTAGGCGCTACCATAGCCTTGTCACGGTCACTCACGAGATAAAGTGTCGATTGTCGCGGTGCGCATTCTAGCCCGGCAGGATAACACATATCGTGACCAAACAATAACAGTATTGTAGGAATAGAACTTTGCAGGACCCAAACAATTCCACAACCCTTCTGTCCACACCACCAAGCATAGCTAAATAAAAATTTATTAAAGCTACCTAGTTCAACTTACTTGCCCATGTAAGACTTGTTGAAGCCTTCATACTCTCTGATAATATCGCCAACGGGACGGCGACGCTTCCTCTTCCGGACCTCATCTGGCGACTCTACTTGTACTGGAGGCTTCGGTTTTTGGAACTCTGGCAAAGAAAACCAATAAAATTGATACAGTCATAGGGTGTCATCAGGTACGAACGAAAAATAGACCGCTCATGAAAAAATATAGTGATTGTGTTGTGAGTGTTACAAGTTATGTAGGTAGTAGGTAGTTACAGGTAGGTAGGTATTGTTTAAACTACAACATTAACATTAGCTTTTAGATAAAATGCTTCGCTTGATGATAACTAAGTGAGTGTAGACCTTCTACTCTTAAGTAGATTAGTTGCAGCAGTGTCATACCTGGGCATCCATCATTTTTCCAGCTGTTCCAATGCTCTTCCCTCTTCAGAATGCTTTTCACACACTCTGCAAACCGCTTTCCATTGGGAGGGGTCTCGCCGAGTAGACGGTATATTAGTGAAGTACTTTCTTTCACCCATTCAGCTTGGTCCGACTTAAGTTCTTGAGATTCCCTGGATGTACATGGTAATTATGTAATAACCCTCGGATTGCCCTTGGGCGGAACCCTTGGGCTGCACAATTAAAAAACAATAACAGCCCAAAATCACTTTAATAGATTTTGGAACCCAACTGGGATTCCCTTTATCAACATTTGAAGAAACCAGGAAACAAAGATCATGGTTCCAAAAGGCAAACCAAGGCAAAGAACAAGTACTTACAGTTTTTGCACACAAATAATAAATCTACTGCATAATTGAACTTCACACTGTACAGGAAAATAACATTACAGCAATGATGTTGAGTTGGCTGTTGGTGGTTACTTAGTAATTTACTTACATTTTAAACTTAACAGTAGAAGTCAAATATTGGAACAATATCAGGAACTGTATAAGGACACATCTCCTAAAATTTGAATCGGAAAGCTGAAGTTCCAAAAGCTTTTGGTTGGTCAGAAACTTGGCAAAATAGTGTTGTTCTTTACTTGACTCTTGCATTTCAACATCCATGTTAACTGCTTTCAGTCTGTTCAGCTTAGATTTCTGTAGCTCGACAGATTCTAACTTGTACGATGAAAATGCTGACAGAACACTGCCTGAATGCTGGAAACACAACAAACTGATAAACACATATTTTTTTAAGATGAACAGGATTTATTTGATCTGCAGTGAAATCATAGAACAGCATTAAAATTCCTTGGTGACAACAATAATAGAGATAATAGGCATGATGACTAAAATTTTTTTTTAGATAAATTAATTATATTCCTCAAAAGATAAACACTTGTGAAAAAATTAGCATAATTCCCCATGCTATGGAGACACAGGCCAAAAAAAAAGCTTCCTCTCTACATGAAGCGCTATTTGTTTCATAGCTCTGTGGAGAGAGCTATGCTATGAGAAGATTGGCAAGGGACGGGAGGGTATGGTCCGCACGGCAAGTTGTACATGAATGCAAATAATGATATGAATGAAAAAAATTTCATATAATTTCATTTCTTTTCAGTAGGCATGATGACTAAAATTTTTTTTTAGATAAATTAATTATATTCCTCAAAAGATAAACACTTGTGAAAACAAAAATTAAATATCTCAAAAAATGATAAAGTTACAAGCATTTTAAAAACAGGAATAGAAAGAGATAGTTCAAACAGTCAGTAACATCGGAGGAAGGTTGTTATTGTACCTCATTACTAAGCTGTGGTAGTTTTTCATACAATCTCTTTGGCATGTGACATCATGAGTAGATTTTTCATAGTAACTGTGCACTATGTTTCGCGAGAAAGGGACAGGAGATGCCTCCTGTAGAAACTTTAAAAGCTTAATACTCCATGATTTATTTACATATTTTGCTTATTATTTCAATTATTGCATTCATTTTTAATCCTCTTTATGAAAGTAATATTTATTTGTTCATTTTTAATAGTAGTCATCATGCCTATTCCTTGTGCTCTCACCATTAGGATACCACCACCACTGCAATTAATTATCAAATAAATCATCAACCTCAAATAAATGTTATTCATTTTTCAGACAGTACACAACAAACATTTATGTAACGGAGTGTCGATAATAATAATTGTTATTAAATTAGCATAATAATAATAAATGTGTAAAAATATACTTACAGCAACAAATGTTTTCCACTGCACCTTGTTGTAACAAGTATTTGGATTCCTAAAAAAATCCTGCAGGCTCCAAAATCTACAGTACAAGTTGTAATCAATTGTGAGTTTACTTTTGTCACTATCTATTACCATCTCTTCATCTAACGAGTCTTTTAATGTACTGGAGTTGTCGCCTCCAAACTCAGTTACATTTTCAAGGTTGAACTCCGAGACAATATTGAGCCCAGAACGTTCTGAGAATGGGAAAAACTTTGCCAAGAAGAGAAGTATTCTACCACAAAATACTGTGTTCTGTGATCGGGACAGTCTACGAAGTAAATCATTGCACATTCTTAGCAAGTTGTTCTTGCATGCAATGAAAAATAGCTCCTCTTTCCAGATATTTACTCCGTTTTCAACATATGAGAACATCTTTTCACATTTGTTCAATGTTAGGGCATCGAATATATCGCCAAGGAGGACCACAGGCATCGTGGGAGTCACCATCTGTCGCCTACATGACTCAATACAGAAACAAACGAAGCTTTCAAGTGTGTCTGGTTCTTCGACTAGCAAATCGAGGAGTTTGTCTCGAAATGCCTGGTCCATAGCCGCTTTACGATCGGTATCGCTCGCATTTTTAGAGAACGAGTCTAGTAAATCTATATTGTTTGTGGCGAATGCTTTAGCCAATACATCCTGCAATAAAAATTATGTTTAACAATCTTTGATACAATTACAAATTGAAAGGTTTTAAGGTTATGTCATCTTTCTACCTTATACTTGGCCCGTAAATCGTCAAAACTTCTTTCAGACATTTTGAGTTCTTTACTTTTTCGTATTTGCTAGTCCATTAGCTCACACATTTGATTATTAATTATAAAAAAACAAAACAACCAATCCAAAATCTATTTCGAAGATTTCGAAGTGAGTGATCAGGATAAAAGTGTTTTGTCTGTGTGATTGATTGATTTAATGATCAGTGTTGCCAACGGCAACGGGACTAGTTTCGCCATTTTTCCCAGCTTAAGTAGCCTAAAGTAGCCGAATTTCAGACCCTGTCGCCTAAATAAGTAGCCTAAGCCTCAAACGTTAAAATATCGTGTTAAAATGAAGCAAAAAAATATAGTTTATGACGAACTCTCTTTTTTAATAGCTGACCCGGGGCGGGCGGGTCTTCGTGCAGGTTTATTAAGTTTTATGCCTTATCTCAGTATAACAGAAAGAAAGAAGGAAAAGGGGAAAAAGATAAGGGAAAAAGATGACTGGATGAAATTGGCCTTCACCTTCAATCATTCACCTTTTTCCCATATCTATCCCCCCTTCTCTCTCATACGCGAAATTTCTTCTGCGTTTGTGCAATTATATTATGAAGTTTTGGTCCATTTTTGTTAAGTTTCATGAAATTCGTTTGCAAAATGGATCCTCAGCCAGGTCTCTCAACCTCAAGGACCTAGTCATTGTCAAGAACAGAAAATCTGTCGCCAGTCAAAAAGCGACCGTGGGAAGTCTTTGAATGCCACGAATAACTCCTAGTAAATATGTACAAAGAAAGACATACAAGAAGTAGCCCGAAGGCAAATATTGTTCACTAACAGACTTTACAAATAAACAGCTGAGTTGTTAAGAATCAAAATAAATAAAAAATTCACAAGGGAAAAATGTTTCATATAACTGGCATGTCACTTGTAACTTATCGAGACATTTATTTTTCACATAAAATATCTAAGATTCTATAATGGGGTATAGTTCATTATGTTTCGTCCACCAGCTATAACAAGACAAGGCACCAGCAATAAGAAGACAAGGCTTTCGTCAACGTTATTTAATTTTGTGGTAGTGGAAAATGGCAAATTTTGGTTGATTTTCTTTATTCCGTTGCCAGTTTATTTATTTATTTAGTTTTGGCCAGTTTTTTACTAAAGCTTTTGACACTTTACAGATAATAGGCTAAGGTGATATGATATATGCTGTGAATGATGTTGACAAAACGAAGCTAACTTTTGCCAGTCATTCAAGTTACTTTTACACAAAATTCACCTTATTTACATATTTTTACAATACAGAATCAATAAAATTACTTATTGTAGATTTTTTAGTCGTGTTCACGTCATAACATCAACATTATTTCTTAATTTATTATCTTTTTATTAATATCACTGACTTTAAGGTGGCTATAATTTTTATGTAATGTGTTAATTTACGAATTGGCTAATTCAAATAACTTGTTCCTGAGGTAGCCAAAGAGGCGACCAGTCGCCAATCAGATTTTTACGTCGCTGGTTCCTAGTCCCGAGTAGCCTAAATGGCGATATATCGCCTACGTTGACCACACTGTTAATGATTTATATGATTGATTTCAATCCACACCACAGATTATATTGCACAGAGTACATTGATAAAGACTGAAAGTACATTGGTATAGACTCTGTGGTTTACAGCAACGCAACGTAAAGTGTTCTGTGCATCAACATAGAATCATATGGACGGCGGACATTCACAAAATGCCTGTCCATTTTCTGTTGGTATGAGTATTTAAATATGCATTAGTATGCGTGAGTAGGGAAGTGACCCCTATTACACAATATATCGATATATAATAAACCTAACCAAACAGTGCTGCAGAATTTCGATACTTTTTAGTTTTAATACAATAAGAAAATTAGATATTTGTAGAACCAGAAGACGCAGCTTAGGCCGGCCCCCCACTTGGTGGACCGACGATCTGGTGAAAACTACGGGGAGCTGATGGATGCAGGAGGCGAGTGGCCGCTCAAGGTGGCACTCTCTGGGGAAGGCCTATGTTCAGCAGTTGATGTCTTCGGGCTGTTAATGATGATGACCCTAGTAAAAGTATATTGAAACACATTATATGAAATAACGTTTGTAAGTAACATTTTTATATGTCTTTTGCCAGTGATGACTTATGGAACTGAGACGTGGTCTCTAACTGATGGCCTCATTACTAAGCTCAAAGTCGCGCAACGAGCTATGGAGAGAGCAATGCTCGGTGTTTCCCTGCGAGATAAGATCCGAAATGAGATCCGCAGAAGAACTAAAGTGACCGATGTAGCTCTTAGGATTAACAAGTTGAAATGGCAATGGGCAGGCCACATTGCTCGTAGAACTGACAACCGATGGGAAGAAAGGAACTGGAAGACGCAGCGTAGGCCGGCCCCCCACTAGGTAGACCGACGACCTGGTGAAAGCCGCAGGGAGCCGATGGATGCAGGAGGCGAGCAGCCGCTCTAAGTGGCGCTCCCTAGGAGAGGCCTATGATCAGCAGTAGACGTCTTCAGGCTGTTCAAATAACATTGTTCCATAGTAGTTAGTTTTTATTTTACATTCGCGTTTTCTTATTCTATTCATTAAAATGATGGTTAAATTTGTAAAAAGGGTTCCGTACCATTATCTATAAAAACGAGCAAAAAATCACGTTTGTTGTATTGAAGCCCTCTATTTATTTTAAGGGAAAATATAGGGGAAAAGGATGAATGGATGGGATGGCTGCGCCTGTCTCCCTTCGCCGTCCCATCTATTCATCCTTTTCCCCTGTATTTTTCACTTTTGCTTCTCTCTTACCCATAAACAGGGTAAGGGCAAAAAACTAATAAACCCGTGCGAAACCGGGGCGGGTCAGCTAGTTTATTATAAATTTCATAACTCATATTGAAGCCAGACGACACTGGCCTACCTACTGTATTTTATAAAAGTAGGTTAGGTGCCTATTTTTAAATTGCCAGATTTGCACCTACTTTTTCATTCTGTTTGCACTTTGATCTAAATCCATTCAGCCACTTTTAGGGAAAGAGATTTTCTACTTTTTAATCTCCCCAAAACCAAAGTAATTTTGTGCAAATGTATGAAGATTTACGAATATCGACAAAATGTAATGGACAGTGTAGGTACATCACTATTCGAGAGGAGTAAAATCGCCCATCCCAAAAATATCAATTAAAGCATTAAATCTTTCAGTAATTGCAATCGCATGGTAATTATACGATGGAAAAAACGTATATTCTTAATGTGAAATGCATATTTACTTCGAAACTTCGATGTTTAACATAAAAATAGCCAGTAAACTTTAACGTATAAAATGATGATTCTGATTTTCCTTCGACTCCTCGGGTTACTCTTGATGCACAAAACACAGCACAACACGACACAATTTCACTATTGACACAATATTTAGCCCTAATAACAATATAATCACTATATTTTCACGTTTTATGCTCTCGCATTTAATTTTTTGACACACCAAACTGTCAAGACATGACACGCGGTGGTAGGTAAGGCGAGGTTGCCGTACCTACAGTCGCTTTCTCGCATACTCTATGCGACGATTCGTGTATTAGACAGAGATACAAGATAGTATGTTTACACGAAGGATGCGGAGCGGCAACGCCGCATTGGCAGATTTTGGCTCTCTCCTTATACCTCCATGGTTCTGTGACAGCAACACTGTATATCACCAATGTACTCTGTGCTGTATAATTTACCCTGCGTTCGTTTTAGCCCCGAGTGGCATTATTGGCATTGGCATTTAGTTAGCGATAATGCAAGCGTTCGTTTTGGAAATTTCACCAATAATGCCAATTTTGAAATTTTTGCCCACGAGTCAAAATTGGCAGTTCACAATGACATTTTTGAGTTATCCGAACCGAAGGGTGAACGAAAACAGTTAAAAATGCAACTTTTGCCCACACATTTCAAACCGAACGCTGATGTGATCATTTTTGGCATTATTATTAACTGTTAATTTTGCCATCTATGGCTAATCCGAACGGGCCTATTATAATACCTGTGATTATATACTCTTTATGCTTTTTGATTAAATTTCTAGACCCCCTGCTGCCCCTCTATTACGAAGGAGTCGTCTGCCGCTCAATTGCTGTCAATTTTCATACAATTTTGACAGCAGTTTAGCGGCAGACGCGCGTCATCATCGCTGCTAACTCCTTCGAAATAGGGGGGCTGTTCAGTGGTGTGTGTCTTTTTTTCTCTAATTGTGTGTGTGTCACACACAGGTGTCACATGTATGTATTGTCGTCAATGACAAGACAAGACAATGTCATTGTCATATGAGGAGTCCTGCCTGCCTGGCTGCCTGCCTGCATAAATTATATACTCTTTGCCTGCCTGCGTTGCCTACTTGCCTCAAATCAAATGTACTCTGTTCGCTGCCTGTTTGTCTATTTCAGTATTTATTAGTATCTTTATTTAGAATTTTAATCTACATGTAGTATTAATTATTTACTGAATTTTTACTGATCGTTAATTTGGAAATGTATTAAAGCTTAAGTCTAGAATAGTTTAGTGTAAAGTGACATAAATAATTCAAGAAGAAAGTGTTTGGTATTGTTTGGAAACATGGATCGCAACAATATGAGGTAAGGGGGTACTGCTTTTGCTTGCAATAATCTTACTTTCACAACGTGGAAAACGCTCATTAGAACTTGTAAACAAAGCATTGCCACGTTGTAGGAGTAATCAGTATAACAAAACAAGTTGCTGCTACTACATTTTTCGTCTAATTTTTATTGTTATGAATGCGTCTGACTCTGAAGCTCTGTATGAATAGTCTTGTATGAATGAATACTCCGAATTAGTTTGAAGTCTGATTCCAGTAGGTTTTTAGCCATCAATATAGTAATAAGATTATCATGAATATGGAAAATTTGGGCTCCTAGCGAAAAAATTACGCACTTTTACCTACTCACACTGAGTGCGTGCGTGATATTTTCATTGTTATCTCGCGCGTTTTTGGTTTATCAAGGCACTGGTACACATAGACCTACTGTACTTTCCTACTGAAAACCAACAGAATTATTCATTAAGTACATACCACTCTCAGTTTTATTTTTTATATTTAGTTCATTTTCGAACTTGAAGAGTATGGAATGATATGGAATTATACTTTGGGGTAATTGTTCGGAGAGGAAGATACTATAGCACAAAAGAAATGCATAGGGTATTTCAATGCTCTCATTGCTTATGGACCAGCGATTGCCATATTTTTACCAAATTAACTGTATTTGTAGCCTTATGTATTATATATGTAAGCTTTCACTTTCCCTGCTGGGTATTTTTATTTTTACACAGTATGCATGTTTTACAAATAAACAGCAGGGAATGTGTTAGATATTCCCAGGTTTGTTGCTCTTTTGGTATTAGCTGTGAGTACAATTGAAGATACATAATATAAATAAATAAGGATCTATCTAATGACAGTAATTGCAGAGTCCAACAAGCCATATTAAGTTTAAATTCGGACAGTTCCATGCTATTAGAAATGGTGTTATTCATAAATAAATTACCAATGAATGCTTTGAATGTAGGTACCCCAATACACATATAATCCAAGTTAATAAAAATAAAGAAATTACATATTTTATCTAGAAGTGCTGTTTGAAAATAACTTTGTGTGACCATTCTGGTCTTTACCCTGATTCCCAACCCATAGAAAAAGTTTCGATTCTAAATCTACACTCCTTCTCCTTCATAGATCATCCTGAATATAGTTGAAAGAGACCGAGAATGTAAATTTTAGCAGCTGGAGTACCAGCATTGATATGACAATAGACTAACAATGTATGCATGTTTGATATCAGGTTGCCGAGAGCTTAAGAGTTAAATCAAATCATTTGCAATGGGTTGGGACTCGGGGTTTTGATCATGTTCAATGGCAAACACAGCAATACAATAAGAAACTAGGTACCCTTGTTGTACCCCATTGTACCATTTGTTGAATATTTTGTAGTGTTATGCAATAAAGTATTCTTCTATTCAATTCCATTCTAGACTCCAATTGTGTCTTGACAGCTCAAAGGATGAGCCTCAAGTATTTATTACCTTAAATATACATTTCTGACTCATTCCTCATTTATTTAGTTTTCTATTACAGGTCAACCTACATAAGCAGTGGCACTCGTTCCCTCCCTCACATGGGAAGCAAGCGTCATGCAGGCAATGGTCATGGTAATGCTCATGGTAATGGTCACGGTAATGGAAATAGTAGCAATGGACACAGAGATGGAGCTCGGCTAAGCCCCCCAGCACAGAACCCTCCGATGATAGATCGGCAGAACAGCAACCAGCAGGATGATATTATAAACTACATTTATGATTCTTGGAATAAGGTGAGCTATTAAGCACTCCTCATAATTCTATAAAACCATTAATAATTGTCTTGAATCTTAGTGGCTTCTGTGGCAATTTCATCACAATTTCACCAAAGTATTTGTGATATACTACTTGCAGCTTCACATGGAAGTGCTGAGTGCTTCTATCATATCTCAGTTCTAAAATGGAATTTCCAGGTGACCCGTGAATTAGAACGCGGCAGCCAAGACGCCAGATACTACCAGGAGGTTATAGCTCCACGTCAGCTCGCCAACTTCAGACCCTTCAACTTCGACGAGTGGTGGGGACGCCGCAAACTTCAGAGCATAAACCGACAAAACCACCGGTCTTCATAGGTACCACAGATCTGTAGCAACTATATAACTACATAAAACATGGTAACACCAAGTTTTGACAGCTCTGTAAATGTTTCTGGCCTGCACCCGATAGATGGCGTTATACTCAAACTTAGACTGTTTTTAGTTGTGGCTTCATTCAGACAACAATTCAATTATTAAATTTAATTATGATTATTTCAAAATAAAGACCATCCAGCTAATTTTTAGCTATTCAGTAACAAATTGTTTAACATCTGATTATTACAGATTATCGTGAAAACTTGACTTTATGGCTTTTGTGGCTAGTTGCTAACGAAAAAAGTTGTCCTGAAATATTATGGTTAAACCGACGCTACGTGTCAATTTTGAAAAGTTAGTTACCTCACTTACTCATATTTGAAAATAGATGGCGCACAGTCATCATTTTGGAGAGTCGGAGATATTTTGTGGTTGAAATAAACAACATTTAAATCGACAGTTATTTTGTATGTCCAATTTTATCACGCAGTTTCTATTCCACCATCCTGTTTGATTATATTTACTCCCGATTTCTCAAACATTTATCAAACTAACAGTTAGTTATAGGAAGATTATTATTGAGATTAGTTCAGATTAGCTATAACGCGTGATATTCAACTATATGCAATTTTTTTATTCTTGGCGCCACGCATTAATGTACTGTGTACTGTCTTTGCTGTTACTGTGAAAGTGGCAGTTTTGACATTAAAGTGACAGCGAAAGCATAATTATTATTATCATGAGTTTGACAATTTTAATTTATCGACACTGCGCTAAAGGTTTCGATTATTTTTATTCATCACAGAGCAGGAAAAAATCCTAGTGTGTGGTCTTGATTTGCGAATAGGATTATCCCATCTCGACCCGTGGGTGCCACTAGGTGGTAGGACTTTTCTGCAAAGTTTGTCTAGGTAGGTACCACCGCTTTGCCAGTTATTCTGCCGCCAAGCAGTAGTGTGCAAGCACTATTGTGTTCCGGTTTGAAGGCATTGTAGCTAGTGAAATTACTGGGCAAATGAGACTTGGTGACCTGATTACACAGTGTATTAATCTGATTACTTGACAGTGTGATGTCTCAGGATGACGTGCGCAGTGCAGTGTCATGCGAAACTTTATTATTTCAAAATTTCGAGTGACACTGCAACTGTTATGGGCAGCGGTGTCACTTAACATCAGGTGAACGACTAACTCGTCACGTCATTCAATCTCATAAAAAAAAGCTGGCTATGGAATATCCAGGGAATGGGCAGCAACATTTCCTCGGTACATGAAAATCTGAGATCACCAAGCCTCATGGGGGAGGCTTATGTTCAGCAGTATATGTCTTCAAGCTGATGATGATGAGGAAAAAGTTACACACGCCCCCTTATTATCATCATCATTAACAGCCTGAAGACGTCCACTGCTGAACATAGGCCTCCCCCAGGGAGCGCCACTTAGAGCGGCTGCTCGCCTCCCCATCGGCTCCCCGCGGCTTTCACCAGGTCGTCGGTGCGCCTAGTGGGGGTACCCGGCCTACGCTGCGTCTTCCAGTTCGTGGTCGCCACTCGAGAACCTTTCTTCCCCATCGGTTGTCAGTTCTACGAGCGATGTGGCCTGCCCATTGCCATTTCAACTTGCTAATCCTAAGAGCTACATCGGTCACTTTAGTTCTCCTGCGGATCTCATTATAGAGACGCCCCCTTATAGAGACACCTCATTCAACAAATCACACAATTCAACCATGCTCACGTTTTAAAGTAAAACTTTATGGTTTATAAAAACGAATTTGACGCAAGCAAGAAACTATTGTTTTCTTTCTTCCATTATTGTGATTAAATGCAGAGCGAGTGAGACAGCATTAGAAATGTTTGCTCTTTTCATGTCTTTTCTTTATTGAATGTTATACCTACGTAGATGACATAAAATGTACTGTGTCTTGTCATCAGTGTGCGCTCAGCTCCTATTTCCCGGCACTAATATTGTTCTTACTTTCGCCTCTATCAGGGCCATTATTCCGTATCGATTCCTTACTTTGAAACCACGCGAATTCCTTGTCTTACATAAGAAATCTGCAAAACTCTATTCTCTATGAAACGAAAATAAAACCGTGCGAAATGAATTTGGAATTGGCGCGATTTGAACTGTCAACAATCGTATGTTTTACCGAGACGCGTTCCGAAACATCAACACATCAAAAGATATGACCACTTATGTCAATATATTTTATTCAAAATAAAGATAACTTTAATGTAAAGTGAAGGTATATCTGACGCTGTGACACGATTTGAACAAGACACGATAACGACGTGGTTTCGTATCATGTGGAATCTGTTTCCATAGAGAATAACCGCCCAGGGCGCGAGCGTCAATTTTTCCTGCTCTGTGATTGTTACTTATTCTGGCGCGTAACTAAAATTCTAAGTATTTCATCTGAACGATTAATTTTTATGATATTAATTATAACGTTTAATTTTATCCCCGGTTTTAGGCAGTGTTGAATACTTACCAGCATGTGTTCCGCCATCATATTTAACATATTTGTTGAATGCATTTATTAAAGTTAAAATGTATTCTAAATTTATAGAGTTTTACCTTATACTACTTTATTATAGTTTGACGATCCTACTGGAAAGTTATGGGTATTGCTAGTGCTATTTGACGACCTCATATCATGGCTTCGGACACGTAGACATAAAAATACAAAGCAATAAATAATACACCATAAAGGTCGGGAGCCGATATTTAAATAAAGTTTTCAATGACATAATTATTATGTAGTTGATCAATATGTAAATAAGTTAGTCTTTAATTTCTATTATTAATTTTTTAGAAGTAAGATATTGATTTTATAGAATCGGCTAGTGTTTTAATCATGACTTATAATCGCTTTTAAATATTTGTGACGTTGCAGTAAGTATGTTGGTTTTGAATAATAATTTCGTTGTCACGCAAATTTTATTTCCTTATTTTAGACATGTTTTGATGAGATACTTTGTTTTATGCTTAGGCCTACTTGCATCGACAGTAGACATTATTTCAAATTCTTAAACACTGATTTTTATTGGTCTTAAAGTCAGTTGAAAAAGAATAGTCATTTTTATTGTTTTAGTGCAATATTTCAACTATAGAAAAACAGTGTTTGGCTGTTTGAGCCAAAATGAAGATTTTCAAAAATTATGCTTCATAAGACAATTATCATAAATCCTCACAATTTTTGTTTTATAGCATAAAATTTTGATATGTTTTTTTGAGCTTATTATTGGATAATGTCGAAATAGTTTCCGCACTTGGCACCTTACAAAAAAGAAATGTCCCTATTCAGCTCGTAAAGTAAAATGTACATTTTGTTGTTTGTGCAATAAAACATTTTCTATCTAATCTATAAGATGCTGTAACATAAAATTATATTCTATTATTATTTGCCTTGCCTGTATTTAATTTCTGATATTTTATGACGGGTTGGTATTTATTTTGGAGCTTCAACAAGGTGCTTACGTTGGTGCAATTCGACCATAAGTCTAAAACACAGTAGCCAAGTCTCTAAATCAAATCCTATATGTAAACTTTGAAATTACTTTAAAAATATTGTATTAATACACAAGAAAGAAATCGTTCTAACTCAACGGTCGTTTAACATTCCAATTCTCAATACACGCCTGTACTTAGCATTTTACTTGTATATACGCTGTAATGTGAGAGATGCAGTGCTGTTAGATTATGAATTTGAATAAAACATTTTTTTATTATGAATTATGTTTATTATTTTTAGTTGATTATGAAGCCCGTTGATAGCTCGTAAATATAATTTCTCCTACAAACACGACTCACTTGCGAGGGCAGGGGCAAGAGACAAACTCATACGAAATCACAAAGAACTGAGCAAGATGGAACAAAAGACACTGGGTATCCCTTTTCCTCGCAAAGGATTAGCGGTTGAAATACACCTCTAATTTTCGCATGAGGAGAAGTTGTATCTGATCACTGGATTTATAGTCAATGGCGATAGTCTACGAAAAGAATCGTTTAGGTATTAGTAGAACTTTCATGTGAGCTGTTGAAAGTCTTGTTACCTACTTTTTTATTCGAGTAAAAATTCATCAATAGCTTTTATAATTTAGGTTTTTTTGCATCGACAGTCGACAGATGCCCGCTGCTGAACACAGGCCTCCTCAATATAACGCCACCGCATTAGTTCCGCGTGTGCTGCCCATTCTCTGGATATTCTTTTATCCAGCAGGAAGAGATTGGGTGGTTGGTCCTACTCTTATTTTTGCCCGCTGAAAAATCTTTCGGTGCTCTGGATACCAACGATTTGGAATCTGGACCCTACCTAACCGCAGAGTTCAGGATGTAAGTAGGAACTCCCAACTAAACAGTGTAATATCATACCTCAATGAATATCTACGGCCTTAGAATAAGTACCTGGGTAGTTGTTCTTAGTACCAACTGTGTTTCATCTCGTCCTTTCCCTATGTCCTTTGCCTATTTCAAACTTGATAGAAACAAAACACTATAGGTACCTACTTAAAAGTATTTTTCTAACTACGATTAGTATCAACGGACCCAGGAACCTTGTATCCTCTACTTAGTTTATGCCAGGAACTACGGGAACCATTTTCCCACAACGGAACAAATATTGCGCTATTTTTCTGTGCACAAATACTAAACTTGTCCTGTCGCGGGAATCGAACCCGCAGCCTCCGCGTTATGAGCCGACCTGCTCAACTCCCACCCCACAGAGGCTGTCAGGGGTTTATTAGAGCTCGCAAGAGGCAGATGAAGTTCCAACGCTAACCTATTTGTCTAGTAGTTACTTAGTAGAAGGTAATACCTAAGGACTAATGAAACCGCAGGGCGGTCTTATGGCTTTATAAAGCTACACTTACATAACCTCACCCTTCCGAGAAATTCATATTGCATACTGCTACTTCTCATATAAGCCACACTAAGTATTATTAGTTGGTACCTAGACCTACGTCTACATCGCTGTAGGTACCTACGGTCAGTGGCAAAAGTTACTGGGGGTCTAGCAAAGATCCCAAACGCTAACGCTAACGCCAAACGCTAATTCCAAAATGTACTGGAATGACATTTCGGAAATCGCTTACTTTTCCGCAGCTAATGTCAAAGCGCTTATGTCATTTCAATACATTTTGGGAGTTAGCGCTTGGCGATATAGCGTTAGCGTTTGTGACCCCCAGGGGGTCTAGCAAAGAACCCTTTCCATCGCTAACTCCAAAATGTAATGAAATGACATTAGCTTTGACATTAGCTGCGGAAAAGTTTTCTGCAGGGGCTGTCATTCTCATACATTTTGATTTAACGTTTGGCGTTAACACTAATGGAAAGGGATCTTTGCTAGACCCGCTCGACACTTAACTTATGGACATGACGAAAGCTAGCTCTGCGTTCTGTTACGTAATTAGTACTGTCTATTAAGTATGTGCTTATGTGAGAAAAGCTCTATGGAATATGTAATTTGATATTTGATAGCTGACTGTATTGAGCGGGCATAGCCAGGGGCTTCATTTAATGAGTTACAACTTCGGCACAAGGCTTGTGGTTTTATGAAGACTTAAGTAAGTAGATATTATATACAAGATATAGGTAACACCTACTACTAAGTTCTTATATTATATTGGGCTATTTGTCCTGGGATTCGATACCTGGTGATTGCGATAAATCCAATACATGCGAAGATAGGTACAAAACGCAGACATAAGTACCTAGGTATCTATCTATGGTACCCTAGTAGTGGCACAGATTATTACCTACTATACTATGAGCTGGAGCCATGGAGTACATGGAGTGTCCATATAGGATAGGCCAGCGCAGCTCGAAATGCATTCTAGTGGAATGCATTTACAATGGTAAGGTAAGTGTTGGTGGCTCATAAAGAAAAACACAAACTTAAAATGTTTGTTGACTTTTATTTAAAGGATAAGACAGAAAATATACGGGACCAGTAATGTAATGAGGCGAGCAGTAAAGCAGTGGGCCTAGCACGAATATTAACGCGGGAGTAAGTGTAACGTTAGCTTCGTCAGCTGTATGGCATTAGATTAGCGCCCCATACAACTGACTTACGTTAACGTTACACTTACTCCCGCGTAAATATTCGTGCTAGGCCTACTGCTTAGCGCTGAGCCCTTTATCGTATGGCGGACCGCACTAATTAACAGTGGACCCTAAACATCTTCTCACTGTTGCAGTGGATAGTAGGTATTCTATGTATGTGTGTGTAGGTACCTATTTACTAACAAAAAGTATCTATCAGTTATCTGGTTCTCATGGTACCTACCTACAAACTTAGTTCGGGTTGGGGCTATAGATGTGTACTTAACTGAAAAAAGGAGGTACTTCGCTGGTAATGTATACCTAACCTGTATACATATCGTAAAAGTTTCTCAGTGTATTTGGTCAATAGGATAGGTTAAATAAGACCAGAGAATAATTTGCGTTTTATTTATTTGAATATAAATAAATATACTAGCTTCAGTCGTCGGGATCAGTCCATTTTTTTTTGTATTTTTAATTTTTGCTTTTTAAATAAATCCTTTGCTTTATCAGATTCCTTATGTACATGCTATAGTCACCGTACTTCAGATTATTTAAGGATATAATGCAATGGTAGGTATTTGACCGGAATACCTTCTTAAATACAATTAAAGATTTAACGGTAGATTAGATACTATACAAAAAAACAAATAGTATTCATCACTAACGCACTATACAATTCAATAGGTACGAGGTATTTTTAGGGGTGTCTAAATAAGTTTAGGTAGTTCATTAAAGCACAGGTATATTACTTTGATGTCCACCGAATTCAGTTTGTTTTGACTACGAAGTTCACTGCCCACCACCCTTTTGATCTTCAACTCAATAGTCCCCGTTTGGGCCAAGAATAATCCTATTGCTAACACAAACAATTCCCACGCCGTCGCGCCGTTTTTGACGAACATTTTCATTAAACAGAACAAAAAGAATTTGAAATCTTTTTACAGAATACGTTCATGATTTAATAAACTGTTATTACCTACTTTTTTATTCGAGTGAAAAATCATCAATAGCTTTTATGATTTAGGTTTTTTGCATCGACAGCCGGCAGATGCCCGCTGCTGAACACAGGCCTCTCCAATATAACGCCACCACGACGATTTACAGGCGGCTAATGGCGCGCATAGGTACTTACTAATAACTAAGTAATTTGAATTTAAATTTTTTCCTTTATAAGTAACTTTAAACTGCCAACTGAGTTATTAAATTGGGTGAATTTTCTAGATTTCAGCTTGTTGGGAATAAGCTTGATCATCAAAGTGCATAATTCCTAATTAGGTTTGGTGCTTTCGCTAAATACTTCTCGAAAAACGGCGGCAATTTGGTAAGCAATAAAAGAAAATTGTGAAAAGTGGGACATTAAATTAAAATTTTAGCTTAGGTTGTTTATCTTTCTGGCAGTGAGTGTACCCGTTTAATAGAAATGTTAGATGGACGTACTTCTACCTCTTTTATATTTGTTATTTGGGCATATTAATTACTTATTAGAAGTATACGTAACGCTTACACCGCGTTTGCCCTAATTTAAAACTGTATGCGGTTTCTAGTTTTTCTGACCTTATTTTTATAAATAAAACGTAACCACTGCTGTACCTAAGTTTTGAAACTTTCATGGTTACTAAAATTAACAAAATGTTTTTCGCCTCAGCAGCTCGAAATGGAACCTTTTGCTGCGAGAAAACAGTGTGCAAAATCGTATTTTGCTCACTGCGTGAGACAAAGCGATTTTTTAATATTATGACTTTGCGGTAAGTGTATTTAGCCAGCTTTAGGTTACATTTATATGGAGTTTTGGAGAGAACATGTTATTTTTCTTTTTTTTTTCTTTAGCATGCTTTTGGCGGGAACGCGATAGTGTTTCCTTACTAGGTAATAAGTACCTACCTGTAATGATGTTCTCACTGCTGAGGTGAAAAGTTGTATGTGAGAGCAAAGTTTTTGCATCTCGCTACGCTCGTGATTCAATACTAGAATCCTTCGCTTGCTCGTGATTCAACATTAGCACTCGACACAAAAATCAACTTTGCTCTCTTGTTGCACAAATAACTATTGAAAATCAACTTAAGAAAGTGTGGGCCTCCTCGGGGCGCTAACCATGTGTGTGTATTTTCTTTATGTTGTGCAGTTGTTTTTTTTTGCATTCATTATTAGTAGGAATTTGTACTCTTTTTAGGTCATTTGTTCTCCATTGCATCAGTTCCCTGTTCCCATAGTAATCTTTCTTCGTCTAAGCATCAGCGGAGGGTTGTGTAGACTGCGCGGTGGCGACGCTGGTGGTGGTCGACACTGTTTCTGGGTCCTGCTCCCGGACTCCTAACCAGGGTAAACGCTTCTGGAGCTCCGCCCTGGATAAATGTAAACAGCCATCATCATATAATAGTGACTATATACGCTGCATCTTTCGGTTCATGTACCTACACGTAAACGTTAACTGCGGCCATTTGGTAAGCAATAAAAGAAAATTGTCAAAAGCAAAGTCAGTAGGTAAGTTCAAAGTAAGTTCATGATCATCATCATCATCATCATCATCATCATCATCATCATCATCATCGACAGCCTGAAGACGTCCACTGCTGAACATAGGCCTCCCCCAGAGAACGCCACGTTGAGCGGCTATAAAAAAGTACGAAGATATGGGTTATTCCGCATAACTACAATATGGGGGAGCTTCAAGAAAAGTGTTAGGAGAGTCCTCTCTAAGGGTAGGCAACGCACCGGCAATGCCCTTGGTATTGCAGATGACCATAGGCGGCGGTCTCCACTTACCATCAGGTGGGCCGCCTGCTTGTTTGTCACTCATTGCATCAAAAAAAATATTAGTCAAATAATCAAATAGACCTGAGGCCCTAGCACGAACATTTACGCGGAAGTAAGTGTTACACTTACTGCCGCATAAATGTTCGTGCTAGGCCTACTGTACCTGTATCTGGGATGGTTAATGGCGTAGACCCATGGATCCACGCAGGAGACCACCTTACTACACACGGCGGGTATCATCGTCGCTATCGGGGTGAGGAGGGACCTGCCCAACACGGGAAATAAAGGCGATTTATTAAGTGATTCCTTGCATGAACCTGGATCCATCTGGGGGTTATTCGCTATGACACATGAGATTCCTTGCCAAAAACGCGTGACGTGTAACGTAAACGCGGGCTTTAACGCGCCACGACATGGAATTAACATGGAATCAAAAAATTGTATTCTGTATGCCACGCGTTAGATTGTTTGTGCCCAGTGTTTTCTGTTTTTTGACGTGCGTGTAACGTGTGGTGTTGTTTTTGTAAAATATGACAACGTCATACAGAATAGCATTTTAAACCCAAAACCATTCCACGAAGATATCGTAACGCGCCGCGTTACGTGCGTGAATGGTCGGTCATACGGAATAAGGGCCCTGGATTCTGTTTGTTTTGACTAAAATTGTCAATGACTTTCTGTATCGGCCATGTCACAAATAGATCACTTATGACATGGCCGATGAGTCGCCACGTCAGTTCTGTAAGGGTACCTAAAAACTGTAAATTAAATTATGTAGCTTTTATTTTGTTGTAAAGGAAATATTCGTCACGTGCATTTATAAAACCCATCCAAAAAACACAAATAAAAATATAATCAAATCAAAATTTGCCTTTAGAATAGAATCTGTTGATTACACTAACATTATGAATTCTGTAGGTTATCTAAAAATATGCATTTCAATCTTCTAACTAAAATGAAGTTACCAGCGAAAGCCAGTGTCGTAATTGGCTAGCTTCGCAGGTGAAAACTTTTACTCTGCCCTTTATTATCTTGTCTAGCCATCGACTGTGGTTGACCATGAATGAAATTATACTTCGTTTTGCTGCTAGTGAATCCTTAACCTACTGAAATTAATTAGATACCTACAGTGTTATAAAGTACCTAAATAAAGCTAGCTGCTGTAGAAAATAGAAGGGAATCTCTGGGAATGGGCAGAAACATTCTCCCGGTACCTATATCAGCATATACCACGACCACCAAGATGCCTGTTATAGTTGTGATGATTATAGCAAAACCCTCTTCTTTATGGGATATGGCTTTATTTGCTTCCACTGTTGACTGAAGTTTAATCACATAGGTAGTGGTTGCAAAAGGCTGACTATGTGGTTGAAATGTAGCCTTTTGTAGTTTGTGAACATGTAAATGTACAAAGTAATCTTTAAATTATTTATGTATCTAGTAGGTACATTTATAATAGGTACGTTTTTTAAAAGTAATTCTAATCTTACCTTGGGCTGAAAGTTGTTCTCCTTTAGAGCTTGAGATAAAAAGCCTCTAGCTAGCGATGGCCAGCTACATAGTGTTATCGATGTCGCTATTTTGTCTTCATTTTCATTCAGAATCTGGTCTTCATGAAAAGATGCGATATTCAGTTAAGCCTAATTAAAAGCTAAGCTCCAATATATAAGAAACCAGCATAAAAAGAGAGCATTTTTAAACTACAATGATATAAATGACATTACTCATGGAAGTAACAGTTCAATCACTGCAACAATAGCAAAGTACAAATGATTGTAGCGGGAAGCCGATGGATGCAAGAGGCATGCAGCTGCTCAACGTGGCGCTTTATGGGCGAGGACTGTGTACTGCAGTTGACGTCTTCAGGCTGTTGATGATGGATGCAAGAGGCAAGTACATATAGACCCATAGCCCTCCACGCTAAGCCAAGTATACAATACAAGTTGGTTGGTGCATATTTGGCTCCCCAACACTTAGAGAATTAACAAGGCAAGATAGTAAGCTACCTGTCTCCAAAAGCACCCGTCATAGCAACGAAAGCGTAAGGAGTCCATGCGCAAATAAACAGGAAGAATATTGTGAAGGCCACTTTGGCGATTCTGATCTCCACGCTTCTGCCGGCGTCTTCTTTATTCGCTGCGAGAGACTTGACGTTCATCTTCTTGGCTTGTTCATGGAGCATTCGTTCGTGGAGACGGACCTAGGAACAGTTAAAGAATTTTAAACGTGTGACCTCGTAGGCCAGCCCTTCACTAGGTGGACCAACGATCTGGTGAAACCCGCGGGGAGCTAATGGATGCAGGAGGCAAGTAGCCGCTCAAAGTGGCACTCTCTGGAGGAAGCCTATGTTCAGCAGTGGACGTTTTCTGGCTGTTGATGAAACGCGTGAACTCGCTCGTAGAACTAACAACAAATGGGGAAGAAAGGTTCTCTAATGGCGACCTCGAACCAGAAGACGCAGCGTAAGCCGGGCAGTGGATAGAGGCACTAGGCGGTCAGAACTGAGGGGAGCCGATGGACGCAGAAGACAAGCAACCGCCCAAAGTGATGTTCAGCAGTGGACATCTTCAGTCTGATGATGATGATAATGATGATGATGATGAAATGTGTGAAAATGTTAGAAATACTTGGTTAGATAATACTAGAAGGCGTGAGGTGTTACGTAAGTACCTATTCTAGTTTAGTCTTTTACGTGCCTAATAGTATATGTTGGACGGTCCTCTTAAAGCCTAAATAATATTGAATAACATTATGACATAAAAATTACACAAAAACCTAGGTTACCTAGGTAGTCAAGCAAAAATCAATAGCTTTGATATCCTAATTTTCTCAATAACATTTACCGAAGCCTTTCTAAAGGAAAATCATTTAACATTAGCATCACAATTGGATATTAAATATTTCTTCTGGTTTCTTTCCGCGGTTTTCAATAAAACCGGTAGCTGTCTCGAAATTGCGGTTTGGACCGATCCGTGAGCTTTGATGTACAATATTTTACTAGACTGTGCAATGCACGAACGAACGTAGAAGTCAAAAGAAGCGTGCACTGTTTTTAGTTATGGATTTGAATCAAACAATATAATAACAAGTATATACGTTTCCATAGTGATTTTATTGTTTGTTGCTTATTATTAAAAATTACGATGGTAATTCTTATCGAAACCCCTTGTGGAGAATATGTGCAAGTCTGTTCAAGTCAAGAGTGAATAAGCATCTCATGAGTCCAAGTAAGTTGTCGCACGTATGCCCATTTTACAAAAATGTATTAGCTACATTTATTAAAACTCCTACAACGGCCGAAATAATACTCAACGCAATGCTGTGTGGCATTATTTTATCCAGTTACGCTACATGCTTGTTACATGTTAATTCTTTAATGCATAACAGAAACACCCAGTCTACTGAGTTGTTTTATATCGATGGCTTTTAGACCGATTCGCGGGCTTCAGAGATAAATTATTTCGGTGGCTTACCGCCAACCGTTTCCCGTATAACGTGGCAACATCGAAAAATAAATGTATTTGGAATGTTACTATATTTGTAGAAGAAAGATTTAGTGCTTATGGAATCTGTAAGGAATGTAAGATAGGAATCACAAGATAGCACTTCGGTGAAACTTGACCTAGATTTTTAGTGCTGCTGATGTTTTGTTATCTTGAATTTGAATGTAGAACTCTTAAATCCACGTTCGATCTAACAGATTCGTATTTTAAGGAACTTATAAGTTATAAGGATAATAAGTATGAGAAAAATTCACTTCTCTACGTGATTCGCAGACAACATACACTGTGTTATAATGTGTTATTGTCTGTGCCAACCATTTTCGAAGTAATCTCGACCTCGACAATACGTTTACAAATGCTTTGATTTTCTTTTGTATTATCACAGGATACATACAACCGAAAGTGCGGTGTAAAGAAAGTAGATACTTTCTAAGTCTGATGGCGCTTAATATCAGGCAAACAACAAGCTCGTCACACCATTCATTAACATAAAAACATGTCGCCCTTCATCGCAAATGTCCTCATGACTCATGACTATCAACATTTATTAGCGCACCTTATGCAGTCATTAAAGGTCCAAACACGTAAAGTGGCGAAAAGGGAAAATTGCCCTTTAATTTTCCCCCTTAAATCGCCATCCCCCTCGTGATTTAACACGAGTGATAATTAAAATTGTGATTGTCCTGAGTTTTCCTTTCCCTTTTCCTTCACCGGAAATTGGACGCGTTTACCCGCACCGAAATTTGAAATGAACATTGATTTATCTGTTTTGTTCTTTTTTTGAAAACTATGAGAAGCAATTTTAATGTAGTTTTGTCCTTTCTTTAGGAAATTGTACCTTTACTGATATGCAATGATTCGTTTAAAGTTAAAGCGAAAGCGAAATCTAAAGCTCGATAAAAGGGAGTTATTATTTCGTACCAACAAAAATAAAGAGGAATTTAAACATACTTCGCTACAATTTTCTTCGAATAAAGTTCGGAAGTTTCCGGGTGAATACAAACCCGGTTATTTGAGGGGCGGTTAGTTCAACTTAGAGCCGGGTCCGCTAATGCAGTTCACTTCACATCAGCTCATTTATTATAGAGCTTCTATTAGTTTCTGAGCGCTATACTAAGGTCTGGCTGCACCTCACAGATAACTATACACTAGTCTAAAGAGAACCTCATAGAGTAAACAACTAGCGGTAAATCTTCTTCTTTTTGATTAGTGGCTTCTAATCGCTATTAGGCGTTTTTCTGCCAATGTCGGAGTGAGGCCAGTAGGTACGGTATCTTAAATTTAATACTATTAGTTCACACCAAGGAAGTTCTATTATATCACAAATTATATATTATTAAATAGGTACCTACTAGGTAGGTACAGCCTACAGCCCAATACGTTCTCTTACAGAAATAGAGGGTAGGCCATATTAATCCAACAAGCTGGCTAAGTGCGGGTCGGTGCAGAGCGCTTTTGTGATACTTGAACATGCCGATTGTATCACGATGCCAATGCTTTCTTGTACGCACCTTTGAAATGGTGACTGCAAATTCCACAGATAACTAGAAAAGTCATTGGTGTAGGGTCCAGCAGGATTCGAATTGCGATGCGTCTCGGCTTGAGAGTCGCACGGTCGACCGCTGACCCTATACCTATTTCCGTACGGCCTGATTAATAAACGTGGAGTACCTAGCTTTGGATTTGGACTACTTAAACCACCTTTTGTCCTTTTCCATCATGTTCGTTAATCGAATGTCAATAAAAAGACAAAAGTTGGAGTAACTAATCCAAACCTAAGTACTTCACATTTATTAATAAGAGTATCCAATAAGTGCATTGCTTGCTAGTCTACTACTACTACTCTAACACCTATTTAAATTATCTCAAAATTGACTCGTCAAATTACAGTTTCATTCATTGAGTCAGTCCGCAGCTCCAACTCAAGTGAGCTGAAAATTAATTCGTAGCTCTGATAGTTGAGTGCTACTGGCAGTACTGGCTCAAAGATTGGAACGAATGCCCCAATTCCGTCAGGAAACGCGGTTTGTATGGTTTTGCAAATACTCGATAATTCGCGGAATATTTTTGGTCTGTACGGTTTTTCTTATATCTCTTTTATCACCAGCATTGTCTTTAACTAGAAAACGCTCACGGTAATTGTAGGTACAGTTTTCCATTGTAAAATCCTTTAGTTGCACCACGGAAAAACTCTGCTGAAGCACCAACCTACCGCCTTGACTTTTCTTTATAATTATGCCGTTGGCAACTCTCACAAATACGTTCTCGAAAATTCGTATTAATATATCGGTCTGATAATGGCTATCTAAGTAATAAACTATCATTGTTTGCGCAAAGAACAACACAGAAATAGATCTCAGTGAGAAATAGGTAAAGAATGTAAAGCCAACTCACCAGCTGTCCAGCTCTGATCCTCGTGAAGACGGTACCGTCCAATTGGTAAGTAGGCACAACGAGCACTACACTCACAGAGGCAGTTTAACAGTGTTCACATAGGTCACGAGAGGGAGATTGTCTTCAAAGCAAGAAGAGATGCGAGTTTTTTATTTTAGCAGCGTTCATGTCGCGCACAAGGTTGAGACTGACGGGCGTTGCCAGCGAGAGGTAATACAAAACAATATCTACCCTCACTGAGTAAGAATTAATCAAAAATGTAGGTATGTCTACAACAATCATCATGTAGAATTGTAGATAATGAAAAGCTTTATAATGAAGAACCAATAAAACTCCATTTGAACACAAAACCTAGAGCCCATCAGCCCATTTGGCGTCGGAAATTTAATGGAACAAACCAAGCGGTTGTCTAAATTGATAATTACGACACGACCAAGTCTTCAAAATTCAGTTTAAAGCTCGTCCATTAGCGGATTATCCCAAACATTGTGCGAGATGACGGACGAAGTTTCAAGCGATTCACACCATTAACTACACTGGATAGAATAGAAATAAGCTCACAGATTCATAATTGTTATAACTGGCAACTTTACGGAAGAGGATACACTCATCACAAGTTACTCTTTTAGATTATAGGTAATTAGTTCATTGAATGCCCTCATCGCCACAATAACGTTGTCTTGGTGCTCAAGTGAAAATTGACTTGGCAATTATGTCTGCTGGCATTGTGGAAGTTGAAATAGGTATAATTATGTCGTAACTGAGACATCATCATCATCATCATCATCATCATCATCATCATCATCATCATCATCATGATATCATCTTTATCATGCACAGCCTGAAGACGTTCAGTGCTGCTGCTGAACACAGTCCTCCCAAGGAATGCTACTTTGAGCGGCTGCTCGCCTCAGATCGTCAGTCCACCTAGTGGTCGTGGTCTAGTGGTCTAGTGGTTCGTGGTCGCCACTCGTGACTCTTGTTGCATGCTGCAAATTATTTCAAGTGAATTTTCACTGATGTGTTGATACAAATCGGGGGCTTAGTTCCGTGTCTATTGTGCTATTTCAATAGCCAGGTCGTCACGGAAACTTCCGAAACTTTTCAGAATTCTGTTTTGGAAACGGAGATTCTTTTTCCGTTTGCGGGAATTGATGTTTGATGTTCTGTATGCTCCGGTGCTGTTGGGAATTTGGTCACGACTGTAGGCAATGGAGTTACTGGTTATTGTGATCGTAGGTAGGGATATGCACAGAAAATATAATAACTACAAGGTATATGTATCACATTATTATAAATGATAATTGTGTGTGTTTGTTCTCTATTTCCCTCTTTATGCTGAAATGGCTGATGAACGAAGTTATTAGTGTATTACATGTGTATTAGGTACTTTTCATAGCTAGTGTAGCATAATACTGGAGTAAATATCTATTTGTTTTACAATAGTGAAATAGGTGGTGTTCAACTAATTCTGTCTTAAAAAACAATGTGTACCTAATATATTAAGCTCTATGGACGTTACTCACTCCCCATTACCTATAAGTGCTAAGGGTGTATAGCCTATAGGTAAGTAACTAAAAATTATAAGGCACGTCCAATGTTGATAAAATATTTGAATCAGACAAATCTAATTAAACAAATTATGCTTTTAATTGTATCACGTCTGTGCGTAACCACACTAAGGACCTACCTACCTAAGAAAAACTCTCTTAATCACAATAAATAATATTCTTTAATCTTTTCCACGTGTCGTTGTCGGTTAGTTCACATTTCCACCGACGCCTAACTCCAGCCTAGTCCTTCTCCAAATATATACTGTTATCTATGCTAGTCCCATAATGAAATTCTCGTAAACACATAAAAGTAATCAGCACTCCGTACAAGCTTGTTATTAAGGTTATTCGGCCCTGTGAGGGTTGAATAGAAACCTTCGAATATTGGCCGATTGTTTGCCAGATGGGAAACTGTGGTAAAACGCGGCCGAGCGGGGAAATCACCAGACCATTGAGTTTATACATGGTGACCTGCAATTTCATATTTTTGACGGTCATGAGTAGCTAGAAAATTTATAAACAGGCTAATGCAGATCTCTTCTTAACTTGATGCTATCCTGGTACTGCGTTTTGTAATATTACCTAACTTACTATCAAGACTTTTGGGAATACTTTTAGGCGTTTTTCCCATAAGTGCTCTTATTAAAATCATTTTTATTTTCTTAAATATACCACCTTGGTCTATCTATCTTTCATTAACTTTCTGGATTGGTCTGACATATAAGTTTTTTAAAATGTTTAAGTCAGCTAACTTACTTATTTTGGTTCAGTATACTATGTATATTACTATTCACAAAGTTAATTCGTAGGCTTATGTTGCTCGGAAAATTGGGAATCTCTGATTCTGTCCGAGAAATCATAAATGTTGCCGAATTAATCTGGCCTACATGGCTACACATACATAATAGGCTCCAATAATATGTCGAAGAAATATTATCCGTACAAAGAAACATGTGGCTTATAATGTCTGTGAAGATCATAATTTCTCATGTCTTATTGAGTTGATACTTCGTTAGTTCTTGGTTAGTTAAATAGTAACGTTGATGAAAAATGTATTACTTGTGTAAGTGTACAGCCTATGTAATGTAAATTAAATGTAGTTCTGAATCTTCACTAAAGCCCTTGTGAAACAATGCTATTATTTTCTTTCTATTTGATAGCTTAAGTCATTATAACTTGAGTTATCAAAATTGGTGTTCTAGAAAGGCGAGAATTTTAAAATTGAACACTGTCAACAGTCATACTACACTAACTGTCCCTAAAAGCGACTAAACTAATTCGGAAACTCGCATCCGTTAGTCTACATACATGATCTGTACCCCCTAGTACGAGTTTTCCAATACGCGAGAATCCATTTAAAATTTGTACTTCCATTTTTAGTTCATCAACGTGTCCACTAGGGGCGCTCCAGGGAAATGTATGCGAGAAAACGTAAACGAATCAAGTTTTAGTAAACTATCGAAACTTGTACTAGGGTACCACCATACTGGGTCTTTTTTAATTTTTAATCATCGATAGGTTAACATTTGGCCACGGGCCCACCGCCTGATGATGGCATTGATCTTGATTCTCGTATAAATAAGTATTCGTTCGAGACACCTTCCGTCTTTTTCCTTCAAATTTAAAAGCAATGTGAACGGAAAGAGCCAGAAGAGGAGAGATTGTAGGGCACAGATTACTGAATATGTTACTTCGTTAAGGTAGGTATATACTCACCGCACTAAATAACTGCGAGTAGAAGTAGCAGATGAGAGACATTGGGATGGCGTAGCTCCATACGAAGATGCAAGCCACGAACACCTTCGTGTCCTGGTCATCGGTGAAGTAGTCGAAAGAACAAGTGGTTAGGAAGCCCTCTGTAAAAAGAATTAATTTCCTTTTTATTTTTTATGTTTGTTTATAGTCAACATCGTCAGTTTGAAGACGTCGACTGTTGAACATGTCTAAGCCGCGGGGAGTCGACGGGTGCAGGACGCTGCAATCGCTCAAAGTAGTGCTCTCTGGGGGCATAAAAGTAGACGTCTTCAGGCTGTTGTTGATGATGATGCTGAATTCTAACTATGAAATTCTAACTAAACTATGACACCAGGGCTGACCACTTGCCTACACGAGAAGAAGAAGACTATGAAATGGATTATCAAATTGTAGTTCCAAGACACACGGAGTGGCGCTTCAAATCGGCACAAGCAATTATCAGTTTTTGTACGATACTGTCTATGCAGCGATATGTACGTTGGTCCACGGGACTATTGCGAAAAAAAGTCTCAATAGTTCCGGAACTACTTCCACGGGACTTTTGGGAATAAACGTATCCAGCGTACTTGTGGGTTAGGGTCATATTCCAGGTTGTAAAACGTCTGCGTATTTTAAAACGTTTTAGTTGCAGAATCACTGTGTTGGCAAAACGTCTTATTTGCAAAACGACTCATAACGGGATTAAAGTCAGTATAACCCCTTTTTCAAAGAACAAATTATTCGGTCAGCTCCTTAAAATTCCTGTTGACTTCACTTTCACTACGTCATTATTCAATTCGACCTTGTTACCAGCTGCAATAAAGTTCATCATTCATAACTGCTGCTCGATTAATCATCAAATTAACCGTTCATTCAGTGAAACAAAGCGCTAATCCTTCAGCGGATGTTAACAATTTGTCATTATAGCTCATCGAGCAATAGCTGTATATGTAAGTTCGTAATCATTGTTAATTGAGTACCTAAACAATTCCTAAAGCATTGATTGGTTTTGATATTATGTTGTATTGTTTCATATTTTGTTATGATGAGACCAACCATCGAACGGAACACGAACTTCAATTGAAAATGCAGTCCATAGAAAGCGGTTTGCCTTTGCTATTTTTGGGTGCTTTTCGAGCGAACTCTTTAATAAGAACTCATCATTGTTATGTTAGGTCACATGTTATAGCCAAGGAATGAAATGCTTTTCCAGCAACAGCATTACAACAGTACAGTAAAAGACCCAGGTCTTTTCAAGTCAGCAGCGAATGGGCATCTCTTGGGCAAACGTGCACCTTAGACAACTCGTCACTTACCATCAGGAGAGATATTGTCAAACGTTTGGCCGTTTTACCATTAATAAAAAACATGTATTAATGTGATAAATAATTACGAATTCCTGTCCAGTTCTTGAATAGCATTTTACTAATGCTGATAATAGGCATGATGACTAAAATTTATTTGTGGTAAATTTGTGGTAATATTCCTCTAAAGATAAACATTTGTGAAAATAGAAATTAAATATCTCAAAAAAATACCAAGTCACAATGATTTTAAAAACCGGAACAGAAAGAGATAGCTCTAACGGCCAGTGACGTCACAGGAAGGTCGTTCATAGTATCTCATTACTAAGCTGTGGCTAATCTCTTTGGCATGTGACGTCACGAGTGGATTTTTCATAGTAAGTAACCTGTGGGGGCGCTCTGTTTCGCGAGAAAGGGACAGGAGATGCCTCCTGTAGAAACTTTAAAAGCTTATTACTCCGTGATTTATTTACCGATTTTACTAATTTTTATCAATTATTGCATTCATTTTTAATCTTCTTTATGAAAGTAATATTTACTTGTTGATTTTTAATGGTAATCATCATGCCTATTAAACTTAATCAAATCTATAATTATTGCTGTAGTACAATATCTCTCTTAATTACTCACATTAATCAGTGGCGTGATTTAGCATAGAGACGTAAAAATAAAACAATTCCCGGTGACATTTTTATGAAACCGCGTTGAAACAATTTTAAGGCTCTACTGATTTATGCGTTCATTTGGACTACCATTTCTCATTGTAAGCACCTGCTTAGTATGATAAGTGGCTTGATAATGTGTTAATTGACTAAGTTTAGACTTTAACTTGTTTAAAGAGGCTTAGAGCCATTTGTAGGTCTAATTTGAGATGAGTTTATTGTGGGGCAAATATTTGTTATAGTAACGTCAAAAGTATTGGAACCTCCTGCACAGTATTCTGTAACCCCTTATAATACTAACACCTAATGAGCTGTAGATGATAATAAACCTAATTTCACGGTTTCATGACCACAACCAAGAGATGAACAAATCGCCGTATTGCTATACAAGGTGACCTTGAACTAGTATGTTATCCCGGAATGGGGGGACTGGGACCATGATACCCTACAAGTTGTGAGAGCCTTACTTGAATCTGGGTGTTTCAAAACCTCCATGGTAATAAATAAATCCACTCGCAAAATTGCACGTGCGATCATAAATTCATACCTAAACACAGGTCGTTAAACTCATTTATGTGCACTCGGTCAAGGACAAAGTTCAACCACCCAGCTGCGTTAAGGCAATTTTCGAATGTAAACTTTACATGGCATTTCTTCAATGAAAAACTTTTAATTTAATGAAGTCTTAGAAGAAACATTGTCTACCTTGGGGTGTGGATTTACCCCTTTTCGGGATAACATACCAATTCAAGGTCACCTTGTATACAGGAACCGATAAAAACAGACAAGTGAATGAGTGTGGTGATCACAAGTTTCAGCTATGAGGGAGAGGTGGTCTGGTTGATGATAATGATGATTATTGTCAAAGAGAGAAGAAAGATAAAAATATTTCGCCTGTCAAAAAATGTGTGCTGAAACTTACCTATATTATTAGTCTATCTGGGTCACTTGAAACATACCATTGTCAAAGTACCTCTGGTCATATGTAGATTATGCTTGCAGTTGTGCATATTCCTCTCTCCCAAAGGTTTGACTGGTGGGGTTCTCTTCCTTTAGAAGGACCTTTAAATCTATTACCTGGCACAAACCGTCCCCATATCTTGAGCGCCGGCAGGACTGTGAAGGGCAGCGACCAGAACCACGTGAAGGCTATTAGTAGGCTCGCTTGCACCTTGTTTATCCTGCCGTCTAGTGGGCATGAAATAGTCCTGTGTAGAAATAGTAATTAAATTATAATTAGAAGAATAGCATAACGATTAACCCCGGCTTCTCGTACGTTTATCAAACTAATGTTAAGTTAGCGAATACTGTACGCCAATCAGTGTTCAGTATTTCAAAATTGAAAAGAGTTTAACTTTTACAAACGTACCAGAAACCAGGGGTAGGTAAGTCTCAACAAAAAGTGTCCTTAAGGAGTTGTGACCTTGTCATGTTTTCCATAAAAGCGACAGTTTAAACTCGCAGAACTGACAACCGATGGGGAAGAAAAGTTCTCGAGTGGCGACCACGAACCGGAAGGCGCAACGTAGGCAGACTACTAGATGAACCGACGACTTGGTGAAAACTGCGGGGAGCCGATGGATGCAGGAGGCGAGCAGACGCTAAAAGTGGCGCTCTCTGGGGGAGGCCTATATGTTCAGCAGTGGACGTCTACGGGTTGTTGATGATGATGATAGTTAAAAATGGCTTCGTACTATAGAAAATTCTCTGCTTTTCAGCCTTACTATACTTTATCTTCCAAAAACAGAGGATCATAGAAAATTTACTCACTTGTATCTATCAAAAGCGATCACAGCATTAGTGATCGCGCCTCCAATCCCAGAGAGCGAGCCCAGGATGGCATAGATGTCGCAGCCGAGCTGGTACCCCACCAACCGCTGGTAGAACGAGTTCATGATCAGCAGCGGCATCTCCAGCATCATCATCAGGTCGAACACTGCTAGGTTTATCACGAACATGTTGCTTGCGCTGCGCAGGGATTTGGATCTGGAAATGAAGTATGATATGGTATAATAAAGATATCTGTAGATCCACATGTGGATTTAGGAGTAGATAGAGGTATCCTTGTATCCATATTTTCTTCAGCTTTGTATGAGTGAGTGCTAATTCTGCATATTAACTTGATAAGTGAGACTTGATAAGTCATGTCGGCCGGGCCGGGTACATTGCTTTGGAACCCGGCCGGCCAATTTGACCGTCCAATGCTCTTTGATGTAGGTAACGATTACCAGCAATGTATTAGGTCTGTAAGTTGTGTAAAATTGTTCAAGTTTTAAGGCTAAATCTGGAAATAAGTTTTTTTTTGACATTTCACACATCGCCATCTAGCCCCAAACTAAGCATAGCTTGTAAGTACTATGGGAACCAGATAACGGATATAATACTTATATACTTTTTTGTTTGTAAATACATACATAGAATACAATATAACATCCAGACGCAGAACAAACATCTATGTTCATCGCACAAATGTTTGTCCTGGGTAGGAATCGAACCCACAGCTCTCAGTTCAGAAGGCAGGGATACTACCAACTGAGCTATCGGGCCCTCATACCTTACTTGTTGTCTCAGTCTTCAGGCAATGAATAAGTATGTAAAAAAACAGATAGTCGCTGCTTTTCAGAATATCATTAAATTATACCTAGGCATTATGAGGCTTTGTAAATGACTTGGACTCAGAGAATTTCTTAGGCGAAGTAAGTTAAAAAGGTTTCCAGGAAACCACCAATTTAGGTAACTGTTTAGCTCGGTTCTTACGCCAAGCCACAGACCGATGAGCTAAAACTTCTATTTTACGAAACTCGAACCTAAAATTGTTTAGCCGCCGACTTTCATACATAGTTCTCCACATTTGTAACTTCCAAACCTTCGTAACCAGCTTCCAGTTGCTCAGATAGGAACATGTAAATTTATTCCCTCCCGAAGAACTTGCGAACAAGTCACACAATCAATGCCCCGGGATGAACTTCGAAGTTTTAAACTTCAGTTTGTGTGAATTTTATAATGTTGGTAGGTACGTTTTGTGGAGTGTGCTACGCGCCGCATCTGTGCGGCGACCGTACCTACATAATAATATATTAACTATGACATGCAGTTTGTAAAACTGTCAATAAAATGGAAATTAATTGTACAAGACTTTTCGCGACTGAATGAATAAACTCGCATTGATTTTACAATATTTAATAAGTAAGTAAGAAGTACACGGTTCACTTAAAAAAACGTTTTTGAGCAGTGGTCAGTCGTCATCAGCTCAATGTTGCCACATAGACCGCAACGCAAGTGGTTCGTCTTTCACGTAGAGAGAGAGAGAGAGGGCATCGAGGCGGGCTAAATTGCGGAATGGAGCCTGACACACAATAATGTCCTCAAATTTTTTGACTCTTTAAACATGCTAGTTTCCTCGTGCATGCTGCTTTCTTCACCGTTGAAAGAGTGGATGGTAACTCCATACTTAACTTGTAAATTTAAGTCATTGGCTGAGCGATTCGAATCACATGGAGCTGAACCACACTCGAGCGACTTGACCATAATCTTTTTTAGCTACGATTGATAGAGGAAACTCTCGAGTTGGTTTTAGGTAAAGACTCGTTTGTAGTAACTCCATCGCATTTGTTTCATGGAAAATTGTATATGGAGTGTCTAACGCCGATAGCATTGAGCTGTGAGCCTCTGGCACAGTTGGCACAAAACGACCGAGACAAATAGGGCGGCGAACCGCGCCGTACATAGAAATCGTTTCCAAAGTTTGTGCGACACTTGGTTTAGTTCTTGCTCCGTGCTTTATCGCTGTTATTCATAGAATATGGTAAGTGGGTATGTGCACATCAACTTATATAAATTATTGTCATCCATAGGACTTGTGTGATAAAACATAGATAGAAAATGATTTATGGCACAAACAACAAATATAGGGTAGGCACATAACAAAATTATGCTAGAGAGCATTATCTTCACTCTTTCAGTTATCTTGTATTCATTTGATTTTCCATTTTCAATCGGCTTGGTACCAATGTGTTCACAAAGTTTCAGAGGAATGATTGGACTTCAAGCGAGTATAATGCTGTACCGCAACTGTGCTATTAGGTAGGTACACGTACCAAGCCCAACATTATCTATTCACATTTGATTTTTAGTAGATAGAAACGGAGTCCGATGGGTAAAATATTTTTGAGCTAATTATTATGACATTACTCTCACGGAGACGGTTATTAAGTTGAAGCATCTCTCCTCTCGCAGGGAAACACCGAGCATTGCTCTCTTCATAGCTCGTTGCGCGACTTTGAGTTTAGTAATGAGGCCAACAGTTAGAGACCACGTCTCCACGTCAGATGAGGAGATCCGCAGGAGAACTAAAGTGGCCGATGTAGCTCTTAGGATTAGCAAGTTGAAATGGCAATGGGCAGGCCACATCGCTCGTAGAACTGACAACCGATGGGGAAGAAAGGTTCTCGAGTGGCGACCACGAACTGGAAGACGCAGCGTAGGCCGGCCGCCCACTAGGTGGACCGACGACCTGGTGAAAGCCCTGGGGGAGGCCTATGTTCAGCAGTGGACGTCTTCAGGCTGTTAATGATGATGATGATGATCTCTCCTCTAAATCTACAAATGAATATGAAGTATTCCACTTACGTGCTAAATATCCATATGACGATTCCATTGCCAGTCAGCGAAGTGACCATCAACATCGTGTAGATGAGCGCCAGGCAGTAGTGCCAGTACTTGCTGACTGCAGGGAAGTTCCGCCAGTGGTCGTGGACCAAGTCCTGGTGCTCTTCAGGGATGTTCCAGCCGAGCATATGATCTACCACCTCTTTGGATACCCTGGGGAATGAGAGTTGTTTTTAAAAGGAACGGCAAAAGATCGAAAAGAGATGGCCAGTTTTTTGGTAAAATCTTTGAGCTTCAGATAACATTTTATCACCCTTATTACATTCTATACTTTACAGCAGTACAAATAACGATTTTCTGTGGTCATCAGGTATCACAAAGAGCACACTTACATTTTCAAAGGATACGCCATTGGCCCGATGCCGTCAGTAAAATTATTATACGCCATTTTGTTCGATGTTCACCAAAATGGCGTCTTTCTGTTTTTAAACTTTGACGATCTATTGTAACATTTGTAGAACTAGTACAAAATTAAACTGTAGTGTGACGAAGTGAGTAGTCCGACATGAACAGTCGCTTCTCACTTGTGCCGAGGGGTGTCGAGGTACTGGTTTTATATCGTCCAAATCGTGCGTGTCTGTTAATTCCTTAATTCAATAAAATAGTAAAGCTTCTTTATTTGGTCAAGCGTGATGCAGGCGCCATTTGTTCTCAATCTGTTTTGTTGTTCGAATGATTTCCTTTTTTTGTAGTGAAAACAAATGTTTACAAATAGTGTTTAAATTTTAATATACTTTAAGTCAATGAGTCCACGAATACGGTTACACGTTTTCATGTTATGTTACCTACTTTGATTTATTCTTTTAGCGCTTGCATGTTTGTCTTCTGTCATCATTTGTAGTTTATCACGTTATTATTTATTTATTTATCACTTCTTCTCTTCACTTAAAATCTTGCTGTTTTCAATGTCAGTTTGCTGCAATTTTTCTTCATAAATTTTGCGGCAAATCTGTAAAACAAGTCATAAATACTTTTAGTCGACATAAATCAAATACGTGCCAATAAAACATAAAAGCAGAACTATTCAAAACAACAATAATCCAAGTATTTTCCGGTTGAGCGGCCGCCATTATTCCTGGTCCGTGTTTTCCGGTCAGCGCGGGTGCTTCCGGTTCAACTGCTATGGAACAGTGCGCGTCATGCGACCCGGGATATTGGAGATCGATTCAATGGAGAAAAAGGTGCGATTCGTTTGAGGCATTGAGAATTCAATATTAGAATTATGGAAGTTTTATCGAAGTGCAGGAACCAACCTACTAGAGACCTACTAGAGTACTACTTGAGTAGGTAGTAGGCATCCGTTCGTGACCACGCGGTGTATGATATGTACCTATATACCTATAGTAGTGGATTACCCATTATGAATAGGATAGCACAGAATACGAAGTAGTAGGTACATAGACTTACTGGTATCTGTCTCAGCATTACTCATCTTGCGAGCCATTCAACGCAATGAACCTTTGTCATGGTCAAAAAAGTACTCCCACTGCTGGGACATGGGCTCCTCTCACAGGAACTGAAGCTATAATCCACCACGCTGGCCAAGTGCGGGTTGGTGGATGAAGAAACGATGAGCAGCTTAAAATAACCCAGTAAGGATTTATGGGTGTGGTGTGGGCAGGGTTTCCGAAACTTTCGCTAGTCGCATATTTAGCACAAATCTTATCACCATTTTGATAGTTAAGCCACAGATACCTACTGTCAAAAAGCTCTACCATATTCAAGGAACTTCTGTTACTTATATAGTAAGCATAGTGTAGAATACTAGCTTAGAATTTCCTTGGCTCTATGTCACTTGAAGCATATGGCTCGCCTTATCGACCACACTCTGAGAGGACGCCAGGATTCTGCCCCGCAACGTGCTTGGAATTCAGGCTTATTACCGCCAACCACCAGTTAATCGACTCCAAATGCAGACAGGGACGGATACATAGAATATAACAAGCGCTAGAGAAGGACAGGGAACGGAGCTCGAGAGGAATGAGGCTTTGAACATGATTTATTGCTTAGTTCTTGAAAATACGGGTCATGTCTGAGAGTTCTGCAATTTTTGTTTCAATACACAATGTGGGTGCTGGGAACAAATAAAATTCCATTCAGGATTCAGGCTTCAGATTTCTAGTTACAAAAATCCTTAATTATTTTTGTATTGGGTTTAGAAATTTTTGGAAAATACGAAATTATATTTTTAATAGTTTTAACGAGTGAAAAGAAACACGAAGTAACACAGTGTAAGTAATGAACCAGTAGCAAGTCTAAGGATTGAGGAGAAGTTTTCTGGTTATACTTGAAAACTCTAACGAATTCTATGGTCAAAACATTTTAGTATTCAACCATTGGTTAGCTTAACTATTGTTGAAAAAACCCACACTTAATGTTACAGATATCTATAGACTACCTACAGTAATATCCCGTCAAGAGAGCCCATTTGATATAAGTACTTACCTAAAGCTAAAGCATAAACACTATATTACCTATTACATGCAGTCATGGCACAAACAGTTCATTGAGAAAATAGTTAAGTAGGTATAGTTTGAAATCTTCTTTAGATAAATAAATTAAACGACTTTTAATCAAATAAAACACAATCACAACTTCAATGTTTATCAAAACATTTCGAATCAACTCAAAAATTTAACCTCAGTGGATTTGTTTAGATAAACAAAATCCAACTGAACCGGGAACTTTCCAAACAAATAATAACGTCCATCAAAGTTGCTCCTGAACACCTGCTGGAGCTGAAATTACTGAATTAATCCAACTTTGTTTCATCTTTTGCTATTGAAATCATTTGGGAAAATTTCTGCGATAACGGATCGTGACTGTTTGGGATTGGTTAGACTTTAAATTATTTCAGTTTTTTATATTAAATGTGAACATTTAGGTACGTAACTACATTTACTTATTAGTACACCGTGCGGTCCCGGTGTAAAAATAGGACCAGGGTGTTCCAGATGCTACCGTAACAGCTGGCTCAGGGAACACCCAGGGTTTCCTGAGCCAAGAGCTGAGCTGGGTGTTCCTGGGGGCAGCAGAATTCTTTTTCATCATCATCATCATCATCATCATTAACAGCCTGAAGACGTCCGCTGCTGAACATAGGCCTCCCCCCGGGAGCGCCACTTAGAGCGGCTGCTCGCCTCCTGCATCCATCGGCTCCCCGCGGCTTTCACCAGGTCGTCGGTCCACCTAGTGGGGGGGCCGGCCTACGCTGCGTCTTCCAGTTCGTGGTCGCCACTCGAGAACCTTTCTTCCCCATCGGTTGTCAGTTCTACGAGCGATGTGGCCTACCCATTGCCATTTCAACTTGGTTATCCTAAGAGCTACATCGGTCACTTTAGTTCTCCTGCGGATTTCCTCATCTTATCTCTAAGAATTCTTCTTGGAAGCATTAAATCGCCAAGATGCCTGTCAAACATGGTGGTTATGGCCCCCCTTTGATCAGCGTCCATAGTACGTTGTAGGTATGAAGTAGGCATATGTTCAGCTCAGCAGTGATTGCGGTGATATTACTCTTTCAAAGAACCAACAGGAAACAGTTTCTAGAATTCTCCAGAAACATTGGAATACAGTTTTTTATCTTCACTCCGTAAACTGTAGGTCGGTATTTCTCTAGGTTTCGCAGGTTGGGCCTTTCACCTGGTATACTTATATAACAATATGGTGTACCAATTCTATAGTCAAACATGGATGAAATAAAAAAAGAAGGATTGATTTTTGATTGACATCGAACTGAAGCCCAATATGGCGGACATATTACATATGTGTATCAGATGAAATATGGCGACTGGCTGCATATGATGTGAGTGTGTGCGTGCCCCGCTCGTACCTACGAAGCGTTCCGGCTTCCTAAAGGAGCTTCAGTTTCGGATCAGACGGGATTCCCTCCTTCTTTTTTTATTAGCTCCATGTGGTCAAAATACATTTCACTTTCTCAACTTTTATTACATTCTTGTTGAATGTAATAAAAGTTTGTGTAAAGTTGGTGTAAAACTAAAAACGAGGAAGTTAACTGGCGCTTTAGCAGCACTGGTTTCAGCCGTTAAGGGTAGGGTTGTCAAAATAGATGTTGATTCAAGAATCAATCCAGCATTAGCTCTTATGATATGAATCTTTTAAGAGTTAGGATACATTTGAAGTCACTACTGTGTCTAGTTAGTGTGTGTTATAAACATGTTTTTAAAATTGGTTTTCCATGACTTCCCAGAGAAAAGTGTAAAATCTTATTCGAAAATACCCATAGTACATAAGTACCTAGTTATAATAGAAGATTTTTTCACTCACATAGTATTAGGTATCTAATTTATTATCATTATCAGCCTGAAGACGTCCACTGGTGAACATAGGCATCCTCACACAGTGCCACTTTGAGCGCTTGCTAGCCTCGTGCATCCATCGGCTCCCCGCAGAACTGACCACGTTTTTTACCCTTTTAAAATCCTATCCTACGTTATTATTATTAGCTTTGTAACAAATAAATAATATGACGTTAGTACTCAAAAACTAATTTTAAACAAAAGATTTTTATTCGGACAAGTGCATTATTATATTACACCTTAAAAGGGATAAACAGTGAACAGCGAAAGGCTATTTATTATTGTTACCAACCGCAACCCGAACAAAAAAGAAAAAAAAAAACTACTTCGATTCTTGCCTACAAGTGAAAATGATTTGATATATTTTATTCTGCTGAAGCGGAATGAAGCTGCCAACCCTGCTTCCCACAACGTGGCAAGTTGCCGTGCCATGGAGTCCAGAACCAATTATGTACACAGCTTGGCACACGATATACGAGCAACGGCAGTTTATGGAGGCAGCACGGTACACAGCTTAGGCGAGTATCTTGGACTATGTATGTAGGTTGTTTTTTACTGACGCATAGAATAAGAACCTAGAGTTTTTTTTAAATCTTAGGCTAACATTTGGCCAAACTCTTACCTGATGGTAATTGATGATGCGGTCGACGATGAAGCAGTACCTAGTCATTGTCATAGTCATTGATATAAGAAATACACGACAAACTACTCTCGTAGAAGATATTACTGGTTCAATGTAGCCCTAAAAACTTTCAGATTTTGTGTCAGGAAATAATGACGTTAGTTACCCTAAACAACAGACCTAGATTTTTTCGTCCTATAAAGCTATTATACCTAATTACTCAACATACAGCATGTAAAATAAAAATTCTTATAAATAAATTAACAACGTAATTAACGCTCTCAATCCTGAATTACATCAAAACCAGCGTCGCATCTCGACAAAAACCTCTTGTCTGGAACACAAAGGTATCCAAATATAGGGGTAAGATACCTCGTCACGGCTTGAGGGTGGTAAATCATCTCCGCGCGTCCCATTTACAAATTGTTCTGAGCGGGCTCGATGAAAGCCCACTCTCAGAGAATTTGGCCACTGATAGATTTTTATGTGTACTGGATGTACCTGGATGAAAATCGTTCTATTTTTTTTAATTAAAAACCATTTATTCTGTTGTTTATTATTTCCCAATCAGCTTTTACGTTAGCGCTACTCGGACATACTGTAATTCTTTACTGCAGTTACAGGTGACATTACGAGGTGATTAACTTTACTCGAATATAGAGAATTAACGAAACCCTTAAGTTACTTGAAATAAGCAATTTAATTCAATTTGGGATGTACTCCATCAAATCATCATCGACAGCCTGAAATGTTCACTGCTGAACAGTGCGCCCCACAAAGCGCTTCTTTGAGCATGCAGTGACTCGCCTCCTGCATCCATCGGCTTCCCGCGGTATTCACCAGATCGTCGGGGCCGGCCTACGCGTCTACTACGTTCGTGGTCGCAACGCAACTCGAGAACATTTCTTCCCGATCGATTGTCAGTTCTACAAGCGATATGTCCTGCCCATTGCCTTCAATTTGCTAACTCTAACAGCAGTCGCTTTCTTTGCCCTGCCGGATCTCCTCATTACGAATCTCCATCAAATATTCTGAAATAACTGGCTGGTAGTGCTGGTACCTACTCCATCAACGAAAGTACCAATAAGGGTTGAAATATGGCAGGTTTATCGGGCGCAAGTATCACGGTTAGGTTAGGTATCTACGAAAGAAGCCTTATATTACCTAAGCTGAAGGTAACTTCTCCCATTGGCTCAAATTGCTCGAACTCTTCTATCATACTTCATATCTGTGTTAGGGAAGAGCGTATAAATTTGAATAAATGGAACTTTGAGAGGCCGATGCTGCACCGTTCTTGCGGCCAAAATGCATTTTTCCCAGACTTTGACAAAGTAGGAAATTAACTTACCTGAATTCGCTATTTTATAGTGACATGTCATGGCAAAAAGTAGCTATAAAATAGAAACCAGGTGAACGATTTCCCTTGAGCTAAGGGTTCGTGTTGGTTTCTAATACCTCTATAAATAAGATAAATAATAAAAAAAGTCATAGTTATCATTATGCCTACGTTTACTATTGGATAATAATAAAAATAGACAACGTCTAATACATGCAGGAGAGTTGTTAAAATAATTATGTAATGCGTTCGACCGTGAACGCATTACATAAAAACGTATCGTAAAACAAATATTCTATCAAGAGATCATAAATGATTAATGTTTGTTTGAACGAACAAGCCACAGGCTTCGCTAAGTTTTATAATAATGACATAAAAATACAGCAATTTATTTTCAAAAATACCAACTCCAAACGTTAAAAATTGGCGATGGTCTCACGGAAAACTCATAAGAATTTCGCGTAGCCGTGCAAGTGAAAATTACTCGGAGAATTTTTTGCCGCGGCCATTGCAAAATTAAGCGAGGACCGGGGGTATAAGAGATTAAAATAGTACTTCCTTTTCTTTTTTGTGTGCTACTTTACTGAAAGCTTGTCCCACATTTTGTTAAGCGGTCCTCGCGGGTCTTGGAGATGTTATTCGTACCTAATTTTGTTTTGGTGTTATTATGCTGTTTTCATTTTTTTAAACAATGACCTATTGTGGGAAGATTAATTATTATGGTTATACGTAATATGTAGAAAGCTTTGCGTATCGTATAAGTAACGCAAGTTTCTTCTAAACGGATTTAAAAAAAGGTCTAAATTCGGCTGTATTTATTTTATGCTTGTTTAGTTGGTACCTACTTCAGAGTACTGTCATTAATTATAAACTGTTTTGGGAACTAAAATATGCCATCTAACTACTTTCCAAAATGAAGTTGAGGCGATTAAAGTCGGTTTAATCCATATACTTAGGATGCAGTGAAAATACACATAAAAACCTACACATAAAAATGAGTGACAGTGTAACTGTTAGGGCGGCCATGGGCGGCCGTGTCGCTTAAGATCATGCTAACGACTAGATCATTACGTTCTCATAAAAAAAATATAATATCTTCGTTATAAGAAGGATATTAGTAAATTTGACATCATCTAATATTGTTATAGAGGATGGATCCGAACCATGACATCTGTACGACGCGGACGGACCCGATAGCTCAGTTGGTAGTATCCCTGCCTTCTGAACTGAGGGCTGTGGGTTCGAAACCTACCCAGGACAAACATTTGTGTGATGAACATGTTTGTTCTGCGTCTGTATTCTATGTATGTATTTACAAACAAAAAAGTATATAAGTATTGTATCAGTTATCTGTTTCCCATAGTACAAGCTATGCTTAGTTTGGGGCTAGATGGCGATGTGTGAATTGTCCACACATATTTACTTATTTATTTATTTATTTATTTATTTACTTACCACCTAGGCTAAGTTAGATACAAAGTATCCTGGTTAGCACAACAACAGTAGTGCCGAACTACAACAGTTAACAAGTAGCTGACGACAGCAGGAATTCCGAGCTCCGGGCGTGAACGAGCCTTCAGTCGGAATTCCGCGGCCGCCAACCGAACTTATAATGACATTTAGATATCCTTGTCAACCAGCTCCGAACACCAGCCTCTCTGGGAATGGTTTTAGATCATCCGATTTGGACGACTAGGTAAATCTTCTAGTATAGCCCCGTCCCCCTTCCGCTACACTCAGTCACCTCACCGTCTACATCTGCCCATTTAATTCTTATTGTTATTGAGCTAATACGCAGCGTTTCGCGCCGACTTCACAGCTGCCACTCTTATAGGAATCTATAATTTTTTCATCAGCAGCCTGAAGGTTGCGTCTCTCCCAAAGAGCGCTTTGAGGGACTGCTTGCCTCTTGCATTGCATCCAGCGGCTCCCAATGGTTTCGACCATCAAACCATCAATGATTTTAGCATCATCACTTACCAAATAATAAGATTTACCATAGTTCTAGCTTTAATATCAAATGTTAGCACTGTTTGTATGTTTGTTCATGGTTACCATGGACGGTAGACAAAATTGTCCTCCACTTGACAAGTAAGCAATAGGCTTTACTCTCGTGTATGATATTTGTTCAATAAAATAGAAAAATAAATAACAATAGATGATAAATTAACAAAGAGCACGGACCCAGGTGTCTGTGGTTTATATATAAAAAAAAAAAAAAAAAAAAAAAAAAAAAAAAAAAAGCAATAGGCTTGTGTCCTGCTATTTTTTATTGCATAAATAAATGATATACCTCAAAAAATTAACAGCCGTTAAAACAAAAAAAAATATTTCAAAAAATGACAAAGTTACGAGCATTTTAAAATACAGGAATAGAAATAGATAGTTCAAACGCGCAGTGACTCCACTTCTTCCACCTTCATAGTACCTTATTACTAAGCTGTGGTAGATTTACAATTTACATACAATCTCTTTGGCATACGACGTCATTTCCCAAAGTTACGTAGTAGCTAGCTGTGGGGATGCTCTGTTCTGCGAGAAAGGGACAAGCGATGAAACTTTAAAAGCTTATTACTCCGTGATTTATTTACCTATTTTACTAGCAGGACACAAGTCTATTATGAAGATAGTTACATACATAAAATGGGGAAAGACCTAAAGACAATTTTGTCTACCGATCGTCCGTGCTACTCCAACAAAGAAAGAGAGGAAATAGAAATAGAGGAAGGCAGCATTCCCTATTAATAGGATTCCATTTTTTTTGCATAAAATATATTGTTAACGAATGAGTGCAATAAATAGTTCAATCTAAGAACAGTCGTGTCGGCATCGTGTCCCCATAAACCCGGGCACCCGGGCTAAAGGCAGGCGGACGAAGATTATCCCGGAATATTTTTGGATCCCCGAACATTTGACATGTAATTTACTCCCGGAATGATTCAGGGTGTTATTGTCTGTCGATTCAATGTTATTAAGGTTCCTGTAGGTTTTGAATGGGAGGGGGATATTTAATTTAAATTGAAGCTCGGAATCATGGAATGTATACTTCAGCGTAGGTACGGTTCATTTTTCACTTCAGTATCTACTATATTGATTTTATTTAAGTAAGTATTATTAGGTAAATCCCGGTATCCGTGAATACAAAACTTTAAGGAACAACAGCATTACATAATGAATATAAACCCAACTAAAATGGGTGATAAACAAAGCATTTAATGGCCTTAGTTAGGGTTAGGCATAAAAATGAAATGCGAATGAGCAATTTTTAGGCAGGTCAGACTTTGTAACATATATTTAAGTAACAATAGTAGGTAAGTATAATAGTGCTCTAATGAACTAAAAGGCTACTTATTTAAATACATCATCATCATCATCATTAACAGCCTGATGACGTCCACTGCTGATCATAGGTCTCCCCCAGAAAGCGCCACTTAGAGCGGCTGCTCGCCTCCTGCATCCATCAGCTCCCCGCGGCTTTCACCAGGTCGTTGGTCCACCTAGCGGGGTGCCGGCCTACGCTGTGTCTTCTGGTCCGCCACTCGAGAACCTTTCTTCGCCATCGGTTCTACGAGCGATGTGGCCTGCCCATTGCCATTTCAACTTGCTAATCCTAAAAGCTACATCGGTCACTTTAGTTCTGCTGCGGATCTCCTCATTTCGGATCTTATCTCGCAGGGAAACACCGAGCATTGCTCTCTCCATAGCTCGTTGCGGGACTTTGAGCTTAGTAATGAGGCCAACAGTTAGAGACCACGTCTCAGTTCCATAAGTAATCAAATACACAATACAGTGTAATTTTAACAGTAGTCTTATACAGGGTGTATACGAGGGCACTCCTTAAAAGCCTCCCGCCCGACGCGACGGCACATCCTGTTTTGTCATACAGCTAGTGACGTGACGTGTCACATCACCCTCTATTTATGTGGCGCTAGGGTCATCATCCCTGCATTCAAATATTACTAAGGTGAGTGCGATTTAAACTCAATGGCGGCTGTGAGGTTGGCGCAAAACCAGTACTTCCCCTGACGTTGCGTAGGAGCAATAATTAGATGTGCGCGGGAAGAGGTAAGCGGTGTCCGCAGCATGCGGCGGGCTTGCAGCGCACTTCACAGCTGCCATTGAGTTTGTTTCACACTCTACTAAATGGTTACAGTTAAAGATTAAAGAAAGAAAGAAAGTAAGAAAATACATTTATTCAGGACATCACACAACATTACATAGGTATCATTAGATGACCTACAATTATTTTGATCAATACAAGAAAAGCAGTAGGTATTATTGATCAAAGAAATATCGTAAATTAATTACAGATTTTAAAGGCAAGTAAGTAATAAAGAAGTTTGTGGAGCTCAAAGTTAATTAACCTCAGCTTTTATCCATAGAATTTATCTCGAGGAATATTTCTATTAGTAATTAATTCTGAGACTTTTCTCATTGGTATAAAATTAGATAGAGTAGGTCGAGATTAAAACTTTAATTTACTTAAAAGCCAGGCACCTTTGACATTTTGAACTTAGCTACCTAATACTGACAACCCTAGTTGAATACAATTCTTAGGTTTTTACTTCAACTTTATACTCTTTGTTTTAAGATCTAGTTTGCTTAGACGTCGTTTTATATGTGAGTCATGGGACGTCGGAAGTTTATTTTAGACGCCTTATTATGTTCACGTTCCCTTATTACTTACCTAGGTTTAGGGACACATTATTTTATGAAAGACTATTCACCATCAGCACATGCTCGACCTAAAACTATTATTATTATATTATAAAGATTAAGGATAAGTACTAAGTATTTAGATTTTGTGATGCCAGTGTAAGAATAATAACCACAAGTGCCGTAAGTTATAGCCAGTGGCTCTTGGGTTACGGCACTCGTAGGTCGTAACTTAATTTTTGGTCCCGTAAAAAAGAGCCAGTTAGAAGAGAATATCCAGGAAATGATCAGCGGGGTTCTTTCTATTCGTCTTGTATTTTATAATGCCTGCGCCTGCGCCTGACAAGCGTGGTGATATGACCGACCATTGAACATGACCATGCCAGTATAGAGGAGGCCTATCCTATATTCAGCAGTGGACGCAAATAGGCTAATGATAGAACTACTACTACTACTATAACATGAACTGTAAACTAGCCAGGATGGCCTATAGCGTAAAGACTAACTCCTCCTTAGCCCCCGGTGTTCTATGCTCGGATCTTCTATCAAATAACTTTGAATTTAGTACCTACAACTACATTATGACCTACATAATATAGATATAGACTATGAATTATTTACGTTCGTGATAATATGTATACTCAGAAGATATCGATCAAAATTCGATTTTAATCTCAAACCAAGCTGTCTCCGCAAACGTCCAATCCTAAAAGGGTAGCATTTACGAAGCAAGTTCCGTTCAGATTCAGACAGAACACTCAACCTAAACGCATCTGCATTGTGCCATCATACTTGGGAACACGGGCTGCGTCACACCCGTGAATCAATTCCGGTGCACAGCGGTCTACAATATAATGAACGAACGGTAAATCATGTCAGGTAATTCTAAGGAAATAAAATAGTACTAACGACTTGTGAATATAGTCTCGATGAGTAAAATAACAATTTCTTAAACTTGTGTGTTTTGATAGTTATTTGTTAGGGTCTCAGTACAGTAGTTGTAACCTAGGTAACTGGTATTTCTACAAAAATAATAACTCTTTATTTAAATAATATACAATAAAAACTAAATCCTGTTCGTGGGACGTGGTAAGCACTTTTGAAAATTGCTGCACTTCCTGACCGTTTTATGTTTTGTTTTTTGTTGACACCATAACAAACAACAAATACAAAAAGAAGTTTTTAGATAATGGTACAGAATCCACCATGCGTGAGTCCGACTCGCACTTGGCCGGTTTTATAGATGATGGTATGGTACGAAACCCTTCGTCCGCGAGTCCGATACGCACTTAGCCGGTTTTTTATTTTAAGTAAGTATAGGTATTAGGTTTATCTACCTACTTATTTTAACTTTCTACAGCGCTACGTGAAACGTAAAATATAGCTATGCCCTTACTGTTTATACGTATATATATCTATATGGTACAGCAGTCGAGCGACAATCATGTGAATGTGGTCTTTGTATACCGCGGGTGTCTATATCCGTAACCGTAAACGCGGTTACGCTCTATCCCAGTAACAACCCGTAAGTGGTTTACGGATTGTTTCGGGTATATTTGAAACAGTTCTAGTTACGTCAAGTTTATGATCTTCTAAGTTTGTGTGGTAGGAATTACTTTGCTACGGAAATTAATAAGACGGGCCTATATGTGGCAATTTATTTTACGCCCGTCTTATGGGCTAGATAACTACAAATATAGGAGCGATGATACCTAGATTTCATAGTAGGTTTTTTTTTGAACGGGCTGGCTGTTGGGCTCTACCAACCTTTACAGCGTCACCGAGCAAGAGGGCAGGCGCTTAAGGCACCCAGCCGACAAAAGTGGGGGGAAACTAGCTCAAGGGCACCCCTGGGGTGCGAGCCTCGACTTGGGCTGTTGCCGGGATAAGAGGATCGAGAAGGCTACGTCCGCTGGAGGAGTGGACCCTATGGAAAGCTTACTTAGTAGGTACGCAATGCAGCTGGTAATAACAAGCAAGATGTATAGAGCCAGCATAAACTGGGCTCAAATGGCGTGCCTTGGTAGAGATGGTAGAGTATAATTTTACATTTAAGTATAAACAAATAAAATAAATAAATAAGTTGAGATTAAGTTTAATTTTTAATCTGAGTCCGGTGAAAGAATGAATTTAATTTATTTGAATGGAAATATTTTTTTCACGCATGCACCAACCTTATTGCTGCACCTATTTTAGGTCGTACCGAAGACTGCCTGAATGTTTTGCGCAGTTGTGAACCTGAAAGCGCGGGAAACTGCCAGCACATGTCATAGCCGCCAGTTTCATTTTAGTTCCTGGTTTTCCTGCCTTCGGTTTGGATGTTTTTTTTTATGACAGTAATTTATTATGGTTTTATTGTGTAATTTGGCTCAATTTTACGTCCAACGACGAATCCAAATCCAAAAAAGCGCAATTAAATTACATTCATCAGTTTCGGACCGACGATTCCACAAACAGAGACGCGGAGACACAGATACATTAAACTGATAATATAGGTACTCCTCTGTTTGGTTGGAGTTTCAAATTGATGATAATAATGTCATCATTGCCAATTCTGGCTATTGCGACTCACTTCTACCTTCACTTCACTTTCTCATAGACTTAGGATGTACCAAAAAAATTCTTTGAAATATTTTGCGGCGCTTCTGCGTGCCCAAGATCTAGGATAGGATGAACAAAAATATCCTAGGTCTGTGATCCGGCCGGAGGGCTTCAGTGGCGTGGCATTGCGTTGGTGCTCTAATTTGGAACTGTGCGTGCTCCACGACTAGTATTACAAATGGTACGCTTACAATACGTTGTTTTATATAGCATTTAGCATTTTGTTTCAGTTTTTTAATATTCATTATTTTAACTTTAGTTTAATTATCGAGGACCTTCAAAGTGGTATGTTGACGGCTGTAGAATGTTATTTGTCTATTGTATTGCCGTCATTATTAGTCTAGCGAAGCTGCGCCACGAGTATTTCTGCGAGAGATAAGCAGTAGGTACTTCTAGTAAAAGTTTATTCGAATTTAAATTACTACTTGTTAACGCGTATCGCAAAGTACACGACATCCTTACTTAGGTAGGTATGGTTAATTATACAGGATACCAAATAAGACCTACTGAAGAATTCCCAAGCTACAATTACATAATCAATGAGATAATCGTTGACTTTCTTTTTGATTGCCCAATCAGGGTCCTGAACTTGAAAGGTCCTTGAAAAAGTCTATCAAAGTGTAAACTACCTAATCGATAAAAGCCAAGCTGTACAAAAAGATAAAAACTCAGATTTTAACAAGAACTCTATTAAGAAATAAATACAGACACAAATCTATCACACTTATATTTTAAAGATGAAATTTTGTGTGTATGTTTGTTACTCGTTCACGCTCAAACGGCTGAACAGATATTAATGAAAGGAATAGAGATACTTAGGTTAAATACTGGATTCACACATGGGATACTTTTAATCCGAGGGTGAAACCGCAGCTAGGGTGCAGCTAGTAATTGTTATGGAGGCTCCTTACCCAGACTTTCTATAAAATGTTATTTACCTACTAGCTTGATAAATAGAAGATCCAAGAAGTCGTACGAAAAGTTTGAGCACCACATACCGCATAGATTTGTACGAATTGTAGTTTAGCTAAGTGGTTTATTTGATCGTCTAATTGGTATCGGTGGATTAGAAGCGTTACCGTGTAAAGCCGAGTCTTATTCTGTAAGCGATCGGATAACTGTTTGCTAGTTAGCGGCAGTTCAGTGAAAGGAAGCTAGTTGGTAGGGACGGATGAGTCTTTGATCGAGGTTTAACAATTCAAGACTTTGGCCATAGATCGTATATAAAGAGCAAGGTATCACAAAGTTTGTGTTGTCGGCATTTCAATTTTGTATTTTGTTTCAGGCCGCTGTTCAAGAATTCCTTTTGCAAGATTATTCATGGTCATCATCAGCAGCCTGAAGGCGTCCGTCCACTGCTGAACATAGGCCTCCCCCAGAGAGCGCACCCTTCAGCGGCTGCTCGCCTCCTGCATCCATCCGATCTAGTACTTATAGTGGGTAAAAAAATAGAGCTTTATGGTATGGTTATGTACCGCCCACTGTAGAATTAGTTTGATGATATCCTTAAAGTGCTTAACTGTAGCTTCGTTGGGAGATGATAGAGCAATAAAAGTTATCGAATAAGTTTAAAAATGGAAGGATCACAAAAATAATAAATTAGATTATCAGTATATCCAGCTCGATGAATCTTACCATTACTGAACCGTACTAAAAGTCATTCGCAAAATAAACGTGTCTCTCATTTACACGCAAAGATGTGGGAAAGAAGTGCCAAACAGGAAAAACCGCTAAGTAATCCACAAAATGAGATGCAATACAATATTAAGGCGTCTGATTCTCCCATCTACTGGACGTGACCTATTTTCGAGGTATTTGTGCGATTTTTCTACAGTCGCCTGGTCTACGCCATTTTCTTTGTGAGCCTGTGAAATGCAAATATCTAAAACGTGAAGTTGAAGTTACCATTCAAATGTTAATATGCTTTCCTATCTTGAAAAGTGGTGGCCTTCAAATTGTAGTTTACCAATGTTATGATTTACCAAATGTTTACACCAATTAAATTTCATCATGAGTGGCTTATGACAGGTGTACTAGGGTGTACTAAGATGAAAACAGAAGTGCTATAGAAGTACTTAATTGCAAGAAATCGAAAAACACTTCTTTAATGTCTTATACAGAGTCGAAACAAGGCATAGTCTAGCAAACCAATACTAGATAATTTCACTGATTGCAGTACAGGAGCAAGAGGATTTCAAGGTTGTCCTCTTAAATGGAATCTTCAAAGGAAATTTCTGCCTTCATTTTGTCAATCATATTACACTCCCAACGATGTCCTCTGTAGAATTATCACCTATCTAGTTAAGTATAACTCCTTAACGTTCGGACGCCACTAAAAGCGTACCACTGATCTGGCACAAAACAATGCCATGTGGTGCGAATAGGAAGCACAGTCGCCGTCGTCGTGAGGAAGTTAAAGAACTGTGAGATCTTTGAACGATTGCAGACGACCGCGACTATATTACTGCTAGACTAGACTAATAGACATTTTTAATTATAGACAGGGTGCCATTCAAACTCAATGGCGGTTGTGAAGTGCGTCGCAAGCCCCCCGCACGCAGCGCACACTGCTTACCTCTTCCCGCGCAGCGTTTCGCATCGGCTTCACAGCCGCCAGTGAGTTTGAATGTATATGTACGAGTACCTACAGTGCAATGAAAACTCAATGGCGACTGTTAAGACGGCGTGAAACGCTGCTGCGCAGTGCACTTCACAGCCGCCATTAAAATTTGACTCACACTCTACGTGCGAGGTACCTGCCTGTGGTCGTAGCCACCTTAGGAGAAATGGGACCATTACAGGAGTGTTATGTAAGGTGCTGTAATTGTTTAACGACACGCTTTAATACCGTAACATTCACTAATTAAGATTATTAAGGTTGCGCAACGGCTCATAAAATTATCATCATTGTTTTACATTTGGGCCTTTATTTTAACGGCGCACGGTTTGTTAATTCGGGTTCATGTAGGAAGGTAGAGTGAAAAATTAAGGAAGGGATGGCTTTGCTGGTAATTTATATCACGAATGTTCGGAAGGCTGGAACGGGACGGAAAAGCTTCATCTATGAAATGTGCTGGATCGAGAACATTATCTTAAACCTTTGGGATAATTTCCTATACTTAGTACATTTCGTTTACCATAAATGTAACTTTAACTCGATAGAGTCAAAGTCAGTTGATTGCTAATCGGCTATATTCAGCACTTTTTAAGTCAAAATTAGAATACTAAGAAAGGCCCTATACTAACAATAATACAAATTAATGTTTTAAGCCTGTAAAACTACAAAGTAGGTAAAGAGCTTATTAAAAAATGTGTTTGAATCATATTTTATTCTCATTTTAATCACCATGTTAAATACTAACCGTCTTACCACAAAAATAATTTTAAACATCGCTTAGATACATGTTTAGTCAGACAGCATCTAAAAGTTAAATGCTCCTTAAACGGATGTTTTATTTTTGTCACTACAAAACCATTTTTATACCGTGTTTACTTAAACACTGTCTAACTCGATCCACATTTTTTAAATAAGGTGACATTATACGAATCATTTCGTTCCGCGCAGAACTCATTTTGTAAGTCCAATACATGTTAGCTGTGACCATAGAAAAAACGGAACGTTATTAGCGTGAAATTTGACTGTGTGTGTTATGGTGACAGCGATAGTTAAACACTTTAACTATGGGTTGAGTATGTTCAAATTTTAGCACGTGTTTAACGCCCGTCTATCTTAAACAAGTGTTAGGCGCGGATTTGTGGTATGGAATTCATGAAACAACTGTTCAACAAGTGTTTAAGGCGCGTCTAAATCTTTTGTGGTAAGACGGTAACTCGTAATTTTTTTTTTCAAATTAGGCGAATAGGACCTTCTAACTGTTGGAACCGATTACAGGCTCAGGATACCGATAAAATGACGCTTGGTTCATATTTCGCAAACAAACATCCTGTGGAAAAAGGAACGCACTGTTTTTGCCGGAGTTGAAATGGCAGTTTTTAGATTTTTCTTGCCAAAAAATCCTAATTCGGACTACTACGAACACTTTGCAGAAAATTAGCTGAATCGGTCCTGTTCATTCAACTTCTTTGATCCAGCCAATCTCTAGTGATGATGCCAATAAACAGAATTTTATTTTTATACGAACTTAATTATAAGTAGACAAGTGAATGGCTATTCAAGACCACGCTCTATTTGTCACACTTACACTCACTTAGCTGCACAAATAAAAGTGGGATGGTGAATTGATATTATGAAAATATATGCTACGAAGCATGGATGAAATAAAAAAAAGAAGGATTGAGTTTTGATTGACATCGAACTGAAGCCCAAAATGGCGGACATATTACATATGTGTGTCAGATGAAAGTAGGGCGACCGGCGTGTGTGCGTGTTTCGCTCGTACGCACGAAGCGTTCCGGCTTCCTAAGGGTACTTCAGTTTTGGATCAGACGGGATTCCCTCCTTCTTTTCTTAATAGCTCCATGTTACGAAGCTACATAAGTTACTTACATTATATGGGCTTGGGCTCGTATAAAAGTTGCTATGACCACAGATATTAAAATAGTAGTATATACCTTTTGACAAGTTGTTTATTTATTTATTTATTTACTTGTTTTTTCCTTTGTTCGGTATAAGACTGATTCAGAATTGGACAGATTCAAAGTTCGGCAGATTCTCTATTCGACAGATTCGTAGAACGGGCAGATTCTTGCATAGTACAGAAGTAGGTACAGGTGTAAATAACATAGCAAGTGAAACTAAAATTAGAACTAAGTAGGTACGATTTTCACTGACCGAAAATGAGGCCAATACCATTGGACATTGCTTTTTCATTCCTTCTGTGTCTTTGATTATAATTTTATTATGTTGGTCTCAATATTTATGCCATGCGCAGATTGATCTCTTGCAGTCTCCATCTCCCTCCACCGAGGTCCTGGACCTTTGCCGGTTGCCGGAAAAGACTGATCAAGAAGAGAATTGGAGTTTTGGCGGGAACGCGGATAAGTTCACGTCATTGCATTGTATTATTTATCAAAACTTATGCTTTTTCCAGTGTTAATGTTTAAAATTGGTGGCGTTTTACGCATTAAGTGCTGAATTACGAGCATGAGTGAGGGCAAGTGATATAATGTGGTGGAACGTGATTTTTCGTGTTGCTTCCAAAACTCCATAGAAGCTTCTAGTAAAGTTGCCACCACTTTGCTGGAACATGACTTAGAATGGACATTGACTAGCTGACTTAGACTGGACTATGACTATGACTAGGACATAACATTGCGTTAAATATTTTATAATACGATGAAAATATAATACTTGACACTGGCTAAATACACTATGTGTGGAGCCAAAATATAACAAAAAAAAAATTAAGAGAATTTTGCTCGGCTCTACTCTACATGTCGTATGAAATGGAGACCAATACAGACTCTTTTTTAGTGAAGCAAGGCAGAATAATAAATAAATAAATATGTGTGTACATTTCACACAGCGCCATCTAGCCCCAAATTAAGCATAGCTTGAACTATAATGTTAAGTAAGTATTAATTTTTTTTTTTATATATAAAATAAATCATGCTATCACCTGTGAACATTTCTTAGTCTGAATTCTAAGTTTCTTCGTAGATATAGAGCTGCCTAGATAAAAATCGTAGGTACATGTGGTTCATCCATGGTCCCGTCAAAACAGAGGATGAACCACTTAATACCTACATATGTATTACCAAGCGGATACGACCTAACCTACCACTATCCTCTTAAAAGCCAAATAGACGATCGGGACCAACCACCGACCAAGGTCACATTTGTCTCACCTTGGTCGGGTTGGTGTAAAATCCCACCGTGTGGATGGTGGTTGGTGTCTTCATTTGGTTGGTGGTTCGTCCCGATCGTGTATTTTGCGTATTAGAAGAGCTGTTAGTTTTGTCAACTTTGGGTAAATTATTATTTAAAACTGAACGAAGACAATTTTAGTGTTACTTACTATTTCAGTAGGTACTGTAGCTAATTTAGTACCTACATAAAGCTTACGTTAAATTATGTGTAGGTACTATGCTCAAACTACTACGTGACTTTCATTTCATTTTGTCACTGGTAGGTAATAAAATCTAACATACAAACACAGTAAGAGGTCTAGGTAGGTTTTATGGGTTCACCCACAGCTAATGCGTAAGCATTGAGCTATTGAGGCCTAACGTTCTGAATCATTAATATTCCTTTACATGCTGATTGTACGCAAGGTCACCGGTCACCTATAACAACGGCAGAGGTCTTCAACCTCTGTGGTTAATCTAAGTTTTTGATTGAATTTCAGCCAGTCCGATAAGCTTGTGAAAGCCAATCTCTTTTTGTTTGACAGCGAACTCTAAAATCAAACCTTTAAATTAATAATATATAAGATAAATAAGATAAGATAAATATTTATTTTCCAAATAAAGTACATAAATGTTACAAATAAATTTTGCATATTACAGATAGAATTTTTTTACATTTTTATTATAATATATATGTTGTGTGATGTCCTGAAATAAATGTATTTTCTTTCTTTCTTTTCTTTCTTTTCTTCTTTCTTTCTTATATAATATATGTGTGGATATTTCACACAGCGCCATCTAGCCCCAAACTAAGCATAGCTTGTACTATGGGAACCAGATAACTGATATAATACTTATATACTTTTTTGTTTGGAAATACATACATAGAATACAAAATAACACCCAGACGCAGAACAAACATCTATGTTCATCACACAAATGTTTGTCCCGGGTAGGAATCGAACCCACGGCTCTCGGTTCAGAAGGCAGGGATACTACCAACTGAGCTATCGGGCCTGTCAAATACTTGCAAGTTCATTCAACTCCACTAGATAAATAAGATTGAGTTAGCTTGCTTATGTATACTTTAAGGATTGGGCCTTGTAATGTAGGTACACTGTGGATCTACCACAGTGGGATAGGTGGTTAGGTCATAGGTGGGTCAATCTGTCGATGATATATATTAACTGCACCCTATTTTAATCAGCCTGAAGTGCTGCCATATCTGCAAACGTGTGAGTCCCATAAACAAAACGCGGGTCGAATCAAAGCATACAATTTTTAGCGTACACTTATCAAGGCTCATATCATACATCCAGCTTTTCAATAGTCCATATACACAGTGGCGATAAATAATCGCAGAACGACACCATGGTTCCGCGAGTGCAGCGCAATATTGGCAGGAGGGGCTTCAAATGCAATTATGAACAGTGTGTCGGTCGCCGCACCCTTGCGCCTCGGGACAATCGGTCCCGCCCGCCCTGTCTGCTTGATAGCTTGCTACCTACCCTCATATGCAACCTTTATGATGTAAGTATGCTGCGAACCATACCTATGCAATATGACACGGCACGCTTATTGGAGGCGTGATAGCAATTTGTGAAATTGTGTTTTTAATTTTTGTTTTGTTTTAATTGCGCGGTGAAATCTTCGTATGTTAAGCTTTACGTAGTTGCGATTAAGTTTTGTGTGTTATAGAACTTTGAAGACTGCATGTCCTAATTAATTTTTATTACATAATTATTAGTTTTAGTGACAAGTGTGATATTTTTTTTTATCATAGAATCAGAATCAGATTTTTTTATTTGCTTAAAGAGTCAGCAGTAATGATTCTTAAAAAGTTCCGTTTATAACGTATTTAAAGGCAAAGTATAATTTTGTTACTGCTGTAGGACCTACCTATTTATGTACTAGATAATTTACCCGCACTATGTAAATTGATGTGCTTACCATATTTAGGTGTTTAGCCACTTATAAGGCTAATTCGACTTAGATTATTTATATCATGCTGGACATGCTCGTAAAAATTAATCAAGGACCACAGAAATGGATGTTCCAAAGACAATATATAGTGGCTTTATATTATACAGCAGTAATAGAGATTTATATCTTGATAGACTTATTTAATGCGTAGTGAATCCATAATGAGACATCGACAGAAGCACAGAATATATAATAGTACTTACCTACCTAACTTACCCTAAGAGATACCTAATAAGAGTACCGAGAGAGCTGCACTCGTACGTAACTGCGTCGGCTCCCTTGGGGCGCCTGTTATTGTATTTACGGCGCCCCTGGGAAATACGTTGCATCGTTGAAGTTCGAGTGATGATGCCTCCCTTACATCTACTGTCATGAGTATTGCCAAGTACTTCCCGTGTTGGTTTAGGTAAGTACCTACCTATATAAGTACCTACCTACATCCTACATACTCTACGGCCGTGCTGATTTATTAAAATATATAAATAAAAACGCCCAACGTCCACATAAATATATCCTGGACCATATAACTAAGAATTCCCTGTAGGTGTAGGTATATATTAACTAATAGGCAACCACGAACTACGACCATGGCCCCACATTCACAACACCCAAACACAGAACAAGTGTTTGCGTTTTTTATCTTGTAGGCCTAGCACGAATATTTACGCGCGCGTAAGTTTACACTTACGTTACCGTTAACGTAAGGCAGTTGTATGGCATTTGATTAGCGCACATAGATTTATATATCAGGATATGCCCGAAGGAACATTTTAGTTTGTCAAAATGGTGTGGGAAAAGTCAACGCCATCTATTAGATTTCGCGTGAACTACGACAAGTTGAGAAAATTAGGTGCCTATCGCTGCTATTATGTCCGTCAATGTTTATGTTTACAATGATTATTCCAAATATAAATTCGATTATTTTGTTACAAAACAGAGTGTAATATTGAAAATATTGAATTACTTGAGGTAAGAAACTTGGTCTTTCTTATTACTGCACTTTTGAGTATAGATTGTGCAACCCTGCACAATACAACTTGGCATATTTTGTTTGTGACATTCGACCGATGCCTTCTAACTTCCATCACAGACTGAGCGCTAGTGGATGTCAATCTGTGAATTTGGCTCCCACTTTGAAGCGACCTATAACCAGTCATTAGGCCTGTCCTTAATATATATGTCTATGTTAGCGCATCATACAACTGCCTTACGTTAACGTTACACTACACTTACGCGCGCATAAATATTCGTGCTAGGCCCTGCTGTGCACATATACTGTTCTGTCGCGAGAATAGAACCCGCCACCTGTGAGTTATGTACCGACTCAACCACTACGCCATACTTACAGATGCGGTATTTTCGTAGTTTCGTTATAAGTACCTACGTATCCCAGTAAATAACTAAGTAAATTTATCCTGTGCCTAACTAGGATTACACCAGGATGATGATGTGAAGGTCGGTTGAGACCGTTAGCATTGAAACAGCAAACATTCCATTTATTTATCGTGCATAAATCTGTAGCGCCTGCGTCGCCATCACCAAGAGATACTTACCTTCATACTTACCTTACCATTTACCTGATGCACAAACTTCCCGCCCGGTGACGCTGTAAAGGTCGCTAGAGACCAACAGCATTAGCCCGTTCAAAAAAAAAAAAAAACCTGATGCACAAATACCTCAACACCATTACCAAGATACCGGGATTCTTTTATTCCTATTGGACAACCGTAGATATTAAGTTGGTATATAACGGGCCCGATAGCTCAGTTGGTAGTAGCCCTGCCTTCTGAACTGAGGGCTGTGGGTTCGATTCCTGCCCGGGACAAACATTTGTGTGATGAACATAGATGTTTGTTCTGCGTCTGGGTGTTATATTGTATTCTATGTATGTATTTACAAACAAAAAGTATATAAGTATTGTATCAGTTATCTGGTTCCCATAGACAAGCTATGCTTAGTTTGGGGCTGGATGGCGCTGTGTGAAATGTCCACACATATTTATTTATTTATTATATAGGCATTTTTCTGTAATAAAGATATTCACATACGCTAATTCAACTACTCCGCACTAAATAGCGTTTCATTTATCTATCTATCGGCGACCTCCATATGTACTTACACACCGCCAGGTCGGCAAAAAATAAACACTTACCTATCCAATATAAAAGAGCACAGTAAGTATAACCTATGTGTAAGTAATACAAGACTTTTACTAGGTGGTAGGACTTTTATGCAAAGTTCGCCTAGGTAGGTACCACTGCTTTGCCAGTTATTCTGCCACCAAGCAGTAGTGTGCAAGCACTACTGTGTTCCGGTTTGAAGGGCATTGTAGCTAGTGAAATTACTGGACAAATGAGACTTTATAATCTGATTACACAGTGTAGTAATCTGATTACTAGACTGTGTGACGTCTCAGGATGACGTGCGCAGTGCAGTGTCACGCGAAACTTTATTGTTTTAAAGTTCCGAGTGACACTGAAACTGTTGTGGGCGGCCGTATTGCTTAACATCAGGTGAACGACAAGCTCGCCACGTCATTCATTCTCATAAAAAAAAACAAAAGAAAAAGCTCTTTCCACATCTGATAGCTCTATAAAATACACGTGACGAGAGAGCTACAATCATTCTGAAAAGGCAGTTGTTTTAATGTTATGAGAGGCATAAAGCAGACGGCCACCAGATAATAAGAAGTAACCTTATGCCAACCTTATGCACACACATCTACATCTACACTACACACCCCATGCCACCGCTGGATGATGCATTGACAATTTAACTGTCAACTAAGCTAAGATTTTAGGGCCTAAGGTATCTCTTTACGTAAATATAGGCACGTACACGTACCTACGTATGTACCTAATTTCTTATATTAATTTATACATTGGGTAAAGCCTATTGTCCATTTTCATTTCAAGTAAGTAGGTATTTACTATTTATAAATGAGCTACCTCCTTACTACCTACAAAGTAAGTAAATTGTAAATTACAAGTACCTAGTACCTAGTATGTACCTAGAGTAGGTAGGTAGGTGTACCTACTTGTACTCAAACTTTTAATATTTTATTAAGGTTCTGTCACGCTACACGACAAAATGCAAACCAATCAGGGTATCCAGAGTAGGTACCTTCGCTGCGCCCGTTACTACGAAACCTACGAAAGCTCAAAAAGCTACGAGAAAATGACACAGTGTACACAGCAGTACTAACACAGTTCACAGAGGCCGTTGACTACTACAAGTACAATAGCAACCCCTCTCTTTCTCACCAAGCATCCACACTCCTCCGTAAATCGAAATCAAAGCTCGTCGTCGGGATTGGAAAGGAGTGAAGTTTGCATTATTCCGCAATGGTGTGAAGTAGTCTGCAGATAGGCGCGTGTTCAGAAACGTCTACATTCAGAGATAACATTTTTGGCTCCAATGTTTTGATAATAAAAGTTGGAATTTAACTTAAATTTCTTATAAATTTATTGTACGGTATTACAATTTATGACATTTAAGCATATTTTGGAAGGCGAAGTAATTTAAACATGCTAGAAAAATCTATAAATTCTCTATATGTTATCTGTTATAACTGAACAACATTTTGATCAAAGCGTATGTACGGAACGTACGTGCATATGGCGGACACTCAGTTTGTGTTTATGTCAATAGAGAACTGATTATTATTATTTTGCGCGGGTGTGGATTAAACAATATACAAATAAAAATGTGTTAGTGAAACCTGTGATTTGTGTGTTATTTTTGTGATAATGTTTTGCACCGTTGGACTTTTGGATAACTTTAAATCTTCAGCGTACTTATAAGGGTATGTATTATTTTATGTTTCTCACCTGATTAAAAGGGGTTTTATAGTTTTAAAGGGTCAGTTTAGAAAAGGACAGGCACGTTGATGTGTAGCCAACGCTGTTTTACCAACTGCTACTGCCCTATGTTGTAATTCCTTGAGAGAAACTTAGTTTATCAGTCGTAAAGACACCTCGAACTCTGCTTCATTTCTCATCGTAGGTTATCGCCAGATGATAACTTTTTGCGAATTTACATGAAGTTTTGTTGTAATATTAGCTGTATTGCAACTCAGTATGATACTATACTTATAAATAAAGCTACATGTGTTGTGTGCTTACTTAAAATAAAAGAGAACTGGCAAGTTAAAAGTGACGAGTGAAAATCTAAACAGGTATTTTTGTTTATTTTGTTTATCAAAGATTTTTCAAAATCATTAACCGAAAGCTCCAATAAATGAAGTATCTATGTGAGTACACTTACTAACTAAAACTAATTTCTAATTTTACATAATTTCCTGCTTTTGTATGCTGCATACAAAATGCTCATATATCATGCACATGCGTTGGCATGTGCATGATATATGAGCAAAACTAAAATTAAATTGTATTTACCTAAAAACCTAGGAATTTATTTGATGTAGTTTTATTAGCAGCAGATCCATTTTGGTATAACTTAAGTAGGTAGCTTGCCATAACAGATTTAAATTCTCACACAACATGGGAAAAACCATTGGACATAAAAAAATAAACACTTCGAAGATTGCTATTTAAACTATGCTAACATACGACCAATCCTATACATTGTGTTTATTTATGAATTGCACATGTGGTATCATACCGTCCCTGTGAATCACAGGACATCTGTGTTAAAGAATTTGTAACCGGCAGTGAAGGGATTAATAATAAACCACTTCCTTTGCCATTGTTATGAAAAATAATAGACAGATGAGTAAAGTTCAAAATTAGAACAGAGACTGTTTCTTTTTTATTACACAAAATTAGAATGGTTTTAAAATTAGAAGCATTAATTAGAATTAAATAGGCCCAAGACAGTGGTTAGGCTAGGCCCCATTTATAAATAGGCTATTCAATGAAGAGCTATTCAATGAAATAATCAGTTCATTTCATTATTAAAACAAATTAATAATGGGTTATATCAAACATTTTTCGTTACATTATATACCTACTCTTAAGCGCAGGTTATGTTATTTTTCTGATTCATAAAATGTAGGCCAAATATGCAAGATGTTTTAATTTGCAAATATGTTGAGTCTTAGCAGCGAAAACTGTTATGTATACCCAGTACTTGATTGAAAAGAACTTTTCCTACTCATCTCCCTTGTACTGTTCTATATCTTCTATAATTTATTTATTTATTTTATAAAACTGTAACTGGGCTAAATCTGTACATTGAATTTTTTTTAAAGGTTTATTTTTTGAATAGAAACTTTTTTTTGTCTGTCTGTCTGTCTGTCTGTCTGTCTGTCTGTCTGTCTGTCTGTCTCCATGAACATGCGTAAAGCTAGAACCACAGAATGGATTTCACTGATATTTGGTATGGTTAAGTATAGCTAATTTATCAGAATGTTTTCTAAAACTGCCATGTGCGGGTTGCACAAAGAATTAAGAATGTCATTTTTATGCAAGGATTTATTGTTTGTATATTTTTTGTACTCATCCTGTCAAAAGGTCTTCCCTTAAAAAAAAAAAAAAAAAATGTGTAGTGTGTAAATGTGTGTGAGAAGGGAAAAGGAAAATGATAGGGGAAAGAATGAATGAATGGGATGGCATTCATTTTTCTTTCACTGGAAGCGGAGGTGGTTATGTCTATGATCTGGCAGACCTGACGTTTTTTACATGTTTAAGTGTTGATTAACAATCTAAAGATCTTTAACCAGAAGATAGCTTATTGGGGTACTGGTTAATGTAGGTTATCATTTATGCACTGGGCTCTCACACCATTACCAGTGTTCACAATAATACCAAAACCAACATTGGTTTTTATTTTATTATTTTTACTTTTTATCCTCAATAACAAGAGGCACTAAGCTAATGAAAAAAAAAACACCTCTAAAGGTTCTGCTGCCTCATAAACACTTCCGTTCTGTGTTTTAGCATTACCTTATTTTATATTCCTGCAGTAATTTCTTGACAAACTTATGCACAATACTATTAACTTATTGCCAGAATAAAAAACAATGACATATTCTGTGACTAGAAGCAATGCCTAACAGGAAAATTTAAATGTTTGATTGACTTGACAATAAAGTGGTTGTATGAAATATTATGATTTTTTTGTATAGGGCCCAAAAGATTTTTTATTTTTGTTGGTCTAGTGTGTAGCCCCCATGGGGCCGAAAACGTGGGGGACAACAGGAACAACCATAACTGTCAGGGTTCATGAGATACAGTCTGGTGACAGACGGACAGACAGGCAGACAGCGGAGCCTTAGTAATAGGGTTTGCTTTATCCTTTGGGTACTGAGTACCTACTGAACCCTAAAAAGTCATAAATGTTGTTTCTTAAACACCTTACTTTTGCATTAATCCTCATTAGTTTCACTTAAACTATAAACTCTTAAAACACTAGTTAATTAAAACCAGCTCCAAGCCAAGCTCCAAGTTTCGCTTTCACGGGCAACTCCTCAAGGAAATACTTTTAATAAGCTTGCTACTAAGCTCTTTTTCTCCTAATTAAGTGATTACGCGTGACCTTCAAGTTAGAATAATATAAGCGAAGCTTGGACTTGACCTGTTATTATTATGTGGGTTGAAGTTGTCCTGTTGCGAAATCAAATGTGTTTTGTATGAAAAAATGCGTGTGAAACCGCGAAGCGCGGGTATCTATCTGGACTAGAATATAAAAAACTGCGTTGGTTTCGACACAATGCGAAGAAGATCGGGAAAGAAGTTAAAAGAATGCAATATATAACTACTCCGTTATTGGCCTTTTGCGACCGTTTAATAATGAATCAAACACCCCTTGGGGTAACGCTGACGATGTACTTACTTCCTACCATCAATTTTCTTTACATTTTCCATTGTTAAAAATATCGAAACTGTATCCACAATATCGCGCACATATAGTTCAATACATTTTCTTACTTGCTCAGGACCTTTGAAATAGTTTGCAGAAAGCTCCTAAGTTAATTCGATGTTGTTCGCACCACCTCCACATATTTATTCATTCGTTTCTCCCATGAGTCCCATGTAAACATGGCTAACAAGAATGTCAAGAACCTTATAGCCATATTTCTGGCGCCAAATAGTTCCCGGTGATTATGTTCCGGATTGAATAAAGGCTGGCGTACGGGAAATTGCCATTTGGCATGACGTATTTTTACCGTATTGGAGGATTTGGAGGTCGTGTGGTCCCGCTTTGCGAGTAGGACCACCCCATCTCATATCATAGGTGCTGTAAGTGCAGGCCCATTTTCACGTTATAGTTTCTATAGTAAAACAAAACACTGCTACTTTGCTACTTTTATCGCTAATTCTCTACAGCAAACAAAAAAAAATCGTCTCGTATGATTTAATAGGTTTTGACCTCGGGCTGCAATCAGTCCCAATATTTGTAAATAGTTTCATAACCTTGTCACCGCGTTAAATAACATACTGTTTAATTTTTAATTGCTTGTTATGACTGTTTAATCGTACGTCTAATAATAGATCCTCGATGTGAAATAATAGAGGTGGATCGGTGAAATATTATAGGACAATTTCATGACAGCGTGGATGTTCTACAATAGAAATTATGTATAGTTTATAGTATATTCAGTAATCTGTGGTAGACAATAATTAAGTAGTGTAGCTCTTTACGGCTATTGTTTCTCTAATCTAAGGGTCTAACATTTTTGTTTATGTCTTTGAGCGATGTCTGGCAATGCATATTACATACGGAATTGAACCGAGAAGAGATTATCTCTACCACATAATATGTAATAAATAATATGTACAGGTGTAATTTAATTCATTAGCATAAAATGAGCCCATGATAATACATTATTTAAGATTATTATTAAAAAGTAAAGAGTGTGAAAGAAATAATTTTTATGGAAAATTATGAAGATCTTCGCGGCGCCTAACGCAGTTGGCACGGATGATTTTGATACATTTAAACGTTTTTATACCTTGTATGTAGTAATTAAAAACAGTACTTCATTATTTGAATTAAATTTTGTATTGTAGCATTTGATTAAGTAAGTTATTCCATTTTTTTGAGTTATTATTATTACCAAACCAATGTGTTAGAAATCAAAAATTTTGGTCCACACCCGACCGGTATCAGGAGTAAATACCTAGTTTTAAAGGATGCCAATGAATTCAATTACACCCAGTATATAGGTAGTACCTACTATTCTACTGCATGCATAGGTTTTCGGGAGCTTTACCGTCATTTATAAGCGATTCAATTTAAGATCGCTACCAATTTGTACGGTCTTCATTTGTATCGCGTTAAGTAAGGAAAGACCATAAGCTCTTCTTTTCTAATCATACCAGTGATCCTACGTGTCTAAATGTTGTCCCTACAATGCCCTACATCGAATCGCAAGGCCCCAAAGCTACGCTTACCGATTCGCGGTTTTGTAGACGTAAAATAGTAGGGCCCATTATGCCACAAGGGGTGAGGTCGATAGCCACGTTTATTACATTGCTAAGGTTAAGGTTTCTTCTAATAACTTTTGATTTTATCAATCACATCGCGGCATGCGATGTCAATTATGTCATTGTTCATGCCAGATGTTTGAAAACGATAGGAGTGGGTTTGTGACATAATAATTGTCGGAAGGGCTCTACTAAAAATGTGCGCGCCATTCTTGATCCTTAAAAGATCATTCTATTTTTAATTTATAAATATCACACATAATTTTTTTATTTGGTGCTCTTTTGGGATAAACTTAATGCCTAGCTAAGTCAATATTTTATGCTCTTTTGAGTATAGAAGCGAGTTGTAGGTACCTTATATAGTAGTAGACTTATAGCGGGCCAAGTGACCATTGCCTTTTCAAATTGCCAATAACTCTCGTTGGCCGTAGAAACACAAAAAATTAAGAGTAAAACCAGCCTCGTCCGAAATCGAGGACATATTAAGGCTCCGTCATTTTCCCAAATATTTACGATTCCTAATGTATAGCTACAGTACAGTGTAGTCACTCCGCCCGAATGAGATAATATATGAGATGAGGGCAACGACACTGTCTGATTCGATTGCCAGTGCGATAAGATAAACGATTTCTTGGCATATCATACCGCGGTTACGCACATTAGTTTTATTGAAACTAATAATAATAATGGCTCTTCAAGAGGTAGATAGATATGCTAGTGCTAGATCATACTTAGAGGCAAGTAGAGGTAGAAATGCTAGATCATACTTTGACTGTTCAACCTCTAGATAAGTAAGCCTGACGTAAAAAAAGACCTAATACGTGGGGCATGTATTCAGTGAAATATTTTACCAGCTATAAAATATTACATCTTGATTGAACTAAAATTCGTATGGATTATGACAGTTTCAATAGGTAACGTAGGTTATATTATAGAAAGTTTTTTCTTTAGTTAACTTTGTCAATGTCTGTTGCACATGAAAAAGCTGCAGTTTTTAGGAGCGGTCGTTGGAAGAACTCTATTATTTTTATCAACTGCTCATCAAAAAACTATGGCGTTTTACTTTTTGCCGTTGCATGTACCTATATTCAAATATCAAATAACATGAATATTCTAATCTGCGACTGATGCAGTTCTTAGTGGTAATTATTCGCACTTGGCAGGTGGGTCTCAAAGACAAAAACACGCACACAAAAGTTCCTGCAATTGCAATTTTATCCTAGAAAGTAAAAGTGTATTAAATTTTATGCCCACTGTCTTAATATAAAAAAATAATCACAAATCTAATAATAAAACACTAGATAGCAGCCCACAGATTCGCACTCGCCGCACTGCAATATGGTGTGATAAAAAATGTAATAATACCCTTCTCGAATCCAGGGTTCAAATTCTCCCTATAACATAATTTAACCAAGATCGGTTTAGTTAGGGGCTAGGAGTTATAGTTGTGAAACGATTATACAGACAGAGATATTTTTAAACAGAATGGTACTATCAAATATAGTTTATTTTAATAGGATTTTGTGTACTTGGGACCGCACTCCGACATTAATAATTATAGGTAAAAATAATAAAGATATTATAGTCCTCAAAATTTTAGCAACCAGCGGATTAGAACCCGCGCCCTCCAACTCACCGGATTCACTTATCTTTATAGATATACCTTAAGTGTGGTTAAAAATCATGCCCATGGGTAGAAATAATGCCTTCAATTTGAACTTTTCATTCGCATTATATGAACCTCTCAGTTTGCTCACTGAGCTATGTATTATGCCCTGGAGATAGTGATTCCTCAGAACGATGCACGTTTCCAAACCGCTAAATCTTCTGTGGAGTTCGATTCCGTTGTGATCTTAGCTAGGAGCTCTAGAAAAGTGTTTGTAAAAGGTTATTATCCAATGGGTTCTTTGTAAAAGTTAAGAAAGGCGTATGTTACGCGGAGTTACGCCTTTCTAGAGTCATTTTGTACACCGCGTAAGGATAAAATATCAAGCGTTGGGAGCGATAGGTGCTGGGCGGATTGATCAATTATTTTATCTGAATACGTGCGAGTGTTGTATTATTTAAATTCACAAACCTTTCTTTTATCAAAATAGAATTCAGGTTCCAAATAATTTTATTTCTCCTATTTTATTCTTTGTTTTATATGCAAACACGAACACAAAATGCCATTTAATCACAACCAGATGAACTAATAAGCTCGCATATTTAATGAGGTTAACAACAATGGCCGTCTCATTTGACTGCGATCTACCGTCTGTGGATGACGTGGATTTCATTATGGAGGGGAAACCTCGCCTAGTTAATATTGGCTTGGATGCTGCCTTAGGTATTTGTACTACTATTTATTCTGTGCCTTAGGCTTATTGCAGAATGTAGGTAATACCGACGAGGCCAACTTACCTAGTGTCCTACTTTACCTAAGTAAGTCTAGTTGAGGTAATAATGTTTTTGTCACAGAGATTTAGGGCAATGTTTAGGCATGGAAAAGTGATATTGGCTTTTTCGGTAATAATTAGAATTTATTTAAATGGTTTGATATTAAACTCTCAATAATTATTACAAACTGTAAATAATATTGTTTTTTGTTTTTAATTACAATTTGTTCCTACAAATTTTGATGCACGCCTACATCCTTCTTTTTCAAGCTATGTGTGGGATGACTGGTAGAAAACGCTTTAGCATTAAGTCCTCCTCTGTACTCTTTTAGTGCAATAAAAAATTAAATAAATATATGAAATATAAATAAAGTGTTTTTCGGTGGTCATACTAACGTAAAATGTTAGTTGAAAACGAAAAAAAAAAAAACATTGTAACGTAGCTGTAATAACTAGATAAAAACCTTTAAGTGTTTTCAGGGGCATAAGTGGCATTCCTTTAGGAAACCCTTTCCGGATCGCTGCAACAAGGCTCGAAGGTTATTAAAGCCTTTTAGGTCAACCCTACAATGTCTGTGACCTAACTAGATACACGAAATAGAAGTATTTGATATTAGTCTGTACGGATACCACAGATACCAGGTTTATCGGTTTACTCCGGTTATACTTTGCCCCAAGATACTTATTAAACATTACTTGATTTAAGGCTTATTTTGATAGTGAACAGGTATGAAACAAAATAGGCAATACTCGATACATTTCAATTAACGTTAAAACCAGTAATGTTTCATGGAGCCATAACTTTTGGCTTAGGACGTCCTTGTCCACAGATTGTTATTTTCAGGATGGCAGCTAGCTATTACCGGTATTAGAAAAAGCCCTCCACCATAATTATTACATATAAATATTGACTTTTTTCTTTGTTGTCTTGTCAATCATAGATTGATCGACCCACGCAACAATTCAAATGACGATTGAGGTCACAACCAGCGGAGTTGTCATTCCCTCCAACTTGATTTAATATCATGTCCTTTATCAATACCAACTTAGTATTTCAATACTCATAGTATTTGAGTACCTATTCCATATCGATTTCCTAAGATACTCCGAGAGCTAACCACAGCGACCGGATAACAGGCGTGCTTGTTTATTAGGTCGCCAACGCCAACTACAGGCGTCCCGATATTTTCAATTTCATATCGACAGGCTTTCCCGAGCAGTATAACGCTCATGTTTGTTGGAGTACCTAGCTAGATAGAAAGCTATCTCTAGATATAATTTAAGTACTTACGTTCGTAGTACGTGCTGTTAGAGGTGTTTCTGTTTTTGGTGTAACCTTATCGTGACTTGGTCTAGTGGTTTTAGCCCAGTGCTACGTGCCCTATTATGTTCTAAGAATTTGATTTAGGTTTTCTCTCTACTTTTGAGACAAACAAAAGTGAAAGCATTATTCCAGAAGAGTGACTCAATAGGCTTTCAGTAGAAGACATGCGTTAGAGTTTGTATTGTTTACGGTTCTTAATCAACCCTCAACCCAAGGCCAAGAACTACAAACAATTAACTTGTGTTATTGTAAGTAATAAATGTTATGCTATGTTCTCCCAAATTACGCCCCTGACCTCTGTTTTGGTTTTCTACAGCAGTTATTAACGGTTAATGTTCGTAAAATTATTTTGTATACAAAATTATTTATACCAACCTAGGCAACCGCATTTCACCTGCAATTTCAGCGTTTTCCTGCCCGAACTTTAGTTTTCCTTTTTTTTTTTCTCAGGAAACAATGACGCCTGTAAGGTGTTCCATTCCTTCGCTGTCCGAATTATAAACGAGGAATCAAAACGTAAACGTATAATATACGGATGCCGTGTTTCCGTGCGTCTTGATATACGGTGGTAAAATGGAGATGGGGGAATCAAGTTGTACAATTCCAGTGAAGCTTGTAAAATACCGAGAGGCTGGCAACCTTACCTCGACGTTCAAGGCTTTGGAGTTTAGCCTTTACTAATCTATCGCCGCCAATAAGCTTTACAGCCCGTTTTTGTATTGAGTAGAGGGCTTCAAGCTGATACTTACGGATACTTACTCACGGATTTTCCTGGGGAAAGATCACACTGAAATAGGGTGCGCTATAAACTGCCGAATAGGCAGGCAGACAACGGTGTTGGGCTAGCCTGGCCTGACAGGCTAGCTAGTCTCACATCGAGAGACCGTTGCGTCGCGTCGTTTCCGCTCCGCCCGCCCCCGCATCAACTATAGTGAAACAACAACTACCTAAGAATGTATTTCCGAATGTGTCTGACATTCGGAAATACATTATACTGAAATGACTATCCGGATTATGATTTTTCTCTTCCTCGCAAGATTACATCCAACGTTTCTGTAGTTAGGATCATAAGCATAAATTATCTGTGTGTGACATTTCATCTAACTCCACCCGCACATTCTCAGCCGTTTTGGCTTGATTGAACCCTAAACAAACAAAGCTCCATATTAAAATATTAGTAGGTAGGATCATCATCATCATCAAAAGCCTAAAGACGTCCACTGCTGAATATAGGCCTCCCTTAGGAAGCGCCACTCTGAGTGGTTGCTCGCCTCCTGCATCCATCAGCTTCCCGCAGCTTTCACCAGATCGTCGGTCCACCTAGTGCAGGGCCGGCCTACGCTGCGTCTTCCGTTTCGTGGTCGCCACTCGAGATCCTTTCTTCCCCATCAGTTGTCAGTTCTACGAGCGATGTGGCCTGCCCATTGCCATTTCAACTTGCTAATCGAGCTACATGGGTCACTTTACTTCTCCTGCGGATCTCCTCACAGGGAATAGGTATAGGATACTCTACGAGTATTAAGTGTTTATAAAGAACAAATGTCACCCTTAAAGCACCTTGGAAAATAAATCAAAAACCAAAGAAAACAGCATTATTTAATTACGTAATTAAGGTTCAGTCGCGATAAGATTTCTGTAAGTAGGCAGGTGCCTCCGACTTTAATGAATGAACCGACTCCCGCGATAACTTTGCTCTTGTTACGCGTAACGTTGTCTGACGTTCGGATTTGGCCGGATATATAAATGCTTTTCTAATCTTTCCCGGAATAAAAATGTCGGAATGTTGGCGTACGCTCGGGGCCACAACATGCACTATCTCGATATAAATAAATCGTGTGGAACTCGGAAAACATGCTCTAAGTAAGTACGTTATAATTTTATATTCGATTTTACCCGTTTCTGGTTTGTGAGAGAACATTAAAATTAAGTTTTAAAAGCGCGATCCACATGCAAGGAGTCGATGTAGCGGAGTCTCGTTTTTCCCCACGCGGGGACAGGCTGGAACAACCCGGAAATTGGACGTGAAAGAAACTCGTCGTGGACTGAACTCTACGTGAAGGAGCTCGGCTTCGGAAGACTCGGCATAGTCGACGTCAACTGAACCTATCTTCACAACCCTATTTAAAATGTTGACGTATAAAGCACAAAACAAATATTCAAACGTAAATTTAGTTTAAATATACATAGAGATTTTCAATATTCGTTTGGAATTTTATCAAATCCGGTTTTTATATCAAAAATTGTCCGGCTAAATATACACCGCAATTCAGATTTTCTGTTTTCAGCTATTATCCCAGCCCAGCCCAGATACGAGAAGGTTAGTTAGGTCCGGGCAATTTTATCATTTATCTTTGCCAGGGGTAATTACTCAGTAGTTTACTCAATCTTCTGCACCGTGTTAAATATAAAAATAACTATTTGAGGTTTGCGGGAAAACGTCATTCATTAGTTGATTTTGGCCGAATGTTTGAATTTCCATACAACTTGTATTTCTAACACTTTCGGAACGACCTTACTAATGATTTCGGAATAATGCGAATTGAACCACTGCGACCCGAACTATTATGTATACGTTTGTAAATGCTCGAAGTATATACGCGTAAGCAGACGAAGATGTATCTGTTTGCCATCTCTGCAAACATAGTTAGAAGCTTAGAAGACCATCGCTAAAGAAAAAACAATCCTCCCGTTTTCAATACAAACACAAAAGTCATTGCCGCCTTCGTTACAACTAACATTAGCATCGCAGATATAAACACAACCCAAAGAAATCTCTCCAGTCCAGCGCTCCGTTTAAAATCCACAAACATTTCTGGTCGATTTGAGCGCATTACGAATCACTTAGCGAGCCTCGTCCGGGCTGATATTCCGAGATCCCTACAACGATCAAATTCAATCAACCATCAAAAACTTCAGGCGAGCAGCCACTGCCTGATTTCATTACTCAAAATCTGATTTATTTTAAAGTACGTTGAATTTAAGTTGAAGTTATACGCTGGTCCTTAGCTTGTGTGGTTTGAGGGGGTTTAACTTCAAACCCTTGGAGAAAGTTTTGGACTCCCAAAACCACACATTAATGATGAAAAGTAGACGTGTTTCAATATTAAGATGTTTAAAAAGTTAGTATAAAATGCTGGAGGATGCGAAAGAATTTGGTCAGACATTTTAACAGCTAAAATAATTGATTTCGTACTTGAGAAATGGTCCGAAACATAAAAAGATTCTTTGAACGTTTTTCGATAACTTGATGAGCAAGTCAGCGAATAATAAATGATAAACAAGCCCATTAAGTAGGTTGCGATTAGATTATGTTCTATTATTGGAGGATACATTCCAGCAAGTTCCTATTTAGGACAATCGAACCCAGTTGCGAGATGTGACTCAAGTTGGACTGAACGGAATGTACTATGCCTGTGATCAGTTATGGACACTAGCCCGTTCCCATAGATTTATATATCAGGATATGCCCGAAGGAACATTTTATTTTGTCAAAATGGCGTGGGAAAAGTCAGCGCCATCTATTAGATTTCGCGTGAACTACGACAAGTTGAGAAAATTAGGTGCCTATCGCTGCCATTATGTCCGTCAATGTTTATGTTTACAATGATTATTCCAAATATAAATTCGATTATTTTGTTACAAAACAGAGTGTAATATTGAAAATATTGAATTACTTGAGGTAAGAAACTTGGTCTTTCTTTTTACTGCACTTTTGAGTATAGATTGTGCAACCCTTCACAATACAACTTGGCATATTTTGTTTGTAGCATTCGACCGATGCCTTCTAACTTCCATCACAGACTGAGCGCTAGTGGATGCCAACCTGTGAAATTGGCTCCTACTTTGAAGCGACGTTTTAACCTGTCATTAGGCCTGTCCTTAATATATGTCTATGCCCGTTCCGCTGTAGAAGTGTCCGACCATTCCTTTACGAAGATTGTCATAGAATATAAGTAGTATGATTCTGGCCGCGGTTTGGGTAGGTATTAGGTATACATGGTTTTGACACGCCCTGTAAAGCATATACTAACTTAGTTGAGTATAAATAACAGAAATGCCAGTGGAATGGTATGATTCTGTAATTTCGAATTCGAGGAACTAGGGTAAGTTCTGTTTAAATAATTTAGCAGAGAACTGCGTTTTTTACTACACTGAGAAGTAAAATATGCTAATACTATTTAAAGTTCTCATCCTCCAGCATGCGGATCGTATTATTGTCACTGAAATAAACTAAATATTTCCGAATATTTATCGACAGAAAGTTTTTGTTTTTGTTATGATAGGGTAGTATTCCGATTCTATTATCCCCATTTCACCCCGGCCGGTTTGAGTGTTTACGCTTGTGAGCTGTCTTTGGATGTCGAGTTTGAGTTGCTACGTTTGGTTGCGGTTTTAAGTTTTTTGGGACTACTTGCGGGCGAGGAGGATGAACTCTTTAGATATCTATTTACTCTTTAGGACCGTTTTGACCTTAGATTAATATTTTTTCGGGTTGATGTGCCTTGTTGCTTATACCTCGCGTTGGATGCCTGTGTGTGTGTACTTGTGTAGTCATCACCAACCGGAAGACATCGGTTTAGGAAATTAGGAATATTTTATGCTATCGGTCTGAAAATGTTATTTTTAATTTTGTACCATAGAATCAATATCAATGCGGTTTAACATGGCAGCCAAGAAGGAAGCACTCACGGATCTATTAGATTTTTTTTCTTTTATGTATCAGTATGACTTAAATTCAATCTATAATGTTCAATTCCTCACACACGTAGCTAAGAGCCTTAAGAGCACTAAGAACCTTATAAGGAAGTAATTTTAACAACTATTCGCTCGGCATTGAAAACCTCGCCACGTTTTCCATCAAGGATGTTAATATAAATCAATTACATAACAAATTAATGCAATTCCTGCAGGTGTAGACGATACCGTTAAAGTGGAGTGGCCAAACCAACTGCATTATAAAGGACTATTTAAATATAAATAAAACGATTTCTTACTCCGCTATACGTTTGATCTGGAATCTGATAGTGATTCCAAATACATATCGTGTACCTAAAAGGTAGACGAAAGAAAAAGTATCTCATGAACATAAACTAGATTTTTAACAAAAGGTGATAGTGGATGGAAAGTAAAGCACTTAAGTAAACGTACGTGTGTCACCTGCCCTCCACCTTTTTAGAAGATTTAACGCATAAACGCACTCATTAGCAGACAAGTTAGCTGCTGGGTAGTACTTTGACGACACACTAATTGGGTTAAACGGGACTCTGCGGATTTCATCTCCTACAGAAGCCTAACTTCATCCGTTTATGATCTCGGTCTCGCTACTTTTTAGTTGCCAAGACGGTCAAAGTTGAGAGGGTCGCATTCGGTAATCCTACCATCTAATGCCATAATACTGGTGAGTCGTGCCTAATTACGTGTTACACCTGCGACAGCCGGCTTGTCGGATGCGACAACGAACTCATTAGTGAACCTGGTTGGTTACCTACTTACACCTGATGCTAATTGGTCGCAACGGGACTGAAGGCGTGGGCTGAAGAAAGTGGACTTTTTAATGCGGAATTTGGAAGGCATTTTTAAACGATTGAGAATCGCTTCCGACGATTTCATGTACGAATGCCTTTACAATAATTAAAACTATAAATTTTGTTCTGTGAAGTTAATTAATACGCGTCGAGTTCGAAGCATTTATTGGCTAAACAGCGTTTAAGATTTTGATTTTTCTAATTTTATTATTCCCACAGCAGACTTGGCAAGAGCAAGTTGTATTAATTAGGCTTGGAAACTTACTAGCATGTCTGTACTATTTTAAACATAATTAAGTACGTTTATTTATAACTGTGTATTAATATCAGAAAGATTTACCAAATGCCAAGAGTGTAAGTAATAAGTATCATTCTCCAAGATCCTGCACCTTATCACCAACTCGACATTAAACTAACTCGGTTTTGCGTTTCTTGTACAAAATGTAGTCACCTCAATCATCCGATACTTACGACAGTAACCAAATGAAACAATGTGTCTGTCGTCTTGGGGTGACTCTGCTTCTCAAGATTTTATATTATATCGCTTTAATAGCTTCTCTATACTCTCCAGAAAACAAAACAAGTTCCTCCATCCCATCCATCCACAGACTTTAACATTGTTTCCTGCATGGTGGGAATTTCCGCTCTCCTGTTAATAACCTTGTTACTAGAGTTATGGAGTTATTAATGGAGTGCCCTTATTGGATTCACTCCACATTATCAGGTTTGTCCTGGTTTTCACGTATTCGGCAAATTGATGTAGGTAAACATGTAGGCATAGTCGCTAGCACTCGCAGCCGTTGTAGGTATAGTCCGCGCCAATCGTTTAGGCGACTGTGAAGTGCGCTGTAGGTAATTCTACGATGCATTTGGGCTTACAACTTACAACCCGTCGCGTCGTCTTGAGGCTCAATATTTCTAAGTTAAATTTTTCTCAGTTCGAGGTGAAGGACAAAGGATTATTAGATAATTAGTATTTTGTCGTTGTCAGAAAAAACAAAATTCTATTTATAATTTCCATTTTTAATAGTATTTAGTAATAGAGGCGAATTCTTCTATGAATAATATTAAGTCAGTCAGTTACATTGACCAAATAAGTCATCTAGATAACAAGACAGTGATATGTAAATGCTGCCGAAATAATGTTTTAACAGTAACGTTCGTGAGTTAAAGAAGGATTAGAAGCAATAAAGGTATTCGGGACTCATCGACAGAACGTGTTTGAATACGCGCTTTTCGTATAAAAAACTTGAGTTGTCATTTACGGAACCCTCTAAACCAGCTCATTAGTTCTGACGAAATCTATTATAAGTACTATTTAATTAATATGTTTTACAATGCCTCCTTTTTTAAGGGTTCCGTACCTTAAGGGTAAAGCGAACCCTATTACTAAGGCTCGCTGTCAGTCTGTCCTCAGGCTGTATCTCATGAACCGTGATAGTTTGACAGTTGAAATTTTCACAGATGATGTATTTCTGTTGCCGCTATAAAAACAAATAAAAAAAAGCAGAGTCCAACTCGCACTTGGCCGTTTTTTTATCCATTCGTTCCTGTTTCTGAGCAAGTCGCTTTTCTCTGTCAATAATGTCGCTTGCTCATCGGAGTGCCGGCCTGCTGAAAGTGCCGAATGATCTCAGCACATTTCTAAGCTACCACTCTACCTTTCACCCATTTACCCTTTCGTCCATTGTCAAGGTGTCCTTCCCACCACGTGCCCATAATATCTCCATTACCTGCACATTAGTGGCTACAGCTATCTTTAGGTACGATTATTCTGAGTAATCTTAGTGGGTGTTTCTCAAAGTAAACATTCATCAGAAATATACCTACTTGTTTATTTGTCGAGATCACCTATAAACATTAATATCGTAATTACCGAGTTGTTCCAAGCAGTTTATAAATAGTACGAGCTATTGACCTTAATAACAACGATGGTTAAGGCGCTGAATGCTCCCAAATTGACTATTTTGAACGTGATTATCTCAAAACGAATACCATTTACAGGATTGAAAAAAATGCACGTTAATACTGGTCATATCTTCTTTCCATCTGCCGAAACCGAAACACAATTACGAAAAGTTATCTCGATAGAAAAAAATCGTGAAGTGACCTCTAAAAAAATCATTCAAACGCCCTAAAATGTTACATTATAATAAGACACCCCATTGAAATAAATCATAGTGATGATAAGCTATGTTTCAATGCATCCGTCTACAAGCTTATTTTTTTATAACAATAAGCATTTCTTTTATAACTAATTATTTGTACCGAAAAATGGAAAAGTCGAAGTGCAACGCAACGTAATCGCCATATTTTTGCTATGCATAAAGCGACCCTATAAGATAAAAAATAAGTTTCAAGTTTGTCTGCTGTAATAAACGTGCTCGCATTGGGTCCTGTCAGGGCCTTAATAAGATGCAGACGCAGTACAAATAGGTGCCCATGTCTGGGAATTAAAAAAAAAAAATAATATCTATTTTGTCAGCAGTAAAACCACATGTTACCTAGAATTTTTTCATTATGAGTAAAACTGAGTACTGTATCATTATATTTAATAAATTCAGTTTTCTTTTAAACGAATTATATTTTAACATAGATATGTGGGTTACTATATCTACTTAACTTTACATAATAGTAAACATTTTACGTATTACGTAATTGTAGTTGTGGTACCGTTAGATACAATAATATAAAGTATCCATAGTATTGCCAAGATTCCGAAACGAGGTTCAGAATTAAGAGCAATCCCAAATACATGACAAAAATTTTAGTACCCAGATATAACGTGATAAAGCTATATCACTAGACGAAAGCCAGACTTGTGAATTTCTTAACTAAGGTCATTGCCATTGCTATCGACCACATTCGCCAGTTGGTCCGATTACATTTTGGATTTCAAATTGTCTCGAGCATAACATATCTCTTTTCTTATTTCAGACATTTTAAGTTCCGGTGCGAAGTAATCTCCGAGATGGAGACTGACACCACACCCGTGAGTACCTAGAAATCTAATTATGAAAATAAAATAATTAAGACTAAAATATTACGATTATCACAACCGAGTTTTGCCATATTTATATCAGCGCCATCTATTGGCGATCGTTTGCGACAACTTCGTAACGTCCCGCGGGATATAGCGGGTTCGTGAAAGTAACAGGGATGGTGACGTTACAGTTTTGAAGCCTTGCGCTAGATGGCGTTTCATGGCGTATGGTTAGTCATCTGGACTTGTGTTTTTGACGTTTCCTCATAGGTGGCGCTATTTTAAAACACGGTTCAAGAGTAAAATAATTCCTGCAGCTAGTGCCTAATTCTACAAAATGTACAAATATTTTGCCCACACCCCGGTAGATGTCGCATGTAGTTCTAAATTAAAGCTTGCATTGTTTCAGAACATTTTTTTCATAGTTTTGCATTATTTTTAAAATATTTTTTCGATGTATAATTAAATGATAATTGCCTAGCTACTTCAAGTTTAGTGTGGATATAAATAAAAGTGGGGAAGAGCTAGCTTCTGGAAAGTGGTCCAATTAAATTTTAAATGAAGTGCAACTAACAGAATTTACTGTGTAATGTGTATTATACGAATAGTCAATTTAGATATTTTTGAACAGCAAAAGTGCGTTGCATCTCATTTAAATAGGCTATTTTCCAGAAGCTAGTAATTAAGTAACTCATTTTTCCACTTTTACATCCATAAACAAATAAATAAATATGTGTGGACATTTCACATGTGCTCAATAAACACTTGAATTGATTAAATTGGACGTTTAGCCGCCCAAACAGCGTATTGTAATACTTATCGTTTTATCAGTGTGGAGGCAGCATTGAGTGCTAGTGAAGATTTGCCTCATCTTCCACCTTTTAATTCCTTGCGAGGGTGCGTTAATCAGTACATTTTTGGTTAAAATAATTAATGACTGAAAGATGTTCATCAGTTCAAATGATCTCAATTAGGTGCTACAAGTTCTTATTTCGTAATATCTCTACGTGTTTATTTTTGAATGAATTACAGGCTCTTTTACTAAAAAAGCAAAATAATATAACTGTTCACAGTTTTTACGTGTTTTTAAAATTCCATCCCATAGTCGAAAAGGCGGTGAATCAGGTGTATGGAGTGCGGACTGCGGACGCTACATTTTTCGAACGGTTTCACACTTTTCACAAGCAGCGGGCCGCGCTACGGTACATAAGTGCAGAATTAACACATTTTGGCACCGGATATATCGCTTTTGAAATATTTTAAAAGATTGCGCGTGGCCCTGCCCACTGGCGCCCGTATCCATTGTCCGCGGGCCTATATTCCATAAATTTATATGGACCGTTTCGTGGCTCATATTGCGCGCTATCGGTTCATTAATAAACTATATCCTGTTGTCGCACCATACAATACAATACCCGCAAACCGTTTTCGAATTGTTCGAGCGCGAAATTTATAGCGGTTAGAATTTTGAGCACACATTCGTTTCAATACGTTGCCGTTTTAATTAAAATATAAATTTCCAACGCGTAGCTAAAAATCGAACATTTATTTCTATTTGTCCGCACCGAGTTTGTGTTTCGAGTTGTGACTAAGTAATGTTCATTCAGTCAAACACACGCTATTTATGGGAGTTAGTGAGGCTCGTTATGTACGTAAAATTAAACGTGAGTTCTTGGAGAAGACCTACCTCACATTTCTGTGAAGCAGCTTCGCCGTAAATTCAATCGGTACAGGGTAACTCCGCCTTGGACGCGTCGCGGCACGACACCGGAGCTCGCTCACGCCTGTTCCGGATATTCACGTTACGAATGGCTTTATTAAGACTAAATATTACAATTCTCGAGCAACTATTGCGATGGTTAGAATTGCTAATGCGCCGCCCGAGGAGGGAGCCGAGTGAAAAGATGCGATTGCACTGAAAACCCGACTTCGCCGGTTTCCTGTTTTATGAGCGGCGAAATTGCAGTTTCACGCCGAGTTGCCAACTACAGCTGGATATAACGTTTCACCATGATTTAAATACTTCTTCTGTTTGTTATAACTTACATTATGCGCGGAGTTTAAATTGCGGCAGTAGATCGGCGGATAACCTCGCTTTTATCCGCGGCTTATCATAGAGCTTAAGGAGAAAAATGTTGAAAAAATATCTTAGCCATTCTCGGCTGTAGAAAGATAACTTGTCGGGAAAGGGGCTGCGTCTTGCAACCACAAATTACTATGATTTAATATTGCTTAGTTATCTGCGGGTTGGTAATTTGTTAGCGAGCCTCTCGGCCCGCGTTGGGCGCCATTGTTGCTCCGCCGCCTTTTGTTCATCGCCTTCCACCCGCGATACGATCTTGAGTTATTATGATTAGGATTCTTTGCCAAGTGACGTGGACTCGCTTATTTCCCCATTATCGTTTTAGTTTGAACAAACCAGAGGTTTTAATAAAAAAAATTGTCGTTTCGCCTTTCATGCCACGTGTCAATAGGTTGTAAATATCAAGTGATTAAGTGTATCTCCTAAAACATGTTGATAAACTCCTTGAATATTAATCAGCGACATAATAATTACCTAAACCAGAGCAACCAAATTGAAACTTGAGGTTTGACAACCTCTCAGCCCCGCCTGCCGTCGATTCGTTTGCATAATGCGTTCACCGGGTAAATTACTCTATTAATACACTCATATACGCGTATTGAGGTGACCCACTAGATTAATAAACGTCACCGTCGCTCGTAAAGTCAATGGAGTTAATATATCAGACGTCATGTCACGCCATAGCACAGTCGCGACTTTCATTTCATATAGTGCTCTCAAATGAATCGATCCGCGTGTGGCTTTTTCAATTAGTGAACACATTCGATTGTCGTTGTGTTTATAGTGTAATTGCCGGTCTGTTATCCATCCATCTTGACCGATGTAATGGGTGGCCATCAGGGAAATGAATCGCCGGCTGTCCGGCAGAGCGGAATGGGAGCGCAGTACAAGAGTTCTCCTTGCGAAATTGCTTTCCGTTTAAATGTTCGAGGTATCGGGCCGCCATTGGCGATTGTTTCAGCGATAATACTTGTTTCGTTATTTTTTTCCTCCTTTCCTGGATCATTGCAATTGTGATAGCTGCCAGCTTTTTTGATCCTTGTTACAAAATAACCACAATACTTCCCACAACGCTTCTTATATGATGCTAACGTTGTTATTTTTTGTTTTTTTCCAGAACCTTCCTGATCCCCGTTGACCTGACCGTCCTTGAGAAACATCCTGAAAATCCTTCACCCCTCCGCATTAATATTTTTCTGAAGATTAAGAAACGTCTCCTTGCTTATCTTTACCTTGATTATAATTTTTTTTAATTATTGGTTTTGAAACCTTGTTTTGTATTCTATCTACTATGCGATTTCCAGGCGCTAAGTACGATTGGAATGAAGTTTATTGTATGTAATGCTTTATAAATAGTAATTAATATCTAGCAGAATGTATAATACGGTAATGTTTAGAGTTGACAATATGTGAAAGTCATTGTAGAGCAAAGGTCAACTCATAGATCAAATGTTGCGGAATGTATCAAAGTTGAGAACAACACTGGATCGCTTTATTAAATGCATCGGCGTTTGCAGCAGGCCCCGTGTAGCTCGGGACCGTAATATCGTTAGAACAGAATAGAATCATATTATTTTATTGTCAAGCTGTGTTAAGTTGCAATGTGCTATGTGAGAGTTAGCTTAAAAGAAAACATCTGAGACACTTCTTCTTTAAGATCTTTGTCACAGAAGTGTGTACGTTAGTTTGGACTCACAATAAAGCTCCAGAGCTCTGCTGCAAGAAGATGCAACTTTCTAACAAGTTGTGCTTGGAGCACGGCACGCTGGGTTTGAGCAGCAAGGACTGCATACTGCAGCGGCATGCGGCCTGCGTGCCACACCCCATTCATTAGGCGCGGAGTGCTTCCGAGCATTTATCAATCTACCCGCACAAAGGCAACGCCTCGCCGGCCTCTCATCATGCGAACAAAACAGTTTTTGGATGCGAAAATGGATAACTGGTGTACTATTAGTTAGGGTGGATACTTGCAGTGGAACGTTTTATTGCCAAGCCACCAGGGGTCTTACCATGACTTCTTAGCGTGATTCTAATGAAGACGAAGTGAATTGCTACAGTACATGATAATGGAAGACGCAGCGTAGGCCGACCCCCCACTCGGTGAAAACAGCGGGGAGCCGATGGATGCAGGAGGCGAGTGGCCGCTCAAGGTGGCGCTCTTTGCGGGAGGCCTATGTTCAGCAGTGGACGTCTTCGGGCTGTTAATGATGATGACGATGATGTTAATGGGTTCGTCACATGATGAGTCCGGATCTGGTCATGGCATAACACAACGTTGTATTTTTATTTTTCCCCTCCTATATTATTATATCTGTAATTCTGTATATCTCTGACCTCTATTGTAACGCAATGATGTGTGATGTCCTGGATTTTTTTCTCTTAACCGTATTATAGCGATTCACTATATGTTTTCAATTGAAACGCACTAAGGTGCTGTAGTCTCAAGTGGCGAGTCGTAAAAATGTAAATTCATTGATTTAATTACCTACACAAGGATACACTTGTCACTACTTGCTATAGTTCCTAAATGTCAAACGTTAAATCCGCCCATATTTCATGAACAACGAAAACTGCAGCAGCAGAAGCTAGCCTAGGGTTTTAAACACAATCATTTCCGCAGGCCATAAAACTAAACCAAAAACAAATGAACGTCGCATCGGCCCAGAACCAAATCGCCCAAAGCCAATTTTTGTAGATTTGATGCGCACATCACATTGAATATTCAATAGTAACGTTCGATGTACTGAAATATGCACACGGTTTATGATATGACTAGTCTATCAAGATGAAACTGGTGCGTTTTGCATACCAAACAATGGTATTATCTAACCAAGGTACGAAATATGTTAAAAACCCTTACTTTTGGTGTTCTGAAATTAGTGCACTTGTTATGGATAGTTATCGGATATTGCTATACTCAGGAGGTAATTAGGAAGTATCGGAACACTCAGGAGGTGAGATTCATGTGGTTCTTGTCCTCTTTATTTATGTATCTCAACAAATAAGTCACACGTCATGTTCTTATTCAAATTTTATCCTGCATCAATTACTCAGTATCCACTATCTGAAGAAACACAATCGGGACGTGCGAAGTTGCAAGTAAACCCTCTTCAGTATCAACCCCAAGACCCGTTACTAATTTCGGCGATTCATAAAGTAAAATGATCGGTTTTAACCGGACAGCGCTGGCACCTGCGTCTTCACTGATCCAGGGCTTACGGCCGCTGCGGATAGCCAAGATAGTGATAAAGAGCTGGCCATTAACGTTGCCGGAATTAAGGCATTAGCTGAGTTTAAACTTCGGGGGCTGCCTGTTTTTGGAGGTCTTTTATGGGTAGATGAGCGAACCGTTATTATAGAACCATAGGTGTACAATGTACCATGTTGTTATTGACTATTCTGTAGAGGTAAGAAAGGAACTGCCTATTAGTTGAGAGTCGAAAAATATTTTTATTTGTTCCTTAGTGTAGACACAGGATTATTTACTATTGTAATAAATAATTATTTTGTTGTAAACAATCGTCATTACGTAAACAAACGTACCAGATAAAATATCCGCGCTCACTCGTAAAACTAAATAGAACTTTATGTAGAGCATTTGCGTTTAGGAACCGCCTTACTGCGGTAAAATTTTAGCCTCGCTTGCTGTGGTTACTCCAACAGAATTGATTCGTTAAGATGCCAAGACATGTCTCTCGAGTGGGACAGGCTTATGTATTTAGGTAAGGAAAAAACGAGACAGACATGCTATTCGCCTCAGATCAGCGACGCGTAAATGTCGAAGGTACAGCGGTTTTGAATAACTCTTTGATAAAAAACAACAATAACGTTTACTTAGACACGCCGCGTTGGGTCGAGGGTTAGGTGTATTGTGTTTTGTGCTCTCCATTTATTGACGGAATCGTTTTGATGTGCTTTTATAGAGGGCTTTTATTGTGAAACTATAGCTTTTGAAACGTTCGAATAAGTGCTTGATTCCATTCAGTTCGTAATGGAAAAGATCCTTTCAAATTAGTTGTCTACCTTTTCCAGGTTTGTTACTTTTAGATGGGGAAGCAAATAAAAATTAATAGAACTCCTGCATATATTTGTAATAGAAGTCATAAGTGTTCAGCATGGTCCTCGACAAAATGAACTTCTAGGCTTACTAATTTAGCAACTTTCTGTTGCATTTAAAAACTTTAGCTACAAAAATCGAAAAAATAATGACGTTTGTGAACTTTTAGCGATTCAATAACCTAACCCGACAGGCACTATGCTCTGTCGTAGCTTTAGATAAGTACCTACGTGTCTATTAATTATTTGTCACCTAAATAATCCGCCTGAACTCCCCAAGCCATTAAGCTGATATCTTGCATCGGTCATTAGCTAAGCAAATTAGGTTTAAGATAATCCAGTCTGCATAATAACATAATTCGCCAGCACGCCAACAATGCATCAGATGGCCTAGAATGCGCACCGCGAGAAATCTTGTCGTCGCTGTTAGAGCGAGACACACTTAGGCGCTACCATAGTCTTGTCACGGTCTCACGAGAAATAGTAACGAGAATATTTTGTCGCGGTGCCCATTCTAGCCGGGTTGTCTCCACCTCAACTGATAGCCGAAATGCCTCCATCCTACTGCGTAGGCGGACTGTAATGTTCCAATTTAATTACCACTTATTCGGCTAATTGCTCTGCGGGAACTGCACCTACTTGGTTTTATGTGAAAAATTGGTCTTTAGTTTCCTTTTTTGTAGTATACCGTTTAAAGATAATGCCCAGTTCGGGTGGATTTCTGGAGTTTTTAATTACATTAGAGTAGGTGAGTAGGTGGTTCCGATGGGGATGAACCGGAAGACGCAGCGTCAGGCTGGCCACTAGGAGGACCGACGACCCGGTCAAAACTGCGGGGAGCCGATGGATGCAGGAGGCAAGCAGCCGCTCAAAGTGGCGCTCTTTTCGGGAAGCCTATTCAGCAGTGGACGTCTTCAGGATGATGATGATCCAAGAGTAGGCCTACTCTAATAAACTAAAATTTAAGTTGTTTCAATGTGTTTTTGAGGTTTCTTTAGGCCCTAGAAGCACACTTAACCCCTAGATTAAGGGGCATGGTTGAAAATATACACTAACACAGGTACAATTCAACAATTTCATCAGACAGTGTATTTTCCAACTTGCTCTAAACCGCATCTGAAATTGCCGCAATCGAAAATGTTTGGCTATTCATTGTTCTGTGCGGAGCTGAAATGCAAGCACGAAAGTCAAACAATAGGTGTACCGCTCAACCCTCGAGCAATAGGCGCATAATATATCAAATCACAGTACCTAAAATGCTTTGAGTAATCTTATTGCTAGTTATTTAAATACATTACGTTTTTACATTATTTATCATAATATATCAAATCACAGTACCTAAAATGCTTTGAGTAATCTTATTACTAGTTATTGTTGACAGTTGACAGCCTCCGTGGTGTGGTGGTTGAGCAAGTCGGCTCATAACCCGCAGGTGGCGGGTTCGATTCCCGCGACAGGACAAGTATTTGTGCCAGAAAAAAAAAAGCGCAAGTACTTATTCTGTGTCTGGGTGTTGTGGGACCATGGTCCCCGTAGTTCCTGGGTCCCTAGATACAGGGAATCCTAGTTAGGGTCCAGGATCTATGTATGTGATCGTTGGGCGTTATTATTTAAATATATTACGTTTTTACATTATTTATCATTTTTACACAGTCCAGACCTTTTTCGGTCTTCCTCTACGTTTTTTTAATGTTTTACTAAAATAAACTTTATATAGCTTTATACAGTTCACGAACCATGTTCTTCCAACGCAAATAAACCAGAAAAAGGGTGCCAATGCCAATCCGTCAACAATTAGACCACCCCAACTAAATCATCACATCCACCGTCCCATTACCGTGCAGTCCATCGATTCTCACATTCACATATGAAGGGTCATGAGGGTCAGCTCGCATTTCATATTCCGCGGTCACCCCGCGGTAATGGAATAACCTTGTGAGCAGCTCTGATCGATGTAGGTATCAACCTCCTATATATTTTATTTTCGCAAATTGCACAGAATGATGCCCGGTGACCCTTGTCAGTGGTTGAAATGTCTTTTATGATGCAACGTGGGTATCGCTGTCGCGCTGACCGGCAGAGGTTAGTTTTTTTTTCATTCTTACCATACTCGTTTAACCGACAAAAAATTTCGCCCTAAAATAAAAATCCTATTTGGGCGCTTATATTTTTCATGTTTCGACCCATGTTTTGGACGGATAGAGTTCCTATACTTAACCAAAGTTGCTGATCAACTGTAGGTAAGAGCTAAGATACCTACAGTTGATCATTCGCACATTATAAAATCCAAAATACGCACGGAAAAAGCGACATGAAAATAAAAACGATCGATCTCGTCACGAAATGTAGGTGTCGTTTTCACAGTAAGTTAAACTTTGCACATTGTTAAACAGATAGCAGTTAACTTTCATGACAGTGGTATCGTATTACATGTGCTGCGCTGCTGTTATGTTAGTGTGATCTACACCGCTGATAGGAGAATGTAATTCAGTAATGGTCAATTTTGTGAATAAAGTGATGGAGACAATGATGATGGGCACGCGACGGCTTCCTTACGCTTCCAGCACATTTACATAAGTTTTTGTACTTATAGTATTTTTTTACTTGTTCCGTTAAAGTTCAAGTATGTACTGTAGGTGGGATACTGGTTGTCATGAATTAGCAGGAAATAGAAATAGGCATCATCGCTTAGGTACCTACTTAGTTTTATTCTTTAACCTGAACAAACTAGGAATTGGATTTTAATACTGAATTATTCGTTCTTTCAATGTACTTTCACAGGCAATTCTTTTGTAATTGATCGTTGTATTGATGGACACAGAGAAAGGAGAGATGAAAAGCGTTACTACACAAAAGTTTCAAGACTTATTTTAGTAAATAACAGGTTATGGTGTAATGAGTTACTCATTCTAAAGTTCTTAAAATCCCACGAAATATAGTTGATAATGAATAATGAAGCTGGACACTGGATACGGACAAACTAGAATATAGTGGATAAGGCAATTTTACTCGAGTTTCCAGTTACGCGTGCACTCGTGCAGTGCTGAAAAATAAAGTTAAATCAGTGGAGTTAACGCGTCGCGTTGGGATTGCCGCGTAATAGTTCTGCCGTTTTGCAAAACTGGGTAAATGGGTTGTATACTCAGTTGCCAATGGACGAGACTTTACTCGCCGTCTCTACGCTTGTTTACAATTAATTGCGCCTTTTGTCGCCTCCAGCTGCTGTCTCGGTGCTGTGGTCTCGACGCGCCGGTTACCGCGTTATCGCTGTTTATTGCGCGCTACACCGAATTGAGGCTATTCCGTTACCCTATTTCCCACTAGCACTGGTTATTTTTTGCCAAATTGCAACCTGTTCAGTTGTTATTTCTACAGGGTGTGGAAAGTAGAGTTCTAGTACTTTTAGCAACTAAATAGTGATTCTGCAACTAAGACATTTTGAACCAGACGTTTTACAACCCAGACTAAATGACCCTAACTTAGGACCACCATGCAGAATTCACCCTGACAAACCTTCGGAAATGTCTGCTTTAAATTATGAGTACGGAACTCGCTCAACTCGCAAACGAACGCGGAAGCTCCGCTGATGGTACAGCTACCATTATTTAATTACAAATAATGTTTTCAGAGTTCGGTGTAACCGCAAAGGCAGACTGCTTTGCACTGGAGTGTACAGAGCAGTCAGTATTTTTTATTTGTTTGGTTGTTTCGTGGTAATAATTTTATTTATCGCCATCCGGGCTCGTGTACTGACTGAAGTTTTAATTAAATTAATTGCTTGATAACTTGTTGGCGACGCGCTGTGAAAGCTATATTTAGTAACCAGTTATTACAAACTTCTCATGATATTTTGGATTTATACCCAAAGGTTAGTGAGCCTATAATTTACTAGGGGTACCCTGCGGTTTCACCCGCAACCTCAATGTTTCCCTAAAACTAGTGTCCTATAAAAATCCGTTTGCGAAATTTCATTCAAATCGGTCCAGCTTTTGTGGCGTCAAAGCCACAAAAACAAACAAACACACAGACAAACGGAATACTTGCCACATTAAAACTAACTGTTGTAAATAAACCTTCATGTTTAGTCTTGTCTTAAATTAAAGAGTCTACTTTTATTTTAAATATCCTGTTCTATGACATAACTCATAATATTTTTTACTTCAAAAAATAAACTTTACTAATGGATACACGTCGTTTACTCTATTTAGCTCTTTATATAGCTTAAATATACTACAAAATCGTTATCAGCACGAAGAAAAATGGAATACTAAAACTACGTACCTAGTAAAAATCAAGTTTGGGAAGTCATAGCTGTTATTTTCAGGCAAATTAAAACGTGTCGAACAATGATGGAATGTGAAGCAACTAGCGGTGAAGGTAGACATGGTACAGTGTACCGTGGTACAGGTTTGCCACCATCATTTATTCTTTCGAATAAGGCAGGGTACCCAATATGGAAATTTAAAATGAGAATGTACCTTATTCACGAAAATCTCTGGGAGACAATCATAGGCTATAGTGATAATACGCCTGCTCTACAGACAGTTCGAGATTTTAATGATCAAAAAGCATTAGCTAAAATTTGCCTTAGTCTGGACGGAGCGGCTATTACATATGCTCGTAAAGCTAAGTCGGCCAAAGAAGCATGGGACGCTCTCATGGCAGCTTATGAAGAAAAAGGCATGGGTAGACGGCTTGCTTTAGAAAGGCAACTCTATAGATATAATCTAACTGATTTTGATAATGATATAGAGAAATACATAAATGCTGTGATTAGTACTGTTCAGGATCTCGCTGACGTCGGGAAAGAAATAGAAGATGCCAGCGTTGCTGCTATACTTCTCGGTGGCCTAGGATCCAGATTTGATCCCCTTGTGATGGCGTTGGAAAATTCAAATATTATGATCACGAGTGATCTAGTAAAAGGTAAATTGTTGAATGAATCTTTAAGGATGGAGCTTGAACCAAACACTTCGGCATTTCGAACATATAAAAAAGGTAAAGTTTCAAATTCAATAAAAGATAATAATCAAAAAGTCATTATTTGCTACGAATGTCAAGAACCAGGGCATAAGCGACCAGATTGTCCTCAAAGAAAAACGAAATCGTTAAAATCTGCCTTAACTGCACTCAGACCTAATGGTAGTACTGGTGCTGAGTGGTTTATAGACTCTGGTGCGACAAACCATATGACTTCTGATACAAATATGTTAAAGAATATGAGGCTGTATAGAGAAACGGACTCTGTAACCGTTGCAAATGGTGAAAAACTAGATTGTGCAGGTGTTGGGGATGCAACTTTCATATCAAAGGATGGTCAAGAAGGAACAATTAAAGACGTGGTTATTGTACCCAATTTGAACTGCAATTTACTTTCTGTAAAACAGGCAGCTGATAAAGGTATGCATATTGTTTTTGATAAAGATGGATGTAATTTTTATAAAGATTTTTCTTGTAAAGGCACTTTAGTTTTGAGCGGTTCAGTTAAAAGAGGTTTATATACGTTAGGCTATGATACCTCTTTAGTGGCTTCTAGTGTGCGCCTTGATGCTTCTGATTTCCAACTTTGGCATAAACGCTTAGGGCATTTATGTCGGATTGGTATGGATCAACTTAGGAAAGGGGAGGCAATAGGTATTGTGTATAAGCATGTAGATCTAGAACCATGTGTTTCCTGTATAGAAGGAAAACAATCGCGCAAACCTTTCAAGAAAATTGTATATAAGAAGGCAACTCATTTACTCGAGTTGATTCATGCTGATTTATGTGGACCAATGTCTCAGGATTCATTCCAGGGTAATAAATATCTACTGATGTTTATAGATGATTTTTCTAGAACTATTTTCGCATTTTACATTTCATCAAAAACGGAAGTGACCCAAAAGTTTCGCGAATTTCAGATGGCAGTAGAACGAGAAAAGGGGATACAAATAAAAAGACTAAAAACAGACAATGGCACAGAATTTGTAAATAGGGATATGAGGGAATATTTAAACTCTAAGGGTATAAAACATGAGACTACAGTCCCGTATTCACCCCAGCAAAATGGCATAGCAGAACGCACAAATCGTTCCGTAATTGAACTGGCACGTAGTATGCTTGCTGAAAGTAAACTGTCAAAATCTTACTGGCAAGATGCAGTTGAGACAGCAGTTTATTTGAAAAATAGGTTTCCTCACCGTGCTCTCAATAATGAAACACCTTACTTTAGATCGCATGGTCAAAAACCTAATTTGACGCATCTTAGAGTATTCGGGTGCAGAGCAATGGTCCATGTACCTGACTGCCAAAGAAAAAAGTTGGATTTAAAAGCCACTGAAAGTATTTTTATAGGATATTCAGATAATCCTCATAGTTACATGTTTAGAAATGCTCTTTATCCACGACGTACAATGAAATCGAGAGATGTGATTTTTTTTGAAAATAAGTTCGGTAGTTTAAAAGATGGAGATCATGCAAGGTCAATATTTAATAGTGAACCAATATGTGTTCCTCCTTTTCTAAGCTCAAATACATGTCATTCTAGAACTGATGCTGTAAGTACCAGAGTGGAGGAAGAAGCCATCATAACAACAAATGAAGAGTTAAGTGTTCTTCCATATGATAATATTCCAGCTGCTACCACATGTTCGTCGGCAGATGCTTTAGTTGAAGAAATTGAAGACGTAAGTGTTCTTCCGTGTGGTGATGCTCCAGTTGTTACGGTTTGTTCATCAGCAGATACTTTAGTTGAGGAAATTTTTGACGATGCAGTCGAGGAACAAATTATTGATAATGTTAGTATCATTCTGACAGCAGATGATAGGTGTGAACCTAATTTATTTATTGAGAACTCAGAGGCCGGAGATAATACAAATAGACGTTATCCAGTTCGTGATCGTAAACCAAAAGATTTTGGCCCAGATTTCCTTCTGTATAAAGCATCTTTAGATTTAATTGAAAGTGAAGGAGATGAACCGACGTGCTATTCTGAAGCTTTGCGAACGGAGGATAAAGATAGCTGGCTAAATGCTATGAACAGTGAGTATACATCTTTAATTGAAAAAGATACTTGGACATTAGTGTCGAGGCCTCACAATAAAAAGGTTATTAAATGTAAGTGGGTATACAAACTAAAAAGGGATGCAGAAGGTAATGTAACAAGATATAAATCCCGTTTAGTAGCTAAGGGTTTTACTCAACAGGCAGGAATTGATTATAATGAAACTTTTGCTCCTGTAGTCAAGAATTCATCACTCAGAATGTTGCTGGCAATTGCAGCGGAGAGAGACTACAAAATCAAACATTTAGATGTTGATACAGCTTTTTTGTATGGTGAATTAGATGAAGAAGTTTATATGGAACAACCTCCTGGTTTTTCAAAGGGTGATGATAAAGTCTGCTTATTGAAGAAGTCATTGTATGGCTTAAAACAAGCTTCAAGAGCTTGGAACAAAAAGCTCGATGAAACTTTGAAGCTAATAGGTTTTAAGAAAACAGATTCTGAACCGTGTGTTTATACAAAACTATTTGGTTCATCCCTAGTGATACTGGCTATATATGTTGATGACATTATTTTATTTTATCATGATGAGATGACATATGACAATGTCAAACAAGAATTGAGTAAACACTTTTGTTTGAAAGATTTAGGGGAAATCAATTACTGTTTGGGACTCAATATAAGAAAAGAAAACGGAAAAGTTATAGTTAGTCAGCAAACATTCATATGTAATTTATTGAAAAGGTTTGAAATGGAGGATTGCAAGACTTATAACACTCCATTGGTTAGTAAAGATTTGATCCCCAATAACAGCAGTGAGAAGCCTACATATCCGTATCAGAGCCTTATAGGATGCCTCATGTTCCTTGCTGTAAACACTAGGCCAGATATTGCGTATGCAACAAGTTATTTGAGCCAGTTTAATACAAAGTTTGATAAAACTCATTGGATAGCGGCTAAAAGAGTTCTTCAATACTTGAAGGGTACTGTTGATTATTCCATCACATATAAAAAGACAGGTAAATACTTAATTGGTTATGCAGATGCAGATTGGGCTAATTGCACAATGGATAGACGATCTTACACCGGATACTTCATGATGTTGGCTGGAGGACCTATATCATGGGAAGCGAAGAAACAACCAACAGTCGCGCTTTCTTCAACCGAAGCGGAATATATGAGTATATGTGCTGCTGCAAAAGAAGCTGTGTTTCTACGAAGATTGTTGCAAGAGGTAACTGGTACAGTAGAGCAGGTAATTTTGTACAATGACTGTCAAGGTGCACAAAAGATAGCCTCTAATCCAGTGTATCACTGTAGGACAAAGCATATCGATACTAAATTTCATTTTATTCGTGAAAAGGTAGCAGATGATATTATAAATTTAAAATATGTGCCTACTAGGGATATGCCTGCAGATGTATTAACCAAACCCTTAGGCAGGGTAGCTCACGAAAAGTGTATAAAACATATGGGTTTGATGTGATTTTTTTAATACCTATGTACTTAGTAGTAATAACTTACTCAAGCAAGGTACTAAACAAGTGGGGCTAGCCCTTCACTATGTTAGGGTTAGGTACATTTTTAGCTTCACTATATTGGGGTTATATTATTTTTTTTTTTTATAAGTGTTTAGTCCTTGATTGAGTGGGAGTAGAAAACATGGTGTTTGGTTTTTGTGTGTTATTTATTATTCTTATTATTCGTTTTGTGCACAAGTGTAGCCTTAAATAATCATAGGTAGACAAGGGAAGTCGGTCAGGTGTTTTTAGTGCTATGTTTAACTGGATTAAGGCTGAGTTGCACCATAATCACAGTTAAAGTTATATGACAGATATTTGACATAGCCCGCCCGACGAAGCGTGGACAGTTATAGTTAACAGTTAAAGTTAGTTAGCAGTTAAAGTAAGCTGGTGCAACCCACCCTTAGTATTTTTGATGTATGAGGTACCTATTGAATGGGGCTAGGACAAATTTTTTCTTTGAATTTAAGACAAAGTGGGGCTATGTTGTAAATAAACCTTCATGTTTAGTCTTGTCTTAAATTAAAGAGTCTACTTTTATTTTAAATATCCTGTTCTATGACATAACTCATAATATTTTTTACTTCAAAAAATAAACTTTACTAATGGATACACGTCGTTTACTCTATTTAGCTCTTTATATAGCTTAAATATACTACACTAACAAAGGTGCATTTTTTTTTAAGTAACCAGAAAGATAATAAGAGGTACATTTTGTGTACTCTAAACAAAGATAAGTAGTTAAGTAAGTACTTACATAATATATGTATAGCTTGAATATAAACCGGGACAAGGTTTTTTTAAAGCAACAATTACATTGTAACAAAACGTGGAAGTTCCTCCACCTCAGCTTTTCTAATTTACAACTTATTTTATATGAAAGCTTTAAAAAATTTCAATCTCCATTCCACTTAATTTCTTTGCAAACCCTTCTTCAGCTTCTCGCCTCGAGCATATTTAAAAGTTGCTTCTTTTAAGGCTTTAATAAAAACAGTGTCCGGATACTTGTATCCACTTTCTAATTACCAGAGTTCGTCCCGTCTCGGTAACTTCACGATTTAGCGCACCCTACGTTTTATTGCCAGTAAATAATAAATATAAAAGTTGAGGACTTTAGAAGGTTATTGAGGAGGTATGTGGCAGTGGCAGGCTGACTCTCAGGAGGTGAATAAATACTTATCGCTTCATATCGCCGATTCAATAAAGGAATTGTTTTCGTTCGCGCCGGGTGCCGTTTGGGACGGGCACGGGACGGGAAGTATGGAGTGTTCAATGCTTAACTCGTGAATGTATTGCCGTACGAAAGCGGAGACTTTTATTGTCCTGGAGCGATTTGAGCGCGAATTGCGTAATTAATATGCAAAGTTCCGGAACGCTTTATGGAGTTTGTCAAATTATAACGTATGAACGAGTTTAATTATTTAAGAACGTATGAAGTTTTTATGACGAATTTTGAATTGTTTTATTGCTACTTGCTTTGAGCTAGGCGCCTACTTACCACATATAAAATTATAACATTACAGCTACCAGTGGTAATAATAATGCACTTGGATGTTATGGGCTTCGTAGAGCATCATTTTTATCACTCACAGGGGTATAGTCGATTTCATAGGGCGTTAACTGGTCTCACATCTCTGCCTTCTGAACTGGGTGATTTGGTCTTTGCTTGGTTTGTGCCTAGATGGCACTGTGTGAAATGTCCACTCGGACAAACTCGGACTAGGGCCTCAGGTGCGTTCAGTTCTTTTTAGCTTTTAGCTTAGTTTGCCAATTGTACAAGATTTACCTACATAGCTATTACTCACACCAAAACCAAAAGGCAACCAAACTAAACAAAGGAGGGTATTTAATCAAAAAAGGTTTTGTTGTGTAAGCAGATTTGATAGTCGTTTTACAACCGAATTTCGCTGCTTTTTGTGCTATTTACGAGCGGTAAACTCCGATTTATTGCTTTCCCAAATACTACGAAGCAACTGGTTGTTGAAAGGAGCTTCCATCCGCATTGAAGACACGTTTAGATGGAAATCACCAGGTGTTTGTCCGAAAAGTAAACTTCTTTTAAGTTTTATTTAAATTACAACATACAACATTACCTATACAGGTAAATTAATGTTAGTTAAGTAAGAAGTACCTTTAGATAGTTAGTTCAACTAAGTATACTTAAGTATAGTTACCTAATTATCTAATAAAGAATACCGTTATCCCATTCAACAGTAATTATAACACCTATGTTTGGTTAAGTTAAAATGTAAAAAGTACCGGCTGCCACTCAGAAGCTCTGTCATATTCAGGAAATGACTGAAAAGCCAATTAACGTTGAAAGTTTTGTTGGAAACTTCCAATTAATTAATGCAATGTAGGCTTCAAGTGTCGGCTGACACGCAATGTTGTCTCCACTCTTAACTGTTACTCGTTATGATTTCATTTTAGGGAGAGTGTTGATCTTTTTGATTTACTCTGGTGGTAGAGATGGAGACTTTGTGTAAATAAATATGTAAGTAAATACTTAACAGATTCACAACGATTACATGCATTGATCCTGAAACCTAACTAGGCATTCCTGTTTCTAAGAAACTAGAGACTACGAGGACCATAGTCCCACAACACAACACCCAGACACAGAACGAATAGGTAAGTATATTTGCACATTGTGCATGCAAATATTTGTGCTTTCACGATAACCGAACCCGCAGCTTCCGGGTTATGAGCCAGCCGGCTGTAGAGCTCATAGGTGGGCTCATAGCTCGTAAGTATAGTCGAACTAACTAAAGTTCTTGCTAAAAGATAAATCCACCAAGGCGTCGGCGGTCCTAACTACATAAATATATTTAATATATGTATAAAACTAACTTCATGTAGGTACCTACGTCAATAGCAATACGTTGAAGAACCTTTTATTAATCAATCCTCACATTCTGATACTTCGCTCTAAATAGTTCAGATTTAATAAAAGTGGATTTCAGGGAATCTGATCAATTATACAGGCATCTGTCATCCCTTTATAATCATTTTTGATTGGGCCCCTTCAGTGTAGGGCTCTCTTGAATCGAAATTGGATTGGGATTATCCCAATGGGTTAGGGCTGCCAAACGCCTCATAAACCGAGACATGTCCCGGTCATTGGCACTGTTGCCTAACTCTAGGGTCCCTACTTTCTTTAACAACAAAGACGTTTGGTCTGGTCCAATAATGTTTCATTCATTGTTCTGATCTATAAAGATGCATATCTTGTAAATTACTGTAAGACGCAACGTACTGTAAGATATGATTGATACCTCCCATGTTGAATTGTACAAACGGTAGGTACTATTGGTCTATTATAAAACCAGCATCATTGTTAAACTGCATTAAAAAAATACCTATACCATAATTAACCTACCATAATAATTGCCATTTAATTTAATACGTGATGGTATAATCCATTAACAATTATGGGCTAAAAAATTTGTAAAAACACACAAAATCATTCATGTATTGGGTTTTGAGCAGCCCTATCAATAACTTGAACATACAGTAGAGGCCATTAATCTCAGCGGATCAGCACTACTGTTTTATTAGGTAGGCCTTACAGAATGTTTGAAGTTTACAAAGTATAGGTAATATGAAGTTTTGAACAACCATGTTGTTTTTTTTAATATTGTGTGATTATTAACGTCTATGAAATCCGTTTAAAATTGTTTACATACACAATATTAAGTAGGTAGGAGTAAGAAAAATGTGATCTTATTTTATGCTTGTTTTTAAGGAAGCCCTCAGCGTTGTATAATACTTAAAATAAGTCAAACTACTACTACTTACTACTCAGCGTCAGTATAATATAATTATTTATTATCCTAATGTTAATCGATTCTCTCCCAAAATTCTATTTTGGGTTATTATATTATACTTTTTTAGCGAAACTTTTAGTTTTTAGTAAGAAAAGGGCGCAAAACAGAATAAGTTTTAAAATAGGGTTCAATTCACGATGACGTTTTACAAAAACTCATTAAATCAGATTATCCCTCGCCAGATTATCTAGGTTATAAAACTAACATTGCCATTATTAGTTGATGAGTCTAGACGGGAGCTCAGCAGACAATGAAATAAGGCTTTGTGAGAAAAATGAAGGTAGCTGATTTCTTTTGTAGAGCTCTGATTCTTAAAGCCCATGCTGTCACTTTTACTAACAATATCATCTCATCAGCCTATCCTAGTGGTTATAGTTTTTCATCATCATCATCATCATTATCATCACTTTCATCATCATCACCATCACTATCATCATAATCACCATCATCATCATTATTATCATCACAATCATCATCATTAACAGCCTGACGACGGCCACTGCTGAACATAGGCCTACCCCAGGGAGCGCCTCTTTGAGCGGCTGCTCGCCTCCTGCATCCATCGGCTCCCCACGGTTTTCACCAGATCGTTGCCACTCGATAACCTTTCTTTCCATTCCAGTTCTACGATGTGGCCTGCCCATTGCCATTTCAACTTGCTAATCCTAAGATCTATATCTGTCACTTTAGTTGTCCTGCGGATCTGCCTATTCCGGATCTTATCTCGCAGGGAAACACCGCGCATTGCTCTCTCCATAGCTCGTTATAGTTTTTAGTTTCTATAGTGATTTATAGAAAAGTTATAGGTATTATCAATACAAAGTACCCTCTATCAGCGAGTGAAGCCAAGTAACAACTAGAAGAGCACTAGAAAAACATATGCCGTAAACGAGATGAAGCCGCAAGTGTCGTCAGGCCGTAAATAAAACAGAGCGAGGACCTAAGTCAATTATAGGGACAAAGCTTGTCGTCTAAATAGCGACACAAAAGCTTCCATCTGAGGGTCGCTAGTGGGTTATTCACTCTTTGCTGCGATGGGAAACAGTTACTAAGTTACGAAAACACTGAGAGACGAGAGCCTCCAACTTTAGCATGGTTACTCAAGACAAAATAATATCAGAATATTGCTAAAGTAAAATTATCTAGGTAAGTAATATAAGGGTAATAGGCCTTACTAATAAACATTGTCTTGCGGATGAATAAGCCTACCTTTTCAGTGTTTCGGCTTTCTCTGTTGAGTTTGAAATGGGCAAAGACAAAACTAGAGAAACCACTGAGTAGTTACTGTGAGCGACGCAGAGGTTGAAGTGATGCTTCTTTCTATTTTTAGTTTTTGTTGGTAAAAAAAAATGATATAGATTTTAGTTGACATTAGAGGAAAAAAGGGTTTATTCCTAACAAGAAAAAAATATTATTTTCATTCCTAACCTAACCCCTTATTGAACCTAACCCGAAATGATATTCCTAACAAGATGTCGCCCTAATTTTTCTTAGCATTATTTTAATTTTGTATTTCTACCCACAGAGTACATTGGTAGAGTTTCTACCGGATTTTCGCACAATATAAGCTTCTATATACGAAACCGCACAATCTTATCTACTGCTTTCAATTCTGCCGTTACGTAAAACTGCATGAAGCGCTATGACTGTCCATGTATGTATCTACAAGGACCTACAAACAACATGCAGCGGGTACACATTTTTATGTTGTAACGTGAATGGAGCACCTCATCACGATAATGGACACTTCAATGCAAACATTGCAGGCAGTTGCCGCTGCGTCGCAACATAGTGTTTGTAAAATATGTACTTACCTACAATTTTTTGCATAAAATAATGACGCCAAAATAATATACTACCCTCTTAGGGAAATGTAGGATGATTAAAATGGCTGTGCGATGAAGTTTTTTAACCCTAGACGCAAACAGGGGTGTTATTAGTATTTAGTACTAACGTGTGTCTTATGTATCTGTGGCATACTGACGGCCAATTTAGATTGATTGGAAGTGTTTTTACACTATATTAATAGGTCATCATCAACAGCCTGAAGACGTCCACTGCTGAACATAGGCCTCCCCCAGAAAGCGCCACCTCGAGCGGCTGCTCACCTCATGCATCCATCAGCTCACCAGATCGTCGGTCCACCTAGAGATAATAGTAGGTAGTTATGCTTGTATAGGTAGAATGTGAATCAAACTTAAAGGCGGCTGTAAAGTGGCACTTTCAACTTTTATTGCCACGCAGCTTCGCGCCAACTTCACAGACGCGACTTGAGTCTGAATCGCACTCTACATTTAAACACTGTTATGGTGACCTAGATTATTTAAGTAATTCCTTAATATTTAAATAAGTATATATTATTTATTTATTATACCTATGATATTTAAAATGGTAGGTGAGTGTAACCTCTACACAATACTAATTAATCGTAATAGAGTCAATAAAATAGGTAAGTACAAGTTGTGCTTTAAGTAAAAAATGTACTTTTTTTTATGTCATTTTTCAATGTATGATTGAAGTAAAAAGAGGTTGTGGTAGGCCCCCAGGCACCCACGCCATTTACAGCCTTTGTATCTAAGTACCTATAGACTCGTGTGAGACAATACCTCTACTACCAGCAACGCTGCAGGTATCACATTGTGACAGTTACCGCCACTGCGGGGTCAGATAACGCCACTCACTGTCCGTCCGGGGCCAACCACAACCTCTTATAGGATTATTATTTCAACCATACATTGAAAAATGACATAAAAGTAAAAATACTTCAATGTTGAAGTGGCAGAGAATCTTCGATGTAAGCAGAGAATTTATGGCGTCACGTTAAATTGTTCACTCAAATACAACAGTCATGACTTACCGTTAGTCATGTTGACACCGACGTGCGACAGTGATAACGCTATATAAAAATGTAGACGTCTCGTTCTCGCGCCGGAATACTTGATAAGTTCATCGTACGAATTCGAACAATATTATTGTAATGTTCAAGCATTACTGTCACGAACCATGATGGTTTTGTATTAGTTTGTGGTAAGGGCCCTGGTATAACGCATTCACTGTGTCTATTATGTATGGGTATTTATGTATGTACCTACCTAATCAGATACATGTAAACTTTAAATAATATACCAACAAAAAAGTCTTGCATAAAAATTACATCGTTATTGCTTCGGGCAACCCACACTTGGCCGTTTTAGAAAACAAAAAGTACTAAATCAGTTGTTACCATACCAAATTCAGCAAAATCCGTTCAGTAGTTCTAGCGTGATGCGTGTTCAAAGGGACAGACAAGCAGACAGACAAAAAATCCAAATAAAAACTGTATTTTTGTATCGATTAATAAGTCAAAAGCAGTCAAAATTTTCAAAAAATATTCCTTGTACAGGTTCAGCCTAGTTACAGTTTTGTTACCTATATGTATTGATATTGATTGATTGATTGATGATGATGATGATGATGATGATGATGATGATAGTGCAGCTCTACTCTAACTCGATCTGCATTATTTAGTACAATATTAATTAATTGGAGACTGAATTAGGGTCGCCTTATCTGAGCTTGAGAAGATGGCCTATGAGATTATGCGTACTGTTAGAATATTGATAAATTATGTAGTATATTGGGTTGATGAATTAGTAGGGATATGATGTATATTATAGTCGTTCGTTCTTCCAACAAGTATATAATTATGCTTATAAGAACGAATACCTAAGTTCTGCCGCAGTGTACCTATTTGTGTCGCGGTTAGAAAAAAATGTGCAATTTTTTAAGAAAGTAACCGGTGGGGAGTCGGTATAATTATATGAATGTACGTGCACCTGAATTATGGGGTACACTCAACCCCTAGTTAGCATTAGTTATCTACTTTCGAACATCTGAAATTTTGGCCGCGGTAATAAATCAGAAGTTATCAAACATGGTAAGGTAACTTACTTATTCTAATGACATAAAAAGAGATTCGTATTTCATAACCAGTAATGTACATGACATCAATTTTTCTTCTCACTAGAAAATCAGTTAGGTACCATTTTGGTAGGTATTCTAACGGGTATGTACGAAAATAACCGGCGAAGTACGAGTCGGACGCGCACGGAGAGTTCCGTACCGGTATCCATGAAAACGAGCAAAAATCACGTTTGCTGTATAGGAGCCCTCTTAAATATTTATTTTATTCTGATATTAGTATTCGTTATAGCGACAACAGAAATACTCATCTGTCTAACTATGACGGTTCATGAGATAAAGTCTGGTGACAGAAGGGCAGACAGACTCACTCTCTCTCTCTCTCTCTCTCTCTCTCTCTCTTTCTTTCTCTCTCTTTCTTGCTCTCTCTCTGAAACTCTAAGGGTTCCCTCAGAACGTAGTCATTTATTAACAGAATCGGTTTTCGACCGATTTCAAAAAAGGACTAGGTTCTCAATTCGGCTGTAGGTATGTTGTTTATGTTTGAAAACCGATCCTGAAACAGCCCTGAACCAAATAAGTACAACTTTTTGGAGGTTCAGGGTTCGTAACCGACTCGTAATCCAGACCACGGAACCTCGGATACCTACGAATGTCTAATCCGCACTCGGACATACAAACACGCAATAAATCGGGCAACTTTTAGCAAGCAATTTCCTTCGGTTTAAGGGAACGAGATTCATGGCCGGCAGTCTACTCGAGGCACGGTTAAATTGTACCGCTTTTAAATTTCACGCTATAGTTTAAAATGTTGGGTGTGTTGCACTGGGTAGCATTGTTACTTTACCTAGCGTGTGTATTTGCTGGACAATCTTAATATTGTACATTTATTTTTATCTCAATGAATAACTTCTCACCACCCTTTTGAAAATGAAATGAAAATGAAATGAAAATTTATTAGGCATAAAAATAGGTGAACAAGTTAAAGTGATGGAGCACCTGTTTCCCATACTAGGCTCAAGACCCGTGATATAGGACTCAGGACTCTTTCGTCGGATGGATGTCACCATCATCAGCTGGAAGTCCCACTGCTGATCATACATAGCCTTATCCAAACGGCGCCACTTGGATTGGCCACTGGCCTACTGCATCCAACTGCTCCCTGCTGTTACAACACCGCCAGTCCACCAAAAGTATACTGAGTTTTCTAGTACATTTACTAGACAAGTTTTCTTCACCATCTGTTGTCAGTTTTGCGAGCGATTTGGCATGCCCAGCCCATTCCCAAATCAACTTACCTACTAATTTTGAGAGCTGTCGCCGGTTTTCTTCTGTTCTTCTGCAGTGGACCTCTTTATTCCGGATTTTATCACAAAACGAAAACACCGAGCCGATCTCGTTGTGCGACCGACGTAGATTTCCAGAATAATAAAAATTGTAGACATTACATTAGTCACGAAAACTAGATCCCATCCAATTCTACGGCCACGTAACATTTACCACGGAGCGACCACGACCATCAAATTAGAATATCTCGTATTAATCCTAAGTAACAGGAATTCACGGAACGAGCCGAGCCATCTTGGAATGATTAATGTTGGTGCGCCCATCCATGTACCCGCTTATTCATATTCCGTGGTAGCTCTTGCACGCGAATTTGCATAAAACTTTTTAATAGTTAAGTACCTAAGGTCATTGAGATTCGGTTTAGCTGTCTATGGATGCTTATTAATTATTTTCGTATCAACTTTCTTTATAACTCTGGATCGCATATTTTCTAATTATGAAATTTCTTCTCATTTTGAACTCTCTATGTAACCATGTCTTGAGTTATTCCATAGATATATAATCAGTTTTCAATTAAAGTTAGTGTAGGGTCCGCGACCCCCTATGTCTCCTGGATAACATTATACTCTCTGGATGGCCAGGCAACTCATTAGGCACGCATCATCTGACCGGCTACTGCCAGTCATACAAGACAGAAAACATACTATTCCACTCTAATAGAAGCCCAATTAATTAACAACTACTATTAAACTGCTAAGTGAGGTACTTAAGCTTGAATACATATGAGAGTTAGGCACTTGTCTGCTTTCAAGCCTGAGCACATGTCATGTCCATTAAAACCTTTGACTAATTAACTTTACCTTTAGTATTTAAATTCCAAACTGACAGACAGTACTGCGCCTAGACGTAGGTATATTAGGGCTTTTCAACTCCTTTGGACAGACATACAAAACCTTTCAGACGATTTTAACATACAGACAGGATTTTAAGCTTGTATTCAGGAGTTGTAACTGAATAGGTTAGGTATTACGCCCTCCAAACGCACTCTCTTTAATAGCGCTACCTACTCAAAAGGGAGAGTACAATATAAGACATTCATTCACAAGCCTCGACAACATGGGAGGTACAATCTCATTTTAACAACTATCAAGCCATGTGATCTATAATTCTTTTCACTCTATACAAGCGCTCTATTTTTGGTCCCGTTTATTCTATTTAGTAGAAGAAAATAGGTACATTTGTGTAGGGCTGCGATATACCACTAGCATGTGTTCAGTGTTAGTTTAATAATGCAGGATTAGGCGTAGGTACAGTGAATTGGTTTGTTGTAGCAATCTGCAAAATCCTGGATTCCCTGTACGAAGTTCACAGCATCCAGCTACGAAGCATTATTATCCTAGGCGTTTTCTGCGTAAAACCGTTGTATCGATGCTGTGGCCAATTCGCATGCTAGAAGTTAAATCAAATAGATCTTACTACTAACGTAACCACGAGGCTGTCAACAAAAGATAAATTTTGTCAGGCAGGCCTCGAGCTCCATGTTATAAAAAGTCCCCATAGGAGCTTGCGAAGAGAAAAGTAATTCTCAGCTCATCTCGTCCTAAAAATGACGTATTAATATTTAATCTTCTGGGGAGGAAGTTGACAAGAAAATTAAGTCCAAGGAAAAGAAAGGAACTATAATTAAAATATGAATTTCGAAGGTGTCGACATCTTGGAGCATGATTATGGCTTATTCCATAGTGTAAGTATAGCAAAGCTTGAACTTTTATGGTCAACCTTAGAAAAACGTTTATCATGTAACTGTTTTCACTCTAGTTCAAAATTAGTTTAAAATTATTAAAACAAGAGTTATTGATTTTCGCCACTTCGTTTTTCATACATATCATGAGATTCCATTCATATAATTATGCACGGGTCACCGGTTAAGTAGGGCTGTTACAATTTATCATTAATTAAATTCTAATTGAATCATTAATCAATCTATGTCAAGTGGCGGCCCTTACTTCATTTTCAAATGATTAAAAATCTCCAATTAAAAAGGTCCCGGATGTTTTTACGGAAGAATTTAGGCTATGCACAGATCTACGACAAAGTCGCGGAAGGCTATTGCTCTGTTTCATTCTACACGAAATATTTTTATGAGATAGCTGTATATCGCGCGTCTATTTCCGCAAGTCTGTTCCAAGCTTAATACCGAATTCACTTTGTATCTAAGGCCGGGTGCAAACGAGTGGGTAATTTATAGCTGTTTGTTCCGAAAAAATTCAGAACATTTTATTAAATTACAACCAGTAAACATTGATAAACCTGGTGTAGAACAACAAATTTGTTTACGTAATGTATGGATGTTTGATAACGAGTTAGCAAGCAGTATATTTGCTCAAAGCAAAGTGTTCAAGTTTGATTGAGAAGTTAAAATTGTTTTACGCATAACAAGAATTTTATTGAAAAATACTTGTTTTGCAATAATACAGTCTATACTATGTAATCTAGGCGAAAGCTGCAGATGGTCTCGTATTTTGTCAAGCAGTCGTTACACTATACTTTAGGGCGGCGTAAAATTCTGACAATAAGCTTGACCACTTGCGTGCACGAAAAAAGAATGAATGTGGATCATTAATAAAATGTATTCTATAATTTGGGACATAGTCGTTAACGTTTCACGGCAGAACCCTTAATTTAAAGCGGAGTACGCACCTTAATAGGTTTAGCACCTACGCCTATTCGACGCTTGATGGACTTAATTAATTTTTGACACGAATTTGTTATGTAAAGACCCTCCGAATCCCATTTTACGATCGATCTACTTTGAAAGACTCCCATCAAGTAAAAGACAGGTATAAAACCGGTCGGCATTATTTTTTTCTGTATTTTCAAGGGATTTTGTCCGTCTTTATTCTGAAATTCCGGAAATTAGTTTAGAATTATTTTTCTATGGCTTCTTATTAAGTACATTTCACGACATTTTAAACATTTTTCTGAAATACACTTGCATAATTTTTTTATTCAATTCTATTTTAAATAATAATTTGAATTCAGGATAAACAGTTATAATCGGCAGAAGAACAACAGTGAGATTTTGGGACGACAAAAAGTTTATTAGGAATGGGCGTAGCGGATGTCAGGGCATGGCTGCGGTCGGCGTGGTCGCAAAACAACGCTCGGGACCACAACGTGAATGTGACCATTGTGGACGCGGCTTTATGTCTTCATTTATAGTGAGATGCTTCGTTTACAGTACCTATATTGTCCAGTTGAAGTTAAGTAAATACCCTTACACCTATAAAAATTTTAAAAACTACAAAATATTCTATTAAGTATATACCTACACATATTAACAAAATAAAAAAATGAAAATATAGTTCTGTATGAAAAAGTTTCGTTACAAAATTTAAGCTAAAATTGAAATGACATTTAAATCTGCGCAGACATTTAGTGACACCGGAGTTTTTATCCTCCCACTCGCAACTTTTTGCTGCCAACTTTTGTTTCGCGTCAGATTTTTTCCGACCGCGGTGCGGATGCCCTGTAGACAATGTGAACACACCCTTTCGTGATAAATCACGTTTTGATTAATGAACTGTGTGGGACACGCTTGACTGACCATGACCACGCGTTCACGCTTCTGGCGTAACCGTATTATAAAAAAGTTTTTGTGTAAGAGTTAAAAAAAATGGGGTTGATTTTGATAAAGGGTTTTGTAGTTTTTCAAGATTGGGTGTGGTTCAATTTTTTTTCAATTTGGAACGTTTGGAACATAGAACACTATGAAGAATCAAGAAATGTACTTATATTTATTACTTTACTGTATATAAAAATACTTTTTACCTACAAAGTGAAAGAATAAAGCTTGATTGGTTAAATCAAAGTTGAATGTCTCAAATTATTTGGCCACCTAAGTACTTTATATATAAGAGTGTCTTAGGTAGTAGATAGGTTCGAAATTATAATTGCTATTATTTTCTTTAAAAACCCGATGCCGCCACTACCTATTTATTTAAAAACTTTGAACGCCCCTACAAAGCAATTCCATTTGGAACGCTGTGTTGATTTACTTTTGTTTCAACGAAAAAACCTTCAATTCGAACTAGTGCAGCTACACTTTGTTCCAGTGTTTTGTGACTTTTGTGCCAGTGTCAAATGTCCCACGTCCCACTGTTGTCCCATTTCGGGAACGTTGGACCGTCCAGCACCACACTTTGTATTAAAAAAAGTAAAATGTAAAAAGTATAGCAGTCTCTTTTGGTAAAAGTTTTACCTGTTGATCGTTCTATCCGTTCAAAGGCTTCAAAGGGCGGATTGATTTCAAATTGAGTTTGTCCTAGTTAGTGATTAGGGATTCATTAGTGAATCGTTTGAATTAATTTTGTCATTGAAACTTTTATTCGGATGGCGTGGCGCACAAAAGCTTTTAGGAAGAAATTAAGATTAGGTTTATTTGACGGACTAATTACACAATTTTTGTAGCTTCTATTTCTCAATTCTATTTCTATTTGTAGGCAACGCCCTTTGTGTTGTAGGTGTCTATAGGCGACGGTAACTGCTTACCATCAGGCGGGCAGTCTGCATTTGTCTGTCCGTGTTATAAAAAAAAGCTCCTATTTTATCTGCGTACATATATTTTATAGGTAGGAACTTACATAAAATATATTACTTATAAGATTAACAAATAACAGCGTATTTTACAGAGCATGCAGGAACAAAATTACTACAACAACTCAACAACTAATTTCTCAACAACTTTTCATACTTACAATTCAAGCACGACAAACAACAATTCATGTCAAATGGCATTTATGTCTTGACTCCTAACTCTTTCACTGTTTGACATTTAGTGTATGCGCTTGGCGCCTACATGCTTGGCGCGCAATTCGACACAAACTTTCGTCTCCATTCGGGGCGCATGAGTGAGCGTCATTATTACTCTGTAGTATTTTACTTTTGCTCTGCCAAACAGGAGTTGACAGAACTAGTGTTGTGCGCCTATCGACACCATGCTATCGATGGTGGCGAGTGGCGACTCATCATCTCGCAGCCAGTGAACAGTTTGCGGCGTTATAGTCCGGAATGCCCGGATATTCCCAATTTCCGTGTCGGTTCACCCCGGGCTTATGTCAACCCGTGAGATGGATAACATTGCCGTGACCTGAACGCCGGAGTATCCCCCGGCGGTTGCTTGCAGGCGGAATATGAACCATACAAAATTGTCATATAATTTTGTGACAGTACCTAAATAAAGTACCTATAATAATATTAGGTACACAATTTCTAACAAGTAACAATAAATGCATTCAAGAGTTTTCTATAATATATATAGCTAAACAACCGTAATTTCAATATACAGATTAATTGACAGATTCAGATATGATGAATCTAACTGAATTAACTATACATCGTAGGTCCAAAACCAACTTGAATAGTAGGCACATATAACAGAACCCATAAAGGCGTTGTTTACTTTTAATAACGCAGCTCGACATACCTTTTACACCTTTTAGAATATGTATACGCACTCACATAAACGTAATGGAATAACAAAATGGATGATCCATTGAACAAAAATAATAGATACGATACCTTTCTTACCTATATAGTTGAACACAATACTGAGTGTTAGTTCCGTGAAACGATTTTTGTATAGCTTGTTGTATTTGAGTGAGGAGTTTTTCGCGAGCAATATAAGGATGTAACGTAACGTGTCTTCCTTTTAAATGTTATCTAAGGTGCGATCATAAACTGAGCATAACGTAGCGATGTCTGCGTGGGTGACAGACATATTCCCGGATTAGTTTATGTGATAATACGGGAAACAACCTTTATCCGGAAAAATATAGCTTTTACGGGCTTAAGGACATGTGAGACAGAAGTGACTAAGTTATATTTATTATGTTTCTAGTAGATGATAAGGAAAAGGTACCGAGTTCGTAGAAGAGAAATGAATAAGAAATTAAACGGGATGTCTATGTTATTGCGTGACAGACGGCTGCTACTAAAACATGGTCCCACGGCAATTGATTACAATTTAAAGTACCTAACCTACCTATCCTTATTTTTTATTCTCTTGGATACACATTTACGACTTCGGAACTCTGCCAGCTGCTTACGTACCTACTTTTACAAAAATACTTGACAACCCATTTTTGGAGTTCCGTACCCAAAGGGTAAAACGGACCCTATTACTAAGGTTCCGCTGTTCGTTTGTCTCTCTTTCTGTCTGTCTGTTTGTCCGTCTGTCACCAGCCTGTATCTCATGAACCCTATCGCGGTTCATGAGACGTAGAATTTTTCACAGATGGTCTATAACTACAAATACTAAAAAACAGAATAAAATAAAAATGTCCTCCATATGTGGCTCCAAACGGCTTCCATACAACAATCGTGAGTTTTTTTTGCTCGTTTTCATAGATAATGATACGGCATCCTTCGTGCGCGAGCCCGACTCGCACATGGCCGGTTTTAGTTAATGTCAGTATCTAAGCATTTTTGCCGCGAAAAGGCACATAAATAGGTATAAGATTGCACCCTAGTATCATCATCATCATCATCATTAACAGCCCGAAGACGTCCACTGCTGAACATAGGCCTCCCCCAGAGAGCGCCGCTTTGAGCGGCTGTTTGCCTCCTGCATCCATCGGCTCCCCGCGGTTTTCACAAGGCCGTCGGTCCGCCTAGTGGGGGGTCTGCCTACGCTGCGCCTTCCGGTTCGTGGTCGCCACTCGAGAACCTTTCTTCCCCATCGATTGTCAGTTCTGCGAGCGATGTGGCCTGCCCATTGCCATTTCAACTTGCTAATTTTAAGGGCTATGTCGGTCACTTTAGTCCTTCTGCGGATTTCCTCGTTCCGGATCTTATCTCGTAGGGAAACACCGAGCATAGCACCCTAGTATGGTAATGTCAAAATAATTTTGAAGGTTATTGGCGCTATGTTGCATAGGTTGAAATTAATAAACAGTAAAGGTGATAAATGAATACCGACTAACAATATTCCACCTGTCCCAATGATTTACACAATCTCGGTGATGGACGGGACGCGGCGCGACCTGCTGAGCCGATGACATAAATCCTTCAGCTTTTAGCTACAAAAGCGCGCGTGAAATTAATTTGACACCTGAGTTTGTAATATTTTAACACAAGGTGTGCTATAATCATTTTACGTGTGCGTAGGTAGGCTTTGAATATATCGGTTGTGTTCAAAGCTTCATTTAAAAAAATGAATAATTTATATATATTGTTTATGGTGTGAGTACTTACTATTTTTATTTATTGAGGTAAAGTAAGTCAAATATTCAACTTCCATGGAGTAACTAGACAAAAGTAGACAGAAATGAGAAGTTTTAGGTACTTACTGGTTCCTTTTTAAGCAACAAAAAAGGGGATATCCTATTTTAAAAATCTTCGTAAGCTATTTCAAATATCATATTATGCATGATGTTTTAAATTGTTTTTCATACTCGATTTTTTTTCGTTTCATGTATTAAGTAATCTAGCTGCGATGGTTTAATAAAGCTATTAAATTATTAGGTACTTGCATATATTGGATTGTAACTAATGTATTTTGATAAACCCAAAGGCGTTTAGGGTATAGTAATGGTTTAATCATCGATACCTTTTAATTTGTTTAACGATTTTCGTGTTTAACCTCACGCGGTGTCCGATGTAATAAGTTAATGCTACCTGTGCGTGTGGCTCTAGCCTGTAGAATTTCGGGGTTTATTAAAAACAAATTACAGGATTAATTTGATTAAAATGTAAAACAAGACGTGTCCCGTGGTTTCACAACCCCTTTTTCCACAAGAAGTTTTTCCAAACCGGCTTAGTAATTTCTTTAGGCAATCGTCACAAAATATCATAGGTAGTCAAGTAGGTAATATTAGGTAAGTAAGGAAGTTTATAGATATCTGTCTTAGCATAATCATAGAAACACAATGTATACCAATAGTAACAATTGTTAATTATTGTTATTAATTATTGTTTGGGTGTTATATTGTATTCTATGTATACATATAAGTATTGTATCAGTTATCTGGTTCCCATAGTACAAGCTATATGTTTAGTTTGCGGCTAGATGGCGCAGTGTGAATTGTCCACACATATCATATTATTATTATTTATTATAACAGTCCATTTATTATTATTTAACAGTTTGGCTATTATTTATTGAGCAAGTAATCTATTTTTTTAGTCGATATTATTAATCTGATCAGGTACGCCACTATAATTACATACAAGTCAATCTCTAGCATATTTTATCGATTGTTATGGTGATGGTGATTCAATTTGTCTAAACAATTGGACGCGCCACGTCAATGTGAAAGAAAACACGTTTACCCGGGCAAGACCTGCAAACAGTATAACAACACAATATAGTTTCTAGACTAGGCTTATAAGTCTATAAACTACCACAATATTACTAAGCTGCCAAAAGTTAAATAGTTTGCTTACAAGCAACTTGATATACCAGTAGGCGTTTATAAAGTTACAGACTTTGCAACACAGCGTTATTAATCATTCATTTAACTTCTGATCTAAATTCAACGTGGTTATGGTTAATCCATTAGTGTCGATCAGTCTGATTAGTGCTAGAACAGCTAGCGAAACAATGTACTAAATTAAATTTGTTTAGTGTAGTGTAGGTATTGCATTTGACGGTATGGACTCTTTAGGAAAGAAAGCTATCTGTTAGCGCTACAAGTAATACAAGTTCAAAAACCCATGATGATGCATGGCTAGAGGTGCTGGCTCAAAAACGTGGACGTAGGCATAACTACAATAACAACTCAGCGCCCATAGATTCTCATTTAGTATGCCGATCGTGCGGTCGCTGCTGCGGCTCCCGTATAGGCTTATTTAGTCATGAGCGGAGGTGTCGTTCTGATTCTTGACGCTGTTTTAATCATCTGAAATAGATGTTTCAAGGCCTGTGATGACAAGTAATAACATTAGGCCAACGAAAATATTCTAGGGCTTTGAGTAATGCAACTAAGGCCCGATTTTACCAAAGTGGAATAACGTTATCCAAAGTATAACGTTCCGAGAATAACCGACTTACACGAATATAATTTACAGATTAATTTGTAAAGGAAAAATTAGAATCACGAGCGGGGATTGAATCCGCATCAATAAGCGGTAGTGCTTTAAAAATCATATATATGAATATAATTATTATACCACCAATTTTGAAGCTCTTTCCTTTGATACAATCAGGATAGGGTCCTTTTAATCGTCATTTCATTCGTCAATCAGCTGTATCCGAGGCTAACAATTAGCGTTATACTTGGAATAAAACTTATTCTACTTTGGTAAAATCCAGCCTAAGTAATAAAATTTAGCAAAGTTTAACCCGCTTTTTTATGTTTGAACTTTGTTAAAGCTGGACTAAATACAACTCTTACTGTTTGTTCACGGTTTTAATATTTATTCATCTATAGATTCACTTCAGTGCTTCAGTGTTATGTATCTGTAACATTCTGACCACAAAGACAAATCAGCATTTAAAAACTTTAATTAGTGGATTATTTATTCGAATAAGTTTGAGATACATGACCGATTATATGAGTCGATAGCGATACGCTCTTTCTAGCAGAAATAATATAGCAATATTTATTTCAAAATTATTATTAGTCATTGCTAAGTAACTGCTTCAACTAAAAAATAAAAGTTATCGATATCTGTTGCCGATCGACCAAACTTTTTTATATTTTGTTTTCTTTTTTATATTTCCATTTTTAAAACTGTTTTTGATATGATTTGGATTTTGTTTTATGTCAGCTACTCTGATAAGCTTCGAGGACGTTTTATATGTTTTGGCTTTATTAATTAATAAAATTATACTGGTGATTCTATGTTTCTGTGTGCTCTTTATCGTGGATCTGCTCACCCTCAACAATTCCGATAAAATGTTTGTTAACTCAACATCCACGTCCAACCACGGAATAGGTAAAGGACTGGAAATGACGTGGTAGCTCGTCTAAATAAAATTTGTCGTGTTTCATTGCGTGTTTCAAAAGGAGTTAGCTCTACAAGTGCACAAATTAACAGCAATGTAGGTCTCATATTGTAATTTTGTTCGTCGCATGAGCAATCGGCGACGCGCTTTAACTTTACGTAACCATGGCATCTAAATAAGTATAGGTACGTACCTACAGTACACATGCTGGTGGAACTGCGATCGCACGAAGAATCCAACTCGACTGGGCAGCGTTGAGGAAGCTTCGACCTATCTTTTCGTCCAAAGTTCCGCAAAGCCTGAAAACAAGTTTTCAATCAATGTGTGTTGCCTTGCCACTGATGACTTATGGAACTGAGACGTGGTCTCTTACTGTTGGCCTCATTACTAAGTTCAAAGTCGCGCAACGAGCTAAGTATAGAGAGAGCCATGCTTGGTGTTTTCCTGCGAGATAAGATCCGAAATGGGAAGATCCGCAGGAGAACTAAAGTGACCGATACCTATAGCTCTTAGGATTAGCAAGTTGAAATGGCAATGGCCCCATCGCTCGTAGTACTGACAATCAATGAGGAAGAAAGATTCCCGAGTGGCAATCACGAAGTGGCAGACGCAGCGTAGGCCGGCCCCCCACTAGGTGGACACGATCTGGTGAAGGCAGCAGGGAGCCGATGGATGCAGGAGGGGAGCTGCTGCTTAAAGGGGCGCTCCATGGGGGAGACCTATGTTCAGCAGTGGACATCTTAAGGCTGTTAATGATAATGACGACGACGAATATGATTACAGTAAAAAAAAAATAGCTTTCATGATGCATAAAATAGTTTCGTAATTTTCATAAAATATTATAATAACCTAAGTAAGTCCTTGATAAAAGTTGTATAATAAAAACATGGCCAAGTAAAAGTTAAGGGTTCGCAAGACGACCTCGAGGATCTCACAATGAATTTCGCATTAAAGTTAATAATGAAGGTTGTCACAACTTCTGTCTTTGATTTTATTAAATTATCTAAACTCGGAGCAATCTCGCCGAGATTATATTTGAAACTACTCAACCGTTTTGGTAGAGAAGGTCGGTTGAATGACGCTGAGAATAAAGATAAGTTTGGAATGATAATTTTCCTTTTGTTAGTTCCTAATTTCGAGAATTCCTCGTCGTATTGTAGGAATCTTCATAGTCGTGAAGCCATTGCTAATTTTTTTAAAAATCTCTGATGAATGATTGTCGGTCGAATGTAAAAAATTCGAAGCCATTAAAAACCTTTACGTCAACATTACAGCCGCCATTGAAAAAACCAAAAAAAAAATGAACGAAAAGACAAATATGAAAATTGTAGTAAATATCATTTTGAATAGCACTCTACGTGATATTGATAATCCCATGTTTCCATACAAATACTACTTTAAAATTAGGCGAAAAAAATTTATCTAATTTTTAATTTTTTTTTATTTATCCTACGATTTCACTTTGTTGATTTCAAATGTGGAAAGACCGAGTCGAACTCATAACATGATGCACGTACCGTGAGCCGCCATCATAGCCAACAGATTTAAAATTATAATTTCAAGTGAGGCTAGGGATGTTATTTCAGGAGCGGATGTGGCACGATGTTTAATCTGTAACTTAAGATGGCTATCGTGGGGGTTAGGGATGGACCTGTAGATAGATTGGGCCATAATAAAATATCACTAGTGGTAAGTATTATATGAAATGTGTGTGTGTGTGTGTGTGTGTGTGTGTAACATTAGAAGATAAATCGAATATCTATTTACAAACTCGAACAAATCTTCACGTAATGAAATATTCTATTCTCAGGTATTCAAACGCATGGAAATACATACATCCTGGTCTTTCTAATAATAATTTTCCATAAGTTCGACACAAATTGTAAGAGACACAATCGAACTCTAGATTCATTCAACTTGGAAACGAATAGGGAGGAACTAAATAAGAAATAGATGAATGGGTAATACCTAGACACTTTTGGAAGTGGACGAGAATATGTCAATTTTGGAAATGGTTAATTTAAGAAGTGGACCAAATTTACCTAAGCTAATTTTTTTCTCTAATCTGTTGGCTGGGATGCATTTTTCTTTAGTTATTATACATATTATTTGTTTCTTAAATTCCCGCAATTTGAACACAGTTTTATGTTTCACTTAATCGCGCCAAAAACATTTATGTTATTTAGTTACTATCTGGGTAGTTTACGTGAAATATTCAACGAAACGATGAAAAATTACAATGCTTGACACTGGCTAAATACAATATGTGGAGCCAAATTATAACAATGTTATGTATATCACAACAATTAGTTACGACTGATTAGCGTTCTAACTAAATGCAATATCGTTTTAACGACGAAACCATCAGATCGAATGGCCGTACTAAATTGATAGGGCTATCAAATTTAGTTCTCCATAAATTGAGACGGAACTTGGGGGATAAGGGCTGTCGACTACCAGATGTCACTTGATATTAATTAATTGACGTGTTTCTTTGTAATTTTTGTTTTTAATTGTGACATAAAAATCAGGAGACTGAATAAAATGAAAAAAATAAAATAAATATGTGTGGACATTTTACACAGCGCCAATCTAAGCATAGCTTTTCTTCAAAAACTACAAAGAAAAAGAAAATCGAAGTAATTAAAGTACCTAGAACTTCACGCAGCGTCGGTAGGTGGACCGACGATCTTGGTGAAAGCCGCGGGGACCCGATGGATGCGGGAGGCCAGCAGCCGCACGTAGTGGCGCTTCCTAGGGAAGGCCTATGTTCAGCAGTAGACGTCTTCAAGCTGTTAATTATAATGAAGATGACCAACCTAGGAATCTTTAGATACATTTTACCTAGAATTTGCTTTGATCACGCTTTGATCTAATACACTAAACAATAACAGAACATACTCGCAACCCTCCAAATTCTAAAAAGTTTCTGAGCATTTACTTCGAATCATTTTTATTTATGAAACAAAAAGTTACGTAGGGATAGTAGAGATGCAGTAAAACACTTCTTTTTATTTTAACGACGACTAGGCCTAGCGTTTGACCACAATCTCACTTGAGCTATTATTCTCTATGAAAACACATATTCCACACGATACGAAACCACGTCGTTATCGTGTCTTGTTCAAATCGTGTCACAGTGATAGAAATACCTACTTTACATTAAAGTTATTTTTATTTTTAATAAAATATATTGACATAAGTGGTGGTAGCTTTTGATGTGTTGATGTTTCGGAACACGTCTCGGTAAAACATGTGATTTTTGACATTTCAAATCGCGCCAATTCCAAATCATTTCGCGGGAGTTTTTGGCGGGAACGCGGAAAAGTTCATGTCGTTGTATTGTATTATTTCTCAAAACTTGTACTTTTCCCAGAGTTAATGTTTAAAATTGGTGGCGTTTTACGCATTAAGTGCTGAATAACGACCATGAGTGTAGGCAAGTGATATAATGTGGTGGAACGTGATTTTTCGTGTTGCTTCCAAAATTCCAGAAGCTTCTAGTAAAGTTGCCACCACTTTACTGGAGCATGACTTAGACTGGACAATGACTACCTGACTTAGACTGGACTATGACTATGACTTGACTTTACGTGAAATATTCTATTAACGTGATGAAAAATTACAATACTTGACACTGGCTAAATACACTATGTGCGGAGCCAAAATACAGGGTTACAAGAAAAATTGTGCTAGATCCGTTAAGGGCGTGGAGTACCCATGATTTCTGACTTATTTCACTATGAAACACCCTAGGCTAAACTAATAATATTTTTGTAGATATCCCTTAGAAAACAATACAGTTTCTAATATTTTTTTTATATCTTAACTTTCACTTGTCTACTACGGTCTATTCAATTAACTTATGTACTATTTTAATGATTGACGTCCTAAAGCATCTTATTACACATGTAAAAATGCAATAATAATAATAATAAGAAGACACAAAATATTTCAATGAAAAAATTAAAAATTGAATATCTCGAAAAGGTTAAAGTTTAGCCTAGGGTGTTTCATAGTGAAATAAGTCAGAAGTGATGGGTACTCCACGCTCTTAACGGATCTAGCACGATTTTTCCTGTAACCCTGTATAACAAAAAAAAACACATTTCGCGCGGTTTTGTTTTCGTTTCATAGAGAATAGAATAAAGCGATAGAAAGCCATTAACGAAGAAGAAGAAGAGAATAGAATAGAGTTTTGCACATTTCTTATGTAAGACAAGGTATTCGCGTGGTTTCGAAGTAAGGAATCGTTACGGAATAATGGCCCTGATGGGAAGCGACGATGTGGTCTAAGTATACTTAAAATATAAGGTATAAATATATGGTCGTATTTTACAACTGAGAGCTACCGTGCTTCGGAGGCGGAGGGCACGTTAAGCCGCCGGTCCTGATGGCTGTCATCGTAAGACAATAGTCGTTAAGGCTACTCAGAAGCCTTTGGGCGGCCTAAAAAATCGGCTGACTACTTGCCTATGCCTACACGAGAAGATGAAGAAGAAGTAACACAGATTATGAAAAAAGCTGTTTATTTATTTTGGTTATGGTAACAAATGCTATACGTATCAACTTTAAAAAAGGTTAATTACGGAGTTTTGGCGGGAACGCGGAAGAGTTCACGTCGTTGCATTGTATTATTTTTCAAAACTTTGCTTTTTCCACTACTTTGCTGGATCATGACTTAGACTGGACTATGACTACCTGACTTAGACTGGACTATGACTATGACAAGGACATGACTTTGCGTGAAATATTTTGTAACACGATGAAAATATAATACTTGACACTGGCTAAATACACTAGTGTGGAGCCAAAATATAAAAAAAAGGTTAATTACTTTTTAAACCAACGTAGGTGATCGTTAAAAGCGTACGCCCATCAAAATGTGTTTGCACAGATCCCCTTTACAAATCCTCCTGCATATTTATTATTGTTTATTTTCCATCATATCCCATATCAAACATATTTTTCTTTTAGGCACAGCTACAATGGATGCGCAAAGCTTATCTGTGGCTCGGGACAAATAGCCGCGGGCGGTAGGGATGAAAGGGCTTTTCACTTAGACGTGTGAGGCCGCTTTCATGTCAGCGGGAAAATTATAGTTAATTCTGTTAGGTGTTATGGCTAGTCTAGATTTTCACATAAACCCTTAAGAACTTAAACCTATTTTTTCGTCCATATTTGTATCACTTGCCTCTTTGCTACAATTTGGTTAGGGTTGCCAGTTTATATTAATAATTTTTCGTATAATAACATTATATAATAACCTACTACACATTATTGAACGTCAGGTTGTTACTAATAATGAATGATTAAAAATCATTTTCATTTTCTAACATTATTATACTTAGTGCCATTGGACGAAAAAATCTTAATAAGAGATGCTATTTTTTCTTATAGTGTCTATCCTTGTAAGTTAGGTTTCACGTCATAATATTGTAATTTATATGTCCTACTTTATTGTCTTCAGAAAAGCCGGCGTTGAATACCTTCCAAAAACTAATCCATTCTAAAATTTTCGTGCAAATTAAAAATACGTGGGCATTATACTTATTCGTCATTTTATAATTTAACGGCCATAAACGACGTTTACAGTAAACAAAATGAAAAATTCAGCTTTTAAATTACCTATCTGATTTATTGTTGCTACAGCTTTTTGCGCACCGTACTTTTGTGATAACGCACGGATAGACGTACAGCCAGGAAATTGAAAAGCTTTTTTCTTTTTCTTTCCTTTATCTAATGGTGCATGCAAAAAAGAATCAGCATCTTGGAGAATTTGACTGATGCGATGCGATTTAACTTAACTACAACTAGGTCGTAGTTGCTCAACAATTTTATTTAGACACTTAGCGCTTTTTGCCATTCCGGTGTTGCCATTATGTATTTTATAAAAATGTATTAAATCAGTTTTGTTTTAATCTCCCTGTAGTTATTGCCAAAAAAACAGCCACGAACAGTTAAATAGGCCCATAAATAAATGGTTCAAACTGAGCCACGACTTAAACTTTCCACAAAATGTGTCACAGAGAAAACGACTTAAGTGAATCAAGTTGTCAAAACTAAGTGACAGAGTTTAAGTGAACTCGCTAAGTCGATTCGGAAAATTTATCGTTCACTTTGGATAGCTCTAAGAGCACCAAACAGTAAGTGCCTTCATATATCTATTTTGAGAATTGAAAATTAGGTACACTTTCGTAGTTCTGTTCTATTCGTTTTATATATGTAATAATAGTAATAATAATATTATAATAATCCTTTATTGGCATTTCTGGTATTAAAAAAATAAACAATTACTAATTAACAATCATAATATTCTACTACTAAACAAATAGCGCATGCAAAATTAAATTTAATAAAATGATTACAAGCTAGGTGAATCACACACTGATATCCAGTCCAGAACATCTGTATCCTGGGAATCAGTGGAGATTCACGAATAATTTTTGAATTAAGAGTGTAGAATTAACATGAATCAATATTCATAAGACAGGGTATTTAAGGTTAGCTTTAAAGTATGACAAACAGAAGTAATTAATTACAAATGCTTATTCATCTGAGTATCGCGGTGTGTTGGCACCTGGACTAGAAAATCTGTATCCCAGGTGCCAACGTCTTCCTGCAGGTATCAGTTATACAATTTATGGTAAGGTGAACTTATATAAACTCTCAGTTAATTACAGACGGTGACCGATTTGTGTGTGTGCATTGCTGGAGCGAGCAGGTAAGTACCTAAGTAGGTACCTACCCCCGCGTCCAAGCCAAGTATGTATATGTTATGTACCTACTGAGATGTGTAATGATTTCGTACCTACTTTTATTTCAGGTTTTTCTATACATATAGGTAGGTATAAAACGGTGTACCTATATAAATACATATTTTTTACAGTAACAAGTATGCATGGAGATGGTAGAAGGGAATACATATTTTATATTGTACTAATTCTAATTTTTCTGGATTTTTTGAGGCATTGTTCACACAGTCGGTTCTGCTTCAACTTAATTAAAAAGCTACTAAAATAATAACTTCGAGTGTCGTAGAGTTACAGGTGTACTTCTCGAATACACCCGAAACTTCGTAACAGGAGTACTCCATTCATAATTTAGGTGCCAACTCATCAGGTGTACAATGGCCGTGGAGTACGCAAAGCTAACATCCACAGCTCGCTATAATACAAAACCTGGAAGTACATCCGGTACTAAGCGAGCATTGAGAAAGTTACACGCGGTATAATCGCTCAGTGTTTGCTCAGTACCCAAGTTTCGTAGGTACCTACTTTATTAGATTAGGGCGGCGGCGGTAAGGATTATCCGTAATTGAAATTCCGGAAATAGGATTAAAGAGAACGAAAACTCTGGAACGTTTGATTTAAATAGGTCTGTTAATTGAATGGTAGATAATAATAGTTTCAACGTTTATTGGTAAAGGTTGTTTGTTGAGATTGGAAATTGAAAGGATCTATTGGACGTTGATTGAAGTTTTCTTTTAAATAAATAAATTCTGTCAATTCAAATTGATTGAAAATAATAATATCGCTTATACGTTAAAAATACTTTCGTCAAGTAGGTATCTGTGCTACAGTCTGTTAAGGAAGCCAACGCTGATTTTCTTTTCGACACAACATATACACGGTGACACCCAAGGTCACACGACAATAAAAAATATTACCTCATGAGTCATTCTTTACACTTTTTAAAAGTAATTTAGATGTACTTAATAAATCATATTACACCGGTAAGTACCTTGGTATTTTGGTGTTTCACAGGCGTCTATTTATGGTAATGCTACATGGACCGAGGACCTTGCGGAGGGGCGATGGATGCAAGAGGTAATCAGCCATCCCAAATGGTGGCCTATGTGGGAGGCCTATATTCAGCAGATGTCTTCGGGCTGTTGATGATCTTGATTGGTAATCTTCTAGCTTGAATGGAAAGGTTTATCTATTAGGGTCACTTTAGCCTATGACCTTACACGGGTCATCGTCCCAAGGACAATGGCTATTAACACCCATTATGACACAAACAGATCGTATTTGTTACGGACATAATCTCCCCGGACACTAATGCTCGGACTAGCTGTATCCGTAATCGCAATCACGTATCTAAGCTTTAACTATTGTCCGTTATATCCGTAATCGGAACCGAGAATCGTCATCCGTAACCGATAATCGTATCGCTAACAGCCCTATTCGGTCGAATAAATGGAGCATTTGCCTTAGATCGGGTGCCTTCAAACTGCGAATGAATTTAGCATAATGTCGTATAACGTATATGGTATAAGGATTATTCGGAGATACTCTTGTGTGCTCTCAATTATAATGCGATTCGATAAAGAAAAGTACTGAAAAAAGCAAACATTTCTAATTGCTATCCCACTCCCTCTGCTTTTAAGCACATTAGTGGAAGAGGGAAAATAAGAGTTTCATGTTTGCGTCAGATTCGTTTCATTAATCCCTTCACGTTAAACCCTATAATATAGAGACTTTGACGACGAAATTACAAGGTTACTTATATGTATTATTTTTGTAAGTAGCGCTCTTTGAGGGAAGCCTATGTTCAGCAGTGAACGTCTTCAATTGAATCATCCGTGACCTCGCGAAAGTTAATCTTAAATACAAAACTGATACAGAAGTATAATAAAATAGGTTTAATTTCGCTAAAAAAAAAAACAAAACGACTGGTAAGGCCCAAACTGAATTCAGAACCACACCGAATCATAGAATTTGAATATAATTATACACTTTCGAAAGGCCTGAGTTGATGGAATATTTTAATGACCATGCGTCAAGAGATGGTCAAAAGCATAGACCTAGGAATGAACATAATATCCTAAGTCTGTGGTCAAGAGTGAATGATTAAGCCAAGTCATACAAACTCCATGCTTCACTCATTGACTCCCTTTGTATAATATTGAGCTCTCAATAATGTGTGTGCTTTATTAATGGTGGAGTAGGTGCGCTCGCGTGAGCGCTAAATCATTCGATTTGTTTTCCCTCCCCTATTTATTGAGGGGTGCAAGCAAAGATTAATAGCTCGTGAACATAATTTCTCGTACAAACACGACTCACCTACGGGGCAGGGGGCGAGGTATCAAAACGAGACAAAGTCATACAAAATTACAAAAGACAGAGCAGGATGGAACAAAAGACACATGTGTCCCGCTTCCTCTCGTAGGATTAGCAGTTGAAATACACTACTTATTTTCGTACGAGGTGAAGTTGTATCGTTTGTCAAATGGATTTATAGTCAAGGGGTGCATGTGGGTTTAATGGTTTTATGGTTTTTTTTTTTTTTTTTTTTTTTTTCACTGGTTTCATGCGATAATGTATTTTTGCTGGTTTTACCGCGAAATATTTACACCTGTACGTATTTTTGATTGTAAGAATAAAATCTGCTATGTGCATGTTTATAGTTCTGGCTCCTTTGATTCAATAGATAGATTTCTTGGAAAAATCTTTCAGTGTTTATCAGGACTGTATTTAGACTTTCCGAATTAGTTCAGAGTCAGTAATAAACCTCAATTAAATAAGAGGTCTTTGCTACACAAAATGACAATTCTCATTATTATAATAGTTAAACTTTCCTTTTAAATAAGCCAGTATTGGCTACTTCCCAAAACGATGACTCGTTTTCGTTTTAAATTACTAATTTCTGTAAAGGACCTACATCCTACGTGTTTAAATTATTCGGTTTTCGATTCCATTATGTCTGCTTTACATGTAGGTAGCCCGCTTTCCATTTCCACATGGTGGGGTAAGTATACAGAAAGCTATTTCAAAGACGCATAGGCACAAATTAACGAGTAACATTTCACCCGCAAGCAAGATTTTGGGCGACCCTAACTTATACTTATTTTTAAATCTAAAACTTTTTTCTACAAGTTGAAAAATTCATTTAAAATTAAAACCTACAAAATCTGTCCTTCCACGTCCTCTGGTCTGATATATGCCATCTATCAGCCGTTTACCGGACAGTCCCAAATCCGTCCCGTGTCGGATCATCCGCGTCCGCTAATGCGTCACGAGCACGAGTGCTACCTTTTAGGGCGTATTCAATTTTTATATCAGGCAGGACCAAATAAATGTTGCAGTGATTCGTGTCTAGGCTATTGTTTTTAACTGTGCACAACATAGGATAAAATTACAGCAGCAGTGTTAAAGTATTTTAGTTAATGTACCAAGATCGTAGACCACAGGATAATAAATGATTAATTAGGTAATGCAGAGTGAAAAAAATTTAATGAAGTGTTATAGGCCTACCTATTGACTACTAACTATTTATTTTCTTAAATCGGTCCCCCATTTATAATTGGTTGGCAGTAGTACCATAATATCTATTATGTATCGATAGTGACCATTTGCCTCTCCACAAATAGGAACCTAAGTCTATGCATAAGTATGACGGGGTATGACCATGTACATACGAGAAATCATCGGTGGTCACCAAAATTCTGCGAATAGTTCATTACTTACTGTTAGTGATTTTTGACTTATGAATGGCTGAATCGACTATGTTTGAGTTGCTGAAAAGCAAACCTCCAATTTATTTAACTCGTGTTTGCAAACTACTTATGTTCCTGCATACACATTAGCAAATATTTGCGTGAGTTATGTTTGACACGTTCAATTGTTCAGCAATTTTTGTCTGAGCATTATTATAGTGCAGTGTAGAAAAAAGCTTTGATCACGTAGTCGTTGTAAAACTTTTTGCATTTTTCACTCGACAGCCACATAAACGACACGTTAGCAAAGACTGCTAACTTGACTGATGACTGCTAACAGAGCCTCAGTCTGTCACCAAAAACACGCAATTTTTAGCGTATAAGCGTCCGCCAATCGCAACTACCAACGTCGTATCAACCAATCACAGCAAAGTACGATCCAATATACGCTCTGATTTGAATCGCGCTAAGAGCTCACAGTACGGCCCCTGACCAATCCGACCCACGCGTTTTGTCTCTGTCCATGAGTGGTTGTCTTTTTTAAATTGATTAGAGAACTACCATTGTCGGACAGTGGAGTACGTGGACTATAATTATATTTATCCTTGGATGGAAAAGTGGGTGGTCGCAGCTTTTTCCACACAGGTTTCGCTGACTAACATTTTGTTGTCTGACAAGCGTGGGCTTAACGTTGGGGTTCACTTGATGTATGTTCCAAGGTTAGACACCTTGTCACACGAAAGCTAATGAATAAACGTACCTACATACCTTTAGGCGTCATCTATACTACACGTACTTATGTGTAAGGGTCAAATAGTCAGGGTTATAAAATGTCTGCACATCCAAAATGTTTTAGCGCTGTATGAACTCAGAGATGACTTATGATAGTTCTATAGGTACTTACTTACGTAGGAAAAATATAGATCTATCGTTAAACTAAGAAGAACAAGGAGAGAGTGAAAGTAAACAGGTGTTAGGAGATAAGCTCTACGGAACTCTATCGGTAACGGTAGAAATTGTATTTTCCTATTTTATCACACTTTTTTTTTTCTTTTTTTTATTAATGGTTCACAAAACTGACTGTATTGTCTTGCTTACTTAAACAATATACTAATTAAAAAAAACGACACTGGCAAATTACGAGCATGAGTGTGGGTAAGTGATATAATGTGGTGAAACGTGAGTTTTCGTGTTGCTTCCAAAATTCCATAGAAGCTTCTAGTAAAGTTGCCACCACTTTAATGGAGCATGACTTAGACTGGACTACGACTACCTGACTTAGACTGGACTATGACTATGACTATGACTATGACTTGACTTTACGTGATATATTCTTTATCGATGAATAAGTACAAACTTGACACTGGCTAAATACACTATGTGTGGAGCCAAAATATAAGAAAAAAAAAACATTAGCAAACAACAATAAAACAACAAAAAATTTATAAAAATGACTTTCTAGTTAACTTGGTCATATATGCTTACATTTTTTTTTTCATTTGTAACGTGGCCAATTTCGAGGTTCCAGGTCAGCTGAACGTACTCGTTAAATGATGATGCTAAATAGGAACAAATGGGAGACAGACAAAGTGATCCTATCACCTACCTACCCAATAAAGGTTTCGTTTTTCTAAAGCAAGTAAGGCACCTCAAAAAGTAAATATTTAAACCCGTCACAAGAATTGGTAAAAGCTCAAATTAGCTCCTTCTACCACTGTATAGACAGTGTAACATATTATGGAATCTCAAGTCATTATTCAAGAGTCATTATTGATTTATTTATTCAGATCAGATGAGGACGTGACCCTCCAGTCCCTATGTTAGGAACAACATCAATACGTTCACCACGTTTATTGACCAATTAGTATAAAGCGTATTCTCAATTCTGCATACAACAGCAGTGGCCTAGGGCTTGCAGTAACCAAAATGTTATAAATATAATATTTTAATTTAAAGTAGCAGTTTTTCAATGGTTTTTCTATGAATATGCTATTTATTTTTTTGAAATCTGCTTTACCACAGACACCTGGGTCTGTGCTCTTTGATACTTATTTTTTTCTTATATTTCCACACACATAGTGTATTTAGCCAGTGTCAAGTATTATATTTTCATCGTGTTATAAAATATTTCACGCAAAGTCATGTCCTAGTCATAGTCATAGTCCAGTCTAAGTCAGGTAGTCATAGTCCAGTCTAAGTCAGGTAGTCATAGTCCAGTCTAAGTCATGCTCCAGCAAAGTGGTGGCAACTTTACTAGAAGCTTCTATGGAGTTTTGAAAGCAACACGAAAAATCACGTTTCACCACATTATATCACTTGCCCACACTCATGCTCGTAATTCAGCACTTAATGCGTAAAACGCCACCAATTTTAAACATTAACACTGGAAAAAGCAAAAGTTTTGAATAATAATACGATGCAACGACGTGAACTTTTCCGCGTTCCCGCCAAAACTCCCTTTGATACTTTATCATTTATTACTATTATTACTATTTTTTTTATTTCATTGAACAATTACCATACACGAGAGGACATTTAAATACTTAACCTATTTTTTTTTGTTTTTTTATTTTATATATATGTATTTTAATATATTTTGGATTTCGATTTGTGCATACACCGCGACCAGACCAGCTCCCGCAAGCAGCGCCCGTTCACGAGCTTGACGCATGCGCCAGGCATCGCCCTCCTCAACCATTTTTGAGTAGTGAATATGCTATTTATAACGACATCAGTTTTAGAATAGGTACAAAATTTTCTTAAAATTTGATACAAAGCAAGACCAATAAATAGCAGTAGGTATTTAATATTTTACCACTTTGGACATTTACCATAGGCAGGGGATTTGCCATAATCACGTCTGGCAGCGGCTTGGTGATCACTGAAGATCACAATGAAGACTGAGGGTAGGGAAATTCTGCTGCCCATTCCCTGTATATTCCCTTAGCTGGCTCTAAGGGAATATTCGCACGCTGACCACACGGTTAGTTTGGATACTTAGTTAAATCAAACATAATTTTAACTCCATTTTGTTAACCGCTTCACCAACCCTAATTGTTAGGTACCTCTTACATTACCATAATGTCAGCAGGGCGTTGCACCCCATAACAATATCACAGTACCACAGGTGCTCGGTTGATCACGTGATTGCTGCCCACATTTCTATGTAAATAACGCGAATGGTCAATGTGATTGTCCGTTGTTTGTACTGTAATTGGATGAGTGGACGACGAACTTCTATGAATAGCACATTTGAGGACTGAGGCTGAATGTTTTACTATCACTCTTGAGAACCCAGAGGCTGAAAGGTTGGTTAGTGTCACTGTTGAGAACTTTGAGGATAAAAGGTTGAACACTGTCACTGTTGAGTACTTTGAGGATAAAAGGTTGAACACTGTCACTGTTGAGGACTATGAGCATAAAAGGTTGAATACTGTCACTGTTAAACACTTTGAGGCTAGAAGGTTTACTGTCGCAGTTGAAGACTGAGGCTGATAGGTTAAATACTGTCACTGTGTACACTGTGTGTGTCACTGTACGGCTTTGAGGCTAAAATCTTTAATTTGTAAGACAAAAAGATGTTGCAAGGAAATAAGTTTCTATGGTCACGTTCTAGTGATCTTCCTCCTCTTCGTAAGCCGTTCTAGTTTATTCACTGGGATTCATTCCATATATTCGGCCTTATCTATTTTGGCCCACAACCGACATTGAGCCCTTGGATATTATTCCTCCAATTTTTCCATGACATAATATAGCAGAATCTAGGTATAGTCATAAATATCAAAGTTGATTCGTTTCGCCCTAGATTTCGCTTCCTTTATTCAAGCCATTTTAGAAAGGAAAATAAAGACAATGATGTTCAATGATAATAACGTTCCTCTAAAGTATCTGTTTTCCCATAATCTGTTTATATTTTCCGATAAACTCGTCGGGGAATAAAATTCGACCCGCTTCAAAGGAAAGTTCCGACCGCACAGTAATCGAATAATCATAGAAGTAGTTAGGTTCGGAGTTGTTCCCGAAGTGGTCGCAGACGGTAGGCAAGTGGTAGTGGTAAAACATCTCGTGCTCCTTTGAGACAAAGGAGACTTGTATTGCTTTTTGTAAAAATATCTCAAACGACTGCGAAAGCAAAAGATCGCCATTCAAGACGCAAAGCGATTGTGTCGTTAGCTACGTAGGTATGATATCTTACAGTGAACAAACGAATGTTGATTTTCAATGAAGATGAAATATAATGTAAATATTTATTATTTATTTTTATTGAACTGTGCTTGATGATGAAACTATGTCCCGACTGCCGAACGTAGTGAGGTATCCTAGTGTAGAATCCTTTGCGTAGCGAGGGATTCAAAGTACGTCGCTCGAGGTTTAATAATTTTAACATCGTATTTGTATCTCTAGTTCCGCCGTTCTGACATGCAAGCGTTTTCTTACAATCGTTTATAAAATTAGTAAATTAATTTTTTTTTGCAATTTATAGGCATAGCATTTGACCACTGTCTCACCTGATGGTAAGTGACGACGCGGCCTACGGTGGTGCATGCTTGCCTAGAAGATACCTGTTCACCCTGACTTGAAGACACCCAGGTTATAGCTATCTGAGCTATATATAAATAAGAGATGCTTTTGAGTGACGAATTTTTGTGATCTTAACATTTTACTTTCAACCAAACTACCTCTTTTTAAATACTTAGATGAGATGAAAGCACCATTTTCACCCAACTTATTTTTGATAAGCAAAAACTTATTAATGAATTCACGACCGGTATCACAATAAGTTTCTGCCAACTGCTTGTAGTGCAATAGGTACGCGCTAGATTTTTCCAAACTTTTTAAATTGACACAAACCTATTATCTGGAAGAGCCTCTTCAATGTTATTCAGGTATTTATAGAGGCTTAAGTACTATGACGTTTATTTTAGAACCCCTTCCTAGAACCTTAGTGCTTTGAACTCAAGTAAATTGCATTACTGCCTCTAACCACTTACATTAAGCACTAAAATACTGGAAAGCAATGATCATTATCACCCCTCATTAAACATTATTATACAGATTGCCTGGAGGTAGACGATTAAGCAATCACACGAATACGGTTTGCGCTTTATTGCAAATATAAACTTAAGTAGAAAACCATTGGTATCGTTACAATAATTATACAGTTTGGATAATATCATACTTTTTTATTCATAGACCATGTTAATTATATTAAATAGCAAAAAATTAATAACAACATTGTAGTACTGACAAATCTTGCATGTCTTAACGACTGGAATAGAGACACTATACACACTAGAATAAGACCACAATTTTTGTATTACCTATTTCGCAAGTTAATATCAACAATTGTTTAATTGTTTAATTATGAAAAAAGAAAAATAACATCTAACGATCACGTACATAGATTCTGGACCCTAACTAGGATTCCCCGTATCTGGGGACCCTGAAACCATGGTCCCATAACACTAGACTCAGAACAAGTATTCGCGTTTTTATTCCTGTGTACAAATACTTGTCGCGAGAAACGAACCCGCTGCCTCCGGGTTATGAGCCAACCTCCTCAACCACCACACCACAGGGGCACAAGGGATTTTCGAGATTTGACAACGGTAGAGTAATGCGAAACTAAGGCTGGTATTACATAACTATACTCAGTTGTGAATCGGCCTCAAGATAAAATTTCATTTACCAAATGATCGATTTGTGAATGTTTGGACTTTAACAGCGATCGTCGATACAATTAACACTACTACCCAACCCTAATTACATCCTAAGCTCCCTTCTACTTTACCAGGACTTTGCTTACTTGTTAACAAACAAAGCTCGTCTTATGACAAAAAACAAGCGCCACGCGTTGGGTCAAAAAGACCCTAATAATTCGCGACGTCTAGTCGCAAGGGTTGACGTTTAAACTTTAGCGGGGGTTGTTTATAACCCCCCGGCTGAGGCCACTTACGGAACACAAGTTGCGTGGTTAAAGACGCTGGAAGTGACTTGAAGTTTTCTTATACGCATTGCATTGTTTGGTCTTATGGGATGGGTTTTATAATATAACTCCATTGTAGCAGACGATAGATGTTTCATTTTACATAGATAAGCAAAAGATTGATTTGTATAATTGTATTCATAGTGCTAAAATCTCCAGAAATTCAATCATCCTCAGATTTGCGACTAAAATTATCCATAGATATACTTACTTTATTTAAACATAACTTAAAGGATTTAGGTACACGGTTAAAGATTTTTTTTACTCAACTTGATTTACGTTTTGTTTAAATGCATTTCGCCTGATGGAAACAAAGATAGATTTACTGGGTTAAAAGTTTAACTGAACGTTATTTTGAGCTACTGTTAAAATCTATCAAAAGTTCTCAAATACAAACTCTTCTAGAATCTGTAGCTCAGTACATAAAACCTTAAGCAGATAATTCAGGCTAGTTGCCTTCGAGTCGGCCACCTGGGAACTCGTAATTACTTCAACACATCCTGACAGAGTCATGTTACTGGCGTACAAGTTTACAAGTGATATGAATTCTGGTCGAACCGGACGACTACCTAACACAAGTGCACAAGTCGAAGTTATTTTTTTATTTTTGTAGGTTATATTATGCCAATAGATGATTAATACATAATTTATCAGTTTATGAACGTTGAGATTAACTTGAGCAGTGAGCATCGATTCACGAATGAGCATCTTTCTAGACTAATGACTTAATACTCTACATTATTTTATATTTCTATGATGTAGTATTGAGTTACCTACTATATCAAGTAAGCTTTCAATGAAACGCTGTAAAAGACCATACCTTCTATAAGATTGCTTTTGATTTTAATTTTGTATAAGTAAGCTCAGTTCAGGAAGCCTATTTCCAAATTCTAAATTAAAAATACTGGGGTCTAGGGAAAGGTCAAAAGGGTCGCTCAGATTTTATTTTGGGCACTTCAAAAACAAGTTCTTGCAAAGTAAATAGTTAAAGTATGAAATTGTGAGAAGAGATCAGACAAAATCTATAAAAGATTATAAGAGAATTCACGTAAAATGTTTTTGTTTTACTTATATAATTTAGCTTACTTGTACATGTAGGTACGTCGTGTGAAGTGGAATGAAGAAGTCGAGCAAGTCTTGTACCAAGAAAGACAAGAAAGCTAAACCTTTTCCCAGAAATAGTAATGTAATAAATAACGTATACTAATATCTGTGTTCGCGCTGTGTGTGAGTTCTGTGTGCTTCGTGACTTCTGCTGCTACTATTATTTGCCATCACTATCCCGAATTAATCGAATGCTGAAGAAAATCTCCTGACAGAGGCTTAATTTAATAGGTTTTTTTGCATTCGGTAGTTTCACAGCTTTCAATTCGTCGTTCTCTTGTGAAGATTAGTCCAGTACCTGATAATCTCGTCTCTAATTAAGAATCAGACTCTTACCTTGTTCCACGTAACTGCAGATTCATAAATGAACATTTTTATTGGCCTCTTTATTTGGATCTTTTTTTTTACCTCATTTTAGTTCGAACCTATTTATTCCAATTCCACACCACACTTGATTCACTTTTCCGGACCAAACCAAAAACAAAAACTTACAAGTGATATTATTAGCATTGATGTAACCAGTACATGCTACCTTGAGTACCTAACCTACCTTTGGTACATCAATAGCAATGTATGTAGCTTGGTGAGTCTTGATTTGAAAATGTTTACGGTCTTTTTCCATTGACATTATTCACTGTAGCTTTTACAATCACTTGTGATTACAATATATTGTATTTTTTAAACCGGCCCCAGCTCATAAAACACTAAACATTTCCGACTTTTAGTGCACGTAAAATTAAAGAGAATTTCTTGTATCGTCAGTGACAGATGTTTGCTACATGTTAGTACCTCTACCTCTAGATATCGAGGGCCTATGAAAAAAGACAGGGTAGTCATATTCTTACGCCAAGACCACACGACCGATATCTAGTGTAACTACACTAAAATAATTTCTTCTTGTTGTTTTTTGTTCTTTTCTTCTTCTTGTCTTGTTTTATTTTGTATTTATCTGTACCTGGAGGTACTCGTTTTTGCTTTACCTTTGACTGATACTTACTATGCGCAAGCTGTACACCCATTTATTTTCGAGGATAGATTAGAAACACAACAGAAGGGACAAGACACCCCGCGCCAACTCGTTAAGCCAGGAACTTTACTGGTTTTGTTTAAATTAAACCTACTCTACCCGAGCGTATACATCGCCCAAATTGAATTTCCTACTCGACAATGTCTTCGGAATTTTAAACAAACCCAGCGCCTTAGGTTTCTTCGAAACAAATACGGTACGTTACGGTACTCTGGAGAATCAGTATTGGGTATCCAAGGATTATCTCAAGTACTTACAAGAAATACTAGTAGGTATTCCCTTTAATTTAAATGCCTAGTTCCAAATGGATGTTAAATGTCAACGGGTTGTAATGTTGCCATCCGACAGCATTTTAAAGTACCTACCTAGTAAATATAATGGATAACCTGGCCTCCCAGGTTATTTGCAGGGAATGCAATGGCTACTCCGAAAAATTACTTACTACTGCATACCTAAATTAAAAAAATATGCCGCAGAAAAAAATACAAAATACTTTAAAATTACCGAGTAATCCAGCTGTAAAAATATATTCTCTAGTTAAAGCTCTCCTTAAAACGAAGTGCAAATGCAGCGCAAGTGTTGATGGGTTCGCGGGAATATCGCGAGATTTGGTCGGATTTCACGAACTCGCATTGCATTTCAAGCTGAAAGACGTCTCTGTCGAATTTTCGCTGATTTCATACTGGGGAAATATTTTCAACAACGTTTAGTAGGTATTTTTTGTGGAGAAATCGGAGATTCCCAAATTATGTTTGAGCTGGTATTACTTTAGCAAAACGCTATTGTTAGCACATATATTTTTGAGAACATGGCATTAGTCATAGACCTAGATTATTTGCGCTCTCAACCTACATCTATAGTTTTAGTAGTTCTATTGACATTCTCAATATGTTATTCTTTAAAAACGATCAATATTATATTTATTTTCAATCCTAATCTTTCTGGCTTTGGCAATAAACGTCACACATGCCAGCTTTATTTCTTCTCTACCACGCGGGACGGTCGAACTTAAAAACGTTATAAATTAGAAATAGCATGTTATTCGGTACTGCAATAATGGAAAACATAAATCTAAGTGACAAATTGGTGTCCGGACAGCGCTGTGGCCTGAAGACGAGGACGTTTCTGCTTTCATGCCTCTTGACAACGCTTTAGTTGCGTACGAAAACAAAACAATTTACAACTACCCACACCTCTACGTCTCCGACTTACAGCTTGTTTTACTTTAGCTCTACTGCGTCGTTAATTTTGCTCCGTAACTACCGACAAACATTGGACTGCGCTCAGTTCTACCTTATTTCAAGTAGCTAGGGTTGGTTTTATGTTGGGGTGGTTTCGGGAAAGTGGAGGGTAGTTGGAGTTAATTCCGCACCGGTCACGTCTCGTTGCAAACGGACAGACAGACCGGCATAGAAAACGTCCATGTCAGGTTAGATTGCTGGATTTTTCTATTTCGTTGACAATTACACATAGAACAATCAGAATCTCACTCATTGCAGCATCTATTGGATTAGATGTTACATATTGTCTTTATTTTCGATGACAGATGGACAGTTGTTTCAAGTGATTTGGATACATTAATATAGATTGCTAAAAGAACTAACCATATACGATACTTTTGGATTATTTTTAAGTATACACACAGTAAGCAAACCATTTGATCATTATTATTTTACCTGATTTATAGGTGACAACTGATGACGCGTTATAATTGCTTGAAATATTTTGTTAAAGTAGAATTACGGAAAAATTGATAAATTATTGCAGGTAGAATTGCGTGGTCTATTATATAACGGTAGTATGTCAAACACTGATTTCGGAAGTGCTGTGTTATATAAAAAAGATATTAAAATTTCACACTTTACAGTTTTCCCATCAAACCCGTTCTATTACGCGCTATACAACTTCTGACTGCTGACTTATGTTATGCAAGTGTTTTAAAAATCCGCTTCCAACTGAATCCAAATATTTCTTGTTTCACAGACGACAGAATGCCATATAAAATACTCCTGGCGTTTACTACGAGTAACGCACGTTTTTATCACTGCATCCACTGCCAGTTGATTTCCGTCGCTGAATGTGGGTGAAGCGGACGGCCGATCGGAGCAGTTGGCGCGTTTTTGCATCAGATACACCAATTAGTTAACTGAAAGTTGCTAATTGGTCGCAATTTATGGATATTTCTTCGTGAGTACAAAGGACACTGGGCGGAAATGTTCTGATCTAATAGAAATACTCATTGCAAAACCAATGCGAATACGATAGTTGTATCTGTGTTAGGTTATATAGACAGAAGATTTTCCATAAAAAAGTTGCTCGGTCTTCTTTTCATTCTTTAACTTCAAGAAGCAGCTTCAATATCTTCACAACGAAATATGTACCATCTCCATAATTTAAACAGTTTTACTTGAAAGTATCTCAACTAAGAAATATTATGTAACTTACAAAATGCAACAAAGGCGAAACTCCAACTACCCGCAAATTCGGTCATTCCCTGTGAAAGTTTGTTCAGCAAATTAGTGGCCGAAGAAATGGGGCGGTTCGGAGTCTCGTCCGAAGGAGTTAGTCCTGACAATGCCGCGAGTTGACGTCGGAGTCTGGACCCGCTGTTGCATGTAAAATATTCGTAAAACCGTAGCCAAATGCGTAGCAGTAGGTGCGTCATAGAGGGTTAAGTGTGAACTTAGGACCTCTCAAAACTTAGTGTGCCTGTCTGCATTAGTTTGACAGCTCTGAGTTCGCATTTTTCCTTCTAGGAAGTATCCAAATGTGTTGCAGTAGGGTGCGAACTTATTAGCTGTGATACGTTAGTGCAGACGAGCAAGAGGGCGCTAAGTTTAGTGTTATATTCCATTTTATAAGTTTCGTAAAATAACACACTTACCTCCCACATACCTTGTAAATCCTCAGCTTTCCTCAGCGGCACAGTGACAACCGGTATTCGTTAATTTCCACGTGTTTACGTTGCTCTCGCCGCCGTTGTATTAGATTATGTGAATTTATTCGCCATCTACCCTCATTTTCTGCCCGTGTGGAGCGCCCATGTTTTTAGGTGCTCTGCGTCCATTAGCAGACAAAACATTACACGTGTTATGTTAATGTACTGTTTGTGTCTTATTTCGATGTTTTTGATACGGTTCCATGTGTAAGACTAGATAAAAGATTTTATAAATAAAGCTTGCTGATTTAATTACATTAAGTTTATAACAAGGAATATATTATTGGACTTAGTTTATTTGTTATAATTTTGAATGACTTTACGTGAATTACACATTTGCCCCTCCCTCCCTCACACGCCCTCTGGTTCCCTCTTCACGTCATAATAACTGAACAGATTTGAATAAAGTTTAGAATGGAGACAGCTTATACGCTGGATTAACGTACGATTCTTTTTCCGCGGGTGTAGCCGTGGGGTGCAACTAGTTGCTTCAAACCCCATAATAACATTATGAAAATGCAGTATGGATATGTTAACATAGACTTACAACTTCTAGAGACGTTCGCGCCTATACAAAGTGTGCAATCTCACCAACTATGCTGCTAATAACCGCCAGACTATTTATGACTTGCCGCAGACTCGCGTAATTGCAACTTATTGTGATTTGTGGCCTGTCTGAAACTTATAAGGTCTGCGTATTTCTGGAGCGTATTTTATCTGACATTCTTGTCTTGAGAGCCTCTGTGGTGTGGTGGTTGAGCAGGCCGGCTCATAAGCCGGAGGCGGTGAGTTCGATTCTCTTGACAGGACAAGTAATTGTGCACAAGAAAAAAGCGCAAATACTTGTTATGTATCTGGGCGCTTTGGGACCATAGTACCTGGGTCCCTAAATACAGGAATCTTAGTAAGGGTCCAGGATATATGTTTGTGAACGTAGAGCGTTTTTATCATAAATATTATTCATAATTATTCATATTTAATTACATTAATTATTATGATTTTTATAGCAGTATCGCCTGCTAAGTGCTGCCGTTTGTGGTTCAATTTTTTCCTTTCGAATTAATTTGTAGATTACATCAATATTTCATCCTGAATTGTCCCTAAACTCCCCACAAACCAAATGCGTGTGGAATAAGAAATTATTTTCGAAAATCAAAGCAATCAACATCTTATCACTTTTATTACTGGGTATTACAAATTGTTTGGAGTATTAGGTATGGTTTATTTTAGAATTTCTGAGTAGTAATATTCTAGACTTCGTAATATAATAATACAGGCTCTAAACCAAATAAATAAATATACAGTATACCCAAAGGCACGGGAATAACATTGTAATGTTAATTATATCAAAACTAGAGAGCAGCTGCAGGGAATATGAAGGTAATTGATTCTAGGAATTTATACTTGTGAGGCACGTATACATTCAATAAAAACATAACACTAGAAATCATAATTAACACACATGACAAAAATAAAACATAAAAACTACAGCTAAAACATTATTTACAAAATTTACAATATAAACACGTTTATATATATACACTTGTTGTGTATTACTTAGAACAAATGAGCCAAAATATATCTGAATCTCTATTTCTGAAATTCCAACCTTATTACCATGTTGTTGTTTTGTTTGATAAGTGCAGTAGATAATAGGTACCATTCACACTATATTATAAATGCAACAAGGTTGCGTGTGTGACAAGTATGCGTGCATGTGTGTGTGACTCTCAGAAGGAGTATCGCATGTCCGAGATCTTTCGTGTGCTTTCTTTCAGGGCACAGTAAGCCTTCGATTGCTTGGCTACCAATATAGCGTCTAGTTGAAAAGCGAAAGTACGAAATCACGTAAGATCAGGCCAGAGGGAGAGAATAGAGCCATGTCTCACGACATCTCACCAGTGAGAGAGGGGGTTGAAAAGTCGCCAAAATTGCCCCAGTAAAACGTATTTACTCTTTATTTACATACTATTACTTATTCTCTGGTATTAATTTTTCGTTTTGTGAGACATTATCTAAAGAAAAATAGTAGTGACTTATAATAGTTGTTTCAGTCCTGAATAAATTCAGATAAAAGACTTCTCAACCATAAACCAACAATTTAATTTAAATAAAGTAGGTACCTAGTTTTCAGACAAAAAGCTCAGACTTTTTGAAAATTCTTTAAAAGTAGGTAACCATATTATTTTTTCCACTTAATTCAGTATTCATTACTATCCGATAATACTACTGTTCCAATACCCTCATTTATTTTCCACCTGTGCACACCCGATTCTGAGGTCACTAAATGTACCTACAGACAGTACTCCAGCTTCCTACGTAAAAAGTATACCCTTTAAATGTTTATTTTCCGAGATAAAAAAATGTCTTATTGTCACCTCGGTAGTGTAAGCTAGCTGAATGCGAAATTTTATTCAGTCCAATTCCAGTTCAGTCGTTTTAAAGTAAAATTCTCTCAAACACACAGACGGACAGAGAGCGTTTCATATAAGTTGAATAGGAAAGTCTTATTAGTAAAAATGTTTCGCAATTATTTGGTGAACTCTTTGTGTTGCGTTTCTCTCAACTCAAACGATGACATGGGTGACTCAAGTCATTTGTACGAGAATCATTGTCGCTCAACACGTGATACATTGCGTGTTTGAAAAGAAGATAAATACACGCGCACAATTTGACAGCAATGTATGCGTGGCAAGTGGCGGCGCATGATCAAATGACAGTAGACGACGATGAGACGACGCGACGAGCTCAACATTGCATGGGATCTCTGTAAGATAAGTAGAGTAGATAAGTATTTAACTTATTGAAAAAGATTTTAAGCTAATTTAAACTGCTAGAGTGACTTCTGCCATTTCCACCCTAAGCTCAGAAAACTCTCTCAAATAAAACAAGTCATTGTATGAAGATCGCACCCGATAGCCTTTGCGTACCCTCTCTATTGCTTCAATAGCCCGGGCGCAGTGGAAAACAGAGTTGAAACTTTGTTGATTTCACAGTGTAAACTAATGACGGGACGAACTGGTCGTTCACCTGATGGTAAGCGTCACCCGTGATAGCTGTATTGGCACTCGGAGCAATTTACTATCGCGTGACACTGCTTGGCCCTCGTCATCCTGTCTGATACATCAGCACAATCAATAAGTATTGGTTTGGGAGGATATTTCTATTTATTTACATTTTTAAAAAACTCAATTGGTATCTCAATCAAACTCCCCAAAACATCGAACCTCCAATAAATAATTAAGGGCTGATTTTTCAGGTGCTGGATAAATGTTAACGGATAGTTATTCCTTAGTAGTTAATCCCTTTGACCTTAGCATAACATAATTAGACTATTGATAGTTTAGCTACCTTATAAACATATTAAAATTCAGTAAACAACGACCAACGATGCTAGTAAGCTTAACGATACATGTGTATACCTACTTGCAAAACGTCCGTAGAAAACCTTAGACTAGAACGATGTAGATAGCGCACGTCAAGCTAGAAAAAAAAGCAAAACCAAATCTTATGTAACTGCAAGTGGCGCCACAGGAGGTTGAGATTGAAAACTGGCTCTCAAATGGCAATAATTAATCAATCAATCATGAGCATTACAAATTGTACACGTGTGATCGTATTCGTCGCGTTTCCCTGCTGGCAAAATGGTATGGGGTAACCTTTGAGAATTTCATTTTAGTTTCGCTTGTTAGTTCACACCGTCTATTTTCTTCTGTAGTCTTAGGTAAACACATCATTGGACACCTGCTACCTTCTACCAATCTATAGAGAGGACATGATCGTAATGTATTTGCTGAAGATGAGACCGGAAGTTCGGAAAAGTAATTTTTTTAGGTGTGATTTTCTTTAATCAGATAAAAGCTATTGGATAAAACAAACAGCGAAAAGAAATGTGATTTTGTTAAACCGTAAGTAATACTGAATATCTAATGTGTTTTGGTTTTAGCCGATCTATAGTTTATCTGTCGGATTACCTTTATCCAGTCATTAAAAATATCACCATTTAGGAGATTAAATATAATGAAATTAATGAACAAGAAAACATTATAATAAAATGTAAGTACTGCTAAAAGATTTTTTTGCTTAACGTGGTTTGCGTACTTAATTGTGTATACTTTGTAATGAATAAAATCAAGTTATAATGATAACACAAACTCTAGTCAGTCACTTTATTGTCTAGTTTGTGATGTTTCAATAAGTATACAATATCAAAGCTCGCCTGTTCATTGTTCATAGTCATGCGCTCAAGAGCTAATAATTGGGCTTTTTTTTTTTCTTTTTTTTTTATGGCAATAATAATTAGGCTGTATGGCAGAAAACCGAATAGGAAACCTAACCACGCCATTCCTTGTCAATTTACATTTAAAATTAGAACAAAAAAGAGCCAACCAATATTCTAAACCCATCTCCTTCCCACATATCGATATCAATATTTGACAGACCATCCGATACGACTTTTATGGGCACCTACATTTTATAGCCCCTAAATATACATTAGTATATGTTTTTGTGCGAGAACTCCCGACTTGGGACGTTTTCCATATACTGATTAGTAATTTAGATATTGATGCTGTATCTTGGGATTTCGTCCGTTTATTTTATATTTTCTGAACGAAAACTTTTACGTGCATATTTTAATGGATACAAAAATGATTGGGAGTGGCTTTGTGAAGCTTTAATATTACGATACGAGGATACGTAGCTATAGCGTATTTATTTAACTTCGTATATGATTCCATTTGATGCATAGTTTTCTTTATATGCATCAAAAATTCACTAAGTTCTGTATTATATTAATTGGGGTTCTAAGCACTTGAGTAGACTTTATTAATATTTTTTGCATTAAATATTAACTGTGTAATGTGTAGTAGTGTATATAGGTATAGCTTATTGAATTTCACTCAAAATACGTTTTGTTCAGCGGTTGTGTTTGATTTGAATAAGTAGAATAAGTGCCCAAGCTAAGCTACCTGGCACCCAATTTGGTCGAGATTTTCATCCGATAAAATTGCATTTTTTGTTTAATCTACCCTGGGACAAGTTAGAGTCATATCATACTGTCTTTTTTATGAGAATATGCGTGACAACTGACTATTCTGCATTCTTTTAAAGCTTTTATTTTGAAGAAATATTAACTTCGCCGTTATGCACCTTTACGCTGGTAAGCACATTATGTTTCGTTCTTAAAAACATTGTTATGTTCTAGAATTTACTTTTCCCTAAGCTATGCTTATTAGAGCCTTCCGCTTACTCATAAACGGGGTGTTATTTTCTCTCTTGGCAACCCCAGGTTTAATGTGCGTAGGTACTACAGCTTACCCGCGCTTAGTTAGATTAGGAAGAAGTTTTTAATACGGTTGTTTGTTTTGTTATTAACGATTTTGATTTGATTTGTGGCATAGAATATATAAATCGTAGGTACTAATTATGTGTATATGTGTACCACGCCAGCGTTCGTGAGAAAAGACATATTTTAGTTAACTTAACCTTTAACTGGTTTCAAGTTCATAATTGGATGTAAAAATATAAAAAAAAAAACAACTTGTAAAAGTGCTAAAAATAGCCTATTTGCAATAAATTCTTTGAGTTTGAGTTTACACTAAATTAAACTAGATCTAAAAACGAAACAATATACCTAAACCTATATATTTTTAAGAATACCTTTCTAATACAGTATTTAATTTTTAACGCTATAACAAGATTGAGTTTTTGTATACTTCTTTAATGTTTTTGATCAAAATTGCATTGGTTGTGGTCACGGAAAACCCAAGCTGGTTTATTCTGCATGTTTTCGAAGCATGAAAAAGCTTTTTGTGGCAAATATAATAATTAGACTGAATACGGTACCGGCCTTCCAAGCCTAGTAGATTATGGTTTTGAGCCATAGTATGTTTTTCTCGATGGTTCAACTATTTTTATATAACTTGAACGTGGTCAGTTTAATCGTTAAAAGGAAAAGGTTAAGTTAAGAAAGGAGACAGATTTGACAATTACTGATAACGTTAGATATTTATCCAAGTTTTTCACATAAACTCATATTTACAAAACCGCAGATAAGTAGTACTAAATTGCATACAACCAATTAGGTACTTTGTTCTATTGGCGCCCAATTACGATCAAGATTTCTAGTTATATAATATGTATCTCTATAATCACATTACAATCTTGCCGTCTTCTTCTTCTACATTTAATCGTTAAACTCTCGTCTGTGACCTTTCTTTCATTCTTTGCGATTTTATGCGAGCCTTCTTAGCTCTTGGTACGACAATGTTGCCATACGTGATATCAAATTTATATTGGCGTTTTTTCACTGAATTCCCAATTTGATTTGTTTTCAATTCTAAAACGAATCGTATTTAAGAGCATTGTGGACGAATCTTGCTTTGATTTATCAAAATAGAAGATACGTATCGACTTAAAAATAAAACAAATGTTAGGTACTTGTGATTTGTGGTCATGTCGCGCATTGAAACCACATTTAAAGTTACAAACCCGAAGTTTTTGTAAGTACTCATATTAAGTAAGTATCCTATCAGTTATCTGGTTCCCATAACAGTGCAGAGTAAAGCTTTACTAAGTTTGGGGCTAGATGACACTGTTTGAAAATATTTCTACAGAATTGACATCCAATGAATTATTCTGATTTGTGTAAAGTTCGTTATCGTATATTGTGTTGATTAAACACCGGCCGGCATACCTATCGCTCTGGTTTAGAGTTATTTTAGTTGCTTTCTGAGCTAGTTCGATGTCATTTATAGGCTATATTTGCAAATAACATGCGATTACGTTTCAATTCAATTAACTGTGTGTCATTTTCATGTGTGATGTGTTAGGATAGTGGATCCATTATTTTATCATAGAATTTCCATTAACCCGTCCCAGCTTTGATGTTTTTATTAGAAATGCCTAGACAGTCTAGACTGAAAGAGAATGCCATTTTGAATATGACAAATGGTTTTGTTCTATCTAAGCTTAGGTATCTACTTATGTATTTATTTTCTTATTGAATTTAGTTTGTGGATTTAAATCTTGACGTCACGAATTACTATATTTTTAAAAGACGTATTAAAATAATATCAACAATCAAAACTATCCGTGATGATTAAAAAAAACAATTTCATGTTACTCATAAAAATCTGAATATTCTTGTGGCGTCGGCACTGTATTCTAACTAAGGATCTCGAGTGGTGACCATGTGGATGTGGATCTCGTGTGGTGGTGAACCGGAAGTCGCAGACTACGCTGGCCCTCCACTAGGTGGACCGATAACCTGGTGAAAACCACGGGAGCCGATGCCCGATGGATGCAGTGGATGAGCAGCCACTCAAAGTGGCGCTCTCCGGGCGAGGCCTATGTTCAGCAGTGAGCGTCTTCAGACTGTTGATGATGATGATGATGATGACTGTAATACTTGCACAGTTCATTAAAGGGAGGTGGTCGTAATTATCACCCGGCCCCTATTCATAAAGCGACAATTACAATAAACCTACAAATGTCAGTCGAATACGTTTCATCCTCCATGGTTTCATACAACAAAAATATGACAAAAATAATACGTGACTGATTTTTGACGTGACCGTTTTATTAAATAGGCCACTGTAGGTATAGGTACAGTGTATAGGTACGTATCTATGGCCAAAGTCTAAGTGTACTCGCGGCAATGGCAAATATAATAATTATTCAATCACAAAAATAGATCACATGATATCTTAGAAATACCGTTAAAAAAGCCATAAACATAAGGTACCACTACCAACGCAGATTAACGAAATAAATGAAAAAGACAAAAGCAATGCGATTCAAGCAAATCAGATTAGAGTGTATCCACTCACTGATGGCGGAAGATTGATGAATGAAAAGTGACTAATGGACCTTCATTTTTTTGTATCTCATGAACGGTGCTTAAATATATCCATGGGATTTAACCGCGATAAGAAAAGGATTCCTTTTAAAATAAAGGTTTGAAACTGCTCACATATGTAATGTAAACAGTTCCGTCTTTCTTTCAACGTTTTTGTTCTCTGTTCGTATTGCAAAATACGAAATGGAACTTTTAAAATTACGTAATAGACTAAACGAGCATTAAAATACCTCGGTAATTATTATAACCAACCCAGTTAACAAACTATGATCTATTTATTAATTTAAATACAACACAAACGAATACTGAGTTAGAACAAAAAAAAAACGTGAAACTCGCCCGAGTTTTCCAGTCAATTTTCCTTAGCTTTTACAATAAAACCGAGTATTTCTGCAAGTCAAATAGTCTTGCGATCTCCAGCGACTTCGCAGTTGGTTTTTGCGAGAAATATTTCTAGTTTTAATTAAAAGTTAGTAAAGCTCTGTGCTGGCTGAGCGTGAATCATATTCATGGTACGGACGTACAATAATGTCTCCCAAAAGAGGCATTGAGTGCCTTACTGTTCATAATGGACATTTTAGAATGAAATTGTGCTAAAAAGACTTCCTGCAAAAACTTTCTTTGAAATTAAAACAGATTTTACTACTACTGATACTCTCTGGGGTTTCTGGCAAGTTCTAGTGAGTTATAACTAGCTCTTATTAAATGCAGAGATGATTTTCTTCGTATAAAATATCTTGTATCCATGTTAATTTAAATAAAGTGAAATAGTAAATTAAACATGTAAAATCTTACTTATAAATCGATATACTGAAAAAATGTGGTATTTATCTTGATGACATTGTTATTATAAGTTATGCGGCTCACGTAAACAATGGGTTTCTATGAGGCTAAACACGTAATATCATCACCCGAATTCCAAATACGGGTAATGAAACTTCGAAATACCAAACCACAGTCATCCAAAACAAAGAGGCTGCCCAATTGTTGTCAAATGAAGATTCAATTGGGCCACAATAAATTAGTTCACAAACGCCTTAGCCTGCGTCCTTCGGAGCCCCTTCATTTGCACAGTCACACGGCTCTTATTGTGCTGGGACCCGTAGATAAACGGATAAACAGTCCTTTGTCTGAGAATGTATTCGCAGCTTGATCGTCATAATTACTAATTTGTTAGTCGGTTATTGGCTTATTCAGTTTTCTGTAATTTTATTATTGTCTTTATTCACATGTTAATTGAATTATATGTGTTCCAACTCCAACCCTATTTACTATTCAGCTTACAAATATTTTCTATTATGAAATTAATCATTTATTTGTACTATCTGTTGACCCTTACTTACGTAATTTAATTAACTCTTAAGTTAAACAGTTAAAATTTAATTACGTTAACCATCATTGGAAATATTGCAAGTAATTTGACTCCAAAGGTAATCTTACCTTTGAAATAAAAATCTTGGAATACTGTTGAATTCTAAAATTCTCTCTAACTGGAAATGTGAAATTCAAATCACCTGAAACGAAACCTCCATTGTAAGATCCAAAGTTAAATCCCGGGGTCCGGGTGAGTGGAGTGCGCTGGTTTGCCCAGTCAAATGTTAGGAGTGACATCAGCCATTATTGCCTTCTGCACAAACATTACCCAGTGGCTTAGGCGCGGAGCGATAAGCTGAAAACAAGTGCCTTAGGTTTACCCACATTAGAAATAGAGTTTTGAGCTTAATTTAAACATATTGTAGTTAATATTTATCCTTCTAAGCCACATTTTATTTAATCACATTCTTACAAAGGCAGCTCTTGGTTAGTTGGCTAACCAAAAGCTGCCTTATTGCTTTGGCTTTTTGACGAGGACCTAAACAAACGTATACATTCATATAATTATGTAGGTCTATGTACGTTATAATACCTACTGGTATTTCGCAAGTAAATTGGATGCTATGCCCGTCTAGATTATGGGTATGTGCTGAGTGAATGTGTGAGACCAAATCTTGTACTTGCATGTAACTTTGAGATTGTGTTTACCCAATGACCTATTCCCGGGCTTTGTTCCGCTGAGCGCGTGACAACAATCGCCCGGATTTGTGTATTTTGAATAGTTAGGCTCTATGTTACAGTTTGGTGTGTAAATAGGATTGCATGCACTTTTATTTTTGTAGTGATAAATGTCTCAACGTTTTAAATACAAAACGAAAAAGTAATAGTCTAGGTTTAGTGTATCTTTGTTGAAAACAATACACAAATCAGTAATATTTAGGTAAAGGATCACACTTAAACACAAAGGATTTGTATTTTTGTTAACGTTATAAATGTTATTGGCTTCTGACATCTTAAAATAATTATACATGTTATGTTGCACAAAATAGAGAAGACACATAACCGCCATTTGGGGAAATGATATAGATTATAATAGCTGGCTTGAAAAATACAAAAGTATTGTCAGGGTGAATATTACCGATAAAAACTAGGTCCCATTGTCACTTCATTTTTTCGATAAGTTATAGTATAAACGCTATAAATATTGAGAATTCCCTGTAGAGTTTACCTGTTAGCACCTGAGTCACTACCACAGAATTCTCTAAAGCGAATAAAATATTCCTCCGGTAGCATTCCTATTTTCTAAATACATCACTCTTATATGTAAAGAAATAGAGTTCTAAAAAGAATCACCGGATTGGAAACTGTGGCAAAAATATCCTATTTGAATATACCCAGCTTCGAGGAAATGGATCGGATAAGCGTGAAACTTTTAACTGAAATAATATTGTCGTTTGTACTAAAAAGAGTCGCTTTGTTGCGTGGGGTTGCTCTGGTTTACTTTGTGGTCTTTATAAACCTCTCAATTTATACTTCGTCGTCATTTGAAGCATAATTGATGAGAATATCAATAAAAATACAGGACGTCATTAAACGCTCGGTACAAAGGAAAAACTCGCACACAACAAAAGTTTGGGGATCGTTATAAACCTTGAAAAGAACCATACATTGATGCTCATGATAAACGAACAAAAAACACCCCAAAGTGCCAACGCAACCGCTAAACTTTATAGAAACTTGGAGAAAAAGTGTGCGCTAAGAGCTTTATACGCGCAATATTTCATAGTTTAAAAGAGAAAAGCTCCGGAATACCTTTTATTCAATGTTTATGAAGTCTACGAGCTTCTCCGGCGCTTGTTTCTAAAGAACTTGTGTGTTATTTGTGGTATATAAAGCGTTTCCGTAACTCTTATTAACTTTTTACCGATGAAATAAGTCAGTTGCAAACATGAAGTCAAGTCCAGGCAGTTAGAATTTTATACTTCGAAATACATCTGCATATATATTTATAGGTACCTATCTCCAGTGTCTATGACAGTTAGGTAGAGCGATCCAAGTAAAGCGAGCTCTCAAGTTCTTATTGCATTCAAATCCAGTGACTGAAGAGCAATGAAAATACTCTTGGAAATAGTAAAATCGTCCGTCCCATTTCTTTATGTTACACCGAGTTTTTGTATTTCGCGTGAGGATTTATGTACGTAGTTGTAATTAGAATTTTCCAGTGGCTGGTTGCAATTTCTTTATGCATTCGTATTTGATGTGTGCGCTTGAGGCTACAAAGTAATAGCTACTGCATTAAGTAGTGGGTGTCTATTTAAATTTTAAACGAGAGTACGAACGATTTAATGATATAGCTCACGAAATTATAATTTGACAGTCTAGAAGCTTTGTGGAATTAATCTGTGGAAAGTTTTCAAAAGTTTCTTTAACTATTACTTATCGAATTGATTTTAAAGTGTAAATCACACTTAAGTTATATCTATTAGGATATTAATGTTATAGTCCTTTAAAAATTTAGCAACCAGCGGGCCTGCGGTCCTGTGACCTTACCTCAGTAGGTAGAGCGTCCAATCCGGTGAGTTGGAGGGAGAGGGTTCAAATCTCGCTGGTTGCTAAAGTTGTAAGGACTATAATATCTTTATAGTTTCTTTATTTTTGTCCTTCTTTTTTTTACTTACTGTTTAAATAGAAACTACAACGGAAGCAGCTTTCTTTTTCTAGAAGTTTTGTAAACGAACTGGTCTATCAATCAGTCTGCCTGCCCTATTAGCCATCACATGTAGGTGCAAGTTCTGCGCTACCATGCGTCACGTCGTATCGTTTAGGAAGCAGGCACTTTGCGGTTTCTTTGCCGTTCTCGGACGCCGTATGGTAATTCCGCTTCCTTCCCGTGGCCGCGGACCCCATAAATTAGGTGCCAACGCCCGGCTGCCACGCTGAAAAATTACCAACTCGAGCGGAAATTGATATAAAGGCCGCTGGAATGGCGGGGCGTGATTTGAGGTGTCCGACGAGCGTACTTAGCTTGCGATTATTCTAAGGCCCGTTTGCACTTTTTGACAGGTTCTAAGTTTGCAATTATGCCTCTTGACGTATCTACGGATTTGGGTGAAAAGTTATTTTTTTATCACCGATAGATTATATTTGATCACGGTCTCACCTGATGGGAAGTGATGACGCGGTCGACGATGGAGCATGCTTGCTTAGAAGAAGATAAGTGCAAAGTAAAAAGATGTTAAATTTTAGTGCAGATGGGCATAAGTTTGTCACGGGTTCTTTTAATATTTAACTGCCACTAAATCCTTTAACACTAAATTAACCCCGAGCAGGAATGTTTTTGAAATATATTATCAGGGCCATCATCGATTTGAGAGTGAAATCAATTAATGCAGATTATTTCAGCACTTACAAAAGAATAGGTATGATGACTAAAAATTTTATTTTACATAAATTAAAAATATTCCTCAAAAGATAAACATTTGTGAAAACAATAATAAAATATCTCAAAAAACGACAAAGTTACAAGCATTTTAAAAACCGGAATAGAAAGAGATAGCCAAACGGCCAGTGACGTTCAGAGCAATGTCGTCATAGTACCTCATTACTAAGCTGTGGTATCTTTACATACAATATCTTTGGCATGTGACGTCACAGGTGGATTTTTCATAGTAACCGTAGAGGTGCTCTGTTTCGCGAGAAAGGGACAGGAGATGCCTCCTGTAGAAACTTTAAAAGCTTATTACTCCGTGATTTATTTACCGATTTTACTTATTTTTTTCAATTATTGCATTCATTTTTAATCTTCTTTATGAAAGTATTATTTACTTGTTCATTTTTAATAGTACCTAGTCATCATGCCTATTAACTCTGAATTGTTACAAGTTCATATATGAAAATAGATTGTACTTGCATCATCAAATTTTCAAGAGGAAAGATTAATCCGTGTTTTATAGAAATCTATCTACTGTACTGATTAACACTGATTATATACATATAAATTCAAGTTTTTAATATCCCAAATACCAAGTAGGCAAACGCAGCGAGATATTACATATTGTTTTAAGAAAATGATAGTAAAAGTAACAGTGACATCTCACTATCAAAATTGCTATCACTTGTGCTTGTCACATCTAGCGTCTCTACAGCACTAACAGACCCAGTACAAAGTAGCGCGAATGTTCGGCGTTACGGATGGTTTGGTCAATAATGCGAGATGGGGGCAGAGTTCTTTTCAAGAAACCACAGTTACAGTTATTGTGCTTTAAAAATAACCTGGAATACTTGAACGTTGAGTTTACACTTTGTATTTCTAGACTTTTTGATACAATCTGTGTTCTCTCTACTTTTTTGTGGGTATTTCTTGAAAATTTTTAGTTTTGTACGCGCTTTAGCTGCTTACTGAGTTAAGTTTTGGTGTAAATTGATCATACTTATAATAATAATCATCAACAGCCTGAAGACGTCCACTGCTAGACATAGGTCCCCCAGAGAGTGCCACTTTGAGCGGCTGATCGCCTCCTGCATCCACCGGCTCCCCGCGGCTAAAAAAAGTACAACTCAGTTTGTCTATTTGTACGTTTCTACTTTTTGCGGTTAAACGGATAGACGATAGATTTAGGATGAGTGTAATGAAAAAATTCTAGGTTTGTTGTCGGACTAATGAAATTCGGATAGAGTCCGTTTGTCCCGAATAAGATAATTATTATATGATACTCCTACTTTTTATTGCGATAAACTATTGTCCACACTTGCCTAAGACAAGAGTGCAATGTAGAAAAGTATTATATTATCTGGGCATATACCTAGGTGGACTAAAAAAAAACAGAAAATAAAAGAGAAAATTATGTTGGTTAGAAAATTGCATTGCGCAATCTGCCGGTGAAAACCAATTTTGGCCAATTTGTGATAGTCAACTAAATGCCCCCAAATTATTTTATAAGTGACCGTTGTTATTAAAACAATAAATTAACTATTTCAATTATCACATGTCGCGTTATTAGCAGTATAACATTATAAATTTACGTTTAGTGACTAAATAAATAAAGCTAATACAAACAATGGAAATGAAGGAGTCAGTCGTTCCGAATATTTATAGCTTGCTAGTTATATAATTAACTGATTGTGAATGTTTACAATGAACTGCTATAACGTTTTTGAGCTTAATTCATGTTATAAATTTGGCTTTGTTTGTCTTATAACGAGCAAAATTGCTCTAGCAAACTAACTACGAACTTTCGCAACCAAATATTTGATCTTGTCTGGAGTAAGTATAATTTTCTATAAGTAACTTCTTTTGTATTGGCCGATAATATCCGTTTGAGCTTCGTATTAGACTTGACTAGTTTTGGAATCAAAATTAAGGTCAGTTTTAAAGGGCATCCAGTAAATAAATAAATATTCCGTGAAAGCATAGGTACCTATATAAGTCATCATCATTATCATCAACAGCCTGAGACGTCCGCTGCTGAACATAGGCGTCCCCTAAAGAGCGCCACTTTGAGCGGCTGCTTGCCGCCTGCTTCCATCGGCTCCCCGCGGCTTCCACCCGATCGTCGGTCCACCTAGTAGTAGGCTGGCCTACCCTGCGTTTTCCGGTTTGTGGTCGCCACTCGAGAACCTTTCTTATTTATCGGTTGTCTACGAGCGATGTGGCGTGCCCATTGCAATTTCAACTTGCTAATTCTAAGAGCTATATAGGTCACGTTAGTTCTCATGCGGATCTCCTCATTTTGGATTTTATCTCGCAGGGAAACACCGAGCATAATTATTGTAAGTAGGTAAGTAAACGAGATTCTGAAAGGATAACCAGTAGATCTATGTATGTTATGACTATGCCGTGCCTTTAAAATTCAGCGCTGGTTTATGGACAGTACGTTCACCATAAAACCACCTGATCCTGTGCATCAACGTGAACTGTCTAGGCATGAACCTTATACGAGGATCAGGTTGGTGACGTACCGAGCAGAGAAAATAATATTGATAGTTTTATCATAATAAAAATAATAATTGTTAAACAGCGCCATCTAACGTCTTTAATAGAAAACATTATAATAGAGTTTATTGGTCGTGGCCATTTTGTTTATCCATGTAACGCACTTAGCGGACCTCGACTGGTCCTTTTACGGTCATTACTTGGATGAGTGCCTGATATTTAAAACTGAGCACTACCGTGCTTTGGAAGGCACGTTAAGCTATCGTCTCGGCTGTAGTAAAGCTATGTCTATGGGTAGGAAGGAAGTTGATTTTACCACTGCGCCTGCCGGTCCTTGCGGAAATGTAAAGTTTGTTAGAGGATCAAAAAGACCTTTGCTATGTATACCTACCTACCATAGATACAAACGATACAATATGATCCCCAGGCAAATGACTAGCTCGTCAGCTCACGTTCTTCATTGACATAAAAAAAAATATTTCTCCACATCAGCTGATACATTATGGTCTCTGTGTGCTCTAACCTTAAAAGATCCAGTTTACTATCCTCCTCACATCTCATGCATAAGACAAAGATCGGTGTAACTTAAACATGGTGCAGTATAAGCAGTAAGGAACTTGCGTGCCTATTTCATTTTGAAATGGTATTGCGTTTAAGTGGTTTTCACGCAGGAGGCTGAACGGGAAGATGTAGGTGTAGGTGGTGGTGATAATACTAGTATTATCATGGTTAATTCCGAGTAATTTTCATTGACAATAGGTTACTTTTTATCTCCCAAAATGTAGAGTTCCTGCGAGAAACCGGCTTACGTTTGGGTGTACGACAGGGCGCTCTCTATAGTAGCGTACACCACAGACATCTAAAACTGTATTAAATGTCTGTTATACACACATATACAGGGTTACAGGAAAAATTGTGCTAGATCCGTTAAGGGCGTAGAGTACCCGTCATTTCTGACTTATTTCACTATGAAACAACCTAGTCTCAACTTAATATTTTATTTAGATATTCCTTAGAGAAAAATACAGTTTCTAATATTTTTTGTATTTCTTAACTTTCACTTGTCTACTACGGTCTATTCAATGAACTTATGTACTATTTTAATGATTGACGTCCTAAAACATCTTAATACACATGTAAAAATGCAATAATCATAATAATAAGACACACAAAATAAACAAAATTAAATTTTGTAGCCTAAAAATCGCCAATTTTCACAAAAAATATTAAAAATCGAATATCTCGAAAAGGGTTAAGTTTAGGCTAGGGTGTTACATAGTGAAATAAGTCAGAAATGATGGGTACTCCACGCCCTAAACGGATCTAGCACGATTTTCCCTGTAACCCTGTATACTCAAATAAATAAATAAATAAATATGTGTGGACATTTCACACAGCGCCATACTAAACTATGGGAACCACATAAATGATAGAATACTTAGATACCTAATTGTTTGTTTGTAAAATACATACCTATAATACAATGAATAGGACAGGTTCACATGTCCCATTGAACATAACTGTAGTAGGAAGTAGTGCTGTTTGTACATGACGAGTGCCTACTTCAGCATCTCTTTCTGTATTATGTTTCACATTTCACAACGTAATACTGTTTGTATGTAATGGGATGTCGGAGCAAAGAGTGGGTACTAGTTTTTGACAAAATTCAAACGGACAGGTTTACAAGTAGCCTTATATATAAGCCTTCCTAAAGTATCATTCCTTTTGCGTCATTCAAACAATTAAAATTGCATATTTTTTTACTTATCCAAAACTCCTGCATTGTTTTACAGCGTTTGTTTTTCAGGAATGTTCTTTCGTAATCGCTGTAACATAAACGTCTTTGTCTGAATGCAAATAATATGCACTTTTTTACACAAAATGTCGTTTAGAGCACAGACCTAGATTTGTATGGCCACACGGTTATTCACGCTTCTTCATTTCTCAGAGTTGTTGAGATATTATAAAGGCAAATTACCTTGCACCGACACTTGTTGTAGTTTTTAGCAGTAGTTTAAATTTCATCAAGTCTAGCGTGGACACTAACCAAAACTACGTGAAAACTGCACTTGGTACTAAACCCGGATTCAAACCGTATCGATCCTGAACAAAAATGTCTCCGCCGTACTTCCCAATTAAGGTTGACATTGATTCTGTCTGCAGCCTGCCCGGTGGCTGGGCCTGAAATAGCTGCGGCGGGCTCAATCGATCCCTAAAACAACATCAAAATTACAACAACACAGACAATCTTCAACTCTATTCCCCAACACATAAGGCCTACGATAAACTCTTAACAAAACAGGCTGGAGCAACTCAGAAATCAACAATCAGGTTACCCTATTTTCGACTTTAGCTTTAACGGTGTAAAGTCGTTGCACGTGAAGTATTTAAGTTGGGAATGTAAAATCACAACATGCAGTTTAAAACCTAAATTATTGTATGGTAGGGTTGTCGATGCGGTTGCTGCTGTAACTGAAAATTGCAATTCATTTTTCATAGTCATTTATGAAATATGAAAGTGGATCGTGGTTAGTTTAGCAATTGAAAGCCGACCTCTTTATTGCTGATAATGTATTTAATAGCCATTCTCTTTCTGAATGGGGGCTATAAAGGCGCGCACTGACGTCCTGCTTGGGGTGTTTTGTGCATTTCTTCCTGCCAGTTCAATTAACCTAACCTTAAAGTATTGGAGCAGCTTTTGGGTCTCTAACATAACTGTTTCTGTGATGGTGATGGTGGTGATGATGACAAAGTAGTTGATGTGGATGGGCCCGAGTATCATAATAAGAGTACTTAGCATAATATTTGGGTTCGCTGCATTGGTTCTACATCATGTTTATTTTGGTGTTCCGGATTTACTTAAAATTTAATTTTAAGAGGTGACATTTATTAATTGACGGTATACCTCCTACCATCCAGTCTTTTGCGTCTTTTGACACGCATTAAGTTGTATTTGTTTAAAAAAATAGGTTATGTTAGATAATTGCTGAGTACGAATCAACCGAAATTAAAAACCTCTTTTTACGAAGTCGCTTGAACAATTATCCTTCAAATTAAACCTAATTTTCAAGTCATTAAGCTATTTACCCCCCTCCCTGCGGCGCTCCCGGGGGGAGGCCTATGTTCAGCAGTGGACGTCTTCAGGCTGTTAATGATGATGATGATGATGATGATGATGAAGCTATTTACAAGTTTCCACTTAAAAAAGTAAATTAATACTAAACGAGTTCATAGCAGCGGTAGTAGTAGTTAGGTAATAATTGTGTCATGTGTATCGTGTACCTATTGAGCTAGGCTCTTACACATGACTTAACAATTACCGGTGCTTTATAGGTGGGAAGCCAGCTTAATATTAGCCAATGATTTTGGCTGACAGGAATTGCTGAGCTTACCTGGAGTTTACATAGTAATATTATATAAGTTTATAAGTTTTAAGCATTTTGGAATTTGGTCTACTAACAATTTGATGGCCGTTTAATAAGTCTTAAAATGATAGTATCTTATTACTATCATAGTAATTATCTATTTAATTAGCAAAGCATTAAAATATGTATTAAACTCTTAGCATATCTACGTTATTATGAAACAAGACGTGTAGAAGATAATAATAATTGTACCGGCTGCTTTTATCCGGTCTGATCCAGTCAGATCCGGTTCTATCCGGACCGGCCTGGCTTGAGGCGATGAGACCGGTCGTGGTGCGCGCGGCTGCCAATTGGATTGACGTGTAATTTTGTGATCGCACTGCTTCTATCGAACAGCTATCGATATCCATATGTATTACTTATGTATGAAAAAAGTTTATTTTTGTATAGGTACAAAATTGTAATTTTTTACGACCAGCGAAGTAAAATACACCGATAGCAGGTGACTATTATCTAGCTATTATTATATTTCAGAGTGTACAGTACCCCTAGTACCTCCTATTTTCGTATTTACTCCTTTTTCTCCCATACATTTCTCTGCAGCGCCCCTAGCGGACACGTTGATGAACTAAAAATAGCAGTACAAGTTTTAAATGGATTCGCGCGTACTTATTCACGTATTGGAAAACTCGTACTATGGGTACAGATGTTTATTATTTCAGAGATAATGGTGATGATGATGATGATGATGATGATGATGATGATGATGATGATGACGATGACTATCTAATTTGTAGTAACGGTACGGAACAAGGGGCTCAAGCCTCACCCTAACGGAAATGAGCTTCTGCAATAGGTAAGTTACGTCGTAATTTGTAACAATGTAACATTTAAAACTAAGAATGATAAAAATTACACAGTACCAAATGATACCTCCCTAAACATACTTAGCACCAACAACAATATACACAATCATAACATGCTTAATGCATAAAAACATGCAAATTTTATTTACATCGCTTTCCCAGTTAAAGACCGCATAATATGCCATTATTCATTTAAAAAGTTCCAACATTAGACAAATGTATCCTGAACGTATATTGTTCCCTTACAGAGCGAGATAAAAAGCATTTAAAAGTATTATAGAGACGCATCGTAAAAAACAATGTTTAAAATCTACTGCTGCACTCTAGGGTATTAACTACGAAGAGCAATTTCCCATTTTCGTCTGCACCGAGCCTTATGCTGGCAACACTAAAGTACTAGCCCCTACAGCCCTACTGGTTGTTTACGTCTTGGCACTGGCTTATAGTGGATATGCTCAAGCTGATGCCTGTGCTATTCTGTTGTCAGTACATCAAGGAAAATGGGATCCAATTATTTTAATAGGATAATGGTGTAATATTGCAATTGGTATGCAATGAATATAAAAAATAAGCAATCAAAAGTTCATTTCAATGCGAGGAGAACGTTGACAAAGCGTAAAATGTAAATTGCTGATTTTGGTTTAAATTACCATCCTACCTATCCATACTTACATATACATATATACCTACATATGGTATAATTTAATTTTAGTATGGAAATTGTAATTCTCATGAGATATGTGTATGGTGATTGGTTGTACCATGTCAATTAACATTTTAAAGAGCACAGTCAAAAAAATGTTTATCGTTATAGCCTTTGAGAATTTAACCTGTGCTCCTTTTACCTTTTTATACCTGCTGTCTAGTCATATTGAGATGTAGTCCTAATAGCTCCTAACTCGATTGATTGACATTAATTTTCAGAGCATCTAAAGAAACAAGTGAAAAACGTAATAACGATGCACATATTTTATGTTCGTTTTGTTCCGTTCTTGGCCCGCAAACTCGATTCGTTCTCGAACTCGAAAGACAAGTCTTCTAGTACGAGTACCATAAGTACCCACGCATTAGGTGGATTACACGGTACGTTCCCGACGCGCGAAATGACAACTTAAGCACTTACCTTTCGCGCTAATGTCTACGTGAAAAGGTATGCTGGCATGATGGAGTGCCATCGGAGATTATGGACGAGCTGTTGTTTTGTTGCAGAGGATAGTGCTGCTGCTTAACTTCGCGTGGAAATCGTGAAGTTTAGTGATATAAAGAATTCTCCATGCTTAATTTCTCCAAGAAATCAGCTGGTTCATCTAATTTGATAACAAGTGAACCGAGAAAGAAAGAAAGAGAGAGAGAGAGAGAGAGAGAGAGAGAGAGAGAGAGAGAGAGAGAGAGAGAGAGAGAGAGAGAGAGAGAGAGAGAGTTATTTTTGGTTCCAAGTGAAATTTGAAGACTATTGTCTTACTGCTGGGCTACCACAAGCTAATACAAAACCATCATGTTTCATGGCGTTATTATTTCAATGTTACAATGAGATTGTTTGAATTCGTACCATGAACTTATAAAGTATTCCTGCGTGTGAACGAGACGTCTACATTTTTATATGGCGTTATCACTGTCGCACGTCAGTGTCAACATGATGTAAAGGTATGACATGATGACATGATTATTACACATGACAGTGTAATAATCCGTGTAGGTATATATACAAGACGTTCACTGGGCAGGTAAATACTCCTATATTATGCAGATTGAGGAGTCTGACGAATTGGAGCAAACCGCAAGTTCATGTTGTGTTCAGTACAAGGGAAGACTTGGCCTCCCGGTAAGATTATAAAATATACTTCACTCGAAAAAGTTATGCCTGTCTGAGTGAATATGACACTTTATTGAAGGTTTTTAAAGCCTCTAGTCTAATTAAAACATATTACGAAAAATACCTGTGTGCTGACATAGCAGACATTTTTTTGTTGTTTTTTTTGTTGTTGACAGTGGTATTTGAGTGAACGATTTAACGTGACGTCATCAAAACTGCTCTGGCTCTGCAACATTAAAGTATTCTTACTGTTATGTCATTTGTCAATGTATGATTGAAGTAATAATGCTACAAGACTTTGTGGTTGCCCCCCTGGCAATGAATAGGACTAATGTAGCCCATATTTTTCTATATTATTTTTCTATTTCTTTATAGAAATAATGAGACATGAATGTGTGTAACTTGAGATTTGTATACTCAGTACCTATAGTTTCTTCTGTGTCCAAACTATCAGTACATTTTACGGACAATATTAAAATCATTTTTGCCCTAGTGACTGATATTAAACTGTATTTATATGGTATCATAACATAACCCAATTAATGATACTTACTAGGTAGAGTTAAATGAATATTAAGTGAGTTGCAGCTAATGGTAGCGCCCTACTATAAGACCCACAAAAATCACCTAATTCTCACCTATTTTCACATAATTTTTTCAAAAATAATGCAGAAAGTACAAGTAAATATTTTTGAATAGGAGTTGACTTTGCAAGAAAAACCGGAAATTTTGCATCTACTAAAAATGCAAATGGTGTTTCACGAAGCGAACATAATTTGCTCACAAAAGGCATTCAGGTTTTTCATGTCGTCTGGCGCATAAACACCCCGTGTGTTCATACACTTACTTCTCTATTTACAAATAAAAATGACGGTGTGTGTTTGCATCCTTTTAGATTGATTTTTTAGCAAAATTATAGTAAAAAAGGTCTCGGTGTTTTTCACTATTTTAAACACATTGCTTACGTACTTTGTATTTATAAATACACTTATTCCAGAAACTAAAAAAAGAATGGTTGAGGTTTTATTATTAAAGCACACACGACATCATCATTCGAGGGAAGCACGCCTTGTTGTGTTTATCTGAAGCAAGTAAGTATGTAAGTTGACATAATATTTCTCTTAAAATTTTTATTTAAAAACAACTACCCGATTTTGATTAAATTTTTATGTATATAAAAGTATACCCTTTCAAATAAAAAAAATCCTTATCATTTAATAAATTACGGATTAACGGACTTAATTAAGGAACTTCAATAAAAAATTGGAGATATCTTATCATACTCCTTTTTTGAAGTCGGTAAATCGGTTGTAAACGAGAGAAATTTTGATCTTTTACCCATCATCCTTGATACGGACTATAACTAATTATAATTTCTTGAAATTTTTGCTCTACTTGACATTGGTAGAATTTTAGTATGGCAACTCCAGCAAAAATGCCATGAATAAGAAGTGAAGTAAAGTGAAACTTTGCAGTTGCCACTGGTCTTTGCTAAAAAAGAACTGCGTTTAAAAGAGGCTATAAAGTTCTTGGTTTAAAACATTAAAGACGCAGGGCATTCCTAGTGTTTGCTAAACAAAAACTCGCTAGCAGCAACTTTTAAATAAGATCGTGTACTTGTAATTTTTTCGTGCAGCGACGATGCGACTTGGTTTGTTTTTCCCCATTTTTTCATATGTAAATCTGATACTGGACCGTACAAAGTGATAACTCCAAGATTAAAATGTTTTTAAGGTCTGGAGGATTCACCCTGTTTGCTAGTTAGTGCATTCATCGAAAAAGTTTCCATTCGAAGTTTACGCTCTCCGTCTCCTTCATCTGCATTCAGGATGTAAGAGACGTAGAGTGTCGATTTCGAATCGAGACGTTTTCGTTGGGTTGGGAATAGGGGTGCTAGAAAAGTTTGTCGTGATTGCTTTTGCTCCTTTTGCTAGATTCTTTTGCAGTTTAATAGGTTTTAAACTAGATGACTTCTGAGATTTTATATTTTTCATAGAGTGCGATTTGGGTTGATTTAAACTGTTTGTCTTGGAATGACGTTTATATTCGTTTTATATTAATTTTTGTTCTCTAATTTGTGGCCCGTCTGCACTAATGATGTAATCCCTCTATGGCGTATCTTCTGTAACTCATTTGAGTACGTTGTAGTGCGAAAATTGCTCAGTCTTGAATCGATGCACAAGTCAAGATTTTATTCATATAAATGATCATTTTGTGAATGAAATCTCGACTGTAGCGCCTATCGATGATTGTGCGTGGTTCTCTAATATAGGCCATAAAAGCAGACATAGAGACCAATACTACCAATACTTAATCGATATCGGACTAAACATAAAACGGGTTACCCCTAAAAGTTGTAGGCAGGTTTTACTTTCTTAATCGATGGCTTCGTGGTGCAGTGGTTGGGCATGTTGGCTCATATACCAGAGGATACGGGTTCGATTACCTTTAAACTCACGATTTTCGTTATGGATACTAAAAAAAACACAAAGACGTCCTAGGCTTATAATTTCAGGTATCAACTGGCCAAATACTAATTTACAAGACATTTTACGAAGCACACATACGTATGTATACGTATAGATGAAAAGAGTTGGTAATTATATAGAGGAGACACAACCAACAAATAACAGGATTCCTGCTCCCGCTCCAAAAGAAAAAAGTCCTGGGAGTCAGTGAATTGGTCCTCAACAAGCCGGAAGCCTGTAATTGAGTTAGTGCCGGCACTCCCGACTTCTCTCGGTGTTGAGCCGTGAAACTAGAGGGTTTAGCAACTCTGTAAGTATCTGTTACTGAAGCTGAACAGTATTTTATACTTGTATATTTAAAACGTCATAGTCAGCGTGCGACGCTTATTATTTGCTGCTTTGATTCGATACCTCGTGGTTTCAACTCTATTTTATTTCTTTTAGCAAGAACTCACACGTGGAAATCTCATACGACGCGATTCTTGCGCTCGTTTCTTCCACGAACCTGCAAGATGTGGAATGATCTTCCACCTGAGGTTATTCCGCTTAACTACAGTATGGGGAGCTTCAAGAAAAGTGTTAAAAAGAGTCCTCTCTAAGGGTAGGCAACGCACCGGCAATGCCCTTGGTGTTGCAGATGGACATCTGCATCATAGGCGGCGGTGACCACTTACCATCAGGTGGGCCGCCTGCTTGTTTGCCACTGATTACATAAAAAAAAACTTAATTTTTTGGGCGTAGGTACATTTGGAAGCTTCAAGACTACATCTCAATATAACTAAACAGCAGGTACTAAACTCAATTGAGTGCAACGTGAAAGCTACACAAAGAAACAGTGCTGCACACAAGCCTTCCCCAATAGCGCCACTCTGGACGCTTATTATAAGGGAGGAAGGGTGTTGCTAGAACCACCACGCTTGGCAGGTGGCTTGGTGATCGCAGAAGATTTTAACGTGCCGAGAAGAATTCTGCTAATCATTCCCCGGATATTCCCTTAGCCGACTCTTACGGCATCCACGGGAAGAGATGAGGTGACTTTCTCACATGGCTCCGGTACGTCTACGACCTCGCTGAGGCCGCCTGGTGATACTTTTGTTTGTTCCAAAACTATAGGGAGCATTGATCTGTTTCACATCGGATTATAAATGACTAGCTACTGCCCGCGGCGTTGCCACGCGTGGACTACATTACTTTTCAAGTTTCGGTTTGGGTAATGACTTTATTTTTATAAACTGATTTTCTATCAGCCACACTGAGTTTTCTGCTCGTATAATCACTTCCACGAAGTAAAAATGACATGTCTTAATCATGGATGAAATAATTAATTATAATATTTCCCAAAACAGCGTAGGTACGCTAATTATTATCATTGATATTCCTGGACCAATTTTGATGAAATCTCCACTCATGGCTACTTAACTATAGAAAAATTTTCGATGATATTTCGATAAGTATCATCGAACTCATGATTAATTAAAACCTATATTATATTAAAATCTAGGCTTTCAAAACATTTTTACAATAGGGCAAAGTCTGGGGGTCTAGCAAATATACCAACCGCTAACGCTAACGCCAAACGCTAACTCCAAAATGTACTGAAATGACGTTTCGGAAATCGCTAACTTTTCCGTAGCGAATGTCATTTCGATACATTTTTGGAGTTAGCGTGAGGCGTTAGCGTTAGTGATTGTGATCTTTGCTAGACCCCCAGGGCATTTTACATAACATGTTTCGTACACAGATTAGAGAAAAAAATCTACTTCGTATCATTCCAAAGAGTATTATTATACTTCTGTATCATTCAAAGAGTATATAATTTATACGTAACGTAAGAGTATCACAAGCCCACTGCATTAGCCTATGGTGGTAATTGTATGCATTGGCCCTCAGACCTGTGGGCCAAACATAAATGTCATGTAATGCCAAAAATAGGCGTAGGGTCGAGATTATACTCCCAAGGGTAAAGCTCTAACTATCACGGTTCATGAGATACAGCCTGGTAACAGACGGACAGACAGCCTGACAGACGTCGTCAGTCCGTTTTGGGTACGGAACCCTATTACTAAGGCTTCGCTGTCCGTCTGTCCGTCTGTCACCATCAGGCTGTATCTCATGAACCGTGATAGTTAGACAGCTGAAATCTTCACAGATGATAAATATATTTTTGTTGCCGCTATTACAACAAAAACAGAATAAAATAAGTATTTAACCCCTTGAATACTTATTTTATTCTGTATTTTAGTATTTTTTCTCTCTCATACATCAAACGTTTTTTGCTAGTTTTTATAGACTAGCTTTTGCCCGCGGCTTCGCACGCTCGTGTTATGTTATTTTTACGTTATAGTCTAATAATAGATCATGCATTTCGTACCAAACAATAAAATCCACTAAATCTTTTCGAAGCTGAGCACAGTAACCTGTATTAGCATAGGTATAACGCAAGCATAGCCGTGAGTGGAAGCTATTTAAGCCATTACCTAAAATTAAATGTTTTGAGTCTAATATAGATTTATAACAGTGAAAGAAGTTTCAAACAACAAACTACAATTTTATAAGTACCTCTTCATATTACAACAAAAAGAAATCATCACTTCACTCAGGTCTTTAACAGAAGTTTCAGTAAGTTTTGTTTAGGTAGTAGTTACCTAAGCAGGCAGGTACAGTTTAGAAAAATATGGAAGAATCACACACGATGATCCTGTTTTGCTCAGTTTTACATAATTATTATCCGCGCGCTTTTTGTTCAATTTACCACATTTTTTTTACCTTCTTAAGTTTGGTTCCATACGAATTGAGTACCTAACTACCTACACATAGCCAGTGTCAATAATAAGTTTATAAATTGCTGGAGATATGCATTTACCTGTACGACGCGTACATAATTAATTTTCTTAATACTAATTAGGAATTACAAATACTAAACCACCACTCCTTAAAGAATCGACAGTTATAATTATTATTATGTCCACTATTTTCCACGCTGTCTCATTCCCAACATACCTACCTAGTGATGAAAGTGAGGAAGTAGGTTAAATCGTCATTACATAATTATTACTAACATCCAAAGTTACTTACCTACTATAACTATAACCTTCTTGAAGTAACCGAGTAATCAATCATTTTCTGCTCCCGTGGTTTATTTAAAAGCCCACAGATCTAAAATATTTTAACTATTAAAAACTTCTTTCAACATGCAAGAAGAAGAAGAACAAATTAAAAACGAACGAACGTTACGCGCCATGTTGTTAATTCGAGGATACAATTTTATTGCCATAATGAATACCTACATATTAATTATTATATCTAAGTACCTACACTTTTTAAACTTTTTAAACAATATTTCGTATCATTGGCTAAATACAAATAATAGCACCTCTGGCTTACTTTAATGCCAAAATAAAAAAGGTTTAAAATGCGTAGCAATGATCAGGGTATATTACTTAAGTGGCTACAAGTACTACAGGGGGTCTAGCAAAGATACCTACCACTAACGCTAACGCCAAACGCTAACTCCAAAACTGTATTGAAATGACATTAGCTGTGGAAAAGTAAGCGATTTCCGAAATGTCATCCTAGTACATTTGGAGTTAGCGTTTGGCGTTAGCGTTAGTGGTTGGTTTCTTTGCTAGACCCCCAGGTACCTTAAAACTTCCTTGGGGTTGATCAAGAATGTAGCAGTAGCGCAAAAATAATTTTATCTACCTAATTAGAATGGTAACGTGTAGTAAGTTCATGTAAATAATACATTTTACCAGATCGCCAATAAAGAACATTACTCCCGCCAAAACCCTATAAATCGAAAACTTGAATAAAAATGTAAGTTTCAATATTGGCTAAGTATGATAATCGTGTGAAGCCTTATGAATAATTATAAAAAGTCTAAGTACCTACCCTTTTAAACAGTTTTCATAAAATACTTCCTATCATTGGCTAAATACAAATTTTGTCTAATGCCAAAATAAAAAAGGGTTTACAATGCGTGGCAAAAGCAAGGGTCAATGTGCACAGATTACTGAATATGTTACTACTAAAGGTTAAGCTATAGGTACTATAAATACAATTTTTAATACTTATTTCGAATGGTAACGCGTAGTAGATTTTTGAAAACTAATACATAATACCAGATGGCCAATAAAGATTTTTGCCCTCTCCAGAACCCAATAAATCGAAAACATGAATAATAATTTAGTTGTGTTTCAATATTGGCTAAATATGATATCGCGTGAAGCCTTAAAACTTATAAAAAAAGTCTAAGAAGTTTTTAGATTTCTAAATTCCATGTTCTCTGTGTCGTGCTCATATTCAAGAAGGTTCTCATACCTATCCTCTTTTTTTAGTTTAGACCACAGATTAACGAAAAAAACTTATCTATATGTAAATACATGTGATTTTTTTGGGTATAGGTACTTACATAATGAACACATTGTTTTTCTCTAATCTGCATTGCATCGAGCGCAGACGAAGTTATCGCGCGTTGTATTTCGCCGTAGCCCGAAATGTGTGATACACTGCCGGTAATGCAGGTGCACCAATTGTTATTTACTGTTGTAAAACATGCATTAAATTACTTCCTTATTGCTTATTGCAGTGGGGATGGTTCAGAATGAAATACAAAAATATAGGAGTTCCGTACTCAAAGAGTAAATCCTTATTACTAAACCTCCTCTGTCCGTCTGTCTGTCGGTCTGTCCACCAGGATGTACTCATGAATCGTGATAGTTAGACTGTTGAATTTTTCACAGATGATATATTTCTGTTGCCACTATAATAACCGTGGTCCGTATTCAAAGGGACTGATAAACAGACAAATAAAAAAAATTGGTTTTACTTTATATTGATAAGGAATTATAAATTAAAACTATTACAATTTATTTTTGTAACCACACATAATACTCTCACAGTTTGTAAAACATATTTATTCGCCGACATGCAATATAACGCTACTGCTTCCTCCATTTTATTTAGCCCACGTCGGTCGCGCAGCAGGCAAACAAATTGACTGTGTGTCCAGATTGGGGCGCAACAAAAACATCGAGGATAGCCAACAGAGATGTTTTTGCGCGCCAACTGTCATGATATTTAAAAAAAAATGATATGATATAAAATAAAAAGTTATGATATAAAATAAAGTTTTATGCTCATGAACAGATACTTTGTCAAAAAAGGAAGGTAAATAAAAAGAAAGCTCACGGATAGGGTCAACGGCTTCACATCAGGCCTTTGGTTTCAAGGACCGTCCTTGGCGGTGGACTCGCCGAGCTGCCTGCCCTACCTAACCTGGATAGCTAGCCTGCCGGGGGTCGTCGATTGGTGATGAAAGAGAAACAAAAGTGAATCTAGTGTAACGCGATATTTACTGACATCGAAACAAACACATGTTAAGCAATAAACAAATCTATGAAAAGTAATAAGACTAATTTCTATACATTAGACCGCATTTTAAAAGTCTGTAAAAGAGCTCATATAAACGTTAGCGCTAGTACCGGGGCGTTCACGTATGACTCGCGAAAAGAAAACGACGTGCGCGGGGAGAAAGCGCAACAAGAAAAAGTTCACTTCTAAAAATAAAATAACACTTGCTCACGACTCCTCAAGTGGCGGAGCCGTTCTGCGGGAGCCAGAGTCTCAAATTATCCAGCTTCCACCACAGAACGGGAAATGAATATCCTTTGCACGGAGAAAAAGCGACACCATTTTGGTGCCGTCAGTCAGCGCCTGGTTCGCCCCCACACGGGGCTCTCGGAGCGACTCAATGAGACTGAAGTTGAGCCGATTACGCCTGCAGCCTGCCAACCGCGAAACGGTGGCTTGGCCTAAAAGCCATTCACGAGGTCTTCATGTCGTGATGGGCTGGAATTCCTCTTGGAGAGATTGTCCAGCAACGATGCGCACACGCGTCAAGTTGATGGCGTGCGGGCGGGCGACTGGCGTGGCGATTGGCTCGCGCGGCGAATTTGCCGGGCGCGGTCCGCGGTTGTTGCGTCTTCTCGCTTCAACATTCTATCGCCACCTCGCTCATACACAAAATTCATAACCTATGTTTTACAACTATTTTAATATTATCTAATTACCAATACGATACAAAATTAAGGCGATTTTTCTGATCGTTTATATACATACACGTCCAAGAATGGTTCAGTAATTGTTGTGATATCTGGATGGAAAAAACCAACAATGAGCACATGAAAAACAGTGTAAAGTTTTGGTGAATTACGAGTTCCACAGATTACTACGTGTGTGAAATGTAATTACTGGATCGTTATTAAGCTGTTCGTGGTAAATACTTGTCAGCAGAATCCACCTTCCGAACAAACAAGAGCATGACTTTCTGAGTTTCCTGTCCAACAAAGTTGCGTCAAATTCTCATAGAAATACTTCGAACCATAATGTAATTTATCAGCCTTGGGAAACCTTAGAATACCTAGTAAGAATCTATCGAACTATCTAAGTGCTAGAACTAATAGAAAAGCTATAATTAGGAATAATTATTTTCGTACAAAAAACTGCTAACCTAGTCTGAGCAAAGGTACAGAGCAGTACAATAGGTTGCTATTGCAAAAGCGTCAGGTGAAACTGACCATAATTTACAGAAACAGTAGCTACACGCTACACAACTCAACAGCGAAGGTTCGGGCGTATATGAAGCCGTGCCATAATAGTAACAGAGGTTTTTTCTTTAATCTGTGCATCCGGATAAACCCGAAATAAATTACCGTCAGTAGCAGTGTAGCAGAGTAAAAATTTTTTCTTTTATCTATGGTTAGTAGCCAAAATATAACTTACCTTTTGACACTGGCTAAATACCTACACGATGTGTGGAGCCAAAATATAAGACAAAAAACTTACCTTGAGGCCTTGAAGCGGCCATCTTGTTAAAATCCCGTTCCGTTTCATAATGAAATCTTAATCATTTTCTCAAAAAAAAAAATTACCGATATTTAAAATTTAATATATCCTATGTTTTGCGCCGGGTTTTTCTAAGCTTATTAGTGAAAACCGCATGAAAATCCATTCAGTATTTTCGGACTTGTGCCGTAACAAACAAACAAACAAACAAACAAACAAACAAACAAACAGACAAAATGTCTAAAAAGTAGCTTAACGTGATCAGCGAAAAATTTCAAGCCAACTTGTGTCATTTTTTTTTCGATATCTTGCATTTACAGATTTTTTTATCTCTACAGTTTTATTATATGTATTATATGTATAGATAATGATACGGAACCCTTCGTGCGCGAGCCCAACTCGCACTTGGCCGGTTATTTCTCTAATCTGCGGGCACTTAAGTATAATTAACATGTTTGTATTTTGAATGCAATCGAGTCATACTACTTACATATTATTTGATGGTATATCTATTTTACTCCAAAAACCCCAAACAACTTGCAAGGGCTTAAATAGAAAAACTAATAATGCTTAATCAAATCTAATAAATTTTAAAATTTCATTCCACTGTTTAATGCATATTTACTACCGAAATTAACTCATATTACTCTTTGTTCATGGCCTTACACACGTTTTTTTTTCTTTAATCTGTGCCTCCAGATGGACTTTACGTGAAACATGTGAAATATTCAATAACAACACGACGAAAAATTACTATACTTAACACTGGCTAAATACACTATGTGTGGAGCCATAATACAACATAAAAAAAATTACTGTGACACATACTAACCGTCAGTAGCCAAAAAAAATTCACCATGAAGCGGCCATGTTGTATAAAATTCCGTCCGGTTTCGTAATGATATTTAATAATTTTGACCAAAAATGTTAAATGATATTTGTATTTTAATATATCCTATGTTGTGCGCTGGTTATTTCTAAGCATATCAGTGCAACCCGCATGAAAATCAGTTCAGTATCTAGGGATTTGTTCAATAACAAACAAACAAACAAACAAACAAACAGCTACAAATTATTGTCCCTAGATGGCGTTAGATACGATAAATTAGAAAATGTATGGAGAAGGGCAAAAAGCCTTGTAGTCCTGCATCGCGGTTACGATATTTTTTGAACAATAGAACCTATTGGATAAATTAGATTTGACGTCATTATGTGTGTGTTCCGTAGCGCATCAGAATTACACATTTATTATATGTAGGGAAGGGATAGGGAAGGGATTGACTATGTGTCGTCTATTCTGAGCTATGGAATTATAATGTGGGGAAATTCAGTTGATATTGATAAAGTATTTAAAATTCAAAAAACGATGTATTCGTGTGATGAACAAGGCCTGGTTTCAGGATAGCTGTAAACCACTATTTAAAAAATGTAACATCCTTCCCCTGCCATGCATCTACATCAAAGAAATTTGTATTTTCGTTAAAGCTAATTCACTTTTTTCCATAAACGCAGTGAAATTATTAACCGACAGAAAAGAGCCAAATTTGTTAACCTACTGCATCAAGTCATTAACCTCCTTGTCGTAAAGATATATATATATATATATATATAAGAAAAATATCTACAATATGTGCATATCAATATATAACTCTATACCTAATGATTTAACAATGTTAACAGGCAATTTATTCAAGAAATCTTTGTATGACTGGTTATTACAACACGCATTTTATAGTGTTAAGGAATTTCGAATGTAAACAAATACTTTTTGATACTTGCACACTTGCATGCAAGTTGAACGCAATATGTCTATATATGTTATTTTAAGACCTTCCTTGTGAATTGTGCTTGTGTTCTCGCATATAAATATTTGATTGATTGATTTATTCAGTTGCTGTTAACTCTTTTTTTGAAGCATTGGGTAATCAACTGTCCCAATTAACAACAAAAGCAAATGGGCACGAAAATGTATTGGGACCTGTTCAAAACCACAGTTTGTATAACAGTTTGGTATATTTGAATCCGCTATATTCGCAGCCCGATCCTTAGGCGCAGCGGGTACGGAATCAATGCGATGAATAGACGAGGAACGAATTGCGGGGAATCGTTTGCGAAAGTTTGTTGCAGAGGAACCGCACACTCTAAGTATATCATTAGATGAAGGCAGATGTTAGCGCAAGTGGATGTGGTAATAAAACTCTTTTATTCGAATATTTACATTTTGTGTAAAGCACACTTAGGTGGGTATGTCTATGTAAAGTTTCAACCAGCAGGATTTGAACCCGCGCCTCGCAACACAATGGATTGGACGCTCTACTAACTGAGCTATGGCTACTTGACCGTTAGAGGTTACGTTCTAACGATTTTCGCAGCTAGCGGTCATGTAACCGTAGCTCAGGATTGGACAGTGGACCGGTGAGTTGGAGGGCGCGGGTGTAAATCGCGCTGGTTGCTAAACTTTAAGGACTTTAATGTGTCCTTATTTCGACTTTGTTATTAAACAAGACAAGTAACAAAAAAATATCCGACTGTTACAATCAAAGCAAGACATGTAACTTTTATTATATAGCTCCCAACGGATAAAAAGTTAGTATTCGAAAACAAATATAACATCCGTTGTTTTTGGGTTTTATAAAGAAGCAGTCGCCCGGAAATTTGTTGCATTCCATGGTATTTTAATATATTTCATTAAAACAGGCATGATAACATAAAAATGATATCCTTGAAATATATATATTTTTTGAAGGCGTAGATGTACTAAATTAAAATAGGTCCTTCTTTTATTTACTTTCTACTTATATTATGGTATTTTTATTTTTTCATTTTGCTAATTCTACTATTATAATAATAGAATTGAGCGGCTGCTTTGTACTGCATCCGTCGCCTCCCTGCAGTTATTTATCAGTACCTCCCCTTTATACAACCACCGAGTAAAATAAGACATAGTTCTAAAATACCGTATCTAAAGAACCTACTCCTACGTAACCAGATATATAAGTCAGCGTTTAATTGGTACGGAACTAGTTCTGATTCGATCCCGAACTATAATGAATAGTCCGTCATGCCATAATGAAGATATTCAATCAGTTCATTCATTGCTTCTAGATGGTTGTAGAAATATTTCAATTAAAAAAACAATAGGCATGATGACTAAAATTTGTTTTTGGATAAATTAATTATATAACTCAAAAAATAAACATTTGTGAAAACAAAAATTAAACATCTCAAAAAATGACCAAGTTACAAGCATTTTAAAAACCGGAATAGAAAGAGATAGCTCGAACGAGCAGTGACGTCAGAGGAAGGTGGTTATAGGTCCTCATTACTAAGCTGTGGTAGCTTTTCATACAATCTCTCTGGCATGTGACGTCACGAGTAGATATTTCATACTAACTGTGGGGGCGCTCTGTTTCGCGAGAAAGGGACAGGAGATGCCTTTACATGTTCTTTTTTAATACTAGTCATCATGCCTATTGTGGTTCAATTGTAACATTTCTGTATAGAGCCAGAAGTAGAAGAATGTTCAAAAATATGAGATGACCTTGTATGGGGAATCGAAACAGCATTGCAATTCAATGGGGAAATGCTGCAAGCATGTTAGGTATGCTACCTAGTGGGTAAACCTAGGTAAGCGCAGCTATTATAGAGTCCAAATATTCTTTGTAGTAGGTAGTAGCATTTAGCATTTTAAATGTACGTGATCCATTGAAGTATAATAAAAAAGTATAACATTATTCTTTTTTGGTACAATATTTAAGGTACGCAATCACCCCACATATAGCCCACAGTATAGTTGTTGTAGTACATTTTAGGGTTCCGTACCCAAAAGGTAAAGTGAACCTTATTATTAAGGCTCCGCTGCCTGGCTGTCACGCCCCTATTTCATAAAAATACAAATCATAATAAACCTACAATTTCAGTCAAATGCATTTCATATAATAAAAATACTAGGCGTGACTGGTGATTCTCAGTCATTGTAGGTTTATTATAAATAAAAATAAAATATGTGTGGACATTTTACACAGCGCCATCTAGCCCGGAACTAAGCAAAGCTTGTACCATGGGAACCAGATAACTGATATAATACTTAGATACTTTTTTGTTTTGTAAATATGTACATGCATAGAATACAATATAACACCCAGACGCAGAATAAACATCTATGTTCATGACACAAATATTTGTCCTGAGTAGGAATCGAATCCACAGCCCTCAGTTCAGAAGGCAGGGCTACTACCAACTGAGCTATCGGGCCCGTCATGTTTTTCATTATGATTTGTCTTTTTTGAAAAAGACTGTATCTCATGAACCGTAATGGTTAGATAGTTGAAATATCTCAAGAACCGTTATAATTACATATTTGAAATGCAACAAATACTAAAAAATAAAAATAGTTTTTTTTATAGATATTGGTACGGAACCCTACGTGCGCGAGTCCGACTATCACTAGGCCGGTTTTTGCATATCAGTAGCCAATCTGCTCATTCACTCCCTCAAATAGCTTTATTAGAGTGCAATAAATATCTCAGTTTAATCGTGCGTAAACCACGATCTATATGAGCAGCACTTTAACGGGCCGTCAGCGCTAAACAGGCGGTTATAAATCGGTCATTACTCGCGATATTACGGGCTGCGCTCCATTACTGCTCATTAGCTATTAATGTGCGCTGTGCCGTCTCTGAGCCCCGACAATGTCTGGCTGCCTCTACAAAGAAACTATAGACGCTTGGAGTGCCGTCACAGCTGCGAAGCGAACATTACTAAGGAGGTACAGCGAACAGCGATTGGCATTTGTTCAGTTTTATTCTATAGAGATTGTCATTTGTTTTGTTTCGTCATCATCAACAGCCTGAAGACCTCCACTGCTGAACTGTAGGCCTCGATCAGCGATTGGCATTTGTTCAGTTTTATTCTATAGAGATTGTCGTTTGTTTTGTTTTGTCATCACCGACAGCCTGAAGAGCTCCACTGCTGAATTGTAGGCCTCGAACAGCGATTGACATATTTTGTTCAGTTTTATTTTTAGAGACTCATTTGTTTTATTTCATCACCGTCAACAGCCTGAAGACCTCTACTGATGAACTGTAGGCCCTTACAGAGCCTCTCAAGGCTGCTCGCCTCCTGTATCCATCGGCTCCCCGCGGCTTTCACCAGATTGTTGGTCCACCTAGTGAGTGGCCGGCCTATACACGGCGCCTTCGGTTTGTTTTATTTGTCAAATCAAAATTATTATAAAAAGAGTCCCGCTACAAAAACCAAACTTAAATCCACCAAAAGTATCCACTTCTGCCTTACATTTAATACTACTAGTAAACTTAGTACAACATTTATATCATAAAACTGTTTCTAGTTTAACATAGAGATCTGTAGAGTATATTTTCTGTCATAGCATCCCCTTTTGAACAACGAACAAACTGGTACGAACGGTTATTGAGGTGCTCTTCTTCGTATTTCCTTATTACGTTCTGATCATTAGGAACGAGACATAAAAGTTAGTTGACAACACCGTCCTCGTAATTACGATGTCATTACCTCTCCGCAAGTGCGGCGGAGCCAAGTGCGGCCACTAACTTATGGTTGTGTAACCGGCCCTTGGCCAAATTGAAGTCTGTTACGTGCCAGCCTTACTTCTAACTTATTAGGCCGGGTTTAGATTGGGCGCTTCGATCTTGCTTAGTTTTTGTGGGATGCTTTAGGTCTGCAATAATCTCTAAGTAAGTATACCTAAGTATACCTACCATTTGTACCAATTTATACCAAGTGTACCTAAGTGTACCATTTGTATACCATTAATGGTACATTTGTACGAATGTTGTAATAAGTACTTAATGTTTTTTTATTATTGTAAAAGGGTAAATATAGCGCTGATTTGTGATTGCATGGATGTGCTACTTGAACTATCATTATATTACCAATCAAGATAGTCTACTTTTTTAAACAAGCAAATACTGTTGATTAGTACCAACTTTTACAGGGTCACTGAACGGGGGTATTAATACGTTAATAATTAAGTACCTAAAACAAATAACAAACGAATGATTTCGTTTTGAAATAGGTAAGTTAGGTAGAATGTAATTTGTTATTCTGAAAAAAAGTGTTTCACTAAATTCATAATAGATACTCTCTGCATCAATAACCAGCCGCTTTCCACAAGTCCTCACTTCACACAGTCGTGTAGTGCAAACTCAGCTTAATGCAGCAAGCACAAGGCGATTAAGGCCACGCTCCTGACTCCCGAGTCGATATGAAGATATTAGCGAACATTTGATTTATGTCGAGTGACTTGCGGAAACTGACGGAGTGAGAAGATGTAATGGCCGATTAAATGCGACATCGTTACATCTTCTGATGTTCTGCTGTAAGTGAAAAGATACTATATCTCGGCGCCAATAAGTTTATTTGACTTTAACTCTTCGGATGTTACGTCGATACATCAAATTCATTTAAAAAAATCAAACAGTTGCAAACTTATGATGAATAATGACTTTTTATTGTTTCAAATAAATTTTGGATTGTTTAAATAAAAGGTGCTAATAAATAAATGATATCTGTGTCGGTACTGCCAAGTGTGCCAGGCGAGGTAAAAATCACTAACTGGCCCCCATATTCTAAGATGTTACCTCGAGATTACTCCACTCGACTCAACCTCGAATTAACCTCATTTTTGTGTTTTGGTATTTTTAGTTGACAATAAATAATCAACTTGACATTTATGCGTCAATTTTTCTCAAACGAGAGAAGCTAAGCAACTGACAACTCAAGGTACGTCGCAATGTATTTTGAGTTTCCCTCAAAGTTAAGTAGAAGTCAAGTTAAGGATTTTTGGAGCAATGTTTTGGAAAACGGGGCCAAGACATGCTACGTAAATTATTGAATTGTCCAAAAAGATATATTTTTCCTTTTAATCTCGCCCATTTCTCACTACACTTGGGACGAAGTAAGGGAGAAGATTATAATAATAGTTCTGCTTTCTTCAGAATAATTTCTTTGAAAGCGCAAGTTACCTCTGATGTAGCAGTATTTATTTGACCCACAAAAAATATAATAAATTATATATTTAATTATTATATTATTTTTATTATTATTTGAATATTATTGATTTACAACCTTCCGTCATCGTAAAGTAGTATTATGAGAGCGAAGCTGCATCGTATAGCGTTTATAGTTTTATAGCGATGCTCTCAGTGTACTACTTTCTTTAGACGGTGTTATTTTACAATTAACGCATAGTGCATCCTGAAATTGTTTCTTTAGCAACTTTTAACGGAGAATGTAGCATTAAACGTTGTTTTAAACTTTGTTAACTTTATAATGTGCTTGCTTAGCAATGCCATTTTTTATTTTCTAATGTTAAACCTTAGGCTAAAAGAATAACAGACGGCGTGCAACCAACGAAGAAATACCATATTTTCTATTATGGAAGTAAACATGTCAAAATCATGCCGTCTCGCTCTCATTATTCTCTAGCAACAACGCTTAAAACGAGCGCTGTCTATTTAGATTAGAGACTGTTCTTAGTTCACAGAGCGGGACGATCCCCAGATAAAATAATACCTACAGTACAGATGCCTCATCCCATACAACGGAATAACGCGGGATATTTTACGAATTATTTAATTTCTGCGTAACGCGAGATTATCAAGCGACATTTATTGCGTGTTGGCAAAGTATTGGGTCAAATGAATACACTGGACACTAACTAGTAACTCTCTAGACACGATTACTACATATTTATACTATGTATGTATTAACAAACAAAGAAGTATATAAGTATTGTATCAGTTATCTGGTTCCCATAGTACAAGTTATGCTTAGTTTGGGGCTAGATGGCGCTGTGTGAAATGTCCACACATATTTATTTATTTATTATTATTATTTTTCACGTTCGGGCTATTTTTCGTTTGTAACTGATGGGACCCCATGGCATCGTCTATTTCGTTATTCTAGTCAAAACCTAAAACGTTAGGTATGTATAAAAAGCAATATGGAGTTTTGGCGGGAACGTGAAAAAGTTCACGTCGTTGCATTGTATTATTTCTCAAAACTTGTGCTTTTTTCAGTGATAGGTAATGTTTAAAATTGGTGGCGTTTTACGCATTAAATGCTGAATTACGAGCATGAGTGTGGTCAAGTGATATAATGTGGTGAAACGTGGTTTTTCGTGTTGCTTCCAAAATTCCATAGAAGCTTCTTGTAAAGTTGCCACCACTTTACTTGAGCATGACTTAGACTGGACTATGACCCGTTTAGACTGGACTATGATTATGACTAAGACTTGACTACGTAAAATATTCTAAAACTCGATGAAAATATACAATACTTGACACTGGCTAAATACACTATGTGTGGAGCCAACATATATAAAAAAAGCAATATTTTCATTGTTAGTAGAGTCGGTAGACTGTGAAATATTGTTTCGTTTATCGGAAAATTATTAGTGTGTTGTGTTTGGGAAACTCCCGTAAGCGCTGTTTGTTTTAAAACTTATAAATCGGGTTGATGGAATAGGGAATGTTTACTATCGGAATGTACTTGCCATAGAATTGTATCAAAATCTACCGTTATACCACCAGGTCCACTGCTGAATATAGGCCTCCCCCTAATAGCGCCACTTTGAGCAGCTGCTTGCCTCCTGAATCCATCGGATTTAATGGAAATCGGTCTAGCCGTTTTGGCATGAAAGCTACACAACCAAGCCAACAGCCGTACAATAGTTAGAGACCAACAGGGTTGACATTATATATCTCTTCTTTCGAGGATGTTTTTGGCCAATGAAAAAATTTTATGACTTGATCAGTGTGAACGTTCATTGGTCAAAAGACTTCTCGAGAGATGATGTCGATTTTAAATTTTTATAGCTCATCATAGATCTGTGGACAGTGTAATCGTAAATATTGTTTACCACGTCTACCAAGGTAACAACATGCTACGTTACCCCATGTACTAGGGTAACATAACCTATCGAGCGTCTGTATAGAATAGAATGTACCAAGGAAACATAACTCAACTAGAGGCGTGTTCCGAAGTGATGTTTCAGCTCAGTTTCATATGCAAATCGCATTCGTCACGGCATACTGCTTAGCTGTTAGAATATGGCTGTGGGAATATGATAGAAATATTCTCTAATATCTAGGTGGTGTGTGTCTGACAATATAATCGCGTAAAGGTGTAGAGGTGTCTAGTTTTTTCTATTTTTTTGGAAGCTCTAAAACTTGTATTGTGGTTTACTAAATATCTTCCGTCGTCTTCTTTTGTTATTACTTACTGTTTATCGTTGACTGACGCGTCCGTGTTTAATTAAACCAAAGAAGTTTCGTGTATGAGTAATACATTTAACTTCCTTGAATTCAACCAACTTTCAAGTGACAATCTTTTTTTTATTTTGGCCGCTGCTTGTTTTTTCCGACTGTTTCATTGGTCCCATGTTGGGCGCCAAAGAAGTGCGCGTGTGCTCGCTTTGAGTGAAAATTCGACTGACGGTTGCCATAATTGCAAGTGATAAAATAGGGTTTATTCCTTTAGACGTGCACTATCCGACCAGTATCTGTGCTCTTATTTAATGTATCCGACACCGTTACAATCCCATCAATATATTTCTATGGATTTCGACCAGAGCTAAGGATATGGCTTATGAACCGACACAGGGCTGTACGCTGACAACTTTCGATTGTTTTTTTTTATTAGAATATTTTCATTTATTGAGTACTAGCGAGAGCACAGTCGCTTATTCCCAGCCTTTTTAATTTTATATGTGTGGACATTTCACACAACGCCATCTAGCCCCAAACTAAGCATAGCTTGTACTATGGGAACCAGATAACTGATACAATACTTATATACTTTTTTGTTTGTACATACATGTTTACCGCTGATTATGAAAGGGACAATAACTCCTATTTGGAGACCCAACTGGCAGCCCTACAGCAACAATAGAAATTCACACCTCAGTTAAGTGATATTCGATAAGCGTTAGCTTTTTGCCCTGAACCGTGAGTGGGTTTAAACGTATCAACCGTTTGCGGCTCGTATTACGCGGTAGATAGTACGTAGAATGTATTGTTTACTATTTGTGTATCAGGCTAGAGATGCCACGAAAATGATACCTCATTTCACGAAACTTATAACGCCTGATCCTTCGAACAACGCCCGACTCAAAATGGCGACATTGGTAAATATTCTAAGTTTATGGGTATCACAGCAAAAGCTGGAAACGTCCACTGATAAAAACTTAAAATGCCAATTTTAGACGCTTATCGTAGGAAGGGTTTGCCTTAATCACGACGTTTGCAGGCGGCTTGGTGATCGCAGAAGATTTAAATTTCAGTTGTCTAACGTCCACGTCTTTTTTTTTTTGGCTCCACACATAGTGTGTTTAGCCAGTGTCAAGTATTATATTTTCATCGTGTTATAAAATATTTCACGCAAAGTCATGTTCTAGTCATAGTCATAGTCCAGTCTAAGTCAGGTAGTCATAGTCCAGTCTAAGTCATGCTCCAGCAAAGTGGTGGCAACTTTACTAGAAGCTTCTATGGAGTTTTGGAAGCAACACGAAAAGTCACGTTTCACCACATTATATCACTTGCCCTCACTCATGCTCGTAATTCAGCACTTAATGCGTAAAACGCCACCTATTTTAAACATTAACACTGGAAAAAGCAAAAGTTTTGAAAAATAATACAATGCAACAACGTGAACTCTTCCGCGTTCCCGCCAAAACTCTCGTCCACGTCTTGTCAGACGGACAGACAGACAGACGCACAGGGCCTTTATTCCGTATCGATTTCTTACTTCGCAACCACGCGAATTCCTTGTCTTACATAAGAAATCTGCAAAACTATTCTCTGTGAAACGAAAATAAAACCGCGCGAAATGAATTTGGAGTTGGCGCGATTTGAACTGTCAAAAATCAAATGTCTTACCGAGTTGCGTTCCGAAATATCAATACATCTAAATTTACCACCACTTATGTCAATATATTTTATTCAAAATAAAAATAACTTAATTTAAAGTGTAGGTATTCCTAACGCTGAGATACGATTTGAACAAGTGTGGAATCTGTGTTTCCATAGAGAATAACCGCCCAGCAGAGTCTTAGTAATAGGGTCCGTTTTACCTTTTCAGTGCGGATCCCTAAAAAGGAACGTCCGCACAAGCCTTACGTCTAACTAGCCCTGCGTCGCTATTACCCTAATTACTTCATCGATTTACCATACCTACTAATAAAATACATGGCTTTCATATACCGGCTATAAAGTAATCATAATCATTGTAATCTAGGTTCATTATCTTTTGTAGAGCACTTTTATTAACGACTATTTACCCGTGCTGCCCGGCATGGTCCGTTTATTCCGTTATTATCCAGTTTTTTTTTCAACTGGTGAGTGTTGGGTAAAAAGTTGGAATGTTCACAATATTAGGCTGGCCACACACACACAATAATATTGACAATAAAGCACGTATTGTCAATAATATTGTGTGTGTATTGCGAAATAATTCGATGCGATGAAGATTATTGACAATCTATTATTTACAATATTATTGTGTATGTGCGGCCGGCCAAGTTTCGCCTGACACTGCACTGCGCACGTCATCCTGAGACATCACGCAGTCTAGTAATCTTATTACTAGACTGTGAAATCAGGTCATAAAGTTTCATTTGCCCAATAATTTCATTCGGTACAGTGCTATTCAAATCCAGAAAGAAAAAAAAGAGAGATTCGAATAATTTAGATTTTTTTTGTGATTTTGGGGAAAGATTGGGTTATAATATAATTTATATGAGACAAATCTGAAACCCTCTCAAATATAAAAGGAACTTTGAAATTGCAAAGAATATTGCACTTTATAAAATATTTAACGGATTTATTGGATACCGAGTCGCAGCACTTTCTTGTCAGCTGTCACGCTGCCACGTCTTGTTTACAACGGATATCGAATGATCTAATGCAAAGTGGCATCGTGTGTACCCGCCCTAATGGCTTCTCGATTTACTAAGCAGTAATGAACAGCTGTGAGAGTTTCCCGTTGAACTTACCGAAGGCTCTTTAAATATTTTTCGAACGATGTAAAATGCGGCATGTCATTTGACCGGTTAAGGAGTACCTACTTAGTAAACTTTAAGTATTCTCAAAATGCTCTTCGTACACAACCTTACGCTTTGTATTTTCGATAATCAACATTATTTTGTATCTGGGATTTACGTAGCGTTATTGCTTACTTTGAATATTTGTCCAGTCGCTAAAGCAGGGATTATTTTCTTAAGCTACCTTTTACAACTGAACTTACTAACTATACAGTTAAGTCTTAAAAGTCTATAAGCCATTAGCGTTCTCTATGATAGTATAGGAATGTCCGTATAATTACATTTGACATTTCCACAGAATTCACATCCTATCACCGCGTTTTAATCAAGCTCTGATACCCTAACCCATTCATCATAGTCCCTTGTTGGGGTACCGCGGACAAAAGGAAGACTTCGCTTCCGCACAAAGGTGATTACCATCTGTGTAATAAGTACGTGAATGGGAGTCCGACGAAATCTTAATTAGGTTTCGCTGGGGCCGTAATGTTACGACTTGTAAAACTTGCTCTTTTATTGTACGGAACATTATCGGCCCCGTCATCTACGGGATCCTCGTTACTCGCGGTTTAATTAGGGACATAATCGATTTTGTTTCGACGGAGGCACGTGTTGTCTGCGTATCTAGGATTTAAACCATCACTGTTCGTTCAAAAACAAACGGACAAAAAATTGACGGCAACGCGATTCGAAAAAATTCAAATATTTTTCATGACTAGAACGATACTGGCATATCAACATAGTGAAAACAAAAACTCGCGATAAAAAAGGAGCCCGCATTCCGATTTCGAAAACTTAAAACCGATGCAGATAGACGGTAGATCGGACAGCAATAATTGATCAGCAAATCGAAGTAAACAGACCACCTGGGCAGCGTTCATGATTGCCTTCAATAATGCATTGTTCGCAGCACGAAAGGTAAAACGCGGCTAGATTTAGTAGTGCGGAAATTCGATACATCAGGTATTAACGAAGCGACTTTTACATTTAGCCATGTAGCCTGGCAGTCATAATAAGCATGCTGGTGTATAGTTGAAGCAAACAAGGCTTGACTGCACACGCCATTAAGATATTCCAAGCCGATATCGTTCTACCATGGACTTGACATGCAATTGTACCTTGAATTTTTAAAATTAATTTCATACTCCATTAAAGGTACATTTTTTATACCAAGTAGGCGTTATTTATGGACCGCGGAGTATCTCTGATACTAAAATTTATAATATTTATTACTTTGTTCGTGTTTACGGCACCTAAAAGCTTGTAACATTGGGTTCACGCTGTATCTCTCTTGTTTATCTATTCGTAATTTTTTCATAGTTTGAACAAGTGTTATAATTTAGATAAGTAGTTGCCGCGAACTCCAAAATTAGGTTTGATAGCATCGGTAATAAATTTCCGCTGTATTTTTGAGTTATGTTAGCAAACAAATTATGAATAAGTTGGGTAATTTGAAGTGGCCTCTTTGTTGTAATTGGCTGTGGCTATGTAGAACTGTACAAGTACAACCGATAGGGAACAGGTTCTCGAGTGGCGACCACGAAACGGAGGTGCATCGTAGGCCGGCCCCCCACTATACAGTTGGACCGGCGAGTCAGAGAACCGCAGGAAGCCGATTGATGCCAAAGAAAAGCTCTATTTGGAAAGCCTTGCTATGATCAGTTGTGGACGTCTTCAAATTATTGCTGATGTTGTTGTGATGTAGTGGGTGTATGATTATTTTCAATTTTACAACGATGGAGGATACACACACGTTATTTCTGGTTTTGTAGCATTGCAATACCCATTCCGGAGATCCGCAGGAGAACTAAAGTGACCGATGTAGCTCTTAGGATTACCAAGTTGAAATGGCAATGGGCAGGCCACATCGCTCGTAGAACTGACAACCGATGAATAGAATAGAATAGAATAGAATCAATTTATTGTCACAGAGAATACACTAGTTTACATTATTATTATAATAGATGCTAAATTAATGCAATTACACTGTGTCTTGTCAAATTATTATAAATATATTATATAATTCATATTGTTTAAAATATGATTAAAGTAATAACAAATTATAATATTAAAAGATTGAACATATTAGTTATACAAACACAAGAATGTAGTTTCTGCTGTATAGGGGCATCGTTCGATAAAAATAAAAATAATAATAATAATAATAGGTTGAAATATTACTAGTCTGTTTAACCGTACAAAAAATAATATAATTATACCTAGATACATTGTTTATTTCCTTTTATGTTGTTAAATGAACTGTAATTATTCTCTAGATACTCCTGTATACTGTACAGTGTCTTATCCAGTAAAAGCTGTTTAACTCTATTCATAAACATTGAGTCTTTTGCCTCTGTCTTTATACTCTCTGGTAACCTATTGTAAAGTTTCTGACCCATTACAAGCGGGAGTCTTTTTGATATGCTAAGTCTGTGATATGTTGGCTCCAAATGTACTTTTTGTCGCACAGTCCTTTTATTTGTGGTGTCACGTAGCGTGTATTTTGATAAGTTTGACCTAGTATATTTTAAAATTTCAAATATATACAAAGAAACTGATGTCAATATCTGTAGGTCTTTGAAATGACCTCTGCATGTATCTCTAAATTTAGCACCAACAAGCACTCTTATTGCACGCTTTTGCATCTTAAGTACCCGTTCACAGTCGGTAGAACATCCCCACAGTATGATACCGTAAGACATTATAGAGTGAATGTAAGAGTAGTAGATGTCTTTGAGATTGTCAGCTGATGACACATTTTTCAATTGTTTAAGTGCATATACTCCTCTAGCCATTTTTTTACAAGTTGAATCTATATGATTGGGGAAGAAAAGGTTCTCGAGTGTCGACCACGAACTGGAAGACGCAGCGTAGGCCGGCCCCCCACTAGGTGGACCGACGACCTGGTGAAAGCCGCGGGGAGCCGATGGATGCAGGACGCGAGCAGCCGCTCTAAGTGGCGCTCCCGGGGGGAGGCCTATGTTCAGCAGTGGACGTCTTCAGGCTGTTAATGATGATGATGATGATGAATACCCATTCCTATGTGAGTTCACCATCTTATCAAAACAAGCAAACATATTTAATTGTATTCTCAACAACATAAGACAATGCTAAAGTTAGTCTATCAGCAAAACAAATGACGATCCTTCCATCAAACAACACCGAAATCCTTCAATTTCACCTACAAATGACTGCATAAACGGTTTTAAGTCTGCGCGTTCATCACAAGGCAGTATCCAATGTGGATGTAACACCTGCACCAAATTAATTAGCCCGCTAATTCCGGGTAAATGATGATGATGTATTATGGTGAGTTTTGTTCGGCATCTTATTTTCTATAGAATGAGGGACCCGAGCGAGACAAACATAAATTGACTAATTATGTACCTATTATAATTTATTTTTAATTTTCAAAAAGTCTATCGTAAATCGTCAAATCCCAGTGGAGAAAGCGCTCGTAGCACTGAATCGATTTTTAACTAAATTTGAGATACCGATAGGTTAAACGCTGGCTGTATGAGTTTTGGCGGGAACGCGGAAAAGTTCACGTCGTTCCATTGTATTATTTCTCAAAACTTGTGCTTTTTCCAGTGTTAATGTTTAAAATTGATGGCGTTTTACGCATTAAGTGCTGAATTACGAGCATGAGTATGGGCAAGTGATATAATGTGGTGAAAAATGAGTGAAACGTGATTTTCCGTGTTGCTTCCAAAATTCCATAGAAGCTTCTAGTAAAGTTGCCACCACTTTACTGGAGCATGACTTAGACTGGACTATGACTATGATTTGACTTTACGTGAAATATTCTACTGACATGATTAAAAATTATAATACTTGACACTGGCTAAATACACTATGTGTGGAGCCAAAATAATTATAAGAAAAAAAAAACACATAGGATACTCTTTATCCACGAGTGGAACGGCGGAACGTAGCTAGTATCATTATGTAGATGAGTGACCACTGCTAAAAGTGGTATTGTAACTGAACGCTAGCCTTGCATAGGCTACGAACTACGTGTGACGCCAGCCTTCAAGCTAACTCAGTGTCAGAAAATTCTTATACCACAGCATACTATCATCTCTTCTGTGACTATTACCACTAGCCCACACGGAAAAGAATGAAGGGTTTTCATCCAGAAACACGAGCTGTCTACGCACCGTCGCGAGTACAAAAATGTCTACACAACTCCATTAAAACCAAAATAAAACCCCCCATTTAGTTTAACAACATCGCTGGTTACCACCGCGACTTCCACGTTGTTAATTTAATAAAATCCCGATAATAATGAGTAGCTATAAAAACAAAACGAGCCTTTTAATATTTATTCGGATTTGGGAGAAAAATTCTCGGTTCGCCGGCTGGCCTTATTTGTCTCAGCCTCTCTTAGGGCGAGTTTACATGATACTGCGGTCTGTTTGTAAATAAAATAAATAAACTTGATTTTCAGTGACCGAAGTTTAATGTAGAGTTCCGAGTTCCGAGAAACAGCAGGTAAACGACTAGCTTGCTTTGTCATTCGTTTACATACAGAATTCTACATAAAAAAAACCGTCTTAAAAGTACACATCATTACAAAGATCAATAAAGTGTAATTAATATACTTATATAGTGTAAATTAAATCAATGTTTAAAAATGACCAGCATAGATGTCCCGTGGTTTCGTCCGCAATTTAATTGTGTTTCAGCCGAATTTGTTCAGCTGTCTTGTCATGAAAGCCAAACAAAAAAGCAGACGACCTTACTCTTTAACGCAATTAGTAGGGAAAGGGATTTTTTGTAATTGATGTTCATGATTCAAGGTAACTTGACCCGTTCCTGGTTTTGTATAATAATCAATGCTTACGCTAAGAAAACGATGCTGCTATTAGTCATAAAAATTTATAGGTACATGGTTAAAAACGGTGATATGCAGACCCAGCCTTACACTGGTTTTGTAAAGCGGCTTTTTGGGAAAAACACAACGGAAAACTCCGTGACGTTACTGATCCCCTCTTTGTAAATCATTAATATACACAATTTTGTTTGAAATTGAGTTATCCTTATCGTTTTGGACTGGATTTCATCTCTATTGGACATTGGTGATCACTACTTTTTAGTTTCATTCAAGAAACTTCAAACACAATATATAAATATATTTGTAAAAAATTACTCGAAATGCAGGAGCTATGTATGAGTAAGTATAAATAGTGCTAAAGAATAAAATTATTAAAATTTTGACACACCCGAAGCGTTTTTTTTGCTCTGTGGTAAACACCGTGAGGAAACCATAGTTGAAAAAATTGAGGATATATTTGGCTGTTTCGTTCACCAACCAGTACATGGCCAGCGTTGTTGTTCACTTTTTGCAAGAAAGAGAAGGCACTGATGACAAAAGCTTACTTATACCTTAGTGCGATACTACCCAGTGTGGTACTTACCCAAAAGTTATTATTATTGTAATTACGTATATTGATTTAATTACCGGTGGTACCGTAGAATATTATAATAATTACTTCCTAATTGTAATATTTATTAGATCTACTGATTTTATATTCTAGGAACATGAAGGCTCTGGTATCTGATGAAAGCAGTGGATAAAATTATATTTGTTTTATTAAAGGTTTAGACATGGAGTAATAACCAGTAGAGTACCAATAAGAATGAACGTATCGCATTTTTAAAATGTTCATAGTCAAGCCGTTGCACGATAATTCTGACACCAGGTCTGACCACTTGCCTACACGAGAAGAAGAAGACGTTGACATGTGTAAAATAAAACGTAGTTTCAATTCCCGCTTGCGATTCTAATTTTTCCTCACAAAGGACAAAACTTTTTTTGTATGGAACTTGGATGTTTATTCTAATCAGTATACAATTAATGTCAAATGAAAGATTAATTATGCAGGATTAATAATATTTCAAAAACAATCGAGTTTATCATTTCGTGCCATACTATTATAAAACAAAATCGGAGGTTTTGAAAAATCCAAAATTATTACGGATTGACTTTATGTGTAACCCTGTATCTTATGCCACTATTATCATTTTGATTATATTTAACACCCACTTATAACCCTCTCCTTTAATCTGTAGATTACGCTGAGCAGGCGATACTGCTATAAAAATCATAAATATTGATTTGGGAGTCGTTATCTTTACAGCATTTGTGTTGATGTAACTTGACCATGCTGGTTGGGATGATTCTCAAGAATCACTCAATAGATGGCGCTATCAATCCCGTAAGTTGGTAGTAAAAGGTGAAGGAAAAATTCGGACATGAGACCACTTAACACGGTTGCTTAAGTAAAGCATATCCCAGCGTGAGAGATGGATGGATGCGGGATCAATTCCCGCTTGTGATTCTAATTTTTCCTTTACAAATTAATCTGTAGATAACGCTGTGCAGGCGATACTGCTACAAGAATCATAAATATTATTAATATATTTATTTATTGTTAGGAAGGCCAGCAGCTTTACTTACATAATAGTTCTTAAAATATGCACTAGGAAGCCTATTAGAGGCCCTCACGTCTAGCAAAACAATAGCAACAATGCCTGAGCGTACAATTGTGAACACTTACACATTAAACGTAGTTTTATTTTTTTGGCTGCATACGAAAAAATCTGTATTGAATTTGATGAAATTTAGCACGCAGATTGCTCACTTAAATACAAATCAACATTTTGCGGAACATAATATGGAGAAATTTGGCGGAATATATTATTAACTCTTAATTTATTTTTCGCGTCCTCACCCTCAGACAAGTGGCTAGTTCTAGAGTCCTACCTTTTAAGATGATTGATGGTTGTTCATTTGTTTTTGTATACTTATATTATAAATATCACATTATTCGTAAAAGAAAGCTAGTAAGCTATTTTAATACTCTTTGTTTTTAGGGCTTACTAAAATTACTTGCTTAGTATTGTCTTAACTGTGTGTTGTAGACTATATTATGTGATAAAAAAGGCTTGCTTTTTTCTAAGTTTTTTTTTTCTTATATTTTGGCTCCACACATAGTGTATTTAGCCAGTGTCAAGTATTTGTTAGTAGGTATTGTATATTTAATGTTAGTAAGAAGAAGAAATAAATTGAAGTTTTTTGAGATGCCATTAAAAAGGAGTCTTTATTTTCGGGCTTTTTTAGTTTTAATGGAACTTAAGTTCTCCATAATATTTTTAAACATTACAAAATAAAAGCTTACGTTATAAAATCAAAAACGCGGTAAAAAATTCACCCTCTATGACCGTAGGCAACAAAGCAGTTAATTGAAACAAGTGCGGAGTGCTGCGGTCGCCCTACAGAACCTGTAAACAGTATCCAAACTCTCGCCTTCAATATCGAAAGCGGTTTCAACGCACACGTTGTTGCAAATCACAAATAGTTTTACTTATAAAATACAGTGGTTATTTTCATCGGCCATCATTATGCTTAGCAATCATATTGACTGCATTACTGATTCAAACAATAAATACTGTTTTAACTCTACAACTTTTTACTATTCGTAACTTCTTTATTTTGTACAAGGCTAGGGCGTGAAACTATCAGTGCGAAGTTAGGGTGGGTCAGCTAGTGACTGAATAATATAATGCAATTCTAATGAATTGATTTTTTTTTTGTATCAGATATTAGTGCGTTTACTTAAATTAACGTTTAACAAAAAAATATACGTTAATACATGTTGTATAAATAATAAATGGTGGTAGTATGGTAGTAGTTTTACCATTGATTATTGAAAGTGCTGTAATCCAGGTGACAGTTTGTTGTATTATTTATTTTATTATATTGCAATAAATTCGGTAACAGACAATAGGCCAAATTAATACATAATATAACCAATGTTAACACAGCATTATAAACCCAAAGTCAATCACCTACACACATACAGAGCAAATATAAAGGTAATGTTAAAAGCTGGAAACGCTCGATGACTGATACTCGTGGTCAAATAAAAACAACTCGTTGATAGTGTGTGTGCGTCGAATGCCACCGTTTGGTTTGTGTAAACCATCTACTCTGTCTATATTCCCGTAGCCTCTCCGCGCTCCTCAGTGCTACGACGCTCGCCGCGTAGACCGCCCGCGTAGCCACGCTACGGCGTAGCGTAGCGACCGCTACGTAGTGCTAGTGATGTGAGAGTGTAACAAAATGTAAATACTTTTGTGTTGAATACACAAAATGTGTATGTCAACAAAAATGTGTTTGTGCTCCGTTACGGATTTGGAATGCGCTTACGATGGTAGATGTTTGAGGTATTTTTGTATTGCGGAAATTACTTCGCGGTTCCTGCGTATTTTTCTTTTAACTTTGTTTATACAGAGTTTCAGGATTTCTTCTGCAGTTTTGCAATAGGGTGATATTTACTTAAAATTAAATACGATGCAAATTATATTGGATTAAAAAAATCCAGTATAACTTTTATTGTTATCGTTAACTACTAGAACGTATAAGCGCCTTATTAAATATGTGAATAAAACTATGCACTCACACAGTTAAAAATTAATTAATGGTGAAAGAAATTCCACTACATAAATCCAAACCTCATTAATTAATATAAAAAGCCCATTATTCTCAAAATGGATACTCCAAGTGTCCATTCAAGGTGTAATTAAAGAAGGAACACGTTAATGAATATCATTAAGTTGGTACTTAGAATTAATTGTTCCAGTAACGACCCGCTATCTAATTTCGGGGTTCACACTTAGATCGATCATTTGTTAATGAATGGGATACACAACTTAATGACTTGAACGCGCGGCGCTTCAAATATAATAATTCTCAGTAACCCAAACTTGTCCTATTATTTTCTTAGCTGCAATTTTTTTTATGAGAATGAATGACGTGACAAGCGTTCACCTGATGTTAAGCAATACGGCCGCCCATAACAGTTGCAGTATCACTCGGAACTTTAAAATAATAAAGTTTGTCGTGACACTGCACTGCGCACGTCATCCTGTTACATCACACAGTCTAGTAATCAGATTACTATACTGTGTAATCAGGTCATAAAGTCTCATTAGCCCAGTAATTTCACTAGGTACAATGCCTTTCAAACCGGAATACAGTAGTTGGCGGCAGAATAACTGGCAAAGCGGTGGTACCTACCTAGACGAACTTTGCAGAAAAATCCTACCACCTAGCAATTTTTTTTTATCATCGGTTGGCTAACATTTGGCCATGGTCTCACCCGATGACGAGTGATGACGCGGTCGACGATAGAGCACACTTGCCTAGAAGATACCGGTTCACTATACCACCTTAAAAACTCCCATATCACCTTAAAACTTTAATATCGGAAAATTGCATATTATCATATTTGTATTCTATGTATGTATTTACAAACAAAAAAGTATATAAGTATTGTATCAGTTATCTGGTTCCCATAGTACAAGCTGTGCTTAGTTTGGGGCTAGATGGCGTTGTGTGAAATGTCCACACATATTTATTTATTATTTATTATATCATATGCATATGAAAATATGAAAAATACATATGCAATTTTCCGATTGAACTTTTAAATCTTTAAAAAGTATATTTAATATAACACAAAACAAAAACAAAAATCACCATATCAACTATATTTGTTACAAGTAGGAATACAGATGGATATACATGTAAAAAAATGTATGTAGATAGACTGCATCAGAAATTTAAGGAATCAAATATGTATTTCCGTTACGTTTTTAGGCTACTATAAATATTAATATAATGTAAGACCTTCGCAAGACCTTTCATATAAGGAAACTGTTTTATTATTTACAAACGTATTACAGTATACATGTACATATACATACATACATACGTGTAAACTTGTGTTTGTAGAGCGGATGTCGCTGCCTGTAAGGGGTTTTCAGTTAGACAGTAACTGACAGAGTATTAGGGTTACGTAGCCGTTTTAAGAAAAAATGGAACGCTTAGGGCCTGCACACACCGGGACGGCATGGCTGAGGATTTTGTCACCGGCCAGCTTAAAATGACATCACCACAACACCAATAAATAAAAATGGACATGAAAATTATAGGACAATGGGCAGCCTTATCGCATTAAGCGATTTCTTCCAGGCTACCTTTGGATAGACAGGAATTAAAAAAAAAAACAAAATTTACCTAAAAATTAAATTTTCGATGTCGCAAAATAATTTTAAAACATTAAAATTTATGCCGTAGTTCCACTAGATAAGTAATTTAAATATTCTTTGGTAAAAATTGAAATTCTTAGCCTTTCCGCTCCAGTGTGTGTAGTCCGATTGCCTGTCAAGGCTCTTTTCTCGAGAATGGTTGAACGTTTTAGTTAAAATCTATTTAAATATTAAAAACGAGATTAAACAGCTGATAAATACTTGGATGACATCATCAATTCACCATACATATTTATTTCTTTCCATTTATTTAAATATAAAAACAGCGAAAGATGAGAGGTGTTAAGAGATTTAATAAAATTTACCGAATGGATAATCATCTTTTTTTTTTGAAGTTTGTTGAAAATTTAACTGCTGTTTATTCGTAAGGGCAATTGGTTTAGAATGGCTAGACTAATTTAACTTTTTTTTTAAATGTTCGGCATGATCATTATCATCATCATAAACAGCCGAAGAAGACTTGTAGCCGTTGTATTTGTATTGATGTCGTACAGTACATAAAGCCCAAATTGCTAAACCTCATCGTTATCATCACATCAGCCTGAAGATAGTCCACTGCCGAACATATGCCTCACCATAGAGCACCACTATGAGCGGTTGCTTGCATCCATCGGCTGGCCCAGGTCACTAGACCTAATTACATGATGTTTGGAGAGTTTATTCCTTTTATGGCGTAGAGATGTACTAAGAAATTATTATTGAAAATTCAATCCTTATGGTAGTCAAATAGAGTGATAATAAGTGTTTGAAGAAACATGAAATCGAGGGTGCCTCTAGCTTAACGACCTTAATAAACATAAACTTTGACCTAGTATAGAAAATTGAAGAGTCAATGAACTGTAAGGGCAATTTTAGCTCTAATTTTAGAAGCATAAGTAAACCTACCAAGGGTCGATACGGGTTAAGCACGCGAATCGTTTGTAACTGTAAACCTAAGAAACACTTCAGGTTTCGATTTAATTTTTAATTTTATTTTTACTAAGAACTACTAGTATTTTTTTGGGGATACTAAGAATCATTTGTCTGCTTTTTTTTTACGGGTAATATGCCTTTATTACTCAAGCTACTTTGACCGGCTGCTTGCCTATTACCACCATCGGGTCCCCACGGGCCAGCCTACGCTGCGTCGTGTGTTTGGCGCTCGTTGGGAGAGGCCAATGTTCAGCAGTGGACCTACCGTCTTCAGGCTGATGATAATAATGATGATGACTCAAGCTAACTACTACAATATAAATACCTAACAAAATAGCTACACTACCTTCTACAAAGAACATATGGACTGTATAATAGCCGCGATGGCCTATAGACAGTCCAAATGTGCTGGTAGGTAGCGTACATGCTGGCAGCATTACCTCGTTGAATTGCAATGCTCATGCATTGAGCCAAATAAGTGCCATTGCAGTTTATTTGCTTTAATGTCGGTATATAGGGTTTAGTAATATAATATGATAAGTGCCAGATACATTATGCCACCAGGCAGCGCCAGCATGAATTTTACTCGAAGCCGATGGATCGTAGGAGGCAAGCAGCCGCTTAAAATTGCGCTCTATTTGGTAGGCCTATGTTCAACTTCGTCTTCAGGCAGTCTATGACAGATTGTTAATGACGGAATTTTTAAACTTTTATTTTAAACATTTTAGACAAAAATAATATGAAATACCATAATCATAACCAAAAGCATTGTTCTCAAACAGTGATCAGTAGCAAAGTAATACGTCTTATAAGCACTTTGGGGTATCTAGTCTATCGTTTAGATATATGCTCCCGATCGTGGGTCAATTAAAGAATGCGGGCAGGATCACAGATTACTAAGGTTTTCGGATTACGTAGCTATTCCTTTCTAACATCTGTTACAAGTTTATGCAGTTGTTTTTGTAGTCTGTGTGTAGTCTTCTTTTGTTTTTACTTCGGTTTGTTAACTGTCTGTCGGTCTGGGGCATAATTAACATTTTTTTTATTGCAATGGTGACTTAATTGAGATTGTTTTTAGTTATGAAGTTATGATGCAAGAAAATTAATTCATCCCTTTTCTGGTTGACGAAGGAAATGTTGCTTTTTTTAATCTAAACAAAATTAGTATTTGGCTTCATTTTCCAGTTCTGAGCACTGTTGTATATGTAATTTATAATCTGTAAATTGAACGTGTTGTGGCGTGCTCTATTGAGATAGTAGCGGTGTAAACACTCGCTGTATGATACAGAATACCTACATGTGTCGTGCGATTGGATTGACACCTTGTCATTGTCACTGAGCGACAGATCTTCGTGTAAATGTGTAGGTATGTGTGTAACTATAAACATACACAGATACATAGATAACTCTTTATTGTGCATACCAAATAATAAAACAGAGCAAGAAAAAACGATTATTTACCAAGTGTAACAAAAGGCAATGGCAATGGTGTTATATTATATTTTTGTTAAATATTTGTAATGATATTCATGAAAACATAGTTTAGCCATATTTTTTATTTTTTATATCTTTAAAATGTCGTAAATCGCGAGCTAGATAGTAGTTCCGCGTATATAGCACAGTCCTAACGGCCTTATTAATAGATGTGGAGTATACGTAACTTTGGACTAGTTAAACCACCTTTTGTCTTTTTTGATCAAGTTCGATTTTCGAATGACATAAAAGACAAAAATTGGAATAACTAATCCAGAGCTGCACCACGTTTATTAATGAGGCCGTAAGTATTTTAGCCCTTCACCGTTATAAGAGCCAGGTACATCACTATTCGAAAGCGGGCTGACATTCGATATTTTATTCGAAGTCCGCATTCGACTTCCCATGGAATCTTATTTTGGATCCATTTCCGTACCTCGGGTTCGAAATACAATATTTTCGCGCCCACTTCATAAACTTCCAAGATACCTGAAACTTTTCGCCAAAAAATATAAGATGAAATAAGTTGGCAGGAGCCGGTAAACATGATTTGTTTTTGCGTCAGAAGAAAGAACCTCAAAATACCTTGTCGAGTACCTCCTTATCACAACCTGTTTTTCCGGCTGTATTTATGCTATTAAAATGCTTATACATAAATAATTAGGCCCATTTTAAAGGCTGATAGATTTTAAAACTCCTAAACCTTGAGTGTAACGAAAAATACTAGGTCTGTGCCTAAAACTGTTGCTGTTCTTGTCATATAGACGGTAATGTAAAAGACGGATATATTTTTAACATTTTAAAGACTGACAACAAAAGCCTTCAAAATAAGACTTATACTAGAATGTTAAATATTCAATTATGATACATACATTATTTTGATTACTTCATTGATTGATTAGTAACTAACCCAAGTTAAAAAGGAACATACATAAATTACAAGTTTTACTTTGCTTTCGTAAATAATTTTATTACGAGTATTTAATGTAATCAGCCCATTTCACTATGTCCAAAACGTTTTCCTCAAACTTTAACACTAAAGGTTTTTTTTTTACCGAAAAAAAGCAACGTCGTCGCTCAAGACCCGTAGATGAAAGAGGCAAAAGAAACGAGTTCGCGTGTCGCAATCCTTGTTCCATTTACGGTCGCGTGCCCTCCGCAGTTATCACGCCCCGAGACTCACGACCCTATCCCAATACATATAGCAGTTGTATTTATGATAAAATTACACGAATTACGCCGTCATTGGCGGTATATAACAAATAGTTCCGCTTTCAACGGCCTCTGGCGGTAGAGCGCGCGGTGTTGAGGTACAAATCCAAATTCAAAACTATTCCGTTCCACTCACAGTGTAACATCCGGGTTGATACCTCAAAATGATCCCAAACTATTCATTTTTCAAATGAAATTCCTTGTTGATCCCTCGATCATTTTCTGTTAGCCCCGGCGGTTAGTTTTTGAATTATAAAGATAACAAACAATAAAATGTAGGTGTGAGCAAAATTACAGTTCACTTTAGTATTTCTCAAACAGTTGGGGTTCAACCCTGTTGGGCACAAATTGTGTCGGAGGTTATTATTATCCTTTTTCTCTTTCACAGCTGAACATAAGCCTCCCCCATTGACCATAAAACCTAGCCTACATAGAGCGATACTTTGAAAGATGTTTGAAAGCCTACTCCCAGTCTTGCATCCAACGGCTCCTTGCAGTTTTGACGTTGTCAGCCCATCTAACGTTAGATTGTCCTACGCTAAAACTTCTGGAACGATGTAACATGCCCGATTAAATTTGCTGATGTTAAGAGTGTTGTGCTCAATGATAATCAAAATATAATTGTCATTGTCGTTTACGTACTTACTGCTCTAAAGAAGCTGAAAGCATAAATAGGTGTATAGATTTATGTTACTGCCGCTTGTTATAATTATGTTGTATATAACTCATCGTCCGGATAACAGCACTTGTCGTAATCACCGGGAATTCCGTTTCCGGTAGCAAACCTTCCCAACACTACTCTTATTATTGTCACAGCTATAGTGCTGCCCGCCGTATTTGCAGAGGCTAGAGGCCGGTCCTACGCAAATAACCTGCGCCGAGATATATTTGCCCGAGACCGGGAATTTTAACTCAGTTCTAAGTTTAAAACCTGTTTCATTTAAATGTAAATATGATAGAGATTATGAGGCGGCCAATCGTGCCGTTTTAATGTTTGCTTTGTTATCTTTGTGACGGTCGTATTCATATTCGGGCATTAATCATATATCATCTACGCAAATATTTGAGACTTTACACGTGTGCAAAAATTCCCACATATCACAATACAAGTAAAAAAACGGTAAATAATCTGACATAAAACGGTAACGTGAAGCCAAACTAAAACACTGCACACACATACATGCAACACTAACCGTCTTACCACAAAAGATTTAGACGCGCCTTAAACACTTGTTGAACAGTTGTTTCATGAATTCCATACCACAAATCCGTGCCTAACACTAGTTTTAGATAAACGGGCGTTAAACACGTGCTAAAATTTAAACATACTCAACCCTTAGTTTAAGAGGTGTTTAACAGTCGCTGTCACCATAACACACAGTCAAACTTCACGCTAATAACGTTCCGTTTTTTCTATGGTCACAGCTATGACGCTAACATGTATTGGATTTACAAAATGAGTTCTGCGCGGAATGAAACGTTTCGTATAATGTCACGTTATTTAAAAAATGTGGATCGAGTTAGACAGTGTTTAAGTTAACACGGTGTAAACATGGTTTTGTAGTGACAAAAATAAAACATCCGTTTAAGGAGCATTTAACTTTTAGACGCTGTCTAACTAAACATGTATCTAAGCGATGTTTAAAATTATTTTTGTGGTATGACGGTGAGTGGTAAGAGAGGTAGGTGAGACAGTGATCAAGTGCAATCCCATCAAACAATAAAAAACACACGAAGTGTTTGAGTATTTTTTGCTAGGAAATATTACAAACTAAAGTTTCCGTGGCTCTTGCTGTAACATGTTGTATTTCCAAGCTCTACATTTAAACAAAGATTTCGGATATGCATAGCTACGTTTTTAAACCAACCCTCCTAAATCGTACTTTTATAATCTGTGCCCGTTAAAAATACTGTTATTTAATTTACCTTTCGCCTAAATGTCCCAAGCTGAAACCTTTTCAAACACCCTTATAATTCGCTCCCGTAAATTTTTTGTATTTAAATTTCTACTTCATTCAATCACCATACAAAAATATCTTTGAAGAAATTTAAACCGTTTCGCATTAAAAATCATTCCACGGAGCGTAACGTAAATAATGGAACGGCTCTCACCGTGAAAGGAATCGATGACATTATCATTTCCCATTTAAAAAGACCCAAAGCTTGGTCGGGGGAGGAATTACTCAATTCACCGAGATCTTTTACAGTTCATTAATCCCCCAGATTGGACCTTTAAAATTCACGACCTCTATAAATAAGAGCCGGACTTAGGCTGGGAAGTCGCGCAGCGTACGGTTCCACTGCGTTTGATGCGGAACGGCAAATAATCAGATGACTGAGACTTGTTCTTTTGACATCTGTTATAAAATTTTCATTTTTATTAGGTTTATTGTTAAACAGTTTTAATAACTAAATACAAAATGCCATTACTAAAAACTAAATTAAATCTAAACTAAGTAGGTACTTATCTAAAACTAAAACTATCTAAACTTATAAAATACACTTATAAATAAAAAACCGCGTTTAAGTCGCTGTCTACGGGTAAAGTGCCCGAAAAGCTGGCGACATTACCTCGTTGAACGGCCAAATTTTCATTAATTTAATTAGATAAATAAGTAATTATAATTTCATTTCAATGGAAATAGTTTGACATTCGCAAATATTATGCCATGTATTATTATTTTTTATTTGGGTAATTTTTTCTATCATTTCTCCCAGCGTTACCACTCGTTTACGCTTTACACAAAAGTTAACTGGAAGAAAATGCTACTTAACATAAGTTCGCCTGTGTACTTGGGTTACTCTTGTGCAGTAAAACATTTTCTATCTATCTACTATGCATAAATTAATAATTCATAGCAGCATCGCTTGCTTAGCGTAACCAAATTCCTTACATTAAAATTAACTATGCACATGCACACAGAATTGGAATATGGGTTCATATAATATGTATTTCAGTAATATGTACAGTCAATTTGTTAGGACCATCTTTCCTTTCTTTGGACAAGCGACTATCGGAACGACCTTGTCCGATTACCGAGCCGCCCGACTGTTTGTCGCAGGTCTTGTTTGTCCGTCATCCGAGAGGCGTACATACCTACAGTGGGAACACGCACTTAGCTGCAAAGTCGCGGTGGTAATAATATATTGGTGCCGGGAATTCCGTTCCGTGCGGAAATAGATCGCAAAGATAACTTGGGCCAAATAGTTTCTATAGAATGTTTTTTCTCCATTTTTCCTCCAATCCATTTTTGGTGGTGAGTTGTTGACATAAATTCGCGTAATAACTGTTATAAAAGCGTTTTTATGAGGAAGACTAGAATACCGTCTAGTAGTATCTACATTGAGTTAAAGCGCTCCGTCTTATATTATTTTTATCGTTGATAATCACTGATTATTATTTTTCGAGTAGGTAAGTGGATTCTGAAAAATTTACCCTATACCTACGTACCACGGAATTTGTGTTTTAGTTATTTATATATTTTTATAGAAATACGTATTCTGTAAAATACAAAAATTTCAGAACTCGTGGAATTTAAAAGAATTTTACTGTAAACCACATTATTTCATTACAGCAACCTATAGAGCGCTCATTTAATTTATAATCCAAGGTTAGCATAAAAATAAAAAGGGAAATATGATTAATACGTGAAATAGTTTGTAATTAATAATCGTCATGTCAATTAACTTACATTTTCTAATGAAAATATAACATATCTTGTCTATTTATAACGGAATTTAGAATGAAATATTAAATTTCGGAGTGTCCGAAGCAGTTAAGTATGGCGACGACAACGCCCCGTCTATATAGCCTTGTAAAAGAGCTTATTCCATTATCATTGAAACTGCCATTGCATAACAAATAGGTCAGTCCAGCGGTTTTTGTAGCTAAAACAGTTTTGTTATTGGCCGTAACTTTCTATGGCTAGAGCGAACACTTGTGTAGAAAAGTGTAATGAAAAACACTCGTCATCAATATCCGTAGAATATAGAAGCTCATAGAGTTCCATAACCTTCAATATACGCCCAGTGGAATAAAACAGCGTATACCCACCGTTTTGAATTATGAATTATTCAAATTATATGTTAGATTTAAGGCCGCGCAATGTTAATGTTTTTTAAGGCCGTATAACGAGAAATGACTCCGCGGCCTTTTGGGGGGTTATACTTTATTTGTCTTCTGAATTTATATGGTGTTTTTTCTTTCTCAATTTAATGTTATTGTTGTTCGTCACGTTTGAACCATTTACTGTTAATAAGTTAGAGTATCATGATTAAAATCAGTGCATATCTACACATATTTAGAACGCGCTAGTTATAATCTGAGATTAAAAGTGATTTACCAGCAAACTTAAACTATAAACTGTACTAGGCACCAGGGTTTTGGTCAGGCGTTGCTCGGATCAGAGGTTTAGAAGAGATCTTTGAAAAGGTGTACTTACACTAACGGCCCCGGGAGGTAGGTATATCGACCCCAAAAGGAGAAAATATAAATTACCCTAACTCTATAAAACAACGCGTAAAACAAAGGCCGCAGAGAAAGTAAAACTTGGTTACTTATTTAAAATTAATTAAAAGTACAAAAAAGTTAATGGGTGCTGGTATAAGGACGACGAAACCAGAACGGAATCCATTTTTACACATTCAATAAATCGAAAATACTTCGGTATCGAAAGTATATCATCGAAATATCCGACTAAAAGTCATTCAGACAAGTAAAAGCACTCGTTGCGACCGTTATAAAATTGAAACGATATCGCTTTACAGGCTGAATAAATTTTTTTACAGTGCATGGATCTTTTAGCTCTAACATTATAAAAATGTGTTTCACAGAAGTGACTAAAAGTCAGACAGCAGACTAGAAAAACTGCATAGATGGTAAGCCTCACATCTATAAAAAAATTGATTTCAAATATGTATGCCATTTTGCCTGATTTGAAAAATGTTGACTGTCGCTTGTCGTCGAAGTTAATTAAGTTTTTGCGATGGTTCCATTAAAAAACCTATCCAACCTTTTTACAGTAAGTCATCAAAAAAACCTCTAGCCACTTTAAAATTTTATTGGAAGAAAAATTCATATTTTTTAGATTCACTATGTTCCGAGCTTTAATTTTTTCCAACAAATTTTTAACTTAAACTTTTTATTCATGTATTTACAAGAAATACATTTAAAACTAATTAGCGACGGTCAAAATTTTCCAATTTTTAAAATGAATGAACGATTTAATTATTTCAGAAGTTGCCAAGTTACTGTTACTGGACTATTTTTCGGCTTCACTTTTTAGTTCTGAGCGCATCTAGGTATATTGTTCTAACCACAGATTAAATCGAATTTGAAGCGAGAGGACAAATTGAAAACAGTCGACTTTGGCTCGTTACGTACCCGACTACACCATTTATCTTCATTCGGCCTTTCAATAGGATTGCCAGCGACGTTTTCCGCAACTCAAATGGTAGCACTACTTATTATTTCGAACAGTTCAAGCTTAACAATTTGGCCTGAACTCGAGCGCACCTGCCTCCCACAAAGCTGTCTCGAGAAAAATGCGGCGATGCCTGTGTGTACGTTAAAACGTATTATATATACGGTAAAAGTTGTACACGTTAAGACGTTGTATAGACAGCCATGAAAACGGTTTCGTGGTCTACCAGATAGGTTTCTTTGTGTTGCTAGAAACGCGCTCCAGATTGTCCACGTCTGAACGCGAAATTGTGTGAGTAAACTGTAGGTTTATCTTTGTTTGTAAAAACCTGTTGCAAATTTAAACAGCGGAACTCGAAGCGGAAGTTTTTAACTAAACATTTTTGGCAGTACAGTCCGGTCTTATTTGGCCATGTTTGAAGACACCACAAATCACAATGTTGCCATAGTTCAAAATAAACTACGTCACTTTCCTACTTCTTCCATGTTTGCTGAAAAAATATGTATCATGAAATACGTAATCAAAAATACGTTAATTACGTCATGGTTAATTTAAATTTAACCAGTTATTAAACCAGCCTCGCTGATAAAGCGATCTATATCACCTTTAGAAGTGGACTCGTCTCAGTAGACTCTCGCTCAGTCTACTCGTAATCACGGCCAATGCAACTTGTCTAATATTATCAAAAGCTGCACTTACTTCCGTTCGTCTGACATTCCATGAATTCAATAAAATAATAATATCTTAATAATTATGATAATTTCAATAGGTATACAGAAATAATAGAAGCGAGAACCGAACGAACCCAAATTCCAAAAAATATAACGCTTATCTACGAGATAACACCGTCAAACATATCAAACGTCAGCCTCTCCATTCGAGCAATTAATCGACTATTCGAGTGGATTAGTACAATACAACACGAGCATACTTGTACGCTGTCTGTCAGGCTGGGAGACGCGGCTTTGTTTATTATAAGACCATTCAGATTACGCCTCCAGATTTCTTTCAAATAGCTTAGGAAAAATAAAATGTTGCTAGTTTATGAAACTCCCAAATGTATAGGTACACGTTAACATGTATAATGAGCTTAGATAAGAGGTATTGGGTTGTCTTTGGGACACAAAGATTATGCTAATCTTACTTGCGAATCAATTTGCGATTGGGTCATCACACAATCGTTCGTGAAACGTTCACTGATGAACATATGCTTTAGTGGGGAGCTCGACAATCACTAATGTTTGGCAGGCGGTGATCGTTACCTGAATGGGTAACTGCTTCCAGAAAGTAGTAGAGGAAACTTTATCACTTTTTGGAAGCGATGCAGTCTTATGACTACAAACATTGCTTAACGTTATCGATCGATTAAGAACGGCTAGCTGAGCTTCGCTACGAGCGCTACAACAATATTTTCACAGTACAACCACTCTCCCGTGATAATTTCATGCGATCCCTGGAAGCGAACCGAACGAACTCGCCCTCAGTGTTTACAAAACGAAAACCGAGAACGTATAAATTAACGTTGTCGCTGTAGTTAATTAACCGCAGTACAGTCCATTATCCATTATACTGATGGGCGCAAACCTAGTCAGTTGTCCGAAATGTTATCTGGGTCCCGGAGGATGTAGGACAATTACGATAATGCAGCGATAGTGCAGCGACAATGGCGTGACGTGCCGGTTGAAAAATGTTCGGTTAGCTGGCTTTGTGCTTTGCTCGGCGCAGGTGACAGGCGTGTAGCGGTCGACCATTAAAAACAACTTACAATTATTATTTAAATTACATTCACCATTGACGTTTTAAAACTCATTCACACCTGTCATCCCTATTTTATATTTACAGATGCATTATATGCTAGAGACATCGCGCGGTTTCATTTCAATTTACATTCATTCATTCATTCAAATTGATTCAGCAGTTTTCATATGAAAACTCTAGAACAAACAGATATCGTTGCCCTTATTTCATATAGAATACTAATTACTTAAAATGAACATAGGGATAGATCTCCTCACTTCGCACAAGATGTTTTCAATATCACAAACAGATTATATAGTAACATTGACAATATTAACTGATATTGTCAACACTACGTATATAATATTTAAGTCATGACTCCGTAAAAAGTTCGCAGTAAACCAGTGAAGTTAATTAAACTACATAATTCGGTGAATCTCACCCAAATCCGGTATTCGTAACGCCGACCAATTTGATAAAGAGAAAACTCAGCCGCTCGGGAAATCTAGGCCGTATTATATACTACAATTAATTTAATTAAAGTAACTTCTGAACTTGGGAGTTCTTAGGGTTCGTACAGCGTGTTCTTTCGGGTCGCTTTCATTTTGAAGAACATTTTAATTTCATTGTTAAGCTAAAACTACGAACTATCAGGAAAATCGAAATTAAATTCGTTGATAAAAAGTGAATAAGCAGAGAGAGTGGAATGAATTCACCCCACCCACACTTTTAAATATTTACATAATTATACCTTACCTGTTTGCTGGACCCCTAAGCCGCTCACACACACTCAATGTACATTCAAGATCTAGATGTTTTCGTATACTACGTAAATATCTTGATTTTTATTTTTTATCTGTGATAATAATTATGTGGGTGAAATTTGTCACAAGATGTCACTCATACTCGCGGGTATCCCTAGTATATTGCTCACCCCAATCAGAGAATATTGATACATAGAATCCTAATGTACATTGTGCGAACGGCTAAGGAATTCTGAGCACAGGGTCTGTGTTTCGGAGTATGAATAATGTAAAAGTTTTCAAGAAGACCCTGGGGTCTGCAAGGCGAGAGTGCTCCATCATCGACGCATTGTCACTAGAAATCAGGTGAGATGTGTTCAAAAGTACTCCTTCATCTTACTATCTTCTGAATGTGAATTCATTAAATATGTTTCCTTTTTTTATTATTTTGGGTGAATTGTCTTTTCTGGTTGGCAACACTGGCTCGCCCGTGATTGAACGAGTGCGGGAGTCACACGGTTGAGCATGAACACTCGATGAAAACGATTGTCTTTGGTTTTACTAGTGTAGTATAGGTCTTCCTGGTTTTATTTTGACTCTTCTAATATCAAGAGCATTGCAGTCATCAACAATGCTTATCTCTTTTCGCGATTACGTGAATCCTTCAGTCAAGTAAACACCGTTTCATTTTAAGTCCTTGTACCATTCGGGTACGGGACAGTTTTCAACTTGCACCATTCGGGAACGGCATAGCTTTTGTCCCTATTGTTGGTTACGGATGATCGCACGTGACTCGGGTACAAATGTGCGGTGTTCATGCCCCGTTTGTCGGCCGGGGTTTGATTGACAGAGATATTTGTGCCGTGATTAGTTTGGAGTTGCCGCTTGGGTGTCGTGGTGTTTCGGCCTACGTAAGTTTTGTTTAAGTTGCCCCGTCTTACTGGATTAAGATGTTGGGTTTAAGAGCAAGCGCTATTGTTGTTCTATTTTAAGCCCGTGTTTATTTTTGGCATTTGTTTTAAATGTCAAAGTTTTGGTTATCTATTTTTGTAGCATTCATGATGGTTACCATCTGAGCTTCTTAATGTTAAGTAGGTATTTTATGTAAGTATAGCAGTTTAGATTTCAAAGTCAACCAAGTGAATAATATCTACAAAGATATTATTATGGTTCCAAAATGATGGGCACCAGCGTGATTTGAGACCATGATTTCCATCTCACCAGATTTGAAGATCTCCCAACTGAGCTATGGCCCAGTGGTGTCTAATCCTGGGAGTTGGAAGGAATGGGCTCAAATCCCGTTAATCGCATATCTGTATAATATGTATTTATAAAGATTTAAACTCCTGAAGATAGAAAGTTCTGCTTTCCCCATTATTTAAACTCCTGAATGAAGAAAGTTCTGCATTCCCCACTTTCAATTCACCATGATTCGCATGCGAGCTCCCCACAAAACCCGTAGACTAACAAGAAAGAATTACTTACAGTCGGATACGATAGGTGTTGTTATCATCAATTAGGGGTGGCAGGGTTACGGTTGCAGCGCTTTAGATACGAGGCATAGGGGCTGGTTAATAGGGCCTTTTTAACTCTATAATTTCTTGGAGAATCGCTGGAGGTACTACTCTGTTTTGGGAGACATATTTTAACTCTTATGCCCGTCTGCACTAAGTGTGAATTATGACATCTATTAAGTTCGCTTTTATCCTTCTATGACGTACGACTTTAACCTAACTTCCAACACCTACCTCAATGCATTTGGGTACATCCTACAGAGATAATTGCAAACTTAAGTGCTGTCAAATTTTATAGCAGATGGTGATTAGAGTAGTTTTTAACCCCCAACACAAAGTGTTAGGTATAAGTTTATCGTGTAGCTTGTTTTTTGTTTGTAAAATTGTAGCATCCAAACATAATAAAATTATTATGAGGCGTTTTCAAAAGTGATTTGATCGTGAGTGTAGTTGAGAGGTGTTTTTAGGTCGTGATTTTTATTTAAGTATTGTTTTCTTTTGTACCGTCTGTATGGTACATTTATATTCCGGTTCGACCGTAACAATAGAAGTTCGCCGAAGTTAGTGTCGAGATCGGTTTGTCAAACTACGAGAACATATTGGCAAATAAACGAGTGGTTCTGTTAGAACTTTCCTTTCTTGTAAGATAATGATTTGATATGGATTACGGGTGTTACGGGTATTGTCTACGTTATTAATTTGATTAATTATTGTTTAAAAGGGAACCAATATAAAAAATAGGACCAATTTAATTTTCTTCTTGGTTTTTTCAATCATTTATATCATATCCATATAACCGCGCAAACTCGATGAACTATCATCAAAATCTACAAAAAGCAAGCTGGTTCATCGGCCAGTCTACTTCATAGAACATCATTCAATATCCCTGCATTGAACCTTCCCAGGGAGGCTTCTTCAGCCATTAGGTTTTCACCCCGTATCTATATCGTAACCCTTCTGTAATCTGTTTTATAGCATAGTCTCCCATCTGGCCTCCACTTCTATTGATAGCCTAGGGCACTCTAGGGTCTTTTATGGCTGTGATATATGATTTTGAATGATTTTTGAGAACTATTCGTTTTTGATTACATTTATTAGTGAAGGTTGTTTAAGTTTTGTAGCTAATAGTGTCCGAAACAAGAAATGTTTATTGCATTACTCCAATAGACTTATTACTAGTTTGTGCTTGCTGATGTCTCAGGATGACGTGCGCAGTGCAGTGTCACGCGAAACGCGCGATATAGGTCAGAACTACCAGCTCTTCACGTCATTAATTACATTTAAAAAATAAGTTATGAATCACATATAATTCTTAAACCCAAATAAATAAGTAATAATTCGTAAATTCGCAAATCTAAGCACAAAACATCATCCCCAAAGTTAGCAACAGATATTATAGGACGACTCTTCGATAATTCAAATCTAAATCGGGTCCAGAAGATCAAAAGAAGAGGGCTCAAAAAACTATAAGAGTAAAGTTGTGAGGCCATCCCGGCGCGTGTTATTGAACCAGATTTATTGGGGATAACGGGAACTAATCCCCGTTATGGCCGAGAATCGGGATTTAAGACGACTATGTCCAAGGTCTTGGAAGCAAAGCTTGATGGGTATAAAAAGTTAAATAGAGTCTACGTGCGCATTGAATTTTATCAAAATGTGATTTTTACTATCCTCGAGGCTTAGGCAAAATTGGGCGTGGTCACGACGGGACCGGAGTGAAGTCATTGCCGTTATATGTGGCACAGAATATATAATAGCACTACCTACAAGATTTGGCGTTGTGGCATGGGTCTTGTAAAATAAGTCTTCTCTAGCATAACTCCAAAATGTACTGAGATGTCATTTTGGAAACGCTAACTTTTCCGTAGCGAATGTCATTTCGATACATTTTGGAGATAGCGAGGCGTTAGCGTTAGCGATTGTGATCTTTGCTAGACCCCCAGTATGATATTTTCAAAACTGTCTTGGTTACTTCAGGTGTATATTATAATCATAGAAAACAAAACTCGGCGTTAAATAAATTCGCGTACTTATAGCATAGCTTACATTTCTATAAAATATCTTATACACAGACAGACCACAGTTATATTCAGCTCTTCAGAAATTAGAGACAAGTGGAAAGCCTAGCAGCTACATTTAGCTCACTCGTACGAACTAATTTACTACATTTGTACAGTAAATGTGCTCGTTTGCTATTGTATGGTGCATGAAGGTTAGTTTTCCTTTGTGCCTGTTTTATTGCGATATGAATAATATAGAGAAGTTAATGCATGGTGTAGGAACTGCCGTAAGCTTCTCTTTGAAGCTAGAAGCCAACTGTTGTAAACTTAAAACCTGCTCCAGTACAATTTGCGAAAGTTCGGTGAAGCAACGCTACTGAATTAGCGACAAAGGGATAGTGTTTCAACTGCAGAAAAAATGTTAACGGTTATTAGTTTCTTAACCGTAGAATGTAATGAAAGATTAACCCGTAAATATCTAACCAAATGAAACTCAAAAAACAATAGGCATGATGACTAATTATATTTTTTGATTAATTAATTATATACCTCAAAAGATAAACATTTGTGAAAACAAAAATTAAGTATCTCAAAATTGACTAAGTTACAAGCATTTTAAAAACCGGAATAGAAAGAGATAGCTCAAACGGCCAGTGACGTCAGAAGAAAGTCGTTATAGTACCTCATTACTAAGCTGTGGTAGTTTTTCATACAATCTCTTTGGCATGTGACGTCACGAGTAGATTTTTCATAGTAACTGTAAGGGCGCTCTGTTTCGCGAGAAAGGGACAGGAGATGCCTCCTGTAGAAACTTTAAAAGCTTATTAGTCCGTGATTTACTTACCGATTTTGCTTATTTTTTCAATTATTGCATTCATTTTTAATCTTCTTTATGAAAGTAATATTTACTTGTTCATTTTTAATAGTAGTCATCATGCCTATTGCCAAGCGCGCTATTTGAAAAAATCTAGAACTTGAACATACTATTTTTGCAACCAAAGTACATAAATATTAAGCTTCACGGAAACTTATCTATGTTCACGTTAGATTGCCGTCCATCTGGGCCACTTCACGCGAGATAAGCACGCGACCCGATACGGACGTGGTGATGGATTGCTATCGGACCTCGGACACGTTAGCACGGCTAGTTGCACAGTACAGATTGGAATCGACTGGACCCGTAGCGAAAGATGTTAACAAGAATTTAGTATCATTGTGTCAATGTCTTTTTCATCTACTTATATTTTTCTTTTTTACTCATGTTGTAAAAAGAGGATTTTAAGAGTGTTAAAACGAACAAAAATATGAACTAGACGCAAAGAGAGCTTGTAGTTTCGCCAAAAACGGAAAGGAAATCGTTCCAAAACGATAGGTATACATATAACAATACGATCAAAACGCAATCTATAACTGAGCCGTCATTTAAAAACTATGTGAATTATTTTCTGGGTTAGTTTTCAATAACTCATCGTCCGAATGCGTGCAAAAAGTTCATCCGTAAATACAAAAAACTACGCACAAAAATACTAAACGCTATCCACATAGTTGAAACCGCTTGAGCGTAGAGAACTCCGCGACCTGCGAAATCGGTAGAGTGTCAACAGTGCTCCGACACAATCACTTTTGCACACACATAATCAGTTGTACACACACATAAATTGTCCAGGGCCTGTGTACGGAGGCTAATTGATTTCATGGGTATTCTCTGAAGAGGTCTTGGTCCAACGGCGAATAATTTACACCGAATTAGGGTCGCGACCCCTCAATTGTTTGCCAGAATAATGTCTTTTAAAAAGATTCTGAGGAACCCTAATGGTGTCTCGATTTACATAATTTCTTTGTTTAGTATCGCGTGTTCAATTACATTTTTGTTGTTTATTTTAGGTGCGGCATGGAGTGAATCAGGGTTTAGAATGGCTAAGTGACTTCGCGCTGTTTGGTTTTAGCGGACTTCTGGTTGTTTTGAATTGTTCCTTTAAAAGTGCCATCCTCAAAGTTAGTCACAGCTCTAAAACATAAAACCTAGTATATTATTGACAATCTAATGGAATCGATTATGGTCATCATCATCGGCCTGAAGACGTCTAAAATAGACTGATAATCATAGGTCTCCCCCAAAGAGCGCCACTTTGAGCGACTGCTTATCGTATTTGGAACAAATTTTGAACACAATTTAGCATCGTAATCAATTACATCAATTTTGAGGTAATTTTTTGGGAACTTATATTTAGATACATAAGGCCTAGCCTTCTAAGGTTTTCGTGATTGTTTTTTACATTGAGCGAAAACACTTTTAATGGATAAACTTATCTAAAAGCGTCTATCGTGACTGACTGATTGATTGATAGAGCATTTTAGGGGGTGTTGTATTAAAGTGAATTTTTAAAATTGATCCTAGTAGTTGAAATTATTGAGGGTTTTTTTTTTTTAATCTTATTTTATTTTTATTGAGGGATGTGACAGACTTTATGAAGAAACGCAACTGAAACAACGAAATGCTTCTATTTCGCGTGTATTTAACATTATTGTCAGTTGACGTTACACCATACCACGATAAATCCGGTAAAAGTATTTAATTCAATCTGTATTTACATTCTAAATTCACATTTACTTCTACAGCTGACGAACATAAAATGGCTTGTTCAGAAACTGAATTCAAACCCAAATTGGCACATGTAGGAAAGTTCATCATTCCAGATCCGCCATACGCCATTTAAGCCACACAAGCGGAATAATCGACTGGAAAATCTACTCATGCAATTACAACTTAGTAACAAGTTGGGAACAGACGTTTAGTGCAACCTAACGACTTAGTACTTAGTCTGGGCTCAGTCGCCTAGCACTAAACTTAGTGCCAAACCGATGATGCAACGATTATCATCAGATTTTGAACTAGACTACATAAAAAGACCATCATAGCCATAACAAAAATATAATTGTACCATGGGGTCCCATCAGGTACAAACGAAAAATATCCCGAATATGAAAAAAATGTAGTGATCGTGTCGCGAGCGTTACTAGTTAATGTCCAGTGTATTCATTTGGCTCAATACTTCGCCAACACGCAATAAATGTCGCTTCATAATCTTGCATTATGCAGAAAAAGAATAATTTGTTAAATAGCCCGAGTTATTCCGTTGTATGGGATGAGGCATCTTTACTGGAGGTATTATATTATCTGGGATTGTACCTAACAGTTTTTACCACTATAATACAGCACCTGTCAGTAGTGTATTTGTATGAAATTTTTAGTTACGTATGGCGCAGGTGGCGCGGGATCCGATGGATGCAAGAGGCGAGCAACCGCTCAAAGTGGCAGAGGCCTATGTTCAGCAGTGGACGTCTTCACGCTGTTAATGATGATGATAATAAATAGGTGGTGCTAGTGGCTCTGAATTTTAATATACTCGCACTATAGAGGTCCCGAAAGCAAAGAAAGCTAAAGAAACGAATCAATGATAGAATTGAGAGCAAAGGGGTAACAACCTACCCCTTCGCTCCCAATCCTAGAATATTAAAGCTACTTCGGCAGGGTAGCTCAAATATTTTTGTCTAGTACCCTCTGACCAGTGACTAGCAAAACAATCTTAGTCTGAGGTAAATGCTAATTATTTACCATTTTCTACTTAGTAACAATTCCTGACGTAGTCTGAAAAAGATTTCTTAGCACAGTGCAGAGTTTAACCGCGAAGAAAATTGAAATAGCCTGCATCTCATATAATATTCGGCGAGCACTGAAATTTGCATTGGTTCATGCAAAATACGGCCGCAAACTATCCCGAACTCAGCTCGGTTACTACGCAAATAGGAACATGGCGCGGTGTTAGGTTTATCTTGTTCCTTACGTTCGCGGGAGAAGGTCAAAGTCAGTAGTGGAGCTTTAAACATTCCTACACGTTTATCTTACACACACTACTACGTGTTATGAAGATGATTTTGCGTGTTTATGAAATTAAGTTTCTATTACGGATATAACGCTCGTACCGTGGTCGTTATTTTGCCAACCTCCTTTGAGCAAAGTCGGTGTTGCTGTGCTACTAGAAAAGGCGCCAGCCAAGTTGTATGGTCCTTCATTGCTGGCCAGCAATTCCCTTTGAAAACCCATTATTGTCGTCTTTTGTTAATACACTGCGTCAAAAGTTTGCGTGTGTTAAGAGTGTACAACAGCGATCTAGTTTATTTTGAAGGAACTAATACGATTGCATTATTATTACTGTTGATGATTGTAAATAATTATTATGAAGTTTTTTTTGTAAAGTACTCGCAATATTGAGTATAGCACTAACACTATACAAGCCTTGGTCCGCAAACGCTACGATGGCTTCGAGCTTAGTCATCATTGCAGCCACAAACTAAGTAGAGGATACAAGTAATAAACTTGCAGCCCAAACAACACGCAATTAGAAATGCGTGATGATCCTCAATTGTTTCAAATAAAAGAATGAATACGCAAGCGAAGGATCGTCAAGCCCACGAATGTCTTACGCAAACAAATTGCAGACAGGATACGGTGAGATGAGCGAACCCTGCAATCAGCTACGAACTGAACGGGCCCTGCTTGAAAAGAAACAAATTAGATCCGTCTCGAGAACGGGCCTTTGAAATAGGCGGGTAAAAAGAGCCGTGCGACTAATGAAGAGTTAGCATTGAAAGGAACTACTTTAAAAAAGTGAGGTTCTCTAGTTTCGTGAATATAATGGCCTCCTTGCGTACTGGTATGGCAACCAGACCAACAACGTCAGGTGGGACAACGAGGTCTCGGATAGTTACCGGCTGTCCTGCGGGGTGAGGCAGGGGGGCATCACCTCTCCCGACCTGTTCAACTTTTATGTAAATGATCTGATCGTAGAGCTGAGCAGCACCCCAGTTGGGCTCAGGTTGGATGGTAGATATGTCAACAACCTGAGCTATGCTGATGATATGGTGCTGCTCAGCCCTTCGATCAAGGGTTTGAAGAAACTCCTAGCTATATGCGAACAGTATGCGAACGACCATGATTTAGTCTATAACCCTAGAAAAACTGAGATGATGATCTTCAGATCGGGTAAGGGACCCGATACCGTATCTGATGTGTATCTCAACGGACAGCTGGTTCAAACGGTGGAGAGTTTCAAGTACCTTGGCCACATCGTGACATCTAAGCTTACCGATGACGAGGACATCGAGAGACAACGGCGCGCCTTATGCGTGGTAGGCAACATGATTGCTAGAAAGTTTTACAGAGCAGCGTCTGACGTGAAAATAACGTTATTTAAATCTTTCTGTCAGTCTTTTTACACGTGCCAACTCTGGACAGAATACACGTTGAAGGCGCACAATGCTATCAGAGTAGCCTATAATAACATCTTTAGGCAGTTGATGGGTCTGAAGCGCTATTGCAGTGCTTCAGGGATGTTTACTGAATGGCGAGTAGACTCCTTTAATGCCATATAGCGTAAACGCATAGCGTCTTTTATGTCCAGAGTCGACACGTGTAAGAATACAATTGTTAGAAGTCTGGCCGACAGACTGCTGTTGACTGCAACGTATAAACGTTGGGTGGCTATTGCCACCTAAAAAAAGAGGGTATGTTTTTAGTATTTTTTGTTGTTTTTTTTTATTACTCACTAGCTTTTGCCCTCGGCTTCGCACGCTTGTTTTATGTTATTTTTACGTTATAAGTAGTCTAATAATAGATCATTCATTTCGTACCAAACAACAATATGCACCAAATCTTTTCGAAGCTGAGCACAGTAACCTGTATTAGCATAGATATAGGTATAACGCAAGCATAGCCGTGAGTGGAAGCTATTTAAGCCATTACCTAAAATTAAATGTTTTGAGTCAAATATAGATTTATAAAAAAGTAAAAGAAAAGAAGTTTCAAACAAAAAACTACAATTTTATAAGTACCTCTTCATATTACAACAAAAAGAAATCATCACCACTTCACTCAGGTCTTTCACAGAAGTTTCAGTAAATTTTGTTTGGGCACAAAGACTTTTTATCCAGACCACTAATACAAAATTAAAGCAGGGCAAAACCGTACACACCACTTTGGGTGTGATTGATTCTCAGCTGTCAAAATCAAAATCAGTCGTTACTTGGGTGTGCTTTTGAATACATACCAAAAAAATGCCGTCTTGCGTGATAAAACTGTGCCGAAATCACTCGAGGCACGAATCACAGAAGCACACGATCACATTTCACTTGTAAGTGGCCTTAATCATGTATTTTATAAGATTATTTTAATTATTTCTATTTGACGAAGAGTTAGAACCATTTTACAATAAAAAGTTAACATGTCAAAATCAGTATTGCCACACGACATCTGAATAATTACCCGATTTCTTTTGTATGGATTTCCAACAGATCATGTCTAGCTGATCGTTGGATAAAAATAGTTCGAAAAAGTCGAAATGAAGATTGGTGGAAACCTAATACTCGCTCAACAATATGTTCAGCGCATTTCTATAGTAAAGAACACACAGAACACAGAAGTGCAATTACTGATAATAGTTTTATTGTCAACTATAAACGTTCCACGCGCCCACTGTTTTTCCATTTTTAAGGTTATTTTTTTTTTATCCTAAAATATGAAACATTATTTAGGTTGCGGCCCAGGGGGTCTAGCAAAGATAACAATCGCTAACGCTAACGCCTCACGCTAACTCCAAAAATGTATCAAAATGACATTCGCTACGGAAAAGTTAGCGATTTCCGAAATGTCATTTCAGTACATTTTGGAGTTAGCCTTTGGTGTTAGCGTTAGTGGTTGGTATCTTTGCTAGATCCCCTGTACCTACATAACTGTTGTTCTTTAATCCCTTCAACTTGGTAATATTGAAAAACTCGTGAGTTATTAAAAGAAAATATGTTGGATAAACTGCTGGTTTTACTTAATTTGAATCCTTTTTATTAAAAGATTGCATGAGCTATCTGTAGAACTTTTTTTTGTCTATAGATAGTAGTATGATGGTAATTAATTTTATTATTTTATATTTTTTTAATGTAGGCGTTATATAATTTTTATTATTTACATTTTACATCTAGCTAGATTTTTATTTAGGTACCCGAGTAAATCGGGTAATACTATTTATATGGTATGTTGAAAGAGGAACTGACATTAGAAGAAAAAAAAATGTGCTCTATGGTTTGATTCATGTTCAAACAAGGTTAAGTATGGAGACTTCGGTTCTGGACCTATGTAATAGGGGGAATTCTGTGTTTGGGCAGTAGTTACCTAAGCAGGCAGGTACAGTTTATAAAAATATGAGAGAATGACACACACGCACGATGATGCTGCTTTGCTCAGTTTTACATATCCACGCGCCTTTTGTTCCATTTACCACATTGTTTTTACCTTCTTATGTTTGGCTCCATACGAATTGGTACCTACACTTAGCCAGTATCAATAGATATATAAAAATAAGTGTATATAAAAATAAATAAATAAAATAAATAATTAATTTTTCTTAATACTAATTAGGAATTACAAATACTAAACCATCACTCCTTAAAGAATCAGCCGTTATAATTATTATTATGTCCACTATTTTCCACGCTGTCTCATTCCCACTGCACTTTCAACATACCTCAGTACCTAGTGATGAAAGTGAGGAAGTAGGTTAAATCGTCATTACATAATTATTAGTAACACCCAAAGATAGTTACTTTCTAAAACTTTAACCTTCTTGGAGTAACCGAGTAATCTAATCATTTTTAGCCATGGTTTTTTAATAGCCCACAGATCTAAAATATTTTAACTATTATCAACATGTAAGAAGAAGAAGAACAAATTAAAAATAGTCAAAAACGAACCTTACGCGCCATGTTGTTGTTAATTCGAGGATACAATTGTCATAATGAATACCTATATATTATTATATCTAAGTACCTACCCTTTTTAAACATTTTTCATAAAATATTTCATATCATTGGCTAAATACAAATAATAGCACGCACTCTGGCTTACTTTAATGCCAAAATAAAAAAGGTTTTAAAATGTGTAGCAATGGTAAGGGTCTATAACTTAAGTAGCTATAAGTACTACAGGTACCTTAAAACTTCTTTGGGGTCGATACAGAATGTAGCATTAGCGCAAAAATAATTTTAACTACATATTTAGAATGGTAACGTGTAGTAACTTTATGTAAATAATACAATTGACCAGATCGGCAATAAAGAACATTGCTCCCGCCAAAACCCTATAAATCGAAAACTTCAATAAAAATGTTAATAAGTAAGCTTCAATATTGGCTAAGTATGATAATCGCGTGAAGCCTTATGAATGATTATAAAAAGTCTAAGAATCTCCCCTTTAAACAGTTTTCATAAAATACTTGGTATCATTGGCTAAATACATGTTTTGTCTAATGCCAAAATAAAAAAAGGTTTTACAATGCGTAGCAAATGGTTTCCCCGTTTTAAACAACTGTAAAACATGTTTATACATAAATTCCTCAAAAGAGGAGTCTGAAAACCTTCACTTCTGAAAATATTGGGAAGAAGCAGAAGCAATAGAATAGAAGACGATGAAAAGAAAACATGAAGCTGGCAAATGCACAAGACGTGCGACGCCAATCCTCAAGCGAGGAACAAAAAAAAGGGTCAATAAATTAAGTATCTATAGGCACAGATTACTGAATATGTTACTACTATAGGTTAAGATATAGGTACTATAAATACAATTTTAAATACTTATTTCGAATGGTAACGCGTAGTAGATTTTTGAATACTAATACATAATAACAGATCGCCAATAAAGAATTTTGCCCTCGCCAGAACCCAATAAATCGAAAACATGAATAAAAATTTTAGTTATGTTTAAATATTGGCTGAATATGATATCGCGTGAAGCCTTACAACTTATAAACTTATAATAAAAAAGTTTTTAGTTTTCGAAATTCCTTGTTCTCTGTGTCGTGCTCATATTCAAGAAGGTTCTCATACCTATCCTCTTTTTTAGTTTGGACCACAGATTAACGAAAAAACTAATCTTTAAGGAATACATACTATGACTTCCTTGGGTATAGGTAATTACATAATAACAGATTGTTTTTCTCTAATCTGCATTGCATCGAGCGCAGACGAAGTTATCGCGCTATGTATTTCGCCGTAGCCCGAAAAGTGTGATACACTGCCGGTAATGCAGGCGCGCCAATTGTTATTTACTGGTTTTTTTAAAGTTATAAATAAAAACATGCATTAAATTACTTTCTTATTGCTTAGTGCAGTGGGTATTGTTCAGAATGAAATGGGTAGTTCTCATCGATGCTCAAATTTGATGGTCACGAGGTTATATTTCCTAAATGGCTTAAGATACAAACAGAATTTGTGAATTAAATGATGAAACATCTATTAGGCTACAACAGAAATAAAGCTTGTCAAAATAAAAGCAAAAATAATACCTTAAATTAACACGAAATGGTCAAAAACGGGGTAATTTTTCGTATTCTCATCGTGTCACACTCTCCGATGCAGTAAAACATTTGCTTACCACTTCACCAAATTTCACTGTATTTGTATGTAACATGTACTAAAATTATCGTAATTAAATAAACTTTACACTAAATAGTTTAAAACAAATCTTTTCATCATTATTTTCAATTTAAAACAACATACGCGTCGGTCACGCGGATATGGGTTCTTTAAATTCGCGTGATATAACGGCTGCCTGTTAAACAAAACATCAGCAATCAAACACTGAGTGTGGTCCGGTCGAACGTCAGTCGTGTACTGGCATCGCAGACGTAAGACGTGTGGCTCAACGTGCCGGAAAAAAAAAATATCGGTAAGCTTGTATTTGTTCATAGATTTACCGATCACACGTGCACTACATTTTTTGGGCATTGTATTTCAGCAATTGAAATCAAAGTTAGCTCATCGAAACCCTAAAATGTGCGAGATATTTATGTAGTATTTGATTTAAATCGATACAATTAACTTTGCAGCAATTTTACAAAAAAGGGATAATTTCGTCAGTTTCGTTTCATAAACTTCGTGGCATTTTAGTCATGAAACTGATTTTGGTACATGAAACTGATTTTATGCATTCTTTTATTTAGAAATGTAGCGACTAGTGTGAGTTTATTGAAACAATTCTAGTTATTGTAGTATGACAGATGTAAGATAGTGTTTTGAATAATTATGTAAACGTGTTTTTATCGAGAAAAGATGGGTCGATTCGAACTCACTCATCATTCATTGTGATTAATAATCATTGCCTAAAAATGGATGAGTTCGAATTGGTAGGTATGTCATGTTATCGCAAAAAGGGGTGATCTGGACCGTGGTAGCCTAGAAACTCTCAAGTTGGGAGAACCTTCCTTCAAAACTAGCATTGTATTATGTTTAATAATAGGTACCTAAAGGGGAAGAGCTAGTAACAGTACCTACGTTTGGTAGGTAGTAGATTAAAAGATTATGGTTACATACCATATTTCTGGTTTCCGGGAGAAGCATCCTATTGCGAAGATTCCGGTAGGTAGCTAGGTAAAAGGTACCTACCAAGTTCACATTCTATGAACACTTTTCTCCACACACGTTTACCGTCGGATATTATGTACCTAAAGTATGTAGGTATTAGGAACTATCACCAAAAGGTTCTGAAATTATTAATAACGTCACGTCATATCACAATACTACCTATTCTTGACGTAAGTACGTATATAGGTACAAGTAGAGAGGTAGGTACCTACTAGGTACATTTTGGTCCCCGCCTGCCAACATTTCAATCATACTTTAATTATTTTGCTCGTAGGCTCGACTCCGAACACGTAAAGCTCATATTTAAAAGTTTATGGAAAAATCACGAAATCAGGAGTTTCTAATCCAAAAGAGTACCTAAAGATGTGCCAGATATTGTCTTTTGTAGTGAGATTTGTTTTTATAGATAAATCGTTATAATATAAGTATAGATTATTTCTATTGTAGTGAAGGTTGTTGTTCTATTGAAAAAGTAACACAACTCATAAATAAATACACTTTTTAAATACTCATGATGCTTCTTAATTAATAAAGCTATTAATACGATAACTATCTGTTTTTTTGTCAGCGAGGCTTATTACCTATAATATGTAGTTAAGTAGATTAGTATTCGTATTTCGTAGGATGAACAAACTCAGGACCGAACTGATAATAATAATATACATAGTTTTGGTTATTAATACCATTTGTTTGCCAGTTTAATTATGAAAACAAGATTACGATGTCATTTTATGAACATTTAGTCTTATAAACAGTGGCAAAACGTGAGAAAATGATAACTGTAAAGTTACTGAGTCATTTTCGTGATCCGATGCGTCGCTTTCGTGGCCTCTAAAACTTCAAAACCATTTATCACCCAAACAAGACTTTCTATTTGATTAACTTATATATTAATTTACTCGTCTTATAAAGCGCTATAATTTATTGTACAAAAATATTTGAAATAAGAACAATATAAAATTGTACATGAAACTGACGATGAGAATCGTAAAAATGAGAACGAGCCAAATAATAATATTCATAAATAAATGATATCTCGTATTGAGCATGGATTCGCTACTGAGCGTAGTTCTGTAAGAATTACGGGCCTTCATTCCCTATAAGATGCCACGCCGTAAATAAAACCTCCTATTTGAACAAAAGTTACATGAAATTGAATCGACCGAAATAGTCTGTCATAACAAATCTTTATAAAGTTATCGATCTTCGCGGTGACCGATTCTCTCTACGAGTACGCACTAGATTCTTGATACTATTCCAAACACATCGCCGCGTCCGCGTCGAGAGAACTGAACGAGCAACCTGCTATAATCGAATCGAAACTTAGAGCAGCCGTACATCGGGTACGGTTTTGCATAGATTGGTTTGTACAGGACGCAATGGGCAGGAAAGGTTGCCTATACTTGCCTATACTGTACAGCAGGGGCAGCCTAGCTAGTTGTCTAGTCCATTCTTTTTAGGTCTTGTAATGTTAATGTATTACTTTAACTGATATACTGTGGTGGCGGTGCATAACATTTTATGATACGTTACGTTTTTTAATGCTTGAAGCTGTTTGCATTAGTAGCTATGACTTGCTGATTCACCCGCATGGGCTTTTAGAGATAAAATACAGAGCAGAAAATTACAGAATGCAAACCTATTTATTTATCTGCTCTGTAAATAAAAAGTATCCTATGTATTATTCAAGGAGTGTGTTCATCCTACTTTTAAAACCTGCTTTTAGCTATTTCAGCGCTAAGTGCTATCAAAAATAACACACATACATACACACAACACAAAATTCAATTTAAAAACATCCTTCTAAAAAGGAACATTAGCTAAAAGCAAGTAACTTAGGCTGTACGAACGGTGCAAATCTTAAGCAAACAATGGGACTTTCCCCACCTCACGAGTCAACACCTCCTCCAATCAACTCCAGAATTAAGTAGGTTAGGCACCACTCCATAAATACTCCCTACAAACAAGCTCTGCAGTAAAATGTCCCACTGGATACCGGGCTCACACAATCGCAAACATTTGCTCTCACGTCACTGCCATAAGATACACAGTCTGAGGTCGATTGAATCGCTCTTTGTAAACGGTCCTTAACTTAGAAAGGAGCCCTTTCAAAACACCACCTCGAAACACAGCTTGAATTCAAATGGCAATATCAATTATAGGTTCGCGTGCCACAAGCGTTGAACACTGGCAATCACTAGCGCAGTTTTTTAATATTATTTCGTATCTTTATAGTTTTTGGACAGCCCTATTACTGGTCGAACGTGCGCTGACTTGAAAGCTATCGACGGTCTCGTATTCGCGCGATTTTACGTCCAGTGTTTACATTGGCGCTCTTAATATCACTTCACGTTCTTGTATTTACTGTAAATATAGAGACTTAGGGTACGAATAAAGTGGCTTTTAACACATCAGCATTTCTCAGTTACAGACCCAATTAAAACTTAAGTAATTCCAAGTTTTAATTACATTGACTCTTTATACGCAAGCGAAACTATTTGTTGCGTCGCTACAAGACATGTAAGGCACGCGGAGAATTCCAACTCTTACCAGAGTGAATTTTCGTAGAGTATTCTTAAGCAAATTCCGGAACGTTGAACGGTGATTTTGGTTGCGTTAGCTTTTACGATGTCAAAACAGCGATAAAGCGCGTTATATTCTGAATCGGATTGTTACTGCCGGTGTAGAAGTATCACAATCGGATTTTATGCTGGTTTACATTAGGGGACACGTGCTCGTACGGTCGTAAAGTCGTATGCGATGTGCCGCTGTAGTGCATTAGCCGATTGGGTAACGTGACGACCTCTGCGCTGCGCAAACAGATATCTGGACTGCAAACATGCTGGCCAAACAGCTGATTTGGAGAGCTGAATTCATTAATGAGGTGTTTGCTGTCACAAAGCTCATTGACTTGGTGGATAATGGTTAGAAGACGTAATGACAAACACGCTGGCAAACTGCTGGTTGGCAATGTTAACAAAATAAAGACACAGTAAAATATTTTCATTAATAAAAATGTCCAAGAATGAACAAAGGCGTACACTATGTGTAACTTTTCTTTTATGTGTAACTATTATCACATCAATAGCAAAACTCTTTCAAAAGTATATCCAGTGGAGCTTTAAATTCACTTTGTTCTGGTATGTTTTAAGAAACCGCGGTTTATGTTTTTCGAAAAAATATATATATATAATTTTTTAAAGTAACATCATCGACGATCTTCCCGTTTGTTAATTTCGTGACAAAACATATGATAGATGTAATGTAATTGCGACTGAAAGTCTGTTGATTCATTAAAATGTTAAAGGTTATCAAAATGTCACAACCCCCATAGTAGCATACTCGAGATATCTGGGAACTATTTCTTCCGATTGAGCTATATCCATGTTTATTCTCTACTCTACTCACGTAAAATATACACGAAAAAATAATAAAAACCGTTTCTCCATTGCCCATGATTTTAAGACAGGATATTTTATATCTTTCCATTTCCTTTGTAAATAAACGGGACGTCCCTTTGAGAGATAATGATTTGAAGATCTCCAACGAAAAGACAATGCGGGTACAGGTAAAGTTAAATAAAATCTTGACGATCTCGCTGAAGGTATAGCTAATTAATACTGACATGATGACGAAGCACGTAACATTGTTAACAAACCACGATGAAATACCCTTTTTCATTCATCATAATTATCTAAACATGTCAAACAATTCTCTAACAGTACGGTCTCTGGACCTTAATACATTAGCCGTATTCGACGTTTTCATTAGAGGCCTGATACAAACTTTGTAAACTCTAAAAGCTTTCTCAATCGTGAATAATTAAAGCTATTATTACAAAGTCTTAAATTGGATTAATAAAATCCCTCGATGAAAAGCACCCTAGTTAGGGATCTTAATTCGTTTTATAGATAGACTAATGAAGGAACAAATGTAATATAACTATAAAATGAGCAGCGTTTTGTTTCAGAGATTATTTTAAAGGCTTAGTCATGAAATCTGAGCAAATTATCAAACAATATTATAGTTAACTGAAACCGATTAGACTCAAAATACAAAAGAGACGTTCCAAATTAAGTCACCTCTGTGTACAATACCTAAAAGAAATACAAAAAAATTGAGTTATTTTAGAAAAATAATCATCATTAGCTAGCCCTTTTTTCACTCTTTAATGGCTCAAAAAAGTTATATTCGATTTATATTTAGGCAAGATTATCAATATGGCGCTTTAATGACCACAATGCATGCCTGCCAATAGAAATTTATAACTCTTTGATGCTCCGTGCCCGCCATAATTACTAAGCGGTTTAGTGTTGCGAGCATTAGAATATATTTTTGGTATAAGACAAAAACCAAAAATTTTATTTTAAAAAACTGGATAGTACAAAACGTTTCTGACATATCATAACCAATTTTATAATACATATAGTATAGGTGGCACAGGCTCTATACATTTCTGGAACGTCTCTTTTAACTATAGACGAACATACAGAAGAACAGGTACTTGTCGGAAACAAAACCCTTGAAATCCTTTATGATATGGGAATCAAAAAACAACAAACGAATAATAGGCTCCTACCGCGCGCGGCTCCAACCTCGATGCAACCGCTCTAATTAAATTTTCTTCAAGCTCTCGTGACAAACCTTGCTAAGCCGGAATTGCAATTTCTTTTAAACTCCATAACTTATGTATAAATTTAATTACATGGTTTATAATTTTCGCGTCGTCGGTTACCGCAGCGTAAATTGGTAAAGTTTTGTATTTATTACGGCGATTTGTTTTACATCCCGAGTTGACAATATCCTTATCGTGATCTTTATGGGAGAGACGATTTGGTTGTAAATCGCAAGAGGCCATTTGCAATCAAAAATCAACACCATCATCAACGTCATCATTTTATTAAACCTATTATTACCTTTTTTCATTTTATATCATTTTTTTTTTGTTTGTTTTTTTTTTTGTTTTCGCGACTTGAACTCTTATTATAAGGTATAACGGGTATCTTAACAATTTTTGACTAACCTCGTCGTTTCGACGAACGAAGTTACATCTGCCATGGTCATGAGGGGACTGGAGTAGAAAGTGTCATCATCGCGCAGACGGGTGATGTGTCGTAAATTTCTGTGCGCGAAAAGCCCCGTTTTTTTCTTTATAATATCACCATCATCTTTCTCCAGTTGTACACAGTCTCCATTACTGTTAGCTAGACGAAGATTTTATCTCCATGATTTTCGACCCTTTCGTTAGTTTGTGAAACATTAACCACAGGCTTGGCTAATATCTGAGAGTAGCTGACCACTCGGTTCATAAGGGTTTATTTCATCTGCAATGTATCGGCCATGTGTTTCTAATTACTGACCCTTGGGTACCTTCAGGCTTCGCCTTAAGAGACTCAGAGTGTGGTTTATATGTATGATATATAGATAGATAGATAGATAGATAGATAACTCTTTATTGTTTCACCAATGAGATATACAATACACAGGAATACAACGAATCTTACATAGTAGCGCAACAATGGGCGGTCTTATCGCTGGCAGCTGGATATATATGTAACGTGAAAATATTAATAAGCTTACATAAAATCTGCGTTTGATAATACAAACGGAATTAAATGGTTGAGCGTCGGCGCTTTGCATATTAATGAATTATTGAACACAAACTTCAGACCCGATAAGTCTATGAACTTTCAATATGTTACAAGTCAGAAATTGTAGTAAATCTTCATTGTAGGACTGCAAAACAATTGTATTAACTATACAAACTTTTGTGTGTACAATGTAAATGTTCTTTGCGATAAGTTTTGTAATACTTTGCGACGGGCCTGATAGCTCAGTTGGTAGTATCCCTGCCTTCTGAACTGAGGGCTGTGGGTTCGATTCCTACCCAGGACAAACATTTGTGTGATGAACATAGATGTTTGTTCTGCGTCTGGGTGTTATATTGTATTCTATGTATGTATTTACAAACAAAAAGTATCTAAGTATTGTATCAGTTATCTGGTTCCCATAGTACAAGCTATGCTTAGTTTGGGGCTAGATGGCGTTGTGTGAAATGTTCGCACATATTTATTTATATTTATTTATTTATTTATTTTATTTATAATATCATATTATTCTTCTTCTCGTGTAGGCAAGTGGTCAGCCCTGGTGTCAGAATTTTTAGGCCGCCCGAAGACTTCTGACTTGGCTTAACGACTTTTGTCTTACGACAACAGCCGGGACCGACGGCTCAACGTGCCCTCCGAAGCACGGTAGTGCTCATTTGTAAATACCAACTTTTTGCTGTAGCGGTCACCCATCATCGTAGTGACCGCCGCGAACGTTGCTTAATTTTACCGATCGGTTAGGAACGGCTAGTCATGCTTCGCTATGAGCGCTACATATAATCGCTATAATATCATATTATACCCAGGTATAACTGACAGTGATGACATATGGAACTGAAACGTAGTCTCTTACTGTTGGCCTCATTAGTAAGCTCAAAGTCGCGCAACGAGCTATGGAGAGAGCTATGCTCGGTGTTTCCCTGCGAGATAAGATCCGGAACGAGGAAATCCGCAGAACGACTAAAGTGACCAATATAGCCCTTAAAGTGAGCAAGTTGAAATGGCAATGGGCAGGCCACATCGCTCGCAGAACTGGCAACCGATGGGGAAGATGGATGTAGGAGGCGAGCAGCCGCTCAAAGTGGCGCTCTCTGGGGGAGGCCTATGTTCAGCAGTGGACATCTACGGGCTGATGATGATCATGATGATAACTGACATACTGGGATTTCATTAAAATCTCAATTCAACATATCGACAGCCAATTGGTATATAACATTTGGCTCGATCCCCTTCCGCAGACAAAGTTGTATTGCTGACTCCAGAGTTTCGATAGCTTCTGAATTTATTGGCGTGACCTGGGAGGACTTCCGTATCCTGTACGGTTTTTGTTCACAATTTGAATTGTAGATCCACAACTTTGGTAATATGTTTGTGTTGAACACTTGCCTTAGTCGCCGTCCTTTATTTACATTTCTGTTACGTATCTTTAACAGTTGTTTCTTCGGTCGAGTTTGTTTTTATTATTGGAGGTCTTGAATTCTTTTTATATGCCGTTCGTGAGCTTTTTGTTGTTTTGTTGCCTTTGCCGTTTTTATTTCTTGTAAGTGTTTAATCATTGGTTCAGTATTTTACAAGTAGCTATTGATTCATTTTAAGTGGATCTAACATCTTACATTTCGCAATAGATTCATAATTAAATATATTTTATTATAGCCGACCTTTTTTATTGACTCATAAATAGTCTTGCAATTTCCTTCTCAATTTTCGAAATGGAAAGTTATACAAAGTTAACACAATGTGTAACTTCTAATATTGTTTCGTAACCTACGCTTCTGTTTATGTTATGACATGAGCCTAGTAAATTTCAAACACGACAACGAGCAAAGTTTTGTTTATAAATATGTTAAACATGAAACCGTTATTAACTTTGTTTTTTTAATACATTATCACCTCATTTCTCACGAATTAATATAAAAATTGCAAGTATTGTAACACACCGCTATAATCTGTCACAAACTCCATACTTAGTCGTTTTACACTAGTTTTACTGAAAGCTAGATTAGTTTAATAGTGCTCTTTCATGAATAAAGCAAACTCACAGTTCAGATGAAGCATCATGTGAATAAATAAGTTACCTTTGTCAGTTTAACTGAAGCTGGACTGCTATTTTGTGCTTAACATTGTGGCAATGGTTTTCATAGAAATGTTAGCTTCTGCCAAGAATACTCAGCCAAGAGTTTCAATCTTGATCCCTTCCACTGCCAAATGCTCAAGTGGAATTATCGCACCTATTAATTTAGAAGATCGCCGATTTTATGAAGGAATTCTTAGGTGATAAAATTTCGCTCTAAATTCCTTATAGCCAGTTAAAGACTTCAATTAAGAATGAATTGAACTTCGTAGATCGTTTGCGCAATTCGCCTTCAAGTTTATGCGACTTTTAGACGATGACTTGTGGAAAAGTAGGGTAATGTGTTCCAGTAAATTGTGTGGTTGTGTGTGTATGTTTGCGCCATTTTCATATGAAGATCGTTTAAAGTTGTTCATGCGATATTTACGTGCACGTTTCTTTTTTTGTCAGGGTTATTTTTTGCGTTCATGATCGTTTACTTTTTACAATATTAGGTTAATTTCGCTCGCTGTTTTTTTATTCAAAAAATTTCTTTGTCTTTCACGTTTTTTTTTTTGACCCTGTTTTACACTGATTGATATCTGCACCGCGGCGGCGATATAATTGATGCTTAGTGAGCTAATTGTACTGCAATGATGACGTTACAGCCGACATCACCGCCTCCATAATTATACTGTATCCCGGAAATACGAGGTTCGCAATTCCGAAAATTGACGCAAATTTAGCGCAAACTTCTACAGGTGATTAGTGATTTGATTAGTTATAGTTACCTGACATATATAAGTCGTAACGTTATCAAAATCTAATTTCGCAGAACGACACGATCCCAGACTAAATTAAACAGCATTCTAATCCGTGGCATAAATCAAAAACTGTGCAGTGCAAAACGTGCTCAAGCGACGTTTACCAGATGATTTACAAACATACGTGCCCGGTCCGCCTGTTCGTTAGTTTGTCTGTGTTTGCTTGCTCTGATAACAGTAAGTTCTGAACGAGATGTTGGCAAGAACTAACTGATTGAACTATTGTAACTGAAATTTATATGCGTATCAAAATCCCGTTACCACTATCTACTATTTTAATATCTATGCCACTATACTGAATTTAGAACCAATGATGACTCTTGATTTTTCTAGTACATATAAGTAGAAATGTTTTAGTCTTGAATTCGACAACGCAGAAAGAAGAAAAGTCTAGGATGGACTGTGAAGGCTTCCTATAGACAAGGACAATAATAATGTCTCTATCGAAAATAATCTAAAAGAATTGTGCCGTTCTCATTTAAATCGACGACAGTTTTTAGTAGCATCCGATCAATAAACTTCATAAACAACGAGCAAGGGCGCCAAATTATTAATACAAACAGCCACCATAGCAAAAAGCAATTAGTACAAAACATACGACCCAGTCCCTTGTTCAGCAAAAACTGATACCGGGATTAACAAACAAAACCAAACAAACTATAATTGAATTACAGGTGAAACTTTAAGCCTTTTACTTTAATTAATTAGAGAAACAAAAACTATTTTAATAGAGTCGCAGGTAGAATTTAAGCAGAGCGCTGTATGTGACCCTGTTTCCTAATTGCGAATCCCAGTTTGGCTTATTTTTTAGAGTAGGAATGCTGCTACATATAAATGACCTGGGTGTCTAGCAAAGATACCAACCGCTAACGCCAACGCCAAACGCTAACTCCAAAATGTACTGAAATCAATCAATCAATCAATCAATATGTATTTATTTCAGACAAATATTATCAATTTTTGTTAGTATAGTAGACTTAACGTATTATTAGTACTTATTGGAGTTCATTTATTTTCTCTCTATATTACCGCTAAATTTTCCGCAGCTAATGTCATTTCAATGCATTTTTGGAGTTAGCGTTTGGTGATAGCGTTAGTAAAGAAAGAAAGAAAGAAAGAAAATACATTTATTCGTGACAGTAACACACACAACATTACACTACATAAATGACATTACAAAACAATATACACACAAACAGAAGCAGTGCCAAGCAGTGCAATGCTGCGTGGTGTCACGAATGGGCCTCGACTCAGCATACAATTAAGGTCCTAAAGACCTTAATTACTGAGTGTTTGTGATCTCTGCTAGACCCCTGTTGGTGACACTTTGTAACACTGTACGCATACCATTCTGAAGGCCTAGCATGCGCACCGCGAGAAAATTCGTCGTCGCTGTTAGAGTGAGACACACTCAGGCGCTACTAGTTTTGACACGATCTCTCACAAGACAGTGTCGAGAAAATTTTGTCGCATGCTAGCCGGGCTGGTAGTGGTATTTTTCAAAATTAACGAGTGAGAAAAGGTAGAGGTAGGATGGTGTAGTATCTACCGGTGGTATCTACAGTTTTCCGTGGCTAAAATAAATGTATCTTGAATTAGTAAGTCCTTCACTAGAACACGTTTTCAAACATTACAGATTGTGACTTAGTACATGCTTGCTAACTTCCGACCGTTGCATGGAGACAAATCGCCGAACTTCCTTCCAATACGTGAGCTTGAAGCTGTTCTTCACACGCTATTTCTACAGAGCGTGGGCGTAACTAGGATTAAAATTTAGGGGGGTGGTGAACTTATATACTTTAATTACCCAACTAGGACTTGAGAACATAGAAAATAAATTAAAAGATCGAACAAAAGTTTTAGTACAATATGTTTTAGAATATGGAAATGGGTAGGCCCACGCCCGCCCGTGTGTTTGTTGTAGAGCTGGATTCATTGTTAGGCTGGTTTATTTTTCCAGGAGAAATTTTGTTGACAAAATATTTTTATATTTTAAAATATTTTGTCAACGAGAATAATTTATAATCGCAGCATAAGATCTTGGTTTGAGGCTACTTTTCGGTTCCATGATTATTATCATTTCCTTGCTTGCTATTTGATATTATTTGTTCGCTTTAGGCCATTTTGGCGTTATTTCAAATTATCTTTGAAACAATTTTAATCATCATCGCTGTAGGACAGATTTTCGATTGGTCAGAAAACGCAATCTCCGAAAAGATTTATAGCGCAAGGTCTATAAATACACCATTTTTTTAATGATGATATTGTAATGCGTTTGCCAACATCTCACTTGATGGTCAGTAACGGTATGTAGGTGGAGCACGTTTGCCCGTGCCCCATTATTACAATACTGTCGATACGAGGGTGCATGACAATTGAACCTCTAGGTCCCCTAGCACCCTCCCTGGCTACGCCTATGCACGCTATTATATGTACCCACAAAGTTTGTTAAACATACAGCAAACGCGGCCGCCAGGGGCGACTGACTTACACCATTAATGGGTTCTAAGTCAAACTAGGTAGCTAGTTTGACTTAGAACCAGTTGTTCAGACGTGAGTTTGTATTGGATGCACTTGGAAAGATGGGAATTAAAGTTATTGCAGTTTTGTAACGTATTTCAACAAAAGCAGGCGTTCTTATAACTTGACCATTTTTTACGCTATATGAACGAAAGGGCCCGTTCGCCCAATTCGACCATATTTTAAATAAAATTTCAAAACAAAGCCGTTTTAGTTCGAACATTTTTAATGTGATTTAAAACAAATGGAGCTGGATTCAATTCGACTATTTAAAAATTTTATATCAATAAAAACAGCTGTTATCATCAATATGAATATGGCGATTCAATTATCGTAACAATCTTTTTTTAAAAAGGTATTATTATAGCTTCTATATAGTTCTAGCGTGTCTGCCGCTCAACTGCTGTCAAAGTTTTCAGGGCAGACACGCGTCTGTAGCGCAGATACATTCATTTTAATAGGCCCCCACAACTATCATAAAACAAGAGCCTTTACTATTACTGATGCTTTGCCGACCCTTAAAGTTATGTTACAAGCATAAAGTCTAGGTATTTAATACTAAAGTCATAAAATACCCGTTTACGTATTCCAAACGCGTAGCTCAGGTATATAGCAAATGAAATTTCGGCCGCAGGCGGGCTCATTGCTAGTATGGTACCATAACACGTCTACCGATGGAACTGAGCCAAATATTAACAGCCTGAGGACCTGCTTGGAAAATTTTATGTCCATAAAAATATTTGCCGTTATTGGGTAATCGAGGAGATACGCAGTTTTGTTGGATAAAGACTGTCAGCTGTTTATGGCAGTTCGCTAATAATTGACGACTAATATTCGTGAGTTAGTACACCACTATACTAGGTGTTCAGTTCGTCTAGGTAGGTACCACCGCTTTGCCAGTTATTCTGCCGCCAAGCAGTAGTGTGCAAGCACTGCTGTGTTCCGGTTTGAAGGGCATTATAGCTAGTGAAGTTACTGGGCAAATGAGACTTTATGACCTGATTACACAGTAGTAATCTGATTACTAGACTGTGTGCTGTCTCAGGAAGACGTGCGCAGTGCAGTGTCACGCAAAACTTTATTATTTTAAAGGTCCGAGCGACACTGCAAATGTTATGGGCGGCCGTATTGCTTAACATCAGGTGTGAACGACCAGCTCGTCACGTCATTCATTCTGATAAAAAAAAACTCTTCCTGTGGGTGCAGTAAGAGCCGGTTAAGGGAATAGTCAGTAGAAGGGGTCAGCAGCATTCTCTTCAGTGTTAAAATCTTATGCGTTCACCAGTACGCCTGCAGGTGCAGGGGGGGGGGGGGGGGGGGTGCAGGTGATTATGGCAAATCCACAGAGCTAGAATTCTTACATCCTATCTTTATAGGAAAATCGCCCTCTCCGCCTCTTACGATAAGCGTCAAAAGTGACGTTTTTTTGCGCAGGGAGAAAAGACCTTAATTTTTTTTTCTAAAACTGTTGGTAGGTAGGTATGTCATTTGATCTTAAAATGTTGCTCAGTAACCTATTATTTCTTCGTGATCGAGTAATTCAATTATCTACACAACGTACGGTGTTACTAGACATCCTTCAAGGCGTACCTTTCATCAACAGTGTACGACCAAGGCAGTGAACAAACCTCGTTCAAATAATTATAAATACTAAACTAAAATACACACAGCGCCATCTAGCCCCAAAGTAAGCAAAGCTTTTTACCGGGGTTATTCGCTATGACACATGAGATTCCTTGCCAATAACGCGTGACGTGTAACATGCTCCAAACGTAAACGCGGGCTTTAACGCGCCACGACTTGGAATTAACATGGAATCAAAAAATTGTATTCTGTAGGCCTAGCACGAATATTTACGCGCGCGTAAGTGTAACGTTAATGTAAGGCTCCCCTATTACGATTGCGTCTGCCGCTCAACTGCATACAATTTTTTTTGCATCAAGTTCATACAATTTTGACAGCAGTTAAGCGGCAGACGCGCGTCAGCAGCGCTTCCAGCTCAATCGTCCGAGGGGGGCCGATCAAATGCCATACTGCCTTACGTTAACGCCACGTGTTAGATTGTTTGTGCCCAGTGTTTTCTGTTTTTTGACGTGCGTGTAACGTGTGTTGTCGTGTTTCTCAAATTTGACAACGGCATACAGAATAGCATTTTAAACCCAAAACCATTCCACAAAGATATCGTAACGCGCCGCGTCACGTGCCTGAATGGTCATACGGAATAAGGGCCCAGGTATGGAAACGGTAACTGAATACTTAGATACTTCACTTTTTACTTTTTTATGTAAATGTTTTTGTCTTTCATTGACTTTTCCGCTAAAAATATTTTTTTTAATGTTAGCTGAATTGAAGATTTAAAAGTGTACAAAGTTGCATCACTGTTTTAAATTCTACACTGTGTCCTGCAAACCAATTTAACTTAGCTTGTTTACTCGCAATTTTTTCCCTATATTTTTAAACTCAGGTTGACTGACATACCACGGGCGGTATGATAAGTAAGAGTACCCTATAATATACGTTTTAATATATATTGTACCCTATGTTCGTACATATGTACATCATGCATGCATATTTATGATTCTTACATACATTCATTGAGTGAGATCCGTATTATACATTTTTTTATTTTAAATTTTCATATCAACATTTTTCAAACTTCACTTCAAATGTGGTAACGGGAATGCAGTACCCTGGTATTCGAATTTCGAATAGAACTGTCCTCATTTTAATAACAAAGATCCTGAATTAATTAATCATTGTGTTTACTGATTAACATGAGCCCATTGGAGCAAGTTGAGCGAGTCAAGCAAGTTAAGCGAGTTGAGCGAACTAAGCGAGGCGAGTGAATTAACATCGAGATGGAATAGTTGATTCGCCTCGGGTTTCGGTATCGGGTTCCGGATAGGGAGCGTCTTTGTTTATTCTGTGTTGAATTGAAAATAATTGCGAGGTGAATTAAATTTATCAGATAATTTGATGCTGTTCAGCCATTGTCCTAAAGTATGAAGATGAAGTAGAGTCGTCCTCAAAGGCTAGTAGTTATATTTGGTCAAGGGCATTGTAGCTAGTGAAATTACTGGGCAAATGAGACTTTATGACCTGATTACACAGTGTAGTAATCTGATTACTAGATGTCTCAGGATGCAATACTCAATACTCAATCATTTATTGCAAACATTATTGGTTACATGCAGGTGTTAAATAGCATATTTAAGTATGTTACATAATGACCCAGCTTGGGTATAGCAATATTGTGCGGAGCGAATCGATCTAGTCTATAATTAAATAGTTAATTTGTCCGAAAGGAATTCGTCTAGCGTATAGTAACTTTTAGTCAGTAGTACTTTTTTTAGGGCTACGGTAAATTTTTTCTCTTCTTCTATTTCTTTTAGATGGAGTGGTAATTTGTTAAATACTTTTATGGCTATTGAATGCGGGCCGGAACTGTGCATTGCTAATTTTGATGTTGGTATAACTAAATATCATAAAAATCATAAAAATCATATTTGTAGTTTGATCGTAGTACGTAGTCTCGATTGCCATCAGCCAGTTTTTTGAAAAATTGAGGGTATTTCTTTACGAATTTACAGATTTCTAGGATGTACAAAGAGACTATTGTTAGAATTTTGAATTTTATGAAGTAAGGTCTATGAAAATGTTGTATGCTGATGTCCTGTTTCATATTTGCGAGAATACGGATACATTTTTTTTGGGCTACAAAGAGATGACGTGCGCAGTGCAGTGTCACACAAAACTTTATTATTTTAAAGTTCCGAGTAACACTGCAACTGTTATAGGCGGCCGTGTCGCTTAACATCAGGTGAAGGACTAGCTCGTCACGTCATTAATTCACATAAAAAAAAACTTCCTCGTAAGTACTTGAATTTTGATTAAATATTGAAAGCTTGTACACTGAACAAGACCAATAGTAAAACAAAATGGAATATCTCTCATTCGAAAGAAATTCATTCATTCATTTATCCATGAAGTTTTCTTCATGGGAAAATGTCTTTGGAAAATGACCACGAATATTATTGCCATGCTCGCCGTGGTTTTGACCACATCGTCGGTCACCTAGTGGGGGAAGGCCCATGCTGCCAACTTGAGAAAGTGGAGTTTTATTTGTGTGAACATGTTCCTAATAATCCGAATTAGATTTTTTTTTTGGCCGAAACGTCGAGGTAAGTAAATAATGTTTTTAGCGCGATTAAGTCCTGTGTGAAAAGTAAAACTAGATTTTCATGAATAGGGAAAATTGTAAGATGCCAGGATTTTCAAATTCAAGAACAGTATACGTAATTCTTGCACAACAAAGCATGCAACAAAAACTAAGTTCGATTTCCCACAAATAAACCACATTGCACTCGTTCGTTTACTCGATTTAATGAATACGGAATAAATGTATTCCATAGAATAATTTATCCAAAGAATAAATCCGCGAGTCATTGTTGTTGCATTTCTTGGCTTCGGGCGGATATTGAATTTTCATAACGTCCAATTGTAACGTTTTATTACTTTTGCATCTATTTGGTGCGTTGTTGACAGGAAATTAATGGATCTGTCGTTTATGCAGTTTAGGCAGATGCAATTTTTGTAAATTAATAATACACGGAACATCTCTATAGCGCCTGTTTATTCCTCGTTCTTCAATATTATATAGTAGATTTACTACTAGTAAAGCAAAGTTAAAGACACATACTGATCATGTTTCTGTAGAGTTTTTTTTATTAAACCGACTCATGTTCGCCTCCATTCATGTAAAATAGACTTTTTACCCATTTATCGCTTTTATGAGAATTTAAAAGTCAAACTTATTAACATGAGTAATAATTAGTAACATATGTAGGTACTTATTTCAATAAAAACGTCCATTCCTCAGAATTTTTATTATTTTAAAATTTTAGTTTTAATAATTTCGTTATCTGCGTAATTAAGGTCAGCACAAAAGAAACTGAACCCTGGTTAAACCCCAAAGTCTCATATAAAAAGCCAACGAGCAACTATTCCCACTATAACGTTTCGTGTATTGTACCCGCAGCTGAAAACCGAGCTTATCGAGAGACAATAAAGTTTTATTTGCAGTTATAAAATTTTATTGTAAGCGTTGACTTTTAATCACTAACTGTACGAGCATTATTAATGGTACTTGTTTCTCAATATATTTTCTCAATTTCCATTATGGGGATTTTATTTTAACCATAGAAGCCCGATGCAGGTTTTCTCGGCCTTGTAACTAAAATCTTTCATCTAAGCAAAAGGCAAGCAGTCGCTCAAAGCTCAGAGTTGTACTCTATGAGGGAGGCCTCTGTTCAGCAGTAGACGTCTTCAGGCATGATAATGATAAATTAATCCAAAAACCAGTCTTGATATATGATATGCGATAGTAGTCAAATTAGGTTTTGCAAGCCATTTTAGAGAACATCGGCTAAACTATCAATGTTCGCCATAAACAGACTTGTCTTGTAAAAATGATAGATCTATCATGAAACTTGTTATAATGGTGCCCCAGTTTTGTAATCATCATGTCGTTGCGTAGCATTATGACTGTAAAATACACAGAGCAAAAAAAAAAACGCTTCCATAGGCAAAGTGTCATTTGTTTCATAGCTCTGTGGTAAAATACTAGCCTCCGTATCATTATGACACATTAGTAAATACTAACAATACTATAATAACACCTTAATATATTGTTTTCTATCGACCAGTTATAACTAGAGCGTAACGTGTTAAGAAATGTACCTTTATACCCACAGAGCATTAAAAAATTACGCTTTCAAAGGGCGAAGCGTATTTATTTGCTCTATGTATTATTATAACAGATGCTTTGAGGAACCTTAATAAAACTCTCAACTTCTTTAACGATTGTAATGTACCATCTTTTTTTTACAACCACATGCCCAATCTTCACGTGTTGCTCTCGATCAGAGAATAGAGAAAAAAACATTAGCGTCGCGTGCGCACAATTTTACGAGATAAACAAATATCCTTTGTTATTTGTAGAACTAAAAACACACTTCAAGAAAGTCGGTTGAGGAGCGGTAATAAATTTTCAAAGATATCATAATAATATTAGGAATGAAATTATACCTACGTACTTAGAAAATAACCGCAGAAAAATATGAAACATCTCTACTACTAAGGGTCAAGTCGTTCAGTGACAGTCATGGAATTTATGCAACTGCAAGCACATAAATAGCTTTAAACATTTCACAAGAAGTGACGTTGGAAACACAAAAACGTATAAAAACGTTAGTGTAAAAGTTCCCATCGCACAACTAGGGAATTGCACTGGAATTTTGTTTCTACTTTTTAATTTGTCCAGTAATTATTTTGCTTTGGGATTCTCGTTTTCTTTTTGTTTAAATAAAAGGATGGCTGATTTGCTCCAGCTTTCTTACGAATACATTTGACTTTTAACTTTTCTTTAATCTGTACCTACGTTCTAGTTTATTGTGAGTTGATATTCAGATTACAAAATGATTCGTGTGTTAAATAGTGGTTAAATATATTTCAATGTTTTTTTAATAAAGATTACACACTTTGACGTATGTTTCACTTTTGTACAAGATGGCGTCCCCAGTCGCCATCTTGATATTGAAAGTCATAACTAAAATTGTTAATTTCATCACCAAGTTTTGAAAGCGAAATATTATTGTGAACATTTAGTGAAACATGAAAGTGCTAAGCACGCCGCACAAATCAACACCATTGAATTGACACAGTTAAATCAATTAGTACAATAGCGTTACGTCATCAAACTATTGAGCTGCGAACACAGTAAAATTGAAGTAGGATCAGTACAGGAGTTTCGATAGTTTACTAAAACATTCGTTTACGTTTTCTCCCATACATTTGTGTGCAGCGCCCCTAGCGGACACGTCGATGAACTAAAAATGGCAGTACAAATTTTAAATGGATTCGCGCGTATTCACGTATTGGAAAACTCGTACTAGGGGTACAGGTTAAAATCTGTAACGTATATTTTAGAGTCGAGATTTTAACTGATGTTAGAAATTGATCAAATTTTCCTTGTTTCCAAGTTGATCAAATATCAGTGCACGTTGGAGGTCTACATTGATTATTGGAATATTTTGTAGATAATTAAAGATGATGATTATTTCTTATTAGTTGTGGGATTAAAAATAAGTAGGGTTTCGGTATTATAATAACTATTTTTATCACAGTAAAATGTTCACACTAAATGACATCTTAATATTAATGATATGTTTGACGCAAGCAGTACCTATTGTGTGCGTGTGTGCGTAACCTAGATCGGGCCGTATGTGAACATTCTCCGCTGTTTTCACTGTGGTCTGTGGTTGGTATTGAAAGTGCTGACTGGTTGTTTTGAGTGCACTCATCAGTGCGCTTTTTGTGGTCCACCAGTCAGGATTTTTGTTCATGTTTACGTTGGACAAAATATAAATCACATGAAATTAAATACCTACGTATTTTGTATGCATATCAACTCAAAACTCCTGATCTATGATAGCTGTATTACAATAGTATGGGAGCTATAAAATCGCTGTCCCTTCCACTCTTTCTCACCTCCCCCCCTACACACAAAAGGTAAGGATGTGTTACCTTACCTCTGCGAAAAACCCTTATAATTATAAATTCCTAATAATTTATTCCCATTTTTATTAAATTTCGTTTTTTGGCTGAGTAAGTATCTGAGTACTAGGTGGACCGACGACCTGGTGAAAGCCGCGGGGAGCCGATGGATGCAGGAGGCGAGCAGCCGCTCTAAGTGGCGCTCCCTGGGGGAGGCCTATGTTCAGCAGTGGACGTCTTCAGGCTGTTAATGATGATGATGATGAAGTATCTGAACTGAATAAGTACTTACTGGTGGCATTGCTTTATCGATTTCCCTGCTTCATCAAAATAAAAAACAGGGTTAATACATGTCAAGTACACTACCCATCGTAGATGTAACATCGACTTAACAAATAAGATCGTTAGTTGTTAGTGAGTTAATTAAGATTGAGACGCGATTAAACGTTTCCTTTCCATTGAGTGATAGATGGTTATTGCTGTTTACGACCGAGAGCTGGCGACGTACAAACTCAAGTTATTTCATAAACTTTTACCGTCTTACCACAAAAATAATTTTAAACATCGCTTAGATACATGTTTAGTTAGACAGCGTCTAAAAGTTAAATGCTCCTTAAACGGATGTTTTATTTTTGTCACTACAAAACCATGTTTATACCGTGTTTACTTAAACACTGTCTAACTCGATCCACATTTTTTAAATAAGGTGACATTATACGAATCGTTTCATTTCGCGCAGAACTCATTTTGTAAAACCAATACATGTTAGCGTCATAGCTGTGACCATAGAAAAAACGGAACGTTATTAGCGTAAAGTTTGACTGTGTGTGTTATGGTGACAGCGGCAGCTTAACACCTCTTAAACTAAGGGTTGAGTATGTTTATATTTTAGCACGTGTTTAAGGCCCGTCTATCTTAAACGGAGTGTTAGACACGGATTTGTGGTATGGAATTCATGAAACAACTGTTCAACAAGTGTTTAAGGCGCGTTTCTAAATCTTTTGTGGTAAGACGGTTAGTGCCTAACGTTCAAGTTGAAAACCACGGTAACTTTTTTTTTTTGAATGGCCAATATGCCTTTATTTCTCAAGCGAACTACTACAATAATAAAAACTAAACTAAACCAAAACTTACTACACTACATACTAACTAGCTACACTATACCTACTACAAAGAACATAACTCGTCTGTCACATTTAGGTCTGCCTACATAAGAAGAGCAAATTAAAACTTTCCCCCATAATTTATTACACATTAAAGTTTTTTTCAGAACTGTTAATACATATTTTTAGTACTATTTTGCAAATTAACCAGAAAACACGTTTCTGTGAAAACATCACTATAATATGTGGTAAAAAGTTTGTATGGATCAGTACGTAACTACGTAGTTCGTACGCTTTGAATTCAACCCTCGACTCTATGTCAAATGGCTCGCTTATTTTTAGCCAATTATGTTGTCTAAAATCACGTGTTATTTTACGATTTTTGATTCTGCGATTTTATTCAAACAATGTTGGTATTGAGATTGTTGGCTCTCAGCCTATAAACTGTGAGTTTGCTATTTATGTGAACGGGTGTGCTTGCAAAATTGCGGTAAACACCACTGCAATCAAGCCATCACTCAATCACTCAAACATTTATGTTTGCCATGATTATCGGTGAAACCATTGTGAGTTTTGTTTAGATAGAACGAAGTATTCAGAAGGGTCGCTAAATGATTTTATCGAAACTCCAAAGATATTGTGGCTCTAGAAGTTAGGTACCAAAGAAAATCTTAAATCACAGAAACGATAATTTTAGATACACCCTTAAATAATAAAACTTGTTCAAAAATATTAACATTGACTTTTAACATAATAAGGAAATATATTATTTAAAACCTTGTAGAAACTCACTTACCAGAATCCATCTTATAGATAAACAGACCGACAATTGTAAAGTACGTAATGAAATTATTATGCCCACAAGTTGGCAGCGTATTTTCTGAGCCAACAGAACTTATACAACGTTTTAATAATATTGCGAACATCCTCAATTGAATTTCCGATATTCACTCTGTTATAAATGTGAGTTACATATCTCTGCTCCAAGGCTCTGAGCAAATGGCTTTATTTCCAACACCAACGGTCACACCTGGACCCGACCTTATTGAAGTTATAAGTTGTGCAAACTGCTGTTCTATCTCTTTCACTCATCCCTGAATATTCAGTGGCTACTACATCTATCTCCGTCTACCGGTGTGTCGGTTATTGAATTCGAGCCTTATATTGCAGCAGTTCTGAATATTTTAATCATTTTTTTGTTATCATAGTAGATACATATTATGGTGAGATATGAACCACGGTTTCTGATGCAATTTACATCGCGTAAAACGCGCCTACCTATTTTATAGAGCCAACGTCTATTAAATTATATCTTTCGTCTCTTTGATATTTCATTTTTCTGTGGAATTATATGGGTAAAAATGTCAATCAATGTTGTCGTGAATCTCAATTCAGAAGATGTTTTGTTTTCATCAATAGGTCAGTTCTTCAATGTCGTTTTCCGCCTTTAACGTTTCTATATCGGGAACCTTCTGATCTTTTGTTACATTTTTAGGCAAAATTACTTATTTCTTACAAAGAAAAAGACTAGGATTTATGTCCCTACTTTCGCTTTCATCTAATGTTAATGGAATTGATTCAGGCAGTGGTTTCTTTAGTTTGTGTATATGGCTACACAGAAATCTAGAGAACAAATATACATATAGAATAGACACGAATTAGGCTTGACCTTCTATGAAAGTTAATTGTGCCGGCGTGGTTGTTACCACCACTTAATGCTGAGTGGTTTCTGCTCCTGTGGAAACTTTTACAATTTTTGTCGACATTTAAATAAATTAAAAGCTCGGATAGATTAATTTGTATTACGGGGTCAGATTTCAGCGGAGTAATTGTTTGGGGATTTCGCAAATACCTGAAGAACAAACCGTATTAAAATTGAGAGCGTTTTAAAATTAAAATATGAGCATTCCAAATCCGTACGACTGGTGTTCGTTGGCATGATTCTTGTAGGTCATGCTGGTGTACAACCTTTTCTGATATTGTTCTAGGTTCGAAAGCAGCAACCCATGATTCTGAAGGGAAACAATAAAAAATGTGTTTGATTGTGAAGAGCTTTAGTGTCAATTGTGAAGTCGGACGAACTTGCGAGTGCAGTGTTCGGGAAGATTTCAGTTGAGGATAGAGTAACGTGCATAACAATGGAATATGGATGAACATGTTCCCTCGCGTCAACGCCTGAACTGTGCTTCCTAAAATGCTATCGCGCAGTGAATCTCAAGCCTAACTCTCGCTATTAACAAAAATCCTAGATTAGAGTAGAAAAAATAAAATTGTAAATACTTAACCTAAAAAAATAATTCATAATCGTTGTCTACGTGTTTACCTAACTTTGAAATTTTGAAATTTTTAATCATCGAAGTCGGTCTAATCGTCGGTTGTCGTATTTTTGTGATATACAAGAATTATCAATTAATTTAATACTAGGTTCATTAAAGTTCTGAATGTAATTAAATTAATATAAATTAAGTGGCAAAACTCGGTTGTGATGTGTAATAGTGTGTAAGCTACCGTAAGTAAATAGAAGATGTGTCGACGTTGAAGTCCAGAGGCGTCTATTAGTGTCCGCCATTTTGGAGTCGGCAGCCATTTTGGGATCCGCCATTTTGTGGAGCGCGCGTTTTGCGCGGTGATGTGGTCCGCGAAGCAAGGTGTGCGTTGTCACGTGGTTTTTGGCGCAGGCGCGGCCCGGCGCCGGTAAGATGCGAGAGCGGCGTACCGCGCTCTACCGCACCGTCGTCGTCGTTCTTCTGTTTGCCTGCATCCTCAACCTCAACTGTCAAGTCGACGCTGCTAGTGGTAAGTTAATTTCTTTTTTTCTATAAATGAATTTGGACTCTCATTTGTTTTATCAAACCAGGCCTAATTACGCTAGAGTAGATGATCATCATACAGCGGTTAGCACTAAGGAAGCAGTTACAAAAAATAACTGGCCCAAGTCATATAAAAGTATCGATCGCCACAACAATGAGAGTCCAACCATATCGCATGTTAGCCTAAGATTTATCAACGAAAAAATGTAAAAGGACGACGAAGTAACGACATTGAAAACCGTAATAATCGTAGTGAGGTCACACTGTAATTACTCAGCGTGGAATTGAAAATTTCACGGGACGAGGAAATTCCTCAAAAAGGTGAAATGTGCTCAATTTGGAAAACAGTTTCGGCCACTGCTATGTAGTACTTATAGGCTTTATTTGTACCTGTACTAAATGCTCACTCAAAATTATGTTTTAAAAATAGACTGAAACTATAGACTTTTACTTGTTTTATGTACGATTTTATCTTGTCCAGGGTGTACATGTACAATCACATTTGATGGGCATTGGACACTTATGTTTTATGACCAATGGTTTATAGAATTGGTTCACCGCGACGAATACATTATTTTGCTGTGCGAGCGAATCGATGCACGTTATTATGAAGTCTTCTGCGGTTGATACACTCAACTGAACAGAGAGTGTGTCGACCACACCTTGGAGTCAGTTTGTCAGAGCCTTAATAGGCACCTGTTTTATCGTTTTTTTCGTGAAACTGACTATGTATTATTTATTCTGTACTATTGCGTGATTGTCGCATAGTTTTTATTTCTCATTTTTATTATCGTGTAGGTACGATACACTATAATTAAAGATGAACGCTTAGGTAATTGAACGTTGGCCTATCAAAAAGCCATTACGACAATAATTTCAGGTTACAGTAAATTGGTTGCTATTAAAAAACTTAATGTGGCTTATTAAGCAACTGGCATAAGTAGTTTATTTGCTTTTAAATGGTTTCCGGTACGGGCAATAACTACATAGTCAAATACGCTCGGCCAAATTGTTCACCAGTACCTAGCTATTATCTCTTCTATGACATAAGCACTAAACTTAATGTCATCATTCTTCTTCGAAGGTTATGTTAGCTAGTACTTTATTTAGTTGAAATTTTAATGAAAGCCTTATTAATTTAACCTAAACCATGTTAGTACCTGTACATATCTACGGTTTTCTAATATCGAGTAAAGCTTCTGATTTTTAACGTACTATTGGAATAGATTTTAGCAAAAAAACAGACCAAGTGTTAGTATTTATTGAGGACTTCTGAATTCAAATGCCTGCCTTCGTTTTCGTCCTTGTATTTGACTGTATTAATATTTTCGGAACATCAACGTGGCGTACTTATTAACAAAAAAACAGTTTTCTTTATATCTTGATATTTCTTGTCTTGTCAGATATTTTGTCAGTCGGTACATTAATAGTTTATTGCCGAAAAGCGTGAGCGAGTTTTTTTTTTTTTTTTGAGAATTAATGACGTGACGAGCTAGTCGTTCTCCTGATGTTAAGCGACACGGCTGCCCATAACAGTTGCAGTGTCACTCGGAACTTTAAATAATAAAGTTTTGCGTGACACTGCACTGCACACGGGACGGGACTTGAAGCCGCATCCGCTTATCCCTAATATATGCTTACTTAATCTAGCATGATAAGTAATCAATCTCATGTCCGAATTTATCCTCACAAATTACAATTTTACAAATTAATCTGTACATCACGCTATACTGGCGATACTGCTATAAAAATCATAAATATTCTCATCTTATGTTCCCGATGGCAGATACAATCTTTTTTAAATCACCTAAACATTTCCTTTAAGGGGTTATATTTTCTAATTAAATTAAAACATTTTTTTTTGGTATTTATCTAAATAGTTTAAACGAGCAATATAACATTTTATGGTTGAAAAAAAAATTAAATTATACCCTAGTGTAACAGCAAACATATTATCCGTATCATAGAGATAAAAATAGAGCTACGTTTCTCATATTTAGTCATTAGCATAAAGGGGTTGGTACATTAACATAAAACTGAGAGCAAAAATCGCATTCCGACGAGTCTACCTTTCCGCATAATTATGTACCGCTGCTTTATTAAAATGAGACGTAAAAATGGTTTGGGGCATTAAAATAAAAGGACTCTACGATAAACTGAACGGTTGTTTCTACTCTCGAGCAAAGTGTTGCCAGGAAAAATCTCCCAAATTTATTTGGAGCTGACGGGAATTTTGCGCAGTTTTTAAGTTTTTACTTGATTCAAGACATGTAGGACTTACACTCGCAGGGCTTTTAATTTTCTGTTTTAGTAAGTAAGTATTTGTTTTTTGTAGATTACATTTTAGTTAATTTATTTGCATGGTATGTAATGAAAAGCAATCGATTTGTCCAACCAACTCTTCATTGAACACCTAAACATCAGGAAAACTTAGTCGACTTTTGCTACTACTAAGTACTTATATTACAATGGGTGGTCTTCTCGCTTTTATGTGTCTCTTCCCGCCAACTACATAAGGCGGGCAGGTAAAATATACCCTTTTAGAAAACCAGGAATCTGAATTTTAAATAATTCACACGTTCAAAGTGCGGGTAAAAGTAAAAAGCTGGCAACACTACACAAAAAAAAAAACAGATTTGCAGAACTGCTTAATATGCGTAGTGCAGCCCGCTAAGCTTTTAAAGCCGTTTTACACAAAACACACACGTATCTGGTTTATGAAAGGTCCTCATTGCTTAGGGAACGTCGTAAAGTATCACCATATGTGTACGAACACGAAAATTAAGTCACTGTTTGTGTACAGTCGGTTACAAAATTGTTGGCTGGTATGGAAGGTTAAAATTTTATAGGTTCAGGCGTGCGTTTGTACAATTATAAATAAAAACCATTTTATTTATATATGTACAAAAAGATAGATAAATATCTAATGATTTGTTGTTTAGCGTTTCACTTTTTTTTATGTAAATGAATGACGTTAAATGTTATTTTGCTTACGACTGAATTTGAAATTAAACAAGTTTTTGTGAATCTTGTCGAAATAAAGGTCGAACCAACCACTAACCGCTGTCCCTTAATTTCGAATTATCTGATTATATTCTATTAGATATTTTTGGTAAGTCTAACCCGCGTCTCGCTAATCTGGACTCTCCGACCGTCTAACATACCTAGTAAACTCCACCGATACCGACCCTCAATATTACAGGAGTCATTGGACACACTTATTGTTGTTTTACTTCTTAAATTGTTATAATGTGGACATTACGCGCAGGCGGTGCGTATCATTTGCATAACCGGCAAAGGAGCGGCTGCGTCGGCGATAAAATCCAACGTCGAACTTATGACGGCAATTAATAAGCGAAATGATACAACAGCGCACGAAATTGGCCGTTTTTTACCCTTCCTACGCTATTTGGTGGTCGGTACATTATTTTTCGATTAAGAACTTGTGTTTAAACAGTCTAATTTCGCTTTGCATCTCTCTTTTCTGTTTACCAGTACTGTTCGAATCTAACTACTAGAAATCGTTTCCGTAAATGCTTTCGACCAAGTTTCTAGGGTTTCGTACCCAAAGGGTAAAGCGAACCCTATTACTAAGGTTCCGTTGTCCGTCTGTTTATCTGTCTGTCTGTCCGTCTGTCACCAGACTGTATCTCCTAAACCGTGATAGTTAGACAGTTGAAATTTTCACAGATGACGTATTTCTGTTGCTGCTATAACTACAAATCTTAAAAAACAGAATAAGCTTAACATTTAAGGAGGCTCCCATCGCATACAACAAACGTGTTTATTTTTTCTTTTTTGTAGATGATGGTACGAAACCCTTAGTGCGCGTGTCGGTCTCGTACTTAGCTAGTTTTTTAACTTCATGTGCTAGATGTTGCTGTAGAATAGTTAGGTCTATCATTAATCTCTTTACGCATCTGAAATATAATCATTTACTACTAACATTTCATCCTCTGGCTATTTCACTCTTTTCTGGGATATTTAGTATCATTATGTTAATATAGTAGGTACCTATGTAGGTAATACCTATGTGTAAGCAATACAAATCAATTCCAACAAAATTGGTTCAGCGATTTTGATACGCAAGTCACACAAACAGAGAGTAATCGTTTACTTAAACAAACAGCAGTGAGGATTGCAAAATAAAACCCGAAGCACACGGCATTTTCAACGATGCCACTTTAGAGACGCGGAGAAAGCTCTGCGGGTGAATAACGGAAGGCGAGGATCGTCAGTCGTAATGGTTTACCTTACCCCTCCACCCCCCACCCCCACTTTCTGATGCCACAAGCGTCTCAAGAATGGAGTTAATGAAGATAGTGTTCAATGTCAGTTATCTACTTATAGTGGCTTAACAATTAGCTTACTCCAGAATGAATTATTTTATCCTCTTATAAGTAATTATGCAGTTCCATAGGGAGCTCTAGTGCGCTTGTTGTCCTACCTTGGTTTAACTCTAAAAATCAACTAAATATCTACTCTTAAATGTTGTTGCACCGGAAAACGCCGCGTAGGCTCGCGCCCCACTAGGTAGGACGACGATCTGATGAAAACCGTGCAGAGCCGATAAATGCAGGTGGCAAGCTGCCGCTCTGCAGTGGCGCTCCCTGGGGGAGGCCTATATTCAGCAGTGGATGTCTTCAGGCTGTTAATGATGATGATATGATAAAATGTTGTTGAAGTCAAGTTTGTTGAAGAACAGTAAGTAATGCTTTTTAATATTCATTCAAAAAACTGCGATGTAATTTACCAACGAAATAGAATTGGATACAATTCGGTCGCCTAACCGAGTAATACTTTCATGTAATAAGTAAAACAGAATTCGTATTAGACGTCTTTACGATACCAAGAAATATATTCCGCAGACGTGACCATCCGATAACGTCTGTCGAACCGATGTTCTAAATCTAGAAGGCTGGAGATTACACCTATTCGGTCAGAACGACTCGAAGCGTGAACGGTTTTTCAACGTTTCTTTCGTATAGTTTTAGGATTCCATACACAATAGGTAAAACGTAAAAGTAACAGTGTAAGAATAGCTGCAACCCGACTCTACAGCATCATCTAAATAAATCTGTGGAAATGTTTCTCTATACATTAAAAACACGTTTGATGATTACGCAAAGCAGGCGAAACTGAACCATAAATCTTTATGAACAAACTGATTTTGTTAGCTAGTTATGGTTACAGCAATCACGATGCAATTTATTTCCATACGGGCGATTTAAAGTTGACATAATCCTACAGTGATCACGTCATGATCATTGTAGGTCCATTGGAACTGACAAACGTTTTTTAATTTACATGCCAAATAAATCTACAAAAATTACGACAAAAACTGTGTTTTTATTTTTTTTATATCTTAAAAAACGGCTGTGATATTTACGATCAAAGTGCGTATTTCCGCGGGCAGGCGATGACGTCACGCCCGTAGTCATTCTATAGTCGCGCTCTCGTTTGCACGAATTGCACGCCGCGGGTGACAGGACCGAGCGCGGGCGTGACGTCATATTGAGCGCGGGGTGATCTCGAAAATTCAAAAAAGGGCTCTAACTTCTCATCGTTATAACTTCGGAATTACTGCATGTATTAAACCGAAATAAAAACTGATGTAATGCGCATAATCTACGCCCCGATTTAAGATGTCTTTGATAGTGATATTTTGACCTATTTATGTAGATGTGTGGTTCACGCTGTGCCGTCACGGTGGTCGTGTAGGTGTGCTGCAGCTGTAAGCATAAAATCCGGGAAATTCTACGCTGACGGTTTTGATTTGCATTTTAATATGCACAAGGGGATAACCGGGAACGAGCCTGTCATATTGTCATCGTGTAAAATAAACGTGTGACGGTAAAATAATCGATAAACTCAGCTTGACGTATTGGGGGCGCATCAAAGCACAGGTCAAGTAGTATGGATAAGTGGACGCTGCAGGCGTACCTCTGAGCTACGCAATTTCACTCAACACTGAAAACTTATATTATTAACCTCCAACCAAACAGATGAGTGTGATAAGTTTGACGTGAATGCATGTTTGTCTATGGCATCATAGCTCCCAAACAGACAGACATAGAACAATAACAGAATCTATTTATATTTTATCTTTGTTTTGAAAGTGTCTCTGTGTGTTCTGAGTTTATGATTCAAAACATCTGTTTTTCCATTTGAAGATAATCAGTTCTTTTCTCATTTATTTGGGGAATGTCCATTATCAATATCTATAAGAGAAAAAAACTTAAGAATATAACAAATCGTTCTGGACTTTGAACAGCCCCTGAACTTATAAGAAAACTGGTTTATGTCGTAGATAAAAATTCGGATTATCGTAGCTTTGATGATCAGTTGCGCACAGAATATCCAATTTCGGTCGCGTTTTTACAGCTACAACGTGATAGGCAAGGCTATTAGAGGTGACGCACAGAAAATAAACAGCCAGAATACCAAGACTCATTTTCACGGTAACTAGCCGTAATAGGCATGATGACTACTACTAAAAATTAACAAATGTTTATCATTTTCATAAAGTAAATTCAAAATGAATGCAATAATTGTAAAATAAGTAAAATCGGTAAAGAAATCACGGAGTAAAAGCTTTTAAAGTTTCTATAGGTGCCATCGCCGGTCCCTTTCTCGCTAAACAGAGTATCTTCACAGTCACTATGAAAACATGGCTTTGTGACGTCACATGCCAAAGAGATTGTATCTAAAGCTACCACAGCTTAGTAATGAGGTACTATGAAGGACCAATCTCTGACATCACTGCATGCTTGAGCTTCTATTCCTTGTTTTTAAAATGCTTTAACTTTGTAATTTTTTGAGATATTTTATTTTTGTTTCTATTATAAATATAATATAAAATCATTTCTAAGACATCTGTTTATTTTGAAATGTGCGAGCTTGATCTACTGTGGATATAATTCTGTAGCGATAGGTAACCACATTTTAGGCAGCATAGAAAACAGATGTGTCAGCTCTCATTTTTGACGTCGCGTTGAGCAATGTCGGAGAAGGTTATTACTGTTTCTCGATCTTTGTACTTGTCAGTTTGTCGATACGTTTCGATCACAGACCTATCTCAAACTCGGTATTCGCATGGTATATGGTTTCAGACCCTATTAGGTGGACCGACGATCCGGTGAAAACCGCGGGACGCCGATGGATGTAGGAGCCGAGCAGCCGCTCGAGGTGGGGCTCTCTGGGGGAAGCTTATGTTCAACAGTGAACTTCTTCAGGCTGTTGATGATGATGATGACGATGATGATGATGATGATGATATGGTTTCGATAAAAGCCTTAAAGCGGGAACGTGTCAACATGGAACTTCCTTGGCATCAACACATTGTCTGCACAATGTTCAGAGAAACGCCGAGCAAAAAATTCAAAACGCTTGATTTTTATCTAAAAATAAATTCGTGGTTGAAAACTATTTTATTTCATGGAATTTCAAATTTCCCATTTCTGCTTATTTAGGTTATTATATTACTGTAGGCCAGGTTTACAAGAAATGTAGAGTTTTATTGTACGCATACAAACAAAGCAATGTTCAAGGAAATGATTGCATATTCAATTGTTTCCCGTAAATATAATTTAACAAAAGAGTTTAAGAAAGGCTTTGCTTATAAAAAACGCATTTATGTTATTTAAACAATCATTTTCCCATGGCCTCGCCCACATGTCCTATGCAAGAAGCTAGATCTTCGCAGTATTATTTTAAGCATAATTTCATAGCCGTAGTGAAGCCTTCAACACTCCGATGTGAGAGGGTGATGCTGGGATCTAGCAAGGATCCGCTTCCATTAGCGTCCACGCCTAACGAAAACTCAAAATGTATGAGTCTGGAAAACTTATCCGCAGATAATGGTTAGCTAATGTCATTCTCATACATTTTGAGATATCGTTTGGCGTTAATGCTAATGGAAAGGTATCTTTGCTAGACCCCCCGATGAGGTGAACGAGACCATCGTACGTTCCGAACCAAAAAAGGTCATAAAAACAAAACACTCACATTTAGATCTTTTCAGTTAGATTTTCTAACAGAATAATTAATATATAGTACTACGTAACTACGTATTTGTGTGTGCGTAAGGTACACACACAAATTCGGTATTCAACCCGTGCTACAAGTCATTTACTTGTTGCTCTAATAAATATGCCAAAAAACGACCGTAATAAAAAGCACGCCTAATCTTCCGAAATTCAAGAAATCCCAGAATTATTCCCGATATTCAAAGCGCGCCGATACAAGGTAAAACCATGGTACTATTACATATTCTGTGGTAAAACACGACGAGTCCCGGTATCGTGACGTAGATGTATTAGCATTTAGATTATGTCCCGGGGACACGTGACGCCGGGATTTGTCTACCGGTTTTCATTATTTGAACACGATTTTTTCCTTTTTTGTGGATTTAAGTGGCAAAAGATTTTTCGTTCTGTAAGTGATTTTATTGAGAGCAATACTCGGTGTTTCCCTGCGAGATAAGATCCGAAATGAGGAGATCCGCAGGAGAACTAAAGTGACCGATGTGGCTCTTAGGATTAGCAAGTTGAAATGGCAATGGGCAGGCCACATCGCTCGTCAACCAACAGTGACAACCGATGGGGAAGAAAGGTTCTCGAGTGGCGCCCACGAACTGGAAGACGCACCGTAGGCCGGCCCCCCACTAGGTGGACCGACGACCTGGTGAAAGCCGCGAGGAGCCGATGGATGCAGGAGGCGAGCAGCCGCTCTAAGTGGCGCTCCCTGGGGGAGGCTTATGTTCAGCAGTGGACGTCTTCAGACTGTTAATGATGATGATGATGAAGTGATTTTATTTGCTGCATGGTGAGACGATTTTAGTTTCATCGCTAGAATAGCTCGACGCTAAATGAATGACGTCATGTGGCTAGTCTTGAATATCTTGAAGAAAGCGGGATTTATTAACGGGATATTTACCATGTAATTTATTTGTTTCGAGTTGCCGATATTTCGGTACTGTTGCAAGCACCATGGTCACGGACGAACTTAATAAACAATATGTGAGTAAAGTCATTGAAACTTCACTCACTCGCTTTCACATTCAGTTTCAATCTTTATTCACTTCACAGTTTCGGTTTTAGTATTATTTACAACTTCAACCCCAGTCAAGAAGTGATGAATTATTAGCATTTAGATTACATCTCTAGAACACGTGACGCCGGCATCCCAGATTGTAGGTACCGGAATCTTAAATAGTGGGTACCGGTTTTCATTAGGTGCAATTCCGGAACTGCGCAGCTTTGTGCTTCTATTGCGGTAAGTGAAAATTAAGCTAATTCAAACAAAATAGGACTGCGAAGCAAGAATTTCTGCAGACTTGAATTTTAGGAATATGTTTTGTATGTATTAACTGTGTGTTTGTTGTGTTAATACTAGAGTGTTGTTAATACTAGAGGGTTCAATCGTTATTTAGTTATCATTTTATCTTTATTGTTATATCCTATAAAAAGCCGAACAGTGGTCATCTTTTCGTAAGATGAATTATTATTAAAGTGATAATAAATATGTTCATTTTAATCGACGTTTATTTCTTTATCTATTACAGCTTTCCTTTTAACTTATTAATTTCATCATAATTTCTTTTCTGTTACATTTTCATACTTACGCTTTTTCACATCTAGATTTCTCTTTCACGCATCTTGAAATTACATAAATAATTATGTCATTATCACGCTTATTGCTTACGTGTCCTTTAATTATAAAATAAATTTACTTACATATAATTTGAATATATTTTAATTTCAAATACCAAACAATCGTTTTGCTCACATTTTTAAGAGTATTCTATTTTTTTATATCACGACTGTTTTTTGCTACCATTGATATTAAATATCTAGAGATAGCCCCACCTGCATTCTAATCCTACACACACTCATGAATCCTACACATTTATCATCAGACATTGAATTGTAATACCGTAAAATAAATCGGTAAACGCGGCCTCGCTTCTAGTACATTTGCGCCTTATGAATATGAATGAAAAGATAACTACACCACAGATAACAAGTTATTGTTATGAATACCGCTCCCTTATCGATTTTGATGAGGCTTTCGAGAAATAGGCGGAAAATTATTGTTATTAATAAACTTGTGTATCTAAACTAAAGTCTTGGGATTGTTGTCTGATTATGTTAAATGTTAAACTATGGTTGGGTTCAATTTAACTTTGGTTATAAAGGTGATTAATATGATTCGGTATTAGTTACTTGGTTAGGGAACAGTTACTATGGTAAAAAACGAATGCCAACTGACAATCGATGGGGAAGAAAGGTTCTCAAGTGGCGACCACGGGTCGAAAGACGCAGCGTAGGCCGGCCTCCCTACTAGGTAGACCGACGATCAGGTGAAAACCGCGGGGAGCCGATGGATGCAGGAGGCGAGCAGCTGTTCTGGGGGAGGCTTATGTTCAGCAGTGGGCGCGTTCAGACTGTTAATGATAATGATAAGTCTTTCTCGGTTTAAACGGAAATTATTAAGTAAATGGTTCTTTAATTCCAGGAAATTCGGACAAACCGGAAGCTGCATGAGCTTTTAATTATTTATTAATTTTGTGATGCAAACGTCGACGTTCGACTGGAAATGATTCAACTTCGATAAATAATTTTGATCCATTATTCAGTCAGTTGTCAATCTATTATTACTTATGTTCGGGCACGATACAATAGTTTACTAAGTAAGCTTCTAACTAGCTATTACTAATTGGTGGGCGTGGTAGGTTATGGTAGGTTCTATGCTAGTTTTTCTACCCTTACTGCCACTAGGAACATAATAGTGTTGATGACCGTGATTTCGAAATAGGTAGTTGAATATCAAAACATTTAATTTCTAGTTCACTTTATTTCTTCTTTTTGATTACAACTGACTGTTTAGTTTCGTTTTCAAAAATAGAATGGTCACCTTTGTAGACTCAGCCAACTACACTTTGATGCCAATATTTAACGATATCGATGTATAAATACCACAGATGTTTTTATAGTATAAAATACTCATGAAAAGAATAAGCTAAAATGTTATTTATTCTTAATATCATGACCCAAAAAATAAATTATCATTATCAACAACCTGAAAGGTCGTCCAGTACTCCTAGTACGAGTTTTCCAATACGTGAATAACCGCGATCCATTTCAAATTTGTCCTGCCATCTTTAGTTCATCAACGTGTCCGCTAGGTGCGCTGCAGAGAAATGTATGGGAGAAAAGGGAGAAAACGTAAACGAATCAAGTTTTAGTAAACTATCGAAACTCGTACTAGGAGTACTGAATATAGGTAATTAGGTACATCCCCATAGAGCGCTACATGAGCGGCAGCTCGCCTCCTGCTGCCGTCGGCTTCCCGCGGTTTTGACTATAATAGTTACTATCGTCGGTCCCACAGAGCTTTGAAAAAAATGATGCTTCGCACCTAGACGAAGTGTTTTTATTATCTGTGGTTGGTCCACTTAATGAGGGACCGGACTACGCTGCGTCTAAAACAAATAAACAACAATTACCTACTACATAATATTACTATGTTGTATTCACTGAAAATGAAACAAGTTCCTTTAGCATTTATTTTGGGAAGAAAATATCTGCGAAGGCAATTCTTATATTATTACGTATTACGCAACATAACGCCTGCAAGCACCTACTTAGAACTCGGTGAAGTTCCAGTGTGATTAATATTATTTTGAGTTCGTTGACTGTCGAAACGTGCTGAATTGAATTTCCATTGAAATGGAATATTTTCTTCGATATTGATTCTGTGAAGTGACTCCGCGTTCGGCTGAAGTTTCATATGTTTGGAATTTGCTCAGACGTCTTTACTTACTGATATTAAAAGGGGATTTTCGTCCTTATATTGTGATTGGTTGCCACGTCTCTCGGCTTCTGGATCGTCAAAAGATTGCGTGATTGATCAAATCCGTCTGGAGTCCTGAACGTTACGTACATTATTACGTTGAGTGATGATTTATTGAAGAATAATCTATACTTACATAATATTTTTATTAAATTAACGTGAAAATACAGATGTATAGGTTTAATTTGTTATTCCAATAAAGAATTTTCAATCAACTTGCACACGAGCCTCAGCGGCGATAAAAAAGCGCACAAAAATCCTTTTTGTGGGCTGCACAGAATAAAATCAAAACATTTCCCGCTTCAATATAAACAGTAAAGCTGTGTACACACCAATAACCGATAACCAATAAAAAACAAAAGGAGTCTTCGGGAGACCACAAAGGTTTTATAGCGCAAAATTCTCATCTTCCGGCCGCTGTCGGCGCACGGTTAGATATTAATCCGGGACCAATAATCGCTTCTGATAAGAGATTTTCTTTCGTTCCTCGGTAATGGGATGTTTCTGCATCGGTGAACGCGGCTGTTTAAGTTTAATAACGTTTCGTGGCCGCTCGCTTCGCTCGCCCATTGTGGTCGAAACGTGATCATGCTGCAGTGAGCTAGAACCACAAGTACCTACTCGCTATCATAGAACAATACAATAGCGGTGGAAATTAATGCGATTTTGCGTAAATTTCATAAACATGCTAATTCACGAGTCACAACAAGCTATTTGCTAAAATGAAATGGAAATGAAAAATGAAATGAAACATGAAATAAAAATAAAAATGAAACTAAGATGAAATAAAAATGCAATAAAACTTTATAATAAAAATTAAATTCAAAATGAACTAAATAAATTGAAATGAAATTTCATATTTCACAGAATTTCGCAACTACATTTCATTTACGAAATGCTAATTGAGTTTTCACATGCTAAAAATGAATGCGAATGCTAATTAATCCATCACTACAATACAACCTAGACTAGACCACTCATACACTTATTGAGAGCAGCAAAAATATTGTAGGTCTGTGTACTCTTTAGTCATTTTTAGAAACGGGCTCTGTTAATTATTTTTTCCCGTGTGTATAATGATCTTAAGTACCTAAGTATTACGTTTTTACGTGTTGTTTTTAAATTTTTTAAGTTTGTTCTGACGTTCGTGGGGCCACAAATGGGGTCCGACTGAAAATCAGTAATCAGAAAATTGTAAATATGCTGAGTCGGGGCCCATTCGTGACACCACGCAGCATTCCACTGCTTCTGTTTGTGTGTATATTGTTTTGTAATGTCATTTATGTAGAGTAATGTTGTGTGTGTTACTGTCACGAATAAATGTATTTTCTTTCTTTTCTTTTCTTTACCACATTTGCATGAACAATGTTCCTACTCATTTAACAAATCTTGCTTGTTATGTTTCATAATTAACCACGTAGAGTTTAACAAAGTGATGTCATTTGACAGTACACTTATATTTATGCACGTTCAGAAACGTTAAAGCGGAAGTTTCGGTAAGTTCTATTTACTTTTTGTCAACTTCTATTTACTTTTTGTTGAAACAAAATGAATTATTGCTAGAGCTGCATTTTGTTTGGCTAGTTTATTTTGGGGTTTAATCCCCTGGCATGTGGTGCACCGACGCTGGTTATTTTTCATAACATTAAAATATTGCAAAAAAAGATCACATCAATCAAGGCAGTTTGATTTTTTTATGCTTAATAATATTAATAAAACTTTTCAGTGTCATTCCACTAATTTGACCAACTATTTTTGTAGAATAGAACTCGATGTAGTCTTTGAAATGGTCAGATACTTATTTTGGTTAAAATTACCTATGACCACCTATTTACCTATTTATATTTATTAAGATAGGTTTAAAGTATATTTAAGTTGTTTAGTTTAGTGTATATATATTGTTATTTAAATTTTGTACTAATAAATATCTGGTATATTAAACATTATTATAGTCCTTAAAATAGTTTGATATCAGTGGGATTTGAACCCGCACCTTCTAACTGATCGGATTAAATCCTATGACCTACTAAAGAAATGTTAAATATCGTATCAGTGGCGTATCAGTTTACTAAAATAAGCTGATAATGATGACGATGATGATGATGATGATGATGATGATGATAAAAATTCCTATATTCAAAACTAAACATTAAATAGCGCGTATATACCTATTGGCTGCAAAATTATAGTGCGGAGCATTGTGTATTCTCTGATGCAAAAAAGGTCTTGTAAACGAAAAATTTCGCTTTCGTGCTTTGTGTTCCATTTTCCATTTAAACATTTCATTATTTCATTGTGGGTTCCATACTGATGCACATAATATTTTATCAGAACTCAACGTTTTGCCCAACAATACACTAATCCACGCTCCACCGATGCATAATTAAACGTATATAGAGAAAAGCGTCTTCATTCAAAAGGACTTTAAATAGATGTGTCTCTCATTAGAACATACTCGTCTTGTCAACCACGATTTTATACCAACCCGTTACTAAGTTCTTGGTACGTTTTTGTACAGTCTTTAAAGTTGAAACCCACAGATAAACAAATTAATAAAAACAGGGTTGGCATGCCCGATGTTCCTTATTAATTATGTTTCTTGTAATTTATAGTCGTTAAAACCGAAGCCGTCACTCGACTGAGTTTTATTGTAACTGTATGTGAGATCCCTCAAAACTTGCGGCTTGCAATGACAAAAGATTTTTGTAACGCCATTTTGAATTCCTCCATTCTCACCGCTAGCAATGGTCCCGAATGTCCTTAGTTAAGCTCAAAACGACCGCGTAAGTCTATTGTCTACGTTTACTGGAAGAATTTCACTTCCGTACCATTAATTTTCCATTTCACCCCTTAATCGACTATTGAAGGGCTTTCCCGAAATTTTGAGCGAAATTTTCCCGATAAGTTACCATTATGTCTCTGTTCTGAATCGATTATCCAAACATACTTCACTTTAAGTGCCTTGGGGGTTGAAACATTATTCTCGATACGTGGTACTCTATATAATTACATTGTTAAAGTAAACAATTAAACAAAAGCATTTTTTTTTGGTCGCTGTAAGTGACGCTCTCTGAGGGAGGAATACTGTTCACTGAACAAAGTTCAGCAGTAGATGTCTTCAGGCTGTTGATAATGATATCTCTTAGATTTTCGCGATTTGAACACATAGTTTTACGTTTCACACAGGACTTAATCGCGCTAAAAACATTATTTATTTACCTCGACGAGAACCGCCAGGTTCATAAATCTGCGATCGCTAAACATTTGCTCGAGTCGGGTCCTAACCATTGGATTGAACTCCATGACCCTAAAATCCTCTCCACAGAACGGCACTACTACTCAAGGATTGTGCGTGAAGCGGTGGAGATTAAGAAGCATAAAAATTTTAACCGGGAGGATGGTTTTAGGTTCGCTTCGTCTTGGAACCCAGTGTTAGGCAAGTGTTTGCGTCGCAGCTTACGTTCGGACAAGTCTGATACTGTTAGTGTTGTGTGCCGTGACAATTAACCGTATGTTTACACCATCGAAGTTGAAGTGTGGGTAGTTTTGCATAAACTGCTCGCTCTATTGGCACGGATACCCGCATTCTCCAGTCTTCTCGTGACCACGGCCAATGAAACTTGGCCGAAACGTCGAGGTAAATAAATAATGTTTTTAGCACGATTAAGTCCTGTGTGAAACGTAAAACTATGTTGATAATGATGACGAAATTGTTAGAAAATTATAAAACAGGTACCCCTTATCAATGATGGTAATGATAAAATATTCCGATCTATCCATACATCTTTAGTATAAAACCTACGGTTGATATGATAATAATGGTGTTGATTATATATATGTTCATACTCGTGCTAATAACCATGCCGAATTAATTTTTCTAATGGAAAAATAGCATTGATATCTGGTCATCCATTTTGGATGTCCAGATTTCAATAGGACTTACTATACTTAGGAGATAATACAAACATTCCTACTAATATTATAAATATGAAAGTTTGTGTATGTGAATGGTTATAACCTTCTATCTCGGTAACTCCTAAACCGATTGAGATGAAATTAGGAATGCAGATAGCTTATACGCTGGATTGACACATATCATACTTTTTGTCCGTGGATGAAACTTCGGAGCGTAACTAATGTTAAATAAAAAAAATTTCGTCTGCTTTTACTATACCTGCCCTGTTTTAATTAATTAAAAAGTCTTTAAACTTCCATTAAAAAGCTCATCAAAAACGAAATATGGACATCGTCAAAGATAATCTTAACAGAAGCGCTATCTGCGTCCGTAACTAGCTAACGCTGCAAAAATTGGCGAGTGACAGGCCGGCCTTTGACGCGAGTGTAAGCAAAGGCAAACAAGCCAGGAGATAAGCCACATTCACCAGCGAAATTGTAAAAGCTAGCGCACAAAGAACCTTATTAACCTGCCACTAACTAATGGACGAAGATAGGGTTACAAAATGACCCGACTCAGAACGGCCCTTTGTGATGTTAATCGTAATTTTACCTACACACAAAGGTTTATTTACTCTTTGACCGGTTTGATAGATGTTCTAATTTTTTATTCGCTATTTCAAAGGTTTTTGAGCTGTACTGCTCGATATAATATTATGGATCGCAAGCCACCTTTGGGACGTTTTTATATATTGCTACTATTATTTTAATATCTGTGATATTGCTTAAAATAGAGGTGAATGTAGCTCCCGCTTCTATACGATTTATAGGCTTTTATATTTATTCAGACATCGAAATAATAGCTCTTTTATCCTATACAGCATTATTTAAGATTGGCACTACGCCGTTAGTACATTTAGCCACTGTAAGTTTATATTAACTACTTTAGTATTATAGCTAATTTATGTCAAAGTTACGTCCAAGTCTGGTGAGGTCACGGTCAAATAACGGTCAAGCTTCAATAATTAAAGTGATGGATACTTTAATAAATGTTTCTCAGGAGTTGTGGAAATAGAGATAAGAATCCCTTACAATTTTCGCGCGCTGCAAATTTAGGCAAATAGTATGCGTGTGTGCGCTCGAGCTGTATACTTTCGTAGTGTGCGTTGAGATGCGACGACGTAGCGGGAACAAAAATCTTGATCCGACATTTATTACGTAACATTGTAAAAACTATGTCGCTTAGTATCTGCACTAGTGTAATTATGACGTTCTATATTTATCCAGTAAATTACATATTTTTTACAAGTATAGGTATAATAACTAAATTGGTTAAAGTTTGGTTAGACTAAAAATAATTTGGCATAATTTCTTATATTATTTTTAATGAGAATAAATTACGTGACGAGCTAGTCGTTCATCTGATGGTAAGCGGTACGGCCGCCCTATCTAACACAATAGATTCTTCTATTCAACTTCAAAACAGTTTTAAACTGATAGGAATCGTCACAAATATATGCATCAAATGTTATTTCTTGGAATTACAGTCATTGAGCCTTGTGTGCTCATCTTATTCATCAATCAATGACGATGTTAGTGATTTTTGGCGGTTGATGCACTTCTTTGTATGTAATTCTCTGTAAATATAATTAAACGTTAGAGAATGAATAGTAAGTAACTCATAACAATTTTTATGATAATAAGTGTTCTATAATATACTTAAGGAATGCAAGCGCCTTTTGTGTTTTTTCAATTCTTTTCTTTTTGATAATAACTTTTCCGTAATGTGCACGTTTTCGATCCATTTACTAAAAATAAAACATACGTTTTAATAATAGTACAGTTAACACAAAATATTTACGTGTAAACAAATCATTAATTACGAAAAAAAATACTTACTGTATCAAAACAAGTTAGTCACGGTCTATAAGCATGCGTAATTCGATTATTTACGTAAGGAGCTGCACTGATCACAGCGTCACAGGTTCGTCGTCGAGAAGTTCTCGGGCGCGACTGAATGTAGCTTCCTTGTGCATCGTCTTATATCGTATTATTTCAATATTTTTTTACCAATAAATTTGTAGTCTAAAATTAAATAAAAATATGATGTTTGGTAGATAAAGACCTGTTCTTTCATAATTTATCACTGTAAATTGTATTTATACTTTAATCATACGTGTAGATGACGGTTATACGCACTGTTTTTTTGGAGATTTTCAGTGTGGAACTAATTTTTTTTAACACACTTAATGGATAATTTAAAAAAAAAATATCTTGACTGTGTCCTTGTTATATTTATGCCCAGTATGTACAATTTTTCTCAGATTATTATTCGCTATCAGTTATCTAGAAACGTAATTGACAAACCTACCGTTTCGTGATTTCGTAAAAACGTAAGTTTTAGTTTTATTTTTCATAAATTATATTGAGTAGTTATCTCAGTATTATTTTGTCTACGCCCTAGATAACTACGCGATTTACTATTATACTTAAGGAAAATTTCAGATGTCTCATAAAGAGAAATCAGTTCTGAAAAAGTATTAATATTTGGAACACGCCTAGAAAGGACTCTTAAGACAGTTTTTTCTTTTTTCACTCGTGCAAGGCGCATGTCACGACTGTTAAAAGGTATTATTCACAAACTAAGTAGAGGATACAAGTACTATCCAATATAATAAACACATTAACACATCAGTGAATCGATATCGGAATGTTTTCACATTCCCGCCAAATCCTATAGATAGTCAAATGTTTTTACTCTAATCTGTGCCAAAACCAAAAAGGTTTTAATTTGATAGATAGATAGAAAATGCTTTATTGCACAAGAGTAAATCAAGTACATAGGCGAACTTAATGCTAAGTAGCATTTTCTTCCAGTTAACCTTTGTGTAGTGTGGAGCGAGTTGTAGTGCTGGTTGAAAAGGAACAAGAAAAGAATTACCCAAATAAAATAATCATAAGAGGTAGCAATAGATAATAATATAAGTTTAGATAGATGAGGTTTTAAACAAATAATACATATTAATATCTTACATATTTTATATTAAACCTATTGCAAATTGAAATAAAATACTTATATAATAAACAAGGACCTACTCATTATTTGATGCTGGATGAAAAGAAAAAAGTACTACATTTTCGTCTTTCGTCGTCTTATTCAAACTTTTCGGCCAGCATCAACCTTTAAAATCAAGACTTGAGCCTCCAAAGAGTTTTGTCACTATACTTTGAGCCTCCTTCGCTTTAGTAGACAGAATGTTAACAAATGTGTGGCGTGGCCAGCGACGATGAAAAGAGATGTACACATGATACATGCATAGTTTAGGCGTCGCCTTTGCTTGCCAAAGTTAATGGAAGTTGGAAGAGAGGGGTTGTATGAAAGCGTTCTTATCTAGCCGTTTAAGAGTTTCGCGAGGTTGTTTGTACACACGACATTATGTTAGAAGAGGTTTTGTTTTGTCATAAGTGTGTTAGGTAGATTGTAGTCGTAGACTCTAGTACGGAGTTAGAATAAATTTTATTAAACTCGAATCTCTTTGCGTGGGTGGATAAGAGTCGGATATTCCTTATTAAACATGTTGGCCTAATTGATTCAAACGCATTTGACAAAACAATAAAAGTTTCTTTTTGTATTTCTATAATAAGTATTAATATTTTTAGAGTTATAGAGTTAAGAGAGTTTCGCGATGGAGCCATTTGGCGAATGCACTGTAAACACACTGTACCACTTGGCTCAGTTCCTGTTTTTTTTTCTCAACTATTTATGTTTTCTACCCGATTAACTCGAGAGATCTCAGTTACTCCAGTTTTTATCTTTTACATGTTATTTTGTAAATACGTACGTACGTAATTTATTTGTAAATTAGTTCCTTGTAAATAAAAAAATGTATAGAACTTATTGAAGCAGATAGAAAGATAAACTCTTTTTTTTTGTAACACTGACAGATAAACAAATGGGCGGCCCGCCTGATGGTAAGCAGTTACCGTCGCCTATAGACACCAAAGAGTATAGACACCTGAAACACCAGGGGCGTTGCCGATGCGATGCCTACCTTGAATTTATTAGATACTAAGATAAAAAATTTAAAAAAAGAAACAAACTTATGCTTTAATCACAACGCTTGGCAGGCGGCATGGTGATCAATCACAGAAGATTTTGATGTACCGAGGAGAATGCTGCTGTTCAATTTCTGGATTACGACACCCACGGGAAAAGATGGAGTGGTCTTAAGGTCATAGCTCATTAGAACCACTCAGCACACACTCCGCACCGCCTCGCCTCCTGCGGCAGCATTCTTTATATGGACTTGTATGAATATGCGTTCACTATATCAAGGGCTTACGATCGACGCGTTCCGGTGACGCTACGGAGTTGATATAGTGAGCGCATATCCATACAAGTCCATATTTTATAATGAATACTAGGCGAGGCGGTGCGTAGTGGAGTGGGTGCCGGGTGGTTCTAATGATCTGTGACCTTTATTCTCACACCGCCACCGGGACCACACAGCTAAAGCTAATCGCGTGGAACCGAAATTAAAACAAACTCTTTATAGATTGAACACACGCTTCTGTAAGGCCCCTTATAAATAGGTAGGAAATATATATTAGATTTTATAAAGCTTATTTTTATGCGCACGCTCACACCTCCCCAAGTGTAGTTAATGCTTCCCATAAAACCTACCCCACAAAACGAATCACAAAATTAACAATTCCATTACTGACATGACAGTTTTAATAACATCATAAACGTGTACTCTTTCGATCGCGGTTAACTTCGTGTTGTGAGTCACTCAGCTGGCTTAGAAAATAAAATGCTGGGTGCTTTAACCACGCAGGCGCGGCGCGGCGTGCGTAGGTAGGTTAAGTGATCCAAAGTAAATAATAATTTACTAACCTCAAATAGCGCGGCATGGTTTTGTATGAGCCCCTTCTAGGCGTGTTCCAAATATTACTACTTTTTCAGAACTGATTTCTCAATACCTATGAGACATCTGAAATTTTCCTTAAGTATAATAGTAAATCGCGTAGTTATCTAGGGCGTAGACAAAATATTACTGTGATAACTACTCAATATAATTTATGAAAAATAAAATTAAAAGTAACGTTTTTACGAAATCACGAAACGGTAGGTTTGTCAATTACGTTTCTAAATAACTGATAGCGAATAATAATCTGAGAAAAATTGTACATACTGGGGATAAATATAACAAGGACACGGTCAAAATAATTTTTTTTAAGTTATCCATTAAGTGTGTTAAAAAAAATGAGTTCAACACTGAAAATCTCCAAAAAAACAGTGCGTATAACCGTCATTTACACGTATGATTAAAGTATAAATACAATTTACAGTGATAAATTATGAAAGAACAGGTTGTTATCTACCAAACATCATATATTTATTTAATTTTAGACTACAAAATTATTGGTAATAAAATATTGAAATAATACGATATAAGACGATGCACAAGCAAGCTACATTCAGTCGCGCCCGAGAGCTTCTCGACGACGAACCTGTGGCGCTGTGATCAGTGCCGCTTCTTACGTAAATAATCGGATTACGCATGCTTATAGACCGTGACTAATTTGTTTTGATACAGTAAGTATTTTTTTCGTAATTAATGATTTGTTTACACGTAAATATTTTGTGTTAACTGTACTATTATTAAAACGTATGTTTTATTTTTAGAAAATGGGTCGAAAACGTGCACATTACGGAAAGTTATTAATAAAAAGAAAAGAATTGAAAAAACACAAAAGGCGCTTGCATTCCTTAGCCGCTCAGGCGCTTCAACCACATGTGCGGCCGGCATCGCGCAACGTTGACCGCTCCCCACCACAATTGTGGTTTACAGCTGATTGCGCTACTAGGGATGGCAATCAATTTTTAGAGGTGTCACTCGTTATAAATCGACTAAAATTGAAACTAGTTGAACATCACTATCGATTAAAGTAAAAGTCTCTATGGTTCAGGAGAAAAAAAAAACGCCTCAGTCTAAATAGCATCTCGCGCCGAGCCGGCGCGCGCCGGCGACGGAGTAATTTCCTTTAGGTACGGCGGAGCGTCAATTATTATGCGTAGTGTTGTTGTGTGTGTTTTTTATACTGCAACACACGTAAAAATGCATTTGTTTAGATAGCCAAGTAATGCTACTTATCAAAACTAGTTTTAAAATTTTAAAACACTGCTTAGTTTATTCGTATAAACCGTAAATATGCAAAACCATACCGCGCTATTTGACGAGCGCTTTGGGACCTACCTACGCCCGCCGCACCGCGCCTGAGTGGTTATGCAGAACACTTATTATCATAAAAATTGTTATGAGTTACTTATTATTCATTCTCTAACGTTTAATTATATTTGCATACATAAAAGTGCATTAACCGCCAAAAATCACTAACATCGTCATTGATTGATGAAGAAGATGGGAACATAAGGCTCAATGACTGTAATTCCGGGAAATAACATTTGATGCACATATTTGTGATGATTCTTATCAGTTTAAAACTGTTTTGAAGTTTAGTAGAAGACTCTATTGTGTTAAATAGGGCAGCCGCACTGCTTAACATCAGATGAACGACTAGCTCGTCACGTAATTTATTCTCATAAAAAAATAATATAAGAATCATCATAATTTATGCCAAATTATTGTTAGACTAACCAAACTTCACCAATTTAGTTATTATACCTATATTTGTACCAAATAATGTAATTTACTGGATAAATATAGAACGTCATAATTACACTAGTGCAGATACTAAGCGAGATAGTTTTTACAATGTTACGTAATAAATGTCGGACCAAGATTTTTGTTCCGCTACGTCGTCGCATCTCAACGCACACTACGAAAGTATACAGCTCGAGCGCACACACGCATACTATTTGCCTAAACTTGCAGCGCGCGAAAATTGTAAGGGATTCTTATACGAAAATCTAAGCAGGGTTTTAAAATTTCAAAACTAGTTTTGATAAGTAGCATTACTTGGCTTTCTAAACAAATGCATTTTTCCATGTGTTGTGGTATAAAAAACACACATAATAATTGACCCTCCGCTGTACCTAAAGGAAATTACTTGCACGTAAGGTTCCGCGGAGCGGGTGCCGAATGTGGCAGAAGCGCCTGAGCGGTTAAATAAAGTATCTAAAACCTCATATGTGCTCTCGTGGCTAATGTTTATATTTAGAAATCCAGCTAAAATCCTAAAGTATTGTCAACATACCTCATCATGATCAACGTCATTGGCCTTATTACATCTACATGAGATGATGGACATTTATGAATAGTTAGAGGCGCATCAGGTGGACCGACGACCTGTGGCCTTACCGCGTAAGCCCGGTGGCAATCGTAATCGTGTGCTCTCTTGCTCGCACTCAAGGGCTTGTACATTGTCGTAAGCAGGATGGCAGGCGATGTTCATTACCAGAATGCTTACACGGTAGGGCTGCTGGTCAGAACCGTGGTGAGCCGATGGATGCAAGAGGCAAACAGCCGCTCAAAATGGCGCTTTTTGCGGGAGGCTTATGTTCAGCAGTGAACGTCTTCAGGCTGATGATGATGATGATGATGAGAGGCGCATCAGTTGAATGAAAAGGAACCTACGTACTAAACTTTGCTATTAAAAGCATTATATTAGCCGTGTATATGGGATACTCTATACTACGCGCTTTCCACTCACACTCAGTTCACTATTCCGTCATTGCGTAAAAGCGGATTTCGGAAGTGGTCTTGTACCTACTGACAGAGCAAAAAAATAGCGAATCGTCATTTGTTTCAATGCTCTGTTTAATTCAATGCTAAAACGTGCATAGTTTACTTAATTGTATTTCAGACTTTACTAAATTGCCTAAGCAAGCAACGAAAAACACTTAAAAGCAAAACTTTATTATTATTGATTAACTTTCGTCGAAGTCATACCTAAAGTCAAGTAGGTATTCAATTAATACCTACGTTGCCCTGTATTAAATCTTGTTATAAGGAGTAAATAGCTGAACAAATTGCGTTACAAAAATCACAAATTGTTTTCGATTACGCAACAAACAACCAACTGTAATTAACAATAAATAAAACAACAAAAAATTCTGAATATTTTAATAAAGCTCGTGCGTTATTTCGCTCAAAAATTGTGAAATATGTCCAATCGAATATAAGGCATCAATCGCAAATTTGGCGTGAACCTTTGTGCTTCCATGAGTTCAAATGCAATATCCCATTGGATAGGTACAGTGAAATATTACTGCTTTAGTAAAGCAAGAATGGCTCAGTGGACAGCTGTGTGACATTTTAAACTTCAAGTCCCACTTCGGCCCACTAATTTATTAAGTTATGTGCGGAACTTGGTCACTATTACAATAGTGAAGGAAAAAATAGTGAGGAAACCAGCATGTCACAGAATCACAATTTTCGAGAACATCTGTCACCCACCCATACAGGCCTATACGCTCTTTTCATTTCAGGGAAGGCTATTTTTTAACGGGATAAAAGCTGGTTGGTCTCTACCGACGTATACAGCGTTATCGGGCGGATTAGTGAGAGGCAACTAGCTCAAGGGCATCCCTGGGGTTCGAGCCTCGGCGAGGCTACGTCCGCTGGAGGAATGGACCCTATAGAAAATCGCGACCGTTCTAACTAACCTACGGGGGGTAAGTACGTCGATCTCGCCGGCGCGGGTCGGTGTCTGATTATGTTACGCTGGTAGCATCCTATACCGAAATCGGTACCTGAGCCAAAAGGGCTAGACTGGTGCGGTGATCCTAGCTCAGCCGAAACAACGGCTGCTATAGGATCGTCCGGGTCACTCGACGTGTCTTGAGCGGCGCCGATGCATGCGATGGGGTGGGGAGTAGGGCCGTGTAACGTGAACGTATTACGATCTTCACATGCTTTCCCAAACAAACAAATCGCACTTCGATAAACCGTCTTCAGTAATGTTTTGGGCATTTCAATCACTCGCACGAGGTTTTTATTAAGTCACAGATATCGTTTGACCGTTATTACCGCTTCGGGCCCCGGTCATTTATGCCGGTCAATTTTCGCCTCGGCCGTACCGTGCCATACTTTAGGGACCTTTCCGGTAGGGATTAGGAACTTTGGCACCCTAAGTTACTTTTTATACCGCTTTTGTTCGGTGTACCAATGGGGATAGGGACCGGGTCATATGTAAGGCGTAAGTTATTTCAGTATTTATTGTATGGATACGGTTTATTTTGGTTTTTGTGGGGTTCTTTTTGTGTATGGATGAAAACAGGACGTCTATGATGGTAATGTGTTCGTCATTTCGTATCAGGGAGAGTGGGGTCAAGGTCTCATAATTTAAAGCAAGACTATTTTCATCACTTTTACGACTCATAATCAGAATTAATTGTTTAATCCATGTAAATGCATGTTATTGTTTTATGCGTGTAAATTAAAAAGTGCCTCAAAGTTCCCTTAGATTATAGTGTAAGCAATCCGATACAGAAAAGTAAACTCCGACCTGGTACTCATCACTATCATCATCATCAACAGTCTGAACACGTCCACTGCTGAACATATGCTTCCCTCACAGAGCGCCACTTTGAGCGGCTGCTTGCCTCCTGCTTCCATCGGCTCTCCACGGTTTTCACCAGATCGCTACATCTAGCACCCGCTATCCGAAGAATTCGTAACATAAGATCTAAAATTAAATAGCATTAAAACCATGAGCTAGCGGTAGCTTTTAACTTTAATGTTCCGTTCCTTGACCATAGCTTTTTATTTAACCCTGCCCTAAGTTTTTATAATACACATTTTGATATGATACTGAGGTTTTATGGTCAGGCCGTAAAAAACTATGGCTTATTTTCAGTTATTCTGTTATATTCTGTCTATCTGCTGAAGGACACGCACGATAACTTAGTCGTAAGTCGTAACTTAGTTATCGCTAGTTTGACCTCCGGAAAGTGTTTTAAGTTTGACCTCGACGTAAAGAGTACCTATCAAGTTGAACGCGCGTATCTTTCAATATAAAAATGTAGTGCTGGTGAAGCTTGCCTGTCTGTTCTTCGTTTCGCTGCAGTTTCGATAGGTGACCACTAAAAAAAAATTTGTAAATTTACAACTGAGCGCTACCATGCTTCAAAGAGCTGAAACTACTGATATTAATTATCATCATCACCATCATCATCATCATCATCATCATCATCATCATCATCATCATCATCATCATCATCATCATCATCATTAACAGCCTCAAGACGTCCACTGCTGAACGTAGGTCTCCCCCAGGGCGTCACTTACCTACAACATCGGCTCCCGCGGTTTTCACCAGATCGTCGGTTCACCTAGATGGGGGTTTGCCTACGCTTCGTCTTCCGGTATATTAATAATACTGTATACATAATAAACGTCTATTCAGAGCAGAATTCTAAGTTAAGTTTAAACGCTCATAAAGTCCGTTCACCTAGGTACTCTAGGTAGCCTAGACACGGTTCTGCCTAATAACTCCCGTGTGCGCTCCCCGTATAATGATTTACGTCTGTAGCTCACAGTGTTATGTTACACAAAATAATGTTTAAATTTTGGAAGGCTCTTTGCCTACATTTTCAGGGTTGACTTGGTAGAAGTTAGTTTGAAATGAAAATTAAGTTAAAACTGATGGTGATGATAAGTTAAAGCTAATTAGGACCCGATTGCAGGTTTACCAATATTATCCACAGTGCGTATGAAAATAATATTACTTATGGTTGAAACTCATACTGTTTTTGGACCGTAAAAATCTACGATACTATTGCAACTTCACGTTTGAAAAGCTTACTTTTCAAAAAAGAATCCAGTAAAAACAGCATTTTCGAAAAACTAAGCATCATTATTTCGTACAAAGAATCGGTGTCTTCAGGTTTTTTTTTATTATGCCTACTTCAATAATTACACTGTCCTATTATGATAGAAGAAAATCCATTATTATCATTCTTCTGCTATAAAATTGGTAAAATAGCTCCTGTTCTACATTTTTTGTTATCACATACGCTCTTTTATAGAGCTTCATTATTTTTACGAGGGACGGGAGATTGGGGGAATACCGGCACGCGTGACTTCGCCAGGAGGGGCATTAATTTTGTATTGGCATTTCCTGTAGGCAACGTTGAAGATTCGCATTCAAATTAAATTCTTTGACTGGGGAAACGTAGTCCCGATTGATGAGTTATTTGATTGTTAGCTCGTTGGTTCTTTTTGGAGTTCATAAAATCCCGATTGCTTCTATAGATTGTGAATTTACATTTAAATCCTTTTTACTGCGCCGTTCAGGACATTAAAAATGTCAGTATCTTTTAATATCACCAACTTTTCTATTGTTATCGTGACTATGTTACAAAAACAATACCATGGAACTTTAATCAAATTGATAAAGTGAACGTGCTAACATTAATCATGTACGAAATTCCCTACAGAAGCCTGATCTACAATTTATCTCGGGCATTGACCATCAGTTTGTAAATTTTGTTCATTTGTTTGAGGCCAAAAGATTAAACTTTAACAGTAGTCAATTTACTATTTATTCAAACGAACTTTAGATTTTTCAAAGTATCATATAAATATTTTATGGCGGTTGTATCAGGCCATGACTTTTTATTAAAATATTTTTGGCCTTACCGTGAAATCAAGTAGCCTAATTAAGCTCAAACTCCAGTCAAACATAAACCACATTTCCCTTCTGTTATTGGGAGCTCCGCATAAATTCTCCATCACGATGAATCTATGCAAATGTGATATATTTACCCCGAACTGTTACGTTACGCTCGTTTTACCCCATTTTCCTTTTTTGTAAATATACAAACATGCACCTGTGACATAGTGAAAGACAGTGACTGATGCTTATCGGAGTACGAACTTATAGGCTCAGCAACATCTTCTGCAGCAATATGTATATTTTTATCCCGTGGGTCCTTTGCTACTTAACATAGGCCTTCATATAAAACGCATAGTCATAGTCCAGTCTAAGTCAGGTAGTCATAGTCTAGTCTAAGTTGTGCCCTAGTGGTGGCAACTTTACTAGAAGCTTTTATGGAGTTTTGGAAGCAACACAAAAAATCACTAATGCTCGTAATTCAGCACTTAATGTGTAAAGCGCCACCAATTTTAAACATTTACACTGGAAAAAGCACAAGTTTTGATAAATAATACAATGGATCGACGTGAATTTTTCCGCGTTCCCGCCAAAAAGCCCAAGTGAAGTCTTATTGGTACTAATATTTATACTGTAGCGAAATAGACAACACTTGGTGGCCTCTTAACGTCACATTTCCCCTCTCATAAATATCAAAATAAACGGGTTAGCTAAAGTACTGCCCAAGATCTGTACAGCAGTAATCTTTTTTGTAAAAATATCTACCCATGCCATTTCGTTAGTCCCTCTTCAAAATGAGAGCAGGTGTAGCTTCGGCTTTAATTACAAAATAATTATTTGACCCTGTGTTTGTGGAGCCGGAGTCATTTGACCCCGAATTTTTGCAGACCCATTGCCTGAGTGACCCTTGCGTGAATAAATTATAAAGATATTTTTAAGCTTGATATTTGGACATATACATAATATAAGTGTATATCAGTTATGTAGGTTTCAGTAGTTTGAGATAGATTAAAGACGAAAAAAAAATAATAAAAACAAATACTTACCTAACCACCTTTAGAGAATCAAAGTAGTTAACAGTTCAAAATACAAGGTTTTAAATCTATTTATATTTAAGAATTGCAGATAATATATTTTTACCCCAGAATCTAGCGTATAACTAGTTCTACAATATTTATACCATGACCATAAACAATAGTAAACGTAGATAAATGAAGATTGATAGTAAAATCCAGAATATGAACATCATACCTATCCTACCTCATTAATCAAAGCCCTGCCTTCAACTATTAGCAGTTTCACGTAACAATTTTTATGATATTGGTGTCAATAAAGAGTTATTGTATTTTATTGTATTAAGTTAAGTCATAAAAAGAATTCGAAGCAATATTGGAACATATTTTGCAGTTTAAATTAGTACATCCGTAAAAGTTTACAGGCTAAAATTACAATAATCAAACTCAACTCAATGTTAATTTATGTGCATAGGTTCAACCAATGGGACGTTTTATTAAAAAAAAGCTGTAACTTTATAAAAACCCGATAGATGGCGGTAAAATCGGTTTTAAGTTCTGTCATTGTTAAGATAATTATGTATCGAGTTTAATATCCTATCCTTATTTTATGGAAGACATATTATACTCTAATGGCTTTCTATCGACAAATCGACAACTTACTCTGTGATTCACTCAACTGAATTTGACATACTCCGTGTATTGAAACTACAACCATGTTTGAAATACGTCGTTAGTACGCCATCTGGTGACAGAAGCCGAAACAGGTTGTTTTTTTAAATAAAACTCCTCATTGTGTAGTAGTAAACGTGCTTATACGCACGTCCGATCTGACCGAATCCTGTCCGATTCGATATCAAGCCTACATACATATCGTGGCAAGACATCGCCCATGTTCATTTGTTGTATTAACCTTAGATACTGTTTGTAATGTAGTGTGTGTTAGTAGTATGCTACTATTGCGGCTAGATAAGTCAGCGACTCATTTATGAAAATATTTTGTTAAGATTGAGAATAACTGCTTTAAAATTCGGTTGCAAGATTTGACCCGAATATACATAAAAATATTACGAGTAAAAAAACTTATAAGCAATCTAAATTACTTCTAAATTTGAAATGCCATTAATTATTACTCTAATAATTTAGTTTAATAAGGTGACCTGAAATTGTGACTTTGTTGACTGCTACAGAGATATTTGTTCGCCGTACTACTTAAGAAATATAAATTTAGGCATCTCAATTTAATTAGTTTTAGATACTTTTTGAGGTAATTAGCTAATTTATTACAAAGAGAAGTGCAAACATAACCTACTGTTGATGTTCTTAGGCTCAGTGTTTTGATAAAAAATTAATTAATTTTCTCATGCCTTCGAAAAAGGCCCTTGTTCTCTTGTTTAATGGAAAATCTTCATCAGTATATATGCTTCGCGTGGCTATATTCGGGGAGGTTCCAAGAAGAGCGACCTTGAATTGGTATGTTGTACCGAAAGGGGGTAAATCTACACCCCAAGGTATACAATGTTTCTTCTACGACTTTACTAAATTAAGAGTTTTTCATTGAAGAAATGTCATGTTAAGTTTACGTTCGAAAATAGCCTTAGCGCAGCTAGATGGTTGAACTTCGTCCTTGACCGAGTGCACATAAATAAGTTTAACGACCTGTATTTAGAAATGTATTTATTGTATCTTGTTAACTCTCGTAGCGATCGCACGTGCAATTTTGCTAGTAGATTTATTTTTTACCATGGAGGTTTGGAAACACCCAGTTTCAAGTAAGGCTCTCACAACTTGTACGGTATCATGGTCCCAGTCCACCCATTTCGGGATAACATACCAATTCAAAGTCACCTTGTAGATTGTTTTACTAGGCTGGTGCGAGTGCTACAATCGTTGACTCTGTCGCGTTATGTCATCAGCCCAATACATTCCTACTGCTAGGACGTGGCCGCGTGGGCCTTATTTTACAGAGAGAGACTAGACCATACTCCACCATGCTGGCCAAATGCGTTCCGCTCACCTAGAATGCGCACGAGAAAACTTGTCGTCGCTGTTAGAGTGAGACACACAAGGCGCTACGTTAGAAGGTGCTACCATAGTCTTGTCAAGATCTTTCACAACAAAGCGTTGAGATTTGTCGCGATGCTAGGGGGTCTAGTTAATGGTAATTTCTCGAGTTTTGTGATTCTTGAACATGCCATTTTCCTCCTGATGCGCGATGTTTCCTTTACCGTCGTTAATCGAGCTTGAAAAATCGTTGGTACAGGTAGGCATGGATTTTGAACCGGGTGCGTCGGTATGAAACTTCGCACGGGCAATCGCTGAGCCATCTCTGTACAGCTATCTCTATATGAGCGCAAAATACTGTCAAAATTACGCATAATCACGTACTGGTTTGCGTAAATCATCAAACAACGGTGCGGGCCCGTTATCAACGCTCCTTGTAATTTTATAGCTCGTAAAGGAATATTGCGCGCCCCGCCTTAAGCACTTCCGTGTGCCTCTGTCATAATTTAGGGGCTGCGGCCAAGCAGCTGGTGGGTTGGACATGGTTTCAATGAAATGAAATTGTTTTTATCATCGAATGGATTGTTACCACCCCAAAGAGATTTTTATAGTTTTCTATTAAGGTAACGAGTTTGATCCCGCGTCTTCCAACTCATTTGGTTAGACGTCATACCATCTAAAATAAGCTATGCATTTTCCAGTAGACGATACGGATACTAATTCCTTGCTGGCAGCAAAACAGTTATGACTTTTTAAGTATAGATACTTCTTGGGTTGCATTTCCACCTGCAAAAACACTTCTGCAATAAGTGCCCGACCATCTATAAGACTATGGCTTGAAAGTGTAAACTATTGTAGATTACACTAGTTTACATTCACAAGCTACGGTCTGATAGAAGTTTTCTTGCAAGTGAAAACCCGGCCTTACACGTCGAAATTTATGCCGTTCCATGTTAATTATAGCAATATTAACATTATTAATACAACGAAAAGCTTTTGCTTAAAATAATCGAGGTTTTCCTAATGAATATAAAACATTAAATGCGATTGACGTAATAATCGTGACGAAGGGATTATCCTTCACAGATCACGACACAAATATAATCGCAATAACAACGCCTGTGAAGCGAACACTTTAGAATTTGGGTGAAATTATTTATTCAATGCTGTTTTACACCGGTAGAGGCTTTGCTTTGAGTATGTTGATTATTTCACATCCTGTATTTATACGGGAACCGTTAGTTAATTACAGAGTAGTGTGTTGTGTACATAGCAAATTAAATGTTGAGTAGCTACTTGTGTAGAACGTACAACGTTCTCAAGAATAATGATGCTTCTATGCTTGTTTGGTACAAAAAAAACTGTGATATTATGAGGTTTTTTGTATAAAAGGCTAGTTGGTATTCGTTTCTATAAATTGACGGTTACTGACCTAGAATGTTAATCAATTTTATATCGGTACTTCTCTACGCGAGAAAAAATTTTTTTGAAATTGAAATCGATAGCAGAACGTTATCGATTTATTTATCTACACTTCATATAGTTTATCATCGATAACATCGATATTTTAACACAACACTAGTTGCGGTTTCCCCTGAATTTTGTCCTGAATGTTTAACAAACAACTTTAGGTAAAGTTAGAGAGAGCAGTTTGCGTCCGCTCCGAGTGTCACACAGGTGTTCGCAATTGCATTGTTTCTCTCTCGAAAGGCTTTTTGTTAGAATTTTAATGTAAGGTGATCTTGTAGACCAACGGCTGTCCTGCTCTTTCACGTGGTACATTAGGCTACTATAGTTACATCTTCTTCTTAATTGGGTAGGTACTTGAGATAATGTAGAAGCTGGTCGTCGTCTTTCCCTATCCCAATGGATGGCTTTGGTTATTTATCTTACTTAGAGGCACCCTGTAGTTTCACCTTAAACTAACCCATTTTTCTGAGGTAGTTAATGATGATCTGAGGTAGTCTATGTATATTAAAGAAATTTGTATTTTTACGAAAGAACACCCTGAGTTGTTTAAGAAGCATGGTGAAGTTATGACCCGCCAAAAAAGGACAAGTTTGCTAACTTATTATATCAACCTCCTGCTCGTAAAGACATATATAAGAAAAACGTATATAACATGTGCACATCCGTTTACAATAACATTCCAAACGACATAAAAATATTAGAAGGTAACAAATTTAAGAAATGTTTGACTGACTGGCTTCAATGCAACTGTTTTTATAGTGTTAAGGATTATAATGAATTCTGTACAAATATTTACCTATAAATTATAAAATTTGTGATTAGTTATTAAATAACATTTGCACGTCTGCTTGCAGACTAAATACATGAGCAAAACTTTTTGTAAGACCTATACTATACATGTATTTTAGCAAATAAACGATTTGATTGATTGATTGATTGATGATGATGATGATGACGCTGATGATGATGATGATGACTATTTTCCAAAATAGTTAGTATAAATTATTTTCCCATTAACTTAAAACATACTCGTCTTTACTAGTTCCCGTATCTAGTAGTAGTTAGTGGCAGTATCTTTAGGCTGAGTTGCACCATAATCACAGTTAAAGTTAATGTGACAGATATTTAGTATAGCCCGCCCGGTGAAGCGTGGACGGTTACAGTTAGCAGTTAAAGTAAGCGATGCACTCGCGACCCACCCTTAGTCTTTTACCTATACAGAAAAAAAACTTTTACGTATGTATATATTTCTTCTCGTCCACTTTTGGCTTAATATACTCAAGCATACTACAGAAACTATAAAAAAGCGGTTACCAGACAGACAGACATCCATTACCTTATTACACATGCAGGATAACACTTTAGTATTACGATCGGTTGTAAAGTACAGTAGTAAAACTCCACAACAGGTGAAAATGTCTCGTTGTGGTAGATTGGCTGCCATCTGCGTTATGAATTAGTTAGTAGCTGGAAGTTATTGAAAAAAAAAACAATGTTGAGGTACTGACAAATCTTCCATGGTATCATGGACAAATCATACAATTACCTATGATACTACTTATTACTACACTACTTATGGTACTTAACCGATTGGGAAGAAAGATACTCTAGTGGCAACCATGGACCGGAAGATGCAGCGTAGGCCGGCCCCCACTAGGTGGCCAGACGACCGGCGGGGTTATTACGTAACTTGCAACAGGCGTAAATTTCGCAATCATTACTGTCAAACTTGACTTTGGCAGATAAGTGACGTTTGACAGCAATCGATGAACTAAAAAGTTCATTATTTTGGTTCCATCTATTGCTGTTCTTTTGCTGTGGCGCTAGTATCAAAGGCCAAAGCGTATTCAGCGACAGGCGAGCGACAGGCGGATAACTTGCTGTTGCTTTGCTACTACTGTTGCAATTTTTACATAATACAATTGCCGATTTTGCTGTAGCGATCTATACCTATTATTTTTGGAGCCTTGGTCGTTAGCTCTAATATTTTTACTTGATAGGGATATGGGTAGAATTATGGAGTACCACGGGAAATAAAGAAAACTCATGGCAACATCAGCCACTATTTTCTATGGGAAATAAAATGAATGATCATCACATCAGTTTGCTTGTTAGCTATGATAGCATAGCCAATTATTTCACAAAATCTCTGTAGAATTTACCTATTAGACTTTACAGTCAAGTGTTTGAACACAATGCTTTTCAAATATACCGCTTTTTCTAATACATCACCTTATTACCTACCTTTTAGTTTTCTACCCCTTTGCGACTAGCCTTTTAAGTGGGCAGTTGCTCCATATAGTAAAGTTCAAGTACAGGGAGGGCGTTCTTTGAAATAAGTAACAATAGGTTGCGTGCAACGGTTTTTACTATACGTGTGGGTAGTTGGTTGGTTCTTTATGAAGGGTATTTTATAATAAGGTACAAAGTTGCTGGTTCGTAGAATGAAACGAAAAGTGGTTGGCAAAAAGATTAGGCGGACCGACGACCTGGTGAAAGCCGCGAAGAACTGATGGATGCAAGAGGCAAGCATCAGCTCAAAGTGAAGTTCTGTGGGGCCTGTGATCAGCAGTGGACGTCTCCAGGTTGTTGATGATGAAGATGATGATGATAACGTCCAATAGTGGACAAGTGCGTAGACCAGTGTGTATCCTTCTCTTTGCTAACTTTCGTGCAGGACAGGGCCCATGATACTTTAGTCAATGATTCAATAGAGTTTTGGAAAGAACACAAAATTCCAATGTTTTCCACTTTTATTCTTTTACTTGTACCGCAATGCAATAATGGGTCAATTTGGTTCACCATACGCTTCTCCAGGCTATCGTAAACTGTCACAGATAATAATTAGACCTGGTTCTAAGGTTTCTCATTATAAATATACTACCGGATCGTTTCTAGTTAACAAAAAATCTTCTGCAAGCAAGGATCCGGTCGCCTTAATGATGCCCGTTTTGCGCATAGCTCCTGTTAGATCTGTTTGTTCCTTTTTTCGCTTTGACTGCTCTCGACCTATTACAGCTATAAGAAATAAGATAAGACCCTTGTCGCCTTTGCGCTCTTATTTGTTCTTGTATGTTGTCACCCCTGTTGTAAGATAATTTTGCTGCTTATGTTGGCAGAATTAAGCTCCTTAGATGTTGATTTATTCGTGTAGCATTGGGTTTACGTGCTTTTTCATTAATTGGTGACCTGTTTAGTAAATAAAGTAACCTACATTAGATTTGAAAAACAAATAAAATCAATGTGGCTTAAAGTAAAGTGTTGTAAAAAACATCTAATAGTAAGAACTGAGAGAAAAGGATGCACGTCCCCCCATCGTTTGAACAAATACTGGCCCCACGTCTTTCTCTTATTGGTATCTCTTTCTTTCATATGGTTTTTTTGGTGTTATAATTATAGGTACCTAATTAAAGTTATATTTAGAGAAGCAAGGACCTATAAACCTTGACATTAAGCACATTTTATTACCTTTCCTTTGACATTAACTACATTAATTTTAATATTTTCAATATTCTAAGTTTGAGTACTAAAAGTAAATTATATGACCTTGACCTTGACTTTGACGTTAGAAAGTTGACCTTTAGAGTAATTTGTGTCTTTCATTTACATTTGCTTTGATTGCTATTTATAAAACAATCGCCAACGGGCAGAATATTTTATTGTACATTGTACACGTACAGTGATTGCCACACATTTCTGGCCATTGAAATGTTGGATTACTTGACTCAATACTTCAAAAAAAATTGGCCAACCGAATTTCAGTGAGACAGGATTTATAGTCAGTGCCAAAAATAAAAATTCCACTTCCATTAATATCAATTGACGTGAATAAAATATGATTGGAAACACATACATTACAGCGACGCGAAAGTGTCAACTGCGAAATTATGCTATAGTTTTCAATTATTTTGTATTTAAGATGAACTTCCGCGAAATCACGTGGGTTCACTCGATTTTTTGTATTAATTATCTAGGGTATGTAAGAACTGGTGTAATCACAAACATTCGTTGATATCTGAATGCATATTTTTTACTACGTTTTAGTAGGAATTTTTCAAGGAAATGGCTTTACCAGACCCAACGCGACAACCATGTTTTGCAGTTTGAATGAAACTGCGACAACATTTCGAATACCATCCTAAAGCACTGAACTTTTGCGAGAAAACCTGAAACATAACAGAACGGGGACCGTATGTAGAGAAATTCAAATAACAATATCGTCGGGCAAAATCTGCGTCCAATACAAAGTTATGAGGTTTCGGCGAAATTTCGCAGTCATTTACATGAGCCCTTTATTTTTTGCGGCAATTTTTCAATGTTTTATAGACCGCGTTTCGAGGGCTTTGTTCTCTCTTTTCTTATTCAATTGTACTTTTTCACCCCTAATATGCCAATAGAAATATTTCGAATATGTTGAGTGCCTATTTGGATATTTTATGGAGGGGGACTTTATTTAGCGCCAGGACAGCTTTTCGGGTTGTGATAATTTACTCTATACTGAATACAGAGGAATAACTACCTACTCAATTGTTGTTTCTTTGCCCATTTAAAACTTGATAGCGAAAAATAAAACTTAAAATAGTTATGGTTTCGGTACACAAAGTCTATTATTAAGGAGGATTATATTGATAGTATTTCTGTATTATTTTGTAGTTTTTTAATGAATTGACATTCTTTCGCCAGGAACGTAGGACTATCTTGTTTAGTACTAATATTTTATTTTATTGCTATGATACAGGTTATCTGTGTAAATAATGCACATAGTGCGAAAATGGGGGAAAATCGGTTAGATTCGGCTACGTAGAGCTTCCATCTCAACCACACGGAGGCACCTAAACTCGTGCGCACAACCAGTTCACTGCGAATGCAAATAACCACGGGTATTATTCATAGTTATCAAATTTAGTATATTTAAGGTGTTGCATGCCTAGGAAAATTTTCTGTACTTTACTTATATATTTTTTTTTTATGAGAATAAATGACGTGACGAGCTAGTCATTCCCTGATGTTAAGCAATACGGCCGCCCATAACAGTAATATAAGTAATATAAGTAGCTTTAACTGATCAAAACCCAAGATACAATGAATCTGAACCACAATTAATCATTCCTTAACCAAAAACCCGCAATTGCAGTTCTCAGAACCACGTTTCGTGAAATTATGCAACTTTACCAACTGCAACAAATTATTACGGTTTCGTGATATTTTCACGAAGTTTCTAATTCCTGGCTCGAGTCCAATTCGGTTGTTTTGTAAAATAGTTGGATGTCAACGGGTAGCGCGGATTGCTATGATCTGAATTCATTTTAATGTTATAGTTATAGTCACAGAGCTATGAAACAAATGATGCTTTGCACTTAGAGGAAGCGTTTTTCACTCACCCAAGCCAGCCTAGCTCCTTTATATATCAGGGTCGCTGGCACAACTGTTCCAGTGATGTTACATTAGATGGTGACTTGGAGACCGATTGCAAACGATCCCGCGGTCGTTGTTCTTGTTCGTAATGTTCAGTATTAATTGTCTTAGGTCAACGTGCTAACCACAGAGCAAGAGAAAAAATACGCTTCACCTTGATGCAAAGGATCATTTTTTTCAATGCTCTGTGCTTGACTGCACAGCTTAAAGCATTTAGAAAAGAAGGTGTTAACGTTCTAATCCGCAAACAATATTTTCTGCCATTTTTACGGGGGACGAGGTAAACACAGATAGCACACGCTCAAATCAAAAACTTATCCATGTAAACGCACACTATAACAATTCCCGCAGACCATCTTAAAATACGCACACAATTATCTAATACAGCGTGGTTACGCGTATCTTCACACTCACACCGTGGTAACCGCTAGTGATGAGCATTCACTAAGAAGAAAAATGAACGATAAATGAATGAACGAATGACATCAAAGTGCACGGGCTTATTAATAAATGCCTAGTTGATTAGTTACTCCAACTATTGTGTTGTCCGTTGTCATTGGAATATCGAACTCGATCGAAAAAGATAAAAGCTGGGTACACTAATCCAAAACTACTCCACGCCTATTAATAAGACCGTTAGGGTTTTGGTGAAGTTTTATTAACTTACCGATTTTTGAAAATATGGAACAAATTCCAAAATGAAAATTACCTGTAAGAATTAATTAAGTTTGTCGATGTCTCAAAATATGTCTAGGTAGGTAATCCCGCTTTGCCAGTTATTTTTTCGCCAAGCAGTGGTACAAGCACTACTGAGATCTGGTTTGCAGGGCACTGCAGCTAGTAACATTACCTTCTGGGCAAATAAGACTATGATCCGATTGAGTAGCAGTCTACTGATCTTATAACTATATGGTGTGATGTCTCAGACGAGGTGCGCAGTGCAGTTTCACGGGAAAAGTCGTTCATTAATTACGTTTTTTAAGCATTTTTGTGCCCCCCCCCCCCCCCTGGTGCTGCACGGTGAAGTTTTGAATCCATGCAAAATCACGTGATATTTAAAGTTTTTTTTATATGATATCAGAACACTATCTTCAATTATAGGTACAATCTAATTTAAAAACCTGGTGAGTGGCGCAAGTGACGTGCTTATTCTTTAGAATCTCATATACCCCCTCTCCCTGGTCATGATTTGTGATTTTTTCCGTACCCCTCTTTTTAACTTCACGTGATTTATGGACTAGACCAAACTTTAATTTTTGAGTTCCGAGTGATCCTGCAATCTGTTATGAGCAGCCGTGGCGCTTAATATCAAATGAAGGACTAGCTCGTCACGTTATTTATAATCATCAAAAAAATTACCCAATAGGTACCTACTTACACATTACAAGTGAAATAATTTAACGTTCAATGCTTCATTCATTCAATCAATTTCACTCAACTTTTCCCCGCACTACGCCTTCTACCAAGACCATGGCCGTTGTAAAACTGCCGCTAATCTGTCGTTGCTGGTGATTTATTTGGATCAATATTACACTAAATAACAAACACAATTGGCAAAAATAACACTTAATTGTGAAAGAAAATTCCATGTTCTCGTAAGTTTGACGTCTCTGATCGCCTTTTACATACAAATACCGCACAATTCACGATTTTAACGGAGTACTACTTCGCGACATAACACGACTCACAATGGCCGCGGATGCGAGTGAAACAGTTTTATATAACTAGTACGACCAAGTACCGCATATGACCAGCAGAGGGGTAATCCCTGCCTTGCCATCTCCTTTTCTAAATGCTCTAAGACTGCACCGTCTCACTGACATACAGTGAAACGTTGGCCTGTTCAAACCTAAAAATATGTAATTGGTAATTTTTTTTTTAAACCACAATCGGAAAGTTTATTTATAACATAACATTTAATAATATAAAACACTCAGATACTAAACTATTACACTAAACATCTAACTAATTTATAAAACATAAACTACTACCAAACTAAAACTATAAAATTAACAATACCTTACAAAACTAAAATTAAAATTTGACATCGATATATCATCGGTAATGAGTCAGTCACGGGTAATTGTAATGTATGGGCTCATAATTAATTATTGAGAATAATTTGTAGTGTCACAGGAGATAACATTCCTATTAGACACACAACCAACTGTCACGGGTCATATAAAGCTTTATTTTTTATTATTTTAATATACTAATACAACCTAACGTACTGCTAATGCTATCACGCACAGAGTTTTGCAAGTTTTGTTTACCAACATCAAGTCGTAAATCATGTGTCATCATCATCATCATCATCATCATCATCATCGTTAATAGCCTGAAGACGTCCACTGCTGAACATAGGCGTCTCCCAGGGAGCAGCTGCTCGCCTCCTGCATTCATCGGCTCCCCGCAGCTTTCGTCGATCCACCTAATGGGGGGCCGGCCTACACTGCGTCTTCCGGTTCGTGGTCGCCACTCGAAATCGTGTGTCATTATAGGCCAATTACGCCGTACACCTCTCAATAGAACAGGGGGGTCACCACAACATCTTATAGCATTATTACTTCACACATACTTTGAAAAATGACATAAGAGTAAGAATATTGTTGACGCAGAGCAATTTTGATGACGTCACGTTAAATCGTTCACTCAAATACAACTGTCATGTCATACCGTTCCATCATGTTGACACTGACGTGCGACAGTGATAATGCCATACAAGGGTTTTTGGCGGGAACGCGGAAAAGTTCACGTCGTTGCATTGTATTATTTTTCAAAACTTTTGCTTTTTCCAGTGTTAATGTTTAAAATTGGTGGCGTTTTACGCATTAAGTGCTGAATTACGAGCATGAGTGAGGGAAAGTGATATAATGTGTGAAACGAGATTTTTCGTGTTGCTTCCAAAACTACATAGAAGCTTCTAGTAAAGTTGCCACCACTTTGCTGGAGCATGACTTAGACTATGACTACTTGACTTAGACTGGACTATGACTATGACAAGGACATGACTTTGCATGAAATATATTATAACACGATGAAAATATAATACTTGACACTGGCTAAATACACTATGTGTGGAGCCAAAGTATAAGAAAAAAAAAAAATGCCAAACAAAAATGTAGACGTCTCGTTCACACGCAGAAATACTTTATAAGTTCATGGTACGAATTCGAACAATATTATTGTAACCTTGAAATAATAATGCCATGAAACATTATGGGTTTGTATTGACTTGTGGTAGCAGCAAGATTACTTTTAGCTCTATTTCAATCTAGAAGGCGCCCCGTGGTAACATCCAACTTACCTGCATTTCCGCGGGTGTTTTTGATAGTTTCCGGAATAAGTTGTAGCCCATGTTGACGCTGGTGATATAAGCAATCTGCGTGCAAAATTTCATCCAAATTAGTACAGCTGTTTTGGCGTAAAAGCTAGACCAACAAACGAAAGTTTCACTTTTATATTAATAGAAGATATTTAGATCGCAAATCGCTGAAGTAGATCATAAATTTCTGTTTTCTCAACTTCAGTCTTAAGAATAATTTTAGTATCTCTACTTTTAGTCTAAAAGTGGTCATTTTAATTCCGGGACACGTAGCTACTCTCATTCCAGACATCTCTATAGCAACCATTATTACGAGGATCTTCTTATTAATCACATCCTGTATTTCTCGCCGAGATTTTCCTTTTTTCGGATTATAATAAATTCTCGTAATTTGCATTTCATTTTAGCGTAATTTCTCGGTTGGCCTACGGACACACCTCCGAGGTTTGCGCTCCTTCAAAATGTTAAGATTTCCTAGAAAATATTTTTTGTGGTAAATAAATGATAACATTTGAATTAGACTTCCGCAAAAACATGTACCTACATTATATCATACCTAAAATCAATAACTACTAAACTTATCAAAATTATTTAACAATAGAAAAAGTCGTACCTACTACCTACACTTCTTACGTTTCTGTTGTTGTATCGCGTATATATTTTCATTCACGGCCTTTCTCAATGTTCCGAGCAAATCCTTAGTCATGACGTCTCATCCATCGCTAACACTAATCCTAATACTCACCGTACGCATACCCCTTATTAAGTGAGACTTTGTTTATTTTATTTTTGTGGCTCTCACCTCAAAACACCTGAACTGATTTAAATGAAATTTTGTACACAGCTTTTTAATACTACCAAGATCATATTATAACATATTATTATTTTTTTGATTTAAGATTTCTTACCAGTCCATCTTATAATGTCAACATGGAGGTGGCAAAATGCCCGAGGTCGAGGTGATATTGCGACATTGCAAATTGGCAAAGTTGTAAAATGACATGGTTGTAAAATGACATGGTTGTAAAATGACACGGTTTTAAAATGACAAGCACGTAAAATGCCATAACAAATGTCAATGTCATCGAGTAAGATACGGGTGAAACCGCGAGGTGCCTAGTCTCTACACGTGTCTACAAGCCGCCACGTAATCTTACGATAAAACATCAGCGTATTTTTTGCGGGAGCTTTATTAGATCGCGTTACTAAAACGTCTTCGGGTAACGTTACTGCGAACGTGGATTTTCGCGTCCATCAACCGCCGTGGAGAAAATCACAAATCAAACTGGATACATACTATGTTCCGCGTCTGTGGCGATGTGTGGGGGCGATATATCGAACCGGTGATCGGTATGATCGATTTTCCTTAAAAAAAATTGTAGGTTTGGAAAACTTCTACCGTCTCTTGTCCGTTTGGCCACGTTTTAAATGATGTCAAAATGACCATGGTTGTATGGCACAATAGCCTAGATAAACCTTAAACCCCCTTCTCTTTAATACTTACAGATTATAGCTTTAGTTAGCATTTTCGTAAAAGATTATTAGCAAGTATGAGTAGAAATAAATTACGTATAGGTACTTATATCTAAACTAGGTGACTCGTTGAACTTTGTTCCACGACATTTCTCTATCTTATATTTCCTAATAATCCCCTCGCTTCCGACCTTATCCGTAGTACAAAGCCTGATTCCGATTTTCAGCGTCGTCCAGTCGATACTCATCAATCATTAGTCCGGGTCCTGATAGATGTGGCCCGGACCGAGATTGGGCCGCCCTTCCTTGACGTATCAATTTATAAGGCAAAGAATGACCTGTCAATGCTTAGCCGTATTAGCGTTAAACATTCATTTGTTTTACGGTTGTTTTGTTTTGATGGTATATGTTTTTTTTTTTCAATTTGGGATTTGATCGTGTCTGGTTTTTAATTTTTATTCGATGCGTGATTGTTATTGTCGTGCGGAAATAGTTCTATATTGTTTTTGGGCAAGTATTTATGCGTCCTATATGAAATAAGTTGTCAGAAAGTATTATTATTAGCGCAATAATAAATTATAACTTGGTACGAATCTCTTATAGTGAATTACCTTATTAAAATTGCGCGTTGTGGAGTATTTAAATTTGTACACGTCAAATTCTTGTATTGTTTAAGCATCTATTTCTTAATTTACATATATTTTTTTAAATTTTTTTAATATTAAATTTAGTGCTCTTCATAATTTCAATACATCTCGAAGTAAAACCAAAGTAGGTATGTTGCACTGTATAAAAAACGATCACGCAAAAAGGGCCGCTGTGCGGCCTAGTTTCGCACTACAGCCCGCGCACCAAGCAACAAGTGCACTGTATAAAATTTAATTTAAAAACCGACTTGTGACCTTCTGGGTTCAGTAACTGTACGGTGCTATTTTATTTGTATAAATCACTTGAAACCCAATCAAAACCATAATTATATTTCCAGGAAAATTGCTAAAAGCAATTGAATGATACTCCACATTTTATGATAATATTAACTTATCATAAAAATATTAACAATCCTACTATCCTACATCCTAATTTAAGACCGTCTGTTTGTTTGATTGCTTGTTTTTTTTGCTTCAAGATTTAAGGCATCTGCTGAAATGATTGGTATGAAATTCTGTAAACTTGCTGCTTACATTACACAAAAATAGAATATATGTCCGGAAAAAAGTGATTTGAAATAGAGAACGGGGCAAAATCCGGGGCGGGGGGAACGGGGCGCTTACAATACACAACATAGGATATATTGTGTCCCGGAAAATTGAGTTTTAAAATAGAAAACTGGACGAAAGAAATCGCGAGGCGTAGCTAGTAATAAATCCACTATCCTTTGTCACATGTCATGTCAAATCTGATCCCGGCCTCCGATGCATCGATCATGGCATATCATCCGGCCACTGGGCTCCAATACGAGGAAATGGATTCGGTGACACTCATTCTTATGATGGATCTTTCGGTTGATTTGACGTTTTTCGCATCATTAGATTTGTGGCGTGTTCTTTGAATATCCATAGCTTATGTATTCAGTGGTTAAGAGGACCGTCCTGGTATTTAAAAATGTTATTTCCGTCGCTCTGCTCTCCACGCGTATGATAGAGACAAAAAAGCCCGTGAGTGAATTTACCTACATTTTAGCGTTTCGGGTGCCACCGGTTTTCACCGCTAAAACTTAACGAAATCTTTTGATTTTGGTGTCTATCGTTTGGATAGATTATAATTATAATCTGTGATTGTAGTGTATTTTTTTTTATTTGATTCGTGTTCTAGTTAGAACTACTTTTCTTACGTCATAGTCGGCTTCTTAGAATATCGTCTTTTTCACTAATGTTACGGCTACACTACCGTAACCGCCAATAATTACATAACATAACATAAAATTATGGCCATATTTAAGACAAATTGTACGAGTACCCACAATTTATGGCCATAATTATTGGCATATCACGGTAGTGTAGCCGTAGCGCTAGATGGAAGTATCGGCTAGTATGGGGTTGGTAACATTTGTAGCTCTATTACTCCGTGAAAGCTAGCTCTTCAAAGCTGAAACATGCCAATTTTCTCCCTCTAAGTATAGCATTATACATCTAAATACATACTTCACTGAAAATTTTGCATTTCCTATATACAAATAAAAATATTTAGGCAGTTAAAGTACCTACCTAAGTAAAGCAATAGAAACTACGCTATCCCTGTTTATCCAAAGATTCTGACCTCGGCAGCCAAAGTTATAACTTTAACCGATTATACGTTGCCATAGGTAAGTAAGCCTTACCTGCGGCTGCTATTACATCGGTAAACTTAGTTGTGGAACCTACCTACTTCAGGTACGTAATAAGGTTTAAAAAGGGGCGAGTTGGAATAAATGTGTTTTATTGGCACGAAATAGTTGTAAAGGCATTGTGTGAACAGTTTAAGGACTCCATTATCTGTAATGCCGCCATTAAGGTTAATGATCTTTTCTGGAACTGGGTGTTAGAGTATTAAAATATTGGTGTTCTTTGTTTACTAATTATGACGAAATGACAAGAAAAGCGATAGTTTTATAACTGTCAAATTTAATTACCATTCACATATTTGGGTTCTTTGTTGTTTTTTTAATTAATTTTCAATCACAGAGCAGGTAAAAAATTACAATTCCGCTGGTGCGAGCGTAAGTACCTGCTCTGTATGTAGTATCTAGTTAAAATTTTGGGACTACCTTCGTAGTACGTTTGGATTTTTTTCTCTAATAGCTTTTTGTTTTTGTGCTTAGACGTAGAGTCTAGACTCTAAACGATATTAAATTTCTTATAAAGAATTTCTCAGAAGTGAAAATAACAAATTGGTTAGAAGTAACTTACCCACCATTTTTGTATTACTTGAATAAGTTACGCTGGGGCCGGTTCGGCGGGGAGCTGATGAATGCAGGAGGCAAGCAGCCGCTCAAACTGGCGCTCTTTGGGGGAGGCCTATATCCAGCAGTGGACGTTTCCGGGCTCATAATGATGAAAAGAAATTTACCAGACTAAAAGCCCGAATATCCACATTACCAATATACGTTGCTTATAGCACGCAAAATGTCCTGAAAACAAGCCGCTATAGTCTTCAAAGTCCAGACCTCATTCATTTTGTTGGAAAAAATTGGGAATCCACGGAACAATATTATTAGCCTTTGTATGCGGATTTTTGTTGTTTTCGGTCAAGTATCAATATGATTCGTCATCATTTATCTGCCCCATTTAAGTACGTCCTGAGTACGTCTATCACTTGCTGTGCCTCATAAACACGTTAAACGATAATATTACCTCAGCATAGTTTTACCTCGTTTGGCTGTAAAAAGTTTCGCGTCGCTCGCTAAATTCGACTCTGGCTATATTTTGTCGGTAGTGGAAAATTGTTACAAGAATCATATTCTAGGTTGGCTAGACTGCGTTGGAATTTTGTTTGACATGACAATAATGACTTTACCTAAGCATGTGTAGCAGTGCCTGTGCCGTTCAGCTTGTTAGAGACCTTACCAGCTAACAAAATAAAATTAGAATAAAATTAAATGTGTTCTACACTTATATCTTTCCTACTTTCTTTTACTCCCTAACGTTTTCTTGTTTATCACAGTTGTATATTACCCTAATATGTCTTTCCTTCCAGTCCTATTCTACTCTCCTACCTCATTGTCGCCGTCTCCCTCCAGGGTCTGATTAGGTAGAATTAGGACCTAGACAAGCATTCTAGGACCCTGGGCGGTGCCGTTACGTGACATTTGTCCACCAATCATGGATACCATATTCGTAAAAATATTCATTTTTCTCCCTACATATCCCCCCAAACAATGGTCTTTTTTTTGAACGGGCTAATGCTGTTGGTCTCTACCGATCTTTACAGCGTCACCGGGAGTTTAACCAATGGTCGAGTCGCACAATGCACTTTGCAGTCTGATAACCGATAATGCACACCTTTACATCTGCATCAGTTAATTAATTCCGAGTTAATGGAGTAGAGCAAAGGGCAAGCTGAAACCGAATTTGCATAAACAGATCCTGTCAAGACTATATTGATTTAGTTATTTTCGGACGGTAGACAAGGACCCTTCTCAAGGGTTCCACTGCAGGCAGTAATCACAGCTGCTATACAGACTATAAAGATAAATTAGTTCTTATTAGTAAATATTGGGATTTGAACCCGCGTCTACCGATTCACCAGATTAGACACCCAACTGAGCTATGGTTACATGACCGCCGACTGCGAAACTTTAGAACTACGTGTCAATGTGTTAGAGCTCGGTCTTCGGTTCTTCCCATAGTAATTAATAATATAGCACAGCTAAGCTTATTTCTTATTCATATCTAACGTCTACTATAGAAAAAGTATCGGACACGCGGTTCCTCAATTCATAGTGCTGCCATTAGGATAAGGTAAAGAAAGTTCCATTGTATTGTTAGCAAAACGGAGTTTTTGACTACACGATTTCCCAACTTCAACTAACAACCATTCAACAGATGACTCAGCATAAAAAGTATACAAACAATCTACGATACCAAGAACACAGGCCGCTTAATTATACATCTATATTCTATATCTTGTTCAAACAGTCAGCTCGGTGCGAGAGGAGATTCTGTTCTGAATTAATCAAGAAAACAATTATCCGCCCTTGTTACTCCCCGTGTATTGTCTCCGGTTTTTTATTCTTCCCTCGTTTAATAATGCCGCTGAATAATAAGACCGTTTGTAACTTTTGCGGTCGTGAGTTTTGATTGCGAAGTGAACGTTGTATTTGGAGATGATTGTCTGAAAGATGTAAAATTTATACGTAGGGACGTTCTTTAGGTGCGCCGCGGTTTGTCCTTCAATTTATCTGTTTTCCCGTAGGAATCCTTATAATTTTCAAGCATAAATGTCTCTATCTCTCTGTACTTAGTATAAGCTAGCTATTTTGTCTAAATTTTGCAGATGTTGCAATTTTGCGTGGTGCATTATAAGCCGGAGAGTTTTGTCATAGTTCTGCTATTTTGGCGTGACAACCACAAACATATAACACCTAGGAAATTTCTTTCAGTAGCTATAAAAAGGCAAACATGTCATTTTGTGATTCTTGAATCGAACATGTGTCATCCACCAAACCTCAGCCGGCGTGGTGGATTCAGGACTACACTTTTTCCTTGCATGATAAGGCCTTTGCCGCAGCAGTGGGATCGGCTGATGATATACAATCGTCTCCTTTCAATAATCGATAAGTTTGGTAATAAGATGGATTCTTTTTTCAGTCTACACCCAGGTTTGTTGTCTGTGATCCGAACAAACTATATCTTCGATAGCGTTAGCTAGTCTATGCTCACATTTAATAAAGCTAAAAGCATGTTTCAATTCTAATATTTTTCCCCTATAGTATATCCAGTTTTGATATGACTTTTAGTGAAAAACGTTTTTTATTGCGGGTTTTTTGTAACAATTTTTCATTTATAAAATAGATTTTTAGACTAATAAATCTAGTTGAGATGAATGAGTTCGCCTCTAGGCGTATGCCAAAAATGTACGGGAATAGACTCCATTCAAAGGATGTACATTCAACTTTCTTGACTCCATACTAGCAATGTTTTCTCTCTTTCAAATAACACTTTCTTTTTATAATGTAAAAAAAATTGGAATATGGATAATGAAAATAGTAATATGGTTTCTTATAGGCGAGCGCTACATCATCGATCATTATAATAATTATTGTCATTGAACATCAGGCCCACTTACCTATACAAGAAGAAGAACATCTGGAGAACTGTGGTCAAAGGTCTCTCTCTACTCTCTAGCATAAAAAAATAGATTGATTCCCAATCACTAAAGTTTTGTTTACGGAAAACAGCACGTTCCTTCCCGGTAGTATCCAGGTTGCGTACAAATGAAGGCCTAATTGTCCCGGTGCGGTGTCTATCGAGCCCCCGCTAACTTGTATGGAGGCATGGGCAATCCCTCATTGGGTTTGCAGAATACTAAATGGGAATGGGTGGATCTATTTTCACCAAAGACCAGGTGCAGTGAGATACTTTAAAATATGCAAGATTTTTTAATCACCGGAAACTATTTAATAGTATTAAAGTATTAAATGTCTGTGGTCATACCTCATTTACTTTTAGTTCTTGGATTTCGCCAATGTTATCGAGTTATTTTCGTCTCTGTTATTCCTAGTACATTTTTCATCGAACCGTTTCATATTAAAGCGAGTAAACATTATTTCTAGTAAAACGATTCGAACAGTATCTATTCTGTTTCCATTCCCCAAGATATTCTTATGAGAACTGAAAGAAATTCGGCACGCGCAAAAAATATTCATAACTTAGTACGTGATTTGAAATTATTATTGGACCGCAGCTGGCAGCTTAACATACTTATTTTTGTCTGAGGAATGCCCAGACATTGAAGATAAGGCTTTTAGAATTTGAAGCAGTATTTTTTCCCTTTCTAATGCTATAAAATGGTGACACGTTTGACAATATCTCACCGTACCGTGAGATAGACGGGTGTTGATGGATTCCCCCTTGTCCCTATGGCTAAGATGGCCTTTACTTTTCCTGTGGTCCTCATTTTTGTCCCCATTGATGGTAACAACTAGTTAAAGCCTTTTTTCGTTGCCATTGCTACGTCCCCATTTTGGTGAGGACACGGAGATCGAGGTCTCATTTTTTTCTGTTGGGCATTGACAGTAATAAGTACTTTGTAGAGCGTCGTCTCTGGCACATAGTGCATTATTATTCCAAGCACTACAGTGACAAAATATCACATAGGTAGAGGTATGCTTTGCGAAGTCTTCGCGAAGCTGACCCTAGCCGTTTATCTCCCTTTAGGCTCTATCGCTGCGGCTACCATGATATGACAATAATTATAGCCATTCCACAATTATTGGCACATCATGGAGTGTGGCCACAGTATTTACTTCAGATAGGTACCTGTAGTTCGTATAGATATAAAGCGACATTTACAACGGTGCCCAAACCCAAAACGTTAAACCAACCCGCTTTCCACTGGTTTTGATTACCCAGTTGGTCCGTTTCCAAACACTCCGTGTATAATTGTTTGTTCACAACACATGCTCGTTTTTCGTACTGCTTCGTTACCTTTACCTTCTACATAACTGGCAACAGTTGTTTAGTATTGCGGAACTATTGTAGATTTGTTGGTTGTGGCGGGAATACATAATTAGTTTGTTGAAAATGTTGAAAACATTTTGACTCCGTTGCTTGAACCGTATAATTATGGATGATAATAATATAATGAGCTTACGCTATTTTAATTGGATCTTTTTCATCGATCATGTGATTGACTGCACGTTGGGTCAACTTATTTTTAACCCCTAATGCAATAAGTAGTTTGTTATAATAAGTTTAGTATGTACAGTCGCCTCTGCACTAATAAGTATACATTTCATTGTTTCCAAAATATTGTCATCAGCCCGTAGATGTCCACTGCTGAATATAGGCCTGGGGGCTCCCCAGTGTGCGCCACTTTGAGTGGGCGCGCGCCTCGTGCATCCATCAGCTCCCCGCGGTTTTCACCAGGTCGTCGGTCCACGTAGTGGGGGGTCTGCCTACGCTGCGCCTTCCAGTTCGCACACGCCACTCGAGAACCTTTCTTCCCCATCGGTTGTCAGTTCTGCGAGCGATGTGGCCTGCCCATTGCCATTTTAACTTGCTAACTTTAAGGGCTATATCGGTCACTTTAGTCCTTCTGCGGATTTCCTCGTTCCGGATCTTATCTCGCAGGGAAACACCGAGCATAGTTCTCTCCATAGCTCGTTGCGCGACTTTGAGCTTACTAATGTAGCCAACAGTAAGAAACCACGTTTCTGTCCCATATGCCATCACTGGCAACACACACTGATACAGCTCTAATAGCTAATGCTTTTTATTTATAGTTGTTAAAATATCAAAGATGTAAAAGTATAGTCCTGACCCGAATCAAGTTATCAAAGCGAATAAAACGCTTACACCAGCACATACAGCTCAAATCTCAAGCGGTTCAAATTAACATATACTTCGATCCGATTTTTCGGTTCTCATTGCCCTTTACGGTTGGCCATAAAATCGAATGGCAGTCCGGCAGCGTGCTATGGCCAGTAGGGAAATCGAATGTTCTAGACTTTCTTTTTGTCAGATTCGAAGTTCGAATTGTGTTATGGGCCGGTTAACGATCGATTATAGCGGACTCGATCGAGTTTCCAGAATAGGACCGAGCTGGATTCTCTTTTGTTTCGTTTATTGGACAGCGTAAATAAAATCTGATGGTAGTTTTTTCTGAATACAAAAAAGTCGATCATTTTTTGATCGTAACAAGATTATTATTAGTCATCATCATAAACACGAAGACGTCCACTGCTGAACATAGGTCTCCACCATAGAATGTCATTTTGAGCCACTGCTTGCCTCCTGCAGCATTGGCTCCCCGCGGTTCTGTAAGGGGCTGTCCTACGTTGCGTCCGCGTGCGTTTGTGGTTATTTAGTATACGTAAGCGATATAATTTATGTCATAAATAGTAAGCCTGGGTGACCAACAAAATACACATAAAAAAAGAATTTATTGATTACAAAGAAAACGTAGGGTACCTAAATAAAAGAATCTATGTGGACATTTCCAGGTTCAATAATAAATCTTTTAAAAATACACAAGTTTTATTTGTCAAAATTTTCAGTTGTTTTTTTTTTTAATAAGTACTTATGCAATTTTGTTCTATCAAGAGCCTTTTTATTTGTATTTAATTATTACCAATTCTCTGTGACAAGGTCCTATCCATTTCAGAACGCTACAGCTTTATAGCAAGAAATACAAAGAACGATGCCACAGCAAAATAAATACAGTAGCACGCAATACGACATTTAAAGAATATATTTCGTAAAAGCACCCCGTTACTAAAGATATTAACATTGTATTTGAAGCTATAAAATGTAATGGAAACGTGGAGGTTAAAGACCCGTCGGTATTTACTGCAACTATCGCTAATAGTAAAAAAGTTCATTCATGAATTTTTAGATATTTGTACATGTAGAAAATCATGAATGGAAATTAAAGTCTAGCTGTTTTATGTGAAAGTGTTGCATGTGGCTATTGAATGATGAACGAACCTATACGATTGAATGAATGACAAGACGGAAAGGGAAAGCGAATGAGACGTAGTATATTCTATATATTCTATCTTTAGCGTATAACTGCCTTGGGAATGACCGCTTAGAAAGGTCTATACTTACTGCGAAACATTTGAGTAAAAAAAATCAAAGATGAAAAAGAAAATAAACAAAAGCAGTGTACCTACTCAAGTACTCACACTCCTCTGTGTACTGCATAATTTACGATTCCCTGAAACTTTATTGTATTATAAATGCTATAAATGAATTCCCGCTAGTGAATAACAAAGGTCCGGTAAAGTGTGTATAGGCCTAGTACGCGCGCGTAAGTGTAACGTTAACGCAAAACCGTTACCGTATTACGGTTGCGTCTGCCGCTCAACTGATGTCAAAGTTAATACAATTTTGACAGCAGTTGAGCGGCAGATGCGCGTCAGCATCGCTGCTAGCTCAATCGTAATAGGGGGGCAGATCAAATGCCATACAACTGCCTTACGTTAACGTTACACTTACGCGCGCTTAAATATTCGTGCTAGGCCTACAGGCCAGGGTAAAAATTGGAAAAGTGCTGTATTTTACGTACAATACTTTTACCAACAGAGTTACCTATAGCAGTAGGTACAACAGTGAATTCTCGCAAGCAATCTTCGTATTTTTTGGTGGTGTTTATGGTTGCTGGTAGTATTAAAATACACACAGTAAAAATGTTTTTTTTTTATGGGAATGAATGACGTCACGAGCTGGTCGTTCACCTGATGTTAAGCAATACGGCCGCCCATAACAGTTGCCGTGTCACTCGGAACTTTAAAATAATAAAGTTCGCGTGACACTGCACTGCGCAAGTCATCCTGAGACATCACACAGTCTAGTAATCAGATTACTACACTGTATGCCATTGCTAGTTGATTTGCGTGGTATCGCATGCGTTCGATTGTTTTTGATGAAGTCTTAAAAAATAAGATTGTTTTTGGAACAAAGAATTTTAAACATTATAGAAAATACCGACTTATTACACAAGAATAAACAAGTACATAGGGGAAATTAATTATTATGGTGATGATGCTCCCCGCCCTGACCGATCCGCAACCACAGGCATTAAGCCCGTTAAGGAAAAAAAACCAAAAAGGTTACATATTTTTCCCAGAGTTTCGAATTTAGTAATTTCTATTTGTAAATAGAAACATCTAAGAGTGGCTTATAAGGTGATTAACTTCAGCTTAGTATTTTTATAAGCCAAAGGTAGCAGAAAATCATACGACTTTCCTGTTTGGAAGAGGGCACCGTAACCTAGTAGAGCGTGAAACAAACTCAACGGCGGCTATGAGGTGCGCTGCACATGATGCGGACACTGCTTACCTCTTCCCACACACATCTAATTTTCGCTACTACGCATCAGCTTTCCGCGCCGACTTCATAACCGTCATTGAGTTTGAATCGCACTCTAACACTAGACGGGCCGCTAAAGCGTTGCATAGATACCCTTTGATAATACTCCTTTAAGTTCCGGATGCTATAAAAGCATTTGTTTTTAAAGTCTATAAAAAGTGGGATCACCAAGAATTAGCGGTCGCCATCCTCCCCGTCCAATCAATTTGCGTTAGAGAGATACTCCTTACCCTCGGGATCCTCTTTCAAATCCATTAGGCACTTTCTACCGATACCTAAAATCAACTTTTATATCCATTTGACTTCCTTTTTGTTTTTTGAAAGATCATCCATTACTGCCTAAAAGGTTTACTAGAAGGACCCTGAGTAGCGTTGTTGCTTTAGATAAATGGATAGGTTTTTAGGGCAATCGCGGTCAGTTAGGATTTAAATTAATATGAAATAATCTACTGGGTCGATTTGTATGTCGTATGCTGTTTTCTCTTTTTTGGTAATTTTCATTAGAATACCAGGTTTGGTAACAGGTTATCTAGCCGTAAGAAAAATTAATGTTTCATTACAGTTTATGAAGTAGGAATTTTGGAGTTCTGAGCACACTCTTTTGTTTGTTTCATCAAAATCAGTTGATCCAAAAAGGAGTTTATAGGCATTTTTAGATGAGATTGCACCAGATGGACGATCTAGTTTTTTTATGAGAATGAATGGCTAGCTAGTTTACCTTATTTTAAGCAACACGGCCGCGTATAACAGTTGCAGTGTCACTCGGAACTTTAAAATAATAAAGGCTCGCGTGACACAGCACTACGCACGTCATCCTGAGGCATCACACAGTCTGGTAATCTGATGTTGATTAAATAAAAATATTTTTTGCAAAAAGAAAGAGAAAAAGCAAGGATGAGGGAAGTGGAGAAGGGAAACGGGGAAAATTTAGAGAAAGGGCAATTGCAATAAATACCAAACGTTTTGTTTTAATTTTTCATTACTCAATCATACTTTATTGCCAAGAGAGCGTCAATTGAATATTTCCAGTTTTCAAGCTAAAAACTGTGCTCCCAGTAGACAAAACTTCCTTAGAATGTGGACTTTATTGAATTACTTTCAAAGTAGAATGACCTTTTCTCCCAAAGGAAGACATCTGTCAAAATCGTTGGAGAAAAAAGTGAGAAAGTTTTAAGTAAATTCGTGAGGCTGAAGACAAAACTGTGGATGGCTTGACGTGACCTCGCTACCCTTTCTGTGTTTATGACATTCTTTGAGGGTTAAAGTTGTCCAATTTAAAACACTACAAGTTATACCACCAGAGAATTAGAACAGATTCTTTAGGAGACTTGAGTTGATTGTTTTCTTAACATTTTCTTTTTTTCACTATATTTTTTTGACGTTTTGCTCTTGCTCTTTTGTTTATCTATTTTTCTAAATCCGTTTTTGCTAAGTTATGTTTTTGAACTTAAGAAAAGTCTAATTCTTAATGCTATTTTTACCGTGTGAATGAAGAAGTCTTTGTTTTCGACGAGGAAGCCTAACTCTAAAAACAAGTTTTATATATCCCAGTCATGAATGAAATAAAAAAAGAAGGATTGAGTTTCGATTGACATCGAACTGAAGCCCAAAATGGCGGACATATTACATATGTGTGTCAGATGAAAGTATGGCGACCGGCTGCATATGATGTGAGTGTGTGCGTGCCCCGCTCGTCCGTACGAAGCGTTCCGGCTTCCTAAGGGTGCTTCAGTTTGGATCAGGAATTCCCTCCTCTTTTTTTATTAGCTCCATGATCCCAGTCTAGTATCTTGGTAATTGCTGATGATAATCATCTATTTAGTCTTGACAATTGGCGGTCACTTGTTTTTTGTCATAATTGTAAGGCTGTTGGATCTGCACCGGCTTAACCTGCAGGTTCGAAAGCCTAATGAAAAAATGTATGATCGTGGCGAGCTGAGGGATGCAACAGGCAAGCAGTCACTCAAAGTGGCGCTGTTTAGGAAGGCCTATGTTCATTGTTCAGCAGTGCATGTCTTCAGGTTGTTGTGGATGGTGAAATATAAGTCTCACAGGTGCGCCTGTGTTTTTCATGGCTCACGGTCTATTCACTACACATTACCTTTCCAATGCATGGCTACATGAGATATAAATTATTATGTTTCACCATCGCAGCTAATTGTTTGAGCTCAGCAAAGCAAAACCGCACGGGCGGCCGCTCTTCATTAGGATAATTGGTAGCCAAATGCATCCATCAGTTGACTGTAAGTACAGTGACCATTATTTTAACGGTATCACGGGATGTCAATAGGGGATAATGGGAGAAGCATGTATCGTGTTTTATTTATAAGATATTGGGTTTGTTAAATAGTAAATGTGTTAAAGTTTTCTGGAACTCATCATTATCATCATCAGCCCGAAGACGTCCACTGCTGATAGGCCTTCCCCATCGAGCGCCACTTTGAGCGGCTGCTTGCCTCCTGCATCCAGCAGCTTCCCGCGGTTTCGACCAAGACGTCTAGGTCCGTTGCTGAAACTAAAAATAAGAAATGTGGGTTTAGCCCTTCAAAGGTTAGTAAACCTACCTTAAAAGGTGAGAGAATAAAGTTATGATGCTCTTGCTTCGATGTGAGACAGTGCTGGTACATCTATCATCTGGAAATGTAGCTGAAGCCCCATTTAGCGAGATCGAAGTAAAACGCTAGTTGTTCTTTTCTTTGATGCGTTTGCTATCATTATATTTGACTGGTTCAGCCATAAAAATATTATAGTCCTCAAAATTGTGGTAGTGTGGTTTACACTTTAAAAAATCATTCCTATGGTTCAGCCATAATGTTTGGGACCCATAAAGCAGGACAATTAATCACAATAGCGCCCTGATGGAGGCGAAAGTATTAAAATTTTCGAGCCGAGCAACAGGCGCCGAGCGCAAGTGTCAAAAAGGTGCCTCTAGGGGGCGCCTGCCAGCGTAATTTTTATCCTGCTGTGAACTCACCTCACTTCAATAACATAAGTATAAGGGTATAAGTAATAAACGTAGTTAGACCTACGTGAGGACTTATTACATTTAAATCACAATAAAGCCAACAACATAAACCATTTAAGAGCTACTCAAACATAAGATGCTACAAGCGTTTTGTGGCAATTTGAACAATTTACGAGCGATTGTAATATTTTATGTTAAACCGTAAAACCACTATTGAAATATGACGTATGTTTCTGTCGCGGTCGGCATCCGTAAGTTGACTTCATTTTCTTCGTTTTTATATTACTCCATTTTTTATGGCTCTGCGAAAAAGGTATTTGCTGAACCGTAGCTGCTCATTTTTATTATTTTTATATGCTCTAATTTCGCTTTATTAAAACTTCTTTATGTGTTCAAGTGTACGTGTAACCTTATTCTGTTCTTACAGAAATTGCTCGACCCGTATCAGGAGTATGAAATATCTCGCGAGATAAAAAACGATCTCAAGCGCAATACATATTATATTCCATTATAGATTATTCCATTTTCTTTTCGACGGAACGGTAAGTAGGCGTCAAACCGTGCAACCTCCTCAAAAGACAATACAAACCTTTCAGTCAAAGGTAAAGAAAGAAAGCGACGAATCTAATAAACGGGCCCGTATCCATTCCGTTTGTTGTTACATATCCAGCAGAATTAGACCCCCGGAGCCTGCACCAGCGCACCCCTTGTTAGCCCTTATCAATATTATTTGCGGGAACCGCAGGAGATCAATTTAAATCGGTCGCGATGGACGTCCAATTCTCCGAAATGGAAGGGTACGCCCATGGGACCGGCTTTCACAATAGACCTAGCTGAATGAGAGCCATTAATTCGCATCTTTGTTTTATAAAGGCACAAAGTGACGCGAATTGGCGTTATGTGCGCTCATTTAACGATAATTCACTTCAAAAACACTTTCGGACGGCGGCGGCGCCCGGGCCCGTCGGCCCTGCTCAATGTTAACGAGGTTAGGCTGAGAGCATTACGTTCAATTGCCTTGTAATAAAACGTATTGTAATATCCCGAACAGGGCTAAGCTTTTTTAATAAACAAATAAAATACCATCAGTTTAGGGGTACAGCGCCAAATGAGTCGGTCCTTTCTCCTACAATTACCCGTACGACCCTTATCAATATTGATGTACGAGAATAAAAAGGAATAAAAAGCTGGTATCGCCTGAACTAGACAATATTTTCGTGAAGAACAACTCGCATTTATTGAACAAACGTGAAACGGTCGCGCATACGAAATCGCGGAATGAAGACTTTATTGAAATAAATCAGGCCGACCGCAAACAGTGGTGTTTGGGGTGTATCCTTTTTTTTTATTAAAGTATTGAGTGGATGAGAGTATCGGGATTTACGAGTGTTTGCGGGGCAACGAATCTGTTCATACAGATCCGAGCCGCAGGAGAGATATAAAATCTCGCATAGAAACGGGTCTAATAAAATTTCCTTTTTATTCGCTCGCGGGACGAATGACCGGTCTTGGCGATTTATACGACGCAGTTGTCAGCCGTAACTGACTATACGGAACATTCACCTTAAGAAAGACTATTTGTCAGTTTAGAGGGCAGTTTGTTCTGTTTATAGCCATTTTTCATATGAAGTAGTCTCTTGAGGCTTATTTTAGGGGCAGGGAAATCACTTGTGTGATATAAGGAGAACATGAAATGGAATTTAGTGGCACTTTGTTATGAATTAAAGGTTTTTTTACTTTATATCTGAACAAGAGGCAGCGTTCGTTTCTTCTACATTTCAAAATTTATCGATTCCCTTAGGGAAATTTAGAAAACCCCTTTTACTACCCATCACAATATACCCCTACCTACGCCATATTTAAAGAAGACGCCTTCCAAATATCCACACTCAAGGTCCAGCGGTTTGGGCTGTGCTTGGTTTGGTTATCTGCCAGTCTATTACGTAACAAATATGATCAGCATGTTTCTGCAAAGCCTTTTATTCAAATTATAAGTTAGATAGATATGTAATGTTATATTCTCTAAAAGGCAAAAGATCTTAATAATGCGCTTTTCAGGCACTTATATACAGCACCTTTTTAATTAATAAAACTAGAAGAAATTTTACGTTAAAACGTAAGCTATAGCCATCAAGGTGCCTATTTCCAGCCGTCTTTAATCACCCGTGCTAAAAGTCAATGCCTTCATAAAGCCGTAACATAAAAGCAGCATTCGCCATTATTATCCGAAAACACCATCTTGCTCTCCATCCTACGCGTAAACGATATCAGAGCTCGCTAATCCCTTTATCTCATTAACATCCGAAAAGATTATGGAAAGCCTAAATAAAGTTACAAGTTTAATAAAACAACCAGATTATGCTCTCGTTGGCAGTCGGCTCCCGTCCCGCCGCGACCGGTAATGGTCCAAAAAATGAGTTCATAGTATTAAAATAAGCCCCTGCCCGGACTCTTCGTAAGTAAGTCCTTTATACATCGATGGGGACGCGAAATTTGAACATTTACTGCCCTCCCGTTATATTTTTATAGGCAGTTCATAAAATAACTTCGCGAATACATTAAAAGAGCGTTTAGCTGGCAACGTTTGCTTTCAGGCAATATTTTTAACGTTTATTGATGTTTTGCATAAGCTCCGACGGATCCAAAATGTTTACAGAATAGGTAATATCATTTCGTGTCTGCGTAAAAAGTTTTCGAAAGAGCTACTAGCTACATTAGCATTCAGCTCCTAGGCTCCATGTCTCAAATAACTATTTATTTGAATTATGTGACATTGCCATGCCAATGCCTCGTATTCTCGTATTTCAGACATCGAAAGACTAGCATAATTTCGATGACGTCAGCAAGCTCACTATATCTTCGAATGCATCTTCACATCTATATCCCGACGAAACCGTCAGTTCCGAAGTAAAGGAGAGAAAACAATAACCAATATGTATAACTAACAAGAAGAACTAGTAAAGAACAGATAAACAAGATATTGAATCTCCACTTAAAGCTTTTCAATCAGCTCGGAACTCCTATTAACTAGAAGAAATACCCGTTCAATGATCAGGAATTTTTTCCACGTTCCCTGGATACGAACGAATGCGACCCGCGATTCTTACCATATTTCACGCCACTCCGGAATTCATAACTCGCGTTGATGTAACACCGCCTTAGCTCATTCCCCGTGGAATATGATTCACACTACTTATGATTCCACCATGAGTAGAGATGAGGTTACATCGATGTATTTTATCGAGCGTTTACGAAACATCAGTTGCTCTTATTTATTGTCCTTTCTGTGGTTGTAGCGGAATGTGCACTCTCGTAGTGAGAGGATTTCGATCAGCTAGATCAGTGCGGGAAGTATTAAATTTGTTAAAGTATTTTTTTTAAAATAGATTAGTCCACAAAATTAAAATGGCGAACCACTTCAGATCTCTCGCATCGAACCATAGCCCTTTGTCCAATCATTTTCGCTTTATTCGAGGCAAAGAATAACCCTATAAAACTTTGTAATGTTGTTGTTTTTATTAATAGTTTCTTCAACAATGTTATCGATGTAATTTAAGTTTGATTTTCTACATAATATTATCGATATCATCGCTTTTTTATAAATTGTTCACATTCCTACTCTCTATACCCATGACTCTCCTATATCGCATGTCACGTCATAAAGTCATGGTGAAAATGTAGGCTATATGAAGTTAATTTACGGCCAAGATGATGAAATGTGTTGTCCCATCCGTGGTTGCAGAAAGCTTGTGTTTACTATGTTTTAGCTTTAATTTTATACAACCGTTGGTTCTTTTATTACTTCTTCAGTTTAGTAAAGTATATGGAATTAGTCTGATAAGGATCTGATAAGATAAGGATCCAAGTGGAGGGAGCCAGCAGGGAATCTCCATGCTTGACCTTTGCTTATGTGTAACCTACTACTAAAGAAAAGTATGCTCTAGGTCCCGTCTATAGTCAACTGTTTTCACTCTGATATGTGGTCCCACCGTTCTGCTTTGGCTACACTCGCTATTATATCAGTTATTGTATCAATTTTACAATAAAAGAGCTACGATCAATAACAAAACTGTATAAATTGTATCCTGCAATGCGTCGACAAATGAAATTGTATTTGTTCTTTTCTATAAGTCTGAGTGGTTCAATAGCTTTGTTACATAAGAAATAAAATAACTATTGCAGAATTGTAAGCTATGGAAGATGTTATATGCTCGGTAGATGCTTTTGATTGTTGAAGGGTTGTTATATACACTAATTGCGCAAACCAAGGTAATGGTTCATGAGAGTTGAAGTCTCAATGGAAGACCAGCGCTTGTTCCATAATATGATACCAGCGCTTAATTAGGGTTGATGTTTAACAATGCTTTTTTTTCTTTTCTTTTTTTCTCTCCGCTTTTCTTTCTTGATGAATAACTTTATGGGACTGGAATATATCTTCAAATATTTTTAAGAGGCTGATGTGTTATAGGTACTTGATATTATTTCTGCTGGTACACCTATATTTTGAACCAACATTTTGGTAGGCGTTGCGTGTGGCTGTTCGGCGCATAACGTTAAAACAAATTCTTGAATATTTACGAAATTCCAGGATATGTCCGTTAACAAGGTAATTGAGCGGTAAATTTGAGACATTTTTTGCCATAGATTTCTACATATTCGTCTTTCATTTTGTATTCAAGATTTAGAGTCAGAATGAGCTTTATCTTAATAGAAATAAGTAGATTTAATTTTGACGTTATCAAATCGTTACCTTGTATTTACGATTTAACCGGCGCGTTTTTCGCGTTCTCCATCTCTCCTTTTCGCGCCGCCTTTTAGGCATTGTACTTGAATATGCATGTGATGTTTAAAGATGCATGGAACCTTTAGTAATATAAATATTAAAATCTGGCAGGCTCATCTCAGTTTCCTTTCCCTGTTACATTTTCATGCAGTTACAAAAAAGCTGGTTGCTGCCATATTCCGTGCACGTTGTGGTTACTTACGATGGGGTGCGGCCGTGAGTCTTATATTGCGTCACGTCGTAAAACCATGCCACACCATGGTGTTCCCAAGCCCATGTATGAAATGGTTAGAAAGGTAATAAAAGTACAAGCCTTGCTTGTTGTTAACCCAAAATGGAAATGTCTGCCGCAGGGGTTACTGCATTATCATGAATTTTATCTTTGTTTCCGTAACCAGAAGTACTTTTGTAAACGCTACTGATAAAATCATACTCGGATTATTTGAGTAATCTCATAGGCGAGATACAATGTTTCTTGTGATAATTAATAAAGAACCTAAGGACGCAATAATGAAAATATAGAAAATACCGGACTTCTCTCCGATATTTCACGTTCCACTACCCCAATAAGGTGTCAAATTTATAAATCGAATTTTACTTGCGTCTGGAAGTCCCTACTTGATAAGTCACTTTAGTGTCCATGTCTTTCCACTATAAAATATTCCATATGCATTAAATATGAGCCTCCGTTGTTTTAGAATTATACGGGATAATAACTTGCGATGTTATTTTAATAAGATAAATCACGGCCACAAAGCGCGGTATGCGACGCAAATGCCTGTTCTTTACCCGACTTTAAAGAAAGGGGGAGTTCTCCATTCTTTTGCATTTTTTTATAAGTTATCTCAGACTTCCTTAATTTATAGAGTGAGTTGATTTTTCTATCATTATTATGGCTAGAAAAAATATGAAATTAATGCTAACTAAATACCTACTGTAACGGCTTTGGATAGGTACGTCCTAGAGAGATACGTAGGAACTTAAGAGCTGATAGTCTTTAGTACAGACGAACAAAAGGCGATTAAGGTGAGATTTTTAAAAGGATATATAAAACGCGTTTACCTACTGCACACCCAATCATACCAATTATTAGATTACTAGACTAAAGACTAAAAAAAAGAAACCCGGTACCGATCGCGAATGGAAATACATTCTAACATCTAGCTGTCAATTCTGCAGTAACTGCTCCTCAGTCCTGACGCCTATTTCCGTTGGCTGCCTATCTGTTTCCTTTTAAACTTGTTAAACAACAACTGAAATTACAGGTAGAGACTGTAGACAGCCCTCCAGGGGCAATGTTTGTGTTTATTAACTCCACTTTTTGGTTACTGGTGAACGTCTTTTTCCTTTAGAAGTTCTTGGTTTTCAATGGATAATAAGATGTCTTGTCTATTAACCTGTGCTTTGTTAAACGGTTTGACTTTTCTAGCAGCACATCACTTATCGTCAGCCATGTCTATTGCTAAACATAGGTCTCACTCAAAATGCTACTTTGGACGTTTAATATATTTTATACAAATAATATAAATAATGCTCCTCTATGAAAGATCCGCACCGCACTTCGCAACATAAAAATTCGGAACTAGATAAGACGCTTGCCTCTAACAGCGATACAGTCAGTTGTTTTTAACAGAGCTAACTAATGAATGATATTTGACCCTAACTACCACACGGAAGTTAAAGTTCTCTATTTTTTTTGTTTAAGTTTTTTATTAAGATGATGATTGCACCCAATGCAAGCACGTCTACTACAGCAGTCTAACATAGGCCATTTGAATATTTTTTTAGAATTCACATAGGATATAGGCAGTAATTCTATGACTTCACGACTTTTTCTGTCGAGAAAATTTTCTCGTCAATGCGTTTTGATTTAATTAGTTGGAAATAGAAGAAAATTATGATCAGTATTAACTTTCTTTTTTTTCCATCTTTGTAAGTGCTAATTATAGGTTTTTACAAAACGACATTCAAGTTAGGCCGATCGGCCTTCAGCCTAGTGATTTGTAATTTTTGTCATAAGTTACCCACTAAGTTATAAGTTAGGTAATACGTTCCCACTACTCAGATAAGAGCCTTCTAGGAATAATATTATGCATGAATAGACACCAAAATCGGGGGTTGATATTAAATATTAATATTTACTGAGAGCCCGGTCTCCCTACTGAGCTCAACCGTTGCTGCATTCCAGAGAGGTTCAATATTTTTCAACATCAACAAGAGATGAGAACTTATCTAGAAGGCTCTCGAAAGTTTTCATCGATTAATCCCGCGGCCTCCAGGGAATTCTCGATTTACTTTGTAGCAGCGAATGGGATTACGAGCCACCATATTTTTCAACCGACCGAGATTTGCGGTTGTTTATTATCGTTAAGCGCCAACTTTCTTGTGAATCCTTAAACAATTGCACGGCTTTAGCATTTTTTCAGTCATATTTTCCAAGCATTATTATGTTCAAGTCTCGTTTTGTTCTAGCATGTTCAGACATCTTGTCCAAGAACTATTAGGTTATAGTTTCATTTTTCCAAATATTATCATGTTCAAGTCTCAGTTTTGTCCAAGTATTATTATGTGCAAGTCTTCTCATCTCTTTTTGTTCGAGTATTATTGTGTTCAGGTCTCATGTTGGTCAAGTTTTATGCTATAAATTAGTGTCAATCATTTTTCAATACACAAGCCCATCTGATGAGACGTATTATTATGTTCCAGCCTTATATAGTCCAAGTTTTGGTCCAAGGACTATTTTGCTCTTGACTTAAAAATGCTTTAACTCCGAAATTGGGGCTGTAATTTCAAAAATCTTTGATATAAACATACACTAGAAAATCACACGCTAAAAAAAGAAATGGAACTTTTAAATTTCACGTTTATAGGCATAGCGTGTAAAGCTCTGTCTGTAGTAATTGTTTTGAGGGCTCTGCTGAGATCCTCACCTACCATTCAGTCATTTAATCTGTTAGTCGGGACACATTGATCGGATACAAGGTCCCAAGGTGAAACTTCTTTGGATGTTTATTGATAAACCACGATCCCGGGGAGCAAACTTCCAGCTGACCAGCGTCCAACTTTTACATCGTTTGCTTCCGTTATTGATACTAGACCCGACATCCGCCGAGCGTGTGTAGACCTACAGATGCCGCACAAAAGGTCCCGATACAGCCTCGTGCCAATAAATAACACGAAAAATTGTCTCCGCTTACACACACCCGATATATCATCCGCAGTTTATATTATATGCGGGAGTCATCTTTCTTAGCTTTCACGTAAGTTTGCACTTGGGGAAACGTAATATTACATTGTACCGAATAGTAAGGGCACTGAGAGGTCGCGCGGACGTTATTGTCCTGTTTGTTATATAAGTATATTCAATTCATCGCGTTGCTGCTTACTGAGCTTTATTAAACCACCGATTGGGTCTAAAAAACATTTTTTTAAATTAATTTTTAGGCATAGCATAGCATTTGACAAATTGACAACTGTCTCACCTGACGGTAAGTGATGACGCGGCCTACGGTAGTGTTTACTTGCCTAGAAGATACCTGGAACTCTGCCTATAGTTTCCGGGAAACGGTGACATGTAAGATGTGGAATGAACTTCTTTCCGCAGAGCTTAGAACACAACATACAGTATTATTACGGAGTAAGCAACGCCTTATTATTAGTTAGGTTCACGTGTACCTACACAGACATTGTTACAGATCCTCTTACCATCAGAGTGGCCTCGACTGCGATCGTAGACCTTAAAAATAATTATAAAGAGTCTTTGTTCCGAGTCTCAAACGAACTTATTACATAAAGATTTACAAAAGCATTCAGAAAACAAAATAAGGTATTGGTGTTCATTTTAATACTATCTTTTGGTATACTGTAATACCCACACATAAAAGCAACTTTGTTTCGGCCTTGCCTATTTTTTCCTCTATCTTTTACCTATCCGACGCCTGCATGTGTCGATCTGATTTATGACCTGAATAAATAACTTAAGATTCCTTTTCCCATTTATCATAAACTGAGATAAATCAGTAACAATAGCATTAAAAGTAGTACTTACATAGCTGAATCGTGGCTTGGGTAAATATTGAATCGGTTCGATGCCGCCATTAAAGCAAATTCGACGAGTAATCGTTAAAATTATTTGCAGTTACTGTTAATTGATATCGAGGGAGACGCCTAATAATTTGACGGTTTATATCGGCGGGCATTAAACAAATCCGAATAATTAATTCGTTTTGTGAGCCGTCGCCGATGCGGGGCTACATATAATGATCGTTAATCAGTTTTTACCTTGTTAAAGCTAGTGGCGCTCTACAATTTACCCTAATTTACCCGTTTTCCAATTATACTTACCTGTAAATTTTCAACTGCAATAGAATTCGTACAGTTCACTCTGTAGCGATTAACTTCAATCTGTTATATGGGCAGACGTGACGCTTACATCAGCCGAACGACAAGTTCGTCATGAAAATCGATCCCATAAAAAAATCTTGTCTATATTTAAATCGCGCTAAGGTCGTAGGGCCCTTGGTCTTTGCTCTAAATATTCAAAAATATTACATTAAATATAGTCATCATCATCATTAACAGCCTGAAGACGTCAACTGCTGAACATAGGCCCCCGGGGAGCGCCACTTAGAGCGGCTGCTCGCCTCCTGCATCCATCGGCTCTCCGAGGCTTTCACCAGATCGTCGGTCCACCGGGTAGGGGGCCGGCCTACGCTGCGTCCTCCGGTTTGTGGTCGCCACTCGAGAGCCTTTCTTCCCCATCGGTTGTCAGTTTTACGAGCGATGTGGCCTGCCCATTGCCATTTCAACTTGCTAATCCTAAGAGCTACATCGGCCACTTTAGTTCTCCTGCGGATCTCCTTATTTCGGATCTTATCTCGCAGGGAAACACCGAGCATTGCTCTCTCCATAGCTCGTTGCGCGACTTTGAGCTTAGTAATGAGGCGAACCGTAAGTGACCACGTCTCAGTTCCATAAGTCTGTCATTAAACATAGTAAGGTACCTTTATTTTGCTCAGAAGTGCTGTAAAGCAAAAACCAACTTCAATAAAACTATTATAAAGTATAAAATATATCCGTTTAAAACGCCGTGTGCTTTTCATGTAAATAATTCATATCGCCAAGTCGATATCAGCAGCGCTATGCCGCGGCTGTATCTAAATAAAATGTTTATTTGCTTACTCTACCTCAATATGGATGCTATGTATTTTCCTACTTTGAAAATATACTAGCATCTCTTAGTTTAGGTAAACTAGAACATTTCATGTATATGTAGTCATAATAACTACTTACACAATATATGTTGGCAAATTAGCTAGTAAAATTTGACAGTGCTTAAGTTATCACTTATCTTTCCTAGGACGTACCCAAATGCTTTGCAGTAAGTTTAGTGTCGGCTCATAGAGTAATAATTGCGAACTTAGGATCTGTCAAACTTAAGTGCAGATGGACATTTAAGTATTTTGTTCAAAAATCTTCTCAAACATAATTATATCCAGGGTACATAATTATAACTATGCGCGACCGCGCGTTATATTCATGTGAGTATAGTACAAGATCCTTGTCGATGGGAACCCTGCTTCTCCAGGGTTCTCAGCTAGAGACGCCTGAATTATTTAGTTCGCTAGGAAATTGCATTAACGTACAGCCTCAGGAATTATTCACAAACGCTTTAATGATTTTAACTTTGCTTGTATTGCGTGACTGAGATTTTTCTTTCATTTATCATAGCCAGTTTCTGAGCGAAAAAAATAACCGAAGAGCAAAAGTGATAGTAAAACAATTATTGATGTAATTATCATGTTTCAAAATTACCATAACATTTCTTATTTTATAGTTTTCAGAGATCGGTAATTACGCCCATTAGATCGTAAAGAGTTTCGAGATATCGTGATTCTAACACATTTTTACATATTTTTGTCGTTTATCTACAAATTAGCTCGGAGTCCAATCACGAGCCCGTCCAATTGTTCACAGGCCAGCCAGTGTTGCCAACCACAAAATACAATTCACCCAACTTTATTTTAAAAAGAACAAATTAATAAATATACGACACAAGTAGCTAGTAGGTAAAGAAACACGATATACCGAAACAAAATAACCCCTATAAGTACAATTTCAGCACCGTACACATTTCAGAGCATTTACACGATTTCTCTTCGAACTTAAAAATACGTTTCGTTGGTGTGGAGGCGGAAAACCGCGACTCCCCAGGTTTCTTCACGATAAATACGTTTAACTCAGTACTCGGTTTAGAGGCAATTTGTTTCAATTCAGCCGATTTGCACCAATCACTTGTGTTGAGGTTACTTTGTGGGAGCTTTTGGTATACTTGTACTATTACTTATTACTTATATAGTTGCGTCCGTAGTTCGTAGGCAGGACTTTCTAAAAAAACGTTGTAAACTTGGTCGGATCTGAATATATTAAGAAGCACTTCGCTTCACGATAAATGAAAGGAAAGAGCAATCTATTTTTTCTACCGCCTGATCTTTCAACTTTTCTCCATTCCACTTATTGGCTACTCTATTATTTACAAAGCAACTATCAAAACTGTTTCCAACATGATGGACTAGCTTTTAGACTGTCGAACGTTGAATCTCACAGGGTTACCACACTTGCTTCAAGAAATTCTAGACAACCTCTATGGTATCACAAATCGAAGTTGAAACTTTAAATCTTGGAGATAAGGTTTATATTCCTATTTCTCTTTATTTAGTCACAAATAATATAATACCTACAGATATTGAACGGGCTCTGTTCGGAGTTCGGAAGTGACATGGAGTAGAATGTACATTGTGCGATGCCTAAACAGCATACGGAAATAGCTTTACTTAGTACGTTGGGTTTATCTTTGTATTGGTTGGAAATGTATTGATTTTGAAGGCTTTTGGGCCTAGACTACTATGCTACGCTAGGTAAGCAAAAAGTAGATGATAGGAGAGAGAGAGGCAAGTTTTTAATTTTCACTCCAAATATAAATAATCGGTGGTCAATTCGAGTTTTTACAATACAATACAATACAAAAACTCTTTATTGTATACCACAAAATTAATTAATGATACATAACAGCTTATGAGTTTTTATTTATAATACTGTGATCAATTTATGATTAAAATCTTGACTTGAGCCTCTGAATAGATATTATATTTTAAGTACTACGTACATGAGCGTCAATCGACGACAGAATGTCGTCGTTCTGTAATATTGGTAAAAGTCTTGAAGTTTTAGTTTGCTTAGATTCTAATGGAAAATGGAAAGCTCAAAATGTAACCACTATACTAACTACCTGGTACGAGTTTGTTATAATATAATTTTTTAATACTTATGTGGAATTGCGTAATTGGCCTAGTTTCTTTACGTTTACCTTTCACTGTTTATTTGGTTATACGTTTTGGGGTGAATAAATAAATAAATATACATTGATAAAACGCCCTTTGGTCTCTATCCTATTTGGTAATGTATAATTAAATAGTTTGTCATTAAACAAACTCGAAGATAATATAATTTATAAAAAAGTCAGTTGATTAAAGAAACCTACTTTCGTTAAAAGTCGTATTAATTCTAAAGAAAACGTATAAATTCATTCCTAATGGAAAATATTTACTAAAATGCTAAAAGCTTCTATAAATACACCAGTACCGGAAAATACTGGTCGGTGTTTTCCTTCTACATTCGAAGAGGAAACTTATTCCATGAAATGGCTGGAAAATAAAAGAGACAGTGTACAAATAAATGATAATTAATAAAGGACAAATGCCCTCTATACCACAGGTACTTTTTTTATGTGAAAGGAAGCAAACAAGCATATGGCCCACCTGTTGGGAAACGGTCACCGTAGCCTATGGACATCTGTAACACCCGAGGCCTCACCAGTGCATTGCTTACCCTGCAAACTTAATAAGAAAAGGTATCTAAAATACAAAATGAAACAAGAATATCTAGTGTATTTCCGCTAAAATAAAATAAGATTATCTATATTAGGAAAGCTGCAAGGGATTGTTGCTGGTAAATGTATGCGACAAAGAATAAGAAAAATATTTGTTATGACAGTTTTATTACAATAATCTGGGAAGGCTAAAAACTAATAAAACTGTCATAGCTAATATTTTTCGTATACTTTGTCACATACATTTACCAGCAACAATCCCTTGCAGCTTTCCCAATATAGATAATCTTATAGTTTTATTTTAGTGGAACTACACTAGATATTCTTGTTTCATTTTGTATTTAAGATGAACTTCCGCGAGGTAACGCCTGATTCAATCAATTAAAAGGTATCTAATTTGTTTTTCCTTAACCGATGGTGTACGTCTTTTATATAGACATAAATAAATAAATAAATAAATAAATAATAATACATCTAGCTATTTCGTATTTAACTGAAGTAGGTATACTGTGATCTAATGGACATCAATGCTCAAATCTGGTAACTCAAAATTTGTGTAATTTTCATGCATTTTGAGTTAACTCTAATGGCAAAGGATCTTTTCTAGAATCCCTGGTTTCTTAGAGCCGGGCGTGCTATATTGTCGTTGTCGACCGCATTGACGCTGTATATCAAATGTGTCAATTTGGTCAAACGCAAGTCTAATAAGTAATCAAACAATAAAACACCATCATTGCCTCTAACTGGACATTTTAATTACATGGTCATAAAAATAATTAAATTTACTAATAGCTCCTCATCAAAATAAATAAAGCCTTAACCTAAAGGGCCCAGCCTACTAAAGCGGAACGACTCATATTAATCCCGGGTTGATGAAAAATCGAAATTAAACATTGAATTAATTAACTTCATAATACGAGTCCGGGAAAACAATCGAAATCCCGCGGTCCGTTCCCGGGCTTTCGATCAGCCACCGTGGACCGTCGTTAAACTGATATTGGATTACGCAATTAATTCCCGGTAATCGCTGGCCTACTAATTAATATCTCGTATTCTGGCAAATATATGGGGATTGTTGTTTAATAGTTACGTAGGTAATTATTTTCGTGTATATAATAATTTCATAATATAAACATCAGCACCAAAGGTAAGAAGCGCTCAAGATCTCCTATTTTATTAATTTTCGTTAAGCCTCTGTTATTTGAATGACGCACGAAAGATTTGGGGGAGGCCTATGTTTAGCAGTGGACGTCTTAAGGCTGATAATGATGAAAAAATAAAATTTCGTGTGGCAGCTACGATGTTTCATGTTACAGACAAGACCAACATAAACATATTAAACTTACGACACTCCTTTGTTTGGTCGAGGGTTAAAAATAGATAAATAGAAAGACGCCCTCTGCTCTAACTGCAACTAGTAAGGACTATAAATCCCAACATACACATAGTATACACAACAAGCAATTGAAAATTCCGGGCAATTCCCAAGCGAGCCAGAATCGACCCTAACGAGTCCCGGGACGTCTGAGGCCGTTTGGCACCGGTAATTAGGCTTACGGCCCTAATAGGGGTCTCGTGGAACCACCTGAGATGTGTGGGTAGCTAGCAAATAACTTGGGACTACCACAAGCATACTTTTCGTTCCATGAAAATATTGTTGATAGTAATTATATTTGAAAATGTGAATGTGCTTCCTTATAATTAATAGTATGTCAGTTGACTTAACATAATTGGCTACTCAAAAACGTGCTGACTTTAGAGAGCTACCATACCACTCACTCAGTTGGCGACACGTGGCGTTTGTGTCCTCTACATCGTTTGTGCTTGGCGCCCTCAGGTGTTAGTTCTTTCCGAGCATTTGGAATAGTGAAGTGTTAAGGCGCTGAATGCTCCCAAATCGACTATTTTGAACGTGATTATCTCAAAACGTATACCATTTACAGGATTGAAAAAAATGCACGTTAATACTGGTCATATCTTTTTTCCATTTGCTGAAACTGAAACACGTTTACGAAAAGTTTTCTCAATGGAAAAAAATCTAGAAGTGACCTCTAAAAATCATTCAAACGTCCTAAAATGTTACAATGAAAAAAGGCACCCCATTGAAATAAATCATAGTGATAAGCTATGTTTCAATGCATCCGTCTATAAGCTCATTTCTTTTATAACTAATTATTTGTACCGAAAAATGGAAAAGTCGAATTGCAACGCAACGTAATCGCCATATTTCGCTATGCATAAAGCGACCCTATAAGATACAAAATAAGTTCCAAGTTTGTCTGCTGTAATAAACGTACTCGCATTGGGTCCTGTCAGGGTCTTAAGCCATGGTCGTATTAAGCAATGGGTTTATTAGTTGTGATTGGTCAGATATGTAACTAATGGAGAATATGCAGTTTTTTTTCCACTTGTCCTGTCGCGGGAATCGAACCCGTTACCTCCGGGTTATGAGCCGACCTGCTCAACCACCAAACCACGGAGGCTGTTTTTTTTATAATAAATAACGAATCATAATCATTGCTGTAAAAAATGTGCGTAGAATTTGATCGCCTTTCATCATTATGATAGTATTGTACACGCTCTCAACTACTGCTTCAGAATGTTGCGAGCAGATTGATTTTGCTACTAAATTTGGTATATCAATATTTGCTTTTTACTCTATGTGACTACTTTTAAATCAACGCCGGGCGTGTCTCAAATGATTAATCCATGCATCCCTACAGTACCATTTATATAATTATTATTTTTTTCTTTTACAGACTTAATTACTCCTTACATAACTTTAAATTATTAGTCGTTGTGTTCATATGTTTTTGACGACAGAAATCATCATTTAGTTTTGCGAGGCCAAGAATAATCCTCGCCACGGCTTTCAGAATGAGTAACATAAATATATGTTTTAGCTAGAAGCAATTGTATTAAACTGGAGCTAAGTTCGCTCATAAAACAAACACTGTACCACAGAGAATACATATTGCGGCTGTCTAGTTGCTAGACTGTATAATAATTATTATTAAGGACTTTCATAGTTACATCATTTAGAAAATCTGAGTCAACTAAATTCATCAAATACTTGTTATAAAATGGGAAAATAGATTTATCCTTCTGATATTCTGATCTGCCTTTAGAGCACAGGGTTCTTTAAAAAAACCTTCTGGCAAATAACTCCTGCTAATATAATACTGTCGGACCATCTCTTAAGATTTTTTTCAAAATACACAAATAGGGTTCACAACAAAATCGGCAACACATAATTGGTGGTCCTTAAAAGGGATCTTTTCGGAGACGAAAAGAAACTTACCTTCGACCGCTCGTAACGTTTATTTATTATTCTCTCAGCTTTGACGCCAGGTAAAAGGTTTTTTAGATTAACCGTTGCACCCTAATGAAGATAAAGGGGTGGGTAATGGACTCTATGTGTGGGTAGGTAAAAGAAAACTGTAAAGTTTCCCGGCTGACTAATTGGCCCGCGATTTCGCGTTGGCTGATTTATGACGTGATGCCTCTGCAGTTACCATGTTGTGGCGGAAAATTGCGTGCGGAAAAGCGTGTTTTCTTCAAGTTTTATTTAATTATAACACTGTGGTTATATGTCGTGATTTAGGTTGTGTTTGCGTTAAATTACACGGCACATAGGATAGCACCAAAAATATTAAATATTTTATATTTACTTGAAAACAGCACAAAGCAAAGGTACTGAAACATGTAATCATAAATACCTACTGTAAAATTCTCCATTAGATATTTTAAATAATATGATGAGATTAGACAACATATACAAATTTTCAAAGTTTGTTTTATTTATACTAATAATCAATGGCGTGGGTTTATATGAAAATCTGTAGCCCACACTTTTGAATAGACTATTTTTGTTGACAAAAGCGTGAATTTTTCGTAGGATTTCCACCCACGTAATTCGAGGTGAATAAAAGCACTGATCGATTTAAAATGTAGTGCTGTAACCGTTTTCTTCCATATTCTGTATAATCGTTTCACACACTCATCCCGATCTTTTTATGTGCGGTTTGTGGTGATACCCACCATCCTGGATAATTAATTAGATTCGGCATCGAAAGTCTACTCAGAATACGCCCATCGTAAAAATGTTGGCTTAGAAATAGGATATCCTTATCCAGTGCTATGCGATAAGACATTTTTTTTACATTTTAGGTAAGATCATCCTCAGTTTTCCAGTTATTGTGCCTAGTTTACAAGTACTGCAAAATAATATACTAGCTCCCAAATAGCTTCAGCTGGGCTACCACAAGCTAATACAAAACCATCATGTTACAATAATATTGTTCGAATTCGTACCATGAACTTATAAAGTATTCCTGCGTGTGAACGAGGCGTCTACATTTTTATATGGCGTTATCACTGTCGCACGTCAGTGTCAACATGATGTAAAGGCAGGCATGATGACATTTGTATTTGAGTGAACGATTTAACGTGACGTCATCAAAAGTGCTCTGGCTCTGCAACATTAAAGTATTAATAATATTGAAGTAATAATGCTATAAGACCTTGTGACCGCCCAGCACATACTGCGAATCCGATACGCAGATCGTTACCAATCGAATTAAATCCCAGAATAAAAACTCGGATTACGTCAATGTACGTCTTACCTCTTCGTTTCCCATTTGAATTCGCTCGCCTTAAGTTAAGCCGTGCTCCGTAATTGAAATTAAATTCCGACTCGTAGACAGGGACTGGTTAATGTACGCTGGCCCTTATGCGAGGATTTTCCAGTGGGTCCTAATATTTTTTCAGAACCGGTCTTTACGTTTTTTCATAAGCGAGGAGAATTCCTTTAGGCTTATTTTGCATATTTTAGCAAGATTTGGAGACGCGGGATTTTCTTATAAATTGTGAGGAAAGGTTATTTTCAGGTATCTTATGTGTGTGTGTGAGGTAACTCAATATGCTTAAGTTAATTTAATAATGTGTTTGTTTTAAGGGTACTTGTAGTTGGGCCAAAACTTAAGTTTTTGGACCCTGAGTTATAAAATAAATATTTTCTCCATCATCATCATCATAATAATCACCATTAACAGCCTGAAGACGTCCACTATTGAACATAGGCATCCCAAAGGGAACGCCACTTTGAGCGGCTGCTCGCCTCCTGCATCCATCGGCACCCCGCGGTTTTTACCAGATCGTCGGTCCACACACACACACACATAGTCCACATAGTGAGGTGTCTAAAAAATATTCTCTTACATTTTCTTAATCATATTCAACAGGTTTTTGGGTAACAACAGTTGAAGGCAACGCCTAGTTTTGCGTCAGCCTCGTAATCTCCTTTATTTTCGAAGCTCCAATACCCATATTGTTTAGTGAAACCAAAATACACCTATTTTAGCTCTACATTTGAACCCTGCCATAATATTCCTAACAAATGTACGCGCGCCGTTGTATTCGCGCCAAATATAACCCAAAAATGGTTATAGATATCAGATTTTTTGGTCAGTAATAGGCGTATCTTGTGGATATTTCTATTCTGGCCGATTATTCTCTATGGAAACACAGATTCCACACGACACGAAACCACGTCGTTAACGTGTCTTGTTCAAATCGTGTCACAGCGTTAGGAATACCTTCACTTTACATTAAAGTTATCTTTATTTTGAATAAAATATATTGACATAAGTGCTGATAACTTTTGATGTGTTGATGTTTTGGGACACGTCTCAGTAAAACATATGATTTTTGACAGTTCAAATCGCGCCAATTCCAAATTCATTTCGCGCGGTTCTGTTTTTGTTTCATAGAGAATAGAGTTTTGTAAATTTATTATGTAAGACAAGGAATTCGCGTGGTTTCGAAGTAAAGAATCGATACGGAATAAGGGCCCTGAAGCTTTCGGCTACCTATCTTACCTATATTACGAGTTCACATATTACTTCGAGACTTTTCCATGCTTATACTTGGATTTACAAAGAAATAAATGCATTTACGCAGTATCCATTATGATCGATGCAACAAGTTCTCGAAAGGTCCGTTAATGCTATAATTACCACAGTTTACATTATAATTAATACCCACAATCGTTGTGGCTTCTAGAAAGCTCCTTTTCTAAAGCAATATTAATGATTGTTATGAGCATAGAGATGCATAATAGGCATGATGACTAAAAATTTTTTTGGATAAATTATTTATATTCCTATAAACATTTGTGTAAACAAAATTAAATATCCCAAAAAATGACAAGTCTTTTTATTCCGGTTTTTGAAATGCTACAAGCTACAAGGAATAGAAAGAGATAGCTCAAACGGCCAGTGACGTCAGAGGAAGGTCGTTATAGTACCTCATTACTATGCTTTGGTAGCTTTACATACAATCTCTCTGGCATGTGACGTCACAGGTGGATTTTTCATAGTAACTGTGGGGCGCTCTGTTTCGCGAGAAAGGGACAGGAGATGCATCCTGTAGAAACTTTAAAATCTGATTACGCCGTGATTTATTTACCGATTTTGCTTATTTTTTCAATCATTGCATATTAATAAAATACAAATACAAAAAAGTATTTATTCTAATTTCAAGGTGCTTCTTAACATATAAATTGGATTGATTAATTGCATTAATTTTTAATCTTCTTTATTAAGTAATATTTACTTGTTCATTTTTAATAGCAGTCATCATGCCTATTATTAGCATATAATTAATGGATATAACCTTGTTCTCGTGCGAGTCCCATGTTTGTTGAAACCTACAACATTTTCGCTACAGAGGCACAAAATGATAGAAGGTTCATTCACTTAAAATTAAGTAGATATTTTGGCTAAATGAACTCATTGTACGAAGCCTTATAAAAGTAAATGAGTTTTCTTTTCTTTCAATTTTTGTGTATTTCTGATGCCTGTTTCAATTAAATTAAATAAGTAAGGCGTATATCAAGTAACCGTTTGTAAAACGTCCCTTCACGGAAAATAATGTTATTTTTCATGACACGCACAACCCAACAACGCGAAACGGTACTTCTGCAAAAACATCGGTACTAAAAGATTCTTAAAATTTAACTAATTCATTTCTGTTCGAAGCCCGTAGTCGCAAGTATAGAATAGAATGTAAGTTTATTGCAATCATGAAACAGTACAGAAGACTCAAGACAGAGGACAGATGATAGAATAGACGAATAAAAAATCATTACACACGAATATTTCGTGTCATCATCCTCATCATTAACAGCCTGAAGACGTCCACTGCTGAACATAGGCATCCCCCCGGGAGCGCCACTTAGAGCTGCTGCTCGCGTCCTGCATCCATCGGCTCCCCGCGGCTTTCACCAGGTCGTCGGTCCACCTAGTGGGGGGCCGGCCTACGCTGCGTCTTCCAGTTCGTGGTCGCCACTCGAGAACCTTTCTTCCCCATCGGTTGTCAGTTCTACGAGCGATGTGGCCTGCCCATTGCCATTTCAACTTGCTAATCCTAAGAGCTACATCGGTCACTTTAGTTCTCCTGCGGATCTCCTCATTTCGGATCTTATCTCGTAGGGAAACACCGAGCATTGCTCTCTCCATAGCTCGCGACTCTGAGCTTAGCTGAGGCCAACAGTTAGAGACCACGTCTCAGTTCCATAAGTCATCACTGGCTACACACATTGAAAATTTTTGTTTATATTTCGTGTATCTACAACAAATTACAGCCCACAACATCCACAATTTAGGATAAAAAGAGCACACACAAGCAGATCCAAAAATAACAGATGACTGTTTATACTGTTAATTAAACTTCAAGGCTTTTTTCACAGTTCCATTTCCGGGATTAGTTTACCTTTAATTTGTGGAACTGTGCCCGCGGTGATGTAGGAATGAACGTCAAGCGAGGACCTAAAAATGATGGCTTGACTGAGAACAGTATAGCCCCATAGATTGCCCATTATTGCACTAGTTCGTAAGATTTGTTTTATTCCTGTTTTTATATTTTATTTGTGTAACAATAAAAATTTCTCTATCTATATTATTATAACTATGTAATGTACGGGTCGGGAATTCACCTTTTTAGCTTTAACCTTGAAACTAAAATATAACAACTTATTAAAGTTCACTCAAACTAAAAGTAATAATTCTCATAAGTACTTGAAACAATTGCTGGAAAGTTCACGTTCTCGCATAGTTCCTAATTACGGCTCTTATGAACCAACAGTTCAAGTTTTTGACTTCAATTACGACACTTTCAAGCAAGTACTGAATACTAGTAAAAATTAATGTTATAAAACCGGTATATTAGTTAACCGGTATTGTTGGTAGATGTTATTATTGTTAATCTTACGACAACAGCCGGGACCGATGGCTTAACGTGTCCTCCGAAGCACGGTAGCGCTCAGTTCTAAATACCAACTTTTTGCTGTAGCGGTCACCCATCATAGTAGTGACCGCAGCGAACGTTGCTTAACTTTACCGATCGGTTAGGAACGGCTAGTCGTGCTTCCCTATGAGTGCTACGCTAGTTGGGCAAGTTTTAAATTGACATTTAGCTTTTAGTTATCTACACGATGAATATACGGTATTTATCTAGTTTGTGACGTTTCGCAGTTAAAATGTATTTAAACTGTATCAAAATACTTTTTTATTCGACCTTTCCCCTTAATTAAAGTTGTGTTCGTTTGACTAATCGTTAATGAGGGTACTCAAGCATCTACCGCTGTACAATCATAAATAAAGGTCCTCGAGTCACTTTAATTCTTTGTGACAATTAAAATTGGATTAATTCCTGAGGTGATGTTCTATTTGGTTGAGTGCTCTTTGAATTATAAATTCGGAGGCTACATCAAATTAAGTAAAGTCGTATTTATGTTCACTATAATAGGCATGATGACTACTATTAAAAATTAACAAGCAAATATTACTTTCATAAAGAAGATTAAACATTAATGCAATAATTGAAAAAATAAGATAAATCGAAAAAAAAATCACGGAGTTATAAGTTTTTAAAATTTCTGTAAGGGGCATCTCCTGTCCCTTTCTCTCGAAACAGAACGCCCCCGCAGTTACTATGAAAAATCCACTTGTGACGTCACATGCCAAAGAGATCGTATGTAAAGCTACCACAGCTTAGTAATGAGGTACTTAGAACGACCTTGCTCTGACGTCACCGGCCGTTTACACTATCTCTTTCTATTCGTTTTTAAAATGCTTGTAACTTTTGAAATATTTTATTTATGTTTTCACAAATGTTTAACTTTTCAGGAATATTATTAATTAATGCAGAAAAATAATTTTAGTCATCATGCCTATTGAAGCGAGGCATTGACTGTATGATATTGACTTGTAAGTTGTATTACTAATTACACAACAGACTCTGACATCGCCGATCATCAGAACAGCGGCCTTACCGCGTAAGCCCGGTGGCAATCGTAATCGTGTGCTCTCTTGCTCGCACTCAAGGGCTTGTACATTGGCGCAAGCAGGATGTCAGGCGATGTTCATTACCAGAGTGCTTACGCGGTAGGGCTGCAGATCATCAACAGACTGAAGATGTCCACTGTTGAACCCCATAAAGTGCCACTTTGAGCGGCTGCTCGCCTCCTGCATCCATCGGCCTCCGCGGTTTTCACGAGTTCGTCGGTCCAACTAGTGGAGGGGTTACATTATTACATGGAAAAACAGCTTAACTTGACATGCTGCTAATGTAATAATAACACGTACAATTTTGTCGTGCCGTTCTTTAAAAGTAGGTATCGAATAATACAAGAAAGGTCCTCTATACCATTCTATACACATTAAAAGTTCCCGGCAAAGTTCGACAGCTTCTTGTGTGAGAGAATAAAGAAAAACTTGGATAAATAAACTAAGCGACAAGGGTCGATGCCGAAGTATTTATCGGGACACTCAAAAATATGTTGTAGAAATGAGGTGATAAATCTTGAGGTCGTTTTCAACTACGAATATGCTTATTTTGTGTCTACTTATTAATTGTTCAATTTTTATTAGGGTTACTTAGTCAACAGAACAACAGTGCATGTGTTCGTTATCGAGTCGCTGGAAGTTTGAGAGTTAAATACTTAAATTCTCAGTGACTCGATATCGAACACGAGTACATTTTGGGTTATATATTAAGATAAAATCTTTAAGTTTCTGCTTAGATCTACGATCGCCCCGCCTCGAAAACGGCACCGTTTAAACAAGGCATATGTCTTGTTTTTGCTCACTCACATAACACACATAACTCACATATTATTATTATTATTATTATTATTGTTTTAAGCGCTATTACAGGGTGCTATGGTCCATTATTAAAATGAAACATCCGCTTGTGGCCTATTTTATACTTATTAGCTGATGAGGTATATATATAGGCGCTGGGACACTTCAGGTTTGCTTTTCATAGAGACTGTATTACAGTATATTCGATTTAAGGTTTTCAGTACTGAATATCTGCTTAATGTTATTTTCTGTTCTTTCTTTTTCTTTCTATGGATAATATTAGTTAGCTAAATATGATGGTAAAATATTACAATAAAGGCCAAACAAACAAAATAACGTTTGTTATTCATAAAACGCAACTTCAAAAAACTTCCTTCCCTCGCGTTTGAGGAACAAACTCAACTTAACATGACTTTTAATTATTTTGCAAAGTAATTTCAAAGTAATTATTTGAATAATAAGAATTTTATTTCAAGAACCATGCTATCGCAATATAAAATTCAAGAGGAATTACGCTTAGGTGGATTCTGAATAGTAATGTTTTTATTAGATCGCTAACTTTTTTATTTTGGCTCCACACTATGGTGTATTTAGCCAGTGTCGAGTGTTATAATTTTTCATCGTGTTATAGAATATTTCACGTATAGTCAAGTCTTAGTCATAGTCTAGTCTAAGTCAAGTAGTCATTGTCCAGTCCAAGTCATGTCCTAGTAAAGTGGTGGCATCTTTACTAAAAGCTTCTATGGAATTTTGGAAGCAACACGAAAAACCACGTTTTACCAGTTGCCCACATTCATGCTCGTAATTCAGCACTTAATGCACATATCGCCACCAATTTTAAACATTAAAACTGGATAAAGCACGAGTTTTGTAGAATAACACAATGCAACAACGTGAAGTTTTCCGCCTTCCTGTCAAAACTCTCAGCTCCTATGTTGGCACTTATCCCGCTATGACCTACTTACTGCAATGCATTTGGGTACGTACCTAAGAACTTTAGTGCAGATAAGCAATAGGTTATTACTAGGTGTAGTAGATTTTTCTGCAAAGTCCTTATCTATGTACATACGTATGTACAATGACAATCTCTTTGCCAGTTATTCTGTCGCCAAACGGTCATGTGCAAGCACTACTGTGTTTTGGTTCTTAAGGCACTAATTACATTACTGGGCAAATGAAACATTATTTCCTGATTTCACAGTCCAGTAATCTTGTTGCTAGACTATACTATAAATTGTATAAATACTGATTTCTAAATGTTTACCTATGTATAAAAACATTCATCCCAAGTTTGATGAACCATTCCATTTCCCAACGGTGTCAACACAAATCCGATTCTAATCAAGACTTCGACTAATAAACTTGACCCTGATCCATTGCTTCCATTTCGCTAATGGCTGTCGTCACAAAAAGGTCAACGCCAGAAATGGACATGAATTGATTTGTATTCGTTAATTATTATTGTCGTTTGTTTCGCTCTGTTGGTACTTAAGGTAGAAATTAGAAACATAGAATTCAAAAATAGAATATTAGTTAAATAAGTTAATGAAGTACTTAGCATTAATATTATGAACGGTTATTTTCATATCCTCGTGATGCCCGTATCCTGAATGTTTTCAGAGCAGTGCCTACGTCTTATCAAAGGAATTTCCCTCAGAAGACTCGACAAGCAATTGTCAACATTTACTTACCAAGTTTACGTCCAACTTGGAAAAGAAAACCCTCCTGAAACTTCGACTGTAATTAATTCCCGTTTATTCGAGAATTTTTAATCAAGGGCCGAATCTTGATTGTCTGACGGAAGAAGTAAATAATTCCTTGTGGGAAAGTCCTCCTTAAGCGATTTGTAAAATTGGATGCACAAGCGGAAAAAGAAAAAATACTTCGTTACTGGCGCCACTGACAGGTCTGCGCCTTAGAATTTGTGTAGCGTTTGAAATTGGAACCTAGCTGAGTTGGATTTAATTAAAACGGTTTTAACAACGAATACCGTTTATCATGGTTTATACACGCCTTACGCCTATTTATAATCAATGACCCGAAGTAGATATTTGGCGGAAGCATGAAAATTGTTCCGTTCTTTATTATTAATTGACAAAACTTGCGTAATTTCAAGTAATAATGCGTACAAAAATTTATATTAATAAAACCATAAAACGAAAAGCGTGTATTGACGTGTACGTACTCTCCTTAATTACCTATTTATAGAAAGCATTCAATAATAAGTGTTCACCGTTTTACTGCTTGACTGTGATGTGACTTGACCTGGCTTAGACGTGGCTATTACTTGATTTTGAATGCTTTAATAGCTTTTTTAACTCTACTAGAACATTACAATTGAAATTTGACACTTACGCTAAATACGATAATCGCGTGAAGCCAAACATACAAAAAAAAAACTGAAAATATGCCTTTGTCCATGGAATAATACGACCATGCCTTTGCCACTTCTATATGCCTCAATGGCTCACCACAAGGTCTTAAAGCATTATTACTTCAATATTACTTCAATCATACATTGACTAATGACATAAAAGTAAGAATATATGTTGCAGAGCCAGAGCAGTTTTGATGACGTCACGTTAAATCGTTCACTCAAATACAACTGTCATGTCATTGTTTTGGCGGGAACGCGGAAAAGTTCACGCCGTTGCATTGTATTATTTTTCAAAACTTTTGCTTTTCCAGTGTTAATGTTTAAAATTGGTGGCGTTTAACGCATTAAATGCTGAATTACGAGCATGAGTGAGGGCAAGTTATATAATGTGGTGAAACGTGATTTTTCGTGACAAAACTCCATAGAAGCTTTTAGTAAAGTTGGCACCACTTTGCTGGAGCATGACTTAGACTGGAGTATGACTGCCTGACTTAGACTGGACTATGACTGCCTGACTTAGACTGGACTATGACTATGACTAGGACATGACTTTGCGTGAAATATTTTATAACACGATGAAAATATAATACTTGACACTGGCTAAATACACTATGTGTGGAGCCAAATTATAGGCAAAAAAAACTGTCATGTCATACCTTTACATCATGTTGACACTGACGTGCGACAGTGATAACGCCATATAAAAATGTAGACGTCTCGTTCACACGCAGGAATACTTGATAAGTTCATGGTACGAATTCGAACAATGTTATTGTAACCTTGAAATAATGCCATGAAACATGATGGTTTTGTATTAGCTTGTGGTCGCCCAGCTGAACAGTTTGACTCTTCACTGGTAGTGTATCTTTATTTGAATAACAATATCATGTGACTTTTCATCAACTTGCAAAAGCTACTTATACCTGCAGAATTCTACCTGCTCAACTCGCTCTGTAATAGAATAAAATTCTACCCGTCCCGCACCCACCTCGTTCTAACTTTGCTTAAATAAGCTTTGCAGAAATACTCTAAAATAAATGCAATGCCAGATGAATTTTATTTTGTTTTCACAATATTTTTAGACCCACAAGGGCGTATAGAGATCAAAATAAAAGAAAATACAAATGTGATGAATACTTTTAGAATTAATATTGAAAAGAAAATAGACTAATATAATATTCGATAGAGCCAGAATAGGTAGCAGTTTAATGCCTCATTCTGAGTTATTGCTATATCACTATTTGTAATACCCTAAAACTTCGCAAGTAAAACGTGATTCTGTGCATATTTAAAAAAAATCGATCAAGTGCGAGTCGGACTCGCGCACGAAGGGTTGCGTACCATTATCTATAAAAACGATTTCGCTATCACTTTTCATGACATACAGCCTGGTGACAGACAGACAGACCCCTTGGGTACAGAATTAATTAAATTTAGTACCATGTACTATTATTACGTAGATTATTTTGGATAAGGAATCAGACTCGCCGATTAAATCGCGTGAGTCAGTGCTTTGGACGAGTACTCGGTATTTGTAAACACACGTCGAGTGCACTCGACGTGCGTTTACTTCTGTGCCGAGTACTCCTCGGCGAAAGCACTGACTCGCCGTTTTACTCGGCAGGTGTAATCAGGCTATAAGAGCTATTTGAGTACTATGCGTCTATAATCCCGCTTTAAACTGCAAATTAAAATGTATTTTGTTATAATCGAATAAGAAAGCTCTACCATATAAAGTAACATTCTTATTGGGTACGTAGCGCTCATAGCGAAGCACGACAAGCCGTTCCTAACCGATCGGTAAAGTTAAGCAACGTTCGCTGCGGTCACTGCTATGATGGGTGACCGCTACAGCAAAAAGTTGGTATTTAAAAGTGAGCGCTACCGTGCTTCGGAGGGCACGTTAAGCCGTCGGTCCTGGCCGTTGTCGTAAGACAATAGGTAGTCGTTAAGCCAAGTCACAAGCCTTCGGGCGGCCTAAAAATTCTGACACCAGGGCTGACCACTTGCCTACGCGAGAAGAAGCAGATTGGGTACATTATACCCAAGACCCAAAACGAGGTATCGTCCATTTAATTTCTTTACGCCTTCACGTTTATTCAGGCCCAGAGAAAAAGTTCATTCATTCCACTTGCAAAAAAAGCAAAGCGCGGCGCGGTTCATTCTAAGCATATTTTTCTGCGTAACTGGCAGTTCCTTCGAAAGAGATTGCGCAAGTACATGTGGTACGCACTCCTTGCCTAATAATCGGTAATAAGTATTTTTCCAGCGCCTGAAGCGGGAGCTGACGCGGAAGATTGATGTCGGGAAGTGGGAAATCCCACGGGGGATGTTATATGAACTCGCATACACCTTTTGTGTATTTATTAATCATAAAAATGCGATGGGGGATTTATTTGGTGTTTATTGTGCGTTTGCTTTTCGTTTATATTTTTGACTCTACCTATATCACTTTTGAGTACGTAAGTATTATGATGGGTCGCGACGCAAACTAGTAACTAAATTACCTCGTTAGGAAATCGTTGAAAACAGTACTAAATAAAAGTGATGGAACTTCTTCAACATTTAATAGCCTTCTTCTTCTTCTTCTTTAATGGCTTTCTATCGCTTTTTTGCAATAATTCTGCCAATGTTAAGTGAGTAAAATTTTTACGGTTATGTCAAGTCAAAGTCATATTTTGTCAGTCAATACACCAACAGTAAAATGGTGGAAATTTTACTGAAGGCTCTAAAAAAGGCCGTTGAAGCAAAAACGAAAATGCATTGTTTTATGATCTTGAAACCATTTGCCATTTGCACATTCACGAACACTTAACGAATAATAATCCACCCTTATTACACATTAAAGTTCAAAACACACTAGTTTTGAAAAATAAATTCAAAATTCACAACCGCCATTGTTGGATTTTCTTCAAAGACATTTAATAGCCTTTCCTACACCCAGTTGCAGAAACGATCATTAACCTTAATGGCGGCATTAAAGGTAATGGAGACCTTAAACTGTAGGGAGGACAACAGTTTAATGGAAGATTGAGATTTAAAGTCGATTTTAAAAGTTAATGATTGTTTCTGCAACTGGGTGTTAGAGTGAGTTTTTTATCCGTAGTTAAGGTCAAATCAATGGTCAAAATTTGTTAGCCTTTGTGACCATTGGTTACCTTAACCTAGGGTCAAAAAATCTACCCTAAGAGAATATAATTATAGTATTAGTTTTAGTGTTTAGTACTTTTATACGCGACGCTATAGATAGGTAGTCCGTAATATATTGTGTATGGAATTGTTACACACAGAGTAACTACCACACATCCTAGATAATTTAAGTACCTACATAATTATTCTTTCTACACTACAGGCACAGAATAAATAATAATAGTACAAATGATATCGGTACTTATAACATTCAAATTCGTCCGTCAACTCTGAGAGACTAGTCCGAGTTTATTTGACAGCTTTCACTTTTCACGGTGTGGTGTAATGCGTTATTGTATGGTTTCACGATAAGCGCCCCTAGTGAGGGAATCGTAAACCACAGATTCTTCATACAAAAACGCATCACTCACCATGCACCGTGAGACGTGAAAGCTGGCAAACACACTGGGACTAGGCTAGATAGATAGATAGATAGATAGAAAATGCTTTATTGCACAAGAGTAAATCAAGTACATAGGCGAACTTAATGCTAAGTAGCATTTTCTTCCAGTTAACCTTTGTGTAGTGTGGAACGAGTTGTAGGCTACCTGTACTTTTACAAAATAGTATTAAGTATCATCGTCATCAGCTTGAAGACGTCCACTGCTGAACATGGCATCCCCCAAAGAGCGCCACTTTGAGCGGCTGCTTGCCTCTTACATCCATCGGCTCCCCACGGCTCTGACCAGGTCGTCGGGCCACCTAGTGGAGGGCCGGCCTACGCTGCGTGGTCGCCACTCGAGAACCTTTCTTCCCCGACGGTTGTCAGTTCTACGAGCGATGTGGCCCGCCCACTGCCACTCGAACTTGCTCATTCTGAAAGCTATATCGGTTACTTTCGTTCTCTTGCGGATCTCCTCATTTCGGATCTTGTCTCGCAAGGAAACACCAAGGATAGCTCGCTGCGCGACTTTGAGCTTACTCATCAGGCCAACAGTACGGGATCACGTCTCAGTACCATAAGTCGTCACTGGCAACACACACTGATTAAAAACTTTCGTTTTCAGGCATTGCGGTATTCAGTGTACCTACGTACTAAATAAGTATAAGATAATCCAGTACAAACACATCCGCTCAATATAAACAGCCAGAAGCCTCCAAAGGCCCCACACGGTAATGAAGTATCCCCCGCTCACGGTTCGGCGGTTTTCTTTACATTCGCCTTCAAAGTTGCCAGCGCTCCTCGCGCAATACTCACCATTTTAAAAGAAAACATTTCCAGCAGAGATACTTTGTTTTGATTTACTTCCTTTTTGTTTGGATATATTGTGCTGAATTGAAGCGAGGGAATTTGTGGAATTGTTAGTGAGACTTTGTATTGTAATATAGAGCAGCTCTAGATAGAGAGATCGTTGGTACATCATAGTTTAACTAAACAATGACAATACTCAAATAATTTATTCATTGTGTATTCGATTGTATTTTTTGGGGAGGATAACCTTTATTGTACTTGCATATGAATAACCTAAATATAAATAACTGCTACACTAACACTAAACTTCTAAATAAATCTATAATAAGCTACAATGCTATGAAAAGCTATAAAATTCTATTGTATTTCTACAACTTTGATTGGGTTCTTTTTTTTTACATCAGACTTATCTAGCATTTGACCACGCTCTCACCTGATGGTAAGTGACGATGCGATCGAAGATGTAGCATGCTAGCTAAGTAAGTACCTATTCACTCTTCTCTTGAACACGCCCGGGTCCTATTTTGCCGGAAACACAGACGCTGGCAGGGCATTCCATTCCTTAGCAGTTCTAATTATAAACGCGGTATCAAACCGCTTGGTACGAACGGGTGGTATTTCGACCATGAAGGGATGATACCTAGCCGAGTGTCTAGAGGTCCGGTGGTGGAATGGTGACGGGGTAATTAGATCGTGCAGTTCTTGTGCACATTCCCCATGGTGCAACCTGTAAAAGACTGACAGACATGCCACTTTACGTCGATGTGCCAGACTCTGAAGCCTTTCACCTACCAAAGTGTCGTCGCCAATGAGCCTTTTGGCACGCCTTTCTATTGAGTCCAGAGCCTCAAGCTGGTACTTGGCAGACCCGTCCCAGAGGTGGCAGCAGTACTCCATACACGATCGGACTTGCGCTTGGTAGAGATTCAGAAGCTGTCCTGGTGTGAAGTACCACCTTACCTTGGACAAAATGCCGAGTTTTTTAGAAGCTACTTTGGCTTTGGACATATAGGACCCAAAATTTAGGTTTGTGACAATACTACAAAGTGCAGTCTGTTCATAGAGCACCCAAAACTAATAGTGTTACTCCCTCAATTATTTATTAAGTCTCCGCCATGCCGCCTCTACAATGTCAACGTACTTTATGAACCTAATTTCAATAGAGTTCCCAACAATACCCCAATTCAGGGCCCCAGATGCGACTCACAAAAGACTGTCGTAAAAGCAAACGGTGCCCAATACGTAGGTGGCATGCGAAACCGTTTACGGCAAAATATACTTCTTTTGCTGAAAAGATACTGCTATCGATAGGGAAAAATATTACTATAGGGTAACCCAGTTAGGTAAATTTGAAGACTTTTTCTCGATTAATACGAAGATTTATTTGAATTAGTTTAGGGAACTGAGTTTTTTAGCGAGGGCTATCCGATTTATCAAAAAGCTTACAGTATGCTTAAAGCTTAAACTATGCTTCATCATTTCATATATAATTAAGACTGGTTTCAACATAGAGCTAATAGGATGTCGCTTTCGTTTGGGTTTCAAAGCTTATAGGTCGCATGTCCTAGCGACGGCTAATTTGATTGACGTGTAAAAAGGCCTCCAAAGCATGATTACTGGATATAAAATATTTAGACGTTATTCGACGATATAGTAAAATATCAACTTCACTGGCTCCTTACCGTACTTAACCCGATTACTATTCAAAAAGAAAAAGGCCTACATCTTACCCAATAATATTTAGACAACCCACGAATACCTTCACACTTTACTGCTTATTTGCCCACAAGTCGTTTCTTGCCTACTTTAAAGCTCCTACAAGCAATTTCGCTGGCAACACAGTAATTTTTCTAAATGTTAGCCGCTTTAATATCAGGGATGCTAGCTTTGATATACGGCCGTACCATTGTCGGGTAAAACGGTAAAATGGTAAAACCCGTGGAATTAAAACCCTTAGATAATTTACTTGTTGAATTTATGCCGTAGTTACATTAGGCCATCTGGCCAGCAGTATTTCGTACTGATTGCGAGTGATATAGTCTCATTAGGGCTACTTTTTGCCAAGATTGCGGCGGATGTTTTTATGGATGAGTTCGGACGAGAATTGGGGAGTGTTTTCTTTTGTTTTGAGAGTGAGTGTTACAAATTTGAGGGCTGCAGCGATGATTATTCTTCTAAAATAAAGATTCTGAAAAGAGAGAACATTTCTGTTGTTGACTTTCTCTTACTAAATTTTTGACGAAGCGGTGAGTGAGGGTTAGAAGAATAAATTCCAAAAAAAACAAAAACCTTTAAATTTCGTCTCATAATATATGAACCATCAAAAAGGTGTTCTTTGTTGTTATTAAGTTGAAGTTTTAATATGTAGCCAGTCTACATTATCAGCACTTACGGCTACGATAATAAAATAAATAAGTATACTTTTTTTTGAGAACTATTACTACTAAAACAATTAAAACACGGAGAATTAAATATTTTGGACTGGCAACGCAGGCCTTAGGTACTTTATCTAAAACTATGATTGGAAGATTTTGGGATTTTTAACTGGCGATGTCTATGCTAAGTTTTCAGATAGTCAAATGACCAAATCGCCGTCTTCATATAAAGCTGGCTTTAAACGAAGCTCGACGGATGGATAAAATGAGCATATCCTTGGTGTGTCACTAGTCTAACCGTAATGTGATCAGCTTATTATCTTTTGGTCTCCAATTTCGATATAAAGCGTTGCACGTCTCCTATTCTCTTCCCTGAATGCGATGCCATTTGTCACGTCATGCGGTTGATGATGTCATTATTTCACTGTGACGTCATTTAAAATGTTTTTATTATAGGCATTGCACAGTTTTTAGAGTATTATATGTTAATATTTAAGATTTTTAAAGCAGTATCGCCTGTTCAGTGTAATCTACAGATTAACTTGTAAAAGAAAAATTGGAATCACGACACGACATTATTATAAGTTAATCGAAGAAAGAAGTATTTTAAAATAAACTTTGAGTGGAACTTGACAGCCACTAGATTTGCTGTCCATGTCAGTTTCAGTCAGCTTATTTTAAAAGAAAAACCAGCCAGTTTACAAATAAAATACCGAAAATACGATTTAACCTTCTTTTACTTAGATATACACACATATAAATATGTGCAGAAAACAGCTTCAGTTGCAAAATTCAACAACAGAGCGTCTAACGCATAACTTCTTATAGGTTTTTGATAGTATAACAAAATTCTCTCCCAATTCACTCAAACTTCCAAAAACGATACCTACATTAGGTAATATTAATATACATAGTACAGGTAGGTACATTTAGAGATACATACTTACACAATACACAAACATAATAAAGCCCAACAGGGCTACGTAACCTGGCATTTCTCCCAAACTCCATAAATATTGCTCCTAACTTCCCGCTTTTCCCCGATATCATTTTACAAATTCAATCCCTAATTTTCGATCAGACGCTCCTGGCCCGATCTCCCCTAAATTGATCTCCAAGCTATTATATTCACACTTATTACCTCGACTTCGGAAAGATTGAACGAAAAAAAAAATGGAATTCGTTGTCTTTCAGATTAGACTAAGAAAAGGTTCAGGATTTATATCGTTTTGGAGACGTTTTAATATCGTTGGACGATATTTTTGCAAAAAAAAGTATAATCGAATCAAGACACCCTTTTGTTGAGGCTATAAATAAAAAAACGGTGCCATAAATAACTCTGGAGGCTCTATTCGCAACGTCTAATGAGTTAGAGGCAGTATGAGAACTGCAGTAGCTCAAGTCGAAATATTTAAGTAGCTGAGTCTAAACGGCTTCAAAATATTGAAAAACTTTCAATATTTTGAAGCTTTGATTGTTTATTTTAAAAAGCAACTACTTTTATCGCCCAATCACTTTACCTGGATGATTTTAAAGAGAAAGAAAACTCTATTCAGTGTCCACATCTGTTATCATCCATTTTGAAAAAGTAAAGGCTGGATCAAAATCACATTACGAATAACAGCATAATTATGACAGTCACCGTTAACCAAGACGAACAAAATGGTAAATGACCAACAGTAATTTTACTTGCCATTCAAAAGGTTTGTGTAAAGTGGCTCTACTGTATCACTACACTATGTAGTGTTATAAGAAAAGAGGGTGCTTCAGAACTGGAACATTTTGCTACAATAAACCATTTGTATTCAAACTGGCGAACGGCCGGCCGCATTTTAATTTACTTACTCGAATTAAAAGTGCGCGTGATTCGAATCCGATCCGACATTACTACGATACTTTACTTTTATCGTTGATTGAAGACGTTTCCTTGTTATTATTAAGGTTTTCTATACTTTCTATCCACTTGGAATTCAATTGACTCGATTCGGAATCGAGTATTTGTCGTGAAAGTGAAGGTGACTCGAGTAAATTCAGTGGAGTTAGGGTGTTGCGCGTCAAGGTGAAGATCGAGTTTCGACGCCGGCGGGCATATTTTGTAAATTGACTATAACTTCCTTCTGACGGGGTCGATTGTCTCTGATCGTTTACTCTTTCAATTTGCTTATTGGACGTCTTTGTTTTTCAAACGGAGAGGTTCTGAGTGCCGTAAGTAAGTTCGGTGAGCGTCCTTGATGGCTGAACATTTTCTTGGAAAAATAAATTCTGTTCTCACTCAAATCTCATCGAGTTTGTCATTAGCGTTCGTTTCATTCGTCTCGAAATACCTTATGGGATAAGTGTGTCTGTATATTTTTCGTATTTTTTTGTTTTATTAGCCTCATTTGCTGTTCTTCTGCTTGTTTCATTAAATTACAAAGTTTTACAGGATTTTTTACGTTCGCCCCAGTAAAATACACGAAGTCGCGATTTAAACGTTTATTCGTGTGCCAGATTGCATTTTGTCATCTTTACTGACTTTCGGTTTGCCTAATGCACAATTTAAAAAGGCATAAAAATTCTTTACGACTACCCAAAAAGTAACTGCAGACCGTGAACAACGACGCAATTTAAATTCTTCGCGACTTGCGTTCTGCCGTTATCGTCAGATTCGATGTTTATATTTGCACAACAATCCCTTGCAGCGAACTGGGCGCTTTGTTGTGGTAATTTCATTAGACGAGGTCGCCACTCGCTGAATATTAATGAGTGTGCTTGCTCCGCACTTTTGCTTCGGCCCGTACCTATCGGGATCGGAGAGGAAAAGCAGTGCTTTTGACTTAGATACATTATAAGCCGGATAAGAGAAGAAACATTATGGATAATTCTCACTAGATACAATAAAAATATCCATTATGAATCTTGTGAGTTACGAGTACATGCCTGCTATATGAATTTTGATCAGATGCATCTTATGCTGTCTAAGAAAAAGGCGTAACGGATTAATAAGCTACTGCAAAGATAAATATGCAAAGATGAATAGGCATGATGACTACTATTAAAAATGAACAAGTCAATATTACTTTCATAAACAAGATTAAAAATTAATGCAATAATTGAAAAAATAAGCAATATCGGTAAATAAATCACGGAGTAATAAGCTTTTAAAGCTTCTACAGGAGGCATCTCCTGTCCCTTTCTCGCAAAACAGAGCGCCCCACAGTTACTATTAAAAAATCTACTCGTGACGTCACATGCCAAAAAGATTGTATGAAAAGCTACCACAGCTTAGTAATGAGGTAGTATAACGACCTTCCTGTGACGTCACTGGCCGTTTGAGCTATCTCTTTCTATTCCGGTTTTTAAAATGCTTGTAACTTGGTCATTTTTTGAGATATTTAATTTTTGTTTTCACAAATGTTTATCTTTTGAGGAATATAAATAATTTATACAAAAAAAAATTTTGTCATCATGCCTATTACAGGCTCTGTGATTCTCTACAAAAGTACTACATATATTTACGACTGTATTATTTATTCTATAGTGTCATTCTAAAAATACTTTCTACTATCCTTCAAAATATTGCATTTGGGTACAGTTTTCAATTGAATAACTTTGGGTGAAGCTTGGACACTGTATCCATTATCAGTGTATACCTTTTCAACTTTTTCCACCTACCGTACCGTCGTTTTATTGTCGACAGTAATTGTGTTCGATAAAACCTTTTTAACAACCTGGTACTGTCCATAATGTGTTTGCATTTGTTGCTTTTGGCGCATTAATTTTCGGAGCCATTTGAAAGCATTGGTGAAATGTTTTAATACGGAGCTTTGGCTTTTCACGTACTGGCGAAGTTTTAAGGTTTTGGCTTTACGTTTGTATATCTTAGGGGGTTTATGTTAAAGACAGCCATAAACTTTTTGGCGTGGTTTATGAACTTAAGAATGAAGGGTTCTACCTTTTAATGCTAGTTGAATTAAATCAATGTTTAAAACTACCCTGTCGCGTTTTTGATCGTCATATTTCACGTCAGGAAGAAGATGACCAGACATTTTAATCATTTTTAAGTAAGCTTAATAGTTAGGCTGTTAGTTTGTTAGTAAAGCTTCGCTTTACTTTTTAAGATATAATAATATTTCTCTCATCGAAACATAACACTCCTCTAAGATTTATATTATGAATCCCTAAATATTGCCGTTGCTATTTTAGACGCTCCAATGACCTCCAATGGCTTGTACCAGTTGCTGCATGTACAATTGTACATTGTACCGCATCACGGACGTATAGACAGGTTTCTATATAACATCAAATATGTATATCGGACATAATTGAACTGCAACTGAAGCTGAATACATAGCTTTCGAATTCAATGGAACCTGATATCGATGTGCATGATTTACCTAAAAGGCTTTGTACTGAATCTCGTTTGGCTCGATAATATTGATCTCCGACTTTGTCCAAAGAAGATGTAGGTTATATTTAAAGCTATTGCAACGAAAACAATATTACTATAATGATGTAGGTATATTGCATTAAAAGTAACATATTATACCTCAAAGATAGGTCACAAAACTTTGAAAATTAAAAATAATAAAGTACTTTCTGGTGCCAAAGAGTAATGTTTGGTGTATTGAACTGGCCTTAGCTCACACGGATAACAAGTCACTGTATCTTTATCCCCACGTGCTCAATCCCCAGTTAATTTCCTCTGTGTAAAGAAAAATAGCGTCTTCATCTTGGAAATGATGAAGCATGATTTATGGTCCCCGCACGTTTTTCCACCATAATTAGATTGTGCCGGGTAAACAGTAAACACCGAGGCATCAGGTGGCGAGTACCGAACACACGTGGTGTGTAATACGTAATTATGCAAACACGCTCCGGGTTTGAAATTGTGACCATCGTAATGTTATGTTACGTTGAAAAGATAAATGAATAGAGAACTTTTCGTTGATATAGTACAGCAAAAAATAAATTTTTATTTTTGCCAATTTTATAAATTATTTACTTGTTGAAGGAGTACCTATAGTAAAATAGCTTATTAGGGCTAAGGGCAAACACGGTTTTTAGGCATGTTTCTTGGTAAAAATAGAGCTTTGAATTTAAAATAACATTTATTTCATATCTTGAAGTTATCTACGAAGTTTAGCAATACAAGGCTTAAAAAATTAAGATCGATAGAAGAAAAATATTAATTGTAAATTTTGAATGATAGATAGATAGATAGATAGATAGATAGATAACTCTTTATTGTTTCACCAATGATATATACAATACACAGGAATACAACGAATCTTACTAGCTACTTACATGATACATTTTTGATTCAGTTTTTCGAAGAAATTTTTACAATAAAGATAAATTTATTTATTTATTTATTATTTATTTATTTATTCAAAACAAATTACAACTATTATTACAGTTTCCCAATTCAATAGCGTAAGTCAGCATACAAATGAAATAAAACATAAAATTATTAGTTAGCTATCTAAGTATACATAATAATAATCTAAATATAGTTAAAGTCAATGTAGGTAATATATACACACACAATCAATAACTAGGTATACGGTCAATCTGATTAAACTGTAATTAAAAACATAAAAATAAATATCAACTTATTTAGCCTTCCTAAGTTCCTATTTGGTTACAGTGTTCTAAAGAATACCAACAATGACAGCACAGTCACTCCATCTTCAAGGTAACGCTGCTTTCACTTTTCTCTAACACTTATGTCGACAAAAATATAGTCTCTGTCCTGACGTGCAAACTTCTTGACTCCATTAACTTTACATCCGACCCCAGCCCCACCTGCAGTGACTACTGAAATCTCTGCCGTGCAGTTTTAAATCTGTTTAAGGCACTGAGACTCGGAAAACCGCGGGAGTTTCCTCCGGTTCCGCAATATGCAAATATTCGCGCCGTATCCGTATGACATGTGTATGTGATATACATTGCATAGTCAGTAAGTACAGTTCGGTACAAAAGTTTTACTTGACCAGCAATGGCCATCCAATTTTGTGTACGGTTTAATGTTCTGTCGTATTTAAATTTTTGGTAATTCCCCCTAAAAGGGAAGAAATGGCTGCGGTGCCATGTACTTGTTTAATTTTGATGATAATAATAATATGTGGTAGAAAAATTTGCCTGGTACTAAATTTTATACGAGACTTTTGTAATGGGGTCTGTCAATACTATTTTACTCCATTATTTCTATCAATACCAGACTGAAGTTCGTACTGATTTTCGTTTAATAAATGTCTGTTTGAAATTTAATTTTTAGTATTCTAGTATTTTAGTTGATCTTGTCTAAATACCGTTACACACGTCTCATCCTATATTTTCACGTGAAAAACAACATACCATGTAAACAAACACGTTTATAAATAAACCAAAAATATTTCCTTATAGCTAAATGTACGAGATAACCGTCGAATATGCGAAGGTAATTCCGCTAATGCACTGCAAGCGGGTAACAGCAGGTAATATCAGGTAACAGTAGGTAACCAACACACTTACGGGCGCGACTGTACTCGGAGAGAATTTTCAAGTAATATTGTTTATGGTAAGCAGAGAATCTTGTCACGCCGGCATTCTGCCGTAAGTGTATTCATAGAGCCGGAATACAGGATTGTGGAAGTATATCACACACTTTTTATGCAACTTCATAAGAATGTAAAAATTTTATGAACATTTTTTTGCTAGTATCTTCACACAATTTTGGAGATTAAGTTTACAATAACATTCTGCTATATGCACGAAGACGTAAAATAGATAAGTACCTTCGCTACGAATATTTTTGATAAATTCAAATTTTTAAATCGGACCAAGAAAATATGCTGCCAGTAAGTAAATAATTTTCTTGCAAAGCGTAGAGGCTTGACATGAAACTATAGGTGATTTGATACGCAAAGAAAATTACTCAAGAAATTTCACATAGGCACATCTAATGGCAGAATATCTTAGTAAAAAAAAAACAGTATAACGTTGTTGTTTGGTTTTGCCGACCGTATTTTTTTAGAGTTTATCCAAAACGTACAGTGCGTTATTCTTTACATAAATGTTTTATTGCAGCCATGCGTCTTTATACTTGACGGTGTCACTTGAATACCCGAGCAGTTTATTTTATGATTTATTTATCCGCCAAAATATAAAAACGTATATTTTACGGCGTTCAGTTATTGCTATTTTTATTACAGTTAAATTATAGCTGGTTGCTCTGATCATATTGAAAAGACCGTGTCATCACGTCGCAATCAGGTGAGTTAACGGTCAAACTCTATGCCTGTTAATTATAAAAAAAGCAGCTAGTGTAGCTCAATTATTCTCAAATCAAGCCGTTGTCTCTGGATGCTGTCGTTTAAACAACAATCATTATGCCATATAATTAAACACAATGAGTTGATTAATTCTATGCCTTAATGACTGTTGTCTAAATATGGTGAATTAAAAAGAGCTCTGATCCGTTGATCGTTTGGTGCTCTTTTTATAGGTTCCCTTTTCATCAGTGCCCTTAAAATTGTAGTTATTTTAGGAAGACCTTGTTTAAAAATTCAGCGCTGGCTGTCATCTTTTGCGGGTAGGAAGATGCTCCAAAAACTGTGGATTGAATGCTGAAAAAATATACGGACTAAAATATAATTTGCTATGACTAATTTTTTACTAGTTAATCGATGTCGTTACTTCGTCCGTCCTTAGTATAAGTATAATAAATACAAAGTATAATTAAGAATTTAGAGATACTTAATCATTATAATTTAAGTGACATTAGTCTTGAATGTTATGTTATAATAAGTGCATAATTTTATATTGACGTTACAAAATAATAAAGTACCGAGTATAAATTGAACACTTTTAATGAAAATATGGTATGGTGGCGTTGCCCTTACTAACACATATTGCATAATTGTCGAATAGCTATTCAGATTTCCGTTTTGTTTTATCTTTATCCATTTTAGGGTCAATAGAGAGAGAGAGAGAGATAAACAATAAATAATCAAGCTCATACAGAATTGAATTAATATTTTACGACTATTCAAAATCATTTGAGTAACGTACAGGCGTACATATACGTGTGTACATTCATGGTACATTTTTTCTCAATGTATTATGTAACATTATGCACTTTTTACCTATTTATCACAGAGTCTTCCCACCACACTAACTATACCTAAGATGTACTTATTATTGATCTACAAAGAAAAAGGCGTATTTGTGTTTGAAATTGAATTTTTGCATATAAACATTTTGTACATATATGAACATTAATTAATATCTAATAAACTGTGTAAGTACCAAAAAATTGAAAACACAAACTGTTTTACATTTTAAACAAATGCGATGTGTCTTTGTCATGTGTAATTGATCTTCGATGTGTAATTGAATCCAAATGCACTTACGAGACTTGTCATTCAGAAATAGTGTTATTTACTGTGGGGCGCCGCTAATATTGTATGTATCACAAAACGCTTCAGCAACTTCATTCAACTTTAAAGGTTGGCAAACATTCTGACAACAAAACCTATTGTTTTGAGACTATTTGGACCGCAATTTTCACGACCCTATAAAAACTACACAACTAAACTATTCCCACGGCTCTGCGGGTTTACGAGGTATAAACACGGAAGTCGCGTGAACGGATGCAGGGATAATGCATCGTAAGACTAGGAATGTCAATATCTACAGAGTTTAGGCATAGTATATTTCTAAATTTACACTAGGTGGACTGACGATCTGATGAAAACCACGGGGACCCGATGGTTGCAGGAGGCGAGCAGCCGTTCAAAGTGCCACACTGTGGTGGAGGCCTATCGGTCTAGTGAAAAATAAAAAATACATAGTTAATTTCGTTTAACAATAAGCAAGACTTAAGATATGTTATACTACGGTTTCATCGCAATTTGATGAAACCGTGATATATAATCAATATCTGTTTTTAAAAATACATTAGTCGAAAGTAGATCGGCATAAGCCTTGATCCGCTGATTAATAACGGATATTAGCTTTGGATTATCATCAGCAGCTACTAATTATTAAACTTTATCGTGTTAATAAAAGTTTCCATCAATGGAATTTTACATTTTTAATATGGTTTAGTGGATAGCTTTAATAAAAGGACGGTTATAAAAGTATGTAGTTATTATTTAAAGTTTGATATCCATTTTTAATTTATTTTTGAGCAGTTAACGGTAGTCAGTGTTGAAATGGTACCTCAGTGACGCTTTCTAAAGTACAATTATATAGGTTTTAAACTTCACTAACAAAAAAAAACACCAACAAATATCCCGTTACAAAATTTTACTGAATTTTAGAGAGCATGATAGAGTTCTCAGCGTTTAGTTCTATAAAAACTGAAAACCGTACCAAGAGTATTATGAAAAAACAATAATAAAATTAAATAATAATAATAAATAATAATAGAATATAAATGTCACAAATTGTATCTGACGAAAGATGGCGTCTGAGGGGTGATCACGAAACTTTACTTGGAGGAGAAATTACATTCAGAATTTGGAATTTTCCGTAGTAGCCATGCTATGCACTTTGCACAAAAATAATGTTGTGTATTGAAATTATCAAATCCAGTGCTTCTACGTTACAGTACCTACCGATTGCAATAAAGTGACAGCATATGTAAAAAAAAAATATCACATAGCACTTGCTTAGCAAATTGAACAAAATAATAAAAGAATAGACCTAACCGCCAAAATAATCGATAAAAAAACTGTGACAAATTGTTTTTCTGCACAGTTGAGCACAAAATTCTTTACAATGCACGAAACGTACGAAGTTTTCTCCCCAATGTTCTTGATTAATCGTTACGCGGTAAAGCCGTGATCTCAGCCGCGCTGGCGTCAGAAGAGCACGCGAGAGCGATATTTCATCGGCTCGCCTTGGTGTTGGTGAATATAGAATAGGCGACGTTTGTGCTAAAGCTAAAGTTATGCAGTAGTGTAAAATTTACACTATGCTGCCTATTTTACTAAATAATGTCCACAACTATTTTGGTTGAATTAGTACTGTTTACATTTGCTACAGCATACGAATGTCAATAAACAATTGTATTATACCTTTTTCGTGGTTTATACGATTTTTCATATAAATAACAATGCATTTTCAGCGCGCCTGGTGTTGCAGATATGCCATAATAAGCTACGGTGACTACCTCCAATCTGACCTTATCGTGTAAGACTTATGGAGATCGTGATCGTGTGCTCTCTTGCTCTCATAGACTTATAAGTTAGCGCGTGCAAGATCAGGTGAAATCCATGTGTAGAGCAGTCACGCGATAGATGCTGGTGAGTGTGCCAAGGATGATATACAAAAATGCAATGGGCCATGTCTACACGAGAACAAGTCGATGTTTCGCTCGATACTTGAATAAATCGGTTTTCCATCGGTGCCGGGAATTCACCGAGCGTGCCGCGGTTAATAGCGCACATTAATATGAATCGCTCCCGCTATCGCTACTGTAACATGTTCTGTTGTCTATTTGTATGGAGCATTGGAAACAAAATGATCGTTTTATACCCTACAACACTGCTAACATAACGTAGGAATTGCAGAAACTATGTGCTAAAGTTTCAAAGCTTACGTCTATAGTGTCTATATCTAAGGACTGGTTCTTTTTCTTCTGTTGAACGTGGCTATGATATTTTTCAGACCAATTGGACCTTACAAAAGTGAATTTTATCACTGAGATATTAAGTAAGTCTCATGTCTTGTTCAAGTTTTGAATGACAACCTACAACCGAAAAAGCTAACCCCTATCACACCACTAATAGATGTTTGTCATGGTGATCGCAGATTTTAATAAACCTAAGAGACTTCTGTGCTGGCCAGTGCTAACTCTCTGGATATTCCCTTAGCCGGCTCTCTCTTAGTTAGAACTTGGGACCCGTATACATATATATTGTGCCTTTTGCATACCATTTTTGAGAACTAAGGATTACTTATTTTAATATTCTTCTCGTGTTGCGTAAAAACTCGAGAGTATGAGTATGTTGAGTACAAAGATTTTTTGAGTAAAAGGGTAGTCTAGAGGGCGAAACAGCTTAGCGAAGGTTACACCAAGGTTACGTTTAATGTTTAAAGGCTCCAATTATTTAGAACTCATCGTGTTTTCCAGAGTTTATCAAAGTGAAGTGCCTGTTCGATGCGAAACGTGCCCAAAATGCTGCCAGCATGTTGGGTACGCTACCTACCGGTAGTGGGCTGGAGCATTTGGCCTGTCTATAGGTTATCGCGGTTAGTACACAGTCCAAATGTTCTTTGTAGTAGGTAGTCTATATAATTGTTTTCTGTACATAGTATAATTTTTATTATTTTAGTAGTTAGTTTATAGAAAGTCGCATTGCTGATTTAAGTTAAAATCTTATACGCCATTAACATTGAAGACTCCCGTATCTATAAAAATGTTTACATTGTACCACCTCGCTATTTCCGAGGTTTCATACGAGAGATTGAGCCATAAATCTGGCGTATAGCAGGAACTAATAGAGTCTTCCTTTGGGGCCATTAAACAAGCTTCATATTCGACTCAATATCCTATAATGATACATTGTAATATATATCATTTTTATTGCCATGATATTTCTATTCGTTGTCGTTTCGTATTCGTTGTGCTAGCTATTTTTGGTAGATCATATAAAAATTGAAAAATAATTTAATGATGTTAGTAGGTATTCATTAGTATATTATTGTTAACTGGCTTTAACAATATATACTATTAATAACTGCGTGGATAATGATCACGCAAACCCAATAGAATCTACACAATTTTTCGCGATAGAAAGTAATGTTAAAGTTACCCTAAAAGAACAACACCGAATTTTATCAAAATCTATTAAGCCATTTCAATACTGAGTGCTAACAAACATTACATATTACATACACTATATTATTATATTATACATACCTACCTAGTATAACAAAAGAAAGACACTAAAATATAAAGTGGCGTCATGATACAGTTTGATATAGATTAGTTATTCAAAGACTTGGCAAACATTTCGTTACTTTCTAACATTATGATTTTTATTTTTATAGTCATAAAAATAAAAATACATAAATCATATCAATGCTCTTAGCAACAACACAGCTTACGTTCGTTACATTCCGCGCGAAAATTTTAGATTTTCCCCTCGCTTTTTTAACACCGTCGCCTTTGAGGTTTCCCTTTGTTTTGTGGCTATTGTTCGTTGTATTTTTAACCTTTTTGTCCGCGTCATTCATTAGCGGAGACTGGGAAATTGTAAGTGGTTCTTATGAGCTTTTGCGGTGTTAAATGACAAATTGCGCCCATTTCGTTATGAGGAGTAATTCAAATGAGAGTTTTAAAATTCTCAAGTCTAGATTTTATGCTTACGCTTGGCTTAATATAAGTGGGCCTTCTCTCCAGGAAAAAGAAATCATTACTGCAATTGAAGTTCTTCAAGTCTAGTTTTTTGCCTATGGGTGGTTACAGTTTAGTTCATGGAGGTTCTATGTTGATGGTTTAGTTTATAAGGTGGTATATGCTTTCTCTCTGGAAAAATAAGCGTATAAAAATCTATTGCAATTGATAGAAGCTTTTTTTTTCAACGACTATTTTATTGGTCTAACAGTATACTGCAACAGTGCCACTACTCACACCTAACTGTAACACTCTCCCACTGTTTTTACCTTAATTATACACAATACACAATGTGTCTTGATAATATAAGTTGGAAGCAAAATATGTAATCGATTTGAAGCACCTACATTACCCGTATTTTCTAAAGTGCCTTTCATATTCTGTACATTAGCAGAATAATGAATAAGGTACTTTAGATAACATTACATCGCTCATATTATAAAGAAAGCTTTCTAAATAAAAATAGGATAAAAACTACTTACCTACACAAAAACAAACATTCAACTTTACATTACTTACAAATACATACTCGAAGGAACCCTATGCAAACATAAAGACTCTGTACCATTCAAGTATTTTTATCGCAACTCATAAAAGCTTTGAATAATGGTCGCACTATATACGTCAGACAGTGCTGAGATATAAATCTTTCTATAATCGATATTGCGAAGCTTCGGACGCACCTGAGCATTCTGCGTGACTTCGAATGGGAAGGGCATCTTTTTTTTTTATAACTGGATATGCCCTCATTTGACCGCAATCTCACATGCTTGCCTAGAAGATACCTATTCACTCGCGACTTGAAGAGCTCCAGATTGTACTTATAGGGAAACAAAGACGTCTTTTTTCTTTGTGAATGTAGTTACCTCAAACTAACAGTAAAATCATTTCTTTGCACCCTATGACTTCTACTATGTGGTTGATTTATTGAACATAGTCCTGGCATCTCGAAAATATCCTAGGTCTGTGGTTTAAGGCAAAATTACTAACATTGGTGTTCCTTTTATTTTGGTAATAGGCAAAGAACTTCTAAGAAAATATTTTACAGATTTTGTTCTTAGTCTAAATTCAAGTTGCAATCTTTATCTATTAAGCCGGATGTATAATTATTATAAAAGTTTTTGTGTAAGCTATATTATAATTCGATGCGTGTACAAGTGTTCTTCTGATGTACAATTGTACATTAGTCATATTCATTCATCATGTAGTTGGGCTTCAAAACTTCAAAACAAACTTGTACTTGTAATTGTTTCAATTCCCATCGTGTCGGATGTCTGGTCTAGGTGTGTCCAGATTTCTATCGATGTTGCGATGTTTATTTATTGCATCGATGCCCGTATCGAGATATCGGCCGAGCGCTTTTTTCTCGATAATAACAATGGAAGATTTATAGTTCCGTAACTACACTGTTTCCAAAGTTGAGACGTTTCACCTTTAGTATATTGAGTTGAATGACATTTTGTATTTTAATTCTAGTCTATCAGATAAATTGAATGTACCTATACCTAAGTATTTAATTATTTTTATCACGAATACGCCTTTTTATTTCATACACTTGTTAGTCATTCATAGCAAAGTAAGTAGCTTTAAGTCGTACTACGATAGTAAGTTAAATGTAATAAAAACAAAAATACGACAACCGCTCGCGTATCCAAACCCAACTCCTTCTGTAACAGATGAAGAATTAGAAGAAATAGAAGAAACCGAGCCGAGTACTACAATCGCTACGGACCCGCCATACGTGCGACCAGAAGAAGAAATACCTCGAGAAGAACTGCCAGTCGAAGCAACACATACAATAAATAAATCACCAGCAGCGGTTGAACCGCCACCTAAAAACGAACCACCAGATGATGGTGAAGAAGAAGAAAATGATCCGTACGAGTTAGATAGAGAGCCCCACGTGTACGGGAGACAACCTGAAACGGACCGAACCCCGCATATATACGGTCAAAGACAGCACGAAACGGGTCAAACCCCGCACGTTCAAAGACAGCACGAAACCGATCGACACGGTATCCACGGAACACCACACGTGATCGATTCTCCACCGCACGTCATTGACGGAATACCGCATTACGTAGACGGAATCCCGCACGCAGTGGATAACGTCCCCCACGTCATAGACGGAACACCGCCGACTGTAGACGGCAAGCGGTACGGAGTACCAAACGGCGGGTACCCAATCGACGGATCACATTTTCAGTTTCCGCCTGTGGTAGAGAGGAAGACGCCAGATACAGATATAAGGCCGCCTGTTGTAGGAATATACGCACCTGTGGTTCCTCCGATACCGCACGCAATTCCGACCGTCAACGACTCCGGGAACATTTACATACGATATCTGACACGTAAGTTTGATTAATGATTTCTTCTGTTTCAGGTCCATGGAGATTGAATACTACCGCATCCTCTCATTTATTTCTAAATAGTAAGTTAACTTAACGATCCCAAATCACAGCATTTTCAAATTAGTTTTTTTAATTAAAGACTGTCATTTCGGATGTTTACGAAACCGGAGTTTCGTAACTGGTTTCTGTTGTCCTATGCTAAACGATAAATCTAATATAATATTAAAGTAAAACGGATGTTTGTATGAACACAAATTCCGTTATTCTGAGGATTAGTTCCAGTACGTTTCCTGTTATTAACAATCCAAATTAATTGCGTTCCACGCCGTGAAATAATAAATATCGCACTGTTTAAACTGCAATACACTTCTATTTATCCGCGAAAGCGATTATGGGCGGATAAGTTCAGATTATTCTCATAAATTGCCTATACGCCGAATGTTACTCCGTATACGGTTAAAAAGCCGTATGCACATTTCGATTAACCGTATTGGACGACGTATATAATGAAATGTGCCCTGAACAATAAAATTTAATCCGACGGACGTAACTTGATTATGCGATGTAATAATTTTGGGTGAAAGGACACGGGTGTAGTGCTGGATGTTATTAAATACTGTTGTAAAATAAAAACAGTGGAACATCAAAGTGTTTGAACACTGATGTTCCACTGTTTTTATTTTGGATGAAGGAAACTTAAAACTATTTTTGTTTACGTTATTCAGATTGCTTGTACGGATTTATATTTCTTTTATAAGCAATCAGAGGGGCACCGCTCGTTTCCCATGGGAACTGTTCTTGTCGAGATAAACCAAAAAATAATAATAATTAAAATTAAACTCTGAACAACGAGCTTCTTGTTTACAGTTTCAGCTTCAAAAACTGCTAACACCAATAAAATGTTTTGATTTACGCTGATGTTTTTTCCGTCAAACTAAATGTCGATGCAAGCCAGCACTATCTGTCATTCAACTATAGAAATGTAGTGATTTCGGCTTAGCCGAATATTCGGGTAAACAGCTCGACAACCATTTTAATAAGCTAGCTGATTTATAAAGTTATTTGGTTAGAATTGTTTTGCCATAAAAAAAACTAAGTAATTATTAAATAGTTTTAATTAATAAAACATGTAGTACCTACCTAAACTTTTATTAATTCAAGTACTTAATCATAAAAATCCTGAATACTTTTTTAAAATAAACTGTAAATTTAGTAATTTTTTTAAATATAAAACGGTATACAATACCCGGCATTAAAAATCAGGCGCATCTCGATTCGATATCGCACCGATCTCGCGTCGCTAAGTAATGAATATTGGACGTTAATTGAACGAAATACAGCCCTTTGTTGTGTTGTTTTTGCGTATTTAACATTATTCTAGAGTGCATATTCTAGTTGTTATAAATATCATCATCATTATCATCAGCCTGAAGACGTCCTCTGCTGAACATAGGCCTCCCCTAAAGTGCGCCACTTTGAGCGGCTACTTGCCTCTTGCATCCATCGGCTCCCCCCGGTTCTGACCAGGTCGTCGGTCCACCTAGTGGGGGGCCGGTCTACGCTTCGTCTTCCAGTTCGTGGTCGCCACTAGAGAACCTTTCTTCCCCAACGGTTTTATAAATATAAAAAGTGTAGATTTACCTTATTGACCTGTTGGTCAGCGTGCAGCCCGATTGGTCTAATAACAATTAAACTCTTGTAATTCTATAGATTTTCAGGAAGTTAGCTGGTCTTACGTTTTTTAATTACAATCTCCAAGAGTGAAATTTTGTTTACATAAAAAAAGGAAAAATGTTAATTCAGCACGTAGCAAACACCGAAGCTGTGAATCTCGTAGCAATCCCACCAAAACGCATTCAATTTTCGCCTAACCACGACACAGGCTACATAGTAAGTAAGCCGGAAATCCTATCAGGGGACCAACCGAAAAATGAAACGAGATTTTAAAAAGTCCGGAATAAAAATTGAATGCGAAACAATGTAAAAATAGCTAACAGCTTTTCAGCAGTGTTGTGCAAATAGCGTTAAAAAGGTATAAAAGTATAAAAGATTTGTTGGTTTAAATACCGGTTAAAATAATATAAAATACCAACGTGAGCTTTTTCACAACGAGCAAAAATGTAAAAAGTACATAACATAGTACTTACTCAAATTGTCTTTTAAGTAAGAGTGGTGTAGCGACGTAGTTAGTTTTATGGGATTGGTATCAATTTCACAATAAATACGAAAACGAAACGAATTGAAAAAGTGTTATACTTATATGTCACCGTCTTATTGTAAAAACCGTTTGTTTATAAAATACTCAGTCCCTACTCGGCCCAGATCCACTCGGCCCGAATAAATATTCTAAATATATGCTCTTTTTTATTTCTTGTTCTTGCACAGGAAGAACTAAAGTTATCAATCACTACAGAATGAAGGGAAACATTGAACATAATTGACGCAATTGATTAAGCAGATTTATTCAAACTCGTCTAGTCTTCAAGTAATTTAATCCAGACTGGTTGGTGTGAATAATGACAAAAATAAATGACTGCTTTTTCATTTCGAATGCGTGATTCGGGACGGCCTGAAACCCGCTTCAATACGCGCACATATAAAACGTGACCATTCACCTCGCCACGCCGCCGGCGGGGAATAAACATATCCAACATATCAGTCACATATTCCCGCCCCCACTCGATGATTCAAAAGCAAATATTGGAATCCCGACAATTCGCGTAGTTAGCGAGATCGCTATCATCACGCTGTAATTGGACGACCAGCGTCGGTCATTAAGTTTTTTGACATCGAAATTTAGATGCCTTTTTTATTTACCACGAGCCAATCACTCGTTTCCACGTGCCCCCGCTTGGGGACCCCGTTCGATACGAATTGTTTCGCGCCCCTGAGGCTTATATCAAACTCAAAATACCTTTTTTTAGATATCTCTAATCTGGCCACGACCTCGACGTCGTCCGTTCCATGAATATTTTAACTCCTGTGTGACATCCTCCAAAAATACGGTACTCGAATTCGTTTATTAATGTGACATCGATCGACGGATCGCCACCCGAGGGACTGCGACCTCTCTCCGTATAGAGCTAAATGGGATTTCATTTTCTAGTTCAGGAATCAAACGCTCCCGCGGCGTGGGTCCAATGTTCTCTCTCCGAGATGGCTCCCTTTAGATATTTTCGTTACGGTTCGTTTGGCGCTCGGCTAGAAAGTTCAGAATTCACGTTTCGTACACATAATTGTTTCGTTGCTGAACGCGCATTTTTCCACAAGATAATGCCATTAATCTCGCTCGGCGTAATGAAAATGTACCGCGCCCCAGTCAGCGTCCTCTGGCTGTGTAATTTGGTGGAAAACAATTCTGGCGAATTCTATTCGTATGTCACGGGGATGCGAAACTTCGGGCTAACTTTCTCGGGAACAGTTTGGAGTTAAGAAGTTAAATTCACGTGAGCGGTTAAGGTTACGTAACGCGGATGCCTCCGCGGACTCTTTGAGATACCCTCATTTATTCATAGTCGAGAATTGGATAGGAATGGACGAGTGCGGTAACAAGTGGCCTGGAGCTCGTAAAAGTGGACCGATGGCGGTCTCCACACATACATAATTCATATCAACAACTCTGTCCAGCTGTCCGGATTAGTTACAACCGCCTCCAGCCAAGGGACGCCGAGCATTTGCATTTCGGATGAAGGGATAAGTTTTTTATTAGATTACTTATCTATCATGGAGTATGCAAATCTTTGGTCCCATTACTATTCATTGGGGTACCACTTCTGAAGTTTTCTTCTTAGTAGCATTTGGGATCTTGTCAAGTTACCTTACTATTCAAAACGTCTTTAGAAACTTGACTGCTTGTTCCGTTCCTTCTGCTGGTTCAGCCAAACTGATTTGTACCTTTCTAGAAGGATAATACTGACGAGTTTTGTTTGTGTGTCCAGATCCGCCCGAAATCACCATCCGGCCCAGGAACCTGCAGGTGCGTGCTAACGGCATAGCAGCATTCTTCTGCGCGGCCCGAGGCGACCCGATACCAAATATACAGTGGAGGAAAAACGGAAAACGAGTTTCTAGTGAGTATCTTTTTATTATTTTATCTTGTTCTAAGATGTCTTTACAAAATGCTGTATGTAATTTGACACAAACAGCTAACAAAGTGATATATAGCAATGTTGTTTTATCAATGCCCAATTAAACCACAGTTCTAACTGCTATTTAGAGTAACAAAATAAAAATACCGTCCAAAAATATCAATTTACCAGAAATCGGTGATCTGAACCATGGAACATAACTTCTAGTATTTTATTCGTGATTGAAATGTAAAGCGTTCGATGTAAGGCATAAATAACCCGCACGGCTATAATGACCCATATAAGTCGGGCAATGGCACGAAAAAATGAACGCGCGAATTTAGCCTAGCGACAGTGCTGCCAGCAACAAATATGAAAAATGTGCGTTCGGCTTTCGATTTTGTTTTAGCCGAACCGAATTTTGACCGAAGCCGAAATTAGGGTCGAACAACATTTATTTCCCTTGTCCATCTCTACAAATTCGACAATTTTATCATAATTATCTAAGTAAATAAATACAAAATTTCCCCTCTTGTACATGTAGTTAGTTTAAAAGATAGATAGGTAGATAGAAAATGCTTTATTGCACAAGAGTAAATTCAGTACATAGGCGAAAAATAACAGCCGCTTAGACATTTCGGAAATCATTAACGAAATACATTGTTAATGCATGAAATTCGTCCAATCTCAGAAGGTACTTACACAAGAGTATGCTGTAAAACTGCGTACGTAGGTACTGTTTACAATATGTCGGAGGAATAGTATTATACGTGAACTGGAGGCATACCACAAACTAATACAAAACCATCATGTTCCATGACAGTAAGGTTACAATAATATTGTTCGAATTCGTACCATGAACTTATATAGTATTATTGCATAAGAACGAGACATCTACATTTTCATATAGCGTTACCTATCACTGTCGCACGTCGGTGTCAATGTAAAGTAACAGTGTGACATGTCGTTTGTGTTTGAGTGAACGATTTAAAGTGACGTCATCAAAGCTGCTCTGCCTATCCAACATTAAAGTATTCTTACTTTTATGTAATTTTTCAATGTATAGTTGAAGTAATAATGCTATAAGAGAGAGAGAGAGAAGGTGGTAGGCCCCCTGATTTTCTCACATTTGTGCTTCACCGGTGTAAATATGACAATAATAATAGATGGCTCAGTAACCGCAAGGCGCGAACGGAAAAATCCCGTTTTTTTATGAAAAATGTAACAGTCAATCATTCAGTCCTGCGCACCATAAAAGAGTAATGATGGCGATCACATTTCTCATTCCATATTCCAAAGAACCAAGAAGTGAGGATTGCTTAGAGCCGTACCACTATTTGTCTTTAACGCATCTGTCAGTTGGAATCGTATTGAAACTAAAGCGATAAAGTATTTTATTTTTTATGAGAAAGAATGACGTGACGAGCTAGTCATTCACCTGGTGTTAAGCGATACGGCTGCCCATAACAGTTGCAGTGTAACTCTGAACATTAAAACAAAAGTTTCGCGTAACACTGCACTGCGCACGTCATCCTGAGACATCACAACCTAGTAATCAGATTACTAGACTGAGATCAGGTCATAAAGTCTCATCCTATTTTATCTCTTTTTATGTAAAAAGGAAAGCTGTGAGGAGAGTAAGGAGCTAAAATATCGAGACGTACAGAAAGGTTGAGCGACTAGCTCAGGACATGTTTTGCTCTAAATCAACATAATATGTAATTATTTTGTTTAATGTGTTTTACGCTTAAATTACGTTTTCTACAATTTTTTTTTTAAATAATATATTTATAATAATTATAATATGTGTGGACATTTCACACAGCGCCATCTAGCTCCAAACTAAGCAAAGCTTGTACTATGGGAACCAGATAACTGATGTAATACTTAGATACTTTTTTGTTTGTAAATACATACATAGAATACAATATAACACCCAGACGCAGAACAAACATCTATGTTTATCACACAAATGTTTGTCCAGGGCCATTATTCTGTATCGATTCCTTACTTCGAAACCACGCGAATTCCTTGTCTTACAAAAGAAATCTGCAAAACTCTATTCTCTATCATTTTATTCAAAATAAAAATAACTTTATGTAAAGTAAAGGTACTCCTACCTAACGCTGTAACACGATTTGAAAAAGACACGACGTGGTTTCGTATCGTGTGAAATCTGCGTTTCCATAGAGAATAACCGCCTTGGATAGGAATCGAACCTACGGGCCTCAGTTCAGAAGCAGGGCTACCAACTGAGCTATCGGGCCCGTCAAATGTAATTTATTCTTTCGCCTTCTCGTTGTAACTTTAAGACAGAGTTCATGATTCGTGATTAAAACCCGCCACACACGTTGCTATAATATATATTAATATATTTATAGCTAGACATATTACCATATATTTTCTATACAAATTTACCCCGTACACGCAGCTGTAATATATATTATAGCTACGTGTGTGACGGGCTTAAATTATTGAATTTATAGTTTCGTAACCCACCCTATGAAAGTTGCGAATATTTATTTTTATAGTTTCGTAACTTTGGGTACCGTACAAAAATGTATATAGGTACTAATACTTCTAAACTAACTAGGTACTAATTAAATAATAATAAAGCCCCTTTATTCAGACAGTTTTACATTGCTTACTTACTAAATTTACCTATTTACTAAACTTTACATAATATACTAAAATTTTTGAAACTCTAATTAGCAAAATCTTCCGTCCGTTTGCCCTTTGGCAAAGGCCTCCCCCATCTTCTTCCAGTCCTGCCTATCCTGCACCCTTCTCGTCCATTTTTTACCCGCGTTTTCTACAATTTTGTCATCCCATCGCTTGTACTGTCTTCCTCTATTTCTCTTTTTACCTCTGGGCTGCCACATAGTTACCGTTTTAGGCACTAACTAATGAACTGTAAATAAATAAATGTTATATAAGAAACCTTTTAATTCATTCCAAAGATATAAAAAAAATCACCTGAATGATTCCTTTTATTTAATTTGGTATAATTAAATGTCTTAAATGTCATTCAAATACTTTCACATTAAATATATATTATGTAATCGTCAACAGAAGCGTCCTAGGCTTATTTAAAGCGCAGGGCTGCCAGTAATCCATCATGGGGGGTGCGTTGACGCGATCCGTGATTGTCAATCTAGCGTGCGACGCGACGCGACTTCTGACGGTGCTACATTACACACTTTACTGCGACTCGGTGAGAAATTGTCCCGTTCGCACGTTTGAGTGATGCGAAAGTTGTCCCGCTAGCACGTTCGAGTGATGCGAAAGTTGTCCCGCTTGTAGCTTTGGTGCGAAAATTGTTTCCTGTCAGCGTATGATTGGGAAATTGATGATGTCCTTGTACACTACTTTACGGGAAGCTATTGTTGCGTTTAGGATTCAGTTATGTTCATCTGATTTTTACTTCAGCTTAGATTTAGTTTATTTTATTTTTACGGTCGTAGTAATTGTAATAATACTGGATAGAATATGGAATCATTGTACTTAAATACATATTTATAGGTATCATAATATAATATTTCTATGACAAGAGATACAAGACGTTGAGGCCCCACCGGTCATTTCATACAGAGTAAGCGCATAAAAATAAATAATACACATAAAACTTTATTTGGAGCTGTCAAATAATATAAAAGGTCACGCACAGATGTCAAACTATCGGGAAAGGCAATAACAATAAATTCATACAGCCCTCACATTTCATCATACTTATAAATTGAGTTTGGTTAAACGTAAAAAACGGGACAAAGTGCTTTTCATTCGGCTTACTATTTTGTCCTATTGATTGATTGATTTGTTGTCATTTCCATTCAGTTAAAGCAATATGTGTTCCTGGAATTCATAACCTTTAATATCTTGACAAACTCTTTGGCTCATATTTGATATACTTGTTTAGAATTGGGTGCCGAATGCTTTTAGTAAATAATATCAAAGGCTGGTAAACGGCGCTGCAGCAAACTACCCCCATTTTTGGGGGAAACATCAAAAAACATCGACGACAAAAAAATCTATTACATTGTATACTGGATGTACTTTATACCAAGTTTGGTCAAGATTAGTTGCAAAAAATACAACTTTATACGCGAATTGGTACTAAATACATCTGGATAGATGAAAGCAAACGTGGTTTGAAGCAGACTGTGCTCATTCGGTCAAATATCAAACAAAAGACGTCCTATCACCAGATTTTCACTTTACAACTATCAGCCGCAATCTCTCCCATCGCACATTGTATTTCATCCACGCGTATCTGATATTGCTTCATGACACTCATATTTTTTACAACTCTACCTAAATTCCCTTTGTTTACTTTTCACATTAAATATCAGACAAAAAACGCTCTTACTGCAACGACTTAAAGCCAGCCGTTGAGGTGTTCACGAATTTTTACGATATGTTTTTATGGCTATTCATTTATATGCCGCGTACTGAAAAAATATTTCAACGTTTGTATTGTATCAAGTTTGTAGTCGGGTATTCCGTCTATTACATACAACACAGTATGGTTCTGCGGATCAAGCGTCAAAATATCTAACTTGCGTGTGTGCTGAGTTCAGTAGACATTGTACTAACAACATGCTTTAAAAACAAGATAAAATAAAAAGTAGCTATAAAATTCAAATATTTTTATTCGATCTTAAAATGCGCTCTGGTAAGTTAAATGTTACTAAATAATTGACTTCTGTTTCAAAAAGGATAAACAACTAAGCAAAGCTTAGAAGTAAACAGACAATGACCACGCACTCACGTAAATTAATAGATACGTCTCAGCTATTCCCCAAGTCCCAACAATCACAGAAAAACCCATTACGACTTAAAACTGGTCTCAGAGAGACAGCGATTATTCTCACTTGTTGTAAAATACATTTTCTTGGCACTTCCCAACAGCGGCGATTTAGCCATGTCGCACCATTGCCGACCCATATTCTAGCAACTTTATCGCCCCGTTACAAAGACACTACGAACAATACAATTTAGACTCTACTCCCTTTACACAAGAGTCAGACAAGATCGCTCGTTAGTATGGTACAATACGCGGCAAAAATGCAAAGTGCAAGTGTATACAGCAAGAACTGGCATTAATAACGATGTTCCTCAGTTTCCGCTTAAAGCGCCGGAGAAAAAGAAATTGCCGTCTATGTTGTTCAAAAATTTGTCGACGCACTTATGTATAAATTTTTACACTTACATACGTGCTGTTTAAAATATGTTCATCTTTGGACAGCCCCAACGAAAAAGCATTTACCATAATATGTCAAGAACTATGGATAGCGATCACAAGGCCTGGATTTTGAAGATTAGTGTGGCTTGATCAACCCTATAATGTAGAGAAGTATCGAACAATAACCTTCATTAGAACTATACTAAAATCATCATTTATCCGTATCTCTGCCTTTAACGAATGTCTGCAGTGTAAACATCTGTATTCCCCTTAGTGACTCTGTGTAAAAGTTATTCAGATTCACGAGGTCACGTACTGCCTCCGTGCGACTGCGACGATTTAGGACGCTGTGGCAACCTTGGAATGTAATGTAGGGTTACCACGAGTGTGAATGCGCTTTGATTGTTTTGGTGGTGGTGGTGGAATTGTCACAGGAATTGCAAGGGGCTTACTGGTCTTCCTTTTGTCAGTCTATGAATTTGAGTATTTCAATGAGAAATATTTTTGCGCGGTATTTACCAGGGTTATGTACAACGAAATAATAAAATGGTAGAAAAATTGGTAATAGTTGGTACTGCAACATTCTGGAAACCTCTTGTTGTTGCTGTTTCATTCTTTCTCCTTGAACATTCGAGAATAATCGTTGCTTCACCATCATCCGATTACGTTCTAACTACTTAGGACTTTCGTCTTCTTTGAAAGAATTTTCGGTAACTACTTACTACTAGTATTTTTTAAAGACGTTTTTCCTTCCGCAGGTGTGCAGTCAAGATACCAAGTGTCAGGCATGGAGGCAACTGCGGGACCAGGTGCCAACGGTGCCGTGCTGAGAATCGAACCGGTGCGAGCTCAGCGTGATGATGCTACTTACGAATGCGTGGCTGAGAATGGAGTGGGTGACGCTGTGTCTGCTGTCGCCACCCTGACTGTCTTTGAAGGTAAGTTTTATTATTTCCAGCCACGCATGGTGCATTCCGCGCTTTAGGTACGAAGCTATAAGTACCGGGCCGGTCGGTCCGTTACGCGTATCGCCAGGCCTGGCTCACTGCGCGCTTTAAATTGTAAACGTTACTGTTTTCTTCTGAATAATAAATAGTAAATAAGGAAAAGCAGGAAGTTTGAAAAATCAACATCTTTACAAATGTTTTGATATAAAACCGAGCTTGTCTAAAGAAAGTTGACTGACAGCAAAAGAGTTCTTCGAACAACAAAGGCTTTTAGGCGCAACTCGTAAGCGTAAGTATATACTTACGTTTTGAGAACGGAATGGAACACCCTTACCAGCGACGTTTAAGTTTCCTGACAAAAGTATAAGCTGGGAGGTTAGAGTGAATCGGTATCTTCTAGGCAAGCATGCTCCAACGCCGACCACGTCATCACATGTCGGTGAGACCGTGAGCGTGATCTAAATGTTAGCCTATCTATGATAAAAAAGAGGTCAGTATCTGATAAGACGTAACTACGACTGGCATGAATAAGCTTTTGAAACTACTATACCCACACTTGACATAATGTTGGTTTTTACAGTCAAGATACCAAGTACTTGTATAGGATATAGGTATACATTCATCTTCCTTGACCAAGTGTCAAATAACCTACTTGAAAACGATAGTTAAATTAAATTAATGGTTGAAACGCCCTTTCCTTTTATAGCTTCCGTTTTCACACAGAAAAGGATATTTACAGCCCTGATTTTCAACTAAAGTATATGCCTGGAAAACTGTACATTTTATTTAACGGCAAAGTTTTATACTGTACTTAAGTACCAAAACGTAATCTCTTTGTCTCTCTCTTAATACGTAAATCTCTCGGTAAATTTCAATGAAAAAGTTTCACTATTTCCATTTACTCCTCAAATTAACCATTTCACTGCAGCCTTAACTATCATTAGAACCAAATGCCTGTAGACCAATAAAGTAGACACCGCGGTGACACTTTGATCCTGCAAGAAAATACTCCGAAGGCAGTGCCTTTCAATAAGTAAGCATTAAAACGGTGGTCGGACGTCCGCCGATAAACGTGCTGCAGATTTATATTGGAGCTTCTTGGTGGGACCATAGACAATACTGAAATAGAGTGTGATAACGTTCACCATTTACCAACCATTTACAGTTTTATTAGGTTCGGCTTTAGGGGCAAAGTTGATTGTTTACTTCACTAAGAATCTAACAATTAGCACGAATATTTACGCGCACGTAAGTGTAACGTTAACGTAAGTTAGTTGTATGTGGCGCTGATCAAATGCCATACAATTGACGTACGCCAACGTTACACTTCTGCGTAAATATTCGTGCTAGGCTTGAAAAATAAAATAAATTGAATAAGTTTTTAATGAAATATTGTTTTTCGTCATTTTCGATTGTCAGCCCAAAACGCCGTGACGGCTTTTACAAGTTTCTGTAACCCTCCAAGTTATTGAGTATTAAATACTACGTCATCATAACCGTAGAGCTGGCAACATCAAAACAATTTCCATTTTGCTAACGAATCGGAAATATCGTGTTGAAGTTTCAAGTTACTGGTTTATGAGACGCTGCGGTTCGCGAATTAATGCTTCGAACAGCATCTTCATAGCAATAGGTATTTCATGGATTTATTTTCATTGTATAAAATATGAAATAAATTGTATTCATCAAAACAGGCCGCGACCTACGCTGCGCCTTCCGGTCCGTGGTCGCCACTCGAGAACCATTCTTCCCCATCGGCTGTCAGTTTTGCGAGCGATGTGTCGTGCCCATTGCCATTAAGCGAGCATTAAACATAAATTAAATATATTATAAAGTCATTCAAAATAATTAAATAACAATAACACCACAACCAACTAACTAATAATAACTTCGTCATTGTTGATGGATTATAATATGAAGAGGTGAATAAATGAATGAATGAATGAGCGTTTATTTATAAGAATATTGTAAATACAGATGTTATACATAATTAAACAGTTCAATACTCTACCGTTTCCGGTGTCTAAATATTTACATGCAAGTTGTTTACAGTAAAGGTACTTATAAACTTAGATGTCAAGTATGGATTATGGATATCATGATTATGTCAAAACTATTTAGTTATTTAAATTTATACTCCAAAAATTCCTTCGTTTTTTTTTTTTATGAGAATGAATGACGTGACGGGCTGGTCGTTCACCTGATGTTAAGCAATACGGCCGCCCATAACAATTGCAATTCGTTGAGTAAAAGCATTCATCGAGCAGGAATTTAATAAGTTTTGATTTAAAGACGTGGAGGTTAAGGTTTTTAAAACTGTCTGGCAACTTATTATATAAACGTATGGCCATGCAGTATACATTGTCACTGAATACTTTTACTCGTTGTTTAGGCATATACAATTCATAGATGAAACGATTATTCTTTCTGTAAACCACATCATTATGCTTATAAAAGAGTGTGTGATGCCGGTGAACAAACACACATATTTCAAAGACATACAAACAGGGTAAGGGTAGAACTGATTTTCCTTTGAAAAGCGGTTTACAACTGTCTAAAGGTTCTGCTCCACATAGTGCTCTCATACACTTTTTTTGTCCTCTGAATGCTCTAATTTGATCAACAGAATTACCCCATATTATAATGCCACCATACCGTAAGATTGAGGAAACGTAGCCATGATAAGCGCATAGTGCGGCTTCTCTACTAGCAATGCGCCTGACACGATCGAGTACGTAGACAAAACGATCCAATTTCCCACATAATTTACTAATGTGCTGCAATTTTTGTCCATTTGAATACCTAAGAAGGTGGTTGAATCCACTTCTTCAACGCGGTTTTGATCATATTTAACATTTAATTGTATAGGCTTGCTATTATAAGTTTGGAATTGGATCATTTTTGTTTTGCTTATATTTACCTGTAGATTATTTCGTTTTAACCAATTAATTATATTACATAAAGTATAATTAATGTCATGTTCAAATTTATTTAAATCCTTACCTTCAACAACAACTGTAGTGTCATCTGCATAGAGAACACATTTGTGCTATGTTACGTGGGGTAAGTCATTGATATATATAATGAAAAGAAGAGGGCCTAAAATACTACCTTGAGGAACCCCATAATTGTTAATTTTGTACTGGGATCTGCTTGTCACTTTATGAGAGCCGGAAAAATTAGAAATTTCTACGCATTGCTTGCGCACGCTCAAGTAGCTCTCTACCCATTCAAGTGCCTTGCCCCGAATGCCATATCTTTCAAGTTTGTACAATAGTAGTGAATGGTTTACGTAGTCGAACGCCTTGGACATATCTAAAAAGATTAACGCTATTGGGGTTTTCTTATTAAGGCATTCTATTATTAATTTAGTAAGAGTAAAACATGCCAAAGCAGTCGAATTATATTTTCTAAATCCAAATTGCTCATTTATTAGAATTTCATGCTTAGTGAAAAAATTATGCATTTTTGAGTGCATTACTTTTTCGAAAACTGAAAGAAGTGGAAAGAAGTCCTTGAATTTTGTGGTTCTTGTAATAACCCGTTAACCAATGGTTAAAAAGTAAGAAATTCTCTGTGGAAAAACCCACCCTAAGTATATATTTTCACATATGGATTTCGTTTGTAAAATCGTCATTCTCTTACCAAGTATACTACTTAACTTATTCATCTCTGTACACTTAGTTACACCATGGGGTCCCATCAGGTACAAACAAAAAATAGCCCGAACGTGAAAAAAATGTAGTGATCATGTCGTGAGCGTTACTAGTTAGTGTCCTTTGTATTCATTTGGCCCAATGCTTCGCCAACACGCAATAAAAGTCGCTTGATAATCTTGCGTTATGCAGAAATAAAATAATTCGTAAAACAGCCCGAGTTATTACGTTGTATGGGATGAGGCATCTGTATTGTAGGTATTATATTATCTGAGGTTACACTGTTACAATAAAGAATCTGAAGGAGTATCTGCGGATTTTTTTATCTAATTCATAGCTATAGGTACCAACCTAGTATGTAACATTTTTTTTTCTTAATTATTAAGTAGTTATATTTTTACTGCATATGTATAATTATTTATTAATTTGCATCTAGGCACGATTGAAACTTTCTTAAATACCCGTATACTAAATGTAAATAACTTTGTACAATTTTAATCCATGCAAATTAATTAAAAATAAATTTTACGTAACGGATATATTAGAAGGAAATCTTTGTATTAGTTTTTAATTTTACAATTTTTACTAAACATGAACGCAATATAAAAGTAGCCATTTTGGACGAACATTTAATGCAAAATATGAAATTGGCATGACTCCATAATACTTTTAGTATTTTTAACTTTGCGGTAAAGTTTCATTAATTGTCTAGACAACAATGCAGTTGGCGTGGCTTTGACCGCTTTGAAAAGTTTTTACTTGATGTTATAGTCTTACAAAAACATGTACCTACTTATAATAATGGATAAAGGTACCACAGCTACTAGGAGCTATGAGGTACTATGAATAACTTTTCATGTGGCTGTGTGTTCCTAACTGGCCTCGTTATATTCATATAATAATACCCAGCTGTGGGAACATATTGGGCCTGATATAATTTTATTACTTATCAGCGTATCACAAAGACTTGAAAAATCTTTACGTAATATATATTTTTTTATGGAGTAAAACTATGTGAATTTGAAAAAAACCTTATTTAATTCTATTAACAATTTTGTAGAAATTGAATAAACTGATTCTATGGATATTTATTGTAAATTTAAGTAGGCTTATCATGAATTATTAATTTAATAGATACTTATAATAGCCGCCGTTACAATATTCAAAGGAACAAAATTTAAAGAAAATACTTACACTAGCACGCCTATTAAATTGTATCTATTTTTCTTTATTCAATAATAAACTCTGATAATTTGTTTCTAGTTTTATGTTTATGAAAGTATAGACTTTAGAGATAGCTTTACAGTCGATACAGTTAATAGCTTCTGAAAGTCTGAGTAAATAGTTACTCAAACTTGCAGATGTTTTTAAAGCATTTAGTAAATTGTTTTAGTTTGTGTTATATCTAGGGTGGGTTTTGATCAGGGTGGTTATTCCCTATGGAAACACAGATTCCACACGATACGAAACCACGTCGTTATCGTGTCTTGTTCAAATCGTGTCACAGCGTTAGATACACCTTCACTTTACATTAAAGTTATCTTTATTTTGAATCAAATATATTGACATAAGTGATCATATATTTTGATGTGTTGATGTTTCGGAACGCGTCTTGGTAAAACATATGATTTTTGACCGTTCAAATCGCGCCAATTCCAAATTCATTTCGCGCGGTTTTGTTTTTGTTTCACAGAGAATAGACTTTTGCAAATTTCTTATGTAAGACAAGGAATTCGCGTGGTTTCGAAGTAAGGAATCGTTACGGAATAATGGCCCTGTAGTTAAGGTAACCAATGCTTAAAAACTCTAACCAATTCTAACTAATGGTTAACAGGTCAATACGGGCCCCGCAGTATCCATTAGGATTCCGTCCTACCCTCGTGAGTAAAAAAAAATGGTCGACATTTGTTAGAGTTTTTAACTATTGATTACCTTAACTACAGATCAATAAACCCACCCTTACTAGAGGCAGCTCGCGGTTTCGCCCGCGTTTCTTTCATACAATATTTGAGATCCCATTCGACCCTTTAGACTTTAGACTTAGTTTACCATAAAAATAAGACATCCTCCAAACAACAAGATACTGTAGGTAATATATTATCTAGGACTGCGTCCATGGGATGTAGGTACGTTATCTGTCAGTCAGTCACTCAGTTCAAAGCTGTGTATTAATATTACTAATTATAATTACTAATTTATTATCAAAACCGCGTCATTATCGTGTGGTTTTATTGACATTGTATAATATGTACTTGTTACTTTAATACTCCGAATCTAAAGATTGCCTGGAAGAGATCACTTTTAGTGATAAGGTCACCCATTGTGCTACCTAATCTTCTTCTTCTGCCTAGTGATTTCCCGGCTTCAGCCAGGGTCCGCTTTCCTACTCTTATGCCTCCACTTCGCACGATCATTGGCATCTTCAGTGGTAAGTTCAGTGGTAAGTCCACCCATTGTGCTACCTAATATAGTGAAGTTATTATTTTATGCAATAAAGAGTTTATGGAAATGATTTTTAAAGTGTTAACCACACCACCACACCACTTTTCCACTTCTTTAATATCTTAATAGAGTTTTTCTATTCTATTCACCTATTTTAAAAACACATAAACCCACGCGTTCAATTAAATAAAAAGTGGATAAAAAGAGTAAAAACATTGCTCACAACCCTAAAATCGCCCTTAAAAATTACCCCTTAACTTGTCTTTTATTTAACATGCCGCGTGGGCCGCGGTCAGTTTGTCCCTTAGCAATTTTACGGCCCGTCCTAAGGGACAGGGCTTGTGATCCGGCAATCTGACAGGTGGGGGTTTACAGACGTAATAATACGCACATGTGCGGCCCGCGACGAATTTGGAATGATAATTTATTGTGCTAAATCCGACTTTAGTTGTTAAAGCCACGAGAGATTCTAGATTTTAGAGTGTTGTAACTATTTAGTAGTGCTGCCGTCTCTTTCCGTGGAACCTAAGAGCCGGCTGAGGAAATCGTTTATTCCCAGCAGGGTTAGCACGGACGGTAGACAAAATTGTCTTTCCCCTGTTTTACTCCACTTGATAAGTAAATTGTATGAAGAATTTGACATAAAACAGGGAAAGACAACCTTGTCTACTAGCCCGGCAGAAGTTCTTTGGAAGTAGTTCCGTGATGGAACTATTGATACTTTTTCTCATTAGTTCCATAGAACAAGATACAAGTTTATTGAAAGAATGGACGGCAGCATTTGCCGCGGTTTTACATTTAAATCTTCTGCGATCACCATCGCGTGGTGACTATGGTAAAATTGGTAAACCCTTCTGTTATGACCAGCATCCAAAGTGGTCTTTTGAAGGGGAGGCCTGTGTTCACCAGTGGACTTCTTCCAGCTGTTGAAGTGGTTTGTGATAAGTATTTAACTGCGTTTAACCAAATAATATGGAACATAATATGGATTTAAAAGTAGGCACGTTGCACAAAGACGACCAAAAATTTTTAATTTTTCTTAATATTTATTTTTATATATTTATTTCCTACGGTTAAATATGTACATCTTGTTACTCGGCGCAAACATAAGTATTATTGTTAACTAGAGATATTGGGTACCCAAGATACAGGCTTAGCCTAGTTTGGGGCCCGTTGTAACGCCTATCATATCACATTCAATCTTTTTATTGATATAATGTATGTACTTCAATTGTTATGATTCTTTGTAAATGGCTCTGGAAATAAATTTTTCTTATTCTTATTCTTAAAAAAACTAATGCATTCTCTCGGTCCGCCGTAATTTAACCAAGGTTATAAGGCTTATGAAAGTAGGCATTCTTGTATTCTATCTTCTATGTATTTTATCAAGCGTGTTCTAACTTTTATGAAAATTATCTACGTACGTGTTTGAAACTTAACAGGATACAAAGTGTAGGCATCATCCTACGCTTTACCTTTTTAGGTGACGAGCGCTGGTTATTTTTGGTTACTTATAAAACTTGCTATAATATATTTTGTTTTCTTTTTTGTGTAAATGTATTTATGTCGATTTTAGTTTTACGAAATGATCGTTCACTTACATAAACCTTAAAGTTTTAATTAAAAGGTTATATTTCGCGCATTCACTATTACCCTGAATGACTCAAATACCAGACTCACCCATTATAAATATTAGAATAAGAAAAAGAGTTTTTACATATAAGAAACTCCTATGCATGGTCAAAAATCTTTCCAGTTAGATGGATTTAAATCGATCTACATCATTTTCTTTCCTACCCTCTAATTCGGTTTATAGCCAACCGGGCACCGTTTTTTTTTATGAGAATGAATGACGTGACTATTTATTTGTTTACTTGACAAACCCCTGCCCCGCCCCCCCTTTTTAGTTACCTGTTAATTTATAAAACTAGAAAAAACATACTCATCTTGATTAAATAATCTTCTAATTGTATGCGTGATATTATATGACTCGGTGTTTCCCGCCTACTATGGAGAAACAAGAAAGTATCGGATAACCCCCCGGAGTTTCCCTGCATGTATTGGCTTCGGGGGGATACGAAAAGAATCAATTACATTACTGTACCCATAACTAGTTTCGATCCGCGTCTCCGCTTGTTTGTACATCTACTTTGATTGAAATTATACATTCGTCAATAAGTTTTACAATAACCATGAATCTTAGTCACTGTTTATTAATACAGAGTGATGCTTTCACGTAAATCAGCATCACACGACACCGCTGTGATGTTAACGTGATATCATATGACTGGCGATGTTAATTATGCATCTGTTTGTGAACTGATTGGTATGAGGGATTATCGTTTAGATTAATGAAGCGATATTATGTGCCCTTAATAGTGTACTACGTCTTCCTCTTGTATATTAATTCCTAAAGGCGTTTACAATATTTAAAGTTTGAGCCTACCTTTTAAGAATATATAACCTAACTGCGCTGTCCTTTCGTAGCGGATCGTGTGTGATGTCACTTGACGGTACCAACGGAAGCCCAGCGCTGGTTGCTTGCTACTAGCATTTTGATGAGTTGGGGATGGGTTGGGCAAACATTTAATTATTTTGCCAAATTTATCTGTACCTATCTATGGTGTTTGAAGTAAGTAAGTTTCATTTCATACGCATCAGTAAATAACGCCACACATCGCCCGTCAACTCATTACACAAAAGAAAAAAGTAATAGTGAAAACAATTGTTGCCAAAATGAAATGACGAAAACCACTTACTTATTCAGTTTATTCCGTTTTGTATGCCCGAGCAAAGCATAAAGAAAATAAAACTGCGTGAAATCCCATCTTACTCAGCTATTCCAATCTCTACCCGTATCCGTCACGTAACATCACTCGACACCACAAGTTTTGATTGGGTGTGATGGAGGCGCGTTCTAATCCGCTTATAGGCCAAGTTATAATGACAATCGGTTCGCGGCACGTGGTAATAGGTTGCAGCTTCAAGGAGGTAAGTATCACGAAGTTTAAAATAACTGAATCGGCGTCGATCTGAACTGTGAGCGCTATCCAAGCTCGAGTCGTGACCATGGACCGCAAAACGCAGCGTAGATTGATCACACTAGGTGGACCAACGATCTGGTCAAAACTGCTCAAAACGGGGAGACGATGTATGCAGAAGGCGAGCAGCCGCTCAGTGGCGCTCTGTGGGGAAGTACGTTAAGAAGTAGACGTCTACTACCTAGGTATTTATAACCTTTGTATTTTGTTTCTGCTACACCTATAAATTCTTGTGTTACTGTGTGATATTGTGTGTGTGTCCGGAATAAATTCATTTCATTTCATTGCATTTTTTCAAGTTTACGATGATGATGATGATGATCTATTCATAACCGATCGCTAAAATAATTAAGCCTCGTTGCGGTGTTTGATGGGTGGCCCTTGCAAATTTACAACTGAACGCTACCGTGCGCGAGGAAGACAGATACTGACATGATGTTATTTAGGTATCCTTTTCTTCTAAAGTGAGGGGAGAATGAAGAGTAGTACATTTCGTTGACAACACAAAATGACTGTCTTTTGTTAACTGTGTTTTGTTGAAGTCAAAGTACACTTGACACATGTCATGTTTTGACCGCAATTTAGTTTTGTTTAAACGGTTAAAAGTAAGTTCTCAATTTCCTTAATAGCCCATTTATAGAAGGGCATATATGGAATAGGAGATCAAGACATTTACCCATTGAACTCTATATAGAAAATAGATCAAAGCGGTATTCTAACATCAAAAGTGACACAAAACAATTTAAACCACCAAGCTTAAAACCATGGGGCCCCATCAGGTACCTACAAACAAAAAATAGCCCGAACGTGAAAAATATGTAGTGATCGTGTGACTAGTTATTGTCCAGTGTATTCATTGAGCCCAATACTACACCATCACGCAATAAATATCGCTTGATAATCTTACGTTATGCAGAAATAAAATAATTCATAAAATAGCCCGCGTTATTCCGTTGTATGGGATGAGGCATCTGTACTGTAGGTATTGTATTATCTGGGCATAAAACAAAGTTTCTAGGTTTGAGTGGAATCGCTAACTTTGTTCAGCTAGCTAGTATGGACCCTACGTTAGGTTTTGAAGTTCACTTGACTTCCCTTATCTGTATTTTATAATGCTCCTGAAACATCTGATGTGTAGCACTGCATAAATCATTTTAAATTTAGTTGTCAAAAAACTAAAAAGCACTTTGAATGCTTTAAAAATACATATAACAATTTATTTCATGAATGGTTAAGCTTCGTTTAACAACAGTCTTTATATCAAAGCGGTTAAAGATATAAACATTCTCAAATTCCCTAAAGGGGGCAGTTACTATCAGCACTATCAAAAGCCTTTCAGATGCGACACGTTTCGCTGAATTTAGTACCATTACCCACAAAAGCTGCCGGAAAAAATATGGCACCGTTTGAGCTCGCATTACAGGGGCTCAGCGAGATATTGCTGGTCCAAGTTATACTATCCAGAGTTATTTATTAGTTATTATTTAGCCGATGCTATTAGTTAAAATGGCAATACAAAGATCTTTCGCAGATTTTAATGTCCGTTTGCTGCTTGTAAATTAAATATTTATTTATTTATCCCCTATATCTCATGCAAATGCTTATAAATTCGAAAGTAGGTAGCTCTGTCTGTTCGTATGTTAACTTTTCACAACTAAAAAGCTGATTATAAGGCTAATCAGATCTTTATTTAATTTGGTATGTAGATTTTTAACCTTGGGAAATGATATTAAATTCTTTTTATCGCGACAAACTGTAATTTAAAAAATTTTTTTAATGTTATGTTGGGAATAAACCTTCTAAGTACATTAAATAAAAAATTTAAAAATAAATAAAAAATTTTGTTGCGTGGCATACTACGGTCTAGATGGCGCTGCGTGTGAACATTCCACAGATGCTAATTTCTTTATCAAAAAAGTGCAAATATTTTATGACTCTTTTATGATTTGGACCAAACCTCAAGGCTTTGTTTCAAGTGGCCACATTTATTCTCCCCATGTCCGAGTCTACTTTAATTATGGATAATTTATATTCAGATTAAAGCCAGCAGGTGGATGGGAGCTGGCGCTCGCAGATTGTGGTGTCAGGGTGCCAAGGTGTCTTCTGTACAATGCCCCATTCGTGTCTTTATCGATATTATAACCGTAGCGAAGCTGGACTAGCTGTTCAACCAATCGGAAAACTTTGCAGCGGTCACTAGATGCCACAAGTAGTGATAAATACAACTGAACTTTACCGTGCGTTGGAGGTTTTTGGCGTAATAGGTGTTTTTCCGTTCCAAACAACTTGATTTTTGTGATTGTAAAAAAATTTGGAATTGGCTTTTGTAATACATTTATTCTACATTAAAGACAAGATAGAATTTGTATGATCAGTTTTTTTATGTTTGTATATATTTTTATGACACCGATGATACCGGATTGCACAGCGCCAATTATTTATTAGTCGCATGTGCTATTAAGCGCATTCACACACTTTTCAGTATTCTTTCAAAACACCTTTGTAATAGTAGTTTTTTAAGGAAGCAACGACTATTTCACGCCGCACGTATTCACATTATTTATTTATTTATTTAATAGTTTTGCACAAAAAGGTGTACATGGATAAACTTAATGCTAAATAGCATTATCTACCAGTCCTCCAGGTCGTGTAAGATAAATGTGGGTGTGCGGCTATTGACTAGTGAAAGACCGACTGTGGGACATAATTACAAATAATTTAGTATATCTAAATAGTTATAATAACGTAATACAAATATATAAGACAATAAATAAACTACTTCATACATACAAAATACAATACACAAATAAAATAATTATGTAACCTATCTAAACAATAAACATAATACATACTTAATACATACCTACGAAGTTTCCATAAAATGGTTATCAGCATAGCGATTCAGGAGACCTCAGCGCTGAGGCCTCGATTCAACCAACTTTTATTTGAAAATAGAACGGAAGTAGAGTCATCGTTTCTGCAAAAGGCATGAGCTAGGGGAGAGCTTTCCGTTCTATTTTCAAATAAAAGTTGGTTGAATCGAGGCCTCAGCGTTGAGCCTCAGCGCTGAGGTCTCCTGAGTCGCTATGCTGAAGTTAATGAATTATAGCACACTGTATTCGCAGTTTTTAGTATTCTTCCAAAAACCTTGTAATCATCGTTTTTCAAGAAAGCAAAGAACAAGATTGCGCCGTATGTAGGAAAAGTAAATGCTACAAAGCGTTAATCCCAACTATTGCCGAGGTCCACTTTCCGCCTTAATCCATTGTACTTGGCACAATCTTTCCAGTCTCCTGTCGTAAGTCCATTGGCCTTGATAACATCTTTCACCGCGTTTAAACTGCTAACAAAGTAGGGATTTAGAGGTTTAGTTGTAGGTAACAAAAGACGGCTGATTTTAGCAAGAAAATGTTTGTCTGGAAACTACCATGTTCTCGTACATTTGACAAACTCATGTTAACTTTACGCTCATTAGTTGATGTTAGCCGACGATCAACAGGCTACCAATGAGCGATCAGTATTTTTAAGTGACGTGAGCTCAATTTTAACAAACGTACAAAAAACCGGGGAGTCAAACACAAACTTTCACGGTTGTTTACTACGTTTTTACTAGTACTGACGGGATATTTACCGTTATTATTTTTGAGTTCCCGATATTTCCCGATGATTCTTTTTCGAAAGTGAGCACTGATTATGCTGGTCCACTTTTTTAAACAACCTGACGGACATAGGTATAGTTACAAAAGGAGCAAGGAGCAAGGAGCTATTTATACGTGTATATAACATAATCGTAGACAGGCATTAGATGACTAATCGGTCGTCCATGCTAATTGTGATCTATTCCAGATTCCAATTTGCTACTCTAATAAGTCAGAGGCAGATATTCTACTTATGTTTTATAGTGAAGAAAGAAAAAAAAGAAGAAAGAAAGCAAAGAAAGAACTTTTTGGACCACTCAAAGGCTTCTGACTTTGGTTGACCCCTCGGAAGCATGGCAGCGCTCAGTTGTAAATACCACTTTTTGTAGCGGTCACCCATCAATTTTCTTGTAACACGCGATATGTATTTTACAAGTTTGTATGAGTAGACTAGCCTACTGCCAAGTACTTACTCAAAAGTTATGACTATAATTTTTAATTAATTTCTATTGCAAATAAAAGGATTGTACCTAATTGGTAATAAGCGCGATTCTGACAGACTACCTGGGGCCTTACCACAAACTAATACAAAACCATCATGGTTCGTGACAGTAATGCTTCAGGGTTACAATAATATTGTTCGAATTCGTACCATGAATTTATAAAGTATCCCTGAGTGAGAACGAGAAGTCTACATTTTTATATAGCCTTATCACTGTCGGACGTCAGTGTCAACATGATGTTTTTCAGTGAAAGATTTAACGTGACGTCATCAAAACTGCTCTGCGTCAACAACATTACAGTATTCTTACTTTTATGTCATTTTTCAAAGTATTATTAAAATAATAAGAGGTTGTGATAAGCCCCCTGATCCTGATCTTGATTAACGTTAATCATTCCCATAAGGCCTATGATATGGACGGACACAAATCTCAATGAAGTGTCGCAGTTTCATCAATAAACTAGGTAAGTTTCCGAAGTTTGGCAAACTTAACCGCATAATGAAGGCGTAATGCCGTGAGATATGACGGCCGTTTCCGATTGATAGAGTCGGATTTGAAGGTATAGTTGGAATGATAAGTAAAGCTGAAGGCTTATAATAGTGGAACTTAGTTGGGAAGATGTAGGGTATCGAACATAGGCGATAGTAAACACTAGCTGGGATGTAAGTAGAACTTCTGAACAAGTTTTATTGAAATAAAACGCAGCGTAGACCGCCCCGTACTGAAAGGCCCGACGCGACGATTTGGTTAAAACTGCGAGAAGCCGATGGATGCAGGTGGTGAATAGCTGCTCAAAGTGGCGCTTTGTGGGGGAGATCTATGTTCGGCAGTAGACATCTTCAGGTTGTGATAATTATGTTTTAATTTTAGTTTAACTTCTTGGTAGGCCTTTTTGCTTATTGGCTACAATTCCCTGTTTATCAAGCTAATTCATTTTGTTCCAGTCTTTATGTAAGCATAAACTTAACAATTATGGACATGGCTAATGTTTTGCTTAGGGTGGCTTTTGGTTTATTTATGAGGCCTTATTTGTAACAGTATCTCTCAAAACTTATTAATTGTATGGGGTAGCTTATTAAATAGATAATTAGTTTATCAAACTCGAAACTGACTTAATGAAAAGAGGTTTTAGAAAATGGATCTTAAAACAAATATTTCTAGTAATATAAATTGTAAGAAATAAGTGAGATAAAGAACAAATTATATATTATTTTTATCAATAAAATTATTCATCCTACAAAACATTAGTATTTTATTTTTGACCTGTAAAAGTACTTAAAATGGCCTATTTGCAACACTATCGACAACAACTATTTGATTTTTCACTTCAATTCCTTATACTTCAATAAAAAGTAGGTAAGAAGGTACTCACTCATTTCTTTCCTATTACCCCAGATAGCTATTACGTAAGTGCATTCGACAAGCGATCAAAATGAATAGAATCGTGAGTGTATTGAATGAAGTTGCATGCGCTTCTGCAAATTGAATTTACATGTATGTTCACACATAAACATGTAGCCATGCCTTTCGGGAAATAAAACTTTGCATAAAATAGAGTTGTGACACTTATCGACATAAAAAAGTATCGATACTTGAAATACCTTCCTGATATCACATTAAATTTTGATACCACTTACAGATGAATTAACACAATAATGTTAGCTAGTCGGAAATCACACAAAGAAAATTAATTAAATTGTCTATAATATATTTTGTTGTGATCAAACGTTAGTAAATCACGGACTACATAGTTAAACTAAACTGAAACAGTGATGAATAGTTTATGTGCCTCTCGTTTAGGTATGTATGTACCTACTAGTAGGTATATGCCAAATTGCCAATCAAATAATAAATTAATGTTGCGGTCCCGCTCTATCAAGTTTGAAAAGGGAGAAGATGAAACAGGAGAAAACACTGTGTTTATTAGAAAATGGCCAAATAAGTTTATTTATTCAGTATCGATAGTTACTAAGTGCAATACTTCTAGTTCAAACCCCATAATTATATAGTCTGGCATTTTGTATAAAACTGTTTATTATTCAATAAAAATGCGGACTGGAAATGATATAAGCACAAAGTCAATTTTGTAGAGCGGTACTTGCATCGCGTGCATTTCGTTCATAGATAGGTGAAGCTAAGAGGTTCTTTAAATTCCATCTTCGATGTTGCCATTTTACGAGTATGTTTTACAATTTACTATCAAAATATTTATTGGAGAGTTTATGGTGATTCAGTTCTGTAGCTGTAAGCTGAAGTGCATTCTGTAGGGCAATGTTTATGTTACAAAAGTCTTTCTTATCAAGTATCTTAGGCATGTTTTATAAGTTTTATCGACTCCGCGCGGAGAAATTATCATCAACAACCTGAAGACGCCCACTAGGTGCTAAACCTAGGCCTCCTACATTGCTCGCCGCTTTGAGCGGCTGCTTGCCTCGCATCCAACGGCTGCTGGCTTGACCAGGTTGTTGGTCCAACTGAAAGCGGCTGGCTTATGTTGCGTCTTGGGGTTCGTTCGCGGTCGCTAGTCGAGAACCTTTCTTACCCATTCTTGTATCAAATATTTCTTACTTATTCATGTTTTGAAGCACAAGAAAACGTGTTATTATCGCTTTCAAACTGTCAATCAGTTAAATTTTTAGCAAACTTTACAAATAAACCACCGAAAATATGCCAAACAAGACTAATAAGCTTCAGATTAAGGCTATTTACATCCAAACCCGCGTAAGCCTGAGGCGTATCGACGCACAAAGTTTGGCATCACTACGTATACACGGTTTGTAAAGTCGCAATCAGAATTTTCACTTTAGAAATCGCGCCCTTTGCTTATAAGCCATTGCACGGGACAAGGTAGAAGAGGCAGCGGTAATTAATAAAAGCAGACAACGCACGTACAAATAAATAAAAGCGCATGGAATTTATTCAGTCATTACAATAAAAGCCCAAGTTCATTTTGAAAAATTAATCAGTTAGTCACAGTTAAGTATTTAATTATTATAAACTCGGGGCGCCCTGTGGGTTTAGCCATGATTTATCAGTTTTCTTGTAACTTATAATATACCATAATAAAAAGCATGTAAGTATAGCTCGACTGAGACGTGGTCTCTAACTGTTGGCCTCATTATTAAGCTCAAAGTCGCGCAACGAGCTATGGAGAGAGCAATGCTCGGTGTTTCCCTGCGAGATAAGACACGTAATGAGGAGATCCGCAGGAGAACTAAAGTGACCGATGTAGCTCTTAGGATTAGCAAGTTGAAATGGCAATGGGCAGGCCACATCGCTCGTAGAACTGACAACCGATGGGGAAGAAAGGTTCTCGAATGGTGACCATGACCCCGAAGATGCAACGTAGGACGGCCCCCACTAGGTGGACCGACGACCTGGTTAATGCCGCGGGGAGCCGATGGGTGCAGGAGGCGAGCAGCCGCTCTAAATGGCGCTCCCTGGGGGAGGCCTATGTTCAGCAGTGGACGTTTTCAGGCTGTTAATGATGATGATGATGAAGTATAGCTCAAAAGTATTAGAATCTATGGTCAAAGTTTCATCTAAATTCGTTCAGGGTGTAAATAGTAAGGAAGTAACTAAAAACGTTTAGTCTTGAAAATAGTCAGCAGTGTTTCTATAGCTACTGCAACCAGTCTGCGCTCTAAGCCACGCACTTGAACCCACTTTAAAACGCTACCGCTTATGCCTTGTCCATTTCCCAGCAATATTGCGATTCGCAATCTTCTCGCTATGGAATTGTTTGTGATTACAACAGTTTGCGTTGAGAGGGCGAGGTGTAATTTCGCTTTCTATCAGTGCGCGCTTACCCTCGTCTCTCCGATGCGCACCAACACTGAAATAACTTTGCTTTTTATTAAAAAACAAACGTTTTAACTGTTGGCTTAGCTGATTTGATTTTCTTTAAGTATAAAGCTCGAACTGATTTTAAGTTTTCACTCTGGTAAATGTTTCGGGAATAATACTAACATTAAATTGATCAGCCAGACCTACTTCAACGCATTTTGGTATGTCCTAACTTATGTACGAACTTAATAATGACTGTTACGCGCTCGCAGTGTGTATTAACAATGCCCATCATTGTATTTTTACTGTAGTCTTAGCCCTCTTATGTACGGGACCTTTTGGCTCTAACAACTCCGCCAAGCCGAGGTTGCAACTTCCTAGTTCGCGCTAGAATACCTGTTCTTTGTTGATGCTATCCTGGTACTCCGCTACAGAAGCATACTCAAGCAAGTACCAAATCGTACGGCCTTTAGACAAATCCTACCACCTCGAAGTTAGCAATGTAAAATGTCAATGAAACTGCAGCACTATGACAATTTGCTAAAAAAAAAAGAAACCGCTCTTTACTTTGACTTTACCCAACTTCAGCGCAGCTTTGTTGGCAATATCGAATGGTCATTTCTGTACTCGTAAAGTTTTAAACGCTATTCGTTATTCAGCAACTACGTGCAATTATTCCAGACGTGAATGTGACACGTGAAGTGTCGGAGGCGGATTGACAAACGTCTCTCAGGGGACGCTCGTGACCGATTGGTGTGTACATCACAGTGGCCTTAGGGATGGTTGTGTACTGGATACTACAGGGTGGTTGTCCAAGTAAAGTTACATAGAAAACCGGTTTATACGCGCACGATGCGTACACGGAACAGCCCCTTATTCTAATATTCAATTCAACCATATGTATATCTAGCTACTTATACAAAATTTCTGCCACATAATGACAAGCAAAGAAAACAACGGCCCCCAATCCCCCGGCAGCTATGCTATTCGTAGCTACGTTAGCAGCCAGGGTAACGGCAGAGCAGGAGGTGGCCAGAATCCCCGCCAGTCTCTGGCTACTAACCACGATCGCGAACCGGAAGACGCAGCGTAGACCGACCCCTTAAATCAAGCGACGATCTGTTTAAAACCTAATAGGGAACGACTATGTAAAAAAAAATTGTTCTGCCATCGCAGATCCTGCCGTAAGTACCTAGCAGACCCTTACGAAGTGCCCTTCACACCATTTACCTACCTCAACGAGTACCCCGACGAAACCTATGCCCATTAATAGCCAAGGTGTCCCTGATAAAAGGTCTGCCAGGTCTTGCCGGAACTTAGTGTTTAAAGCATTTGAAGTTGGATTTCCATGACCCGGCAGGACCAGAATTGGCAGACCTGATTTTTTATATATGTTTAAGTGTCAGCTAACGATCTAAAGATAGCCTATTGAATTTGTGCTGCCGGATTTCGCACTATAACGGGCCAAAGAGCGAAAGCGCTCTTTTTGCTTAATCCAGGACTTCCCCCTCGTCTAGCCGTACGCCAGTCAGTGTTGCCAGCCAGAAAAAACAATTAAACCAACTTAATACTGAAAAATATAAATAAATAAATTCACGACAAAGGTCACACGCTGACCTTAATTCTATATGCCGAGTCCTATATAGGTCATGACATCCAGCGTTGCCATATATACAGATTTATCTGTATGTATACAGATTTTGGGCCACCGATACAGATGACAGATTTGCCTCTACTTTTATACAGATTTTTTGAATTGTACATAGTATCTAATAAAAAAGCACACAATATTATTTTATATATATACTTATTCATGCATGATTCACATCTAGTAAAAAAATATGTAAGTATTATGTAGTGCATTTTTAGTATATTGTGTTGGGTACCTACTTTAGATTTTCTTGTCATGGCAAATCTATGCAGCGTACCAGCGGGGATTTCCTGAAATAAGTCCGTTTGCGGTATAATACTACCCGAGCAAGTTATGAGGATGGGTGTAGCGCAAGAGAGCTGTAAATTCTGTTCATCTACTTTGCTCAGTCGGGTTACACTAGAACTACTTAAGTTGCCAGATTTTTACGATGAGCAGGTGGCAACACTGATGACATCACACAACACTGCATTGTTAATTTTTCTATATACGTTTCATCTATATAATTATGCGTTGTTCTGTCTTTCTTTATTTCATTCTTTAGCTGTTTGGCTGTGGTAACCAAATATAATATAATTGGAGTATGGAAGGTACCCGACCCGATCCGGAACGTGGGGAGCCGATGGATGCAGGAGGCGAGTGGCCGTTCACGGTGGCGCTCTGGGGAAGGCCTATATTCAGCAGTGGACGTCTTCGGGCTGTTAATGATGATGATGATGATGATGGAAGGTATGGATGGATGACTGAGAAGAAAAAAAACCAGTGTCGGTAGAGCCCTTAGGAGCATCTTCAAGTTCCCAGACACTACTGTGCAGTGTAATTACACTGTATAAAATATAATGTCTTTTGGATTTATTTGGTTAACTGTTTCGACATTTGCATTTTAGGATTTTTACGTCTCATTTTTCTTTCACTGGAATATTTTAGTTCGAGACAGTAACTTTAACAGTAACGAGAACTAAAAGTGAAGACTAAACAGGGTTACTTATTGAATCGCAAAGTGATATTATATCGTTTGCAGTATTCTCAAGCTATGATCAGGAGGTAATCTATCTTCTAATCGTGAATGTATACGTAAAAATGGCGTATACCTTATGTAGCTTATAGTAGAGGGTGCCCGCGTTTTCTCCACAATTTTCCAGTTTTCTCGCGTGATCTCTTTATTTTCGACGATACAAGTCTTATCCTATATTATGTTCATATCGGCAGTGTTAGCATATTCCCAACTTCTGTGCAAAGTTTCGCTAATATCAGTTCAGCCGTTTTAACGTAAAAGCTAAACAAACAATCAGGGCCATTATTCTCTATGAAAACACAGATTCCACATGATACGAAACCACGTCGTTCCTTTCATAGAGAATAGAGTTATGCAGATTTCTTGTGTAAGACAAGGAATTAGCGTGGTTTCGAAGTAAGAAATCGATACGGAATAATGGCCCAGGGTGGTTATTCTCTACGGAAACACAGATTCCACACGATACGAAACCACGTCGTTATCGTATCCATTTCAAATCGTGTCACAGTGTCAGATATACCTTCACTTTACATTAAAGTTATCTTTTTTTGAATAAAATATATTGACATAAGTGGTCAAATCTTTTGATGTGTTGATGTTTCGGAACGCGTCTCGGTAGAACATATGATTTTTGGCCGTTCAAATCGCGCCAATTCCAAATTCATTTCGCGCGGTTTGTTTTCGTTTCATAGAGAATACAGTTTTGCAGATTTCTTATGTAAGACAAGGAACTCGCGTGGTTTCGAAGTAAGGAATCGATACGGAATAATGGCCCAGGCAAGTGAGGCAAAGCTTCACTTTTATATACTGGCAGGAATAGAGATAGGCTGAGCACAGAGTCTGACCCTAAATAAAAAATTTACTTAAGTGCTATTCGTTTTACCTCCCGGCTTAATTCATTTTATTCAATAACAGTTTGGGTTAAAACAAAAGAAAAATTAAAAATTTCATCGTTGCTTGTAATAATTTCCAAACTTTAACTTCCTCATAAAAATGAAATAAACTATCTTTCCTTCCACAAACTCGCTTTTCGTTTAGTTGAAACAACAGCTAAAAATTAACACAACATTTTAAATTAATTCCCTCTTTCAGTACCGTCGGGTGCAGTCGAGTTTCATTTTTAAGTCTCTGCCTTTGTCAGTAGTTAACACTATTCCACGACAGGCGTTGGTACAGTCGAGAAGAGTTTGATTTGGCTGGTTTTTTAGGTCTACTAATATTTTATTAATAGCTTTGTCCAATTCCTACGTTTTACTAATCCAAAATTAATACTTTTAAGTTATTTTGAATATACTTTTTTATACTAACGGTGGCAAACAAACAGGCGGGTCCACCTGATGGTAAGTTTTTACCGTTGCTTATGGACATCTCCAACGTTAGGGGCGCTGATGTTGCATTGGGTTGTATTCAAATTCAAACTATCTATTTGTATCATTGTCTTAGTAACAAACCAAAGGTAAAATATAAATTCATGTTGGTAACAATAAATCAATATCTATATTCTTCCATAGAGACCGAAGTCTTAGAACTCTATGATATGTTATTGACAGAATTTTTGATGAACTCTTGAAGAAAATAATGTTGGATTTATTGATACGATTTTTATAAGTACACAGTAGGCCCTATCTTGAAAACTTAAGTTGACAATACTTAAAATACTAAAAATATATTCGTCTCTTACATTGGCGTTTATTTGACAAGAACGGCAATAGTTTTAGACCTGTCAACTAAAGCCTTTAAAATTGGCCCCAGTAAAAGTACCCGATGAATTTTGTAACGCAATTTCTACTTACTAATTCGATGAATTTTGTTGTCGGCCAAGAACCCTGTTTACTAAACAGTTTCCAGCGATCGTGCTGTATCTAAACTCAATCAAGTGCTCGACTTAGTCTATTTATGAGCTCGCAAATAGCTCTTCAATGGAAATTCGCCCAACAAAGTACCACATTCAAAACACTTCAACAACAAAGAATAGAAAGGAGTTTGCATATCAGCATTTTTGTTCCCGATTGTACCTTACAGTCTCTCGGGTAATGAAAAGAAGTGTCCTTGGAGCGGAGAGCTTGTATTACGTATATCTACCTCCTTTAGTTGACTGTAAAAAGAAAAAAATTAAATACGTTTGGGAAATCTAGCCAGTCTCAAAATTGTCGAATTGGCGCGAATTGAGATTCAGTTTCCTTTCCAAATTTAAAAAGTATTTCGCAGTTTTTTAGAATGGAACTATTTTTATTTTGCAAGTATAAAAACAAGCGCACGTATTCAAAAGTCTTTCGCAAAAATTTTAGCGTTTTGTTTTGTTAAATATATTATATTGTGAATGTAGGTTGCTTTTCGACTATGCATTATTTATTATGTATCATTACATATTGATATTTTTTGTATCTGTGAACTGTTCCTAATATTTCATTAAAAACTTCTAAAGTTAGGCTGTAATTCTGGTTTTTGAAGTGACGTATGCTCTAGTCTAAGAGATGTACGTCAACGACATTGTTTTTTTCTGCGTGTGGTTTTTAACTTTGGACTAGGTAGTTTATTTCGTAGTAGATGCTAGAAAGTTGTATTTCAACAAAGCCAAAAAAGCCAAAGTTCTAAAACCAAGGTGACAGAGTTGTTTTCCTTAGATAAGTACATTTATTTCGCATCAGAAAATATTAACAAAAGCCATGTTCTTACAAGGAAATCGTATTTATATTCGCCGACAATGCCACTAAACCAATGAGGCGTTGGCATCAGATACATAAAGTCACATATTTTCTGGCAAATCTACTTTTTTCTTGTCCCACAGATGATTGGCTTTTGTTTTTCCTTCCGCTTCTATTGTAACCTTATTATAACACATGTTAGAGATGAAAACGGGTTTATTAGCGTTTATTATGTGCATTAGATACAACTGAAAAAGGCACTGAGCTAGAATTCGTTGGGAAAAAGAGTAGGTAACTGATTAATCAATATCATCCGCCGCCCAACTGTTTTATCTGTGGCTTCCACAGACTGAGAAGACTGCCTTCGACTGGTCTGACAGCTCAGTTGGTAGGAACTCTGCCTTCTCAACTAAAGATTGTGGGTTCGATTCCCACCCGGGACAAATATTCGTGTGATGATCATAGGTTCCGTGTCTGGGCGTTCTATTCTACTCTATGTATGTGTTTACAAACAAAAAGTTTATAAGTATTTCGGTTATCTGGTTCCCATAGTACAAGCTATGCTTACTTTGGAGCTAGACGGCGCTGTGTGAAATGTCCACACATATTTATTTATTTATTTATCAAATAAATAAATAAATATCCTATTATTATCTAAAATATAGGTAAATGAGGCAATAAAAATTAATCACGGCTCAAATTAAAGCAGACAGAACCGTTCGTTAACAGTAACAAAGTAACCATTTTTTCCAAACACTTTTGCTTCTGTTTATGTTCGATAACCTGATAAGAGCGACCGGTCTCTCGCTGAAAGCATATGTGTGTAGGCAAACAGGCTTAACTCCTGCCGTGGGCGAAGCTTCCGTAGTAACATTATATACAGGTGTATTTAAATGTTAGAGTAAAAACAACAGCTACGATACCATAAGTCCGTTACGGGCCCGATAGCTCAGTTGGTAGTATCCCTGCCTTCTGAACTGAGCGCTGTGGGTTCGATTCCTACCCAGGACAAACATTTGTGTGATGAACATAGATGTTTGTTCTGCGTCTGGATGTTATATTGCATTCTATGTATGTATTTACGAAAACTGAGGAAGCCGCGTACATGTTACGGTGGGTTAGTATTAGATTGACTCGATCGCAAAATGACTACATTGCGTAGCGACTACAATGTTCATCGCAGAGAGACGAAATCGCAAATAACTACAAACTTAATATGACTAGTTCTTTAAATTACCACAACACTAACCATTACCACAACGCCATCCAGCGTGTGCAAAATGCATGCGCTCGGTTCTGTTTTAGCATACCTAGGAGAGAGCACATTACACCTTATCTAGTTCGTAAAGGGATTCTGAATATGAAGACACGAAGGGAACTTCACTTAGCGTGCATTACGCAAAAAGTAATATGGAGTAAGAGACCAGAATATCTTTTTAAAAAACTTCGGTTTACTACGAATAGCCATCAGTTAAATACGCGATCTAGATTACAAAATTTCTTGGTCATCCCGAAACATAGTACTGCGGGTTTTCAAGGTTGCTTTAAATATAGAACGTCTAAGATCTGGAATAATTTGCCGCCACCTTTAAGGAAGAATATTAGTACTCAAACGTTTAAGTCACGACTGAAAATAAATTTATTTGTTCGGCAAAAGCATAATTTTGAAGCGACCTTCAAAATACAGGCTAGACAAACGTTACATTCGTAAACTCACACATCACACACATGCACCTCCTAACTCACAACTCGCACACAACTCTCACGCACACCTCGCACACATCCACACACCACCCCACATTACACGCAGAAAATATACACTAACACACCACATAGTTACACGCTTTTAAACACATTACACAATCACACGCACTAAATAGACAAAAATAAGAGCACTCACCTTTAAGTTTTTTTTCTGTTATTATTTTTTAATACGAAAGTTGCTGTTCACGTTATAGTATTTATGTTGATTTTATTTATTGGTATTATTCGTATGTATAATATCTTTAAAGAAATTATTGAAACCGCTTTATTACTTACTACTTGGCGCAAATCTGTCCAAGCGTAGGGGTACCTTGAAAAACAGGGCTGTGTTCGCACGTAGTGTGACCGCAGCACATGCTGAAGCTACCCCCATTGTCCTATAACATGAATGTAATGTACCTACCTACTTGATTTAAGCTGTTCTATTGATATGTTTCTTTTTGTGTTGATAGTGACAATAAATGATTTATTTATTTATTTATTTACTAAAACGGCTAAATTCATAATAGGCATGATGACTACTATTAAAAATGAACAAGTAAAAATTACTTTCATAAATAAGATTAAAAGTGAATGCAATAGTTGAAAAAATAAGCAAAATCGGTAAATAAATCACGGAGTAATAAGCATTTAAAGTTTCTACAGCAGGCATCTCCTGTCCCTTTCTCGCGAAACAGAGCGCCCCCACAGTTACTATGAAGAATCTACTCGTGACGCCAAAGAGATTGTATGAAAATCTACCACAGCTTAGTAATGAGGTACTATAACGACCTTCCTCTGACGTCACTGGCCGTTTGAGCTATCTCTTTCTATTCCGGTTTTTAAAATGCTTGTAACTTGGTCAGTTTCTGAGATATTTAATATTTGTTTTCACAAATGTTTATCTTTTGAGGAATATAATTAATTTATCAAAAAAAAATTTTGTCTTCATGCCTATTATCGGTAAATGACAATTTTATGAACAAGTTCATATAAATACTGTCTCTTACCTAGTCACAACTAACATTAACAATTATTCGGGCTTTTACAATAACATGTATGTGTACATTCAGAATTTTAAATATGCACACGTTCTGAGGATTGGAGCTGTGTTGCCAGGGCATTACTGCTGAGGTGGTGATATTGGTAGGGCAGAGCTTTGTTAGAAAATGGTTTCAATATTTTAGCTATTATCAAATTATTAGAGAAGAGATGGCACGCTTAGGCGTTTATCTGTTTCTATAATTTTTTTATGTAAGAATCTTGCAGTGCCACTGAGAACTCTAAATGGTCTATTCCGGTTTGATCTATGGTCTCCGTATTCCCGTTTGATCCACCGGTAGAGGATCGTTAGAAATTTAGCCTAGTCTAGTTATATATATATATATATATATATGATGTGAAATCATATTCATTTCTTATTACTTTTTTGTTTTTTTCTTTCTTTCTTTTTTCGTTTCCTTTTTAATCATCCAGGTCCAGATGTTTGAGCTGTATTTTATTTATCAGTTAGTCAGTGAGCCAATCTCAAAAGAGCCTTTTTGATGATGATTAGGTATTGATTGACATGATTAGGTATGTCTCTAGTAAAAAATAAAGATTTCAATACATGAAAATAGTAATTTCATTTTATTCTAAGCCAGTGTTTTCAAGCGAAACTGCAAAGCAAACGTAAATATGCTTACCTCATGGATTGCTAACTTCGTTCAAACACTACTCGGTGTAAACTCACTCCTAACTATTCTAACCGGTAACTAAAGTTTAACGCTACGTTAACCAATATGTTTTCAGTTGGCGTTAGTTTGATCGCCAGACTAGAAACTATATTTTATCCCAGATAATATAATACCTACAGTTCAGATGGCTCATCTCATACAACGGAATAACTCGGGCTATTTTACGAATTATTTTATTTCTGCATAACGCAACATTATCAAGCGACTTTTATTGCGTGTTGGCGAAGTATTAGGCCAAATGAATACACTGGACACTTACTAGTAACGCTGACGACACGATCACTACATTTTTCGTTCTTCTCCCCCCCCCCCCCCCCGTGATTACAGCGTGCTCAAATAAAGTGAAAACCGGAAAACCAGGTAAAGATAAAAAGGCATAATACGATATAATGATTATGTTAGTTTCACGTATTTTTGGATATAATCGTTTTATCGTATTTTTTTCGTTGAATAGGCTCACATTTGACAAGATCTCGCCTGATGGAAAGTGAAATGTTGGAGCACGTTAGCCCATGAGATGCCTAAACACTCGTGATTTGTATAACGAATATACTCTAGGTCTGTGCTTACTGCTTAGCATTATCTGTGGTTATAGTTACTCAGATTAGGCAAAAACAAACGTAATCTAGCTCTGTGGCAAAACCAATAACGGAAAAAAAAACATTAAATCTAACATAGTTATTTTTGTCTGTTATTGTAATGAGCTGCTAACCAATATCTTTAACGTTTAATCGTATTGGTATTCCTATTTTACATTAAAAATTCAAAACATCTATCATTTAACCATATCTACAACCGAGTTCGGACTAACTTTACTATTTTTTCATTTATTCCAGCCATTAGATATATTTCGGTGGAGTTTCACTACATTATACTCACTCATGCATAATTTCTATGTCAACCAAAAAGAAAAGATTTTTTGACATATCTCCAAAGACGTTTCTATAAGTTTATTACGTATTACATACCAACATAACATCCCATATTGCTTACATATCTGCCATCCGTAAACATATTTGTGACAAAACCCCCGTACATTATCCAATTTGTCCCTAAGAACTGTACAAAGCAGGCAATGGGGCACGCCATTGATGGCGTTAAGACAAATTGAGTTACACTTGTCTGTAAGAAAAGAAAACATTGGCCGAGATGGCATTTTCTTTTGCGGTAAAACAGACAAATATAAGTGTATTTGTTGTCAATCTTCCGGTGGAACCTTGTTAGTATTGTCGGGAAGACTTTCTAGAGATGTTTTGGGATGTTTTGGATGTTTTGTTTCTGCCCATTGCCATTTCAACTTGCTAACTCTAGAGCTATATCGGTCACTTTAGTCCTCCTGCGGATCTCTTCATTCCGGATCTTATCTCACAGGGAAACACCGAGCATAGCTCTCTCCATAGCTCGTTGCTCGTTGCACTAATGATCTGTCTCGACGTAATTGTTTCAATTATCATACTAGTCGAAAAGTTTGGATACGCAGACTTTATTCCAGATTGCTTGACTCAGAATATACTTGATGTTAGTCACATTAACGATGTAACTTTTCTTTCTCAACTAATGCATGCACTGCAATCCTTCCAAGCTATTTCAACAACTAAAAGTTACTTCAGACGTCACTATGACAAAACTTAACTCACAAAATACTTATTAAACGGGCCCGATAGCTCAATTGGTAGTATCCCTGCCTTCTGAACTGAGGGCTGTGGGTTCGATTCTTACCCAGGACAAACATTTGTGTGATGAACATAGATGTTTGTTCTGCGTCTGGGTGTTATATTGTATTCTATGTATGTATTTACAAACAAAAAAGTATATAAGTATTGTATCAGTTATCTGGTTCCCATAGTACAAGCTATGCTTAGTTTGGGGCTAGATGGCGCTGTGTGAAATGTCCACACATATTTATTTATTTATTTATTTATTTATAAACCTGCACCTACTTTAGCTACATATGTAGGTACCTACAGACAAGCCCTCATGAAATGTTAAGTACAAACTTCGTCTACAATATCAAGTTACATACTTTAATCCGTGCTCTTTATGAAAATACCCGCAGAAAATGTTCAAATTTTCGGAATCCTACACAAAATCTCCGGCGAAATGTGTTATGTTTACGTCGAGACGCGAAAACGTTACGCGGAAACCATTGGAAGATCCCATCTAATCTCGCCAAGGCGTCTTGTCTTCTCATACACACCACTGTATGTTAATACAAAGTTAATTATGCGTTTGCTGTGCGTAAAATAAGCCGGGTTTTCATTCCGTATCCCGGAGATTGCGTCTTACGTATTTAGACGCGAATTATAAATTTAAAGCGAGTCCCCGTCTTAAACATTCAATAGTGCAATTTCACCAGTATTGTTCTCATTTTTCTCACAGACAGAACCAACAGAGAGTCTGACTGCTTCGGCAGAGGTTACATGAGCTATAGAAATCACGTAAAATCGACTTCATATCTCTTATGTCTCTGTGCATACTCTTCTGTCGAGAAAGCGTTTGACCCACAGAGCTAACATTTTTGATCATTGAACGATCTCGTGGGTGATCCGGAACGGAACGGAAACCAAACAAATTATAAAACTTATATTTATTTGTTTGGTTTCCGTTGGGCCGAGAGAAATGCATTAAATTGCATATTACATTGCATTTTCTCTAATATGAATATACATAGAATACAGATTTCAACCTAAAACAGTTCCGCTAACCTCAAAAAAATTTCTATCAAAACAGATACAACATAACTTACCAACTCCGCTAATTCAATATCACAATTCACGTTATCGCAAAGCTGCACAAGTTTAGGTTATTACAAAAGTTCGTATCTACAGGCGCTTTTTTACCCTGAACAATGCAAAATACCTATTGAAAGTCTTTCTAGCGCTCGGCATAAAGCTCGACCTTTAGCAGAAAGAATAAAGTTTGTAACAATGCGTGTATGGAGTTCAGTATACAGCCTAACAAGGTTAATTTTCACACACATACTAAAATATGTGAAAAATTAATAAATTACTATGACTATGACTATGACTATGACTACGACTATGACTATGACTATGACTATGGCTGAGACTGTGACTGTGACTGTGGCTATGACTATGACTATGACTATGTCTATGACTGACTATGACTATGACTATGACTATGACTATGACTATGACTATGACTATGACTATGACTATGACTATGACTGTGACTGTGGTGTGACTGTGACTGTGACTGTGACTGTGACTGCGACTGTGACTGTGACTGTGACTGTGACTGTGACTGTGACTGTGACTGTGACTGTGACTGTGACTGTGACTGTGACTATGACTATGCTTCGCTTGGCAGGCGGCTTCGCGATCGCATGTACTGAGGAGAATAAGTGAATGGAGCTGCCCATTCAGGAGGCATACCACAAACTAATACAAAACCATCATGTTTCATGACATTAATGTTTCAAGGTTACAATAATATTGTTCAAATTCATACCATGAACTTATAAAGTATTCCTGCATCAGAACAAAACGTCTACCTTTTTATATAGCGTTATCACTGTCGCACGTCGGTGTCAACATGATGTATTTGAGTGAACGATTTAAAGTGACGTCATCGAAACTGCTCTGCCTCTGCAACATTACAAGTATTTTTATGTCATTTTCAATGTATGATTGAAGTAACAATGCTATAAGGGGTTGTGGTAGGCCCCTGGGTTGTCTTTGGAAACGCTAAATCCTGACTATGCTCACAAAAACGAATTTAGGAATTAATGTACTTATTTACAAGAATTGAAGGATAGTGCAATGAGCTAGTCAACAAAGGTAAGGGTGCTTATGATACAAGTATTGCCAACATTGCAACATTGCCCCGTTGAATGTCAATGCTGATTGGTGGTGCCAACTAAGTGTCAGCATGTTGGTCGGGCGTCGTATCGTTCAGGCGATACGATAATAGATACTCGGCATCCTTATATAGTTAATATTCCTACAGCCCGCACTAAGCGTTTCGCATCAAACTTTATAGTGCGAACAGCAAATGAATTGAATACCTTGCCGTCGTCTTTGTTTCCAGATAACTATAACCTGGGTGTCCTCAAGTGAGTGTACAGGTACCTTCTAGGCAAGCATGCACCACCGTAGCCCGCGTCTTCACTTACCATCAGGTGAGACAGTGGTCAAATGCTATGCCTACAAATTATTTTAAAAAGAAAAGTTGGTTCTACTTCGTCTTGTTGCTCTACTCCATTCTCAAATAGTTTCCAACAAGTTACTTACATAAATTTTGGCTAGTGAATGAAAGTACGTCTTTTTTCCGAAAGTGTCGCAAAGGTTTTACACCTAAAGTTTTCGAATTCATCTTTAGAGTGCAAGTGTAGCTTACTTGACTCTCAATTTTCTTTTAGAAAGTTATGAATGTAGAAAACTTTTCTTGTTTTAACAGTGCGAAAGAAGTTTTGAATCGTCGCGCTCTTGGAATCTATTTAAAATAAAAGAAAAAGAAAAGCTCTCAAAGCCATAAGCCTTTTGTATTCAAAGTCTCTTTAAAGATATTTTCTATTTTTAACTAGAACTAGGAGCGTGATAACGGTTTACCCGTAACACACTATTACCATTACTAAAGAATAATAGTAGTGTACCATAAGTAGTGCTATGTATGGAACTACTCAGAAAAATATGTACTTACCAATTAACTTAAAAAAGAAAAAGAATAGAAAGAAGAAAAAATAGTCAGCGGATATAATTATCGTATAATTTTTTTTGTATTAGTATGAATGACGTGACGAGCTAGTCGCTCACCTGATGTTAAGCAACACGGCCGCCCATAACAGTTGCAGTGTCACTCGGAACTTTTAAATAATAGTTTCGCGTGTCACTGCACTGCGCACGTCATCCTGAGACATCACATAGTCTAGTAATCAGATTACCACACTGTTTAATCAGGTCATAAAGTCTCATTTGCCCAGTAATTTCACTAGCTACAATGCCCTTCAAACCGGAACATAGTAGTAGATAGAATATGGTCCTTAAAGAACTTAGAAACTGTTTTGAAAGTTCAGAACTTACCACCAGTAAAACATTGAAACTTTTACACAAGGATCGGCTTTTTTATTTTGGTTCCTTGGTTTTTGTTTATTCAAATCATCAAGTTGCCTGAAATTCACGTCCAAGTCTTGTCTAGTCTCTATCGAGTTGTCATTCATCCTCTAATAAGCGGTTGGTGAAGTGAACCTATTATACAGTTTTGTAGGGAACACGAAACACGTTTTTTACTCTGTACTATTTGCTTTTGACTCGTGCATCACGTTTATGGATACTAACTTAACGGTTATCTAAACCATAATTCATTTATTATTAAACATTAATGGTAAATAATACAAAAAGGACCCGGAACATTTTTGTGTTTTGGGAAGACTTAGCTACCAAGCACCCCAAACAAGAACTCAGAAAAAATCAAATTACAACAGCACACAATACCCTTTCCGTGGGATCGTTTGGACTTCTTACCCAACAGAAGGGGCGTGCGAGCGTAACACGGTGAACCATTAGTTCGGCAAAAAGTGACCCGACATGTGTACCGCGAACAAATGCGCCCGTTTGCTTCTTCTCGGAAGCCCGTGGATTTGCATTGGACAGTAGCTTGGTCGAGTACTGCCTGAAAAGATAAAAATTATAAAACAAGAGAAGCGTGAAAAGGAGATTTCGTGTTTGAATGAGGTCCATCGCAAAAGAGCATTGATGAAAAAATTACCTCATTTAAGTCACTATCCTAAGTATTAATTTAACGGCCTTAATTATAAAAGTTACTCTTTAATTAATGCTTAATTTGCTATCACCTTCTCACCAACATGAAATGTTATGAGCAGAAACAAGACAGGAAAATTCTGATCATTGATTTTTAACTAGAAACTTTGATTAAATTTAAGTAGCCTTTATAAGTAAGGCTTTAAATAACTACAATTCATCGTGATTTGTCAACCATAAACAACAAGAAAACACAAAAAAAAACTATAGACACTTCATAATTATAATATGCCAATTTGCTTACTATGGCTTTTCGTCAAGTTACCAGTGTAATCTGATGAAACTTCCCCTACAGTCTACGTCTAAACGAGTCTCAAATACAGCACAATAGTAAGTCGAGAGGTTATTTTATACACAATGGCTCATACCTAGTCCAAAACCTCGACAATGCCTTCTCTACGTGAAGAGCAATTTTTATCAGTTGGTAGGTACATGGGAACAATTTCAGGAGCTTTCTGTCAACTTAAGGTTATATGACGGTAATTTTGGAGGCTTCGTGTTAAGTTAAGGTTGCAGGAGAGCAATTTTTAGGGATTTCGCGAACTTAACATGGACTCTAGCAAAGTTTGGATTACGTGCTTGTCGCGTTTCATGATGGATCCTGTTGCGGCGTCGGGTTGTGACGTCTAAGATATTTTATATCGTAGCACATTTTTCATTTTTGTTACGGGTAACTTGAGGATAACTGGCTGCTTTATTGGAAAAGCTAAAAGTTACGAGTTGGAAGAACGAAACGGACACCTCTGCTATAAAGCAGTTTTTAGAAAAATATCGCCTAATCGTGTGTTTTATTTTTAAATTTGGTGGAGGTTAACTTCAAAGACATAATAACTGCTAATATTCGAGAAACTTTTCAATAAAATTAAATATAATGACATGGAATCAATCTGCTGCGTACTTGTCTGGTATTGGTTCCGTCGACATTGGACCTATCCTATTCGCCGAATGGCTTATTCTTTGGCAAGTAATGTGCTTTGCTTAGCTGAAGAACCAGCCTATCACGGAAGTTCTCTGCTGGGAACATCGTATCAGTAATTTAGTGTCTGTCTTTCTTACTGACAGTTACAATAATTTCCCTAACCAGAAAGCCGAAAACGTCCCTAGTTAAAGCCCAATATCATAACCGAGATATTACCCTCACCTTGTGCCCTCATTACTTCGTGCCCCGTTCAGTGCCATTCCATGCGCCAAAACAAACCTCACTCTGCACATATTAATTCGAACTTGCTCGTGTTCATATTTGATGAGGGCCTTTATACACAGCCAAGGAAGTGTGGCTTTAGGCCGGAGACGGGAGATAGACATTCGCGTTCAAGTGCGACGTTGTGAAATGATTCGTTTCAATGTGGATCTCACACTCGTGTGTTGGCGTTGATAACTGACACTGGCGTGTTTACATTCTGCACGCTTAAGAGTTCTGACTGATTGACAGCTGATTATTGCCGCTAGACAGACTGTGCCACTAGACCTAGCTCTCTTATAACAAAAAATTAGATTCTTAAACATGCCGGTTTTCTCGAGTTTTTTTTGCTTTACCGTTATTAAAGTGAGGGCAAATTCCGCATATTACTTGAATGGTCATAGTCGAGTAAGACCCGAACCAGGGTGCGCTAAGAAACGCTCGTTCAAGTACGCTCGACTCGTAGTAACGGCCAAAAAAACACTCCTTACTACATGCTACTACTAAGGTAAGGATTAAGAGTATTAAGGGTAAACTGCCACTCCCCAGTCTCAAACAAAAATGACCGGCATGGGTCACTTTTGTTTGAGACTGCGTGGGCGCCCGCGTAACGCAGTGTCGGCCCAAAGCGGTGTTAAATTGTGTAAGTAACTTTACTAAAATGTACCTACTATTTCAAAAATAAGAGTGGTTGTGTATTCAGACTATTTTTTACCTCTCATCATTATCATCATGAACACCACTCAGAGATGTTCCTAGTTTCAAAAATTTTACTTGCTTAAGGTACTCTATTGTAATATCGTTCTCGAAATCCTCAGCAGGGATTTATGTGGAGTAAAGTTACACCACGCCGAGTAATATGCTTATTGAGTAACTCGACCTGGAATTAGGGAACGTAGGCACTGGCAAGATAATCCTAAATTGTATCGACCGCCTTTATGATGCCGTCCATATCATATTGTTATACGACAGCGATTGGGAAAGGAGAAAGCTAATTTCATGACTCTTCTCAAGCAAAAAAAAATGTTTAGAATATTACAATTTTGTGATTAATTTTAGTTATTAAAAAAAAATTGTTGCCGGATGAAAAAAAAATGTGTTACCATCATACAGTTTACCACTGCTTCTTATTACTACTACAGGTTAAATTAGTACATAAAATTTAATTAATAGGGGTAACTTCAGCATGCGTTAGCATAGGTAACATGTGAGCACAGCGCGGTTGAAGTTTTGCTTATTTACTGAGCATAAACCAAAAGAACATAGAGTTATGTGTAAATACACTTTGTTATTTATTTATTTATTATTATTTACAAACACTGTTATAATATCTTTTCAATCAAGCTCCTGCGGTGCCTGGCTACACCGCGCATCGACCAATCCAAAATAATCAATAATACGCAAATATCGAATCCAAAACATTTCGTTCCATTTAACCGACTTAATTAAGCCGATTGAATTGAAAGCAATTTTTCTGTACATAAATAATAACCCTTGTATTGTGAACACTGGAAGAGGGCCTTCAAAATTTTAATTAAAGATATACGCACTCCTTTTATAGGTGAAAAGGCAATTAATGCCGGTCGTGTAAAATATGAAAAGCCTTTCATACTTGGTTATTCCTTGTTGCTGGGGTTTAGTCGGAATAAAACTGATGTTTGTGATGACGTCGATATGTAAAGGTTACAAAGCGATTGTTATTTGACAATCTATTATAAGTATAATAGGCTTTGTCGTGTATATTTTAGTGTTCCTTTACAGCTTCTTTCAGCTTTATTTTAGAGGAATTTTTATTGAACTTATTAGCGTAATGCGTTAATCATGTCTGATAGGGGCAGGTATAGTCTTATGATTGAACAATACTGTGCTTAGCATGATAGCTCAGTTGGTAATAGCTCTGTTTTTGAACTTAGGCTGTCGGTTCGAACCCCACCCGGGACAAACATTACAGTGACGCTTAGTTTGGGGCTAGATTACAGAGAAATATTTTAGATTCTAGACTGTCATATAACAACCAACTTCGTTAATATAAATCGTTCCGTATATTTATTCGACCGTCTGCAAACTTTATATTTTACCAGCTTTCAATTGTATGTGCACTGGATCGTGAGAGTTTTGTAAGATTTATTTTATTCGAGTCTGATAGTTTCTACCGTTGTTAGTTTGTACCTGTCTGATTGTCGATATCGATGTTTTGTTTCAGTGCAAACACAGTTTTACCACTACATATTTTGTATGATTATTTTTAATTTTTGCGATTTTTCAGAGATAGAGTTTGGAATGGAAACACGCATGGCATTAGTGTACTTTAATTTTTCTATCAAACAGTTCGAAGATTTGAAAAGAAATAAGTTTTCCAAGTACTACTTACTGGAAACATTATTAATAAATATTTTTCATCCACAACTGGCATAATTGAAGAGTAAAGAAAAGTTTTCAACTTCCAATTCACTATAATTTATACTTGTACTTATTTTTATTTTATTACGACCTACGTTAAGATCAATGACGCTAAGTTATAACTGCCATGCACAATAGACGAAATCTAAATTAAAAAAAGAACACTCAATACAATTTGTTGACACCACCGACATCTACGACTTCCAATAATTATATCCATCCAATGGTTGACTGGAAGAAATAGCATTTAGCAATAAATCCGCCCATTGTAAGCTCATAACTCATAGCTCTAAGTTATTTATTTTTATATCTTTTTTCATGTTTGATGTACAATAAAGGATAGATGGTGACTGTGTGCTAACTCGATACCCACATAAAAAAGTAAAAGCCAAGCGAACCTCGGCCAATTTTCCAACACAAAGCTGTTAACACAGAACAGCGGCAAAGCGCTATATCAGCTGGCTAGTACAATATATTACAATTTGCGGGTAGTCTGGCAACGCGCGGCGTAATTAATATCAAGTTTGCTATAAATTTATTACTACCCACCTCTGTATTGTAACGGCAAATGAATTTACACCTTATTCCCTAACCAATATTGACGGGTTTCAAATAAAATGGCTTTGATGCTGAAAGCCTTTTTGATGTTTTCTCACCTTCCATTCCGACAGATGTCGATTTCTCAGTTTACTAAAGGTCATCAAATTCGTTTACGATTGAGAAAAGTTTGAAATGGGGATAAGATTCTCATGATTACTTATATTCTTTAGAGTCTACAAAACCGAGACAAAAGACGAGTAAATACTAAATATATTACTTTTACTTAGATCATAAAACCTGGCAGGACACTTATCTATCTATCTATCTATTGCCGTGTTAAGAGGACGTCATTTCCATTTTATCTGTATGCGAAATCGAATTGCAACGGTGCTCTTAATGAGAGCAGCTAGGCGATTATGTAACTTGATTGCAACCAATAGAAACACAAAAATGTATGGATTTGACAGTTTCAATACGCAGTTTATATGCATAGTTACTATGAAAATTTTCATATTCGGAATGAAATTTTTCCTGTTGCATTGCTGTCAAAGTTACGTAATCACCCCGCAGAACTTAAACCGTTACAAACTGTTCCTTTTTTAATTTCAAATTACGAATCATTACGTTCTCATTAATTCCTCAACAAGTACTCCTGCCGTAGTTTTATCTCTTACTTAGATTTTAATACGGCTCAAAGTAATATAGTCTTTGTATCTGAGTGTACAGAGTTATTCATATTCTATTAATATCTGATGTTACTAATTATACCATACCTCACCTCCCGCGCACCGCATCAAACCAAAGCGGAGCGAACAAATATAGATTATCTTTTTTCATGCTGTGGATTCGCGGGCCGAAGCCAGTCATACAATAGTTTCTTATTTGTTATTTTGTTTTTTAAGGAGTTGGGTATTTTCTCAATTAATGTTAGGTTAGTTAGAAACAAGCACAGAGCAAAAAAAAATATCTTCGCCAGGTGCGAAGCGACCGTTACATGTTTCAAAGCTCTGTGGAAACAAGCCTTTCACTCGCTCGTAGATATGCAACCGCTACGGGCTAAGATCGTATGTCCTCGTAGTAGCTCTACGAACTGAGAGTTTGTAGCACACAATTCACGTAGCATGACTACGATGTAGATGTTTCGTAGCACTGTTTCTGTTCGGTTTAGAACGCATTGCCTAAAATGAAAGATACCACTGCAGCATTTTGCCTATAACGCCAATTGACTAAAAGCAGATTGCCTAAACGTGGACCGACGATCTTGTGAAAGCCGTGGGGAGCCGATGGATGCAGGAGGCGAGCAGCCACTCAAAGAGGCTTATGTTTAGCAGTGGACGTATTCAGGCTGTTGATTGGTGATGATCATGAAGATCTAATTATGCCGCTTGAAAAGGGTCGTATTGAATTATTGATTTTTCAAAGGGTTAGATTCGACACATAAACAGGTAATGAAGCATTTTCTTTATGTACTCAACACTAATAGACAAATTGTTTTACAAAAGGACTTTAAAAAACCTCCCACCCAAGGACAATATATCCGTTAGCACTCCGATCATGCGATCAAATCAGCGCGGATGAAACACCCGTAAAATTACGAATAGTAAAATCTTAATTTACGAAATGAAATTGAAATTCCAACCTTGCTGTCGAACTGAACAGAATTTAATTTTGATTAAGTTAGAAAGCTTGATTATTTCCAGAATTCGGAGTTACCCGGATTAATAAGTGGGAGAGAGATAGCTGTATAGATAGATGTAAATGGATTGGTTTTAGAAGTTAAAGCTGCGAATGGAATCCATTGTAAGGTTGGATTTATCTTGATTGTTTATAAACATAAAGCGCTACGGTATCGATACTATCGATTTAAGTATAGTCAATTATTTATTGGAAATTGTCGTTCGCGGAAAAAAACGCTAATTTTATTCGGTCAAAACTTCCTAATAGAGGAATTAATTTGTTTTAAGAGCTCTTTTTATGAGAATCAATGACATGACGAGCTAGTCGTTCACCTGATGTTAAGCGTCACGGTTGCCCATTACAGTTGCAGCTATCAAGCTCGAGCGCAGACCGGCCTTAGTATCCTACATTACTTCGCCAATGCTTACCATCATTTCCCCTGCCCGACTATCGCTTACATTAATGTTTGGACTAACCAGTGTTTTTTCTTTCAGCTGATAAAGTGCCACCTGGTTTCCCGAGCATTGCTCCCCCACCGTCCACCATCGTAGTGGAAGTCGGTCACACAGCCACCCTGCCGTGTCAGGCCAGCGGGAACCCCACGCCGAAGATTCGGTGGCTTTGGAACTCCCTGCCGTTGGACGTTGCTTCGAATCCTAGATACGCACTGCTGAATGATAAGATGCATGGTGAGTTTAGACTTAATTTTTTTGTGATAATTTCGTCAGCACCATACGTTATTACCACTACTGAGATACCAGTTTTCTCTCACAGGGAGAGTGTAATTGTACTGGCTAAATGCGAGCTTGTGGAATACATGAACTTTGGTAACTGGCAATTTTATTGATCACTCTAGGTGCTTCGAAAATATAAATAAATAGTGCCCAATGATCACATACATAGATCCTGGATGCTTACTAGGATTCCCTGTCTCTAGGGGCACAGGAACTACGAAGACAACACCTAGACACAAAACAGGTTTTTGCGCTTATTTTATGAGCCATGATATACTCCACCACCATACTATGGAGGCTGCCAATATCTTAATATATATCTATGATCTTATATAAATATAATATGAGAAAGGTACACGTGGACAGAAATGGGGCAGACCTCTGCCTTTCAATGCGACAGTTAGCTTGACTAAATATGAAAATACGATGGCATAGGTTGATATAGCGATCTAATGGAAACCAATACCGTTAAAGTTGCTAGAATCAAATAGGTTTTATACTACGGTTCTTTTCTTATAAAAACAAAGCTGTGACCCACTTAGCTCCGGGTTGCTTGAACAAATCTTCAATCTATCGTTATCAGTAATGGAATCTACACATCGATCAAACGGTACCGTGTCAAATTCTAATGAAGTTTTTGTTGAGTTCGTTTCTGATCGACTTTACGCGTCACGGTTTTTAGACATCAATCAAGGTTTTATTTGAATACGCGCCTTGAATTTATTTGAAAGTTGATTTCAATTGATGATCTGATTTCCAATTGATCACAGTCTAGGCCTTCTTTTAAAGCCATACAGACCTAATTTGATAACGCCCAACGATCACATACATTCATACAAAAATTCATAAAAATCTGCAAAGTTTGTCTAGGTAGGTACCACCGCTTTGCAAGTTATTCTGCCGCCAAGCAGTAGTGTGCAAGCACTACTGTGTTCCGGTTTGAAGGGCATTGTGGCTAGTGAAATTACGGGGCGAATGAGACTTGATGACCTACACAGTCTAGTGGTCTTATTACCATTATGACGTGCGCAGTGCAGAGTCGCGCAAAACTTTATTATTTTAAAGTTCCGAGTAGCACTGCAATTGTTATGGGTGGCCGTGTTGCTTAACATCAGTTGATCGACTAGCTCGTCAGTTCATGTATTCTCATAAAATAAATAAATACATACATTGTAATGCTACATGTATGTATATATCATAATATATTACCTGGTTTCTATTATTCATTCACAACTTTCACATCACAGCACTTGACAGTCCTTTTCACAGTAATTTAAGCACAAAAAAAAAACTTGATTTTTCTCAAAAATTTTACATCACTTTATCGATTTTGCGCGCGGGTCACGGGCCCGATTTCTAGACACGACTGCTCGGATGGCAGTTGTTTTGAAACTGTTTTTTTTGTTTCGAATTTAGTTTCTCTTCAAATTCATATTTTTCTTTTTCTACTGTCAATTTCAGTGAGGTATTTTATAGTTTGGCCATGATTGTATGTATTTTGACTCTAGATTTATTTTTTTTACTATTCTGTATTCAAAATTTTGAAAACTGCAAAAATCTAGAACCTTGGAATGCTAGCGAGGTTTCTTTAGAAAAGCTGTCGCTATGGAATGGCAGTCTCAATTTACTCCTCGAACGAGGAACACTAAATTGATATAAGGCCATTCCCGGGCCAGGCAAGGCCCGGGAACTCAAGAACGCCTTCAAAAACCATCTTTGGCTATCCAACGCCAGGATTGTGAAGTGAATCTCCATCTACGTCAATCGCTGCGCCACGACATATCCATTGTCAAATCGCCGATCGCCGAGCTACATCCGCTACAGCCAGTCGCGAAACTACGACGAATCTATCGCCGAGAGCTGATCGCCGAAACTACATCTGTTGTCACCGTCGGCCGCCGTATCTACCACGACGAATCTATCGCCGAGCGTCAACCAGTGAGACGACCGGCTTGCCTTTTTCAAACATTGAGTGGCAATATAACTTCATCACCATGTTCCGGCCCGTCGTCCGTCAAAGCTTTGACGACTAATACCTGCGTGTCTCCTGCTCCTGCATCTTGAATCTGAGCTGCGTAATAATACTTCATCGACGGTGGAAGGACGAGAATCTTCTTCTGGATCCAGAAGCTAATAACTGAATGAGCTAGCCGCTGAACTCTGGAAGTCGGACAAACTAAAGGCAACGAATTCCTCAGTCTCTATAACGACAGTGGGCCTTGTTTGAATAAAGACCCGGAAGTGGGCCTTGTTTGTTTGAAGACCCGGAAGTGGGCCTCGTTGAAGACCGGAAGCGGGCTTTGTTTATCTGAAGACCCGGAAGTGGGCCTTGTTTGGATCCAATAACATTCTAATTCTACCGTGATAACTTGTAGGCCGTAAACAACTTAAATTTCGCGTTCTTCCGCATCATCTAGAGACTTTTTTTTTTGCTTTCTACAAAGCTTGTAAAATTTACGAAAATAAATATCTGTTACCAATTCCTTTTTTTTCTCTTCAGCTCTTAGGATCCTGTCAACCTAGGCACTGTTTAGGTAGGGGAGGAGCTGCTCATTAACTTGTAGCGTTCCATTCTACCTTTTTCACGAAAGGAACGGATGTAACGTGACAGTTTGGCGCCCAACTAAAATGAACCCTCTAAAACATTCTTCTAAATTCTAAAATAATACTTACTCAAGTAGGCTAAAATTTGATATTGACTTTTGGCTCTAACGTAATATCTTAGGTACTTGCTTAATTTATTTTTATACAGGCAGGACACGCGGAACATCACACTTACATTCTACAACACTGGCATAGTACTTAATACTTAAACGAACTTAAACTTGACTTGATTTTATCCTTGACTATTGACTTCAACTTGTGACTATGGCGAGACCAATTAAATACTCGTTTCTAAACAAACTTGAACTGGAATATGAAGTGACTATCAGAGGTGAAAAACCAGCTGACACTTTGACAACTCTTAAGGAGCAGCTGGCAAAATTGAGTCACATTCAACCTGAGGACATAAAATCTTCTCCAATACCTCTCAAACATGACCTCTCCCAAGCAGAGATCACGTTTAATTACGTCGAGGGTAAAATCTCGCACCTCGAAGCCACGGATGATAAAAGTAACCTGAGGAAAGTTGAATCTTTCGTAAATCATCTTCATTATCGCCTCGAACGCTTTAACGCCGTTCCACCATTTGTTGAGTCATGCTCAAACATACGATCTCGCTTCTTCACGCTCCAAAAACGGTTTGAAGTCTTAACTTCAGATTATTCAGGATCTTCTGAAGAAGTGTTAGTTGACATTCACAATCCTTGTCCTCAGACTCAGCCTAGCCCTCCCTCGATTTATCAATTACTACCTATGACTGGAACCAATCAAACTTTGGAAGTACTGAGTACTCCTCAACCCACTTTACCTTCAAGCATTCTGACTAGTATACCACTGGCTTCCGAGTCTGTACAAAACTATCACACTTCGGATAATTTTGTGAAGGAGCTCAAAACGTTTTCTTTCAATGGAAAATCGTGCCCTAGATCATTCCTTCAAAGGTTGGACGAGTTTAGGATTTCTCGAAACATTCCGGAAGGTATGCTTTGCAAGCACGCCTTTGAGATTTTCACAGGTGATGCCCTTCATTGGTTTCGTTTTCAGTATAATCGAAATCCTACCTTATCGTGGAAAGATATTTGCACATTGCTGATTCGAGATTTTGGTATACATGATTACGACTATAAGCTGTTGGAAGCTATAAGGAATAGAACGCAAGGAGCAACTGAGACCATTATCGTTTACGTCTCAATTATGTTCGGTATGTTTGCTCGTCTTTCAAAGAAACTTAGCGAGAGCGAACAATTAGAGATTTTACTCCATAATATAAGACCGTGCTATTCAGTTTTTGTTGCACTTAAAGATATTAAAACGGTAGATTCTTTAATTTCTACTTGTCAAAGTTACGAACGCATTTCTGAACGAGACAAAAATTTTCATGAGCCTAGATCTGAAGACACTTCTTGTGCTGCTGAATTTGCCTATCTTCCTTCATTTTCTAAAGCTTCACTTCCTAAAGCGTCTCCAAACGTAAGGTACACTAATGCAGTGCAGGAAGATAAACATCCACGCTCGTCATCTCAAACTAATGACATTTCTAAAGAAGAATTCTGTTATCGCTGTCGTATCACAGGCCATTCTTTACAAACTTGTACTAAGCCTAGATACCTCATTTGTTTTAAATGTGGTCGTAAAGGCGTGAGAATCAGCGAATGTCCAAAATGTGCTCCATCAAATCAACAAAAAAACTAGCTGACGACTTGAATGGTTTCACTAAATCACATAACAATAATTTTGATCTTAACGACTGGAATCAATGGTTAAATACTATTCGAAATTTTATGTTTTGCTACAAAACAACTTCTGTTTTCTACGACAAAGAAAAAGACTTTAACAGACCTTTTATTAACGTGTCTATAAACAATACACCTTTTTCCGGTCTTTTAGATAGTGGAAGTTGTATAACTATTTTAGGTAATAACTCTCATAAAGATATCCAAAAGTTAGGCTTTAAACTATTCAAGTCTCCAACTCAAGTTATGGTTGCTAATAAACAAAAAGCAATGTCTTCTGGTTATTTTCATTTGCCATTGAGATTTCATAATCAGACACATGTTATCAAAGCTTATGTTTTCCCTGATATTTATCCTTCTTTGATACTTGGGTGGGATTTCTGGAAAGAATTCGAACTCTCCCCAAAGATACTTTCTCTTGAACTCAATCTCGAATCTAAAGATCATACAACTTGTGCTGTTGAAAATCAAATATCAACATTTGATCATCTGTCTGGGAATCAAGTAGAAATTGCTAATGACATAATCAAGCGTTTCAAAAGTATTTCTTTTGAACAACGAGGTAAATTAGGCCGTACTAGTTTAGTTAGTCATCGGATCAATACTGGTGATGCTTTACCTATAAAACAACGTTGTTATCGTCTCTCTCCAGAAAAGCAAAAAGCACTCATCAATGAGGTCGATAAAATGCTAGAATTAAAAGTTATAGAAAAATGTGAGAGTCCTTGGTTATCTCCAGTACTTATCACTCCAAAAAAGAACGGAGAATGGCGTTTCTGCGTCGACAGCAGAAAGCTGAATGCAATTACTCGTAAAGATGCCTACAGCCTCCCTTTTGTTTCTGAGATACTAGATAACCTCAAAAATGCTAAATATTTGTCTAGTATCGATATAGCAAAGGCTTTTTGGGAAATTCCATTACATCCCAAAGACAGAGATAAAACTGGTTTTTACGTACCTGGTAGAGGAATGTATAGATTCACTGTTATGCCCTTCGGATTGACAAACGCTCCAGCAACTCAACAAAGACTCATGGACAGTTTATTCACTCCAGAGTTTGAGAATAAAGTGTTCTGTTACTTAGATGACATAATAATCATAGGTGCGACATTTGAGGAACATATTTCACTCCTACTTAAAGTTCATCAGAAACTTTCTTATGCTGGTCTAACCATTAACTTTGAAAAGAGTCAATTCTTTCGCAAAGAACTGAAATATCTTGGCTACATAGTAGATGAGCAAGGATTGCGGGCTGATCCCAGTAAAATTGAAGCGATTCTAGCTTACGCTGCTCCTACCTCTAAAAAAGAAGTAAGAAAATTTTTAGGTACGTGCAGTTGGTTTCGCCGATTCATACCTAATTTCAGTACTATTGCTTCACCACTCTGTAAATTAACGTCATCTGGAAAAAAATCTCCAAAAAAATTTGTCTGGAATGCTGAGGCTGACTCTGCTTTTGCTAAATTAAAAGAATGCTTGACTACAACACCAATACTATCTTGCCCTGACTTTGACTATCCATTTTCCGTTCACTGCGACGCTTCTAACTTTGGGATAGGTGCTATGCTGACTCAGGAAAAAGACAATAAAGAAGTTGTTATTGCATATATGAGTAGATCTCTAAACAAGCATGAGCAGAATTATTCAACTACAGAACGTGAGACTTTAGCTGTCATTACTGCACTTGAGCATTGGCGTTGTTATCTTGATAACGGTAAACGATTTACAGTATACACTGACCATGCAGCATTAAAGTGGTTCCAAAATTTGTCTAATCCTTCTGGCAGATTGGCACGATGGAGTCTTCGTCTGTCTTGTTTTAACTTCGACCTAAAACATAAAAAAGGAAAAGAAAATGTTGTCCCAGACCTTCTGTCGCGTCATAAAATACCCGATCCTGCTATTATTGGTGGTGTTGAACCCATATCTAGAGACAATGCATCACAATTGGAACTATATAATAGACTTTTTACTAACTGTCGAGATAATCCTGATGCTTATCCAAATTACAAAATTCTCAACAATAATTTATACCGTTTTAATAACTCACCTGATTATCTAAATGAAGATTTTGCTTGGAAAGAAGTTCCACTTCCCTCTGAGAGAATGAATCTCATCAAAACTTGCCATGGTGACTCAGAAAGTAATCCCCATACTGGCATTTTCAAAACATACAAGAAGCTTTCTTTAAGATACTATTGGTCTGGTATGTTTAAAGATGTGGCTAAAATGTGTTCTTCTTGTGAAACATGCCTCTCTTATAAGCATTCGAATCATTCTCCATATGGTCCTATGGGTAAACCAAAAATTTGTTCAAGACCTTTTCAGAGCCTCTCATTAGATCTAATGGGCCCTTTTCCACTCACAAGACAACGTAATCAATTCATACTAGTGGTTACATGTTCTTTTTCAAAGTATTGCCTTATTTTCCCTATCAAGCGCGCTACATCTTCCAATATCATCATGTATTTGGAAAATAATGTGTTTCTGGTACACGGTGTGCCACAAACCATCATCATGGACAATGGTTCACAATTTCAATCTAATGAGTTTCAAAGTTTTCTGAATAAGTATAAAATTCCTTTTATATTTTATTCACCTCGATACTGCCCTCAAGTAAACCCCACAGAACGGTATAATAGAACAATTATCACCGCACTTTCACAGTTGGTCGGAGATGATCACCGTTCATGGGACAAACATTTGCAGAAAATCCAATATGCACTCAACAGTTCTGTAAATTCTACAACTGGGTTTTCTCCATCCTTTCTGGTCTTTGGACGTGAAACCATACCATGTGGTTCACTATACACTAACTGCTCCAACCTTGATAATTTCATTTTTCTTCCTCGTGACATCTACGCCGCTAATTTAGGATTATTATCTAACATCTTCGATAAAGTACAGGTTGCATTACACACTGCACACACAAAAAATGCTGCTCATTACAACACGAGACACACCTTTAAAGAGTTCAACGTTGGCGACACAGTCTGGCGTAAAAATTACGTCCAGAGTAACGCTGGTGCATATTTCAGTTCAAAGTTGGCTCCCAAATATGTCAAATGCACAGTTGTTGAGAAGCTCTCACCTCTCGTCTTTATTTTAGAGGATCCTAACGGCTTAAGAGGAAAGTGGCATGTAAAAGATTTTAAAGTGTAAATAGTGTAGCGGTTGTATTCTGTTTTTTTCTCTAAATTGTATACTTATTCTGTAAATAGCTTTAGCGTATATTATTTTTGTATTGTACAAGGAAACTAGACCCTTTCGGCTTATTTTTTAAATCCATTTTACAAACGTTATTTTTTTTTTCACTCTTTTTGTTTTATCTTATAACACGAGTCGTGTGGGTAAGAAGCCATTGTGTTTACTCATTTTTTTTTATACTTTCTTAGTTGCACATGTTGTTACTCTAATCTTAATTTCCTTGCAATTTCTTAAATACAAGGTTCTTGAATATTAATTTCCTTGACGTCTTCAATACCCAAGGGTGTGTGTAATATTCTTAAAGAGCGGTACACAACTCGTTAAATAAGCCTTTGTGTTGTACATTTTCTTAATTGTAAATACTTATTATCTTTACTCGGGTTTTCAAAAAGGTGCGGATAACGACACCTAATTAAAAAAAATAAGCCTTCGTTATGTATAATGAATAGTTCCTTGTGGAGTATGCGTCATCAAATATGTGAACCATATCCCCTAAGTATGTTTGTGAGCGAGTAAAAGAAGAAGTGCAAGATTTAAGTATGAAAGAGCAAGGTTTTATTCCTAACCTTCAAAATTTTCAATGGAGTTGAAAATTTTCTGGGGTCGTGGGGGAAATATGTAATGCTACATGTATGTATATATCATAATATATTACCTGGTTTCTATTATTCATTCACAACTTTCACATCACAGCACTTGACAGTCCTTTTCACAGTAATTTAAGCACAAAAAAAAAACTTGATTTTTCTCAAAAATTTTACATCACTTTATCGATTTTGCGCGCGGGTCACGGGCCCGATTTCTAGACACGACTGCTCGGATGGCAGTTGTTTTGAAACTGTTTTTTTTGTTTCGAATTTAGTTTCTCTTCAAATTCATATTTTTCTTTTTCTACTGTCAATTTCAGTGAGGTATTTTATAGTTTGGCCATGATTGTATGTATTTTGACTCTAGATTTATTTTTTTTACTATTCTGTATTCAAAATTTTGAAAACTGCAAAAATCTAGAACCTTGGAATGCTAGCGAGGTTTCTTTAGAAAAGCTGTCGCTATGGAATGGCAGTCTCAATTTACTCCTCGAACGAGGAACACTAAATTGATATAAGGCCATTCCCGGGCCAGGCAAGGCCCGGGAACTCAAGAACGCCTTCAAAAACCATCTTTGGCTATCCAACGCCAGGATTGTGAAGTGAATCTCCATCTACGTCAATCGCTGCGCCACGACATATCCATTGTCAAATCGCCGATCGCCGAGCTACATCCGCTACAGCCAGTCGCGAAACTACGACGAATCTATCGCCGAGAGCTGATCGCCGAAACTACATCTGTTGTCACCGTCGGCCGCCGTATCTACCACGACGAATCTATCGCCGAGCGTCAACCAGTGAGACGACCGGCTTGCCTTTTTCAAACATTGAGTGGCAATATAACTTCATCACCATGTTCCGGCCCGTCGTCCGTCAAAGCTTTGACGACTAATACCTGCGTGTCTCCTGCTCCTGCATCTTGAATCTGAGCTGCGTAATAATACTTCATCGACGGTGGAAGGACGAGAATCTTCTTCTGGATCCAGAAGCTAATAACTGAATGAGCTAGCCGCTGAACTCTGGAAGTCGGACAAACTAAAGGCAACGAATTCCTCAGTCTCTATAACGACAGTGGGCCTTGTTTGAATAAAGACCCGGAAGTGGGCCTTGTTTGTTTGAAGACCCGGAAGTGGGCCTCGTTGAAGACCGGAAGCGGGCTTTGTTTATCTGAAGACCCGGAAGTGGGCCTTGTTTGGATCCAATAACATTCTAATTCTACCGTGATAACTTGTAGGCCGTAAACAACTTAAATTTCGCGTTCTTCCGCATCATCTAGAGACTTTTTTTTTTGCTTTCTACAAAGCTTGTAAAATTTACGAAAATAAATATCTGTTACCAATTCCTTTTTTTTCTCTTCAGCTCTTAGGATCCTGTCAACCTAGGCACTGTTTAGGTAGGGGAGGAGCTGCTCATTAACTTGTAGCGTTCCATTCTACCTTTTTCACGAAAGGAACGGATGTAACGTGACAACATATACGGCTAAAAAATATGTTATTCCTCAACTTTAGGTAACCATTCAATTGTAAAATAAATCTACACGAGTAGCTTCCCTTCAAAACTTTCAATGGCTAGCAAATCCCAACATATGAAAAAGATAGATAAAATTAATAACCATTCTACTTGAATGGTTCTCGGCATATGACCGGCGTAAAAGTTAATAAAGAGGCAGGATTTGAGGCATTATCTCGAATTACGCGCAAACTTTATTAAATGGGTATCTGCCTTATCCGTGTTTGGGTTGTTGTATACTGAGTCTGAGGATATTCGTGGAAACTTGAGAGTTTCTAGTTATGGTCCAGTGCTGGGGTGGGAATGATCTTAATAGCTTTCTTAGTACTAATAATATTCTGTGGCTTAATAAACCTATGTCATTTCGCACTTGCTAGAGGGTAACATGAAATTGGGGATAACTCTGCTTCTTCAGCAGGAGTTTTGTATAACATTTTTGAAGCCGAATGGACTACGAATTATTTATAAAGTTTGTAGTATCAATGCAATATGCGACCAAAAGACCGACTTCTGTGTGAAATATACTTTTTTGATTGTTGGTTGAAATACCGTGTGTGTTTACTCAACATTTCTGTAATGAAATCAGTGCTAATATGCCTTGAGTTGTAAAAAACACTGCCTAAAATGTCCGCTTTTGTATATTTAAATCCCCAAAAAGATCATGATAAGTTTGGATTTTCAAAAAAAGATCCAAAGCCCGAGCTTATAGACAAAGCCAACCATTCCATTTACCTATAGCCGGAATAAGTACGAACTTAGATGTCCCAGATAATATAATACCTACAGATGCTGTCAAACTTTCATGCAGATTGGCATAAGACACTATAAAATTATAACTATAACATGAATAAATACCAATTCAAAGTTCTGTTTATCTACCAGTTCTCCAAGCCATATATAGGTCAGGGGGTATAAGCTATCTTTAGCACTTTTTTATTTAGCAATACTTCAATAACTCACGCCCATTATCACGGAATACGAAAAAATATTCCCGCCATATTCTACGCCATTACCGGGGACATGTCACATCACTAGAGCGTAATGTTGCCAGTAATAAATATTAAGGTTATCTGATATAATGAAAGTTTCACAGAAATTGGGTATTAGGGATGAGTTATGGTAAAAGCAAATAAATGCACGATCGCAATAACGTGTGATATTACTTTTGTGGCAATGTGTAGTTTAATTACAACTTTGTAGAGTAGAAATGTATTCGTATTGTGTAACAATAAAAGGCCGTTCTGATTACGTGCACAAAATACAGCTGATATTTTAGGATCTCAAATAATGTGAAATTTTACGTAGTGTATTGGTAATTTCTTTTTATTTGTGTTTAATTTAGTTTCGTTTTTAGTAATAGGTATTTTAGTAGATAGATCTAGGCGTGACTCTAAAATCAATAGTTATTGTCAAGATTTATTGGGTAAAAACCGTTTTCACCCGTAACGCTCAAATGTGTAGTTTACTCATGGCTTCTATTATCTCTATCATACATACGGATAGCAGAGCGACGGCAATAATATTATATACAAATACAAAAAAATCCTTTTAAAATCCTTAATACTCTATGTCCCAATATTTAGTCTAGTAGCTTTCCTTTCAACCAAAACTTTGCGCTTTCGTAACACGTTATGCTAAAACTATATTTTAACACTTATTATACAGGTGCTTCACTTGATTATTCCGTAATTTCCATTAAAATTTGCAAATTAAATTCGTCGCCACGGGGTGTTTTAATTATGCTCATCTTTTCGTAATTAAACTTAATTGTTAGTGACATTAAATGATGCAGTGAGGCTTTAGAAAGTACCGGTATTAAGTGTTTTTAGAATATCATTTAGAATTTACTTATTAAGTATATAAGAAATTTTTTAATTAGTGTATTTTTTCCATAATAGTGTATTCGATAACAAATACTACTAGTGTGACTGCACACGTACTGCATCTAGTGTCTTCTTTCGTAGAATTTCATACATTAAATCCTCATGTACTGCAATCGCAACGGACTCGGATTGCAACTAGATTTGGTGTTATCCAGCCTTTAATGTTTCCAGTCTAACCGTGCAATTCCAAAATAGGTATACAGGGAAAGCAGAAGAGTGAGGGAGTAAATTATGTTACTACCACTTAATTTTGTCATCATCAAGTAAATATAGTAGTAATGTAGTAATGATGGCGCATTAGAGCCTTTAAAATTCTGTAGCAACAGTATTTAAAGTCAATTTGAAGTAGGTTCATCCGAAATAAAGGCAACATTTCCGGCCAGCTTATGTAGCAAACTTCACAAAACAACAAAACGAGAATCCCAAGACTTTTCTATTGTCATTGACAATTATTGTTCTGTTCCTACCAAATATCGAAAAGTTCAGCGGGGAGAATTAATCCGCGGGAATAAATTAAAATAAATGAGATTAGAAGAGCCCACGGCAAGCTTTGACTGAATTCAAAATTAGTTTTCACCTCTTCAAGTGCATGATGGCAGTAAAATTGAAAGTTATTAACATTTTCGTGGGAGAGCGGACGGATTTCATTGTTGGCGGAATAAAATAAACTTCTTAGGTTAATTAATTTAGCCTCTCCGTTCTAAAGAAGGGGCGGGATAATATTTGTATATTAATTAGTACTTATTTGTTCGGACCACTTTATTTAACTTTTAATTCTAAGCTGGGATTAAACGTTTTCATTTCATTTTAAGAATTATGTTTTGTAAAGTAATTTTGAAATATGACGCTTTAATTTTATTATAATTTAGGTTTCACGATGTTTTCAATCATTTTGATGCATTTTAGTGTTCTTCGCGCTTTATAAAAAAAATAAGGTACAGATAAACAAAGGTTGGTCATATCCTAGTGTACTGTGCTCTATAAAATACAATATAAAATACAATATTTTATTTTTAAACTGAAATACTTCAATAAATTCAAATTTCCTAGTAAAACTATATTATTCTCTCGCATCCAGCTTGCCAGGTCTCTCCGTAACTTATTCCGAATCTCAGAATGTATAGCCAAGAGAAACCTCAGACCACCTTGGCTATCCTCACATAAAGTAACTTCTGAGAACGTTTCTCGAGATGGGCTTTATGTACCTAAGTACCTATAATTGTGGAAAGCTTTTTAAAGCCTTATTTATTAGGGTTTTTCACCTTGGAGTGGAGGTTCAGTTAATAATGACTGGGGGGTAAAATACTATATTTTGGTGCTGCCATTAATTTACTCTCTATTTTTAGTATATTTTGGGTTTGCGTTTGACCCTTTGACATATTGAATTGTCTAATGTTTTATTTATGTTCATTGACAATATAGGCTATGTAGAGGTTGCGTTAAAGGCCAGAAAAACCTGTTCGCTCTCAACTTAGGAACCTCCATATTGCAGCTATTTTGAAGCTGAAGAAGACACAGAAGCTGGCTGGCTTTATCGAAACACTTTAACACTGGAATTCATAGTCAAGATGGGGGCTCCTCTAGGGGATCATTCAGGCGCTGTGCGGCGAAGTCTAGTTTTATGCATTTTATAAACAAAATTAAGAAGCCCCCAATCTGACAATTCTGACATTGTCAAAGGCAGGATGCTATGAAAGTGAAAGAAGAATGATTCAACATTCCACCTCTATGTTAAAGTGGAATGATAGTTTTTGGGGGTTTGTTCACCCTTTGTTTATGAATACCACTGTAAAACAGTTTTCTTTCTTGTTGTACTCAGCAAACTTTAGTGTTAAGAAAATTGTATCTAATTTTTTTTTTTTAAAACATACGTCTTCCTAGTGATATTATCATCAAAATAGCTATTATACCGCTATAACACATACCCTGAAAATTGCTGCGCACCTAAATGTGAAAATTATAATAATGTTTCAAATATGGAAATTGGCGTGTACTATGAAAATACGTATTAAACAGTTGAAATATCTCGTAATATGGTTCATAAAATTCAATGTAGGTACTAATAATAAAGCTTTTAAAGGTTAAATACTGATGGTTAAAGGATTAATCCATCTATGCCATTAAATATAACCTTTATGAAACTTGCAATGGCCCTAATTCAATCAATACATAATATAATAAAACTGTAACTGGGATAAATCTGTATAATTATCACTAGTTTTTTTCTCTAATCTGTGATCACCAGTAAGTTTGATATCCTGTTTCAGTTATTCATACAATATTTGCTATGTTTTCTCCCTTTTTAGCATAATACTGCCAAATAAAAAAGGCAACGAGTAAGTCACTAATGTCAAACTACACTTGTCTATCGCCAGAGGAGGCGGAGTTTACGTTGCAACTCGACTGTGAATTTAAAAACGCGGAGTATACTCGCAGAGCCCGGAGTTTGAACTCACGTGAGTTCGATCGGAGTAAACTCGATGCATTGTCTCTGAATGTCAGCCCCTAGGCTACCTTTATTCCACATTAGTTGGGTGTATGACCGCATTTAAAGCTGAATGCCTCAGTGCGTTTAATATGTTAATTTGTGATCCCAGAAAGATCCCAGTCCTAAGAAAGCAGTATGTACTTTAACGATTGCATGCCTTTAAATCATTAAACTTCAAGGGGCATTATTATGGGTCATACGAAGCCAGAGGAGAGCTCAAGTTAGGATGTCTACAGAAACAGAAAGCCAACAAAAAATACCAGATTGCATGTTAACATTAACAGTTCCAGCATGTTTTGCGTCCGTGTAAGGCCCGAGGGACCCAGATACACCGCGTGATTGCGCCTCACTGAGCAAGATTACGGATCATTTACATACAAATGCCGGGACCTTCCAACTTTGAATGGGACGCCATGGTACACTGTTGTTCTAGCAAAAACCGAGCTTAAATCAACAACAATAAGTCGGGGCGCCACTTGTGTTGATTAAGGTTACTTTGGGTACGCTCCCGCCCCCTGTCACTTCCAGTTAATGTAATTTTTCTATGTCATTGTTTGAAAAGTAATTTTATAAGAAAGTATACTCTGTGGTAATTTAGCGTGTGTTACTGTGCCGTGGTGTCAGGTGACACTTATGTACATATACCCTAAAGGTGACACGCTTACGTGTTGTTACTGTGTATCTCAATTTTAATACTGGGGACCGGGAGCTCAACGCGTTTTCCAAAGTCTATCAGAGCGCCTGATCGATGCGACGCGTGACCAAAATCCTGGCACTTATTTGGCTCAACGCATCAGCATTGCAATTCAACGAGGCAATGCTGCCAGCATGTTGGGTACGCTACCTACCGGCAGTGGGCTGGAGCATTTGGACTGTCTATAGGCCATCGCGGCTATTATACAGTCCATTTATGTTCTTTGTAGTAGGTACTTTAGCTAGTTTAGTTTAGTTTTTATTATTGTAGTAGTTAGCTTGAGTAATAAAGGCATACTGCTCATTATAATATAAATTTACTCAAAATTATTTAAATACAGGAAATATTTGTTTGCTTGCATCTTCTCTTTTGTACATAAAAGTACCTACATAAAAATATTCATCCTAAATCTTTAAAATTTTACACTGCATTCCGATCATGACTTTCCTAAAGACTTTAATATAAAGAATTGTAAATTACAAAGGTAGATAGTAATAAGAAGAATACCTTTCACGAACTAAAAGATATATCCTCAGAACGCCTTCAACTAATCCTTAACCGCCTCCAATAACACAAGATAAACCGCACAAACATTATGACGACGTTAATTAAGAAAATAAAGGAAGGCCATAAGTGTCCTCGCGAAATATGATCACTTAATATCGCTTAATCAACCACTGCGGGGCGTAAAGCAAACCTGTCCTGTCCTAAGAGCTAGATTAACCGGAGCTACTATAAAGCGCCTTCTACCACCGTATTGTGACCTTAGTTTACTTCTATTGAACAGGCAAGGTAGTTCATTCATGCCTGGTTGTTATATAATGCGGGAACGACCAAGCTATTTCGTGGGACGTTTATGAATAGCGGTTGTTTTTCTTTTAATTACGTACGGCCAGTGTCTGTGCTCAGTAGTAGCAAGTTGGCAGCCCTACGGGTGGCAACCTTACTATTTTCGGGGCAAGCTGGCAACCCTAGCAATTAAGGCGGGCGCATTAAACGCACGCGAGCGGGTGGGACGTGACGCAAATAATGTTTAAATATCCGTTGTTAGTTGATAAAAGGTGGATAAAATACTGTAGTCGATCAACAGGATAATAGTGAAGCCTTTCGTATTGTTTACATTAGGCGTAGCGCTTCATTGCAAACCATCACCAACCTGAAAATGTCCACTGCTGCGTCCCGTCCCCCCCCCCCCTCCCTTACAGAACGCCACTTTGTTGGCTGCTGGCCTTTTGAAACTCTCAGCAACAAGACCTCCATAATATGAAAGTTATAGTGAAGAATATTGTGCATAATAGTACGTACCTATAAAAATATGATCAATGGTTTATTCTTTAATTAAACTTGGCAAAAACACAGTCCATGCAAAAAAATTGCCCATAAAAATATTTTGAGTAAAAACTCTTTGTATCAAGCATAATTAATACCCTTTAACTTCCAGACATTAACTTCGTAAAAATAATTACAACAAAAGAATGCTAAAACGTTTCTATTATGCTCTTATCTCTCCTTTACAGAACACAAAACACATAATTATTATACACTCTGTAATATTTATGGTTGTAGGTTCCTAGGTTAACCTAAATACCTACCAGACAGACCAGTTGCGGTACCTAACAAATAACTCTAGATTTATGAGCCAAAAAACAGTCAGACACCGCACCTGCTACTAATTTACTTGGTTTAGACTCTAGCTATGCCTCTAGACTTCGCTCGCATTTATTCCTGCTAATATATAAAAATGAAAGGATGTCTATTTGTTTGGTGGTGAGGTATTCACGCCAAGGGAAACCTTCACAGAGTGCATATAAATATTACAGAGATCAGCAATCAGCATACTTTGTACTTCGGAAAGCTATAATAAAGAGGCAAGAGTAGAAAGTTGCAAGCGAAACCGCGGGGCGCTTCTCGTACTGTAACCCCAGATAATATAATACCTACAGTACTATAACATAAATCTTTAATAGTAATAAACGACTTTTATATTCTAGAGACTACACTATTTTTCTACCAAGTTTTATTAAAATACGTGAATAAATGAGGCTTATCACAGAGCTCATTTCAATAGTTTCAGCTTTAACAAACTTTCACATTTATTGTAATTTAGCAGGGATTTAGGCATTATTTCCAGTCGTAGGTGCGACTACAGACATAAGCCAAGTTTTACGTACTCAAGTCACGTATATTCACCATAAACGGAATTCCTAGGCATCAAGCGAACCCAGCAAGCCCCGCTCCTCAGACCTAGATTGGGTATTATTTTAAAAATAATATGACTTGGGTAACAGCTCGTTCACACTAAGTTTTTTGACAGTCATCGCTGATTATCCGATACAAAATCGTAAATAGTTAATCGCAAGGCTCATTCTAATAACTTATCTTACAATACACAAAAAAAAAACAATTGAGTACTAGGCCCAAACAAAAAATAAAGGGGGCTAGATAAATAAAACCGTTTATAAATTCATTCATTCTGCATGTCTGCATGAGAGGTACTTATGCATAAAGCAAATGAACATAGACCTACCGACTACGCCGCTCTTACCTCCTGATGCCACCACAGAATTTCCGGGAATTCTGTGACAGAATGCAGATGCTTCAATTGTCAGTATATAACAAGTAAATGAAATAAATCGTTAGTTAGCTATCCACTTGGGCAAACGCAAAATCGCTCGCAGCGAATATCGCAACAGCCACGTGTTTTCGTAGCTGTTTGTTTGATTTAGGCGCTCTACGGTTAAAATGCCCGGCAAACTAAGCTTTGTGGCTCATAGCAACCTTCATAGACAAACCGAGCGATTCAACTTTTTATCGAATACCACTATCCGATTATCCAAAATAGATTAAAAATCGGTTTAACTTCTACCGAAGTGGAAACATGCTCCTGTTGTCTGCGGTCCATAGAATTCCAAGTGGCGCTAATCCTGGTGATTTATACGTCGAGGTACTTTATTTATGCACGGAATAAGTAAGATGGAAGGGGACAATCAAAAAGATTACTTGAATAGAGCTGTCGCTTGAACCCTTTTGGTTATGAACAAGGACAGTTAATTGACAGGGGTCTTAAAAGGATAGGGGCGGTTTGATGGGCGTACATTTTAAATCACCTGTATTTTAGGGGATAAGGGAGAACTGTTTTTGGTGATAATTTTTGTGACGGAATGAATAAATGAAATATGAAAATGGATTATAATGAATTACGACGCTACCAAAAAATTAATTAAACAGAACATAAACTGTTTTGTGGACGCTGCAGCTTTGCCGACGCGCAGGTGTGGCCGATGCTAAGAACATATAGAAAAAAAACTGGGAACTGTAGGATTGGGATCTGTTGAATTGGAAATCTGTAACGGAAATCTGTAGAATTGGGAACTCCTTTATAATATCGTGGTTTTCCCATTATAATGTTACCTCCCATTTAAACTCAGTCTTACAGGGCCATTATTCCGTATCGATTCCTTACTTCGAAACCACGTGAATTCCTTGTCTTACATAAGAAATCTGCGAAACTGTATTCTCTATGAAACGAAAACAAAACCGCGCGAAATGAATTTGGAATTGGCGCGATTTGAACTGTCAAAAATCGTATGTTTTACCGAGACGCGTTCCGAAACATCAACACATCAAAAGATATGACCAATTATATAAATATATTCTATTCAAAATAAAGATAACTTTAATGTAAAGTGAAGGTACATCTAACGCTGTGACACGATTTGAACAAGACACGAAAACGACGTGGTTTCGTATCGTGTGGAATCTATGTTTCCATAGAGAATAACCGCCCTGATAGAGATTGGTGTGTAGCAAATAATTCTCAATTTAATTATTCCGAGGAGCTCTAGTATTCGAATGGTGTCAAATTGTCGTAACCGATACCGTATCCGACGGGAAGGCAGAGTTGAAATTGAAATTCAAGAAGCTTAAAACCGATCTGTTAAGTCTGTGGAAACACGAACTTGATAAGCTTTAGGTTAATTACTATTGGGTTTGTTATATAGTTTGCTGTCGCCTTCTTTAGCATAGCCGTTTCCTTGTGATATTGCCCATCGCCGTTTTGAGTGAAATAAATTTATCCTCCAGTTCCTCCACACATTATAGTAGAGGAACAGTAATTTTCTTTTGTTTCTCTCTAACCAATTTTAAACAACTAAAGATAAAACAAGAGAAACCATTGATTAGATTCCACTAGTTTGCATTAATTATTACTATAGTGGTGTAAGGGGGAGAACTTGTCACGTTCTCACATAGCAAACACTTAAAACTGCCTCTAAGTCGCTTTGCACCCAATTTCCTTCATTTCAGAACCTAGCTTATCTTTTCTCTTTTCTTTGATTCACAGTTAGCCTAAGACGAGCTATGCAGCTCAGTGTTACATTAAGAAGCCGACGAAAGCAAGGTTTAACGATAAAAGCTTAAATATATTGTCTTAAATAAAATCAAGTAGATAAGACCTTTGTCAGAGTCAGAACCGTGGACCAATTGTCGGCGCAGGAAATCCCTTGACCGCGTCACGTAGGGAGGGCATCTTTATTCTGGGCACACAAGAACTCGTTGTATTGAATTCTGGCGTATAAACTGTACATGTTATGTGAACTTATGATATTTTCTTAGTAAAGTGTTTGTTTTAGGAAGATTATAGCATTGATATAACATTATTATCGGTTTTTTGAAGGTATCAAAGCTTTTAGAAGGCCTGGCACTGGCACACACAATTGCATTGTATTACGTTGAAGCACAGATATTATAGGTTAAAGCAAGAGTTGCTATGATACTCATTTACATGTCTTGAAAATCTCCTTTACCATTTTTAAAGGCTACTTTAGGATTTTTAGGAAAATCTATTCCGTGAAGTGTCTACTCAACGTACCTATTCATTTGTACTAATGATACCGCCTTTTCTGTTTTGCGTTGTTTTCGACTATCACTTCCTATATTTTGTTTCCAGTCCAGTGCTTGACAATTTCAATGTAAATTGGCCCTTCACTTATCTAAAAGATCCTGTATTTCTCTTTTCAATTTTGCTTAAATAGATATGTATTTTTTTCCAGTCTCTGTATCCGTTTTACTGTGGTTTCGCTACAAAAATGTAGTTATTCACTTTTCTTAGATCTTAACTACCATTACTGAATTTTTACAAAGAACAGGGGCCGTACTGTGAGCTCTTAACGCGATTCAAAACGGAGCCTATCTTGGATCGCTTTGTTTTTTTTATATGAAGATTTTAACAAGCTATCCAATATACGCTCTGTTTTGGATCGCGCTAAGAGCTCACAATACGGCCCCAGGGCACCTAATTAGCTCGGTTCATTAGCAGGTTGCTACTTAGCTTGTCGTAACAATGTATTGAAAAATATTTCAAGTCTGAAATTGAAGCTTACAGAAAATTAAAAATAATCTTAATTACTAACTTTTTTCTCTCCCAAGATTTTAATTATAAGGAAGTACCTATAAAGCCCACCTGTCCTAGCCACCTGGTCAGAACCGTGGGAAGCCGATGGATGCAAGAGGCAAGCAGCCGCTTAAAGTGGCGCTCTTTAGGCGCCTATGTTCAGTAGTGGATGTCTTTAGGCTGATGATGATGACCTATAAAGCTAAATACGGGTGGAGACGTGATCTGGTTAAAACTGCGGGGATCCCATGTATACGGGATGCAGGTAGCCGCTCAAAGTGGTGCTCTGTGGGGGCTGAGACCTATGCTCAGTAGTGGATGTCTTCAGGCTATTGATGATCACCTATAAAGCTCTCAAATGGTTATATAAGTAGAATGGAAAAGCATCCTCCTGAATTTTTACATACTGTCCGGTGAGGGCACAGTGACCGGCCCCTATATACTTTGTATCGAAGGGCGTAACTTTAGGCTGTCTAAAAGTTGATAATTAAAGGCGAAACCCCAACAACGCACAGAGCTAACAACTAGTTGGCTAACTCTACTCAATACTAACGAAATATATAATAGCACATAGCAACTTAAACACGCGAGTAAAGCAACCTGCAGTTTTACTCGCTTTTATTTTATTGGCATTTCTTGATATTTTAAAAAGCCTGTGTTAGTACAACTTGTAAGGCATAAAAAAGGGCGCCCTCCAAATAAGTCTCCAAACAAAATTACCAAAAGCATTTGAATTTATCTATGTAAATCCGAAATTGACATATAATTATGTCAAGTTATGTTAAGTTGTACTAACACAGGCAGACATCAATTTCGGTTTGAGAATCAAGTCACCTGCGTTTTAACAGCTCCAACAGATGCGCTGTCGAAATTCGACTTAATAACTTTAATATAGGCACTACAGCACCCTCGCCCCTTCCCTACTGCGACCCCAAGTTACCCACTTCCCGATGGCCTACGACCTCCGACTTGTAGGTTATTAGGCCGTAAATCTTTATGTATGCCGATGATGCCCGACTTTCCGGGATAATTTTCGCGTTAGTAAACTCGAAACTCTAAATTGTTCTAAAGAATATAGGTAGTCTATAAGATTTACACCGCAGCAGTAGATATGTAACGATATTGATAGTATTATGATAGCATGGTCCTAATTTTTTTACAATGTCCACAATAGGTATCCCATCTTACCTTACTATCAAAACTGTACTTTGTTTTGAATCCTTATTTGACCGCTATTTCACCTGATGGAAAGTGACGACTCAGTTTACGCAGTCTACGTATACTACTATATATAGAAACTTTTTTCTAACATTGCCTATTGGCATTACTATTGTGTTCATATACTAAGAACTTGGATCCTTTTCTTGGGTCAATCAACAGACATACATAACACATGGATCTAGACCATTTCATACTATCTAATTAATCAATTAACTCTGTTGTATTCAGAATTGTTATTGTCCTCTACTTAGCGTCTCTAGTTGTCGAGTTGTTAGCGTAGGCCGGCCCCTTACTAGGTGGACCGACGACCTGGTCAGAACCGTGGGGAGCCGATGGATGCAAGAGGCAAGCAGCCGCTCATAATTGCCCTTTTGGGGGAGGCATATGTTCAGCAGTGGACGTCTTCAGGCTGATGATGATGATTGTCCTCTATGTGTTTATCATGATCATCAAAAACAGCCCGAAGACGTCGACTGCTGAACATAGGCCTCCCCCAGGGAGCGCCGCTTTGAGTGGCTGCTCGCCTCCTGCATCGGCTCCCCGCGACTTTCACGAGATCTAGTGGGGGGCCGGCCTACGCTGCGTATTCTTCGACCTGCCCTGCCGTTACCGGTATGCTTATAATAAAACCTAATATTGATATTGATTGCTCCAGGTACGCTACAAATAGTGAAGAGCGAAGAGGATGACCACGGAAAGTTTGAGTGCGTCGCCGAAAACTCCATCGGAACTGAGTTCTCTAAACACACACTACTCTATGTCAAAGGTACGTGCTTTAGCTGACCCTACTTATGTCAAGTATTATTTTATGGTCAAAGGATTGTTTGAGAAACATGATATTTTAAGTTGTAGGATTTTGAAAACCATACCTTTGTCCCGTTCCATCGTCCAAGTTGTTTTACAATTTACAAGAAATTCCTTTGCGAGAATCTTGGTCACTTTAGTGAAGAGTGTAAAGTGAAACTTGCCGATATCATCTAGAACATACCTTGGACGCTATTGGGTTTGTTTTTAGGGAAAATAGCTTTTATTCTGTAAATCTATTAGGTTACATTTTATTTATCATCTCGTGTGGGCAAGTGTTCATTCCTAGTGTCTGATTTAGTGGCTATCCAAAGCGAGCGAGGAATTTCGCTTTGCTATGTTATCTACTCAATACAGAAGGTTTATCTTAATATCTGATGTATAGGTGCGTGACATATTTTTAATGTTAATAGCGGTTCGTCAAGCATCCAGAATGTAGCCAAGTTTTTCAGTAACTTCAGCTCTATTTAGATTGCATACATGCCCATAATTCAAAGAACCTTCACATGAAAAGGTTAGCACAGACCTTGCGCGGTAAAATTACTTAATGATCTGCCATTCGCCTCCAACACGCAACCTCGATTACTCAGAAATGAGAGGGGAAAAGTCAAAAACTACGCGAAAGAAAAGGATAGAGGACCTGAAAGTACAGTTAGTGCCAGGCCTCTCATTATAGTGAAGTACTTTGGTTTGATGTGGTAGTGATCGCGGATAGGTAATTAGTTTACTCGGTGGCTGAAGACCAATAGTGCTGCTTAATAGTGAGGTTATTAAATGAAAGACTGAATGAGTTTATTTGGAAAAAACTTAGCCTAATACACTGTTTTTCAATTACTGTAAGTTATAAATAAGTATCCGATAACGATGCTAATAGTAGGTAGGTAGGTGCGAATGCGTCCGGCTTCCCAGTTTCTAGAAATTATTAAATAGAAATAATAAATTAAAACGTAAGTTGGAAACGATTACTACACAAGTTCGTTACACTTGAGGTGTTCCTTGTGTAAAGTGGGTGTAAGCCACATTACATGCATAACGAAAAACATAACAAAAATTAAAAAACTAAAAAACTATTATACTCTGTTCTAGTTTTCCTGCTGGAAGAATTCACCTGCTCATTTCAACATTATAAAAGAACATGTTCTAGCAGCGTTTATCGTTTGTTTTACGTCCTATTAGAATTCAATTTTGTTGCATCAGTTGAAATAAATATTGGATCATTCGTCGTCACTTACCACCAGCTAAAACTATGGTCAAATGTAATCATAAATCTATGATAAAATAAAAAATTAAAATGTTTTTAGAATTCGTTGGGATCTAGTATTATAGGAAAGAGGTTGTCCTATGCATTAAAGACTGTCCTTTGTTTCCGAGACTTAAAGCGACAGTAAAAATAGCTTCCAGCTACAATCAGTGTCATTCCATCTAAATGCATATAAAAGTTAGCGATCCACTACGGAGCGAGCGGCCGGACGACGTTATCGCACGAGATATATTGTGAATATTACGTACGTCCGTCCCGGCAACCTACTTTCTGTATAATGTACTCTATTTAGAAACTGTTTAACTGCGAGAAAATATCTGGGAAATGAGCGTGTTCGTACCGACGGCTATGCTAAGACCATTTCGCTTTTGAAAACGCAAACGTACGCGACAGAGCTACTGTAAAGTTTTGACTTAAACTATAAAGTTCACCTTTCAAGTCTAGCTGGCGTAGTTTCGTCTTTTGGAAAACTTGCTCTCACGTTTTAACATTAAATATTCACCATTGTCAATCTCCCTTAATTTGATTGCCGGTGTGATCTGTCAAGTTAAGCAACGACTGCCATGGTAATGACTTGGATGACTGACTGGTAAAAAAGTGCTAAGTATTTCCAACAAAGTGGTACAAATTTGAGATATTAAAATAGTAGTATCTAGTACTACTATTGTGACTTGTGTCGTAGTGACATATTCAGTAATATTTGCTTGTATGCATATAGTTACTAAGATCAGACATTGTTCTTTCGTGTACACAAGACTCTATTGAACATTGGATTAAAATAATCTACCATTGATGTGTTGTTCTTCGCTTTTTTTTTCGTTGGACAATACTTAACAAAAATATTTATTTTGGATTGTATTGTACATTTTGCAAATGGGACAAGATCTTTCAGACACATTTCATACAAAGATTCCGTGTTAATACGACAATCAAATCAGTTTGACATTTGTTAGAAATCTCTTTCAAGTTCATCCCCAAAGAATTACGGCACACATTCAAGAAAAACTTGAGCTGGGCCCACTGATCTTATTGAACTAGGTCCTAACTTCTAGAAAAGACTTAAATGTGTTTCTATGCTCTGGCAAAACAAAACTTTCCTGTTATTTATTTCGTTGACTGATTTATGATGATGGTGATGACGATGATGATACTAAGTATCAGCATATCAGGTTATGTACACGTATTAACCAACGCGAGCAGCTACTATATTATAACTATAGAATTATGGCGTAGTTTCTCGCATGGACTCTTGGATGTAAGTTGTAACTGTTACAACACCACCCGTAATTTTTGTTTTAATTCCTGTCCATACAAAGGTAGCCTGGAAGAAATCGCTTAACGCGATAAGGCCGCCCGTTGTTCTACCATTCTTTTTTAAATTTGTATCTATGTGCATTCTTGTTTATTGGTGTTCAATAAAGTATTATTTTAAGACCTTTGTTTTCGATTCCCATACATCTCCAAAGAGAACCTAATCAGCAAATCACCAATGGAGCATAGGAGCTGTTAGGCTATTCGATTGCCTCCATTTGTGGTTAATAACTGAATAGACGCGTTAAATTGCAATGACTCAATGGTGACGTACTCAACGGTCCGAATTCTGATACGTCAATACATGGCAAATCTTTGTTACGTTTTCATATATACTACGTTCACTTAAATTGCACTACCGTAGCGTTATATACTCTTTGATTGCATTCATCGATAACTTATAGGCATGGACGTGTATACCCTAGGTACTCCTTATAGGTAACTGATGCAGTAAAGTAGAATAGAATACTTAGAAAAACTCGAAGAAATCATCTCAAACAATAAAGTAGAGCAAATTTAAAACATTTTCAAAACAGAGTCCTCACTCATAATTAATTATTATAATACCGAGTATTGAATAATCAAACGAAAACCGAAGTGTAATAAACTAAAACCAATACTTTACAGTTATTAGGTTACCCAAGAAGGTCTTGGCTTAGCTATAATCTAGTCCGCGGGCGGAACCGATAACCGAATATTTCGTTTGTCTTCGCCCTCTAGACTGTTATTTAATAGGCAAGCTTAAGGCATACGCTGTAGCGGGAATTACTTTATTATCGAACGTGTGTATAGGCTTGTGCTAGAGAGTATCTACGGGTACTTCTCGGCGTTATTATTCAAAGAGTTAAATATTGGTATTGTTATGTAACTGGTATCCGTTCGGATTAATCTTTAAAGAAATGGCCAGTCATTTTCAATTTCTCTGAAGCTTATTATTGATTAATTCAGTGGGCCTAGCAAGAATATTTACGCGCGCGTAAGTGTAACGTTTACGTAAGCCAGTTGTATGGCATTTGATCTGCCCCCCTATTACGATTGAGCTAGCAGCGCTGCTGACGCGCTGCTAGCTCAATCGTGCCGCTCAACTGCTGTCAAAATTGTATGAACTTTGACAGCAGTTGAGCGGCAGACGCAGTCGTAATAGGGGGGTTTTACGTTAACGTTACACTTACGCGCTCGTAAATATTCGTGCTAGGCCTACAGTATTCATTCTCAGTTTTTAAATTAGAGATACTTCAGATTAACTTGTAAAGGAAAAATTAGAATCACGAGCGGGGATTGAACCCGCATCCATGCAACCCTCAAGCCGGGATAAACTTTACTTAAGCTATTCACAACAAAAAGCTATTCAGCTATTTGACAATTGGTCTCATGTGACGCTGAGCAGGCGATACTGCTATAAAAATCAAAAATATTAGAGAAACTTATTTAGATTCTAGTAGAATATTCGAAAATATGGCTTTATTTGCTAGCACTAGCTTCTAAGTGAGTCAATCACATCAGCTGCCAACTTGTTTTGGATATTATGGCAGAGAGAGGTCGAATATAGCCGTCAGGTTCTTATTGTGGGCAGAGACTACTCATTGCGACTGTTTGAGATATCTGTATTTTAATAAGTAAACATTTGAAACACATCTAAAATATAAATTAAAGTTAAAAGGCAACATCAACAACGCTACATACGTCAAAGAGGACGTCATATTATACCTAGTTTATGTCAAAAATAGTTGACATGGCCTTGCTGCACATAGCTTGATATCAGTACATTATAAAACACGCTACCGCTTATGTACTTAAGCTGTATATTATGTGGCATCAATTACAAACTACGAAGGTATCAATTTTAACTTTGGTAAGCCAGAAGTTTGTTTATTGATAGAGGGACGATTGCCCGAAGTCTATTTTGGTTTTAGTGAAGTTGAATTATTATACAATTGTTTTTTTAATTGGAAACAACGCAAAGTTATTGTGGTATCATACTCTTGTCAAATTAAATCATTATTTTTAATAACGGGTCTATCAATAATTTTAATATCTTTTTAGTTATTGTTGGAACCATAGTGTGTAAATGACAGTTCGCTCTAGGCAGTATCCATAAATCGCGGCCTAGGCACCGTAACTTATTACGCCAGTTGTTCCAACTTTTACTTACCATCCTGCTTTAAAAGATAGCTCTAAAGAGAAAACGTTTGTGAAACATTCAGTATTTGCAACTTGCAACTGCAACACAATGTCTACTCTGACCCATAGAGTTGCAAAGACGCGAGTCGAAATAGGCATGATGATTAAAAATTTTTTTTGTATAAATTAATAATATTCTTCAAAAGATAAACATTCGTGAAAACAAAAATAAAATATCTCAAAAAATGACAAAGTTACGAGCATTTTAAAAACCGAAATAGAAAGAGATAGCTCAAACGGCCAGTGACGTCAGAGCTGGGTCGTTCATAGTACCCCATTACTAAGCTGTGGTAGCTTTACATACAATATCTTTGGCATGTGACGTCACAAGTGGATTTTTCATAGTAGCTGTAAAGGCGCTCTGTTTCGCGAGAAAGGGACAGGAGATGCCCTCTACAGAAACTTTAAAAGCTTATTACTCCGTGATTTATTTACCGATTTTACTTATTTTTTCTATTATTGCATTCATTTTTAATCTTCTTTATGAAAGTAATATTTACTTGTTCATTTTTAATAGTAGTCATCATGCCTATTGCATAACAGTATGATTGGATCATAAATTTTGACAGAGGCGTCATTAAAATTAATCTCTACCGTAGGTAAGGAAGTGAGTGATATGATATTTAAATTATTTACAAATCTATATTAGAGTAATATTTATGATTTTTAAAGCAGTATCGCCTGCTCAGCGTAATCTCCAGATTAATTTGTAAAGGAAAAATTAGAATCACGAGCGGGGATTGAACCCGCATCCATCCATCCCTCAAGCCGGGATATGCTTTACTTAAGCTACCGTGAGAAGTGGTCTCATGTCCGAATTTTTCCTTCACCTTTATAACCAACTTACGGGGTTGGTAGCGCCATGTATTGAGTGATTTAAGAATCATCCCAACCAGCATGGTCAAGTTACATCAACACAAATGCTGTACAGATAACGCCTCCCAAATCAATATTTATGATTTTTAAAGCAGTATCGCCTGCTCAGCGTAATCTCCAGATTAATTTGTAAAGGAAAAATTAGAATCACGAGCGGGAATTGAACCCGCATCCATCCATCCCTCAAGCCGGGATATGCTTTACTTAAGCTACCGTGAGAAGTATATGAAATATTAGAGTATTTCCCAACTATTTTGATTTGTGGTAAAGCAGTTACTACTGCACGTACTACGCTTGGCAATTATTCTTGTACAATTTACCATTTTCTTTCTATCTATGGTACTCTTTTTGAATTATAACATAAACTTTATTAGTATATTAACATATAAAATTATTATTAAATTAAACTACACTAAGAACTAAATTAAAAATTATTAAAAAAAATATATTTACTACTAATGGCAATGCAGCCAGCATTCTGGGCACTCTCCCCTCCACAAAAGGTCTTTTTGATTACACTTAGTTTTTAGTTGTAAATATCTTTCTTTTTTTTTAATTATTAATAGTCTTTTGAATTATTCTTGCCTACCTAACTTGGTATCAAGATCAAGACGTATATCTGTATCCAAATTAATCGAATTGTACTTATCGTAATTCCTACGTTTCCGAAATATTATCGAATTATCTCGGAAACTTATTAGTTTAATCGGTAACCCGGACCGAAGTTCATAACTCGATTTCCGATACGTGAACTTTACTAGTTAACTATTTCCTCTATTAAAGTCAAACGAAGTATAGGTAATTGCTATTTTCATGTTTTGAAGCTACCACCTGCAGTTGAACAATTAAATAGACTGTATTTTAATGAATGTTCTTAACTAACTATGAGTCAAGCAATGTTTTTATGAGACTAAGGTATCCTTGGACGATATTTCTTGACCAGGGTGGTTATTCTCTATGGAAACACAGATTCCACACGATACGAAACCACGTCGTTATCGTGTCTTGTTCAAATCGTGTCACCGCGTGAGATATACCTTCACTTTACATTAAAGTTATCTGTATTTTGAATAAAATATATTGACATAAGTGGTCATATCTTTTGATGTGTTGATGTTTTGGAACGCGTCTCGGTAAAACATACGATTTTTGACAGTTCAAATCGCGCCAATTTCAAATTCATTTTGCGCGGTTTTGTTTTCGTTTCATAGAGAATACAGTTTCGCAGATTTCTTATGTAAGACAAGGAATTGGCATGGTTTCGAAGTAAGGAATCGATAGAGAATAACCGCCCAGGGCCTTGTCTTACATAAGAAATCTGCAAAACTCTATTCTCTATGAAACGAAAACAAAGCCGCGCGAGGAGATTTGGCGGGAACGCGGAAAAGTTCACGTCGTTGCATTGTATTATTTCTCAAAACTTGTGCTTTTTCCAGAGTTAATGTTTAAAAATTGGTGGCGTTTTACGCATTAAGTGCTGAATTATGAGCATGAGTGTGGGCAAGTGATATAATGTGGTGAAACGTGGTTTTTCGTGTTGCTTACAAAATTCCATAGACGCTTCTAGGAAAGTTGCCACCACTTTACTAGAGTATGACTTAGACTGAACTATGACCTGACTTAGACTGAACTATGACTATGACTTGACTACGTAAAATATTCTAAAACTCGATGAAAATATACAATACTTGACCCTGGCTAAATACACTATGTGTGGAGCCAAAATATAAGAAATAAAAACCGCGCAAAATGAATTTGGAATTGGCGCGATTAGAACTGTCAAAAATCACATGTTTTACCGAGATGCGTTCTGGGTCTTTGAAGAAAATCCGACAATGGCGGTGGTGAATTTTGAATTTATTTTTCAAAACTAGTGTATCTTGAACATTAATGTGTAATAAGGGTGGATTATTATCCGTTAAGTGTTCGTGAACGTGCACGAGTGTTGGCAAATGGTTTCAAGATTATAGAAACATGCATTTTCGTTTTTGCTTCAACGGCCTTTTTTATAGACTTCAGTAAAATATCCACCATTTTACTGTTGGCATTTTGACTGAAAATATTTCTTTGACTTGACATAACCGTACAAATCTTTACTCACTTGACAAAATTAAATTATTGAATTATTGCTAAAAAGCGATAGAAAGCCATTAACGAAGAAGAAGAGATGCGTTCTGAAACATCAATACATCTAAATTGACTACCACATAATGTCAATATATTTTATTCAAAATAAAAATAACTTTATGTAAAGTGAAGGTATTCCTAACGCTGTGACACGATTTGAACAAGACACGATAACGACGTGGTTTCGTGTCGTGTGGAATCTATGTTTCCATGGAGAATAATCGCCCAGATGTTTATGACATTATGACTGAAGGCCGCCTGAATGCGCACTGGCTCTTGCCATTAAATCTTCTTCTGCTTCTTCTCGTGTAGGCAAGTGGTCAGCCCTGGTGTCAGAATTTTTAGGCCATTAAATAAAATGCCTAAAACACAATTCATCGTTATGATGTTATGTTTCATCTAAAGCTCAGTGCAGAATTTAAATTCAATCCTACAGCCCATGGATTACAAGTCTACGTCACTGATGTCATCCATCTTCTGCGTTATTGCTTCAAATATTCCATTGACATTTTAAAGAAAATAGGTAATTTAAAAGAAATTATAAATGATCCATCTTTGCAAACATCACCACAAGGCCACTTCTCTCTCCTTAGCCCTAGATTAATGAATAACATTTTAGTATCATCACTAACGAAGGCTTTGTTCGTTATAATAAAAATAACAATTACAGCATTAATAAACGCATATTACACCACTTCAATTAGATAAAAAAGCATAAGAATAATTCCCGGAACTAATTTTAATTAATCGTGAAAACAAAGTGGGCTGCGCGACGCGGAAACGTTTTGAATAAAAGAATAATAATTTCCCTTGCAGCTATGGATGGTCTATGACATAGGCTGAAGCGGTTTTCTATTCCCACAAAATATTTGTCACGCTAAACAAAACTATTAAAGGACTTATTCGCCTATTCTTGTATATATTTACAATTACATTATGTTATAGACAACGAAGTGGCGATCTCTAGGGGAGGCCTATGTTCAGGAGTGGACGTCTACAGGCTGTTGCTGATGATGATGATGATGATGATGATGATGCTGCTGTAGACAATGTAGACTTTCCTTTTACCGTTCCTAACTAGAATAAGGATAAGGTGATGCGGTGAAATTATTGTCAAGAAAAAACTACGCGTACTTATAATAATTTCTAAGTTTTTATTTAATAAAGTTCCAACCATTGGTGCTGATACTGCTGATACGACTCATCGACATACGACATCCAAACATAATTCTTTAGAGAAAAATGACCTTTTGTAATTTTATTTGATATTTTTATAGTTTGTATTGTTTGAGGGTGCAAACAAGCCTGTTTGTTAAACGTGGACAGTTGGACACCTATCGACATTTGTGACACTGGATGTGTCACTAATGCATTACTTTCACTGTAGGATTCTTTAAAACCTCCTTTCAAAGTGATCCAAGTTTTTAGCTCTAAAAAAAATCGCCATATTGCAGTTTTACGGCAATAAAGAACGTATGAATAATGTGTAATTTCTTTTTATATCCGTTTTTTTATCAACTATAGGCTAACATTTAACCACTGTCTCAACTGATGGTAAGTGACGACGCGGTCGACGATGGAGCAAGCTTGCCTAGAAGATACCGGTTTACTGCAGCCTTTAAAAACAATGACGCTGGTTAGCTCTGTTTGTTTTGTTTGGTTGTTTTTAATCTATTCGCCAATGCTTTTTGCCTTGCACCACCCAACCACCGTGTCAGTGAGAAATGGCCACCGCAGATCTTACGAACGTCTCCGGAAACGCCAGTGCTGTCTCCGTCCCACCTTAATTAAAAGAGGGTAGTCACATCCACCTCGGCAGGTCAGCCCCTTAATAAGATCTCCTGCGGTTAGGCTTATTTTTTCAGATTAAATAGAAACGGTGTTTGTTGACTACTATATTAAAATAATCAAATTCGTTTTTTTCAAGCGTTTCTGCCCTCCTCTTTTTCTTTGGACAAACCTCCTCCCATTAACCTATGGCTAATCTGTTACCTATCCGTGTCTTTAATTCTAGTACGTAACGTCTCTTCACCTGAATGCGCAATAATGCAGCATCTTGTGACAAAAAATTTACCTGAAAATATCTTATCATAGGCCGCCTTATCGATTTTCATGAAGTGAGATATTGTCAAACGTGAGCTAATAAATAAAGCTGTTACCATCACCACCACCACCGGTTTTGTTTGTTTGACAGTATTATACTAATTTGTCTGCTGTAGTCATGAACAAAACATTTTTCTTTCATTCTTTCTGTTCTTTACTTTTCAATGGAAAAACTCAACAAATGGTGATGACACGTGAACCTAATTAGCCCATCGTTATACAGACCGCTGTACAGTAACTACTTCAGGATGAAAGCATCCTTGAACACGTCCGAGTCTATTCAACCATGAACTGTGTTACCAGGCTACCTCAACAAAATGTAATTGAAAACTGAAAGGCCGGCTTCATTAGTAGAGTTGACGGTCGCATGTACAGTAAGTACAAAGAGAGTGCCTACTTACCACTGAAGGTTCATTCGGTACCTACAAGCTATAAACACATCGGTACGACCCACCCTTGCTAAACCTAGCGCTTTAGAAAATAAGATATATGTTAGATAGATTGTACACGTGCGTCGGACGAGTTGGGAAAAGTCGCAATACAGCATGAAACGAGTAAAAGAAACTGACCAGTGCATAAGGCATTATGAATGTGACCTATCAGGGATAGTGACGAAATAGCTAATGTCAAGTAATGTGACGAATGGTCAAATGTTCATCGTAAACTTCATATTGAAATACTACGTTCATCATCATCATCATTAACAGCCTGAAGACGTCCACTGCTGAACATAGGCCTCCCCCGGGAGCGCCACTCAGAGCGGCTGCTCGCCTCCTGCATCCATCGGCTCCCCGCGGCTTTCACCTGGTCGTCGGTCCACCTAGTGGGGCGCCGGCCTACGCTGCGTCTTCCAGTTCGTGGTCGCCACTCGAGAACCTTTCTTCCCCATCGGTTGTCAGTTCTACGAGCGATGTGGCCTGCCCATTGCCATTTCAACTTGCTAATCCTAAGAGCTACATCGGTCACTTTAGTTCTCCTGCGGATCTCCTCATTACGTGTCTTATCTCGCAGGGAAACACCGAGCATTGTTCTCTCCATAGCCCGTTGTGCGACTCTGAGCTTAGTAATGAGGCCAACAGTTAGAGACCACGTTTAATACTACGTTACAAAATGTAATAGGAATACCTGACAATATCCGTCCGGGATGGGGCGTAATGGGTTTGCGCCAGCATTCCCGGCAGCCCATACAATACATCATCATTATCTACAGCCCGTAGACGTCCACTGCTGAACATAGGCCTCCCCCACAGAGCGCCACTTTGAGCGGCTGCTCGCCTCATGCATCCATCGGCTCCCCGCGGTTTTCACCAGGTCGTCGGTCCACCTAGTACAATACACACCTGCTACAAATCTGGCCACGCATTGATGCTATAAATAATTTTTAATGTTTACTAATTGGATGTTTTCCTCTGCAGTGAGAAGAGTAGCACCGCAGTTCTCGATACCGCCGCCACCCCGATCAGAAGTCATGCTAGGAGGGAACCTGACCTTGAAATGCGTTGCTTTCGGATCACCCATGCCCACCGTGAAATGGAGGAAAGGTATGAAAAACTCTTTAAATAAAAAAGTGGGGGATCACATATTCACTCACGCCTAGAGATGGATGGTGTAATCGTGGGTCTACCCGCGAAAGGCGACATGATATTTTACAGATTAATTTGTAAAGGAAAAATTAGAATCACATCGTCGAATATACAGATTACAAATTAATCTGTAGATTACGCCGAGCAGGCTATACTGGTATAAAAAACATAAATATGGACGTGATCTTTTGTATTCATATTAGCCTGAATGATCGAATCTGGCTCAAGATGCGTAAAGTTTAACGAAGATCTGAACATGAACATTATATATTTATGATTTTTAAAGCAGTATCGCCTGCTCAGCTAATCTGGAGATTACGCTGAGCAGGCGATACTGCTTTAAAAATCATAAATATTGATTTGGGAGGCGTTATTTGTACAGCATTTGTGTTGATGTAACTTGACCATGCTGGTTGGGATGATTCTTAAATCACTCAATAGATGGCGCTACCAACCCCGTAAGTTGGTTATAAAGGTGAAGGAAAAATTCGGACTTGAGACCACTTGTCACGGTAGCTTAAGTAAAGCATATCCCGGCTTGAGGGATGGATGGATGCGGGTTCAATCCCCGCTCGTGATTCTAATTTTTCCTTTATAAATTAATCTGATGAACATTATATTCAGACATCAAACTCGCCGGCGATGTCATGCGCCCCCCGTGTTCGCAGGATTCCCGAGACTTCTTTACTGGCAGTATACCAATCTAAGCCTTGCATCCCAGGAGTGTCGAACTAGTCACTACTATTGACTAAATTTACAGTTACTTCATACAGTAGTAGGATACCTCGTGCAAGGTGATGCATCTTACCAACACACTCGTACTTAAAAATCTATTTCCTCAGGTCTCACAAAATGGCTGACACCGGAAGACAATCCTCCCTTAGGCCTGAACACATTGAAACTGGAAGATATCAGAGAATCTGCCAACTACACTTGCGAGGCCGCCAGCGTACTGGGCGTCATCGAAACCACTGCTGAAGTCAAAGTACAATGTAAGTAACCAACTTTCCAAATTATGGAATCAAATGGATAGCCTCCGTGGTGAGGTCATTGAGCAGGTCGGCTCATACCCCGAAGGCAGTGAGCTAGTCTGATTCTCGCGACCACGGGTCACGGGGCAATATGGGTCTTCTGTAATATTTATAAAAGCATGTAATACTCTCTGACTGAAGATAGAGAGAAAAGATTTATAAAGTTAGAGAGAAAGCAGAGAAGCGAGATAGAAGAGAAGAAAAAGCAGTTTTTTAGATTTTTAGTCCTACTACAGACTTAATCATAATAATGACTCAGTATTTAAATTACTCTGACACGAAGACTCCACAAAACATATATAAAACCCAATGTCCATTCCAAATTACTCCAAAACCACCGAATCCACCCAGATCAAATTCTGCAACCCAGTCGGTCTCTTAGGTATATTTAACCAGTTAATCACTTAAACTCGTAATTCAAAGAGGGTATCATCGTGTCCAGGGTTCTATAGATAGGCGTGTTGTGTAGTGTAGCCAGGGACTAAAATTTACCCGAAGAACAGTCAAAATATTCCCAGCGAGAATTGTTTAGCCTGGCTGTGATGTGAGGTATTTTTGACTGGCGTATTAAATATTTGTACGGATTTTAGTAAATCGGAAGACACCGTGGTACTCTACGAAAAGCAAACGATATTTCGATTAATGTAACGTAAATAACCCGCAACGTTCCGGTCCTCTAAATTTCAGATCAGCTGTTTTAACACCAAACAAACAAACTGACAACATTTAACTTTTGAATATTAGTAAGAATTTACGACTCAGTCTTTACCCGGTTAGCGGAGCACAGTCCAATTAGGATGGCAAAAAAATGAATTCTTGAAAATATGCATTAGAGATCTAGAAAACTGACGCTCCCTCTGAAAAATCTCTTTTACTATATGAACTTTTCCAAACAGAATAGTTTAACTGGCATCCTCACAAGATATTGAGGTGATTTACTGCTATGGCATCCCAAGTGGGAACGGCTAGCAACAGGTTTCATCCCATACCACAGAAGGATGCTTATCTTTGTCGTTGTGACTGCTCAGCCGCTCGCCCATTACCTTATTTGAAGTAGTGATATCTGTTGCATCTAAGTCTATATTTCCCTTGGTAGGTGTCATACGGTCAAACATAGCTTTGATTTGATTAAGTATAATTAGGTTTTACTCTCTTCCTTGCTTAAGTCATAATGTAATTACACTATGCTTAAGTCGAACTTCCTGTTCGAGGAAAGAATACAAACCCGCCATGAATTTCTTTTGAAATGTATCTTAATTCTTATCTGGATTGTGTAACGCTGCTTTTGTTTTAATAAAGGCTGATATGACTTGAAATTAATCAGTGTGAGTACTTTCCTTTTCATTATTCGAAAACACAATACAACGAAAAGATCGCGAGCAGCCTAACAAGAACGTAGATATTAAACTTCAGACCTTACTGCTCAATTAATTTTCAACGTTTAAGTTCATCAATAAGGCAATAAATTCCTTCTCCGCGGAACCACAAGGCAGTACTTCCAATATTACAATTCTATTCGCAAGCATTCCTAAGACTTGTACAGAGCTAATTGATTTCTCGAAATCATTAACTCTGCTCCGGTTCACATTGTCTTATTAATCCGTACCATTTCTCCGCAGATTCCACCGACTCGACTGAATCAAATCACACTCATAATTTCTTGGGGTAACTGTTGCAAATTTATGGTAATAACTTTGCCGAGGTGGGAAGAGGGACTTACGAAAATCAATTTGATAAATTGCGCCAAGTCGTGAGACATCCATTATGAATTAGTGTTATAATTCATAATCGAAAGGGTTGCAAACTTCCGCGGCTCTTGGGAGACAAACGGATGTCACTCTGATTAATGATTAATTTATTATTACGGCCAGCGTTTTCTCAATTTAATTGGGATTAAAGTATCCGTGTCCCAGTAACTTTGAGCTCGGTTATCGCTCTTTTAATTTCGATCGTTATGTCTTGATGAGATTTGCTAATGCTTTCTTTGGGAGCCATTTATCACAAATCTGCTTACCGAGGAGGCACCTTTATTTATTCTTACTTTGACAGGTATCTACTAAATCATCCGAAAACCTCATTTCAAATTGTTATTCGAATAATTTTAAAGATGAATAAATTTTTATATTTTTTTCATTTCTTCTATATTATTATAACCTCAAATATTTACACAGCATTACCTGGACCACCTGCCGAAGTTCGGCCCTCGGAGATCACGGCGACAACGGTCAGACTGGCGTGGACTTACAGCGGTCCTGAGGAACCTCAATACTATGTCATTCAGTACAAACCTAAATACGCCAATCAGGTGAGATTTTCTAGACTTATCGTCTCTCAAATGAGTATTATTAAAATCGTGTACTTATTACTTTTTGAAATCATTTTAATAATGCACATCAGTGTCTACTTTAAATTAAATGAATCAGACAATCTAAAGCACTTGTAAAGATACAAAATTATCTTCATTCATTGTTGTTTTGGATTTCCTTGTTTACAATCAGGTTTTTATTATAACTGAGTGTTATAATAAAAAATTTCTCTTATCAAGTATATTCCGCGCTGCTGATATGCCGCCTTTTCTAATGAGACGTGCAATAGGTATACCCACTAGTTTTTACTTTTCAAGTTTTTCAACGTTTTAATTCTTCTACAGGCGTTCAGTGAAATTTCCGGAGTCATCACTCAGTACTATTCCGTCACCAATCTGTCTCCTTACACCGAGTACGAAATGTATGTCATCGCTGTCAACAATATCGGCCGCGGTCCCCCTTCTGCGCCTGCCGTCATCACCACTGGCGAAACTGGTACGTTGGACGCTATTTTAATCTTTTTTTTGTGATATTTACCGTAACAATACTTTTTTGGAGATCATAATTTCTCGGTTATTGAGAATTCACGACTAAACCTTAAAATGTATACCGTCATTAGTAATTAAGTGGTTTCGACATTACGTTACAACGAAAGCAAATTTTTTCTGTTTTTGAAATTCTTTGTGTAAAACTTAAATATCAAAATCACTAAAATCTGTGAGAAGAATGCAAAAATCAGATAGGTATTATATTCATATTCATTTATTTGGTATAAAAAATACAACTTTAGACTTAAGGCACAGAATACCTACTTACTTAGGTACTATCTACTATTACTATTTGAGGCAAGAATCTAGATCGATTTCTATTTTGCTTACTAAAATTGTCTTCAATTAACAAAAGCGATAGAAGTGCAACTCATGGAATGCTTATGGTGCCTCATTTTAAACAGTACATACATAAATACTCAACCACTCTCCATACTCTTTAGTGTGTATAAGATTACCGCTTTACCAAAAATTCAAAATCATAGTTACATATCCGTTTTACCTTTGCTGATTCACTATCGGATAACAAATTGATAAAAAAATGGATATCCGATGTATATAAGTTATATGCAGGGTGCATAATACATCCGTTATCTATCAGTTTCAAAATGTCAGATTATCTTTAATTTGTGAATCATAATTATTATCTGTATAGTTGAAAACATTAATTCACCCAGAAGAAAGTACCTACACTCTGTCTAGAAGTCCAAATTCACACGCCACCCTTACATATTTTATTCTATCCTGATACTTTACCGTTCACAAAAACAACTTCTCTCCCAACAATACCTTCTAGTTAAAAGAATATCACTAAACATTTATCCATACGCTTGTTCTCATTTCATTTACCTCGCTTTCTTTTTTTTAATATCATAAAATTAATTTTCCTTGCTTTTGGATTTCGGTAAATAGATTTTCGTTTATGCCGAACTCTCAGTTTTAAGGTATTTTCTTTGATCGTTTTTACATGCCTACGCGTTTATTACGACGTACGGCCGCCGTGGCTTTCATGTAAGTTAGCTTCTTATCTAACATTGTTTTTTGTTTAATTTGCACCGTTGTTTTCATTATCTGTAGTAAGTAGTTGTAGCGCGTGGTTTTCTTTGTTTATTTCATGCACCATTTCGTTTTTATCAGTGTTAGGATCGATTAAAATTAAGATAGAACCCACACGTATTTTGAAAAGAGTTTCTGATGCACCCGTTTCTTATATGTACCTACATTGTTTTACCGTGCTATTTACTAATGCTGTATTTGTTTCTGCGTCCATCTGCAGTGGATCCCATTTATGGAGGCGCAAGTAAGTAAAATTATATAAAAGTATCATAATTTTGTTGTTGGGTTGCCTAATTTGGTATCTAAACCAAGCATGCAGCAAGTTAGCTAACATTATTTCTGTTGGTGTTTGCATCTGTTTTTTATAATTCAATAGAATCGTTCCGTTTGTGTGAACCAGAAAGGTCAAATAAAATTAGATTTGATTCGACAAAGGAAGATTGTTTAAGGGTAGCTGAAGCGAAAAGCTTTTGTTTAACGACTTTCCAAACAAACTTATCAGAAACATTGGCTATTCTGTGTTCGTTAAGACTGTAAGATTGTAGGACGAGGGGCAAGCAGGGCGTACCGCGGTTTATTAATATTGGTTTGTGTTTTCTAAAGATTTGTAGGTAGGTAATAGTCGGTAGCGTAGATAACTAAGTCATACCATTTTTCGTAATCAACTCTATTAAGATTATGATTATGTACAATATTATTTTTAGATTCCAACTAAATTATAGCACTACACATGTGTTGTGTTATTGTTAATTATCTGTAGGTACCCATGTATGTCCTAATTAACAATAAGCCCCCTAAATCCACAGCTAACAGAATTAACGTATACAAATTGATTCGCAAACCATTAATTACCAAGTGTTGACGACATGCATGTGTGTCTACGTTTATTAATTTCCCCGTACCGAGTCGTTGTCCCATAACCCCTCATAATTAGAGATTATAACATCAACGAGTTCGTCTCATGTCGGAATTTCATTTCCCTACTAACCTTAAATTCCCTCAACACAAAGAGCTATCATGCCTAATTCGCACGGCAATATTATTATATTAAATTTAACTTCGCGTATCTCATCACACAAAATTACCGATCTGACATCGCCTATACAAACGAAAATAAGACTGGTGACGAGGTAATGAAAAGGTTGCTATATAAAATTGCCAACAGGTTTTTGTACGTCTTCTTTTACGTTTCAAATAAAGAGCTACCCATAGCGCGCGGGTCGTCCCGAATTCTGCCCCAAACGAGATTATAGCGTTTTAATATTGCAACGTCTACCGAAAAACTTTTATTGTTTCGCCCTAGCTGAGTATTATGAACAGAGAGAGATTTTTCATAGACTGATGCCCCTTTTTCATCGTGTAGCTACGATTACAAATCCTATTAAGATGGGTATTGTCCTTGTGACTCGTTGTCCTATTATTTTTATTTTCATTTTGTTTGTAATTGAGATGCGGAGTCTACTCTTTTATTTGATGTTGTGATGTTTTCGTATTATTACTTTTATGATAATGACGCGCGTTTAAAGGATTTGGAGGAAGAATCTCGCGGGTTTATAAGCTTTTCGTTTTCACGCTTTGTGTAATGTTGTGGTGTAGGGGTTTGTAAGGTTTGTTTAGCAGGGTTTGTTAACGATTTGAGATGACGATCTAATACCATTATATTATAGGAAGGTAATTTTAATACCGTTTTCTTAATCTTAATCTTTAGTCACAATCTCCTACAAAATGTTATTTTGTTATAAATGTTTACACATAGCTTTCATTATATAAGCAAAAGTTTACTTATATATACGTAGGTAATTTACATGGTTTTAGAGTTACCTACACCTAATATACAGTTATAAAATCTTACCTAAAACTGACGTTTACTTAACTAAAAAAACGTTTTCAAATGGCCTTTCTTTGATTATATTGCCTTCTTTAAAAGCAATTTTGTCCTTTCTTTGAACTATTCGGGTTTAATCACCACTTTAGATATTAATCTAATGGTTAAAGGGGACATTACCTGGATCGGGATGTTTATAGCACAAATACTCGAATCAGCTTTAGCTCTTCGCTTGTCTCATCCTAAGGCTCGTATTCATTTATAAGCCGATCTCTTTGAGAAAGATCCCTACACCTACACTAATTATTTTATACTATATTAAACCCCACCTAACATAATATAACTTTCTTTAGCTTACCTTTTAGATTGTGTGCTCCATTTTCCATCGCTTGCCATCAGGCGAGTTAGAATATGTTTTTTGATCCGTAATTAAAGTAACCAATGGGCAAAAATGCCAACAAATTCTAACCAATCGTCAAAATGTGGTCAAATAGTTAATTTACGACGGTTTAATAAATCGATATTGTTTCTCCAAATGCGCCTTTGTGAGGAATATAAATACTAACGTAGCCAATCTCAAACCTAAGTAGCACGTTCGCATCTCAAGATCAGTCCTCTCAGAACTAATAATCGGTCTATAAATACGGGCATAAGTACTCTCATATTATATGAATGGCGTACCTACTACACCACTTTTATTAGGAAACCTCTAAGCTTAGTTTTTGCTGCGATATTTATTTATTTATATCTTTTATTTCGTATTAGACTTAATGTTGTTTTGGTAGATGTATTTGCCGTATTTTAGTGGTGTGGAGCGTTTGGTTACTGTTTGTAGTTAGAATGTAGTTTTAGGATATTTATGGTGAAGATTTTTAGTTCTTTACGTTGCACGTCGCTATGTTATTTTGTCGGGTTACACCCTGACCCCTCAGTACCCCGAGCCCCAAGGCCCCCGTCCTGGAGGACCAAGATTTGTTTTTATCTTGATGAACTCTATTTAAAGTCAGTTTACCTTGAAAGTAACGTTAGCAGATGAAGTACATATTAAACAAAATTTAATAACTTACTAAAATTATAATCTAAACTTTAAAAATAGCGTTTAGGTTAAAAAAAAGCAATAGAATTTTTGGAATGTGATACTTAAGGTGGTAAGTTACGCTCAGCGCGCCAAATTCAAATTTTCTTGGGTGACGTACCACCTTAACTATTCGTTGGTTAGAGAGGAGGCCTAATAGAGGAGTCTGATACCTATGTGTCTTTAGGCTGATTCATGTTTAAAATAGAACTATTTATTTGGGTTATGAACGCCAGCGCAGTGCCGTATAGTTCAATGCAAAATGAAAAAGTATTTCCTACCCACACACAGCGCTTCCCATCCGGCCAATGCCCGTTTAGTCAGTACCAATAAATTCTAAAAGAAATTAGATAATCATAAACATGGTCTAAGTTTCATCATCTTTTACAGAACCGGGTTCAGCTCCGCGGAACGTGCAAGTTCGTCCGCTTAGCTCCAGCACGATGGTCATACAATGGGACGAACCAGAAACACCCAACGGTCAAGTTACTGTAAGTAGAAATACCTAGTCAACACTGCGTCTTCTAGTTCAGAGTCACCACTGGAGAACCATTCTCCTCCATCGCGTACCGCGCTGCACCTTGGAGCCGTTGGATACAGGAAGCAAGCAGCCGGTCAAAGTGGCTCTCTACGGAGGAGGCCCAAGTTCAGCAGTCGCCGTCTTTATTAGGCTGATGATGGTGATGATGGTTATGATGATGATGATGGTGACGATGATGGTGATCATGATGTTGATGATAATGATATATCTAGTCATTCGCCGTGTGGTCCTGACGTTAAAATAGGACCACCCCATCTCTCCTGGGCCCCGTAAAAGGCAAAGAGAACATCCAGGGAATGGGCAGGGAAAGGGAATTCTGTCTGCATTATAAACCACAATCCACTGCGATCACTAAGACGCCCGTCAAGCGTATTTTAGGTCTTTTGATGATGATACCTAGTTATTTGGCTAGTTACTGCATTAGCTCGCAATACAATCATTTTGTAGTTCCTGGCCCCTAGATACAGGGAATCTTAGTTAGCGTCTAGGTCTATGTATGTGTTTGGCGGGATTATTATTATACTCTATGGTACATACCTAATAATTGGGTCTAATAATGCATTGTTTTTTGCAGGGCTATAAGATTTACTACACTACGGACCCATCGCAGCCATTACAATCATGGCTCTCACAAATGGTAAGTCTCCCCGTAGTGTCCCCATTATTTAACAGTGACATGATAAACCATAATGACGTTTCCGACGCTGTAGGCCATCTGTAGACCGAGAAAGGCTTTTCTCGTTCACTTTTTTTTGTGTCCTGAAACCCAAAGACCGCGTTTTATACTCTAATCTGTGGCCGCGTCTTAATTTCGTCTTTGCAATCGTTCTTCTTTTGTTTTTTATTTGTTTTATCTGGAACTTGGACTTTTCTGAAACTGCGTATTTCATACATTTTGCTTTTTTACAAAATTTTGTTGTTTCTTACGCCTGATGTCGGCACTAAATTATGACAGATTTTAAGTACGCGCTTAAACTTTATGCTAGGCTTAGCTCTAGGGCGTATCCAAATGCTTTGCAGTAAGTACATCGAAGGGTAAGTGCAAACTTAAGCTTTCAAACTTTAGTGCAGACATTAGTATGTTTGTGCTTTTTGGTGTCCTACTGGCATGTGTTAACGTCACGACTTGTTTGTAGATGGACAACAGTCACCTAACAACCATCAGTGAGCTGACACCGCTCACTGTGTACACGATTCGCGTGCAAGCATTCACGTCCGTCGGTCCCGGCCCTATATCCGCGCCGGTACAGGTCAAAACACAACAAGGTATGTTCAAATTAAAATGGGACTGAAATACTTAACTCGTACTTAACTAGTACTTAATTAGTTCTTAACTAGAACTTAACTAGTACTTAACTAGCACTTTACTAGTATTTAACTAGTACTTTACTAGTGTTCCGCATGAGTCATCCATCACACATCAATTCGTTATTTTTATTCTGTGACTAGCAACAATTTTAAGATTAAAGAGCTAACAGCAATTAATATTAGTTCATTCAAAGAACGAACGTTAATTTGGAACGAACGTCGCAAATTGCTTTTGCTTCTTGGAATACTACTACACATTTCAATTACATCTTCATCAGCTTAAAAGCAAAAGTTGACGAATATAACGAGTATAATGAAATGTTTAGAAATATTTTCTTTTCGGTGGAGTTACGTACGTTTTTTCATTTCTGATGTTTAAAATACTGCTAACAATTCTGTCTCAACCAAATAGGAGTTTATTGCTTAGGTACCTACCGTATACATGTAGATAAAAAATATTTATGCAATGCCAAACGTCGACACGTTCCGCCTTTTGATTCCACTGTAATAGTGTTGTCCAATAGCATCGTCATAAAATTAGTATTCCGAAAAAGTAGTTCCCTACTCGTCAATACAACGATTACTTTTATTGTAAAGGTTTTCGCTAACTAAATATTGACAAAACTTGACACAGGTGTTCCCTCACAACCGTCCAACTTGGTAGCAGTAGAAGCCGGCGAGACATCAGTGTCGTTGTCTTGGAGGAGACCAGCTCACGCTGGCGACAACATCGTCTCTTACGAACTATACTGGAACGATACTTACGCTAAACAAAACCATAAGAAGTAAGTCTAGTCTTAGGTCAACGTATTTATTTATTAAGTCAACGCTTCAGTAAGTGAGTCAATGATTTAGTCAGTAAGTCAACCATTTACTCAGTAATTCAAAGCCAGTAAGCCAATTCTTTAGTCAGTAAGTCAAGCATTTAGTCAGGAAATCAACCATTTCCTCAGACATCCAAAGTCAGTAAGCCATCACTTCAGTCTACCCTTATGGAGCAATCAATGTGTTATAAAAACATTTCATAAATTACATGTAACTTAGTTAATTATTAAAAATTCAATTACAGTCCAGCAATCTTACTATTAAGTTTTTCAAGATAAATATTGACCGACCGTTATGCATTAAATAAGTACTCTTCAACTTTAGAATAACAACATTACTATTATCTGACTACCTACTTAATAAAATATCGGCCTTTAGGAAACACGTCGGCATCTCACGCACTGCCTTATTAGGCACACCACCCACTCCAAGTCAAATGCAATACCAATTTAAAGATCACTCTGGTCTCTTCCCAACAGGCGGATACCAATAACAGAAACGTACACTCTGAATGGACTCTATCCAAACACGTTGTACTACATTTGGCTGGCAGCGAGGTCGCAGCGAGGGGAAGGCGCTACCACGCCTCCTATCGCAGTCAGAACTAAACAATACGGTATGTGGTCACAGGAACCGTGTGAGTGGGCGTAGGTAGCGGGTGGGAACGGGCTTTGACGTGGTACCCATAGATAAAATATCCCAGGTCTGTGGTATTACCCCATTCCTTTCCATTCCTTACTTCGAAACCACGCGAATCCCCTGTCTTACATAAGAAATCTCCAAAACTTTATTCTCTATGAAACGAAAACAAAACCGCGCGAAATGAATTTAGAATTGGCGCGATTTGAACAGTCTTAAATCATATGTTTTACCGAGACGCGTCCCGAAACATCAACACATCAAAAAATATAACCACTTATGTCAATATATTTTATTCAAAATAAAGATAACTTTACTGTAAAGTGAATGTACATGTAACGCTGTGACACGATTTGAACAAGACACGATAACGACGTGGTTTCGTATCGTGTGGAATCTGTGTTTCCATAGAGAATAACCGCCCAGTTAAGCAAGTCGCTGCTGACGTAAAACTCCTGATTTTTAAGAAACTAGCCATAATTAGTAATTACTAAAATACGAAGGACTTTGCTGGAGCAATATAAACTGTACAGTGCAATACAAAACTAATCTAACAAACCACTCCCAAAATCCTGGCAACATCGCTACGTAGAATGGCAATGCTCAAAGTCGTGCATTAATAAAAGCACGAAATGAATTTATTACCAAAAATAAACATTTTTTCATTCATTCGTTCTATATTTGAACTAGCAACTGTTTACTGTTAACTGAAAACGAGCGTCGAGTGTCTTGAGACATGTGATTTAATAAAATAAGTACTTGTATGTATTCCAGCAAATTAACTTTTTCACTTTTCTTTGAATTAAGTAGCTAAAAAAAGTTGTGAAACAAATAAAAAGCCTGTAAGACAAATTGGGGTTTAGATAAATAGGTACTTATGACTCAAATGTTAGGTACATACCTACATCGAGCTGGCAGCGGCGGCGAGCACGCGTAAGTTTAGCTATCAGATTTGATATAAACCAAAGGACAGATAAATCTAAATTAAATTTCAGAGATTCCACAAACAATTCAAAAGATACATATTAAAAACATCCCATTTCTTCCACAACGCAACGTAAGATACAATTAAAGTATCGACCCCTTTGCCGTCGCTTCAAAAACTCGGAAACTATGCGAGAAATCATTCTCCAAAGCCGGAAAGTTGAAAGACATTCTACATAAATTGTTTAGGGCACTCCCATCTCGGAATTTAACAGTTGTGAAGATGTTTCGTGGCTTTAGGTGACGTTGACTGGTTTAGCTTGAATCAGCTCAACATTGAGCTGTAAATCAGAGTGCAGCTCGTGTAGCACGTTGTATCAGAATTTTGATGTTGCTACTAAAGCATATCATATTTTATACATCTTTATTTGGTGTCTTAAGCTAAAAACTTTTATTTAAATTTTTAAACATAAACATACGTAAGTTTTAGGTTATAATTGAGCGGTAGAGAGCGCTGCCGATTTCTTCACTTTTTGGGTAGAATAATTACAGTCTAAAAGGATATAATTATTAGTGTTGATTCGAACGGATTGCAGTTGTGTCCAAATAGGTAATGTAATTTGGAATATGCGTAAAAGAATGAACTAGATTGAACTGTGGCTCACTTCGTTCAATGATCAGATGCAGCGATACATTAGCCGAATGAGCTGCAAATGTGAACCAGCTCTTGCAGATACCGGTTCTCCCCATCACTATCGTTTCGTTTCGTCCCGTAAAGCTTTTAACGGCTGGAGTATAAAGCAGGGGTGATTCGGCATAGTAGTAAAAACAACTGATACTTTCTGTGGGGATACTAAACGGTATAGAGGATAATTAGAATTACGCCACCACTTGAGTTGAATAGAGAGTTTTATTAGCGAAATAAAAATAGAAAGCGTCTGAAATAAGAAAAGGAAATTGTCTGCTCATTTTAATTTCCCCTACTTAGTTAACTTGCGAAAACAGTCTGCTTTTGTTATTTTCATTAATTAACTACGGTAAAAATTGCACTATTTTGGTAGAATGATAATAGTTTTTCGATAATTAGGTACGTACCTTACCTACTGTCAAATAATATATTTCATAGTGAAGAGAAAGGAGCTACTTTTTTAATGGGGAATAACCCAAAATGGGGACCGACATAGTAAAGCTGAAAACATTAAGACGCCATCAGAAAAGCACTCACGGTAGATTTTCACAGATTAGGTATCTTACATCACAAATTGTCTGATTACATAGTACTTAACATTAATCATCTACTTGGTCTGTGGCACCCATCCAATGGTTCTTGTGAGTATCTGTAACAAAGCTCGTTCCCAGCCGACGTTTGTGAACATGTGTGAGTGTATGACCTGTGTGGGTTACCAAGGTAAACATCCCTGTAATATTTTACATAAGAGCACATGCCCGGCACGCAGCCAGTAATTCGAGCACAAAGCACCAAGTTTTTATATCACAATATGTGTTTTGTAAACGTAATATGTCGAAACGGTAAAGTGTACGCACATTCTATGAACATAGGTAACTCTATGGAAGTTTACCAAATTGAAGCGTACACAGTACCCTAGTAGTGATAAGCTTTATGTTGTTCGTAGGTGGGGTTTACACCTCGAGTGATATAATTGTTTTAATCTATCGCTAATGACGTGAACAACAAAACATAAAAACTCCATGGACCATTTTAAACACAAGCCACAAATTATAAAAATAACAAAATGTATCTATTTTCTGTTTTCAAATAATGTGATACCTTCCAAATGTTATTCACGTCGTTAGTTACGTAATCACAGTTTTATTCCAACAGGAAAAAGTGACGGATGAGAAAGAGATGTATGGGCGAGCGGATCCTACACAATGCATGCTTACACTTTTTTATTTCTGGGCACATTCTGCATTCAGTGATTGCATCGGGTAGGGTAACGAGATTTGAGTTGCAGGATTTGATTTTTGGATTGTGGCGTAATATTGAGATTGTGTAGTTCCCGGAGCACCTCCAATGAATGTGACTGCTGTTGCCGTGTCGCCTACTGCTATAAGAGTGTCGTGGCAACCGCCGCCCGCGGAGCGAGCGAACGGCCGCATTGCTTACTACAAGCTGCTTTGCGCGGAGTCCGGTCGTGGGGACTCTGAAGCGACGGTCGTCAAGTTGAACCAGACGACGTTTCTCCTGGACGAGCTTCGTCGCTGGACGGAGTATCGCATCTGGGTCCTTGCCGGGACCAGTGTCGGCGATGGACCCGCCTCTTACCCCATCACTATTCGCACGCACGAAGACGGTACGTGTCATTGAGATTGTATACTGACCACTGCAAATTAATTTTTGTCGCTCGATTTTTTGATACTTAAACAAACGAGCTAATTACTAAGGGCCTTACATAAACGCTGCTTAAAGTTAGCCAATGCTTAAAATCTTCTGTCAACTTCAATTATAATTATCATTTAAAATTTATTATCATCAATACCTATATAATTAATTAATGAAATTAAATCATTATTATCTGCGACACAATTCAATTAATTATCTTGTATATTGTGATTGCCTGTTATTTATAATTATTTCTTTATTAACTAATTTTTTTCCAATATTTAATTATTATTTATATGTTAAATAATCACGGGACAAGCCAGTTGTTGGCCTCAATTAAATGATTTTTATTTATTTATCATCATAGTTTTAATACTTGATTCTGAAGAGTTTATTCAATTAAGAACATTTTTGCCAATTTGGCAACTAGCACCATTCCATTCCACCAAGAATAAGAAATAAGTTCTTAATATTTTCAGATTTGGACAACCATCCAAAATGAGAAAGCACAGGCTAATCAACTAATAATTTATTATGGTGCTACCATTGTCGGTGTTCATCGTTTTATTTATTTATTTATTTGTAGAGGTTCAATAAAACTGATTTTCTTTTTACTTAAACATGTATTTTTATTTATTTATTATTTTCTTTTATATTGTTTTTTTTTTGTTAATATTGGACTACCCACATAGTACGATTGGTACAGTTGGCTCTGCCTTCTGAACTGTAGGTCGTGAGTTCAGTCCCCACCCAGGGCCAACATAATAATATAAATGTATGTGCTGTGTCCTTATATTATGTTGTGAAGAAAAAGTAAAGTTTTTTAAGTATTCTAATTCCCATAGCCAAGCTTAGCCTAATATGGAGCTAGATGGCGTTATTTTAAAATTCTATTGTCTATACTTACCTACGCAGTATTTCTTTATTTATTTAATTTCAAAACCGCTCGTAATTTAATTAATTTATACTATTGCTATACTTCAACTATAATGAGATAATAAAAATAGAATTTTACTTCTCTTTATGAAAAAATTTAATAGTAAAAATAAAAATGATTTATAAATGATTTGTTTTGTCTATATATCGTAGTAATTGAACTAGCCCGAATTAATTCATCCAATACTACACAAGTGCTGTATGTATATTAAATTAAATTAAATTACTGATTAAGTAAATCATAAAATCGAGCGATGCTGCCAAAGAAATCTTTTCAACTTTGACTAAAAAATAATTAACGATTTTCTTAATTAACGAATTTCTTTGGTCGTGTAATATCAAAGGGACTGTTAAACATAATACCTATTTCTAATTAACCTTATTGGTTCAATATTTGTCATATCAAATCACCTGTTAAGTAATGAAATAAGTATAAATATCTAAAAGAGGAGCTACACAAAATACTTGTAATTAATTACCTTTGATATTACACAATAAATAGGTGGGTAAAATTAAACTGATTTCAACACATGAAATGAAAATGAAACTAACAATTTAACAATATTTTCAACACTTCTTGGATTCTTGGTACCGGTAATTTTATATCATCCATTAAAATTATCCATCAAGTAAATCATTCTATTTCCAATTTAAAAATCATGATTTATTATACAGATATGGATAATTTTACTTATGAAAAAGATACCAGTTGAAATGGAAACATTTCTTCATTAATATCACGTGAATTTTATCAATATGTATATTTTATTTCACTCTGCAAAATTATTACACTGATACTAAATATTTACTGTTTTAATTGTGAAATCGTCTAATTAAGCCGAGCACATTTGTTTCCATTTTGACTGCAAATGAATATCACATGTAACTTGTGATACTGTTGAATTTGATGGTGATGGTTTTATTATAATCATTATGTTGTTAGCATAACGGTAAAAGGTCTTATTCATAACATTAATTTCCTGAAAGCGCATATTACTACCGAGATACTAATCATTGATTTCTTTTGTTCCTTTTTTGTGAGCACATAGCAGGAATCTAAACAAGGAGGTTAAATCTCGTAACAAAATTTTTCTATGCTTGCCGAACATTATATATCATCACAGGTTTTGGTTTCACTGTATTTTAACCGCTTTTATCAGCGGCATAGAACTGATAATTCCACTCACTGTCACATGTAATGATTTCATTATGATGACGCGTCCCATCGACTCGTCATCAGCAACTCGCTAAGATGGCACTCACTGAAATGCAAACCTTATATTGCACCTGGTATAGTGTCAAAAGCACAGTTATTATTGATTTTGGCGCACAATTGTTGAGTATTTAGAGATGAACACAATTTTGCATGCTTTCTTTACCGACACAGCACCGTTTTCGTTCAGTTATTTTCACTGAGCACCGGTTAGGTAGGCGTTTGCGGCACGCGGTTCGTTTGACCGCGCTATGCAAGCGCTGCACTTTTAGGCGCACTCTGCACAATAGCGACGACACGAGGTGAGAGAGCGAGTGCGTGACACATCAAAGGCCGGCCGCCTGCGCTGCTCATCACACGAGCCTTTCGTAAATGTCGCTTCTCGAGCGGCCTTTGCCTGCAGGCTGTAGTTCTGAGCGCCCATTCGGCGCGGGCCACCTCCGACACGCACCAAGGCCCGAGCGCCGCATTTGAATACCAATACCGTTCCCACACGACACGCGCGCATGCTATACTATACTCATACGACTACTTCTACTCACTGTACTCTCTACTATTATACTATATACTATTAGCGGGTGCGTCCGGGCCGAAGCGATCCCGAGGATCCGCTAAATTCCTTCCTTACCCCATTGGCATTACGGGATCCGAGGGATTTGAACCGCGACTATCTTCGCCTGTACTCCCCGAATGCTCGATACTAGACTACGCGCTACCTCTATCTTTCTCTATCTCTGTCTATTTCACTTGCTCTTGCTAAAACTTCTTGGCAGTAGGAGTTTCAGTCTCGCCTCTCTTCTTTCTTCTGTAATCCTATCAGGCTCGTCGTGCATGTACACTAGATATTGTGACATACATATAAATATTATGCCTAACGTTCGCTATTGCCGTTAACCACCGACGAGCGGGGAATGAACTCAACGGACCACACCGGCATCAGACACTCCTGTTAAGTACGACTTATCTACTTACAACATTATTCTAGAAGATGCAATGGACACTGACACACATTGACTACATCACAGAGGATAACACGAGGTACGAGCCACACACACAGAAGCAACGATGGGCGCACATTGACAACCAGACACTGAAGCACACACACATAGACTGGCGCTGTCGCGTTAATCAATACATGTGCGTGTGAGTGACTCCTCTACGACGTGGGGCGAAGAATATTATGCCGTGCCGCTCGCCTTTCTCTGGACGTGACACGTGCTTTTCCGCTCGTAAAAAGTTCCTCGTGAGAACGTTCCACGCAAACAATTTCAGTCCATTCAGAAAATAAAATTCGTACCTTTGCTCGCTAAGAACAGAAAAAGGCGATGCGCACGAACCTAGACCGACACCGGCGTCCCCGAGCGGCTTAACCCGAGTGTGCCTCCTAAAGAGCTCAAAATACACGAGGAAGTAAAATAAGAGTGCCTCCCATTTCGCCAACAAGCGTTCTACTCGTAATCTCTCACTTAGTAGTTCCGTTCGCCCTGCAATGTTCGCACAATTTGTCTTAAATGTATTTGAATGCGTTTTTCTCTTTTTTCTCTCGTCACTGACTTTGTATGGGCCGCTGGTAACCCGTACAGCCATAAGGAGTGAGTATACATTACTATAGTGCTTGTATCGGTGTGCGTTTGTGCTTGTGCCTATAAGCTTTATGTAGTACCTTCCTAGCAATACTCTAACTATTCTCAAACAAACTGCAAGAGATATCTTCAGGCATGACTTCGTAGACCTTAACAGCGAAGACACACCAAGTTTTCTTAATTAACTTTGTGCTCCCAAGTCTAACGTCCCGAAGCATGATCCCTTGCAGCGTGTGAATTAATGATGTTTCTAGATTTAGATATGCTGCTTTGGATAACCTTTAGCGAATTACTAAATGTTTGATTCTCTGTAAATGCCTGACAATTTTAGTTGTTCTAAACGATGTGGATTGAAAGGTAATGGTTTTAATTGGTTTATGGTGATGTGAAAGGGCGTAAATGATTATGTCTCAGTGTGTGTTGGTATTCAAATGCCCGATCGAGATGCTGACAGCGGGTGTAGCCACTCGCCGCTGACTAAAATACTCTATCAGCATCGGCGACGGTGATTACCGACCGCACAAACCGCAGCTTTCCCAAAAACTGTTTGCAGAAGCTTCCTTCCAATTTAAACCCTATGAATTCGCTTTAAGGTAGTATTTTTATAGTGCTCCCGTAGATGCTGATAGGGCATTTTAGGTCTATAGAAAAACAGGTCGGGTACAAGTGTTAACATGTTTTTTGTGTGCTCACAGTGCCTGGCGAGCCCCAAGATGTCAAGATCAATGCCATCAACTCCACCTCCATCCATGTCACTTGGAAAGCGCCCCATGAGAAAGAAAAAAATGGCATCATTCGCGGATACCACGTTCATGTGCAAGAGCTCAGAGATGAGGTAACATTTTATCAATTTATTACTGACTAAGACTTTTCAACATGTCCCCAACACAACAGGTGCGACTAGTGATACGGTGGTTCTGAACTGTTTCTTAACTTGGTATTGTGTTTCCCAGGGCAAAGGTCTTCTTAATGAACCAATGCGATTTAACGTCATGGATGAAACAACTCTCGAGTTGAACGTCACTGGTCTTCAGCCAGATACAAAGTATAGCGTCCAAGTGGCTGCCCTAACAAGGAAGGGAGATGGTGATCGGAGTCCACCAACGACCGTGAAGACGCCTGGTGGTGTACCAAATAGACCTATTGTTACGTTAAAGTAAGATACGTTCTTCAAATAAACAGGTTTTAAAGGAATTAAGCTTCTAGGTAACTAGCTTCAACCAACTAATTTGACTCATTTATTTCAGGGTTTTGGAGAGAGAACCTATAGTATCAATAGAATTAGAATGGCAGAAGCCGACGCAGACATACGGAGATTTACTCGGATATCGACTGAGGTTCGGAAGTAAAGATCAAGTGCCTATGGAAGAACTCATGTTTCCTATTAAAACATCTTCGTACAAGTTAGTTGACTTAGAAAGAGGAATACAGTATGAATTTAGGATAGCAGGTAAAAATCACATCGGCTTCGGTCAAGAAGCAATAAAGTACTGGTTAACTCCAGAAGGTGCTCCAAAAGGCCCACCGACAAACGTCACGTACCACTTCCAAACCCCTGACATTATTAGCGTCACTTGGGAGCCTCCAATCAGAGCAGACCGTAGCGGCCAGATTAAGAAATACGATATACAATTTTACAAAAGAGGCGATCAATCTTCGATGGTAGAAAAGACGACTGTAACGATGAAAGCAGTGTTCACCGGTTTGGAGGAAGATGCGCACTATGTCTTCAAGGTCCGAGCGTACACTGATCAAGGAGCAGGGCCTTACAGCAAAGACGTTACGGCTCATACTGAAAGAGATATTGGTAGAGCGCCCATGTCTGTCAAAGCCGTGGCGACTTCTGAATCAGGCGTTGAAGTCTGGTGGGAAACTTTCAGGTCAAGGAAGAGGATTATAGGGTACGTCATATTTTACACCATGACCCCTGTTGAGGATTTAGATGAATGGCAGCAAAAAAGTATTCATGTAACGCATTCTGCTGATATAGAAAACTTGGAGAAATTCGCAGAATACGCGATCGCAGTTGCAGCTAAAACGACTGATGGACTCGGAAGATTATCTGAAAAGGTTACCGTGAAAGTCAAACCAGAAGAAGTGCCTTTACATTTAAGAGCTCAAGACGTATCCACACATTCCATGACTCTATCCTGGTCACCTCCATTACGGTTAAATCCGCTTAGCTACAAAATTTCTTATAATGCAATTAAAGAGTTTGTGGATTCTTTGGGTATGACGCAAACTCAAGAAATTCCAAGAAGGGAAATTATTGTAAAGCACGAAAGAACATCTTATTCGATAAATGATCTTTCGCCTTTCACAACGTACAATGTTAATGTTAGTGCCATTCCTAATGACGACTCGTACAGACCGCCAACGAAAATAACTGTCACCACTCAAATGGCAGCTCCAAAACCGATGGTAAAACCTGATTTCTACGGAGTCTTTGAAAACGAAATCCTCGTTATATTACCTCAAGCTTCAGAAGAATACGGCCCCATATCTCATTATTATTTAGTTGTAGTGCCTGATGATAATGCTCATAATCAGAAGAATCCCGATCAGTTCCTAACAGATGATTTAATAAAGAATAATGCTAGAACAGATGATGAAAATGCGCCTTATATTGCTGCCAAATTCTTACAAAGAAATATTTTGTACACATTCCATTTGGGTAACGATGAGATGTATGAAGGCTTTTTGAATAGGAAATTAAATCCAGATAAAAAGTATCGTGTATTTGTGAGAGCAGTAGTCGATACCCCACAGAAACATTTGTACACTTCTAGTCCATTCTCGGAAAATTTATCTATGGATATGCGGGCAGCTCCTCCTGGTGAAGAACCAAGCAGACCGAACCCCAAAGATATAAACGGAGACCCAGAGATCAGAATAGAGGAGAATAGAAAGGAAGCTGGCATGATCTGGGTCATTGGACCGATAATCGCGGCTTTGATGCTTTCGTTGTTATTGGTGCTGCTGTTCATAGTTAAGAGACGAAGACAGCCTTGCAAAACACCCGACCAATCAGCCGTTACCAGACCTTTGATGTCAGCTGATGTTGGTTTCGGTGCGCCGTCTGATCCTGTAGAAATGAGACGATTAAACTTCCAAACACCGGCTATGATCTCTCACCCGCCCATTCCAATCTCTGAGCTAGCGGAACACATCGATAGGTTGAAAGCCAATGACAATCTCAAGTTTTCTCAGGAATACGAAAGTATCGAGCCTGGACAACAGTTCACTTGGGACCACTCCAATATGGATGTAAACAAGCCTAAGAACCGTTATGCTAATGTAATAGCTTACGACCACAGTCGAGTAATCCTACAGCCCATCGACGGAATACTCGGAAGCGACTATATCAATGCCAATTATTGCGACGGTTACCGCAAGCATAACGCTTATGTGGCCACCCAAGGGCCCTTACAGGAAACGTTTGCTGATTTTTGGCGGATGTGCTGGGAATTGCGGACGTCTACTATTGTTATGATGACTAAATTAGAAGAGAGAACAAGGATTAAATGCGATCAATACTGGCCCAGCCGTGGAAGCGAAAGCTACGGTTCGATGACCGTGACAATTGCAGAAGTTCAAGAACTAGCTACTTATTGCATTCGGACATTCCATGTGACAAGAAAAGATAGCACCGAAAGACGTGAAGTTAAGCAGCTACAGTTTACTGCTTGGCCTGATCATGGAGTACCAGATCATCCGGCACCGTTCTTGCAGTTTTTACGACGTGTTCGTGCTCTTAACCCACTTGATGCTGGTCCATTGGTCGTGCATTGTTCGGCTGGTGTCGGCCGCACTGGGTGCTTCATTGTTATTGATTCGATGCTTGAGAGGGCCCGTCACGAGCGCACTGTTGACATTTACGGACACGTCACGTGCTTACGAGCTCAACGCAACTACATGGTGCAAACCGAGGACCAGTACATATTTATCCATGACGCGTTGCTCGAAGCTGTTGTCTGTGGCGACACTGAAGTTCCAGCCCGCAACTTACACGCACATATCCAAAAGTTGCTACGCGTGGACACGATCGAGAACATCACCTGTATGGAGTTGGAGTTCAAAAAGCTGACCAATATGAAAGCTGATTCGAGTCGTTTTGTATCGGCTAGTCTGCCTTGCAACAAACATAAGAATAGGCTGGTTCATATCTTGCCGTATGAGTCTACTCGCGTATGTCTCACGCCTCGCGATGGCTCTGACTACATTAATGCGTCGTTTGTTGATGGCTACAGATACAGAGCTAATTATATCGCCACTCAGGGTCCGCTGCCTGACACTACTGACGATTTCTGGCGCATGCTCTGGGAACACAACTCTACTATTATTGTGATGCTGACCAAATTAAAGGAGATGGGACGAGTGAGTTGATCTGTTCTCTTTTCGTGAAGTGTTTTTTGTCCAGATGTGTTTGTGCAGATATTTGATATTTTTTTTTTTTTAGGAAAAATGCCATCAGTACTGGCCCTCGGATCGTTCTGTGCGTTATCAATGCTTTGTTGTTGACCCCATCGCAGAGTATAATATGCCACAGTACATCTTGAGAGAATTCAAGGTTAGTAATGCATACCAATAATTTGGTTAAACAGGACCATATTTTCACCTTTGTTCATATATTTTGATTTAAAGCATTAGTTAGATGTTTTAATCCCTTCACGTTCACAGAGCCATGACCCTTCGGTAAATAGTTAATTTGGTCGGATTTCGCTCCATAAGGAGTCCCATTCGGCTGTTATATTTCTTTAAGACCATCATAAGTTTCTGTTAACTCACAAAATCGAATATTTCGTCCAGGTAACAGACGCCCGCGACGGTGCGTCCAGAACTGTCCGCCAGTTCCAGTTCACTGACTGGCCAGAACAAGGGGTGCCGAAGAGTGGCGAAGGATTCATCGACTTCCTGGGACAAGTGCATAAGACGAAAGAGCAATTCGGGCAGGACGGGCCTATTACCGTACATTGCAGGTTAGTGACGATGAAGGTTTCAACCGAAAGAAATGGACTTTGCGGTGTGTCCAATGAACCACTCAGAACCCAGTCTCCTAAATATTTGACGATGGCTCTCACGAAACTTTTATTATTTTCATAACTACTAAGTTGGCCATATTTTTAAATTCGTTTCTCTGACCGTTCTCTTTTTTGCAATTTCATCTTGTTTCAGGTACTTCGAACCAAGTTTAAAAGAAACTGACCGTTGTAGTTTGAATAACACGTGTGTTTTTTCCATAGTGCGGGCGTTGGTCGTACCGGCGTGTTCATAACATTGTCGACGGTGTTGGAGCGGATGCAGTACGAAGGTGTGGTTGACGTGTTCCAAACTGTACGCACACTGCGCACGCAGCGACCCGCCATGGTACAGACTGAGGTTAGTACACTATGTTTTAGACTAAGTTCAGTCAAATTCAGTTCAGTTCAGATTGAGTTGTATAATGTTAACTACACTTAAATAATTAGGTACGAAGTACAATAAATATTTGCACTGAAGATACTTATCTAGTCACGTTGATATACTCAGTTTAACTACTACACAATTACTTATTATGGGCCAAACATCACATACATATTTAGTTCTGGACTTCTGGGTAACAAAGGGGAAGTTCTACGAAACCCGCACCTGATTTTCTCCCTCTTTTACCCGACTACTGCAAAAAGGAAGGTTATGAGTTTTTTTTTGTTGAAATGGGCATGTACGTTTGACATGAGAACAACTTACCTCATGGTAAGTGACGAAGTTGTCTACGGTGGAGCACGTTTGCTCATGAAATGCCCATTCACTCTTGACTTGTAAAGACCTAGGGAGGAACTACTGTTAATGTTCAGTTTGACCGGTGTAACTTTAGTATGTAAGCATAAGTATATAGGTATGTACGTTCATAAATCAATCTCCTAAATTATTGAGTTTCAATTAACAAGGTTTTTGTACCACAGGACCAGTACGAGTTCTGCTACCGGGCTGCACTAGAGTACCTAGGATCCTTCGATCACTACACCAACTGTCGCTGAGATCGGTTCGTGTAAGCGCGCGGGGCCCTGTCTGTCGTTTCTATTCGTACTTTATCTATGCGGATTCGAGGAGTATAGGATAACAGTTTAAATAATAAACAACTTTTTTATTATTTATGGCTTAAGCCACTGATCATTATCAATGTCAGAATACATCAATTTAGCAAAAGAAATAGTAGATAAGAGGTTAATAAGGCCCGTATTACAATACAGAATGATGCTAAGTCGTGAATCCGTAGTTGAGATTTTGTTTATAAATTGAAAATTTTACGAGTTAATTTTTCTATTAAATCTTCAATTGAGAACCGATTGGCGACTAAACGCTATTTTATAATACGCACCTATTTGTACGTAGTACGTAGGTACTACGTACGTATACGTACGTACTACGTACGTATATGTAGGTACTTAGGTACGTACCTACTTATGGACTGTTTTGTTAAGTAAGTATAATAAAAGATCTGTAAGGAAAGTACTTATTAGGTAAATTGCGTGATTGAAGAAATCTAATGTTAGATGCAAACTTTGATAGGTTATATTTTTATAGGTATTACAAAAATGTTTTTTAATCTAGTTTTACCCGTTATTATAGTTTTATCCGTTTTTGGTGAACATCACATATAATCTATTTCTTTTGCAAACTACCTATATTTTTGTAGATGTATTCTGATTGTTGGTAATTAGGTGCTGCACACTGCACGTAACATTAACTTCGGTTTACAAACATACAACTTACGCCATGCCAGATGACAATAAAATTAGTGTTAAAAATCATCTTTTCATGAGCCCTTTGTCACAAATCACTGTTCCCATCATAACCAAAATAAAAAATAACGAGAAAGAACTTAAAATAATACTTATCAACTATATAAATCTAAATATATTGCCTTGTTAACACCAAGTAAGTCAGTGCCCATTCCAGCTAATGACGCGACCGCGAGTTTAGTGCGCCACAGAAAGTTGTTATCTCGGAGAAGTCACGCTATTGTGGCTTTCGGTGTAAACAAGACATAACTCTAATTTAATCGTTATCTCGATATTTTTTGCCTGCTCCTCGATTCCGTGACAATGATACGTAGACTGACCTAGACAGAGCCTACTTCGCTCGCCAACTAGTGCTGTACCCGCTACATCGACTGATTACGTACGATAAACTCACTAACTCGATGTTCTCTATGAGGCTAAACATACTAGTGCCTAGAACGCTACTTATGATATATTTAACAATTGTGACCATTCAATACATGATTGTGAGTCGAAAAGGGTAAATAATTATATTATCCTATAAATAAAAAACTTATGATAGACCTAACGCAGCTGTTCACGCTATTTTTGTCTCTTAAATCGAACAGTCTAATGTTAAAGTCCATATAAACGGTTGATACTTAGATGCATTTATGAAAGTTTCGATATTATAACGGTCAGTGTATAATTACGCCGCGAATATATAATTTGCTATCGATATTAAAGTAATATAGTGAACCAGTGCGCTTAGACTAAAACTTATGCGATATAATTAATCGATTCTGATCGTAACATATACAGACATTATTATTGTAAAATGTATAAATAGTTATTACAGCTGTAATTAGAAGTTTATTTTTCATATCGAGTGTTAATATGTTTAAGTAGTGTAAAGTGGTAAACGACTTCATTATTGCAATATTATCGGACTATTTAGACGAATCGGCTGTGTCGTGTGAATTCTTGTGTCAGTTCTAAAAAACTATGTGTGCGTAGTACATAAACTTATGTAAATACTTAGTTATATTATCGATACCTACTTTCAACCCTATGTTGTGTAAATGCATTTATTTTTTCTTGCCCAGTTATTTGCCCAGTTCGTCTTTTAGTAAAATCGATCCATTACGTATCGATAAATAATGTTAAAATGAACAGTTTTATATCAGTCTTGCTTGGCCATATTCTTGCTGTAGCGTCTCGTTTACATTGAATTTAGTACCTACTTGACCAAGAATAGGTCGACTACTTCTCTTAAGCTATGTGCTTCGATCGAATAAGATCGCGTTATAATTTTATTTTTAAATTGAATCTATATTATTCTTACTTGTTATAATTAAGTCCGACTTTTGTAAGTATAGTAATTTAAGTTTTATAATCAATGCTTGCTTTTAGAGTATGATCGTGATCGATGACATATCTATTTAGGTAGAAAACTGTTTGCCGTCTGTGTGGTAATAGTAAGGAATGTGGAGAGATGGCGTTTCATTATTTGATTCGTATCTCGTGGCAAAAATGTATGAAGTTGAAGTGCTGGAAATGTATGCGTGAGGTCGGATCCTGATGATTCTGTATTTACAATCTATTATTAAATTACATTGAGCAGCTAATAAAAATAAATAAAAAGATTGGGCTAGTCTCAATCCAGACTACCTAATGGGCAACTTACTCCAATTAGTAGTAGTGGATTGTTTTAACCTCAATAGCTACCTATAAAAGATCATATTGATGTAATATGACTGAACCTAATAATAAAACCAAGTCTGGATCCGGCTACGGTAAAGACTTTCTTATTGTTTAATGGCAGCTATAATTTTAATTTGTTTTTATTGATTTTAGTAATGTTTAAGGAATTATGTTTTCCGACTGCTGCATCTCTGTCACCCTACTGTAAGCTATCTTTAAGTGTAGTTCGTTATTTTAATATTTTACAGTAACCCCTTTGTCTAGTAAAAACTAAGGTTCTTAGGTTTTTCACTCGTTTTATAAAACTATACCTTACTATTGTATCGATCTAGTTACGTATAAGTTAATGAGCTTGTATGTAAATTAGTAAGTAATGTCGCAGTCTTCAAACCGTTAATCGAAATAATTGTGAATGAGAACCTCTTTAAAAAAAAATCAACCGCAACACTTCGATAAAAAAAAACATTTTAGATGCAGAATGACAGCTGCGATAACTTAGCTGGCTGTGTATCGATATCGATATTTGATCTAAATCGTAACTGCCAATCCCTTTAAATAATACATTAAAAACTATACCTACTATTCTATGTTAAAACAATATAATAATGATACATAACGTAGAATATATTGAGGATAATTGTTAAATTGAAATTATAGGCAAATTTAATACTCTAATAAGTTGAATGAATCTTGTACTTATTTAGCGAGTTCGAGGCATTTACAAGCTTTATAAAAAAACTATCAATGAACTAAGCTTTATAATCATTCCCTTTACTTTTTGATTTTTATATTAAGTAACTAAGGTAGGTACATATACATTATGTGCCGATATATTTATTTTTTGTTTCATCATTTTTCCAGCGTTTGTTTTATATTCATACGCACATTAACGATCTCTTGTACAGTTTTTACTCGCGTTTTAGGCTTAGGGAGTTAATGTATTCAGCCAATCAATTGTTTTTTTTAATTCATCATTAATTATAGCCTATGTTTTAACTGCAACAGCTGTTGTTACACACGTGATTGCCATGCCATATCGAGGTGCTCTTGATTCCATTGTTAAGTACAAACGTTAATATTTTTTCACTGAATCATGTCATAATTTATTTAACTAAGTATACCATAGACAATCCATCAGTTGAAGTTTGTTAAAAGACTGATTTACGTGCTGATAATAATGTACCACTAATTTTGAATGTCTTCGTATTTGTTCCCACTTGTTTTGTGTTATTTGCAAATAATGGTATTTCATTGAATTCTTTGTTAATTGATTTGAATGTAATAAACTAATGAATTTATAAATTGTATGTGGACACATGAGCTCAGAGTTACTAGCTAAGGAATTATTGTACAATATTTAGGCATCAAATTATACAACTTGTCTATTAATAGGTAAGTAATTTTATCGTGATACTATTATTCGATCTAGACAAATATTTATAGTTCTTAGTTTTGGCAATAATTCCTTGGCTTGTTGTCTCGTTAGATAAGTGAAACCCAATGTTCGAAAGTCTTGCTTGTTACCATGTACTTATGTAGGTACTTACTTACCTATAAAAGTTGTAATGTCAATAAACAAACTCGCCATTAGCGTAGCGATATTAATTTGCGTGGTTTTGAAACAAAAATGGCAGTTAATCGCCGTAGCTTTAAATTATAATTAATTTAGTGCAATTAAAATAGCAGACGCAGTTTTGGCGGGGGAGTGTGAATGTAACTGTAGATGTTTGTAGACGAATTATAATTATTTTGTAAAACTACCCGCGCTGCGTCTCGGACACAGTGGATTCGCAAATTATACATATGTATATGAAGAAATAAATTTATGTGAGACCATTATAATGTTTTTCATTCAAAATCCAGATCTTAGTTATTAAAATAGGCACAGTATTTCCAAATTTCCTAAATTTTTTAGTTAAGACCGCTTACCCAAGCGTTCCTAAGTTAACAAAGTTATTAACTGATAGTTTTAAAGAACATACTAACCTAACCTATTACTACTTACTCACGTGAGTCAGTCAGCCAGTCCAGAGTTTTTGAACATCGAAAACGAAGAGATGTTCATCGATATTTTTATCAATAAAAATGTGGGCTGATTTTGAAAATTTTTTTATGTGCAATATATATGTGCTACCTAGTAGGTACCTACATTCCGTATTTGATCCTAAATCTAGAAGGATCAAATTTCTATTTAAATGTTTATGTAAAATGATTTATTTACCGACCATTTTGCGATTTAATACAATTAAAAATGTAGGTGCTTTAGAAATCCTACACAAATTCCGCAATTCTGGTGCGGCCAGTATAATGGTGTCCGCAACGGATAATCCGATGATACAAATTATACACCGTTGCTCTAAAACTATTTATGACTTATTTATTCACCAGTTACTGTAACCACGTATCTACTTATCTAGTTAGGTACTAACAAACGCTAATTTATTTAGTAGGTATGCTACTAAGTATAGCTGCCCTAGCCTCTGGCTGGCATGGGCTAGTTAATTTTTATGGGTTACCCCACTTTTTTTGCTTTCAAACCACCTCTGAGTTACAGTGAACTAAACATAAATAAAAGTTATTCGAAGTCAGTCAAGCTTTTTTTGTTCAGCGAGATTAACGAAAAACAATTGATTTAGAACCGGAAGACGCAGCGTAGGCCGGCCCCGCACTAGGTGGACCGACGACCTGGTGAAAGCCGCGGGGAGTCGATGGATGCAGGAGGTGAGCAGCCGCTCTAAGTGGCGCTCCCTGGGGTAGGCCTATGTTCAGCAGTGGACGTCTTCAAGCTGTTAATGATGATGATGAATTGATTTTGATTTTTTACTTAATTATGTCTAATTCGTATACCTACTTATGTCTAAATTATCAAGTATAAGGTAGACCTACATTTATTTTAAGTAGGTACCTATAAGTACATTCAGAATAGCGATTTATACCTTAGTTCCAAGTTGCATTTTGACGGAGAAGCTGGACTCAAAGGCTTGATAGGTAAATATGTCTCGGTTCTAATGCCTTACAATGGCATCGACACAGAACGAGATTTAGAGGAAGCGCTACACCGTAGTTTGAAGTCGTGCTGTAAAGTTACGCTGCTTCAAAAAGAAAATCGTGTTGGAAATTTAAGGCTTCAGTTCTAGACTTACCTATATGCATGTAGGTAAACATTTTCAGAAACGCAGCTTACTTAAGGTACAAAACTATATACAGTTGCATAACCGTATTAAAGCAGGACCATGTCCTAATCGGACCTTATAGATAGGTACGGCCTTCATAGATCATTGATTTATGAAGGCCGTCCCTGCTGTTATAATTAGAAGTTTAAATGGCATTGGGTAGCTCCCACAGAAACGACAGCTGTCGGCGAAGAAAGGTTCTTATTAGCAGAGGTCACCACATGACCCGGAACATGCAACGCAAGCCCGCCACTGGTAGACTGGGTCAAAACCACGAGGAACTGATGGATGCAAGAAGCAAGACGCTCTATGGGAGAGGCTTATGTTCAGCTGTAAATGTCTCAGATTCGATCAGGGATAGGTACAGGGGGCCACCACAACCACAACGTCTTATAGCATTATTAGTTCAATCATACATTGACAAATTACATAAAAGTAAGAATACTGTAATGTTGCAGAGGCAGAGCAGTTTTTATGACGTCACGTTAAATCGTTCACTCAAATACAACTGTCATGTCATGGTGTGTGTGACCTTTACATCTGACGTGCGACAGTGATAACGCCATATAAAAATGTATAGACGTTTCGATTACACGCAGGAATACTTTTCTTTTTTTTTTTTCTTATATTTTGGCTCCACACGTAGTGTATTTAGCCAGTGTCAAGTATTATATTTTGATCGTGTTATAAAATATTTCACGCAAAGTCATGTCCTAGTCATAGTCATAAGTCCAGTCTAAGTCAGGTAGTCATAGTCCAGTCTAAGTCATGCTCTGGCAAAGTGGTGGCAACTTTACTAGAAGCTTCTATGGAGTTTTGGAAGCAACACGAAAAGTCACGTTTCACCACATTATATCACTTGCCCTCACTCATGCTCGTAATTCAGCACTTAATGCATAAAACGCCACCAATTTTAAACATTAACACTGGAAAAAGCACAAGTTTTGAAAAATAATACAATGCAACGACGTGAACTTTTCCGCGTTCCCGCCAAAACTCGCAGGAATACTTTATAAGTTGATTCATGACTTGTTGGCCTGAAGCATTACTGTCACGAACCATGATGGTTTTGTATTAGTTTGTGGTAAGCCTTATGGTCGAAATGTCTCAGACTCTTACAGCCACATAAATTAGAAATAAATAAAATAAAAATCATTTATTTCGACCTATAAACCCATAGAAAGTAAAAAGTTTGAAACGATGACGTTACTGGAAGCCTATACAATATACTTAATTGTTTAGTGTTCTTTGCTTTGCGTACCTATATTTACAAATCTAAAGCCATTCCATTCCATTGTCTTTATCTCCCTGTTTGAAAGTCCATCCCGGGCTACAATAGTCGGCCAATCTCACGGGGCACGTCCTCAGATATTATAATTAACGCCCAGCAATACGTATTCATTGTGCCAATTTGGGTCCGACACAATATTTGGATAACAAGATTACTCTGGTAAAATTAGAGGGAAGACGTCGCCTGAATAAGAAATAGGTGCGAATGTTGTTACGTTTATCCGTACTCTTGTTGTTACTTAATTAGATAGTAATAGGATTAGGATAGATATGTGTTAATTTGCTTTGAAGTTGCTAGGTTTTACACACAGGGATTTTATGGTTTATTCCTGTTTTATAGAAATTTCGTAAGCGGAACTCTGAGCATGTTGAAATGGCAATGGATCTCAGGGATCATACAGACATGGAACGGGAGAGGAGGGCGCTGTCAAGAAGGGCAAATATGATAGCTCGCAGGTTTGCACGATGTACAGCTGAAGTGAAAATTACACTCTTTAGAGCATACTGCACGTCGCTGTACACGAGCAGCCTGTGGGCTAACTACACAAAAAGAGCCTACAGTGCCCTCCGAGTCCAGTACAATAACGCATTCAGGGCAGTGTTGCAATAACGCATTCAGGGCACTGCAGAAGCAGGGCACTGCCCCGCTTCTGCAGTGCCTCGGGCATGTTCGCGGAAGCGAGCATGCGGGCGCGAGCCGCATCCCTGGTGCGCAGAGTGCGGGCCAGCTCCAACACGGTCCTGATAATGATCGCGGGGAGGTGGGACTGCCCCTACATACGGCATTGCTGTGACAGACATGTCACAATGCCGGTTAGATACTAAGTATTATTTGAAATGTTTTGTCTGTGCTTCATTTATTTATTTTATTTTAGTTTAATTTTGTATGTCCTTATGTGTTCTGTGTTTATTGTAAGAGTGTAATTTTAATTTTATGGGTGTAATTTGCCTGAAATAAATGTACTTTATTTTATTTTATTTTATTTATTAATGGGCAGGCCATATCGCTCGCAGAACTAACAACCGATGGAGAAGAAACGTTCGGACGACCACGGCGACCACGAACCGGAAGGCGCAGCGTAGGCAGACCCCCACTAAGTGGACCGACAACCTGGTGAAAACCACAGGGACCCGATGGGTGCTGGAGGCGAGCAGCCGCTCAAAGTGGAGCTCTCTAGGGGAGGCCTATGTTCAGCAGTTGACGTCGCGTCGTGAGCGGTGGTTGTTGTTGATGATGATGAACTCTGTTAGTATAATCTGAGCTGCCGGTAAAACTTCGTAGCACAGAACACACACGTCACAGCCGGAACACGTCTACTGTTACACAAGACACCACTTTAGATGCTTATAATAAGGGGGTAATTCGCTATAATCACCATGCTTAGCGGGCGGCTTGGTGGTCGCAGAAGCTTTTAATGTACCGAAGAAAATGATGCTGCCATTCCATTCACTCGATATTCCTTCAACCGACTTACGGCAGCCACGGGAACAGATGGGGTGGTCTATTCACAAACCACACCGTTGTCCTGAGAATAACAGTAAGCGCAGCGTGCGAGGGGCTTGCACACTTCACAGCTGTTTGTTTGGATCACATTCTACTTATTTTAGCTCTTTCAGCTGACAGCGATCTTTATTAAACCAAACAATTCCGCGGACGAATGTACCTAGGCAGATTAATGGGCTCCTGTAAAATATTATTATTATTATCACGAACGGCAAGGTGGATAATTAACTCCTCTTTCTGGCAGTAACTGATATTTTCACATTAAATATGCACATAAATAATAAGCAGCGACGAAGAAAGTGTTCAATTTGAAATTAGTTGAGCGATGAGAAGCGGCACCTTCGATTAAGTATACTTAATGTTTATGAGCTTAAAGTACTATTATCATCAACAGCCTGAAGACGTTCAGTGCTGAACATAGGCCTCCTGATACCTAAAGAGCGCCACGTTGAGTGGCTGCTTGCCTTCTGCATCCATCGGCGCCCGCGGATTAGGTAATATTATATATAATTCAGGTATATCTAAAATATTGTTTTTGTACGTTGGCTATATTATTATTTAAGTAGGTAGGTACTTAAGGTAATTTTCCGCAGAAGAACTAAAGTGACCGCTATAGCTCTTTTAATGATCAAGTTGAAATGGCAATGGGCAGGCCACATCGCTCGTAGAACTGACAACCGATGGGGAATAAAGGTTCTCGAGGGCGAGCACGAACCAGAAGACGCAGGGGAGGCTGGCCCCCCACTAGGTGTACCGACGATCTGCCCACAGACTACTAAGAGATACTACCTGCCGGGCTAGGATGCGCACCGTGAGATACGTCACCCACGTGATGACAAATTTACTCGATGTAGACAAGTTTCTCGTTTACCCTACATGCACACCGCGACAGAGAAGTTTGTCGTTGTATCTCGCGTAGACAAACCAATATTGCCCTTTTATAACTCTTACTGTATTTTAATATGGCAACACCGCTTTCGTTCATTCATTTTCATAGTTTTTTACATGAACGCGACCTTAAAAGACAGAAACAGTTATATATTGCTGTTTCTGTCTTTCGTCAAACAGCAAAGAGTATATAATTCTTATAGCAGAAAGTCAAAAAACCGTCTGTTGAAATATGAAAACATTGAAAAAAATTTCAAATTCTGCTCGAAAATTTGGATTTACATTGAAAATGGTTGCAAGTTCAGAATTCGCCCTATATACAATGCAAGCATATAAACGTGAGTAAAGTTCGATTAAGCCTTAATATTGAAACCAGCAGGTCTGTGTGTCTGCACTCGAATATTGAGTTAGTTCCTTTGTAATCACGGAACATTCCTTTCTGCCGCAATCATTGCATGAGGCATGAGGAATACTTGTTATTAGTTGGATACAAGTACAAACCTTCTGTTCAAGACTACAGTCCGATACTAGAAAACATATGTAGTTTGTTGCTCTGTACATAAAATCAAACCTGTACCTAATGAGATGCACTATTGTTTCAGAATCAAAAGTATTAAGAAGCAGATAAAAATATTTTTATAAATATATAATAATATTATGGCTCAACACCCAGAGCTTTCCGCTGGCACAGAATATATAGTACTAGTAGTACCGCAGGAGAATATTGTTTGCCACAAGGAGCCGGTACACATCAGTACCTAACAATATATTGACTTACTTGTTCATCTAAAACACCTACAATAATATTAATACCACCAACATTATAATATCGTTACACAAGACGGAAATCTTAATATGTACTTATAAGAATTAAGTGTACGCTAATAAATGTGATTTAAATAAAATAAGTGTTTTAATAGATAATTATATTTAAGTAGGTATATTATGTAGGTACCTATATATTAATGAAAATCCTGATAATTTCAACCTATGCATCTAGCTCGAGCTTGATTTTTTATACCTTTTATAGCTTCCACAAATAGATAAACATTCGCGTTATCTCTTCATTTGACAGCACGAGATGAGTTTCTTGCGCTGCCATGTTAGCACAGGTAGACATAACGTGATATCTCTATTATTGACGACATAAAGTGTCGAGAAAATTTTGTCGCGGTGCGCATGCTAGCCCGGCTGGTGAAAAACGCGGGGAGCCGATGGATGCAGGATACGACAAGCCGCTTAAAGTGGCGTTCTCTGGGGGAGAATTAATGGCTTGATGTTAAAAGTAAATATTATTTCATAAATACTGTATTTAGGTACATGCAAGGACAGGTAAATTATAAATACCCTTCTATCTAAAGGCAGATAAAGGTTAACCACTTACTCTTATCTTAAAACAGAACATTTATCTACTCCGAGCTCTCTCCTTTAAATACGTGTCTGTCTACCTAATTTTTAAATAAGAAAGGCAAACGATGTCACGCAAAATAAGACTTAATTTGGCCAAAGTAATGGATATTACTAGAGTCGCAAGGGGTATCCGGCTAATATCCGACAGAATCCAAAAAAATCGTATGATGGATTCAGACCCAGTGAATTAGTGAAAGAATTCAATTTACAATAACATTGTCCTTCCCGTTCCTAAACTTTCCTCCTACATTTGTTTCTTTCTTTTAAGTTCAGGGCCCGAAATCTGCTATTTTGTGTCATGTTTAATTGTGTCATAATGGTTCATGAATTGTACTATAATGACAGATTTTGACACTAATGTTAGTCTACAAACCATAAGTAGACTACCATTAGTGTCAAAATCTGTCATTATGGCACCATTCATGAACCATTATGACACGATTGAAATAAGCGTTATTCTTCTATGTGTACCGACATAGAAATGTCTTTCATATTTTAATTTCAAGGAGAGACAGATTGGGGGGGTGACTTCAATCACAGCAGTCAGCACTGCCAGCATATCTGTCTAATTTCTGTCTGTGTTACTAACCTATCTGAGAACGTAACAATCCGGCCAATCGGCTATCCATCTCTAGATATTACAATGTACCTACTTCTACAGTCAGCTTCCATTACGTAAAATGTGAGATAAAAAATTCTTGTATTAAGTGGCTTAGACGGTTAGGGCAACGGTAATTTTTACTCTTTTCTGAAATAATGGCGGAGGCAGTGTTTTTGGCGGGAATCGAGGATGGCACTGGCGGTTGGCGGTTGACATTTAGGGGGTGGTGTGTTTAATTTATAGTGTCCGCTGTCCGGAAGTCACTGGAGTGGAGTGCGCCGTGTGCGCTAGATACCTACTTTATGAACTTTTGGCCATTGAAAATGTATCTGTAGGTAGGTACAAAATTTGGTACCTACCTACCTATATATTAGCGATGGCAATTAATGCTATTTTGCGTAAATTTCATAAACATGCTAATTCGAGTCTTAGGATGCTAATTGTTATTGCTATGCTATTTGCTAAAATGAAATGAAATGGAAATGAAAAATGAAATTAAAATTGAAATGAAAATGGAAATGAAAAATTATAAGAAAAAAAATAAAAAAAAAAACAGAATTTCGCAACCACATTTCATTTGCGAAATGCTAATTGAGTTTTCACATGCTAAAAATTAATGCGAATGCTAATTAATCCATCACTACTACATATAATATACCTCCTTGCGTTCGGTGCTCCCAAGATCGGTAGCATTTTAAGCATTTATCTTTTAATCTTTTCTATTTTTTACATTTCACACAGCGCCATCTAGCGCCAAACTAAGTACTATGGGAACCAGATAACTGATAAAATTATTTGTAAATACATACATAGAATACCATATACACCCAGACATAGAACAAACGCGTATATACTAAGACAAACACACAAATCACACAAATGTTTGTCCTGAGTGGGAATCGAACCCACAGCTTACAGAGAAGGCAGAGCTACTGCCAACTTAGCTACGCCAGTCGATACTCAGTTTATCTTGTAGTTTAGGTACTATCCGTCAGATACCAAACAATAATAAAAACTCAAAAGTGCATACTGTGTCGTACGAAACTATGTAAACTAAATAAAAGTTATTTATAATATTAATATTTAATTGCTCTAAACAACCATGTGGGCTAAGCTTATGGGCGTTGTTTTTGTGAGCTGGTAAAAGCCCACGGTAAGGTATTCAATTATTCCGTTACCGTGAGCTCCACAGTACACACACACAGGACAAAGTCAAATTAATTCATTTCAACCTCCTTCGTCATATGTAAATGAAATTGAACGGAGGCTAGAGGAAAGGAGGCCTATTGAAGAAGGTGCTCGTTTGTTTGAGCTCCCGAACCGTATGGAGATTCAGAGACGCGAAAACGCGAAAATCAACTTGAGACTTTCCTTGTGTTGTGCGTTTTTGATTAGTTTTTTTTATGTTCATGCGATTTTGTTATAAAGTGGATTGGCGTACCTGATTTTTGTTACCTATTTGGTTGTTTACCACGATATTTAGATATTCTAAGTCAAACACAGTTTTATTGCAAATAGGCTATTCATAGCACTTTTACATTCTAAGGCTGATATTCACAGACGAGTTCGAGTTCGAACTCAAACTCCGTTATGTCAAAATTGGAGTCTAGACTCGTACTTCGATCGAATTGGCATTCACAGTCGAGTTTAGCATAATGGAGTACGAGTATATGCTCATCTGAGCATGAGACGGGCTGAGCCACGAAATCGGTGACTCGAGCCGTGCTCAGGCACCGCCATCTTTATTATCATGTTTTTAATAACAATGCTGCTTAAAATCAATTTTTAATGTGGTTTTTGTGAAGAAATGTATTTAGTATTGAATAAAACGAATAAATTACGAAATAAAATTAGCTACTTCATAGATTTATTTATAATGAAAATAACAATAAAAAAATCTAATAGTAATTTACTGGCAGATCCTGTGTGTTTTCTTTTCTTTGTTGTATAATAGATTTTGCTTCCCCGGCTTGTGTCTTCACATTCACATTATTCCATGCCTTTTTAAATTGTTTGTGAGTAGGTACCTAACCTATAATAAAGAATTAATCTTAAATTAATGGTAGGTCTAGTTTTATTAAATAAAAATCAATTCATATGGTACCTTTTAGGAATTACCATGCACATATGAAGAAATCATCAATGCTTTGCAAGTTGGCTCCATAGTTCTTCTTTTCTATTATTAAAATGAAGCATTTATTTTTAATTTAGTTTCTAGAATTTATATGTATGAAGCTATTAGCTCCCTCAGATTTTGTAAACAAGTACTGTGTACTGTGAACACTATAGAGACGATTTATTTTCCATTGCTATTTCCATTTCCATTGTAAGTTTTAATTTCACTCGTTTTTTTATTATTTAGGTAAATAACAACATTCACAATAATCATAATAAATAATAATTGAAAAAACAAATAAAGAGAAATGGCGCGCTTTTTAAAGTCTCCTTCAAAGAGTATATAATTATCACCAGTTTTTTCTCTAATCTGTGATCACCAGTAAATTTGATCTCCTGTTTCAGTTATTCATACAACATTTGCTATTTTTTCTCCCATTTTAGCATAATACTGCCAAATAAAAAAGACAACGTGTAAGTCACTAATGTCAAAATACACTTGTCTATGGCCGGAGTTTACTCGGCGGAGTGAGGGCGGAGTTTACGTTGGAACTCGACTGTGAATATAAAAACGCGGAGTATACTCGCCGTGTTCGGAGTTTGAACTCACGCGAGTTCGATCGGAGTAAACTCGATGCATTGTCTCTGAATGTCAGCCTAAGAAAGTTCTTTGTAACAATTAAGTACCTAGTGTATTGTTTTGCCGTGTCACACGCACACATTGGACGTCTATTACTGGCAAAAACACGGGCGATTAGACAAAAGAAAAATTGAATAAAAAACAAAAATTTGAATCAGTAAGTATTTTAATCAAAATATCAACATAATTACAATCAACAATGATTTGTCGCAGACAAATCGTCCACATAACTCACAAACTTAAAAAAAGTAAATGCTCATTTTCAATGCTTAATACATTTATGTACTTATTGATAAAATATCACTCTGTCATCACCTTTTCATCGCCGGTCTGAAACAAAAAAAAAACAAAAATTAATACTAGTGGTAATTATAATAATTATTAAACGCTACGGTTTCATCCACTATTTACTCAATATCAATTCAGATGTAGTATTTCTCCGATTCTCGCGATTTGAACACATATCAAACCTGTGTAAAACTATATCTAGATGTAGTTAGTAAATTACAAAAATAAAGGCTCTTTTCCCGTAGAAAACAATCTATGTGCCAAACATCAAAATCGATTCAGCCATTTTGGCATGAAAGCCAGGCCAATAAACAAGCAAATAAGCAAACAAAGTTTCACTTTTTTAATAATTAAGTACAAAATAAATAATAATACCAAAGCGAATCAGGCAGATGCTTAGAGCATTTAAAAAAGGAGGTGGCAAGGCAAGGCGTTCCGCTCTGCCGGTCATATGGCGCTACTTGGTCATCTACAATATCATAATGTGCGTGTAGACACTGCGTAACTACGCTAGTTTATATAACAGTGTGCGTGTTTTAAGATGGTGTGCGGCGTGCGTTTACACGCGCGGTTTGCGCGTGTGCTGTACGTGTCTACCTCGTCCCCCGTAGAAAATGGCAGAAATATGGTGCTTGCGGATTATAACGTTAACATCTCCATTTTATAGATGTTCTAAGGGCAGATGGTAATAAATAAACATCAACTCAGTAATTCACATGACCAATGTCAAGAACAAAAAAATTCCAAAGCCAATGTCGATTAATAAAAATGTCCATTAGTAAAATAATCCACTAATAAAAAAGTGCAGTAAAAAAATGCAGTGAATATAAACTTTCAACCATACATTTTTTTCCATCAAGAGACGGATAATCTACACCAATTTCATGTGTGAATTTAAGAAACTTACTTTTTCTGAAAACCAAATTTACTAAGCAACGTGGGTTGATTGCTTGGCAAAGATGCTGTTTTCTTCAAGCCTGGTACTCTGCAGTTGGATTTCCTTATATTAGTCTTCGCGTTTGGGCTAGAGTGAAGTGGCTGACTGCTTGACCAGAAGGAAGGCTTCGGAGGGGATTGGCCGAAGGATTCCTGAAACAAAATTAAATTAAGTGATAAGTATAAAGTACATCGCTCGCAGAACTGATAACCGATGGGGAAGAAAGGTGGACCGACGACCTGGTGAAAGCCGCGGGGAGCCGATGGATACAGGAGGTGCTCTGTGGGGGAAGCCTATGTTCACCAGTAGACGTCTTCAGGCTGTTGATGATTATGATGATGATGATGATGATGAATCATAGATAGAGAACTAACCTGTGAATCCACAGGTGTGATCAATGTCTCCAAAGGATATGTATTCTCTATAATAGAATCTTCGCTCAAACTCTTATCTGAAAATCCAACCTCCAGCTTTCTAAACACATTCTTATTTCTAGGACTTAATATTGGACTTTTTGACTTCTTCATCGGACTATTGTGAGGGGAATTCTCCTTTTGAGAATTTTCTGAATCTGCTAGGAAGTCTGCATCATCTATGATGACGCCTTCGTCACTTTTATCACCTTTCTCTTTGTCACAGTCTTCAGGGCTGTTAGACACTTTCGGGTCACATTTTGAATAATTTTCATTGAATTCAGGGCTTTTGGACACTTTAAAAGGATTTCTGCTACACTTTTCCGGTGAGTCCTCAACATTTATATCTTTAGATACTTTCTCTTCTGTAATAGTAGAAAAGAATTTGCTTTCCACAATGTTGCCATCTACAACGGTCCGGGGAAATCTACTCAGTCTTTTCATGAACGAATCAGTGCCATTTTTCAGGCGTTTTCTAAACGATCGTTCCTTGTTTTCTAAAATTGGTGATTTATTTTTGGGCACGATTTCGACAATATCGACAGTCAAAGGTTTTTGATTATGTGTTACTTGATTTGGAGGTTCGTACTCCGTTTTTTGCCGTTTCGTTGACGGTTCTACGCAATACATTTTGCTGAGTGACTCTATTGATATGCTGAAAACAATAAATAATAGTACTTATATGAATAAATGTGTCAGCCACACAGGCCAGATTGCTTGCAGAACTGACAACCGTTGGGGAAGAAAGGTTCTCGAGTGGCGACCACGAACCGGAAGACGTAGCGTAGGCCCCAAATTAGATGGATCGACGATCTGGTGAAAACCGCGGGAAGCCGGTGGATGCAGGAGGCGAGCAGCCCAAGCTGGTGCTCTATGGGGGAAGTCTATGTTCAGAAGTGGACGTCTTCAGACTGATGATGATGATAATGTTGATGGTGGTGATGATGATGATGATGATGATGATGTAAATCTAAATACATACAGTGCAGTATAAACGCGAAACTTTATTATAAGATTCCACGTGACTATTTCAGCTGTTATGGTCAGCCGTGACGCTTAACAACAAGTGAACGACTAGCTCGTCACGTCATTCAAAATTAACAAACGTACGAGAACCCAGGGGAAAATTTTATTTTTTTTATTCTTTAAAGGCAAAGCATTTGACTACTGTCTCACCTGGGGGTCTAGCAAAGATACCAACCAACCACTAACGCTAACGCCAAACGCTAACTCCAAAATGTACTGAAATGACATTTCGGAAATCGTTAACTTTTCCGCAGCGAATGTCATTACAATACATTTTTGTGGAGTTAGCGTGAGGCGTTAGCGTTAGTGGTTGGTATCTTTGCTAGACCCCCAGGGCGGTTATTCTCTATGGATACACAGATTCCACACGATTCGAAACCACGTCGTTATCGTGTCTTGTTCAAATCGTGTCACAGCGTTAGATATACCTTCACTTACATTAAAATTATCTTTATTTTGAATAAAATATATTGACATAAGTGGTCATATCATTAGACGTGTTGATGTTTCGGAATACGTCTCAGTAGAACATATGATTTTTGGCAGTTCAAATCGCGCCAATTCTAAATTCATTTCACGCAGTTTCGTTTTCAGTTCATAGAGAATAGACTTTTGCAGATTTCTTATCTAAGACAAGGAATTCACGTGGTTTCGAAGTAAGGAATCGATACGGAATAAGGACCCAGCTAATTTTTATTTTAAAATTTAAATACAGATGGGCCTTAGTGTCTATAATTTTCATTACATACCTTTGATCTTGGGTTTCAGGAACATACTTCGTTACTAGATTGACCACTTTCTTCCTCGGCCTCGTAATTGAGGGAGCTAGGATCGGTTCCAGTTTCCGAACTTTCTTCTGCCACGGACAGGCGTCTTTTAGATGCTGGTTAAACGTTTCACTCCATATGCTAGGATGATTCGATATGGCTGTCTCTTTCCAACCGTTCGTTTTTATATGGCCTTTCTGGAAGATATAATAGATAGATAAACTGTTTGGTGAAAAATAACATATTTAAGACACTGAATAACCGTAGAATTTGGGAAATAGGTATTTGCAGAAACTATATACAGTACAGTGTGATAGGGACAGCTGCAGCTGAGGTCGATAGTACCTACAATAAACAGCCAAGTGCAAGGCGGTTCAAAAATATCACGTTTATTATACGGGAGCCCACTTAAATATGTATTTTATTCTTGATTTCAGTATTGTTTGTTATAGCGGCAACAGAAATACATCATTTGTGAAAATCTAACTATCGCGGTTCACGATGTACAGCCTGGTGACAGACGGCCAGACAGACACACAGACAGAAGGACGGGCAGCGGAGCCGCAGTAATAAGGTCCGTTACACCCTTTGTGTACGGACGGACCCCTAAATTTGTTGCAGGCAGAACCAAAAGCGCAGTAGTATAAAATAAATATTACCTGCGCATGGATATTATTTATGTCCGGGTTCCAATCATCCATTTTCCTCAAAGTAAACGGATCCAAGTTGCCAAGTGCAAGCTGAAACGCTGTCTTGGGTTCCAATACTTCACCAGCATTACAACATAGTGCTTGTTCAATATCTGAAAATTGATAAAGTAGTAATTATTTTTCAACCAGTTTTTTTTATGTGAATAAATGACGTGACGAGCTAGTCGTTCACCTGAGGCCCTAGCCCTAGCATGCCAGTTGTATGGCATTTGATCAGCGCCCCATACAACTGACTTACGTTAACGTTACACTTACTCCCGCGTAAATGTTCGTGCTAGGCCTACTGATGTTAAGCGACACGGCCACCCATAACAGATGCAGTGTCACTCGGAACGTTAAAATAATAAAGTTTCGGGTGACACTGCACTGCGTACGTCATACTGAGACATCACACAGTCTAGTAATCAGATTACTACACTGTGTAATCAAGATCATAAAGTCCTATTTGCCCAGTAATTTCTCTAGCTACAATGCCCTTCAAACCGGAATACAGTAGTGCTTGCACGGTACTGCGTGGCGGCAGAATAACTGGCAAATCGGTGGTACCTACCTAGACGAACTTTGCAGAAAAGTCCTATCACCTAGTAAAGTTTTCCTTTTTTGCGGGTATTTGTCGCGGTAAAAACGGGTTCGGATGTGCTCCGATATTTCAAGGAGTTAGCTTGTAACTGAGCTGGCAAGGGGACTGCATAAAATGCCCCAAGTGAAACGTCAGTGCAGGCTTTTATCGCCCCCACTCCGAATAAGAATAAGGGGAGCATTTACAATCACAAAAAGCATAAGCAATTTATATAAGCTAAAATTAAAAAACCGGCTCGTCGAGAAAATCTTCTATACGGTTGACGAGTTCCTTGTGGAGGTAAAATAATATCTAAGTAATAACCATGGATGAAATAAAAAAAGAAGGATTGTGTTTTGATGACATCGAACTGAAGCCCAAAATGGCGGACATATTACATATCTATATGTGTCAGATGAAAGTAGGGCGACCGGCTGCGTATGATGTGAGTGTGTGCGTGTTCCGCTCGTACTTACGAAGCGTTCCGGCTTCCTAAGGGTGCTTCAGTTTCGGATCAGACGGGATTCCCTCCTTCTTTTTTTATCAGCTCCATGGTAATAACATTCTTTGATGACATGTCGGTTATGTATGTACCTACCTAAGTACGTACCGAATTTATTTTATTAATTCAATTACTGATTACTCATTATTCATTATTGTTTTATATTATTTATTACATTTTAATTTTTAATTACTGACTTATAATTTAATTTAAGGGACAAACATTTGTGTGATGAACATAGATGTTTGTTCTGCGTCTGGGTGTTATATTGTATTCTATGTATGTATTTACAAACAAAAATGTATATAAGTATTGTATCAGTTATCTGGTTCCCATAGTACAAGCTATGCTTAGTTTGGGGCTAGATGGCGCTGTGTGAAATGTCCACACATATTTATTATTTTTTTTTATTATTATTTTTTTATTAATTAATTATCAATAAATGTGTTTATCTGTTTATTTATCAATCGCTTGGCAGCCGTCTTGGTGATTGCAGAATATTTAAATGTACCGAACCAAAATGCAGCTGCCCATTCCATGGATTCTACTCCCTTAGTCGGCTGTTACGGCACCGACGGGAAGAGATGGGGTGGCCCTATTCGCAAACCAATACCACACGGTACAGTGCAGAATTTCATCCAAATGGGTCCAGCCGATGAACCCGATTGATGACTTATGGAACTGAAACGTGGTCTCTAACTGTTGGCCTCATTACTAAGCTCAAGAGTAGCACAACGGGCTATGGAGAGAGCAATGCTCGGTGTTTCCCTGCGAGATAAGATCCGTAATGAGGAGATCCGCAGGAGAACTAAAGTGACCGATGTAGCTCTTAAGATTAGCAAGTTGAAATGGCAATGGGCAGGCCACATCGCTCGTAGAACTGACAACCGATGGTGAAGAAAGGTTCTCGAGTGGCGACCACGAACTGGAAGACGCAGCGTAGGCCGGCCCCCCACTAGGTGGACCGACGACCTGGTGAAAGCCGCGGGGAGCCGATGGATGCAGGAGGCGAGCAGCCGCTCTAAGTGGCGCTCCCGGGGGAGGCCTATGTTCAGCAGTGGACGTCTTCAGGCTGTTAATGATGATGATGATGATGGGTTCAGCCGTTTTTACGTATAATTCATAAAAACGACTACTGTCGACACTGTAACTAATAACTCTCGTCACACTTTCGACACAGTGATTTGTGATTGCTCACTCCCGTCACCGTTTCGACATAGTGATGGATAACATAAGAAAAAAAATCTTCTTTATATTTAGAACTTTTCAGCGCGTGTATGCGCTTGCGTGTGTATAAAGTACCCAGCTGATAACATAAATACTTTCGTGCTTAACCAGTAGCCATTTTTAATAGATTTTTCATACAGCTATGCATAGAACCTGTCACAAGTGTCAAGCATAGTGATAATGGCGAACTGCAGCCCTACCGCGTAAGCACTCTAGTAATGAACATCGCCTGCCATCCTGCTTGCGCTAATGTACAAGCCCTTGAGTGCGAGCAAGAGAGCACACGATTACGATTGCCACCGGGCTTACGCGGTAAGGCCGCTGCTCCTAAGATCGAAACGTCCAAAGTGGTTGGTTGGTGGTTGGTTGGTTACGTTCAGCAGTGGACATCTTCCAAATGGTGTGTAATGCGATACATACAACTGGCTTTTTTGTTGATATTTGGTTGTACCTTCATCGTCAGGTTCTGTAAGACGCACCATCTTCCTCTCAATAGGGTCGTAAACATACTGGTGTTTGAACGTAGCTTCAGCCTTTAGAAAGTTTTCTCGGTACTCATCCGTCACTGTCAGCGAAGATCGGTTAAAGAAGCTTGGGACTTTCTTGAGTGCCTGTTGATCATTTTGGTTATTTTAAATCTAAATTGCTAGATGACTGGAAACACTCGGTTCTACATTTCCAACTGAAGATGCAGGTGTATCCTTCTAAATATATGAAAACCAATAAATAAATAGACAATGATGCATATCTAAATTACAAGCAATGAACCTGACAAACGTTTTTTTATTTTACATGCCAAATAAATATACAAGAAATTACGAGAAAACTGTATTGTTACTTTTTTATATCTTAAAAAATGGCTGCGATATTTACGATCAAAATGCGTATTTCCGCGCCGAAGGTTTTTAAAAACGCGGGCAGATGACGTCAATCCCGTTGTTTTCGATAGTCGCGCACTTCTGATTCTATGTTGATGCGCGCACTCGTTTGGACGAATAGCACGCCGCGGGTGACCGGACCGAGCGCGGGGGTGACGTCATAATGAACGCGGCAAATCTCGGAAATTCAAAAAAGGGCTTAAACTTCTCGGAACTTCGGAAATACTGCATGTATTGAAATTAAATAATAACTAATGTAATGTACATGATCTACGCTCCGATTTAAGATGTATTTGATAGTGATATTTTGACCCATTTGTGTTCTCCATTAGTGATTCTCGACACAGTGATCCCACTCGTGTCACACAGTGATTCGTGATTTGTTACTAAAAATTGATAGTTAAGTAACATTTCATTAAATTTTCCCTAATTTGACTTATGGCACCGTGAATAAAATTAAAATTACTTGTTAGTCACATAATGACGAGCCCGATAGCTCAGTTGGTAGTAGCCCTGCCTTCTGAACTGAGGGCTGTGGGTTCGATTCCTACCCAGGACAAACATTTGTGTGATGAACATAGATGTTTGTTCTGTGTCTGGGTGTTATATTGTATTCTATGTATGTATTTACAAACAAAAAAAAAGTATCTAAGTATTATATCAGTTATCTGGTTCCCATAGTACAAGCTTTGCTTAGTTTGGGGCTAGATGGCGTTGTGTGAAATGTCCACACATATTTATATATAAAAAAAATGAATTTATTGTAATTATAGTGAAGCAACCTTGTAGTATTCTTACCCCTACTTTTTTTTTATTTTTCATATCCTGCTACTTGGCAATCTGTTTGTAGAGCAATAATCCAATTAACTGGCTGTCTCAAACTATTTTTTTTGCGTTATATGGAGAGATGCGTGCTTACGTGCATCCTTCATTTTATACAAAAAGAAACTAGTATATAGGTATATAGGTAGCATAACTCACGTTAGCAAAGTTGGGATCCTGTGTAGCTGTAACAAACTGCCTTGCTTTTGCCAGTCCGATCCCAGGCAAAGAGGCTATGTAATCGCAACCAGACATTATGCACATTTGCCGGAACTTGTCGAAGTTATAGTGCTCTATTGGACACTTCATGACTAGAGGCAGTTTCACCGTTTCAACTAGAGTGCCTCTGCCTTCGAGATCCATTTTGAAGAGAACCTGAAATATGGATCAAGATTTAGAAAAAAAACTGTTGATTTGATGAAATTATGTAGGACCACCCCATCTCTTCTTATGCATGGGTGCCATGGCTAAGGGAGAGCTCATTTAGAATGGGCAGTAATGATAATTATATCAATAGGCATGATGACTACTATTAAAAATGAACAAGTAAATATTACTTTCATAAAGAAGGTTAAAAATGAATGCAATAATTGAAAAAATAAGCAAAACCGGTAAATAAATCACGGAGTAATAAGCTTTTAAAGTTTCTACAGGGGGCATCTCCTGTCCCTTTCTCGCGAAACAGAGCGCCCCCATAGTTACTATGAAAAATCTACTCGTGACGTCACACGCCAGAGACTGAAAAGCTACCACAGCTTAGTAATTAGGTACTATAACGACCTTCCTCTGACGTCACTGGCCGTTTGAGCTATCTCTTTCTATTACGGTTTTTAAAACGCTTGTAACTTGGTCATTTTTCGTGATATTTAATTTCTGTTTTCACAAATGTTTATGTTTTGAGGAATATAATTAATTTATCCGATAAAAAAATTTTAGTCATCATGCCTATTATTATTTATAGGTTTGCCAAAACGACGTAGAATGCTGTAGGCCTAGCACGAATATTTACGCGCGCGTAAGTGTAACGTTAACGTAAAACCCCCCTATTACGACTGCGTCTGCCACTCAACTGCTGTCAAAGTTCATACAATTTTGACAGCAGGTGAGCGGCAGACGCGCGTCAGCATCGCTGCTAGCTCAATCGTAATAGGGAGGCAGATCAAACGCCATACAACTGGCTTACGTTAACGTTACACTTACGCGCGCGTAAATATTCGTGCTAGGCCCGCTGCTGGCCATTCTTTGGATATAATAATACTTTTTGTTTTTTCAGACACATGGGTCCGTGCTCTTTGTTAGTTTATTATTTAATGTTATTTATTTTTTATTTTATTGAACAAAATATCATACAAGAGAGGACAATTAAGTACTTAACCTATTTTTTTTTCTTTTTTTTCTATTTGTGCATACACCGCGACATAACACATATAATAATACTTACATGTAAAGTGGTTATTTATGAGAGAGGCTTATGTTCAGCAGTGGATGTCTACCAACTGTTGATGTGTGAGACTAGAGAGTAACTCTTAACACAAACATATTTTCAATATAATGCAAGTACCTTGTCATTAGAAAACATGGATTCATACTGGTTCATATTAGTTCTTGTACAGAAAAAAATACAATGTTTAAACTAATACATAAGCAACACCCAACAATTACATACATAGATCCTGGACCCCAACTAGGTTTCCCTTTATCTAACGACCTTGAACTACAAACAGCGATGGTCCCACAACACCCAGATACAGAACAAGTATATGCACTTTCTTCCCTGTGCAAAAATACTTGTCCTCTCACGGGAACCAAACTCGCCGCCTCCAGGTTAAGAGCCAACCGGCTCAACCACCACACCATGGAGGCTGTCCATAATTTATCAGTACCAAATGTCATCACCTTTGTGCATCCAAACAAAATAAGATCAGAGTCCTCAGTTATAACTAAATGTGCTATGTTTTTAATATTGAGGTAGGCAAGTTGCGCGTCAGCTTCATACGGCGCTACGATGCAGTCCACATTGCGTTTCCGACACTCTTTGATGAGATCCAATGCCATTTCATGAGTGATATCTACACTGCGGCGCATGTATGAGCGAGCTTCTTCAATCTGGAAACGGAGAATATGATATTGCTATACTGTCTTCGGTCTTAGAGAACCTGTGATAACAATATGAAAAAAACCTGTCTAATGATTTATATGGTATTGTTGACATTTGAATGTATAGAACAACTTAAATAAAAATACTGGATCAGACATTCTATAAACACATCAATATGCAGTTATGCAATTTAAGGGTATTTTATTCAAGTATAGATAAAGCGCCTTACTTTTCCAAGACTCAGTAATTCGGCAGCTCTCTTCTTAGATATGTCTCTAGACCTGAAAAATAAAATTGATCATTTAGATGTGTGTAAAAGAGTAAAATACTAAAAAAGCTTTGTGTGTACAATAAGAAACCTTAACTCTAAAAAAATTTACATCATCATCAGCTTCTACGCTATTGTGAGAGCCTACTTGCCTCCTGGATCCATCAGCTCCCTGCGGTTTGAACCAGGTTGTCAATCCACCTAGTGGGGGGCCAGCCTACCATGCATCTTCCAGTTCAGGGTCTCACCTTTCATCCCCATTGGTAATTAGTTCTACGAGTGCCACATCAACCTGCTAATTCTAAGACTGACTACTAAAGACTGACTGTAGTTCTCTGGCGGATTTAAAATCTCATCATAAAATGTACAGTAGGTACTTACTGTCTCCTTTTGCTCTCAGTCATTGCTTTAGCCGGAAGGTGTCTTCCATCAAATACTAGAATAGGTTTGATGTTCTTCGATAGCAGCATAGTGACATACTTTAAACAGTACTTAATGTGTCTGGAATGTAAAATATTTATGCCTTTATTTAAATGTTTTAGGAAATTGTATATTGTGTTTTGGATAAAATTAATCGTGTTGCCAAATCAGTATTTCATTGAGTGTGCACTCGCAATTTACTCTTCAACTTCAACTCTTGGTTAATGGCCTTTGTAGAGAGATGACTACAATTATGCCTTACTCTTATACCCTAAATACTAGCATTTGCTGTTGTCAACAGAGGTTGATGTGACTGGAAACTGCTGGTTCACAGATGTTTTGTTAAAGATGAATGCCAACCTAAGCTATAAAATAGGCGAATCATCATCAGCCTGAAGACATCCACTGCTGAACATAGGCCTCCCCCAAAAAGCGCCACTGAGTGACTGCTTGCCTCTTGCATCCATCGGCTCCCCACGGTTCTGCAGCCCTACCGCATAAGCATTCTGGTAATGAACATCGCCTGCCATCCTGCTTGCGCCAATGTACAAGCCCTTGAGTGCGAGCAAGAGAGCACACGATTACGATTGCCACCGGGCTTACGCGGTAAGGCCACTGATCAGGTCGTCGGTCCACCTAGTAGAGGGCCGGCCTACGCTGCATCTTCCAGTTCGTGGTCGCCACTCGAGAACCTTTCTTCCCCAACGGTATAGGGTGTAGGCGAATAGCATGTAGCAAAAGGCATTTGCATCTTGCGGCCTTTGAAGGTGATTAATATACATAATTTTTAATTACAAGATAGGGTAATGTTAGCGCGGATAAAATTCTTTGGCAACTTACATATCAGTCGCTTCACCACGTACCAATTTATCAGCACAAGCAAAAGCACCTTTATGAAGCCAGCAGTATGAATCAATAGCGACAGTACACCCACTAAATTCATTAATATTAGTGGATCTTGAGGCCTTTTCAATGAACGGTATCAAACCGGTGATACCCATGATTCCACCTTCACACAATATCCTGACTATTCTATTTAGTATTTTATTTTAATTGTTGACATTATTTTTATTCATTTTATACTTTAATTAAAATAAAAATGCAAAACCAACCAACAACAAGAAACCATTGAGAAGAAACCTGTGCCGTATTCCGAGTCACGCTAAAATCGCTCATAGCGCTCCCAGCGCTCACGTTGTTTTTTTTTTTTTTGTGGCAATTGTCTATTCGACATTTCTGCCAGCTTCACGTCAAGAATAAAAGAAGATATAAAAGTAACGGAATTTTGAAGAAAGTATGATCGGAAAGGTACTTAACATATGAAATACAAAAATAAATAACTAGAGTTTAAGGTCATTTAGCATGAGAAAGTCGATAAGGGCTAAATATACATGAGGGTCAATGGAAGATAAAAGTTCATATATATGAGTAGGGAATGAAACATGTTGAATGATGAATGATCCAAAAGTGGACATGAAAAAAAGATATGATTAAGATCACCTTCATCCAACCCACATTCACAAAGGGAAGAATCTTTGACACGGATTTTTTTAAGGTGAGTTGGAGAGCAACAGTGGCCCAGCCTTAAGCGAATCAACATGGACGTAAAGCGCTTAGGAAAGTGCCACCGTGAGAACCAGGGTTTACAAGGGATGTCAGGTTGAACTTTGGCGAATGCAGAACCCTTAAGCCTACTGGAAGATCTCCAGCCAGAAGACCATGATTTTTTAAAGTACAATTTTGGAAGAGACAGGAGGTCATGCGGGAAATTAACAAACGGAACCTTATCGCCACAAACAACTGCCTCTTTAGCCACACGATCAACTCGTTCATTCCCATAGATACCAACATGGCCAGGGATCCAAACCAGCACGACTTCAAAGCCCTTCAATAGACATTCAGATAGAGATTTTTTAATTTGGAATATCAAAGGATTAGTGGTTTTAGAAGAGAAAGGATTAGACAGTAAAGATTCTAAGGAGCTTCGAGAATCAGAGAAAATGATAGAGCGACGTAATTTAAATAATGTTGATTTTTCAGCGTTCCGATTCAGAATATTCAGATAATGCGCTCAATGACTTTGACCGCTGTCAATGACTCGGGAGTCGGGACAACCAATCACGGATGGCGATATCGCAAGATGGCGTCGGTCATGACGTTTACAAGAGATTTTGTTGTCGCGCTCACGGCAATTCGGTACGCGTTTTTAGCGCGATAATGTCGATATTATCGATTTTAGCGTGAATCGGAATAGGGCCCATAACAGCTGTCTCAGAATAATAAACATCTGTCTGTCAATGTCAAAGTTCGCGCGCCTTTTATTTTTTCTTTATTTTACTGTTTATACAAGCTAAAGTCGTACAATCATACACCGCCTTGTTATGTGAAAAAGTTTGATACACAATCAAGTTTGGAGAACACAAAAAGATAACTTCTTCTACTGTGTTTATAATAATAATTAACGTATTATGTATCTACAATACCAAGAACCGGATGACACAGCGTAGGCCGCCCCAGGTTAAAACCACGGGGAGCCATATGGAATTATGGCGAGCAGCCACTCAGTGGCGTTCCATGGAGGAGGCCTATGTTCAGCAGTAGATGTCTTCAGCACAGCTCACTCTACACATAATTACTTAGCTATGTATTAGGTACAAGCATCTTTACTAATATGCTTAATACGTAGTATCTCTACCTAATCTGTGGTCCAATTTGGCCATTGATGAATTGAATCTCCACTTAGCGCTTAGTACCTATTATTCGATGACTACTATGCTGAGCCGTAGCCGTAGTTCTGTAGTAGGTATACGGGCCGTAGGCCGTAACTAGTAGAAGTAAGGCACTGCCTTTTTAGGGTTGTTTCCGTACCCAAAGGGTAAAGCAAACTATTACTAAGGCTTTTTTATCTCCTGAACCATGATAGATTGACCGTTGAAATTTTCACAGATGATGTATTTCTGTTGCCGCTATAACAACAAATACTAAAAAGCAGAATAAAATAAATATTTACGGGGGCTCCCCTACAATAACCGTGATTTTTTGCTTTTTATCATAGCTATTTATCGCGACCCGCGAGTCCGACTCGCACTTGCCGGTTATTCTTTTTTTTGAGGGGGGAAATGCCCTCGCTCTTCCCTGCCACTACGGGAGTGATGGCGCGAGTCTGTGGGACTCAAACCCACTAAAAACCCCCCCGTGAACCGCACGCCGGCGGTACCTACCTAACCATTGTTTGTTTGTGGTGGCGGTTGCGGTTGGAACTTGGAAATGTCAAGCCGTCTATACAGTATACGTCGGTCTATTATGATTTGTTTGGCTGTATAAGATAAGGCAGGTTTACTGGCATTACTCTGCCAGAGTAGCTCTGCAGACTCGCTTTAGATGATAATGTACCTACAATTACAATACGCCAAATGAGCACGATACAAGCATGACTACGGCACTCAAAATTAACTTCACTAAGCGGGCAGGAGTTGGGACTGGAAGTGGAGGGTGGATTCAACAAATCAACGTATTTTCATTATAAGTACTGGAGAAGGTAGTTCGCGAATAATTGATCTGTCCATAAATCATTCCCAAGTCTAAAGGTTATCTAAAACACAAAATTAATCCAAAAGCGTAACGATAACTCAACATTTATGTCCGAAATTACTTAAAATGCGAATAAATCCGCGCGTAGTGTCATCAGCTGCAGCAATAGCTATAACTTGTGCTGTAACCGCGGCGGCATATTTTTACAAAAGTCGGAACGCCGAGATGAATGAGGTGATGGTGTTTTGCAAGCTGCAATTCAATGCATTTGGTTGTTTCGATAAAATGATCAGCTTTGTGGAGGCGGCGAGGAAGAGTGTTAACATATGCATGCCCGGCATTCAGAACCCAGCGATCCAAGGCCGGTTAATCAGGTTGATGAAAAAGAGAAATATTAAAGTTCGCATTATTATTGACCGCACTGCTTATGACTCGGCTAATTTCTTACTAAAGGAGCTCATCGATGCCGGTGAGTACTTACATTAGTTTGTCAAACTAGGACCACAGAATGAATAATATACTAGATGACTAAAACAAAAGATAGCTAAGATAGCTAGCTAGTTAGGATGTTAAATCTTGATACTTGCAAAATTGTACTGTTCCACACTTTATCTTAGCTAGGAAATTCAGTGCAGAACTGAAACCGATTGTTCTTACATGTTCTTCAGTAGACACTTTGTGTAGGCCACCCTCGAAACAACTTGCATTGAATAGCTGGCAGCAGCTGGATACCCTGGGAGACGCTTATCACGCTATGTGCAGCAGTAGTCTAAACACAAGCTAAAGATAACGAAGTTATTATAAAATAAATAAACTCACTCTACTAGTTAATAAAAAAATTGTTAGGTACCTATACAAATCAGTCACAACTTCAATAAGTACATAATGTACCAATATAACAAAACTATTATAAACAAAGACAATATTTTATTTTCAGGTGCAGAAGTAAAATCTAATAACAATCCAGAATATCTAATGCAACATAAATTCTGCTTAGTGGATGACCAGGTTCTAATGACGGGCACTTTAAACTGGGGCAACGACCTTTCTTCAGATCATTGGAACTATGTCTATATAACTAGTAAGAACCAGCTTGTCGCACCAGTGAAAAGGGAATTTTACCAGATGTGGAATGAATTTTCAACTAACATAGGGCCAGAAACTAACACAGAGAAGGTAAATACTGAAAGTGATGCTGAGACAGAAGGTTCCAGAGAGAAACCGGTTTCAGTAAAGTTAGAAAATGTACAAGAACAACCAACTTTCAGAGAGACTGTCACAACTCCAGAAGTGTACATAATTTAGATTTAAGCTTTTTAATAATGATTATTTACAAATGTTTTTATTATGTAAACATGCCCTGTAGGTATATTTCTTTCAATGAATTTTAACAATTTTTTTATGAATAGACTTCCATTTTAAATGAAATTGTATGTAAAGTATCAAGAATGGCATTAGCCTATTTGTTTATCTTTCAATCTAATTTATTTTTCTATTGTTGCTTAATCTTAATTTTATGTAATTTTTGTTTTCAGAATCACTTTTGGTTTAAAAGTGATTCTTGTTTTTCCAATGTTTCATTAATGTTTTCAATCAATCTCTAATCCTCATATTTCTATTTCTGGATTTTCCTAATATCCTGTATTTCCTTATCTTTGGTGAATTATTTATAAATGTTAAATGTTAAGAATTTGTACTTACTTATTAAATAATATTATAATACCATTAAAAATATCAAAATTGAAGCTATTGGTTTTTAATCAGTTTTTTTATATACTTACCGACTAAAAAATAGGTAAACACATACTTGAATAATTGATTAACAAGTTTTAAAATACATTTTGTAATATCTAACGAGTTTGCATTAAACAGATTCAAAAGGGTAGGCATTAAGCCCTAGCATAAAAATATTTTGTGGCTAAAGTAGATATTAAAACCAAGATACATACTAAAGAATAATCTTACCGCCTCATGGCACTCTCTATGGTAGTATTTAAATAAGTTAAACATGTCTATAATTTTTCTTGACTTATACTACACAAACAAATAATATGATAATAAGTCTTATTCTCCCCCCCTTATAGCTTTGTACTTGGAAATTTCTGTAGGAAATGTTTTGGATAGCTCGCCAAGAAGATGGCTCTTGAAACGCTTGTATGAATCTATCTTTCCTTTTACTTCCTCATTTTTAGCAAGAGCTTTGTCAATACAGTCTTTAGTATACAGCTGTGGGTTACGGCCTTGGTCAATGTAACTGGAAATAGAATAAATTAAATTATTGTACAACTAGAATAATTTTTATGAATGAAGCAATAATAGTGTAGCCCTCATAGAGAAGCACCACTAGCTGTTCCTAACCGATCGGTAAAGTTAAGCAACGGTTGCTGCGGTCACTACTATGATGGGTGACCGCTACAGCAAAAAGTTGGTATTTAGAACTGAGTGCTACCGTGCTTCGGAGGGCACGTTAAGCCGTTGGTTGGTAAGCCAAGTCAGAAGCCTTCAGGCGGCCTACGAATTCTGACACCAGGGCCGACCACTTGCCTACACAAATTTTTCTTTCTAATAATAGTTTTACTTACTCGAACACCTCTGTAGGGACATGAATATCTTGGACTTGAGATTTCAGCTTATCCACTTCTTGCAGCCCAGTGACTAGAGACTGTCTGAAATTATAGAAACATAAATAACAGAACCAATAAATAAGGTAGTAAAGGGAAGTATGGTGTTTAATTTTATAATGATTTCTTAAGACTTGGGTCCAGGTCATTCGGAAGGCATTGGTGGGACTGAAGCTAACACCAAGAGACCCTGTTGAATATAAAAAAGAAATTTTGTTAATTATGGTATGGCATATTATACTATTTTTCGTAAATAAATGTTAAAGATGAATCTGGGCTATTGTGGTGAACTTTTGATGGATTATGGGATGAGATAACAGCACACAATGTTTGAGGCAGGTCACCTACTAAATGGGCCCCATGTAGTACCACATATCCAGAAGCAACATTGTTGTGAGTGACTTAGGGTTTTGAGAGCTGCATTTTCACTGAATGTTTGTTTTCGCGGCATTATGCCCTTTAACACTTCCACCATGGAGCTTAGTTTTTTAGCTCTTGCAACTTCCAACCCCCCCCCCCCCACAAGCGGTTAAGGCAAGCCAGGGGTCAAGGGTCTCATTTAGCCCCTTGGAATCAGGGTATGTGGTGTCGTGTCGGTGTGTACGTGTTTGTGTATTTTATAATTATTGAAACAATACAGGTAGGTAGTTGATTATAGACAATCAGTAGTTCAACAGTTCCAGCACTCATACAATTATTAAGATTGTAAACTTATCTTATAAAGTAAAGGTACATACATCTTTTGATTGAGCACACTCTGACCCTGTGGTTGAAAGTCGCTGACTATGATTCGAATCTGCCTCACGTTTTCTATAAACATTTCCAATTGCGTCTCAAGATTTTCTAAAGGCTGTGATGATGACATGGTTCCTTGATTGGGTACAAAGCAACCGTATACAAAAATGTTGCTGTACGGAGTAATTAATTAAAGATCTATTTAATTCACTTTCACAATCACAAACCTTTCAGTATATAGCAAAGTTCTCTGTGCACAAACCCAAAGAGTATATAATTTACTACGTAGACGTAGCGTTATATACTCTTTGGATGTAGCGATGGGCCGATCGTTTTCGAAGGTCGGATCGTGGTCCAAGTGATTTTCGGATCGGGCTGAAACCATGCGATCCGACGTGCGAATCCGTTCCACTCTTCGAATATCGGTTCGCGATCCAAAAATTGCCGTATGCACACAATGTAATGTATGTTATTATTATTGTGTGCAAGCGTTACATGCTCTTTGATTGTGTGATCAATCAGAGTAAGATTGGCTACTATAGTTTATTATGTTACAAAAGGCCGGTATTTTACATCCTAATGGCCACAATAGGCAGTGCGTGGAGAGTGAAATGTGATTTCTAAGAAATAGGTAATGCACTATGTAGGTAGAATACGAATAATTTATTATCGAAGACTAATCCTTAAATGGCACCGCCTTGAAAATCATGTGTCCGGTCTAATTTTATAAAAACAACAAATGAGACGTTTTATTTAAAAAAAAAACTAGTTCCGCTTCTTTTACTAGATAGTTCCGCTTCTTTTACTAGATGGCGTGGTAACGACGTATTTCAAACATGGTCGTAGTTTTAAACCACAGAGTACAAGGAAAAGTCAAATTCAGTTGAGTGGATCACAGAGTACGCTGTTGATTGGTCGATAGAAAGTCATTAGAGTTATATGCCTTCCATAAAATAAAGACAGACTTTTTTTATAAAACGCCTCATTGACCAACAAAAATCGATTTTGTATATAAAAGAAACAATTTTTTTAATAATCGATTATTTTTTTAACCTCCCCTCCCTACTATTATTTTTTCCAAGCGGTTTCACAAGTTCAAGATTATTTTGGGAGTTTTGGCGGGAACGTGAAAAAGTTCACGTCGTTGCATTGTATTATTTCTCAAAACTTTTGCTTTTTTCAGTGTTAATATTTAAAATTGGTGGCGTTTTACGCATTAAGTGCTGAATTACGAGCATGAGTGTGGTCAAGTGATATGATGTGGTGAAACGTGATTTTTCGTGTTGCTTCCAAAATTCCATAGAAGCTTCTTGTAAAGTTGCCACCACTTTACTTGAGCATGACTTAGACTGGACTATGACCCGACTTAGACTGGACTATGACTATGACTAAGACTTGACTACGTAAAATATTCTAAAACTAGATGAAAATATACAATACTTGACACTGGCTAAATACACTATGTGTGGAGCCAACATATAAAAAAAAAAAAAAAAAAAGATTATTTTGTCTTTTCCAATGTACTCTGTGATTATTTCTCTTGATTTTTTAAATGAAATGAAAGAAGTCTCCATGTGGTCTCCATATACTTAAAAAATCACTAAATTATTAGACCAATTATCCTGACCATGGTTTGTATGGTTGTAAACGCCGCCGAGTCGAAAACCACAATGTTTCAAGCTGCTTTTGCCGGCGCCTTCTCTGGTGCCTTCACAAGATCCATTGCGCAGCCCCTAGACGTACTGAAGATAAGGTTTCAACTGCAACTGGAGCCTATAGAACAGGGCTCAAAATACAGCTCCATTTTACAAGCAGTAAGCTCTATTATAAAGGAGGAAGGCCTATCAACATTATGGAGCGGTCATATCCCCGCTCAACTTCTCTCCATATCGTATGGAATAATACAGTTTACAACGTTCGAAAAATTGACGCAACTTTGCCAAAGATCTGATCCTCAATTTTACACTGGTAACAAACATTGGGTTAATTTTTCTAATGGTGCTGTTGCTGCCAGCTTAGCTACTGTTGCATCATTTCCATTGGACACAGTGAGGACAAGACTGATAGCTGAACAAAAAACCCAGAAAGCATACACAGGGTTCATTAATGTATTTACATGTATGATCAAAAAGGAAGGGCCAGCTGCACTTTTCAAAGGTGTAGTACCTACTTTGGGCCAAATAGCTCCAAACACAGGCATTCAGTTTGCTGTTTACAAACTTTTATCAGAGAGTGTTTTCAATAGAATAGATTTCTTTCAAAGACCAATCAGTGTGACATCAATAGTTGAGTCTTCAATGTTGGCTAACTTATTAGCTGGGTCTATATCAGGGTTTGTGGCCAAAACTGCGATTTACCCCTTTGATTTGGTGAAAAAGAGGCTACAGATACAAGGTTTCCAACAGCATAGGAAAGGTTTTGGAAGGCAGATGTACTGCAACGGTTCCATAGACTGTATAAGAATTATTATTATTGAAGAAGGTTTCTCAGGTTTATACAAAGGTTATTGGCCAAGCGTTTTAAAAGCGGTTTTAGTTTCGGCCTTGCATTTTGCTGTTTATGATGAGGTCAAGCATTTTTTCACATGGTTTCAACATTGATAGCTGGTTAAATTAGATCTGATAGAATAATAATTGTGTGAAGTGAAGCTGTAATATTCAAACAAATGCACTAGAAGTTCCTGTAGACCTAGTCAGAGACGAAATATTGCACCTCTAAGTGTAGTAAGTACAGTTCATGTATGTTGTGTAATTTTTTTATCATAGGTTTTTATTAGGTTTGTAATCTTTACTGTGCCAGGTGGACTGTTTTAACTCGCAAATCCGTTGTTGAATGCAGTTCTCGAAAACTCTGTCAGATATAAATTATAAATGTGATGAAAGAAAGATCAGTATTTAGGAATTATGTCCTTACTAATTTAGTTATCAAAAATATGTAGATATTTCCAATTATTTTCAGTATTTCTATTTAGTTTTATTTAAAGCATCTTTATAAAAATTGCATCATTATTATTTAGCCAGTAAAAGTACAATATGAATTTATATGAAAAATTCCACACAAGTTAGCTTTTAAAAAATATAAATGTTAGTAAAAATTTGCCCTTACCACTGTGATAATAGTTCTAAGAATATTTGCTTGAGATGTTTTATTTATTAAAATCTTAATATCAAAGTTATTATAATTTTACTCAAACATTCATGACTAATATTTATCCTAAAACTAATTTATTATCATAATGATTGAAATCTACCATTTAAATGTAAAAATAATTGTTAAATTTATTTTGTAAAATTAATCTTAGTGCCTATTGGTGTTGATTCTGTGTTGCATCACAAATAACTAATAGTGCTACGTAGTTCCATATTTCCATCTCTTTCATTTCCCTTTTATCAGAATAGTACCACCATAACATCATATTAGCTTTAGGGAATGTGACACAGCTTCAACTCCAGTAGCTAAGAAAGGTTTAGCCATAGAATTAGCCGTAAGATATCACATATCCCATATTCCTCATTAGAGTATCCTTTATAGCTGGTTGCAATTCTTTCTTCATGTAAGTCGTTAGAAGAGTTCTAATACCCTTCGTGAAAATATCTTCCATTTCCCTAGAAATGTCCTCAACATCATCCAAATCATCATCAGGTCTGAAGAGCTTGCTTCTCTCGTAGTTTACTCTAGATCGCGGCTCGTATATTATATCCCAGTTGCTATCTGCAGACCGGCCTTCAAACCTATCAGAATAAGATCTCTCGAGGTCAGGCTCGAAGGAAAACTCGTCAGATCTTCGCCGTCTCCTCAAAGGAAGGTTATCCTTGTTCTTGATTGACTTCCTGTTAATGTACTTCTCGCAACCGTAAGCGTAGACGCTAATAAACCCTGGCTCAACGAATTCGGAATCCGTTTTTACGTTGAACTTTCCAGGGTGTTGATTCAGGGGTCTGGTATGGAATCCTATGCCTGCTTTTCGAAGCCTAAGGATCATGCTGCAGCCGTTTCCGCGATATCTGGAATCGGAGTATGGGGTATCGAACGATCGAGATTCGGCGTAATGCCTCCGCAACCTTCGGCTTGGAGGGATAGTCCTGTCCAAGTCGTTGGCGTCATACAAATCGACGTTTCCACTGATGGTGAGATCGTGGAACAGTAGCATTGTATCCAATGATACGTTCCTGGGGTCGAAGTAGCACTTTTCTACTCGTACCCAGTTGCTGTTCTGCGGAAGTCGCACTCTCATCCGCGTGACGTACATGTCCACGGGAGCTGTCCTCATTTGCTGGTACATGCTGTACCCATCAAGCTCGATGCTCTGGCTCTGTGGAAGAAATCAGCGTTCAAAACGAGAAACCAGTCTTGTCCTGGAAAACAAAAATAAATAGATAAGTAACGCCCAACGATTACATAGATAGGTCCTAAATCGTAACTAGAATTTCCTGTATCTAGGGACACAGGAACTAAAGGACCATGGTGGTCCCACAAACACCCAGACACAGAACAAGTATTTGCACTTTCTTTCTGCACAAATACTTTTCTGGTGCGGTAATCGAACCCGCCACCTCCGGGTTATGAGCCGGCTTGATCAAACGCCACACCACAAACGCTGTCAAAAAAACGGTATAGGATTAGAAAAATACAAGAGCTTTTTAAGCTTTTACTGATAGACCGTGTACCTACAAGGTTAAAGAGCACGAGAAGCGTGGTAACTATGTAGTCGCCCCATCGGTTGCAAATGTCCAATAAAAGGTCGTGAAACAGAAAACTACCCCCAGAGGTACAAAAAAACTAACTTGTGGAGATTCGATGTGCTTAGGCTGCGTTCTTTTCCTTCTTTTGAGCTGGTCCAAGGCGGTCTCCAGGCGAGCCGAGCATCGCTCCCCAGCAATGGGCACGTTTGTCAGCGGAGGCAGCCCACCAGAATTGAGAGGTACTGGTCTGCCATCGTATCGCTTTACTTCGAACAAGGGGAGGAGACGTGACTCTGAAATTAATATCACATTTACGATGGTATTTTTCATAGCTATACATATCGTGTGAAAATCGCTTCTCTGACTGATTCCTGTACTTGTGGCAGTAAACTTTAGTTATATGCAAAGTTTTAAGGTTCTAGCTAGGTCAACGGTGAGTCCCCCCATAATGTCCACTAAAACCGCCACGATGGCATAGAAGTGGTCTTGTTATATCGAGATAAATATGAGTTTGGTTTTTCACGGGGATTACAGGGCCATTAAAGAGATGTTGGATCCAAATCTATCCCATTAGCTTTGTTTTTATTCGAGCTTATGTTCTTTTTTCTCAAGCCGGTACGGAACCAAAAAAAAAAAACAAATGTAACAAGATCCTTAAGAAAGAAATGTACCCAGGTAAGTAGGTAGTAATTAAAAACAAAAAACTGAAAGTTAACTTGTAATTATTTTCTAGAACGTGCAGTTTTCACTTCTATTGTCTGATGCCCAGCACCGTAAAATCGTCGTGAGTTTACCCATCTCTGATATACCACCGGTTTACCTCTATATTTTCGTGCAATATCTATTTAACGTTTGGTAGGTACTTTACTATTTTAACAATTCACTATTCAATTTGGGGAAAGCGTGAGAATTTTTTATTCGTATAGCATTTTTAGATACTGCGTCGTTCAGATGTGGGTACCTTTAATGTCATTATATTAACAAAATAAAAGCTAATAACGTTATTAATATTATAATACACTTCCTTTTTCTTCTTGTCGTGCAGGCAAGTGACCAACCCTGATGTTAGAATTTTTAGGCCGCCTCACATCACCCTAAGGATAGACTGCACGTGGGTAGGTCGTTATGTTGCGAGCTAAACCTATATACTACATTTATTTTAACTTATTTAAACTGTAATATTTCTGAGGTACATTGTTTCACACACTTAATATAAAGTCATAAATTTAAATCTTTATTGCCTTCCACTTGTAATGACACTTCCTCAAATTCATATCAGCATGCGACCCTAATGCATTCCATAGTTTTTAAGTCTCTCGCCTAACCTTTTTTTGTCAATTTCTATTTTTTTACTTTGTGTTCATTTCTTTGTGTAACGTATTAGTAAGTTAGTATTAAGCTAGCCTTCTAGGCGATTAAACGTCTCAAAAGGAAAACCATTTTTCTTTTCCAACACCCCGCTCCAGCCGCCTTATAGATGCCCGCGCAACTTGTCTAGGTAGTGTAAGTAGGTGTTTACTAAAAGCCTACCTTCCTATAGCTATACCTATAGTTTTCAGACTTAATACTACTCATTGCAAATAACAAAACCCACCTTTTTCAGCCTCTGCACTTGGAAGCTCGTTATCACTAGCCGATGCCGTTTTCGCAAATAGTAAAAACATCCACCAAAATTTCACCATTTCGGTCACAGCATAAAAACATTAAAAATCACTGGCTAAATAAAAATATTTTCCTGCACTCGCAAAGGTCTTGCCGAAAAAGAAAACGAAATACCGCGAAAATGCAAAATAGCTTCCTTTCACGACGAGACCAAGTCGTCGAATAAAGCAAGGTGGAAAAGACAATGAGAAGTGCAGTCTTTGGAAAATAATCCCCGCTTCAATCATTGAAGTAGGCACCTAGAGGCTTCACAGTCTTGTGACAGGTGCTTTTCGTGTCTCTGAGAAGCTAGTACGAAAATAGTAAGACGCAGTTATCAGAGCGAAGATGCAATGAGTCTGCCTGGAATCGTCTTTAACGAACTGAAAGGCAACACACCCCATCTGCCACTAAGTAGTAAGCTTATTTGTAGCTACAAGACGAGCTACTTAGGTACTTATTGGACATTTTTATTTGTTGACCCGTCATAGGTGTAGGTGTGATTTTATTATCAAAAGTCAATAAGTAGGTACAATTTATGTAATACCGTATAATACCCATAGGGTATTATTTCGATGGTAGGTACATAAATTGCAAGGATTGCAC